>JAYJMM010000022.1:0-1247651 GCA_037349105.1 Limnomonas spitsbergensis | reverse complement strand
ACGATGTCACTGCCAATCTTAGCAGCTGCATGCAACGGAGCGGCCCGCATGTTGGAGTGTTGATGAAGTCCCTAAGGGTACCGTCCATCTCCTCCATGAAGTACCCCACTCGTGGGGCATCCACTCCTGTCAGGGTAGGGACAGTGTCGTCGTAGAGGATGCCAGGAGTCTCACGACGCTGTTGCCTATATCCCCGCCGGCATCGCGGAAGTGCTTCATAATGTTGATTCCTTCGCCATCAGGTGCTCTTCCCTGGCTGCGTAACAAGCAAGCGGGGAACAACAGGGAGGGAGGGAGCAGGGCTTCAGTGATGGCTCGGTACTTCAGGAAACTCAGGGCGAGTGAGGGCCATCACTGCCTTCAAACCCAGAAAGTAGTTGCAGTGACGGAGACGCACTGTGAAATGCTTAACCATGCACAGTCCCTCGCCGCTTAGCCACAAAAGATATTCCATCAAAAGGCATGGATGTATGGGCCGTGAAGGCAGATTGTACTGCATGTTGGCTAACGCCATGGCTGTTGCTTCAAAGCGCATGGCCCAGCAGGGTGATCAAGCAAGGGATAGGGCGGCAGCGTCAAGGTTGCAGCCAGCCCCGACCCTAACATACAACCTTCGCTGCTGCTAGTCAGTACTGTCACTCATCAGTGGGCCCAATACTCACCAGCGCCCACTTCAGAATTTGCGTTCTCCCGTTCAAGTTGATTCTTCGGAAGACAGCTGCGCAACCACCAACTGCCAATCTGCTTCAAATCTCCCGATGCGTGAGCTGCGAGCATCAAGCTGGCTGGAGTCATTTCAAGGGCCTCAGGATGATCTGCAGCAGCAACACAAGTCTTCATGTGCTAGACTGCCAGGAGCATGATCGAGAGAATTTTCAAGAAAACAGAGTTACTTAAAAACTGGGAACGTGCAGGCTTGAAGGATTCACTCAGTGAGGAAGAGATGAGGGCTGATGACTAGGACTGAGATGAGGGCCTGACTGAGAATGACAGAGATGAGGGTTGAGATAGAGGAGCGAGTAGGCTGCATGGGAAGCTGCCATGCATGTGCTCTGATGCATGCAATATGTGTCTGGTCATTTTCCGTCCCTGTCGTCGGGCCAGGTCCGTCATCAGCTGGATTCATCCTTGCAGCAGACTGCTGATCCACCGAATATGGGGTAAGCGTCTCGTCATGTTCAGTTGGTCACACCTCGGTGTTTTCGGTTGGGTCTGTTGCAGCGCTTGAACACGAATGCTAGCTGTCTGTGCGTCGGCATGTTCGAAACCAGAAGGTGTTCATACCTGCATTTCGCGGTCGTCGAGACTGGGAGGGTGGGGCGACTTGGGTCTGCTGCCTCGACGGTGACGCGATGCATCCCTGCGCATCATCAAGCAATCAATTTGTTCACCACATGTACATCAGGAGAAGAATCAAGGACGTGTCCGTACGGATTTAGTCAGGTGCGCACAGCTCATGGAGTACGTAATAAGCCAGATCATCATCAGGTACGTAATCAGCAGCCAGGTGACCGCGAACAAGAGATTTGAAGCAAGGTTTTCATCAGGACTCCACCACCGCTCAGACAGCCAAGCAATTTTTTTAATTGATTCAATCCGCAACCAGTGAATTTAGCTGAAATGGTGGTATGCGTCAGAATGCACATTAGGCGTTGGTTGAAGATGGTATGCCTTGGGCGAGCAAGATGACACATGAATAAGTCAATGCATATCCGATCCAGCAGACAACATCGCTCATGCGTGCAAGAATCACTCGTGTAATCGAAGGTGTCGCTCGCGACCAAATTGATGAATCCCGACACCGTTCATTTTAGTTATTATATGCGAATGGCTGGATGTACGTATGGAGGGTTCATTCACGGCAATCAACTAATGGCATGGACGATTGCCTCTGACACAAGGTCAGTAATGGTCTCGCTCGTGGCAGGAATCTTATACGATTTTCATGTTATAAGAGACAACTGGGACATACAACCAGGCAGGAGGGGGACTGCACGCAGCAATGCTGTTCTGATTAGTTCTGGACTTCATCATTCATCAGTACATTGATCCACTCAGTCACCGGCCGGCATGCATGTCATAGCGAACGAAGACAGAAGGCCGCGGCCGAGGCTATACCGTAAGAGGCAGTGCACAGTGCCAAGTATTTTGAATTGCATTCGCAGTGGCCAGGCTCAGTCAGATGCATGGACGGACTGAATGACAAGCAAGGAGCGGTGCGTTTCTATTGCCACGCACCTGCCCGCCAACACGCGGTGCCTTGTTGCTGCCGACCCCATCCGCACGTATCATCAGCGATGGCTTCATCTATACAGCTTCACCTTGGAATTGGAATCACAATGAAAAGGAAATGGCAGAGCATCGAGAGAGGCCCTAAATACGAGTTTGTAGGGTTTCCATACATAAAACCGACCAATCCAGCCAATAAAAATGGGCAACAGCCCGCAACCCTTCGGCGGGCGCTTATTACGGTAGTTCATCTCTGCATGTGGCCACATTTTTGTATGCACCTGGTGTCGAAGCAGCTTAGTTGTATACTCTTGTACCCTCCTTTAAATCGCTGACTATGAGACACCGACGAAAGTGGAAATTGGGGTCATAGACCTACCTTGGCTGCCATGCGGCGAAGACGGTGCAGCGTGGCAGCCAAAGCGCCTGTCTACCCTCCATGACCCTCTTCATGCCGCCGCTTTCGTGCTGAGTGATGCCCATATGGTTGAATTCTTGGACACGCTTCAACACGGTACGCACGGTCAGGGCCGGAAACGCAAACATGGGCTGGCTGTCGGCGCAGTGCTGCTAAGCGGCTGCCAAACTCCATGATCTATGTCTTACTGACATTGACCTGAAGCTGTCTATGTGCCACATATTCATAGCTGCTACCGGTGATAATGGCATTTGCGCTGGTCGCCCTCCCCAATATGAAAGTGGCATTGTACGACATGGTGGCGGTTGTCAAGGATACGTCCTCATCTCACGAATCGAAGGAGTTATGGGATTGTCTCTAAGCCCGGGAAAATCCGCATTGCCCCTGTTCCAGAAGTGTGAAGCCAGCAGCTGACTGATGCCACGTTGTGATGAATGTTTCTGAGCCAGCATTGCAGCAACTGACTTGATAGGTGTCACATCACGACATATGATACTTCATGGTTTGAAACGAGCATCTGTCCGGGTGTCAAATCTGAGGGGATGTTAACACAGGGAGTTCTTCTTAAATTTGCATGTCATGGCCAGTCCCCACGAAGGCCGTACACCACTGCATTTGTTTGGCATGATGGAAAAGTTTATTAACGTCCTTGACTCAGGCAGGCATGGGTGAGAGGCTCAAGCTTGTGTGGATGTGACAGTATACAGTGAAAATTAAGGGCCAGACGCCAGACTAAATGGCTGAGGAGTCTCGTCTCCCATTTCTGTGTGGGCATTTTCCTTCTGCCCCTCCTACCCTTTATTTCTCACCACCCGCGTGGGCATCCAGCTGCCTGTTTCCAGACGGTGGGACACCCATACAGCCAAGCCTAGTACTAAAGAACATGAACCAGAGGTGTGAAGGCCTTTAATGCAGCCCCCGACAGATGAGCTGATGCACGGAAAGTGCCATTTCATACAAACAATATCAATGTAAATAAGTGCTTGTTTCTCAAGTGTTATTTAAACCTTCACACCTGCCATAGTTGAAAAACTTGTCAGTGATCTGGTGAGGAGGGAAAAACAGATTTTCAGATGTTGTCATGGATTTGTGGTGTGAAGCTCGGATTTGTTAGCTAAGCATAGCTGCATGCCACGGCACCAGCTATATCTCTTTCGTTTTTCACCACACCGGTAAAAATTGAATGACGTTGCACTCCCCGGCCTTGCTAAACAAAGCTCGGCTGCGTGGGCGGCCAACTGTGTCGTCGGGAGAACAGGAAGCCTTAGGCAAGAGGGGAGAGATAAAACAGTTTAGGAAGGTACATACCCGCTAGGCCGTGCAGGCGACCTGCTGTGTGGGAGAGCAGGGGATGCGCAAGCTCAACTTCCTGAAAGCCTGAACCATGCAGAGACATGACCATAGTGCACACATGCCACCCTCCATGTAAGTGGATGTGAACATGGAACCTAGCAACCCGATAAAAGGTTGAGCCATCTGGTATGATGGGGCAGGAAAGTTTCTCTTAGCAGTGAGAGGCCTGGGGTTGAGGAAGACGACTTCAGCTGCAGCACGCTTTGTTTCGCACTTTGGGGCATGCGACAAGCCCTCTTCCAGTGTGAAATGAACCACGAAGTTGAGCTGCATGTTCTACATTTACCGTGTAATTTTACAATATGTCCATTGCCAGCTCGATTGCCAGCCCTGAGTATCAGCGAGGAGTGCCATACAAGGGTTCCAGGCTCCAGTGAGTGTGTGGCAACTTGGTTTAACGCTCAAGTGGCTGGGTAGCCGATGAAAGTGCTTGCATGTTACAAATCCTGGGAATTGGAGCGGAGCACATGCATTAATCTCTGGTCGGGGTCCAGGACTCTAGAGCAAATATTCCGTATATTCACACTTTCTGACAGCTCGTTCACACGGTATGTGCTCTTACTCCTGCATCTCCACTGAGACAGCCCTCTTTCCTCTCGTCGTACCTGGGGACTTGTCTAAATGGTCAAGGTATGTAGCTACTTCGTTGCGGCAGTTAGCTATTGACGGCTTAATTAACACGAAAAACACACAAACAACAAACACTCGCATGGCTGCAATAACTTATGCATACAAAGTGGGATAAAGGTCTGCAAAAACATCACAAATGGCCACCCCTCCAGCTAGAGCGCACTACCACCAGAATCACACCCCAAAGCGGATTCAAACGTCTCTACCACAGCCGGAAAAACAGTTCCAACCTGCAGAATGAGACAGGAGCTGACAGGAAGCCAGAAAAGAAGCTGCCTGGACACTAATAAGAGGAACATTGGCAAAGTATTACCCGAAGACATGGCACCCCATCTACAAAGCTATGACTCACACACTAGCAGCTAGAAGGCCGAAACTACCTACAGGCCCTCAGTCACAACACTTAACAAACCGCAAACAGGACATGCACAACCTAAACCAGGGACAAAATAACAATAGGGGCGAAAATGCGAAATGGGGCACAGCGACCCAAAGGTTCAAGTAGATTGCAAAGCATATAGGGATGCCTCCCGGGGATCAGCTCGGACAGAGTTTGAATGTCATCTTATCCAGCAGGGATCAGGGGTCTCGAGATAACTGAAAACTATGAGACCCCAGGTTAAAATGGCTGAGGGCCCCTAAAGTGTGAAGTGTGGTGCGGGGTGGTCACGACAGGGACAAGTAAGACACAACCTTTGCAATCCTACAGCCGATGCCCGAATGGCAAGGCTTGCTGCATCAGGCAGAATAAAATCGGTGCAACACCGTGCCCACAGTTGAAGAGATGTTGATAAGGAATTGCACTTAAGTGGCTAATGTTTAGCCAGAAGGCAAAGGTAGGACGCAATGAAACTGCGTAGCAGTTAGCGCACAGCTGCAATAATGCTGCATGGGTGCATGCATGCTGAAGGAGTGAGCAGTATTATACCTGCCCATCTCCTCGCATGTTGCATGTTCCATGCGTGTGGCCCCCTGCATGTTGCACCATGATTGCCTTTCGAAGGCAGCGAGGCCTCCACCGTCGGCTTGCTGCGGCCGTGAAGCTGTGAACGCCACGATGGCCGAATATCCGAGATGCGCAGCTCGGCATTGGGTTTAACAGGTTACATTTAACGAGTAGCGAGATCATCAGGATGGGATTGCGCTCTTGAACCGGATGATTCAAATATGCCAGTATGGGATTGAGAGTCACCGGGTTTGCGTGGGGATCTACCGTAAGTAGGGGTGTGGAGATCGGTGATGTTTTCCTCTTGAAGTCTAACAATCAAATTGAGGCAGGAGTGGGGTGGCGGAGTCGGTGGTAGGGCTCAGGCACAGTACGGAGTTGCAGGTGGGTCGGTATTCGGTAAGCAGAATCTGGCGGAACGGCCACAGCTGCTCAGATCAGATCTCAAATATTCATCAGGAAGACGTTGGTGATGTACTCGGTACACAAGTTCTTAATATTTCCGCATCTGACTCTCAGTCTGGCATGAAGTTATGGGCCGAAAGTTCACGTAAGCGGCAAGGCGAGTCTGGAAGCGATTACGGCACTTTCATCAGCGGTGCGTTGTTTACAACCCTAGAACATTCAAGCCTGCAAGGGTCGCTGAGGAACCTGTTTATCTCTTATTGTTTGAAATCTCTTGGAGGGGGAGCTGAGATCGGGCAGCACAGGAAAGGAGTGCGGGTTCGCTCTTTCCTCAACCTCAGTGCCCTGGGTTCAAATCACTAGAAGGCTGACGACTGTGTCCCCTCATTTGTGCCTGTTGCAGGCGATATCAGGGTGAACCGAACACACCCCTCCCTCATCCTGCACCCAGTCACCAGCGCAGTGGACACCTGCGCCCTGCGGCACATGATCAACCTCTAGTCTGGCAGGGAGCAGCAAACAGCCAGGTATGTTGACATGCCGGGTATTCTGCCTTGACTGATCGATTGTAATCCATGTATACCTCTAGGTTCCAAGGCTGCATTGCAGCGAAGCCAAACTCAGGAGAGGCTTGATGCCTTTCAGCAGGAAGGCATCAGGGTTTATTTTACTATGCTGCAATCACTTCGCCCATTCTTCAGAGGTCTGAGTAGTGCAGACACAATTAACAGGGAGCGTGAAAGTCAGCTAGAAAACACTTGAGAGGAGTGCATGATGAAAATGCCAAGGGGGAGCTCTGTCAATCAGGGTTGTCCCTGGCATGGCCATGCACATGGGCTTCATGGCTCCGCGGTTTCTAGGCAATCCCTATCCTCTACTTGTGCGTTCCCGGGCATCCAGATCTTACAAGGCCCCCCTACTCCCCTGCAGGATGAGCTTGACAGTCCTGCACTCCTGCCTCCTCGCAACCCAGCTGTATTTTTGAGGAGAGTCGGTGCAGTACCACCAGGTGCAGGGCTCAGAGGATGAGGATTTCATCATGGTAAGATGCCAGGGGAGGGAGGACTGGAGGAGGGGATAGAAATGCGCACGCTCCGAGGATAAATAGTTGTTTATAGTGCATTGCGAGATAAACCCACCGTCTCGACCCTGGACCTGGCAATTTACCCCATCCCCCACAGCCCTTCCCCAGCCTATCCACATCCCCTCCTGTCGGCCCGACAGCCCTTACCCAGACTCGTTTGTAGGCTGACAGGCTATTGAGCATCAGGTTTCAGATGTGCTGCAGAGGCTGCCACTTTTTTTGAGGGGATGGCCAAGCTGTATCAGATATAGGCCCTAATACGCCCTAATACGCCCTCATCTCTCAACCCTCACCTTAGGTGACCATGGGCACCAGCCCTTTGCGCACCAGCTGGATTGGACGGGTTTAGGCGAGCATCCCCCTGCTGCATGAGCGGCTGGAGGAGCTGACCCTGCAGCCGGGGAGGGTGAAGGCGATGCAGAGGATACTGGCATGCGCCGCTCAGCACATGCTGTACAGCAGCATAACAGGGAGCGTGCTAAGGGACCAAGGTGGGGAGGGGGGAGGGATTGTTTGAGCGCAATCCCATTCCCACTATTGGGGAATATGAGGGGCAAACGGGCAGGTATGATGGCATGTACTTTCTATACAGGGCCCGTGCAGGTCTAGACCTTGTTTCTAAAGCTGATGGGACAATGTGCTGCCGGCCGGTGGATCTAGGTCTTTCACGATCCAGACCTCCCCAATCCATTTTAACACTGTATTTATGCATGCCTGCTGCCAGGTCCGCGGCCACAGCAACGGAAAACCAGGCCCGAGGCCCTGCAGTATGCCTGAATCACACTGCCTTAGCGGATCACAACTTGAGGTGCTGGGCATGCCATTAGCCACACACGTGATCCGTTGCAACAAGAGACGCATGTATCCATATCTTCAATGTATCCATACATGATGTGTTGTCATACCTCCCTCGTGCCAAAGCGCAGGCTGCCTTTGTCCAGCTCAAGGACGTAGGCATCACGAGCCCCTGGCACCGGCCTCAACTGGCAGCCTTTCACTGTGAAACCTGAATGTCCATGTGACCGTCGCCCCTCCATTCTCAGGTAATCTGGACGTTTAGGACACCAAGGACTCCTGCGAGCTGGTCCACCGCCTGACGCCAAACTCCACCTGGCTGTCACACTGTGGATTGCTTGACTGCTGCGGCTTGAACAAGGATCACCAGCTGAGCCAGGTGCGACTGGGTTAAGGGTGAACTGTGAACACTCTTGTTCACCATGAACACTGAACAGTAAGCTGCAGTGCTGCAGATGTCCCTTTTGTCGCAAGATGCAGCATTCAACCTCTTAATTTAATCAGTCATTCCCTATTTTTTATATCTTCATAACCATGACCATGTCAGGATGTGATCATCCCCGTCTCCCGTTGCCCTTCATGTTGCTGTTGTTGCACAAGGCTGGTGTGGTGGCGCTCATCAGGTGTTCTTGTTGCAGGATTTGATTATCCCCGAATTCATCTCTTTCGGCCATTTCAGCAACTTGAGGTTAAGACAAGTCTCCACAGCACCCACGCCTCATAGATTCACCCTATGGATACACTGAGGTTTTCTTCGCGGGCTCAATTCGCGTGTACCGAATGGCCTTGGATGTGGGCGTGTGGCCGAACTGCCGGCGCACCAATGAGGACAACTCAACCAAGGTGCGGCA
Source organism: Limnomonas spitsbergensis (assembly GCA_037349105.1). Taxonomy (NCBI): domain Eukaryota; kingdom Viridiplantae; phylum Chlorophyta; class Chlorophyceae; order Chlamydomonadales; genus Limnomonas; species Limnomonas spitsbergensis. Next base: position 1,238,940 of record JAYJMM010000022.1, on the reverse strand, counting down.
GAAAGTGAGGGGATAAATAGAGGGCAGGGCAGACGGGATGCTCTGAAACAACAAGGTTTTGAGTAGTAGACAAGCAAACAGTCAATCAGGCAGGCAGGCAAAACCAGGGAGCTTGGCTGAGAAACAGGCAGTTACAAAGACACACAGATAAACTGGCAGGTAGGCCAACTGGCAAGCATGCAAAAACAGGCAAGCAAAGGGGCAGAGAGACAGGCACAAACAAGCAGGCAGGCAAACAGGCGGGCAGGCAGATAAACAGGCAGGTAATCAAACAGCCGGGCGAATAGGCAGGCAAATGAACTGGAAGAAAGGCAGTCAAGCAACCAGGCGGACAAACTGGCAGGCATACAGATAGGTAGGCAGAGACAGACTAACAGGATAAATGGCCGACGTCGTGTTACTGGTCCAGTGCTATATCTAGATCTCTATATGGATCACAATCCGCCGAGAGGATGCTGGCATGTAGTTTCTATTTTGGGTCCGTGCAGGTCAAGGCCTTGTTTCTTAAGCTTATTTTACTACAGGCTGCCGGCCGGTGGATCTAGGTATTTCAAGATGCAGACCTCCCGGATATATTATAACACCATGTTGTCGGCCTGCCTGCTATCAGGTCCGCGGCCACAGGGACAGCGACATCAGGCCCAAGGCCCTGGAGTACGATGGCAACACCTGGCCTTAGCGGAACGCAACAGGAGGCGCTAGACATGCCATAAGCCACACAGGTGAGCTGTTGCAACAAGGAGTGACATGTATCCATATGTGATTTGTAGTTGAACCTCCTACTAACCACAGGCTCAGACTGCCTTTGTCCAGCTCAAGGACGTAGGCATCATGAGCCCCTGGCACACAGCCTGAACTCGCAGCCTTTCACTGTCAAAGCTTAAGGTCCCTGTGACCGCCACCCCTCTATTCTCAGGTGATCTGGGCGTGTAGGACACGAAGGACTCCTGCGAGCTGGTCCACCGCCTGACTCCAAACTCCACCTGGCTGTCACACTGGGGACTGCATGACTGCTGCAGCTTGAACATGGCACACGGGCTGAGCCAGGTGTGACTGGGTTAAGGGTGAACTGTCGACACTCTTGTTCATCATGAACACTGAACAGTAAGCTGCAGTGCTGCAGATGTCCCTTTTGTAACAAGATGCAGCATTGAACCTCAAAATGTAATTAGTAATTCCCTATTTTTTATATCTTCATAACCATGACCATGTCAGGATGTGATCATCCCCGTCTCCCGTTGCCCTTCATGTTGCACAAAGCTGGTGTTGTTGTGCAAGTCTGGTGTTCTTGGTGCAGGATCTGATGATCCTCGTACAGTATTCATCTCTTTCAGCCACTTCAGCCACTTGAGGCTTGGACAACTCTCTGCAGCTCCTGCCCATCACAGGGTCACCCGATAGAAACACCAAGTTTTTCCGCGGGCTTCATTTGCGGGGACCGGATGGACTTGGATGTGGGCGCGTTGACCAACTGCTGGAGCTGCAATGAGGACTACCGTTACTGGACCAAGGTGCGGCAGAAGGTGAGGGGATAAATAGAGGGCAGGGCGGGTGGGATGTTCTGATACAATGAGGCACTCCTCCCATCAGGTGAACTAATACCGCAGCAGCTGTATTAGTTTGTAGTTTATGGGCACTTCAAAAGGAACAGTTTGCTCCCCCAGGCATGTACATTCCTAGTTTCCTACCATAGCAACAGGAGTGGCCTCCTAGTGCGCCTTTGACCATTATGCATTCTAGCTGTAGCTGAAAACAACTGAAATTAATAGTATGTTCTGGACGCTGCCAAGCTCTCAGATGGACACTTGCTCCATCTGCCTGTTTCGCCCTGTCTGCTTTCACCCAGGAGTCCATGTGCAACAACTCTTCATCGTTTCTCCTGAAGACTAGCCCCTCATCTCTCAACTCATTTAGGTGACGACGTGCACCAGCCGTTTGCGCACCAGCTGGATTGGTCAACATTCTCCGTCGCGGCTCCGGGGGCGAGCATCCCCCTGCTGCATGAGATGCTGGAGGAGCTGACCCTGCAGCCGGGGCGGGTGAAGGTGATGCAGAGGACACTGGCATGCGCCGCTCAGCACAAGCTGTACAGCAGCATGACAGGGAGCGTGCTAAGGGACCAAGGTGGGGAGGGGGGAGGTCTTGTTTGCGAGAGAGGCGGGTATGAGGTCGAGGAACAGGTGGGGAGCAGGCACCCAGTGAGCCTGAGGGCGGCTTGATAGCATTACTTAGGTGGGGAGGGGGCAGCAGGGAAGCAAGCAAGGCAAGCGGGCTGTCACCCTTTCAGTGCCTAAATGGAGAGCAATCCAACGAGCAGGGCTCTAGCCTGTTGAATAGCCTCGTCATGAATGGCATGCAGCCTGCCCGACCCGTCAGCCACTGGAGGTGGGCAATGGGTGGATGTGCATGCAGGTTCTTGTGACGCCTTTGAGATTAACTTGAAGCCTCCCTCACTCATGGGTAGCTGAGTGAGTAGGGGTGTGCGGCTACATGTTGATAGGATACGAATATGACAACCCTGAAGCTGCTTAATGGAGTTTCCCCGGGTACGAGTCCGCCTTCAATGGGCCGCCAAAGGCCCGATCGTGGCCAAACCTTGACCGGCCAATAGACATAAGCCCAAGCAGCATGGCTGTCAGAGCATGGGGCTTCTAGTCCAGCAGGTAGCTGAAATGTAGCATCACTGATGCTGATTCTCAAGAAAGACACTGATGCTGCTGCAGGAAAGCACGATGCCTGTAAGACGACTCTGAAGGTGCTCAGGCTTGAGGGGTAGCACCTGGGGTGGCACCAGAGGAGCTCAAGGACCTGGACGCGGAATGCCGGCGGTTCATGACTTGTGGAAAGGAGTGGCCCGCAGGTGAGCTGCACGGCAGTGGTGTTTATTTTAGTGTTTGTCATACACTTGAAGGCGGCCACCATTGGGCCATGTTAGATCATACCTTAATCAACCTGCAGACGGTGGCCCCATTAGCAGGCTTTGCTGCCCCAAGCCCTGTCTCTTGTAGGCTGGGTTGCAGCTTAAGTGTGGCTGAAGCTCAATCAAATGAACATTGGTGCACTTTTGCAGTTATGGCAGGGCGGGCAGGAATGCGCTGGAGGAAAGGTGGGGTACGAGTGTGGCAAGGGGGGCTGATTGGTAGTCTTAATGCGATGTGGCGTGGTTTCTTTGGCCATCTGAGGATTAGGGACACGCTCGACATCTGGTGCGTACTTGAAGTGCCCAACGGACCATAAGTGGCAGGTTGTTGGTCGACCACCGTTAGTTAGGTAGGCGACTAGGCAGCCACCATTGGGCCAATGCCGACTTGACCAGGACCGGCCTATGCTCACTGTCCCAAGCAGCAGGATTTGAGGCCTTCGTTAGATCTGCAGTGGTTTTACCTTGGCCTTTTCGGCAGCTCAGACTGAGGGTCAAGAAGTGGAGAGCTGGTGAAATTGTGAGAGAAGATGATGTGCACCCATTAATATGTTATACCCTGGTTCAAATCTGCAGGCCAGGGACCCGTCGATGCCCTGGGCCCCGCTGCAACATCAATACAGGGGTAGACCTCCGACACAAAAGCTGAGGAGGAGGAGACGGCTGAGTTTGTACGGTTTGACAGGGAGGACGAAATACTAGTGATGATGCATTGGAAAAATGAAAGAAACCGCAGCAGCTTGCGCCCTCTGTGTCGTGATAGCCTGATAGACAGCAACACCACGCATGGGCTGGTGGGAGGCGCCGTCTGCTGCGGCACTGAGGAGGATGTGAGCACGTGCCCGCGGACATGGCAGTGACAGCGAGAGAAAGGAGGAAAGAGGTTCGATTTCATGTGACTTTACTTCCAAAGTGTACACTTGGTGGTGATTATGAAATATGTTTCTCACGGACATCGAGCTGAGTCAGAGGCTAACCCTCCATGGCCTGGGATCGGACCTGCAGGGTCGTGAGGGGTTCATGATATGGGTTTAGGCTTAAGGTTCAGCCCCCAAAACACAATGACAAAAAACATTATCTCTACCAAACAGCATGCTTGTTGTTCAGAGGCAGCAGCAAGCCCTTTTGGCCTGGGAACCATCTTTTAAGGGGAAAAGGCGGCCAGACTGGGACGGAGTATGTGAGATTAAGGGCGTGGTGCGATCTTGTGCCGCAGATATAGACGTGTGGTTGTGGTAGGTCCTCTAGGGCCTGGAGGCCAAAGTGCTGGGAAGAGGTAACAGAAAAATTGGGATTTAAAGAAAAGGATTCCACCTGTTTAATTTTAGCAACAACAGCGGGTCTTGGGCGGTCATGCCTGGGTATCATAGATCAGGAGTAAGTGCACAGTTAATGATAAAAGAAACAGTGGGAGAAGGGACAAGCTGGGTACGGTACATCGCGTCTAGAAGCAACAAGTCTGCAGCAAAAGAAACTGCGCTGCCTATAGCTGCATGAGTGCAAGCATGCATGTTGAGGTAGTGATTAGCAGCATACCTGCCCAGCTCCTTATCGCATGTATGTTCCATATAAACCCAGATGCGGACGGTTTTGTGAATGCGGAATGGTGGACGGTGGTGGTGGAGCCGTGCCGGTGGTGCAGCTCGGACACAGTACGGAGTAGCGTGTGGGGTCGATCAGCAGTAGATATTTGGCTGATGGACCACACCTTCCCGATCTGATCTCAACTCATCATCGATAAGACGTTGATGATTATTATGTAAACGCTCGAAATAGGTACATAGCATGCTTTGGCAGGAAGATCTGGGCCGTGAGCTCTTTCAAGCTGCCTACGATTAGCGACTTTTCTCAGCAGTGCGGTGCGTTGTTTGCAGTAATATGCCCCATGATAGCCTGCATGTTTTGCTCAGGATTAAGGACACTGTGCATCTCATATGAAGTTCGAGATTTTTGGGAGGGGGGCTGTGTCGGATAGCACAGGAAAGAAATGCGGGTTCGCTCTTTTATTAACCTCTGTGCTTTTAGTACAAGCCAGCGTCAAGGATCCCTTCTCCCCTGCAGGATGAGCTGGGCAGTGCTGTATTCCTGGCCAGTGCTGTATTCCTGGCCAGTGCTGTATTCCTGGCCAGTGGCCACCCTGGTGGCCACCCAGCTAGACAGTTACATGCGAAGGGTCACATGGGAGGAGGGCCGGTGCAATACCGCCAGACGCAGGGCTCAGAGGACGAGGACGTCATCATGGTAAGATGATGGGGTGGGAGGGGAGGGAGATATGCTTGCTCTGAGGACAACGGTTGTAGAGTGGGTTGCAAGATTGACCCTCAATCTTTACCTTGAACCTGACAATTAATCCTACCTCCCCACAACTCTTCCCCAGCCTGTGCATTTCCTCCCCTCCCCGCCCCGCAGCTCTTAACAGAAGCAGCCACTGCAGCGCTTACGAAGCTTGACGGCCTGCCGACCAAAAAACGAGCCTTAGATTTCAGAAGGAGGGTGTGGCCAAGCTGTATCAGATCAAGACAACTCAACAATTCAGGACATGATTGCAGGTGAGCATCTACTCTGTCCCATCCCGCCTTGTCCCACCAAGCCCCAGTGCATGTGCAAGCTGCAGTGCATGGGTGTGAACACCCTCATCTCAGCACACAAGCCCCTTCCTTTGCATTGGGCGACATGTCAGCCCCTGAAAAGTCCTTCCTGTTGTGGTGAATCCGTGTGCTGATAGTAGCAGTGTGCTGTTGACAGACATGTTCTTAGGGATGAACCCTCATTGCCCTCAGGCCCTGAAGGTGTCCACTTGTGAGGTGCTCAGGTTCATGGGGATGGACTCAAGGGGGGGCGCCGGAGGAGCTTAAGGACCTGGATGGTGTCTTTCGGAGGTTTATGAACTGTGTAGAGGAGTGGCCTGCAGGTTTTCTGCACGACAGTGGTTAAGTGTGGCCATGTGGGACCATACTTGGAATGGCCAATGGCCTGAGCAGCAGGCTTTCGAGTTATAAGCCCTACTGACCTGCTATAATTTAACTGCAACATGGCCTGTGGCTGAAGGGGCAGCAAAGCCTGCAGCTCGGACCACTGGCTGTAGGCCGATCAAAGCATGTTCCACCTTGGCCCAGTGGTGTATGACTGGCAGCCACGCAAAGTTTGTCTGCTGCCCATTCAAATAATCACTGGTCCACCCCTAGAGTGTACCCAATACCCCTAGGTGTCGTGATTGCTTCAACGGCTTGTTCAAAAAGTTTTGTCCACCACCTGCTGCTTCTACCAGGACTCTCTAAACCTTTCACACTTCTGACACTCGTAGCCAAGCTGACCCGCACCTGCTTGTTTTGAGTGCAGGCCTGCCCCAATGGCTGCAATCTGAGAGGAAAGTGTACATCAGGCTTCTGCCATTGCCAAGAAGGTGTGTGACACACTGACACTGTTTATCTCAGGTCGCTTTTGCTACACGTCACAGTTTCATCTCGGTCCTTGGCCAAGGGGGCTTGGGACCGTAATCACCTCAGCTTAGCAGCAGATAGAGCACAACAGGGCCAGATCTTGATATTTTTCTGTTGAGAGCCTTGCATCCTCAGCTGAGCAGCATCACACAGAGTGCAACAGGGTCAGATCTAGATATCCATCCTTTAGAAGCCTTGCAAGCTTAACAGCAGACAGATCAAAACTGGGCTATATCTAGATATTTATCAGTGCTTTCTCAGCCGAACAGCAGACATAAAATGACTAGGCCAGATAAAGATATTCGTCAGTCGGGAGCCTTGCCACCTCAGCAAAGCATCAGACAGCGTCACATGGACCACATCTTTGTCTAGTTATGTATAGGGATCTTGATCCGCCCAGGGGATGTTGACCTGTTGTTTCAATGCAGGGCAATCAAGCCTTTGTTTTTAAAGCTGGTCGTATGATGTGCTGTCGGATGGTGCTTCTACTTTCATGGTCTTTCAAGATTCTTATATCCATATCTGTTGTGCTGATATACCTCCCGTGTGCCATGGGCTCGGGCTCCCTTGTCCAGCTCAAGGACCTAGCTATGCGGCACAAGCCCCTGGTCCACAGCCTTCAACCTGCATCCCCTCACTCATGAACATAAACGTTCTTGTGACCATCGCCCCCTCTTCCTCAGGCGATCTGGGCGAGGAGGACGCCAAGGACTCCAATGACCTGGTCCGCTGCCTGACTCCAAACTCCACCTAGCTGTCGCACTGGGCAGTGTATGCGGACAAGGAGTGTTGCTGAGGAGGACTGCTTGGCCAACGTTTGGCAGAAAGTGAGGGATGAGACCTGTGCATGCAGACAGGCAGGCAGGCAGACAGGCAGACTAGGTTTTACATCCTCAGCATTGCAACATGCAGAGTATACAGTAGCTGTGCCATATCTATATATCAATCTGTCGTGAGCCTTGCCTACATGGCTTAGCAGCAGACATATTACATCCGGGTCACATCTGGATATCTATTAGTCGGTAGCCTTGCCTCCTCGGCTTAGCAGCAGACAGGGTTTATTTGGGCCAGGTCTAGATATATATCAGTCATGATATTGGCATGGTCAGCTTAGCAGCAGACAGATTACATCAGGGCTAAACCTAGATATCTACCAGTCGGGACTCGTGAGCCTTGCATCTTCGGCCCAGTAGCAGACATGGCACAACTGGGCCAGATCTAGATATTAATCCATCGTAAGCCTTGCCTCCTCAACCTAGCAGCTGACACCATGGAGGTGGACCACGTCTGTGATCAGTTATGTAGATGATCTAGATCCGCTCTGGCGATACTTACCTAAAGTTTCAATATAGGACTCGTGCAGGGCAAGCAAGGCTTTGTTCCCAAAGCTGATCGTATGATGTGCTGTCGGCTGGTGTTCCTACTTTCTAGGTCTCAAGAATCTTATATCTATGTCTGTCATGCAGATATACCTCCCGTGTGCCATGGGCTCGGGCTGCCTTTGCCATGCTCAGGGACCTATGCGTCACAAGCCCTTGGTGCACAGCCTTCATCTGCAATCCTCCACTCTAAAATGTAAACGTTCAACATGACCATCGCCCCCTCAACCTCAGGCGATGTGGGCGTGGAGGACGCCAAGGGCTCCTATGACCTGGTCCACTGCCTGACTCCAAACTCCACCTAGCTGTCATACTGGGCAGTGCATGCAGACATGGAGTATTGCAGCTGGAACAAGGCACACTGGCCGGCCCCTGTCGGCCGGCAGTGTATCTTCGCAGACCGCATCTGTGGGGACGGGGAGGACCCGAATGTGGGCTTGTGGCCCAACTGCTGGCGCAGGGACAAGGACTGCTCGGCCAACGTTCGGCACAAAGTGAGGATTGAGGCCTTATGCATGCAGACAGACAGGCAGACAGGCAGGCAGACTTGGCAGGCAGACAGGCAGACAGGCAGGCAGGCAGACAGGCAGACAGACAGGCAGACAGGCAGACTTGGAGGGCACGCAACCAGGCAGAAAAACAAAAAGACCGTCAGGCAGGCAGGCAGACTGATGGACAGACAGGCAGGCGGGCAGACAGATAGGCAGACTGACAAGCAGGCAGGCAGACAGGCAGGCAGACAGACAGGCTCGCAGGCAAACATGCTGGCAGGCAGATGGACAGGCTGGCAGACACACAGGCAGGCAGGCAGACAGGAAGACAGTTAGGCAGGCAGACAGTCAGACATATGGGGACCAAAGGCATTTGGAAGAAGTCCTTGAATTGTGCCTCTTTAGTAGAGGACATTTGTAAGCTCTCTGTGGGGAGGGGACGAGGGGTCGCTGTTATGCCGCCCTGGTTTCTTGCATCATTGCTGATCGCCTGGTGATCATCCCTGCTGAGGTCCAAGCTGCGCGATCACTGATGAAGGCACTCACTACTGAGCAATCAGAGGCGATCACCATGCTTTCTGGCCTCTATGTGTTTATTTGTGTGTGGACCAGACCAGCTTAAGCGAACTGAGAGGAAGCCAACACTGGGCTTATGGGGACCACATCTTGACTGCGCCAAGCAATAGGGCTTGCTGTGCCAGGCCCCTCAGGCTTTGGCCGTGATTTAGCTGAGTTGTGAATTGTAAATGGGACCCTGATGCCGGCAAGCAAATTGTATGATTGCCAATGCACTGAGCTCTCAGCTAGACACCTGCTCCATCTGCCTGTCTTGCCCTTCCTTGTCTGCATATAATTGGCCGTGCTCATCAACTCGTCACCATGTGCCTGTATCCCTCATCCCTCAACCCAAGTGACCACGTGGTTCAGAATCGTTCATTGGATCTAAATGCCAAACTTCTCACTCACTGGGCTATGTGCGCCAACTCTGCACCCTTCACCCTGAAGACTAGGCCCTCTTCCCTCAACCCAGGTGACCACGTACACCAGCCTTTAGGCCCCAGCTTGATCGGTCGACGCTCTCCGCCGGAGGCGAGCATCCCCCTGCTGCACGAGCGGCTGGACGAGCTGACCCTGCAGCCGGGGAGGGTGAAGGCGATGCAGAGGACACTAGCATGTACTGCTCAGCACATGCTGTACAGCAGCATGACAGGGAGCGTGCTAGGGGACCAAGGTGGGGAGGGGGGAGGGATTGTTTGAGCGCATGCGGGGCGAGCGGGCAGGGATTCTGTGACCATGCTACCGACCCGTGAGGCCTGCCCCACCCTAAGCAGCATGGCTGTCAGAGCATGGGGCCTCTGGCGAATACCGGGATGTTGTTGAGATGTAGCTTGACTGTAGCTTATCCTCGAAAATTAATCACTCATGCTGCCGCAGGTGCTACACCTTTGAGACGACTCTGGAGGTGCTCAGGGTCATGAAGAAGCACCTGGGGGTGGGACCAGAGGAGCTCCAGGACCTGGACGCGGACTTCCTGCGCTTCATAAGCTGTGGAGAAGAGTGGCCCGCAGGTGAGCTGCACAACATCATTTATCGTACTTTGCGCCAGACCACCTCCGGCGGCCATCATTGGGCTAACTCCGTCCTTTCCTTGACCGACCGACCATCAGGCTTATGTGAAGTTTGTGAAGTTGTGTGGACTTGACCTTGACCACCCACTTGGAGGCCTATGGTCTGTGTCCCAAGCAGGAGGATTCCAGGCCTTCATCAGATCTAGTGTGTTTGTGCCTTGGCTGTTTCTTCTCAGACATCCACAGGTCCCATGTGCCTATCTATACTTGTATCGGATATCTGATATCTGCAGCCTGTGGGGCCAAGCGGATAGCTGGTGAGACCTTGACCTGAATGATGCACAGTTGCACACCCTCCTCTTGAATATTTTGCCATGCCCCGCTGAAATCGCAGACCAGGGACGCGGCAATGCCCAGGTCTCCCCTGCGACAGCAATGGAGGGGCAGACCTCCGACACCGAAGCTGAGGAGGAGGGGTCGGTGAAGTTGTTGCAGTTGGACAGTGAGGACGAAACACTGACAGATGATGATGATGCGTCCCTCGGGTGTAGACATGGTGGGGGTCACGCCCCTGGACTTCAGCGCCGTTAGCAGCCGGCCCATGATTGACAAAACTAAATAAGGCTGCAGAAGCCTGCAAAATAAATGAGAAAATAGGCCTGATTTGAATGTGAGAGAGTATTAATCCGAATATTAAATGTATTTTCAAGGAGAAACATGTCTCCTTGACGTTACACATCTGGGTTGGGCCTAAAAGGCTCGGCCGCGTGGGCGCCCGAAAATAAATTAATGGCTAGAAGAGGAAGGAAACTGACATACGGAAAAGGGAGAAGGAAAGTGAATCCGAATCCCAGCCCATGAAGACCCTAGCCATCAAAAAGAGGAAAGACACAAACCTACCGGTCACCTGGAAAGCAGTATTAATGACCGACATACCACTATTATTGAGGTAGAGGTATACCTGAGAAATGGTTCAACGCAGACATGGTTGACACTCGAGGACGGCGCAGAGGTCAGCAGCGTCACAGACGGTGATGCCAACGGTGTTGGACAAGGGCAGATGGCGAGCATGTGGAGGATGCGCTGCATGTCTGCTTTCACTGCCCCAGCGTGGCTTAGGGACAGAGGTTAGGCAGGCCTCCCGGAGGACGCAAAAGACTTTCAACAGTTGGACAGGGACAGGCTTGGATGGGAAGCTCTGACTTTTGTTGAGGACGTTGTACGCTTTGTTGAGGCCTAGATTTGTTGTTTTTCTTTGCCTTCTTGGGGAAAAGGCTTGACAGCGGCAAAGACATTTTTGGCTGCCTTTTCTTTTTGGAAGGGGGGGGGGTATTTCTTTTTCCTTTGTTTTCCTCTTCTTCTTTCCCTCTTACTTTGAGTTTCTTTTCTTGCAACGTGACAATTGGGTGCCCACGCGGCCGAGCCTTTTTGATCTGGTGCACACAAATGTGAGCATTTTTTCTCGGTAAATATTTTTTATTGTAACCTTCTCCGCTACCCCCTACCCCTTATCTACCCCACCCTCTGGGCCAAACACGTTTTATACCAGGTTTATATTGCTCTCTCTAAGCTCTTCACATCTATAATCTGATGTAAATTTTGTCTGCCCTCCCCTCTGTTCCTTGATTTCATCTCTCCTTCGTGTTTTTCCTGACTAACTTATTTTGCTTTCTTTCCTCACAGCATATTTTGGTTGGGCGCCCACGTGGCCGTGCCTTTTAAGCAGGGCTCAGAGGTGCAATGGCGTTGCCATATTTACGGGAGTTACATAGATCACGCATAGAAAGCCAATGGCATGAGACTTACGAGAGGAGAATGAAAACCAGGGACGTAAGACCACAAGATATAGATTACATACAACTTATCAAAAGCATCCCAACCACATCCCCATCATCATCATAATTGTTTTTGTGATTTATCCACCACCATCATACCTGCTAGTGTAACCCACGTGGCACCATCACAACTGTTACTCAAAAACTGCCATTGTCAGAACCACTGTTGCTCAAATCCTACTGCAGCCATCCATCACCATCAGAACTGTTACTGACACCGATCCATGATCTTCATCAAAACTGTTGTTGAGTCTCAGCCATCACAATAATAACTGCTGCTCAAACCTAGCAACAGCCATCCATCCCCGAAGTAAATGAACTCAAAACCGGCCATCATTTCCATCATATCTGACACTCAAATCGTCCACCACCAATGTAACCACGTAACTCAAACCCAGCAGCAGACATCCATCACCATAAGAACTGCTTAAATTACCCAGCCATTATCACCTTGCCAGCTGACACTCAAACTCAGCCACATCGAAAGCCACCACCATATCAATAACTGCTACTCAAACCCACTCAGCCACATTGATACAATGCAAGGACAGCTGCAAATCCACTGAGCGGAGTGTAAACAATTGAAATTTGAAATAACACCCAGCACGGCACAGGCATGTACCAAACGTGCACATGGTGAAGATCTCATGTTCAATTGCTACCGTATCCTGACCGGCCCTGAAACACTAGACTCGGTTATGTATGCTCTGAGAACAGCGACGTCGTAATCACTCCCCGCTGCTCTCGTTCTGAACATCAACACATCCCCGGTTCTAGACTATTTCAGTTGGAGGCATCAACACTGATCAGCAGGCATCATGGTCGCATAGTAAAAAGAATGGCTGGGCGCTGTAGACTAACTAAGGTTATCCTCATGGGCTGTACCCTAGTACCTTCCAAAGTGCCCAGGACAGCCAAGGCGCCACCATGGTTAGAAGGGGGCTGAGAGCTAGGTATCACCAGCACAGGCAACTACATGAGTGGGTGGCGGGACTAGAGGGGTAGGCAACAGAAGAGGTAGCCATTCCCCTGCGCTTGCATCAAGCTTTGCCTGTGCGACCAGCTGGGTGCTATCCTGACCCCCTGAAACGCTAAACCCGGTTCTGTATGCTCTGAGAACAGCGACGTCGTAATCACTCCCCGCTGCTCTCTTTCTGAACATCAACACATCCCCGGTTCTAGACTATTTCATTTGGAGGCATCAACACTGATCAGCAGGCATCATGGTCGCATAACAAAAAGAATGGCTGGGCGTTGTCGACTTGGTCTCCCCTCATGGGCTGTATCCTAGCACTTTCCGAAGTGCCCAAGACTGCAAATATGCAACCACAGCCGGAAGGAGAGGAGCTCTTGCTGGAACTGGAACAGGAAAGCAGAATGGAGCCGGCTGCTGTGCACGTACCTCCCCTTGTAGCTCTGTGACCGAGCCTGCACCTGAGCTCCCTGCACAAAGGAACACTTCATCAGCTGCTGACAGAGTCCCAGTTGGGGAGGGTATGCGGGTCGTGGCAGGCCGTGAGAGCCCGTACTGAGGTCCCTGCCCACAGCATGATCCGCCCTTCATCAACCAGCATCAAGCCACTTATCCATAACACTGAATCAAGTAAGAGGAGGAACGTACCAAGCAAGGCTAGGAGGAGACGTCTAATTAGATCTGGACAAAAACACTGGCTGTCAGTGAGCTGGCGTGCATCGGAACTCTGGACCCATCAGTTGTTGCGGGTGCTGCTGTCAGCTGTGCTGCTGAAGTGCTGTACTGTCCTCTGTGGACTTCATGCCAGTCCTTGGAGTTAGGGAGTGTTACTAAAAGACAAGGGTTCAATACCAGCTACACACCGACCATAGCTGTTTATTTCTAGCAATTAGCTGCAATTTCAATGCATTATGGCCTGCAGCCATAAGGACCTGGTGCAGACAAATGGCTGTTGCCACCGAGCTTAGGAGGATCAAGGTTGGGTCCCCATAAGATGAGTGGTAGCCCGGACATTTGACCCGGCGCCCCTCCGAAGGTGGTTTGGCTTACACTAACAAACACACTGCTGCCCACGTCACTTTCTCCTGGATTCTGTCTTCAATGAACCCCCACCCTCCTCTCACCAGTAGCTGTCATGATGGTCTCAGATCGTGTGGGAGTACGTGCCGTGGCAGAGCTGGCACTTGAGGCCCCTGCAAACAGCATGGACAACGTTACAGAAATCAGAATCAGGCAACCGACTACGAACTTTGGACCAAACATGGGAATGCGCACATCAAGCAAGGCATGTAACAGCCATCAGAAAGCCATTGTTTGCTGCAGACCTGTAGCTTATCGGATCGTAGAATGCATGCCCATGTCGAGGCAAAATCTTGGGCTTTAGGGTCCTAATTCCAAATAAGGGCTAGGGTGCAGGCATTCCTCACAACAAATAAGGTGCACGATATCAGACATGCTAATGATCGGACAGCAGGCGTGCGTCAGACTTGAACGCACCAACAGTGCGGTTGATGCTTGTGTTGCTGGCAACTGTGTTGCTGTGCTCCCAAGGTGGGCATGCCTGGTTGCTGCCTCCATCAGAGCTTAGCAGACCAACAGGGCAGGAGCTGCAGCTCCATGGCAGGCTGGAGCTGCCGGCTGGGCAGTGGATGCAAGCTGATGCATCCGTGCTCGTCATCGTGCCACTGCCCAGCTTGCCGTGACCAACGCAGCGGAAGGTGGTTCCGCTGCCTCCGCTGCCGCTTGAGTGAGCGGCAGGTAGCACGGCACAGTTGTCACCTACAGAGAAGAGGGGGAACACATTCAGTCAGCTTGGAACAAAGATTAAATTCCCCATCCGTGTGCATACCCCGGGTTGGTGCAACTCAGTGCCGCTGCATGCACACACGCTATCACACCTTGCAATTGAATAAGGAATACTTTTACCGGGAACAACATCATAATGTATCATTAATACAAGTACAGTACGGTATCATTTTTAGTAACATTTTCAGACTTTTGGGCAGGGCGGTGATTCATATCTCATGCAGATTTTATCACCAGCTGCATGTCCACCCTTCCTTTTCCCGTATCATGTCTACAGCCCCCCATCTACAGCCCCCCCTCTTCTCACCCGCAGCTGCCATGGCCTCTGAACATAGGGGAGTGCGTGGCATGGCAGAGCTGGCCCTTATGTCCCCTGCATAAATCATGAACATCATTTCAGCAGTCTGCACCAGGCCACCAACTTTGAACCCAGAACCAAACATGGGGACTGACACAGCAGGCAAATCATGGCAGAGCTTTCATGGATGGACCGCGATGCTGGGGGTCTGATGCCCCTGAAGCTGGGTCAGCCTGCAGTACAGTCCTATCGCACACATTCAACCATCCAAAGGGCCAAGTTTAGCCGCTTCAAATAATCGCTGAGTCTATGACGTACTCCTAGGATGTGTGTTCAGTCTTGCTCCCTTGCATCATTCATTTAACACCAATGACGCATAACACATTTAGCACCATTCATCAATAGATCAGCGCCTTCCCTGGGATAGATAATCGCTTCAATACTTCCACATCTACCGGCACGGACTCACCAAAGGGGTCCTCCGGCAACTGGAAGGACAGTTCAAGCCCTCGCTGGGGTGGAGTTGTAGCCAGAGTGACTGCAAAGGGGAATGCACACAGGAGGGGCAACACTTCATCAGCTGCTGACAGGGTCCCACTTGGGGAGGGTATGCGGGTCGTGGCAGAGCCTGTACTGAGGTCCCTGCCCACAGCATGATCCGCCCTTCATCAACCAGCATCAAGCCACTTATCCATAACACTGAATCAAGTAAGAGGAGGAACGTACCAAGCAAGGCTAGGGGCAGACGTCTAATCAGATCTGGACAAAAACACTGGCTGTCAGTGAGCTGGCGTGCATCGGAACTCTGGACCCATCAGTTGTTGCGGGTGCTGCTGTCAGCTGTGCTGCTGAAGTGCTGTACTGTCCTCTGTGGACTTCATGCCAGTCCTTGGAGTTAGGGAGTGTTACTAAAAGACAAGGGTTCAATACCAGCTACACACCGACCATAGCTGTTTATTTCTAGCATTTAGCTGCAATTTCAATGCATTATGGCCTGCAGCCATAAGGACCTGGTGCAGACAAATGGCTGTTGTCACCGAGCTTAGGAGGATCAAGGTTGGGTCCCCATAAGGTGAGTGGTAGCCCGGACATTTGACCCGGCGCCCCTCCGAAGGTGGTTTGGCTTACACTAACAAACACACTGCTGCCCACGTCACTTTCTCCTGGATCTGTCTTCAATGAACCCCCACCCTCCTCTCACCAGTAGCTGTCATGATGGTCTCAGATCGTGTGGGAGTACGTGCCGTGGCAGAGCCGGCACTTGAGGCCCCTGCAAACAGCATGGACAACGTTACAGAAATCAGAATCAGGCAACCGACTACGAACTTTGGACCAAACATGGGAATGCGCACATCAAGCAAGGCATGTAACAGCCATCAGAAGGCCATTGTTTGCTGCAGACCTGTAGCTTATCGGATCGTAGAATGCATGCCCATGTCGAGTCAAAATCTTGGGCTTTAGGGTCCTAATTCCAAATAAGGGCTAGGGTGCAGACATTCCTCACAACAAATAAGGTGCACTATATCAGACATGCTAATGATCGGACAGCAGGCGTGCGTCAGACTTGAACGCACCAACAGTGCGGTTGATGCTTGTGTCGCTGGCAACTGTGTTGCTGTGCTCCCAACGTGGGCATGCCTGGTTGCTGCCTCCATCAGAGCTGAGCAGACCAACAGGGCAGGAGCTGCAGCTCCATGGCAGGCTGGAGCTGCCGGCTGGGCAGTGGATGCAAGCTGATGCATCCGTGCTCGTCATCGTGCCACTGCCCAGCTTGCCGTGACCCACGCAGCGGAAGGTGGTTCCACTGCCTCCGCTGCCGCTTGAGTGAGCGGCAGGAAGCACGGCACAGTTGTCACCTACAGAGAAGAGGGGGAACACACCCAGTCAGCTTGGAACAAAGATTAAATTCCCCATCCGTGTGCATACCCCGGGTTGGTGCAACTCAGTGCCGCTGCATGCACACACGCTATCACACCTCAATTGAATAAGGAATACTTTTACCGGGAACAACATCATAATTTATCATTATTACAAGTACAGTACGGTATCATTTTTAGTAACATTTTCAGACTTTTGGGCAGGGCGGTGATTCATATCTCATGCAGATTTTATCACCAACTGCATGTCCACCCTTCCTTTTCCCGTATCATGTCTACAGCCCCCCCTCTACAGCCCCCCCTCTTCTCACCCGCAGCTGCCATGGCCTCTGAACATAGGGGAGTGCGTGGCATGGCAGAGCTGGCCCTTATGTCCCCTGCATAAATCATGAACATCATTTCAGCAGTCTGCACCAGGCCACCAACTTTGAACCCAGAACCAAACATGGGGACTGACACAGCAGGCAAATCATGGCAGAGCTTTCATGGATGGACCGCGATGCTGGGGGTTAGATGCCCCTGAAGCTGGGTCAGCCTGCAGTACAGTCCTATCGCACACATTCAAGCATCCAAAGGGCCAAGTTTAGCCGCTTCAAATAATCGCTGAGTCTATGACGTACTCCTAGGATGTGTGTTCAGTCTTGCTCCCTTGCATCATTCATTTAACACCAATGACGCATAACACATTTAGCACCATTCATCAATAGATCAGCACCTTCCCTGGGATAGATAATCGCTTCAATACTTCCACATCTACCGGCACGGACTCACCAAAGGGGTCCTCCGGCAACTGGAAGGACAGTTCAAGCCCTCGCTGGGGTGGAGTTGTAGCCAGAGTGACTGCAAAGGGGAATGCACACACTCAGGAGGGGCAACACTTCATCAGCTGCTGACAGGGTCCCACTTGGGGAGGGTATGCGGGTCGTGGCAGAGCCAGTACTGAGGTCCTTGTCCACAGCATAATCCGCCCTTCATCAACCAGCATCAAGCCACTAATCCATAACACTGAATCAAACAAGGGGATCAAGGACCTACCAGCGGGGCATGCCATGCAGGTTGAGGCCAGTGAGAAAGGGTCCTCCGGCAATTGGAAGGACGGCCCAGGTCCTTGCTGCGGTGCAGGTGCAGCCGGAAGGACTGCAAAGGGGACCTCCAGCCACTCATAAGTGGCCTGCTCAGGTCCTGGCTGAGGTGGCCATGGAGTCGGAGGGTCTGAGAACAGGTTGAGTGGCAGCAGGCACTCTGGCGGCAGCGCAATCAACACGGTGTCTGTTGCTGCCGTGGCTGCTGCTTCTGTTGTTGTTGCTGCTGTGGCTGCTGCTACTTCTGCCTCTGGGTCTGAGAACGGGTTGAGTGGCAGCAGGTATTCTGGCGGCGGCGCAATCAACACGGTGGCTGTAGCTGCTGTTGCTGCTGTTCCTGTTGTCTTTGCTGCTGTGGCTGCTGTTGCTTCTGCCTCTTCGTCTGAGAACAGGTTGTATGGTAGCAGGTGTTCTGGCGGCGGCGCAAACAACATGGTGGCTGTTGCTGTTGTTGCTGCTGTTCCTGTTGTCCACACTGCTGTGGCTGCTGCTGCTTCTGCCTCTGCCTCCATGAGGTTGACGATGTCCTTGAGGGTCATCTCAACTTCACGCATGGCCGGCCGCGCACTCGCGTCTGTGAGGTTGCAGTTGTGAACCAGGTCCTGCATGCGGGTGGCCGCCTGGGTACCGAAGCGAGCCAGCCTTGCCGTATCCAGGATCAAGGGAGGGGCCCGGCCCGCTGCGATCTCCTCTTCGATGTTCTGGAACACCTGTTCAGCCACCAAATTCCAGCAGGCCATCAGCTTGGCCACGACAATCTCCTGGAAGGGGTACATGTGGCCGTTCACGGCGGTGGCTAGAGTGCGGCCTATAGCCGCCACGTCCGCCGATGCTGCCACCTGCGTCAACAGGGTCCATAAACATGCACGGCCGGTCATTGAATGGGATTTCATCTAGGCTGATAAATGTATGACAGCAAGATGAGGAGGATGGAGGTGCAGCTGATGATGCAATCCATTCCAGGTACTTTATATCTATCAGCAAGTTTGAGCCTGGAGGTCAAGATGTGGAACAAGCATGGATTGACTAATACAGTGGGCCTCAGCCAGTCTGTTGGGCAAATAGCCAAATTGCGGCATGATTCCCGGACAGGCACCTGATCGAGCCTGGCACATGGTACTACTGCATGCCTGTTCGTCAAGCATGATTTCCCCGGAATCTGGCTCAGGGAATGGAGGCACACCTTGTTCAACAGGTGGCACTCATGTGCCTGGTAGAACGGCGTTCCAGGCGTGGGGCCAAGTGTGGTTCCGTCAGTGCCAACAAACCTCGATAGCCCAGGGTCAGCAACCTGTGAAGTTGAGGGTTCAAGATTAAGGGTTCTGGGTTAATCTGTAAAGAAAGCAAGAAAGCTACGCCCCGTGGGCGGCGTGAGAGTTAGGGAAATAGCGCAGCCTAGGCCGAAGCCACATCCGCGCCGTAACCGTTACGGTTCCCGTGAAGCTGAGGGTTCAAGATTAAGGGTTCAGTATTTATGGTGTCCAGTAGATTTTTAAACCGACATCACGATTTCAATATTTGGTCCCTATCAGTCCATTGGCATGTGACTGTCCGCAGGAGGTGGTACATGGCAGCGGACGGAACCCTACCTTGTTCCTGAAAGGATCCCCAACATGTCTGTTCATTTGGGATACAAACAATGAAGTATTACTTAAAATTCAGTGTGGATAGGGTCCCAGATTGCCCACTTTGACTGCCGCACGTACTCACCTTGACTTGGTGACACACAGTCCCGTCAGAAAGTTGGACCTCACGGACCAGAATGTTGTCCATCTTGAGGTCCAAGTGTAGGTAGCCGCTGTCGAGGAATCGCCTTACCGATGTCACTGCCAAACTTAGCAGCTGCATGCAAAGGAGAGGCCCGCATGTTGGAGTGTTGATGAAGTCCCTAAGGTTGCCGTCCATCTCCTCCATGAAGTATCCCACTCGTGGGGCATCCACTCCTGTCCGGGTAGGGACAGTGTCGTCGTAGAGGATGCCCAGGAGTCTCACGACGCTGTTGCCTATATCCCCGCCGGCATCGCGGAAGTGCTTCATAATGTTGATCTCCTTCGCCATCAGGTGCTCTTTCCCTGGCTGCGTACAAGCAAGCGGGGAACAACAGGGAGGGAGGGAGCAGGGCTTCAGTGATGGCTCGGTACTTCAGGAAACTCAGGGCGAGTGAGGGCCATCACTGCCTTCAAACCCCAGAAAGTAGTTGCAGTGACGGAGACGCACTGTGAAATGCTTAACCATGCACAGTCCCTCGCCGCTTAGCCACAAAAGATATTCCATCAAAAGGCATGGATGTACTGGGCCGTGAAGGCAGATTGTACTGCATGTTGGCAACGCCATGGCTCTGTTGCTTCAAAGCGCATGGCCCAGCAGGGTGATCAAGCAAGGGATAGGGCGGCAGCGTCAAGGTTGCAGCCAGCCCCGACCCTAACATACAACCTTCGCTGCTGCTAGTCAGTACTGTCACTCATCAGTGGGCCAATACTCACCAGCGCCCACTTCAGAATTTGCGTTCTCCCGTTCAAGTTGATTCTTCGGAAGACAGCTGCGCAACCACCAACTGCAATCTGCTTCAAATCTCCCGATGCGTGAGCTGCGAGCATCAAGCTGGCTGGAGTCATTTCAAGGGCCTCAGGATGATCTGCAGCAGCAACACAAGTCTTCATGTGCTAGACTGCCAGGAGCATGATCCGAGAGAAATTTTCAAGAAAACAGAGTTACTTAAAAACTGGGAACGTGCAGGCTTGAAGGATTCACTCAGTGAGGAAGAGATGAGGGCTGATGACTAGGACTGAGATGAGGGCCTGACTGAGAATGACAGAGATGAGGGTTGAGATAGAGGAGCGAGTAGGCTGCATGGGAAGCTGCCATGCATGTGCTCTGATGCATGCAATATGTGTCTGGTCATTTTCCGTCCCTGTCGTCGGGCCAGGTCCGTCATCAGCTAGATTCATCCTCTGGCAGCAGACTGCTGATCCACCGAATATGGGGTAAGCGTCTCGTCATGTTCAGTTGGTCACACCTCGGTGTTTTCGGTTGGGTCAGTTGCAGCGCTTGAACACGAATGCTAGCTGTCTGTGCGTCGGCATGTTCGAAACCAGAAGGTGTTCATACCTGCATTTCGCGGTCGTCGAGACTGGGAGGGTGGGGCGACTTGGGTCTGCTGCCTCGACGGTGACGCGATGCATCCCTGCGCATCATCAAGCAATCAATTTGTTCACCACATGTACATCAGGAGAAGAATCAAGGACGTGTCCGTACGGATTTAGTCAGGTGCGCACAGCTCATGGAGTACGTAATAAGCCAGATCATCATCAGGTACGTAATCAGCAGCCAGGTGACCGCGAACAAGAGATTTGAAGCAAGGTTTTCATCAGGACTCCACCACCGCTCAGACAGCCCAAGCAATATTTTATTAATTGATTCAATTCCGCAACCAGTGAATTTAGCTGAACTGGTGGTATGCGTCAGAATGCACATTAGGCGTTGGTTGAAGATGGTATGCCATTGGGCAAGCAAGATGACACATGAATAAGTCAATGCATATCCGATCCAGCAGACAACATCGCTCATGCGTGCAAGAATCACTCCATCGTGTAATCGAAGGTGTCGCTCGCGACCAAATTGATGAATCCCGACACCGTTCATTTTAGTTATTATATGCGAATGGCTGGATGTACGTATGGAGGGTTCATTCACGGCAACTAATGGCATGGACGATTGCCTCTGACACAAGGTCAGTAGTGGTCTCGCTCGTGGCAGGAATCTTATACGATTTTCATGTTATAAGAGACAACTGGGACATACAGCCAGGCAGGAGGGGACTGCACGCAGCAATGCTGTTCTGATTAGTTATAGACTTCATCATTCATCAGTACATTGATCCACTCAGTCACCGGCCGGCATGTCATAGCGAACGAAGACAGAAGGCCGCGGCCGAGGCTATACCGTAAGAGGCAGTGCACAGTGCCAAGTATTTTAAATTGCATTCGCAGTGGCCAGGCTCAGTCAGATGCATGGGACGGACTGAATGACAAGCAAGGAGCGGTTCGTTTCTATTGCCACGCACCTGCCCGCCAACACGCGGTGCCTTGTTGCTGCCGACCCCATCCGCACGTATCATCAGCGATGGCTTCATCTATACAGCTTCACCTTGGAATTGGAATCACAATGAAAAGGAAATGGCAGAGCATCGAGAGAGGCCCTAAATACGATGTTTGTAGGATTTTCATACATAAAACCGACCAATCCAGCCAAAAAAAATGGGCAGCAGCCCGCAACCCTTCGGCGGGCGCTTATTACGGTAGTTCATCTCTGCATGTGGCCACATTTTTGTATGCACCTGGTGTTGAAGCAGCTTAGTTTTATACTCTTGTACCCTGCTTTAAATCGCTGACTATGAGACACCGACGAAAGTGGAAATTGGGGTCATAGACCTACCATGGCTGCCATGCGGCGAAGACGGTGCAGCGTGGCAGCCAAAGCGCCTGTCTACCCTCCATGACCCTCTTCATGCCGCCGCTTTCGTGCTGAGTGATGCCCATATGGTTGAATTCTTGGACACGCGTCAACACGGTACGCACGGTCAGGGCCGGAAACGCAAACATGGGCTGGCTGTCGGCGCTGCGCTACTAAGCGGCTGCCAAACTCCATGATGTATGTCTTACTGACATTGACCTGAAGCTGTCTATGTGCCGCATATTCATAGCTGCTACCGGTGATAATGGCATTTGCGCTGGTCGCCCTCCACCATATGAAAGTGGCATTGTACGACATGGTGGCGGTTGTCAAGGATACGTCCTCATCTCACGAATCGATGGAGTTATGGGATTGTCTCTGAGGCCGGGGAAATCCGCATTGCCCCTGTTCCACAAGTGTGAAGCCAGCAGCTGACTGATGCCACGTTGTGATGAATGTTTCTGAGCCAGCATTGCCAGCAACTGACTTGATAGGTGTCACATCACGACAGATGATACTTCATGGTTTGAAACGAGCATCTGTCCGGGTGTCAAATCTGAGGGGATGTTAACACAGGGAGTTCTTCTTAAATTTGCATGTCATGGCCAGTCCCCACGAAGGCCGTACAACACTGCATTTGTTTGGCCTGATGGAAAAGTTTATTAACGTCCTTGACTGAGGCAGACATGGGTGGGAGGCTCCAGCTTGTGTGGATGTGACATTATACAGTGAAATTTTGAAGGGCCAGACGCCAGACTAAATGGCTGAGGAGTCTCGTCTCCCATTTCTGTGTGGGCATTTTCCTTCGTTCTGCCCCTCCTACCCTTTCTCACCACCCGCGTGGGCATCCAGCTGCCTGTTTCCAGACGGTGGGACACCCATGCAGCCAAGCCTAGTACTAAAGAACATGAACCAGAGGTGTGAAGGCCTTTAATGCAGCCCCCGACAGATGAGCTGATGCACGGAAAGTGCCATTTCATACAAACAAAAACAATGTAAATAAAATGCTTGTTTCTCAAGTGTTATTTAAACCTTCACACCTGCCATAGTTGAAAAACTTGTCAGTGATCTGGTGAGGAGGGAAAAACAGATTTTCAGATGTTGTCATGGATTTGTCGTGTGATGCTCGGGATTTGTTAGCTAAGCATAGCTGTATGCCACGGCACCAGCTATATCTCTTTCGTTTTTCACCACACCGGTAAAAATTGAATGACGTTGCACTCCCCGGCCTTGCTAAACAAAGCTCGGCTGCGTGGGCGGCCAACTGTCGTCGGGAGAACAGGAAGCCTTAGGCAAGAGGGGAGAGATAAAACAGTTTAGGAAGGTACATACCCGCTAGGCCGTGCAGGCGACCTGCTGTGTGGGAGAGCAGGGGATGCGCAAGCTCAACTTCCTGAAAGCCTGAACCATGCAGAGACATGACCATGGTGCACACATGCCACCCTCCCATGTAAGTGGATTGAACATGGAACCTAGCAACCCGATAAAAGGTTGAGCCATCTGGTATGATGGGGCAGGAACGTTTCTCTTAGCAGTGAGAGGCCTGGGGTTGAGGAAGACGACTTCAGCTGCAGCACGCTTTGTTTCGCACTTTGGGGCATGCGACAAGCCCTCTTCCAGTGTGAAATGAACCACGAAGTTGAGCTGCATGTTCTACATTTTACCGTGTAATTTTAAAATATGTCCGAAACTACCTACAGGCCCTCAGTCACAACACTTAACAAACCGCAAACAGGACATGCACAACCTAAACCAGGGACAAAATAACAATAGGGGCGAAAATGCGAAATGGGGCACAGCGACCCAAAGGTTCAAGTAGATTGCAAAGCATATAGGGATGCCTCCCGGGGATCAGCTCGGGCAGAGTTTGAATGTCATCTTATCCAGCAGGGATCAGGGGTCTCGAGATAACTGAAAACTATGAGACCCCAGGTTAAAATGGCTGAGGGCCCCTAAAGTGTGAAGTGTGGTGCGGGGTGGTCACGACAGGGACAAGTAAGACACAACCTTTGCAATCCTACAGCCGATGCCCGAATGGCAAGGCTTGCTGCATCAGGCAGAATAAAATCGGTGCAACACCGTGCCCACAGTTGAAGAGATGTTGATAAGGAATTGCACTTAAGTGGCTAATGTTTAGCCAGAAGGCAAAGGTAGGACGCAATGAAACTGCGTAGCAGTTAGCGCACAGCTGCAATAATGCTGCATGGGTGCATGCATGCTGAAGTAGTGAGCAGTATTATACCTGCCCATCTCCTCGCATGTTGCATGTTCCATGCGTGTGGCCCCCTGCTTGTTGCACCATGATTGCCTTTTGAAGGCAGCGAGGCCTCCACCGTCGGCTTGCTGCGGCCGTGAAGCTGTGAACGCCACGATGGCCGAATATCCGAGATGCGCAGCTCGGCATTGGGTTTAACAGGTTACATTTAACGAGTAGCGAGATCATCAGGATGGGATTGCGCTCTTGAACCGGATGATTCAAATATGCCAGTATGGGATTGAGAGTCACCGGGTTTGCGTGGGGATCTACCGTAAGTAGGGGTGTGGAGATCGGTGATGTTTTCCTCTTGAAGTCTAACAATCAAATTGAGACAGGAGTGGGGTGGCGGAGTCGGTGGTAGGGCTCAGGCACAGTACGGAGTTGCAGGTGGGTCGGTATTCGGTAAGCAGAATCTGGCGGAACGGCCACAGCTGCTCAGATCAGATCTCAAATATTCATCAGGATTCAGGAAGACGTTGGTGATGTACCCGGTACACCCGGTTCTTAATATTTCCGCATCTGACTCTCAGTCTGGCATGAAGTTATGGGCGTTCACGTAAGCGGCAAGGCGAGTCTGGAAGCGATTACGGCACTTTCATCAGCGGTGCGTTGTTTGCAACCCTAGAACATTCAAGTCTGCAAGGGTCGCTGAGGAACCTGATTATCTCTTATTGTTTGAAATCTCTTGGAGGGGGAGCTGAGATCGGGCAGCACAGGAAAGGAGTGCGGGTTCGCTCTTTCGTCAACCTCAGTGCCCTGGGTTCAAATCACTAGAAGGCTGACGACTGTGTCCCCTCATTTGTGCCTGTTGCAGGCGATATCAGGGTGAACCGAACACACCCCTCCCTCATCCTGCACCAAGTCACCAGCGCAGTGGACACCTGCGCCCTGCGGCACATGATCAACCTCTAGTCAGGGAGCAGCAAACAGCCAGGTATGTTGACATGCCGGGTATTCTGCCTTGACTGATCGATTGTAATCCATGTATGCCTCTAGGTTCCAAGGCTGCATTGCAGCGAAGCCAAACTCAGGAGAGGCTTGATGCCTTTCAGCAGGAAGGCATCAGGGTTTATTTTACTATGCTGCAATCACTTCGCCCATTCTTCAGAGGTCTGGGTAGTGCAGACACAATTAACAGGGAGCGTGAAAGTCAGCTAGAAAACACTTGAGAGGAGTGCATATTGAAAATTCCAAGGGGGAGCTCTGTCAATTAGGGTTGTCCCTGGCATGGCCATGCACATGGGCTTCATGGCTCCGCGGTTTCTAGGCAAGCCCTATCCTCTACTTGTGCCTTCCCGGGCATCCAGATCTTACAAGGCCCCCCTACTCCCCTGCAGGATGAGCTTGACAGTCCTGCACTCCTGCCTCCTCGCAGCCCAGCTGTACTTTTGAGGAGAGTCGGTGCAGTACCACCAGGTGCAGGGCTCAGAGGATGAGGATTTCATCATGGTAAGATGCCAGGGGAGGGAGGACTGGAGGAGGGGATGGAAATGTGCACGCTCCGAGGATAAATAGTTGTTTATAGTGCATTGCGAGATAAACCCACAGTCTCGACCCTGGACCTGGCAATTTACCCCATCCCCCACAGCCCTTCCCCAGCCTATCCACATCCCCTCCTGTCGGCCCGACAGCCCTGACCCAGACTCGTTTGTAGGCTGACAGGCTATTGAGCATCAGGTTTCAGATGTGCTGCAGAGGCTGCCACTTTTTTTGAGGGGATGGCCAAGCTGTATCAGATATAGGCCCTAATACGCCCTAATACGCCCTCATCTCTCAACCCTCAACTTAGGTGACCATGGGCACCAGCCCTTTGCGCACCAGCTGGATTGGACGGGTTTAGGCGAGCATCCCCCTGCTGCATGAGCGGCTGGAGGAGCTGACCCTGCAGCCGGGGAGGGTGAAGGCGATGCAGAGGATACTGGCACGCGCCGCTCAGCACATGCTGTACAGCAGCATAACAGGGAGCGTGCTAAGGGACCAAGGTGGGGAGGGGGGAGGGATTGTTTGAGCGCAATCCCATTCCCACTATTGGGGAATATGAGGGGCAAACGGGCAGGTATGATGGCATGTACTTTCTATACTGGGCCCGTGCAGGTCTAAACCTTGTTTCTAAAGCTGATGGGACAATGTGCTGCCGGCCGGTGGATCTAGGTCTTTCACGATCCAGACCTACCCAATCCATTTTAACACTGTATTTATGCATGCCTGCTGCCAGGTCCGCGGCCACAGCAACGGAAAACCAGGCCCGAGGCCCTGCAGTATGCCTGAATCACACTGCCTTAGCGGATCACAACTTGAGGTGCTGGGCATGCCATTAGCCACACACGTGATCCGTTGCAACAAGAGACGCATGTATCCATATCTTCAATGTATCCATACATGATGTGTTGTCATACCTCCCTCGTGCCAAAGCGCAGGCTGCCTTTGTCCAGCTCAAGGACGTAGGCATCACGAGCCCCTGGCACCGGCCTCAACTGGCAGCCTTTCACTGTGAAACCTGAATGTCCATGTGACCGTCGCCCCTCCATTCTCAGGTAATCTGGACGTTTAGGACACCAAGGACTCCTGCGAGCTGGTCCACCGCCTGACGCCAAACTCCACCTGGCTGTCACACTGTGGATTGCTTGACTGCCGCGGCTTGAACAAGGATCACCAGCTGAGCCAGGTGCGACTGGGTTAAGGGTGAACTGTGAACACTCTTGTTCACCATGAACACTGAACAGTAAGCTGCAGTGCTGCAGATGTCCCTTTTGTCGCAAGATGCAGCATTCAACCTCTTAATTTAATCAGTCATTCCCTATTTTTTATATCTTCATAACCATGACCATGTCAGGATGTGATCATCCCCGTCTCCCGTTGCCCTTCATGTTGCTGTTGTTGCACAAGGCTGGTGTGGTGGCGCTCATCAGGTGTTCTTGTTGCAGGATTTGATTATCCCCGTATTCATCTCTTTCGGCCATTTCAGCAACTTGAGGTTTAGACAAGTCTCCAGCCAGGTGTGACTGGGTTAAGGGTGAACTGTCGACACTCTTGTTCACCATGAACACTGAACAGTAAGCTGCAGTGCTGCAGATGTCCCTTTTGTAGCAAGATGCAGCATTGAACCTCTAAATTTAATTAGTAATTCCCTATTTTTTATATCTTCATAACCATGACCATGTCAGGATGTGATCATCCCCGTCTCCCGTTGCCCTTCATGTTGCACAAAGCTGGTGTTGTTGTGCAAGTCTGGTGTTCTTGGTGCAGGATCTGATGATCCTCGTACAGTATTCATCTCTTTCAGCCACTTCAGCCACTTGAGGCTTGGACAACTCTCTGCTGCTCCTGCCCATCACAGGGTCACCCGATAGAAACACCAAGTTTTTCCGCGGGCTTCATTTGCGGGGACCGGATGGACTTGGATGTGGGCGCGTTGACCAACTGCTGGAGCTGCAATGAGGACTACCGTTACTGGACCAAGGTGCGGCAGAAGGTGAGGGGATAAATAGAGGGCAGGGCGGGTAGGATGTTCTGATACAATGAGGCACTCCTCCCATCAGGTGAACTAATACCGCAGCAGCTGTATTAGTTTGTAGTTTATGGGCACTTCAAAAGGAACAGTTTGCTCCCCCAGGCATGTACATTCCTAGTTTCCTACCATAGCAACAGGAGTGGCCTCCTAGTGCGCCTTTGACTATTATGCATTCTAGCTGTAGCTGAAAACAACTGAAATTAATAGTATGTTCTGGACGCTGCCAAGCTCTCAGATGGACACTTGCTCCATCTGCCTGTTTCGCCCTGTCTGCTTTCACCCAGGAGTCCATGTGCAACAACTCTTCATCGTTTCTCCTGAAGACTAGCCCCTCATCTCTCAACTCATTTAGGTGACGACGTGCACCAGCCGTTTGCGCACCAGCTGGATTGGTCAACATTCTCCGTCGCGGCTCCGGGGGCGAGCATCCCCCTGCTGCATGAGATGCTGGAGGAGCTGACCCTGCAGCCGGGGCGGGTGAAGGTGATGCAGAGGACACTGGCATGCGCCGCTCAGCACAAGCTGTACAGCAGCATGACAGGGAGCGTGCTAAGGGACCAAGGTGGGGAGGGGGGAGGTCTTGTTTGCGAGAGAGGCGGGTATGAGGTCGAGGAACAGGTGGGGAGCAGGCACCCAGTGAGCCTGAGGGCGGCTTGAGAGCATTACTTAGGTGGGGAGGGGGCAGCAGGGAAGCAAGCAAGGCAAGCGGGCTGTCACCCTTTCAGTGCCTAAATGGAGAGCAATCCAACGAGCAGGGCTCTAGCCTGTTGAATAGCCTCGTCATGAATGGCATGCAGCCTGCCCCACCCGTCAGCCACTGGAGGTGGGCAATGGGTGGATGTGCTTGCAGGTTCTTGTGACGCCTTTGAGATTAACTTGAAGCCTCCCTCACTCATGGGTAGCTGAGTGAGTAGGGGTGTGCGGCTACATGTTGATAGGATACGAATATGACAACCCTGAAGCTGCTTAATGGAGTTTCCCCGGGTACGAGTCCGCCTTCAATGGGCCGCCAAAGGCCCGATCGTGGCCAAACCTTGACCGGCCAATAGACATAAGCCCAAGCAGCATGGCTGTCCGAGCATGGGGCTTCTAGTCCAGCAGGTAGCCTAAATATAGCATCACTGATGCTGATTCTCAAGAAAGACACTGATGCTGCCGCAGGAAAGCACGATGCCTGTAAGACGACTCTGAAGGTGCTCAGGCTTGAGGGGTAGCACCTGGGGTGGCACCAGAGGAGCTCAAGGACCTGGACGCGGAATGCCGGCGGTTCATGACTTGTGGAAAGGAGTGGCCCGCAGGTGAGCTGCACGGCAGTGGTGTTTATTTTAGTGTTTGTCATACACTTGAAGGCGGCCACCATTGGGCCAGGTTAGATCATACCTTAATCAACCTGCAGACGGTGGCCCCATTAGCAGGCTTTGCCGCCCCAAGCCCTGTCTCTTGTAGGCTGGGTTGCAGCTTAAGTGTGGCTGAAGCTCAATCAAATGAACATTGGTGCACTTTTGCAGTTATGGCAGGGCGGGCAGGAATGCGCTGGAGGGTAGGTGGGGTAGGAGTGTGGCAAGGGGGGCTGATTGGTAGTCTTAATGCGATGTGGCGTGGTTTCTTTGGCCATCTGAGGATTAGGGACACGCTCGACATCTGGTGTGTACTTGAAGTGCCCAACGGACCATAAGTGGCAGGTTGTTGGTCGACCACCGTTAGTTAGGTAGGCGACTAGGCTGCCACCATTGGGCCAATGCCGACTTGACCAGGACCGGCCTATGCTCATTGTCCCAAGCAGCAGGATTTGAGGCCTTCGTTAGATCTGCAGTGGTTTTACCTTGGCCTTTTCGGCAGCTCAGGCTGAGGGTCAAGAAGTGGATAGCTGGTGAAATTGTGAGAGAAGATGATGTGCACCCATTAATATGTTATACCCTGGTTCAAATCTGCAGGCCAGGGACCCGTCGATGCCCTGGGCCCCGCTGCAACATCAATACAGGGGTAGACCTCCGACACAAAAGCTGAGGAGGAGGAGACGGCTGAGTTTGTACGGTTTGACAGGGAGGACGAAATACTAGTGATGATGCATTGGCAAAATGAAAGAAACCGCAGCAGCTTGCGCCCTCTGTGTCGTGATAGCCTGATAGACAGCAACAACACGCATGGGCTGGTGGGAGGCGCCGTCTGCTGCGGCACTGAGGAGGATGTGAGCACGTGCCCGCGGACATGGCAGTGACAGCGAGAGAAAGGAGGAAAGAGGTTCGATTTCATGTGACTTTACTTCCAAAGTGTACACTTGGTGGTGATTATGAAATATGTTTCTCACGGACATCGAGCTGAGTCAGAGGCTAACCCTCCATGGCCTGGGATCGGACCTGCAGGGTCGTGAGGGGTTCATGATATGGGTTTAGGCTTAAGGTTCAGCCCCCAAAACACAATGACAAAAAACATTATCTCTACCAAACAGCATGCTTGTTGTTCAGAGGCAGCAGCAAGCCCTTTTGGCCTGGGAACCATCTTTGAAGGGGAAAAGGCGGCCAGACTGGGACGGAGTATGTGAGATTAAGGGCGTGATGCGATCTTGTGCCGCAGATATAGACGTGTGGTTGTGGTAGGTCCTCTAGGGCCTGGAGGCCAAAGAGCTGGGAAGAGGTAACAGAAAAATTGGGATTTAAAGAGAAGGATTCCACCTGTCTAATTTTAGCAACAACAGCGGGTCTTGGGCGGTCATGCCTGGGTATCATAGATCAGGAGTAAGTGCACAGTTAATGATAAAAGAAACAGTGGGAGAAGGGACAAGCTGGGTACGGTACATCGCGTCTAGAAGCAACAAGTCTGCAGCAAAAGAAACTGCGCTGCCTATAGCTGCATGAGTGCAAGCATGCATGTTGAGGTAGTGATTAGCAGCATACCTGCCCAGCTCCTTATCGCATGTATGTTCCATGCTTGTAGCAGGAAGGCAGGTACCGGTACTTGCTGGCAGCGAGACCTCCACTGTCGGCTTGCAGCGGCCGTGTAGCTGTTAATACCGAGTGGCTCAAGATGGACATTTTGGCATCGGGGTATATTTTTAGTACAGTGACCTGCTAGATCATCGGAAAGGGATCAAGCTCATGAGCGGGCTGATTCAAATGTGCTTTGCTGGGGTTCGAGCCATCCGGGTTAGAGTGGGGTATCGGAGATCAGAAGCGCGTTCCCATTGGAGCCTCAAACCCAGATGCGGACGGTTTTGTGAATGCGGAATGGTGGACGGTGGTGGTGGAGCCGTGCCGGTGGTGCAGCTCGGACACAGTACGGAGTTGCGTGTGGGGTCGATCAGCAGTAGATATTTGGCTGATGGACCACACCTTCTCGATCTGATCTCAACTCATCATCGATAAGGCGTTGACAATTATTGTGAAAACGCTCGAAATAGGTACATGGCATGCTTTGGCAGGAAGATCTGGGCCGTGAGCTCTTTCAAGCTGCAAGACGTGCCTACGATTAGCGACTTTTCTCAGCAGTGCGGTGCGTTGTTTGCAGTAACATGCCCCATGATAGCCTGCATGTTTTGCTCAGGATTAAGGACACTGTGCATCTCATATGAAGTTCGAGATTTTTGGGAGGGGGGCTGTGTCGGATAGCACAGGAAAGAAATGCGGGTTCGCTATTTTATTAACCTCTGTGCTTTTAGTACAAGCCGCTTAAAGGATCCCTTCTCCCCTGCAGGATGAGCTGGGCAGTGCTGTATTCCTGGCCAGTGCTGTATTCCTGGCCGCCAGTGCTGTATTCCTGGCCAGTGGCCACCCTGGTGGCCACCCAGCTAGACAGTTACATGCGAAGGGTCACATGGGAGGAGGGCCGGTGCAATACCGCCAGACGCAGGGCTCAGAGGACGAGGACGTCATCATGGTAAGATGATGGGGTGGGAGGGGAGGGAGATATGCTTGCTCTGAGGACAACGGTTGTAGAGTGGGTTGCAAGATAGACCCTCAATCTTAACCTTGAACGTGACAATTAATACTACCTCCCCACAACTCTTCCCCAGCCTGTGCATTTCCTCCCCTCCCCGCCCCGCAGCTCTTAACAGCAGCAGCCACTGCAGCGCTTACGAAGCTTGACGGCCTGCCGACCAAAAAACGAGCCTTAGATTTCAGAAGGAGGGTGTGGCCAAGCTGTATCAGATCAAGACAACTCAACAATTCAGGACATGATTGCAGGTGAGCATCTACTCTGTCCCATCCCGCCTTGTCCCACCAAGCCCCAGTGCATGTGCAAGCTGCAGTGCATGGGTGTGAACACCCTCATCTCAGCACACAAGCCCCTTCCTTTGCATTGGGCGACATTTCAGCCCCTGAAGAGTCCTTCCTGTTGTGGTGAATCCGTGTGCTGATAGTAGCAGTGTGCTGTTGACAGACATGTTCTTAGGGATGAACCCTCATTGCCCTCAGGCCCTGAAGGTGTCCACTTGTGAGGTGCTCAGGTTCATGGGGATGGACTCAAGGGGGGGCGCCGGAGGAGCTTAAGGACCTGGATGGTGTCTTTCGGAGGTTTATGAACTATGTAGAGGAGTGGCCTGCAGGTTTTCTGCACGACAGTGATTAAGTGTGGCCATGTGGGACCATGCTTGGAATGGCCAATGGCCTGAGCAGCAGGCTTTCGAGTTATAAGCCCTACTGACCTGCTATAATTTAACTGCAACATGGCCTGTGGCTGAAGGGGCAGCAAAGCCTGCAGCTCGGACCACTGGCTGTAGGCCGATCAAAGCATGTTCCACCTTGGCCCAGTGGTGTATGCCTAGCAGCCACGCAAAGGTTGTCTGCTGCCCATTCAAATAATCACTGGTCCACCCCTAGAGTGTACCCAATACCCCTAGGTGTCGTGATTGCTTCAACGGCTTGTTTAAAAAGTTTTGTCCACCACCTGCTGCTTCTACCAGGACTCTCTAAACCTTTCACACTTCTGACACTCGTAGCCAAGCTGACCCGCACCTGCTTGTTCTGAGTGCAGGCCTGCCCCAATGGCTGCAATCTGAGAGGAAAGTGTACATCAGGCTTCTGCCATTGCCAAGAAGGTGTGTGACACACTGACACTGTTTATCTCAGGTCGCTTTTGCTACACGTCACAGTTTCATCTCAGTCCTTGGCCAAGGGGGCTTGGGACCGTAATCACCTCAGCTTAGCAGCAGATAGAACACAACAGGGCCAGATCTAGATATTTTTCTGTTGAGAGCCTTGCATCCTCAGCTGAGCAGCATCACACAGAGTACAACAGGGTCAGATCTAGATATCCATCCATTAGAAGCCTTGCAAGCTTAAAAGCAGACAGATTAAAACTGGGCTATATCTAGATATTTATCAGTGCTTTCTCAGCTGAATAGCAGATATAAAATGACTAGGCCAGATAAAGATGTTCGTCAGTCGGGAGCCTTGCCACCTCAGCAAAGCATCAGACAGCGTCCACATGGACCACATCTTTGTCTAGTTATGTATAGGGATCTTGATCCGCCCAGGGGATGTTGACCTGTTGTTTCAATGCAGGGCAATCAAGCCTTTGTTTTTAAAGCTGGTCGTATGATGTGCTGTCGGATGGTGCTTCTACTTTCAAGGTCTTTCAAGATTCTTATATCCATATCTGTTGTGCTGATATACCTCCCGTGTGCCATGGGCTCGGGCTGCCTTGTCCAGCTCAAGGACCTAGCTATGCGGCACAAGCCCCTGGTCCACAGCCTTCAACCTGCATCCCTTCACTCATGAACATAAACGTTCTTGTGACCATCGCCCCCTCTTCCTCAGGCGATCTGGGTGAGGAGGACGCCAAGGACTCCAATGACCTGGTCCGCCGCCTGACTCCAAACTCCACCTAGCTGTCGCACTGGGCAGTGTATGCGGACAAGGAGTGTTGCTGAGGAGGACTGCTTGGACAACGTTTGGCAGAAAGTGAGGGATGAGACCTGTGCATGCAGACAGGCAGGCAGGCAGACAGGCAGACTAGGTCTTACATCCTCAGCTTTGCAACATGCAGATTATACAGTAGCTGTGCCATATCTATATATCAATCTGTCGTGAGCCTTGCCTACATCGCTTAGCAGCAGACATATTACATCCGGGTCACATCTGGATATCTATTAGTCGGTAGCCTTGCCTCCTCGGCTTAGCAGCAGACAGGGTTTATTTGGGCCAGGTCTAGATATATATCAGTCATGATATTGGCATGGTCAGCTTAGCAGCAGACAGATTACATCAGGGCTAAACCTAGATATCTACCAGTCGGGACTCGTGAGCCTTGCATCTTCGGCCCAGTAGCAGACATGGCACAACTGGGCCAGATCTAGATATTAATCCATCGTAAGCCTTGCCTCCTCAACCTAGCAGCTGACACCATGGAGGTGGACCACGTCTGTGATCAGTTATGTAGATGATCTAGATCCGCTCTGGCGATACTTACCTAAAGTTTCAATATAGGACTCGTGCAGGGCAAGCAAGGCTTTGTTCCCAAAGCTGATCGTATGATGTGCTGTCGGCTGGTGTTCCTACTTTCTAGGTCTCAAGAATCTTATATCTATGTCTGTCATGCAGATATACCTCCCGTGTGCCATGGGCTCGGGCTGCCTTTGCCATGCTCAGGGACCTATGCGTCACAAGCCCTTGGTGCACAGCCTTCATCTGCAATCCTCCACTCTAAAATGTAAACGTTCAACATGACCATCGCCCCCTCAACCTCAGGCGATGTGGGCGTGGAGGACGCCAAGGGCTCCTATGACCTGGTCCACTGCCTGACTCCAAACTCCACCTAGCTGTCATACTGGGCAGTGCATGCAGACATGGAGTATTGCAGCTGGAACAAGGCACACTGGCCGGCCCCTGTCGGCCGGCAGTGTATCTTCGCAGACCGCATCTGTGGGGACGGGGAGGACCCGAATGTGGGCTTGTGGCCCAACTGCTGGCGCAGGGACAAGGACTGCTCGGCCAACGTTCGGCACAAAGTGAGGATTGAGGCCTTATGCATGCAGACAGACAGGCAGACAGGCAGGCAGACTTGGCAGGCAGACAGGCAGACAGACAGGCAGACAGGCAGACTTCGAGGGCACGCAACCAGGCAGAAAAACAAAAAGACCGTCAGGCAGGCAGGCAGACTGATGGACAGACAGGCAGGCGGGCAGACAGATAGGCAGACTGACAAGCAGGCAGGCAGACAGGCAGGCAGACAGACAGGCTCGCAGGCAAACATGCTGGCAGGCAAATGGACAGGCTGGCAGACACACAGGCAGGCAGGCAGGCAGACAGCAGGACAGACAGGAAGACAGTTAGGCAGGCAGACAGTCAGACATATGGGGACCAAAGGCATTTGGAAGAAGTCCTTGAATTGTGCCTCTTTAGTAGAGGACATTTTTAAGCTCTCTGTGGGGAGGGAATGAGGGGTCGCTGTTATGCCGCCCTGGTTTTCTTGCATCATTGCTGATCGCCTGGTGATCATCCCTGCTGAGGTCCAAGCCGCGCGATCACTGATGGAGGCACTCACTACTGAGCAATCAGAGGCGATCACCATGCTTTCTGGCCTCTATGTGTTTATTTGTGTGTGGACCAGACCAGCTTAAGCAAACTGAGAGGAAGCCAACACTGGGCTTATGGGGACCACATCTTGACTGCGCCAAGCAATAGGGCTTGCTGTGCCAGGCCCCTCAGGCTTTGGCCGTGATTTAGCTGAGTTGTGAATTGTAAATGGGACCCTGATGCCGGCAAGCAAATTGTATGATTGCCAATGCACTAAGCTCTCAGCTAGACACCTGCTCCATCTGCCTGTCTTGCCCTTTCTTGTCTGCATATAGTTGGCCGTGCTCATCAACTCGTCACCATGTGCCCGTATCCCTCATCCCTCAACCCAAGTGACCACGTGGTTCAGAATCGTTCATTGGATCTAAATGCCAAACTTCTCACTCACTCGGCTATGTGCGCCAACTCTGCACCCTTCACCCTGAAGCCTAGGCCCTCTTCCCTCAACCCAGGTGACCACGTACACCAGCCCTTAGGCCCCAGCTTGATCGGTCGACGCTCTCCGCCGGAGGCGAGCATCCCCCTGCTGCACGAGCGGCTGGACGAGCTGACCCTGCAGCCGGGGAGGGTGAAGGCGATGCAGAGGACACTAGCATGTACTGCTCAGCACATGGTGTACAGCAGCATGACAGGGAGCGTGCTAGGGGACCAAGGTAGGGAGGGGGGAGGGATTGTTTGAGCGCATGCGGGGCGAGCGGGCAGGGATTCTGTGACCATGCTACCGACCCGTGAGGCCTGCCCCACCCTAAGCAGCATGGCTGTCAGAGCATGGGGCCTCTGGCGAATATTGGGATGTTGTTGGGATGTAGCTTGACTGTAGCTTATCCTCGAAAATTAATCACTCATGCTGCCGCAGGTGCTACACCTTTGAGACGACTCTGGAGGTGCTCAGGGTCATGGAGAAGCACCTGGGGGTGGGACCAGAGGAGCTCCAGGACCTGGACGCGGACTTCCTGCGCTTCATAAGCTGTGGAGAAGAGTGGCCCGCAGGTGAGCTGCACAACATCATTTATCGTACTTTGCGCCAGACCACCTCCGGCGGCCATCATTGGGCTAACTCCGTCCTTTCCTTGACCGACCGACCATCAGGCTTATGTGAAGTTTGTGAAGTTGTGTGGACTTGACCTTGACCACCCACTTGGAGGCCTATGGTCTGTGTCCCAAGCAGGAGGATTCCAGGCCTTCATCAGATCTAGTGTGTTTGTGCCTTGGCTGTTTCTTCTCAGACATCCACAGGTCCCATGTGCCTATCTATACTTGTATCGGATATCTGATATCTGTAGCCTGTGGGGCCAAGCGGATAGCTGGTGAGACCTTGACCTGAATGATGCACAGTTGCACACCCTCCTCTTGAATATTTTGCCATGCCCCCGCTGAAATCGCAGACCAGGGACGCGGCAATGCCCAGGTCTCCCCTGCGACAGCAATGGAGGGGCAGACCTCTGACACCGAAGCTGAGGAGGAGGGGTCGGCAAAGTTGTTGTAGTTGGACAGTGAGGACGAAACACTGACAGATGATGATGATGCGTCCCTCGGGTGTAGACATGGCGGGGGTCACGCCTCTGGACTTCAGCGCCGTTAGCAGCCGGCCCATGATTGACAAAACTAAATAAGGCTGCAGAAGCCTGCGAAATAAATGAGAAAATAGGCCTGATTTGAATGTGAGAGAGTATTAATCCGAATATTAAATGTATTTTCAAGGAGAAACATGTCTCCTTGACGTTACACATCTGGGTTGGGCCTAAAAGGCTCGGCCGCGTGGGCGCCCGAAAATAAATTAATGGCTAGAGGAGGAAGGAAACTGACATACGGAAAAGGGAGAAGGAAAGTGAATCCGAATCCCAGCCCATGAAGACCCTAGCCATCAAAAAGAGGAAAGACACAAACCTACCGGTCACCTGGAAAGCAGTATTTATGACCGACATACCACTATTATTGAGGTAGAGGTATACCTGAGAAATGGTTCAACGCAGACGTGGTTGACACTCGAGGACGGCGCAGAAGTCAGCAGCGTCACAGACGGTGATGCCAACGGTGTTGGACAAGGGCAGATGGCGAGCATGTGGAGGATGCGCTGCATGTCTGCTTTCACTGCCCTAGAGTGGCTTAGGGACAGAGGTTAGGCAGGCCTCCCGGAGGACGCAAAAGACTTTCAACAGTTGGACAGGGACAGGCTTGGATGGGAGGCTCTGACTTTTGTTGAGGACGTTGTACGCTTTGTTGAGGCCTAGATTTGTTGTTTTTCTTTGCCTTCTTGGGGAAAAGGCTTGACAGCGGCAACGACATTTTTGGCTGCCTTTTCTTTTTGGAAGGGGGGGGGTATTTCTTTTTCCTTTGTTTTCCTCTTCTTCTTTCCCTCTTACTTTGAGTTTCTTTTCTTGAAACGTGACAATTGGGCGCCCACGCGGCCGAGCCTTTTTGATCTGGTGCACACAAATGTGAGCATTTTTTCTCGGTAAATATTTTTTTATTGTAACCCTCTCCGCTACCCCCTACCCCTTATCTACCCCACCCTCTGGGCCAAACACGTTTTATACCAGGTTTATATTGCTCTCTCTAAGCTCTTCACATCTATAATCCGATGTAAATTTTGTCTGCCCTCCCCTCTGTTCCTTGATTTCATCTCTCCTTCGTGTTTTTCCTGACCAACTTATTTTGCTTTCTTTCCTCACAGCATATTTTGGTTGGGCGCCCACGTGGCCGTGCCTTTTAAGCGGGGCTCAGAGGTGCAATGGCGTTGCCATATTTACGGGAGTTACATAGATCACGCATAGAAAGCCAATGGCATGAGACTTACGAGAGGAGAACGAAAACCAGGGACGTAAGACCACCGGATATAGATTACATACAACTTATCAAAAGCATCCCAACCACATCCCCATCATCATCATAATTGTTTTTGTGATTTATCCACCACCATCATACCTGCTAGTGTAACCCACGTGGCACCATCACAACTGTTACTCAAAAACTGCCATTGTCAGAACCACTGTTGCTCAAACCCTACTGCAGCCATCCATCACCATCAGAACTGTTACTGACACCGATCCATGATCTTCATCATAACTGTTGTTGAGTCTCAGCCATCACAATAATAACTGCTGCTCAGACCTAGCAACAGCCATCCATCCCCGAAGTAAATGAACTCAAAACCGGCCATCATTTCCATCATATCTGACACTCAAATCGTCCACCACCAATGTAACCACAACTCAAACCCAGAAGCAGAAATCCATCACCATAAGAACTGCTTAAATTACCCAGCCATTATCACCTTGCCAGCTGACACTCAAACTCAGCCACATCGAAAGCCACCACCATATCAATAACTGCTACTCAAACCCACTCAGCCACATTGATACAATGCAAGGACAGCTGCAAATCCACTGAGCGGAGTGTAAACAATTGAAATTTGAAATAACACCCAGCACGGCACAGGCATGTACCAAACGTGCACATGGTGAAGATCTCATGTTCAATTGCTACCGTATCCTGACCGGCCCTGAAACACTAGACCCGGTTATGTATGCTCTGAGAACAGCGACGTCGTAATCACTCCCCGCTGCTCTCTTTCTGAACATCAACACATCCCCGGTTCTAGACTATTTCAGTTGGAGGCATCAACACTGATCAGCAGGCATCATGGTCGCATAACAAAAAGAATGGCTGGGCGCTGTAGACTAACTAAGGTTATCCTCATGGGCTGTACCCTAGAACCTTCCAAAGTGCCCAGGACAGCCAAGGCGCCACCATGGTTAGAAGGGGGCTGAGAGCTAGGTATCACCAGCACAGGCAACTACATGAGTGGGTGGCGGGACTGGAGGGGTAGGCAACAGAAGAGGTAGCCATTCCCCTGCGCTTGCATCAAGCTTTGCCTGTGCGACCAGCTGGGTGCTATCCTGACCCCCTGATACGCTAAACCCGGTTCTGTATGCTCTGAGAACAGCGACGTCGTAATCACTCCCCGCTGCTCTCTTTCTGAACATCAACACATCCCCGGTTCTAGACTATTTCATTTGGAGGCATCAACACTGATCAGCAGGCATCATGGTCGCATAACAAAAAGAATGGCTGGGCGTTGTCGACTTGGTCTCCCCTCATGGGCTGTATCCTAGCACTTTCCGAAGTGCCCAAGACTGCAAATATGCAACCACAGCCGGAAGGAGAGGAGCTCTTGCTGGAACTGGAACAGGAAAGCAGAATGGAGCCGGCTGCTGTGCACGTACCTCCCCTTGTAGCTCTGTGACCGAGCCTGCACTTGAGCTCCCTGCACAAAGGAACACTTCATCAGCTGCTGACAGAGTCCCAGTTGGGGAGGGTATGCGGGTCGTGGCAGGCCGTGAGAGCCCGTACTGAGGTCCCTGCCCACAGCATGATCCGCCCTTCATCAACCAGCATCAAGCCACTTATCCATAACACTGAATCAAGTAAGAGGAGGAACGTACCAAGCAAGGCTAGGGGCAGACGTCTAATCAGATCTGGGCAAAAACACTGGCTGTCAGTGAGCTGGCGTGCATCGGAACTCTGGACCCATCAGTTGTTGCGGGTGCTGCTGTCAGCTGTGCTGCTGAAGTGCTGTACTGTCCTCTGTGGACTTCATGCCAGTCCTTGGAGTTAGGGAGTGTTACTAAAAGACAAGGGTTCAATACCAGCTACACACCGACCATAGCTGTTTATTTCTAGCATTTAGCTGCAATTTCAATGCATTATGGCCTGCAGCCATAAGGACCTGGTGCAGACAAATGGCTGTTGCCACCGAGCTTAGGAGGATCAAGGTTGGGTCCCCATAAGGTGAGTGGTAGCCCGGACATTTGACCCGGCGCCCCTCCGAAGGTGGTTTGGCTTACACTAACAAACACACTGCTGCCCACGTCCCTTTCTCCTGGATTCTGTCTTCAATGAACCCCCACCCTCCTCTCACCAGTAGCTGTCATGATGGTCTCAGATCGTGTGGGAGTACGTGCCGTGGCAGAGCTGGCACTTGAGGCCCCTGCAAACAGCATGGATAACGTTACAGAAATCAGAATCAGGCAACCGACTACGAACTTTGGACCAAACATGGGAATGCGCACATCAAGCAAGGCATGTAACAGCCATCAGAAGGCCATTGTTTGCTGCAGACCTGTAGCTTATCGGATCGTAGAATGCATGCCCATGTCGAGTCAAAATCTTGGGCTTTAGGGTCCTAATTCCAAATAAGGGCTAGGGTGCAGGCATTCCTCACAACAAATAAGGTGCACTATATCAGACATGCTAATGATCGGACAGCAGGCGTGCGTCAGACTTGAACGCACCAACAGTGCGGTTGATGCTTGTGTCGCTGGCAACTGTGTTGCTGTGCTCCCAAGGTGGGCATGCCTGGTTGCTGCCTCCATCAGAGCTGAGCAGACCAACAGGGCAGGAGCTGCAGCTCCATGGCAGGCTGGAGCTGCCGGCTGGGCAGTGGATGCAAGCTGATGCATCCGTGCTCGTCATCGTGCCACTGCCCAGCTTGCCGTGACCAACGCAGCGGAAGGTGGTTCCGCTGCCTCCGCTGCCGCTTGAGTGAGCGGCAGGAAGCACGGCACAGTTGTCACCTACAGAGAAGAGGGGGAACACACCCAGTCAGCTTGGAACAAAGATTAAATTCCCCATCCGTGTGCATACCCCGGGTTGGTGCAACTCAGTGCCGCTGCATGCACACACGCTATCACACCTCAATTGAATAAGGAATACTTTTACCGGGAACAACATCATAATGTATCATTAATACAAGTACAGTACGGTATCATTTTTAGTAACATTTTCAGACTTTTGGGCAGGGCGGTGATTCATATCTCATGCAGATTTTATCACCAGCTGCATGTCCACCCTTCCTTTTCCCGTATCATGTCTACAGCCCCCCCTCTACAGCCCCCCCTCTTCTCACCCGCAGCTGCCATGGCCTCTGAACATAGGGGAGTGCGTGGCATGGCAGAGCTGGCCCTTATGTCCCCTGCATAAATCATGAACATCATTTCAGCAGTCTGCACCAGGCCACCAACTTTGAACCCAGAACCAAACATGGGGACTGACACAGCAGGCAAATCATGGCAGAGCTTTCATGGATGGACCGCGATGCTGGGGGTCTGATGCCCCTGAAGCTGGGTCAGCCTGCAGTACAGTCCTATCGCACACATTCAACCATCCAAAGGGCCAAGTTTAGCCGCTTCAAATAATCGCTGAGTCTATGACGTACTCCTAGGATGTGTGTTCAGTCTTGCTCCCTTGCATCATTCATTTAACACCAATGACGCATAACACATTTAGCACCATTCATCAATAGATCAGCGCCTTCCCTGGGATAGATAATCGCTTCAATACTTCCACATCTACCGGCACGGACTCACCAAAGGGGTCCTCCGGCAACTGGA
Organism: Limnomonas spitsbergensis; assembly: GCA_037349105.1. NCBI lineage: Eukaryota > Viridiplantae > Chlorophyta > Chlorophyceae > Chlamydomonadales > Limnomonas > Limnomonas spitsbergensis. Next base: position 1,197,145 of record JAYJMM010000022.1, on the reverse strand, counting down.
AGGACAGTTCAAGCCCTCGCTGGGGTGGAGTTGTAGCCAGAGTGACTGCAAAGGGGAATGCACACAGGAGGGGCAACACTTCATCAGCTGCTGACAGGGTCCCACTTGGGGAGGGTATGCGGGTCGTGGCAGAGCCTGTACTGAGGTCCCTGCCCACAGCATGATCCGCCCTTCATCAACCAGCATCAAGCCACTTATCCATAACACTGAATCAAGTAAGAGGAGGAACGTACCAAGCAAGGCTAGGGGCAGACGTCTAATCAGATCTGGACAAAAACACTGGCTGTCAGTGAGCTGGCGTGCATCGGAACTCTGGACCCATCAGTTGTTGCGGGTGCTGCTGTCAGCTGTGCTGCTGAAGTGCTGTACTGTCCTCTGTGGACTTCATGCCAGTCCTTGGAGTTAGGGAGTGTTACTAAAAGACAAGGGTTCAATACCAGCTACACACCGACCATAGCTGTTTATTTCTAGCATTTAGCTGCAATTTCAATGCATTATGGCCTGCAGCCATAAGGACCTGGTGCAGACAAATGGCTGTTGTCACCGAGCTTAGGAGGATCAAGGTTGGGTCCCCATAAGGTGAGTGGTAGCCCGGACATTTGACCCGGCGCCCCTCCGAAGGTGGTTTGGCTTACACTAACAAACACACTGCTGCCCACGTCCCTTTCTCCTGGATCTGTCTTCAATGAACCCCCACCCTCCTCTCACCAGTAGCTGTCATGATGGTCTCAGATCGTGTGGGAGTACGTGCCGTGGCAGAGCCGGCACTTGAGGCCCCTGCAAACAGCATGGACAACGTTACAGAAATCAGAATCAGGCAACCGACTACGAACTTTGGACCAAACATGGGAATGCGCACATCAAGCAAGGCATGTAACAGCCATCAGAAAGCCATTGTTTGCTGCAGACCTATAGCTTATCGGATCGTAGAATGCATGCCCATGTCGAGTCAAAATCTTGGGCTTTAGGGTCCTAATTCCAAATAAGGGCTAGGGTGCAGGCATTCCTCACAACAAATAAGGTGCACTATATCAGACATGCTAATGATCGGACAGCAGGCGTGCGTCAGACTTGAACGCACCAACAGTGCGGTTGATGCTTGTGTCGCTGGCAACTGTGTTGCTGTGCTCCCAAGGTGGGCATGCCTGGTTGCTGCCTCCATCAGAGCTGCGCAGACCAACAGGGCAGGAGCTGCAGCTCCATGGCAGGCTGGAGCTGCCGGCTGGGCAGTGGATGCAAGCTGATGCATCCGTGCTCGTCATCGTGCCACTGCCCAGCTTGCCGTGACCAACGCAGCGGAAGGTGGTTCCGCTGCCTCCGCTGCCGCTTGAGTGAGCGGCAGGAAGCACGGCACAGTTGTCACCTACAGAGAAGAGGGGGAACACACCCAGTCAGCTTGGAACAAAGATTAAATTCCCCATCCGTGTGCATACCCCGGGTTGGTGCAACTCAGTGCCGCTGCATGCACACACGCTATCACACCTCAATTGAATAAGGAATACTTTTACCGGGAACAACATCATAATGTATCATTAATACAAGTACAGTACGGTATCATTTTTAGTAACATTTTCAGACTTTTGGGCAGGGCGGTGATTCATATCTCATGCAGATTTTATCACCAGCTGCATGTCCACCCTTCCTTTTCCCGTATCATGTCTACAGCCCCCCCTCTACAGCCCCCCCTCTTCTCACCCGCAGCTGCCATGGCCTCTGAACATAGGGGAGTGCGTGGCATGGCAGAGCTGGCCCTTATGTCCCCTGCATAAATCATGAACATCATTTCAGCAGTCTGCACCAGGCCACCAACTTTGAACCCAGAACCAAACATGGGGACTGACACAGCAGGCAAATCATGGCAGAGCTTTCATGGATGGACCGCGATGCTGGGGGTCTGATGCCCCTGAAGCTGGGTCAGCCTGCAGTACAGTCCTATCGCACACATTCAACCATCCAAAGGGCCAAGTTTAGCCGCTTCAAATAATCGCTGAGTCTATGACGTACTCCTAGGATGTGTGTTCAGTCTTGCTCCCTTGCATCATTCATTTAACACCAATGACGCATAACACATTTAGCACCATTCATCAATAGATCAGCGCCTTCCCTGGGATAGATAATCGCTTCAATACTTCCACATCTACCGGCACGGACTCACCAAGGGGGTCCTCCGGCAACTGGAAGGACAGTTCAAGCCCTCGCTGGGGTGGAGTTGTAGCCAGAGTGACTGCAAAGGGGAATGCACACAGGAGGGGCAACACTTCATCAGCTGCTGACAGGGTCCCACTTGGGGAGGGTATGCGGGTCGTGGCAGAGCCTGTACTGAGGTCCCTGCCCACAGCATGATCCGCCCTTCATCAACCAGCATCAAGCCACTTATCCATAACACTGAATCAAGTAAGAGGAGGAACGTACCAAGCAAGGCTAGGGGCAGACGTCTAATCAGATCTGGACAAAAACACTGGCTGTCAGTGAGCTGGCGTGCATCGGAACTCTGGACCCATCAGTTGTTGCGGGTGCTGCTGTCAGCTGTGCTGCTGAAGTGCTGTACTGTCCTCTGTGGACTTCATGCCAGTCCTTGGAGTTAGGGAGTGTTACTAAAAGACAAGGGTTCAATACCAGCTACACACCGACCATAGCTGTTTATTTCTAGCATTTAGCTGCAATTTCAATGCATTATGGCCTGCAGCCATAAGGACCTGGTGCAGACAAATGGCTGTTGTCACCGAGCTTAGGAGGATCAAGGTTGGGTCCCCATAAGGTGAGTGGTAGCCCGGACATTTGACCCGGCGCCCCTCCGAAGGTGGTTTGGCTTACACTAACAAACACACTGCTGCCCACGTCCCTTTCTCCTGGATTCTGTCTTCAATGAACCCCCACCCTCCTCTCACCAGTAGCTGTCATGATGGTCTCAGATCGTGTGGGAGTACGTGCCGTGGCAGAGCCGGCACTTGAGGCCCCTGCAAACAGCATGGACAACGTTACAGAAATCAGAATCAGGCAACCAACTACGACTTTGGACCAAACATGGGAATGCGCACATCAAGCAAGGCATGTAACAGCCATCAGAAGGCCATTGTTTGCTGCAGACCTGTAGCTTATCGGATCGTAGAATGCATGCCCATGTCGAGTCAAAATCTTGGGCTTTAGGGTCCTAATTCCAAATAAGGGCTAGGGTGCAGGCATTCCTCACAACAAATAAGGTGCACTATATCAGACATGCTAATGATCGGACAGCAGGCGTGCGTCAGACTTGAACGCACCAACAGTGCGGTTGATGCTTGTGTCGCTGGCAACTGTGTTGCTGTGCTCCCAAGGTGGACATGCCTGGTTGCTGCCTCCATCAGAGCTGCGCAGACCAACAGGGCAGGAGCTGCAGCTCCATGGCAGGCTGGAGCTGCCGGCTGGGCAGTGGATGCAAGCTGATGCATCCGTGCTCGTCATCGTGCCACTGCCCAGCTTGCCGTGACCAACGCAGCGGAAGGTGGTTCCGCTGCCTCCGCTGCCGCTTGAGTGAGCGGCAGGAAGCACGGCACAGTTGTCACCTACAGAGAAGAGGGGGAACACACCCAGTCAGCTTGGAACAAAGATTAAATTCCCCATCCGTGTGCATACCCCGGGTTGGTGCAACTCAGTGCCGCTGCATGCACACACGCTATCACACCTCAATTGAATAAGGAATACTTTTACCGGGAACAACATCATAATGTATCATTAATACAAGTACAGTACGGTATCATTTTTAGTAACATTTTCAGACTTTTGGGCAGGGCGGTGATTCATATCTCATGCAGATTTTATCACCAGCTGCATGTCCACCCTTCCTTTTCCCGTATCATGTCTACAGCCCCCCCTCTACAGCCCCCCCTCTTCCCACCCGCAGCTGCCATGGCCTCTGAACATAGGGGAGTGCGTGGCATGGCAGAGCTGGCCCTTATGTCCCCTGCATAAATCATGAACATCATTTCAGCAGTCTGCACCAGGCCACCAACTTTGAACCCAGAAACAAACATGGGGACTGACACAGCAGGCAAATCATGGCAGAGCTTTCATGGATGGACCGCGATGCTGGGGTTAGATGCCCCTGAAGCTGGGTCAGCCTGCAGTACAGTCCTATCGCACACATTCAACCATCCAAAGGGCCAAGTTTAGCCGCTTCAAATAATCGCTGAGTCTATGACGTACTCCTAGGATGTGTGTTCAGTCTTGCTCCCTTGCATCATTCATTTAACACCAATGACGCATAACACATTTAGCACCATTCATCAATAGATCAGCGCCTTCCCTGGGATAGATAATCGCTTCAATACTTCCACATCTACCGGCACGGACTCACCAAAGGGGTCCTCCGGCAACTGGAAGGACAGTTCAAGCCCTCGCTGGGGTGGAGTTGTAGCCAGAGTGACTGCAAAGGGGAATGCACACACTCAGGAGGGGCAACACTTCATCAGCTGCTGACAGGGTCCCACTTGGGGAGGGTATGCGGGTCGTGGCAGAGCCAGTACTGAGGTCCTTGTCCACAGCATAATCCGCCCTTCATCAACCAGCATCAAGCCACTAATCCATAACACTGAATCAAACAAGGGGATCAAGGACCTACCAGCGGGGCATGCCATGCAGGTTGAGGCCAGTGAGAAAGGGTCCTCCGGCAATTGGAAGGACGGCCCAGGTCCTTGCTGCGGTGCAGGTGCAGCCGGAAGGACTGCAAAGGGGACCTCCAGCCACTCATAAGTGGCCTGCTCAGGTCCTGGCTGAGGTGGCCATGGAGTCGGAGGGTCTGAGAACAGGTTGAGTGGCAGCAGGCACTCTGGCGGCAGCGCAATCAACACGGTGTCTGTTGCTGCCGTGGCTGCTGCTTCTGTTGTTGTTGCTGCTGTGGCTGCTGCTACTTCTGCCTCTGGGTCTGAGAACGGGTTGAGTGGCAGCAGGTATTCTGGCGGCGGCGCAATCAACACGGTGGCTGTAGCTGCTGTTGCTGCTGTTCCTGTTGTCTTTGCTGCTGTGGCTGCTGTTGCTTCTGCCTCTTCGTCTGAGAACAGGTTGTATGGTAGCAGGTGTTCTGGCGGCGGCGCAAACAACATGGTGGCTGTTGCTGTTGTTGCTGCTGTTCCTGTTGTCCACACTGCTGTGGCTGCTGCTGCTTCTGCCTCTGCCTCCATGAGGTTGACGATGTCCTTGAGGGTCATCTCAACTTCACGCATGGCCGGCCGCGCACTCGCGTCTGTGAGGTTGCAGTTGTGAACCAGGTCCTGCATGCGGGTGGCCGCCTGGGTACCGAAGCGAGCCAGCCTTGCCGTATCCAGGATCAAGGGAGGGGCCCGGCCCGCTGCGATCTCCTCTTCGATGTTCTGGAACACCTGTTCAGCCACCAAATTCCAGCAGGCCATCAGCTTGGCCACGACAATCTCCTGGAAGGGGTACATGTGGCCGTTCACGGCGGTGGCTAGAGTGCGGCCTATAGCCGCCACGTCCGCCGATGCTGCCACCTGCGTCAACAGGGTCCATAAACATGCACGGCCGGTCATTGAATGGGATTTCATCTAGGCTGATAAATGTATGACAGCAAGATGAGGAGGATGGAGGTGCAGCTGATGATGCAATCCATTCCAGGTACTTTGTATCTATCAGCAAGTTTGAGCCTGGAGGTCAAGATGTGGAACAAGCATGGATTGACTAATACAGTGGGCCTCAGCCAGTCTGTTGGGCAAATAGCCAAATTGCGGCATGATTCCCGGACAGGCACCTGATCGAGCCTGGCACATGGTACTACTGCATGCCTGTTCGTCAAGCATGATTTCCCCGGAATCTGGCTCAGGGAATGGAGGCACACCTTGTTCAACAGGTGGCACTCATGTGCCTGGTAGAACGGCGTTCCAGGCGTGGGGCCAAGTGTGGTTCCGTCAGTGCCAACAAACCTCGATAGCCCAGGGTCAGCAACCTGTGAAGTTGAGGGTTCAAGATTAAGGGTTCTGGGTTAATCTGTAAAGAAAGCAAGAAAGCTACGCCCCGTGGGCGGCGTGAGAGTAAGGGAAATAGCGCAGCCTAGGCCGAAGCCACATCCGCGCCGTAACCGTTACGGTTCCCGTGAAGCTGAGGGTTCAAGATTAAGGGTTCAGTATTTATGGTGTCCAGTAGATTTTTAAACCGACATCACGATTTCAATATTTGGTCCCTATCAGTCCATTGGCATGTGACTGTCCGCAGGAGGTGGTACATGGCAGCGGACGGAACCCTACCTTGTTCCTGAAAGGATCCCCAACATGTCTGTTCATTTGGGATACAAACAATGAAGTATTACTTAAAATTCAGTGTGGATAGGGTCCCCGATTGCCCACTTTGACTGCCGCACGTACTCACCTTGACTTGGTGACACACAGTCCCGTCAGAAAGTTGGACCTCACGGACCAGAATGTTGTCCATCTTGAGGTCCAAGTGTAGGTAGCCGCTGTCGAGGAATCGCCTTACCGATGTCACTGCCAAACTTAGCAGCTGCATGCAAAGGAGAGGCCCGCATGTTGGAGTGTTGATGAAGTCCCTAAGGTTGCCGTCCATCTCCTCCATGAAGTATCCCACTCGTGGGGCATCCACTCCTGTCCGGGTAGGGACAGTGTCGTCGTAGAGGATGCCCAGGAGTCTCACGACGCTGTTGCCTATATCCCCGCCGGCATCGCGGAAGTGCTTCATAATGTTGATCTCCTTCGCCATCAGGTGCTCTTTCCCAGGCTGCGTACAAGCAAGCGGGGAACAACAGGGAGGGAGGGAGCAGGGCTTCAGTGATGGCTCGGTACTTCAGGAAACTCAGGGCGAGTGAGGGCCATCACTGCCTTCAAACCCCAGAAAGTAGTTGCAGTGACGGAGACGCACTGTGAAATGCTTAACCATGCACAGTCCCTCGCCGCTTAGCCACAAAAGATATTCCATCAAAAGGCATGGATGTACTGGGCCGTGAAGGCAGATTGTACTGCATGTTGGCAACGCCATGGCTCTGTTGCTTCAAAGCGCATGGCCCAGCAGGGTGATCAAGCAAGGGATAGGGCGGCAGCGTCAAGGTTGCAGCCAGCCCCGACCCTAACATACAACCTTCGCTGCTGCCAGTCAGTACTGTCACTCATCAGTGGGCCAATACTCACCAGCGCCCACTTCAGAATTTGCGTTCTCCCGTTCAAGTTGATTCTTCGGAAGACAGCTGCGCAACCACCAACTGCAATCTGCTTCAAATCTCCCGATGCGTGAGCTGCGAGCATCAAGCTGGCTGGAGTCATTTCAAGGGCCTCAGGATGATCTGCAGCAGCAACACAAGTCTTCATGTGCTAGACTGCCAGGAGCATGATCCGAGAGAAATTTTCAAGAAAACAGAGTTACTTAAAAACTGGGAACGTGCAGGCTTGAAGGATTCACTCAGTGAGGAAGAGATGAGGGCTGATGACTAGGACTGAGATGAGGGCCTGACTGAGAATGACAGAGATGAGGGTTGAGATAGAGGAGCGAGTAGGCTGCATGGGAAGCTGCCATGCATGTGCTCTGATGCATGCAATATGTGTCTGGTCATTTTCCGTCCCTGTCGTCGGGCCAGGTCCGTCATCAGCTGGATTCATCCTCTGGCAGCCTGCTGATCCACCGAATATGGGGTAAGCGTCTCGTCATGTTCAGTTGGTCACACCTCGGTGTTTTCGGTTGGGTCTGTTGCAGCGCTTGAACACGAATGCTAGCTGTCTGTGCGTCGGCATGTTCGAAACCAGAAGGTGTTCATACCTGCATTTCGCGGTCGTCGAGACTGGGAGGGTGGGGCGACTTGGGTCTGCTGCCTCGACGGTGACGCGATGCATCCCTGCGCATCATCAATCAATTCGTTCACCACATGTACATCAGGAGAAGAATCAAGGACGTGTCCGTACGGATTTAGTCAGGTGCGCACAGCTCATGGAGTACGTAATAAGCCAGATCATCATCACTCAGGTACGTAATCAGCAGCCAGGTGACCGCGAACAAGAGATTTGAAGCAAGGTTTTCATCAGGACTCCACCACCGCTCAGACAGCCCAAGCAATATTTTATTAATTGATTCAATTCCGCAACCAGTGAATTTAGCTGAACTGATGGTATGCGTCAGAATGCACATTATTAGGCGTTGGTTGAAGATGGTATGCCATTGGGCAAGCAAGATGACACATGAAAAAGTCAATGCATATCCGATCCAGCAGACAACATCGCTCATGCGTGCAAGAATCACTCGTGTAATCGAAGGTGTCGCTCGCGACCAAATTGATGAATCCCGACACCGTTCATTTTAGTTATTATATGCGAATGACTGGATGTACGTATGGAGGGTTCATTCACGGCAATCAACTAATGGCATGGACGATTGCCTCTGACACCAGGTCAGTAATGGTCTCGCTCGTGGCAGGAATCTTAAACGATTTTCATGTTATAAGAGACAACTGGGACATACAGCCAGGCAGGAGGGCCGGGACTGCACGCAGCAATGCTGTTCTGATTAGTTCTGGACTTCATCATTCATCAGTACATTGATCCACTCAGTCACCGGCCGGCATGCATGTCATAGCGAACGAAGACAGAAGGCCGCGGCCGAGGCTATACCGTAAGAAGCAGTGCACAGTGCCAAGTATTTTGAATTGCATTCGCAGTGGCCAGGCTCAGTCAGATGCATGGGACGGACTGAATGACAAGCAAGGAGCGGTTCGTTTCTATTGCCACGCGCGCACCTGCCCGCCAACACGCGGTGCCTTGTTGCTGCCGACCCCATCCGCACGTATCATCAGCGATGGCTTCATCTATACAGCTTCACCTTGGAATTGGAATCACAATGAAAAGGAAATGGCAGAGCATCGAGAGAGGCCCTAAATGCGATGTTTGTAGGATTTTCATACATAAAACCGACCAATCCAGCCAAAAAAAATGGGCAGCAGCCCGCAACCCTTCGGCGGGCGCTTATTACGGTAGTTCATCTCTGCACGTGGCCACATTTTTGTATGCACCTGGTGTCGAAGCAGCTTAGTTGTATACTCTTGTACCCTCCTTTAAATCGCTGACTATGAAACACCGACGAAAGTGGAAATTGGGGTCATAGAGCTACCTTGGCTGCCATGCGGCGAAGACGGTGCAGCGTGGCAGCCAAAGCGCCTGTCTACCCTCCATGACCCTCTTCATGCCGCCGCTTTCGTGCTGAGTGATGCCCATATGGTTGAATTCTTGGACACGCTTCAACACGGTACGCACGGTCAGGGCCGGAAACGCAAACATGGGCTGGCTGTCGGCGCTGCGCTGCTAAGCGGCTGCCAAACTCCATGATCTATGTCTTACTGACATTGACCTGAAGCTGTCTATGTGCCGCATATTCATAGCTGCTACCGGTGATAATGGCATTTGCGCTGGTCGCCCTCCACCATATGAAAGTGGCATTGTACGACATGGTGGCGGTTGTCAAGGATACGTCCTTACCTCACGAATCGAAGGAGTTATGGGATTGTCTCTGAGCCCGGGGAAATCCGCATTGCCCCTGTTCCAGAAGTGTGAAGCCAGCAGCTGACTGATGCCACGTTGTGATGAATGTTTCTGAGCCAGCATTGCCAGCAGCTGACTTGATAGGTGTCACATCATGACAGATGATACTTCATGGTTTGAAACGAGCGTCTGTCCGGGTGTCAAATCTGAGGGGATGTTAACACAAGGAGTTCTTCTTAAATTTGCATGTCATGGCCAGTCCCCACGAAGGCCGTACAACACTGCATTTGTTTGGCCTGATGGAAAAGTTTATTAACGTCCTTGACTGAGGCAGGCATGGGTGGGAGGCTCCAGCTTGTGTGGATGTGGTATACAGTGAAATTTATAAGGGCCAGACGCCAGACTAAATGGCTGAGGAGTCTCGTCTCCCATTTCTGTGTGGGCATTTTCCTTCGTTCTGCCCCTCCTACCCTTTCTCACCACCCGCGTGGGCATCCAGCTGCCTGTTTCCAGACGGTGGGACACCCATGTAGCCAAGCCTAAAGAACACGAACCAGAGGTGTGAAGGCCTAGAAGGCCTTTAATGCAGCCCCCGACAGATGAGCTGATGCACGGAAAGTGCCATTTTATACAAACAATAACGATGTAAACGATGTAAATGCTTGTTTCTCAAGTGTTATTTAAACCTTCACACCTGCCATAGTTAGAAAACTTGTCAGTGATCTGGTGAGGAGGGAAAAACAGGTTTTCAGATGTTGTCATGGATTTGTGGTAGGTGTGAAGCTCGGGATTTGTTAGCTAAGCATAGCTGTATGCCACGGCATTAGCTATATCTCTTTCGTTTTTCACCACACCGGTAAAAATTGAATGACGTTGCACTCCCCGGCCCTGCTAAACAAAGCTCGGCTTCGTGGGCGGCCAACTATGTCGTCGGGAGAACAGGAAGCCTCAGGCAAGAGGGGAAAGATAAACAGTTTAGGAGGGTACATACTCGCTAGGCCGTGCAGGCGACCTGCTGTGTGGGAGAGCAGGGGATGCGCAAGCTCAACTTCCTGAAAGCCTGAACCATGCAGAGACATGACCATGGTGCACACATGCCACCCTCCCATGTAAGTGGATGTGAACATGGAACCTAGCGACCCGATAAAAGGTTGAGCCATCTGGTATGATGGGGCAGGAACGTTTCTCTTAGCAGTGAGAGGCATGGGGTTGAGGAAGACGACTTCAGTTGCAGCACGCTTTGTTTTGCACTTTGGGGCATGCGACAAGCCCTCTTCCAGTGTGAAATGAACCACGAAGTTGAGCTGCATGTTCTACATTTACCGTGCAATTTACCGTAAAATATGTCCATTGCCAGCTCGATTGCCAGCCCTGAGTATCAGCGAGGAGTGCCATACAAGGGTTCCAGGCTCCAGTGAGTGTGTGGCAACTTGGTTTAACGCTGAAGTGGCTGGGTAGCCGATGAAAATGCTTGCATGTTACAAATCCTGGGAATTGGAGCTGAGCACATGCATTAACCTCTGGTCGGGGTCCAGGACTCTAGAGCAAATATTCCGTATATTCACACTTTCTGACGGCTCGTTCACACGGTTTGTGCTCTTACTCCTGCATCTCCACTCAGACAGCCCTCTTTCCTCTCGTCGTACCTGGGGACTTGGCTAAATGGTCAAGGTACGTAGCTACTTCGTTGCAGGAGTTAGCTATTGACGGCTTAATTCTCACGTACTTTGCTTTTTTCTCTTGGTGGCTACTCAGACCGTCGTCATTGATGCCAGGGCGCACATGCTGGGTCGCCTGGCCTCTATTGTAGCAAAGCAGATCCTCTCTGGCCACCATATTGTGAGTTTCAGTTGTATGGGTACCTTCATGCTACGTCACGACACCAGTATGAATTGCAGTCGCTAATTGGGGACGAATCTGTAGGTAATGACTCGCTGCGAGGAGATTACCATCTCCGGTGGGCTTGTCCGCCAAAAGATGAAGTATGAGCGTTTCCTGCGCAAGAGGATGAACACGAACCCCACCAGGGGCCCCTTCCACTTCCGCGCTCCCTCTCGTATCTTCTGGAGGACTGTGCGCGGGTGAGCATCTGGGTGGTGGCCGCTCGAGTTGACAAGCAGCGCACGGGGGGCATAACCTAGGACTGCACTGCTGCGGGCGTCCTGAAATCACCACAAAAGACCTCGGAACGATGTCACACCTCGACAGGGCGGAGCGTTGAAGCGAAAGGCTTGCAACATACGTCATGCCGAACTCGCTGTCGACTGTCGTTTCCTTCATCTTCCGACAACAGCGATCCTGTGGGGACTGCAGTTCATGCAGACAGTTTTTGACAGTCCTCCTCCATCATGGCAGCTGCACCCTGTATCAACCTGGATCTCTTGCATGTTCCTGTACCTGCCATTGTTCACGGCAGTTGGCATTATGGCCGCTGGGCGGCCACCTCTGGGCCAATCGGGCGAAACCTTGACCGGCCGGCGGCCTGCCCAGCAGGCACCAGGGTCCCCAAGTGCTTGCCGTGATGTAGCCCAAGTGCAGCTGAAGCTAATTCTATAAATGCTGGCATGTCTGCCCCTTCTTAGGATGGTGCCCCACAAGTCGAAACGCGGTGCCGCCGCTCTGGAGCGCCTCAAGTGCTTTGATGGAGTGCCTGCGCCTTACGACAAGGTCAAGCGCTTGGTAGTGCCCGACGCCCTCAAGACGCTGCGCCTGCTGGGAGGACACCGATTCTGCAACCTTGGAGATCTGTCCGCATCGGTGAGGAAGCAGAAGGGGCAGTCCGGCTGTCACACAGATGACCCCTGGGGCTTCGGTGATGGGTGGACGGGCAGTTGCATAGGCACAGACTGGGGCATGGATGTGTGTGGGAGGGAGAGGTGGAGCAGCTGTACAAGCGATAGCTGGGGCACTGGTGTGTGTCTAGGGGGGGGGGGTGATAAGGCGGCGGCTAGGGCATGAGTGTGTGTATAGAGGGGGGGGGGGCGGTTGCACAGGCGACGAATGGGGCATAAGTGTATTTGGGGGGTGGGTTGCATGGCTGAAGGACGGCGCATGAGCGTGTGAGTGGTGGTGTATGTGGTGTGCTTATGTGACGGCTGGGGCATGAGCGTATGTGGACGGAGAAGGGGCAGATGCACAGGCGGTGGCTGGTAAATTGGTCTGCTGCACCTTATTTTGTCTTACATTGTATTCTTAACGTCTAGTTAGCTTTCCTGTATAATGTGACCAAGTCATACTGGCATGCACTCGAGCTTGACTTGAGCCAATCGTCATCAAGCTCAAATGCCGGGCTGATGTGTGTGAGCATCTGTGAGCTCGTACGGTGCATGGTACCTGAAATTGGGGGTCCTTTCCAGCTATATTTCAGCTTAGTCTCGGCTTGCTGCCGAGTATTCTGTTGCAACTAGCCCTGGTGTTTGGGCGGCCAACTGAAGGCTTTGGGTCCTAATTGGCCCAGTAGTGGCCGCCCAGTAGCTCCTCGAGGGTGGTCCAAAGCACTACCGTAAACAGCCCTGTGGGGAACTGGCATTTTGATATCAGGGCCCAAATGGCTTTCGTCCTGGCCAAACAAAATGCCCTGCTCTTCATCTAAGCAGAGAACAGTCCTCTCGTACCTTCCTGTTAAAGCTTGATAACGAATCTCTTGCTGATTCCTATGGTTGGCCTCGGGACTATTCATGTTTGGATATTTGTCCTCCAATTTTTATCTCAGAAATCGATCCCCTGCTGCCCCCTTAGGTTGGCTGGAGGCACCAGGACACCCTCAAGGAGCTGGAGGTGAAGCGTAAGGCAAAGTCTGCCAAGTTTTACGAGGCCAAGAAGAAGCTGAACCAGATCCGCGAGAAGGCAGTGGCCAAGGTGGACGCTGGAAAGGCATGAACTGCCTGATATATCTAACGTTGCTCGGTCTTTTGCTTTTGAAGGCGATGGAGATGTAATGCGAGCCAATCCTGTGCGAAGAGCATGGACCTCGAAATAGTCCAGGATACTTGCATCATAATTTTTTACAAATGGTCTTCAAAAGCCAAAAGAAAGCGGTCCTCTTTATTTCACCACTAGGCACATATGATGAAAAGAGGAGAAGGAAAGAGTGAAGAGCCACGCGAAGAGGGTTTGGCATGGGGATCTAACAAACGAGCATTACAGTTTATGCACCAGCCCCTTCCTCTCAAGTGTGGTGCGGCTCGTGGCACCCCCTGAAGCTGTGCCCTCCGTAGACATACAAAACAAAGACAGGTAAGGTGACACTGCCGCCTCGTTGGGTTGCAGCAGGGAGGCAGGAAGGTCAGTCTTGCCAACCTGCACAGCGACACATGCATTCGGTTGGCAGGGGAGAAGTCCGCAAGGTGTGAATGACGTTACACCTGAGGGCTCAAAAGGCTCAGCCGTGCAGGCGCCCAGCAGGGAAGATGAGAGGGGAATGGAAAGAATGAGAGAAATACGAAGTAAGGTAGAAGGAAAACACCCCCCAAAACAAGGCAGTGTGTAGAAGTGAGGGCCGCAGCGTGTGCGGACAATCTCAGCAGACAACTGATAATACAGGGATGAGCGTAGACGCAGCATGCCAGCGACGGGACAGTTGGGCGCCCACGCGGCCGAGCCTTTTTGAGCAGGGCCCAGAGGTGTTATATCATTGACAGGGGTGAGAGCAGACACACGCCAGCAATGTAGCAGTGATCCAAGCCACTGGGCACACAAACAATGCCAACAAGAGGGCATGCCCCCAAAGCCTCGTTCAAATTCAAATTCCACCTTCATGCCATGCACGCACCAAGAGTGTGTCCACTTGCTGGAGAGATGCCCAGTCGAAGGCCAGAGGCGTCAACAGGTAGAGCAGTCGCGAGGGCATGTCCACGCCGCGAACCAGCCCCAGGCCAAGGCAGGGCAGAGGATCCAGATGGTCGTCAGAAATCTCCCTAACAGCGCCTGAGGCTGCCCCCCGGGCAGGACCCAGGGACGCCGCCCTCGCGATTCCATCACCCTCCCGTGCAGCTGCTGCCGCCACTGCCAGGCCGACGACAGCTCCGTTGAGTGCGTATCCGTACTGACTGGCTGGCAAGTCTCCCACGTGCATCACACGCACCGACACGTCGTCAAGGGACAGGCAAAGAGGACGCATCGCTGCCAGTCGGGTGGCGTCCTGCCACAAGTCCTCCCCAGCATAGCTGCCCCTGAGATGTGTGAGGAGGAATCAAACACTTGAGCGGAGGGAGGGTATAGCGGTCGGTTTCTGGCTGGGGAGGCAAAATCCAGCACATGCGGACATTTGTGTGAAATCTAGGGCTTTGCTTTGCCTACGTGCTGAGTCCCTCAGCCCTGAAAGAGAAATATGAGGAATAATAGAGGCTAGGTAAATAGTGACCCCCCACACCACCCTTGGCTTCATAGGCCGATCACAAGCCCTCTGCTAACACTCCAGGAGGGGTTTGTTGCACATGATTGACATGCCACGAGTGGGCTGCCCAAGGAAATCTGGCAAAGAGATACCCAAGAGCTAGAGAGGGAGAATACACAGGCTCAGAAGACAAGGATATAGGATCTATATAAGACGGAGCATTACAAAGCCAATAATCATCTTTAGCCGCGTGACTCATGAAGCGGTCCTGTCAACCGAGCAGAGCCTTTGGACACCATAGATGGTAAACCTTTGTCTCTTTTAGGCTGCTACTCTGATAGGCTGCAATTCAGGTACGCCACAGACTACAGCCAGGGGGGCCTGGTGCAGCAAGCCCTACTGCTCTTTGCACCAGCCGTGGGCCGCTCAAAGGGTTTCCCCCCAAAGGCCCAGCAGTGGATGCCCAGCAGCCTGCCGGATATGGTCTAGCACTTACCTAATCAGGCAGCGGCATCCTGATCAAGTGCCATCCATCCCCATCACAAATAAGGGTTTGGGGTCACGGTTTAGGGTGAAACCCAAAACCCACTGGCAGCAGCAGCATCTTCACCGAATGCCATGCATCCCTGCCACAGTCTTGGTCCAGGCATGGGTTCAGGGTTCAGGATTAAGGCGGCGGCAGCATCCTCACCACGTGCCATCCATCCCCACCACGGTCTTGGCCCAGGCATGCCACTGCAGGGAGCGGCTCTCCGCGGGCTTCAGCAGCCTCTGCATGGACCCGCCCTTAAGCCCAGCGGCCGCCCCGCTGCCGACGCCAGCAGACCCTGAGGCCGCCACCGTCTGGGGAGGCGGAGGAGACGCCGCCTGCAGCGTTATGATGCGGCAAGGAGCGGCTGAGGCAGAGGCTGTCACCCCAGATCCAGGTGGCAGCCAGAAGATTCCCTCGGGCAGGTTCTTCCCTTCAACCTCTGACCTGAACTGAGGGGAGCAGGCCATAAGCAGGATGCCCTTTCAGTCAGCATGTCCAATGCACTGCTTGTTTTACCGCACATTTGCTTTGCCTTCCCTCATAAAGTCATGCTGTTTGGGGGAACCATGAATTTACAACCGGTACTAATCGATTGTCGATGCCAGTTTTCAGCCGGAAATTAAGAGTTTTTGTCAATAGATTTCCCTGAGGGCAGCACAAAAAAAACCATTTGTGATGCCCCGGGAAGGCAAATGAAATCTACGGTAGAGTGCTTCGGCTACAATTTAGCTACATCACTCCTTACGGCCAGGGTGGCCTGGCGCAGCAAGCCCAGCTGCTTGTGGACCCGGCCGTAGGCCGGTCCAGGTTTGGTACCCATTGGCCCAGCTTCACAGAAGGCTGACGAGTCATTCCTTAGGGGAATTCCACAGAAAGGGACAGCACCTTGCTTTTCTTCACTCCATAGAAAACTAGTATCATTGATCCCTTAACAGCCATCACCTGCAGCAGGTGCTAGGTGTATAGCTGCTATCGCAGGTTTGGTCACCATTGGCCCAGTGGTGGCCGCCCATGGGCCCACTGAAGTAGATACAGCACGCACGGAAATAAGATCGTTTCTACAGCCATCACCTGCAACAGGTGCGTGCCAGTACCGTCAGGACGTCCAGCCCAATGCCCTTACCCCTCTGTAACGGTCCTAATATCCTAAGAAGGACGTTCACTGCAGCTGGATTCTTTGGTCTTTTTGGTAAGAACGCTTCAGGGGACAAGCTCTGAAACTACTGCAGCGTTCTTACCAGTTGGACCAAAAGATCCAGATGCAGTGAACGTCCTTGCAAGGTCATTAAGATCGTTATCCCCCCTCAACAGCCATCACCTGCAACAGGTGTGTGGGCATCTCTGCTGCCAGCACTAACAGGACGTCCAGTCCGATGCCCTTTACCCCCCTCCCCTCTCCCCAGCCATCACCTGCAACAGGTGCGTGGGCATGACTGCTGCCAGCACCTCCGACAAGACGTCCAGCCCGATGCCCTTGATCCAGCCATGGGTGTTGACCACTAGCGGCGGCCACCTGCCCGTGGCAGGATCAGCACCGTGCTTGCAGTACCAGGAGTGCAGGGAGCGTACAGCCGAAGCAAACAGCTCCGGGTCACTCTGGGGAGAGATGTCGCCCTGAAAATCACCGCAGGGGATAGGATAGATTCAGTTCGCCTTCTTTGGTAAAATATGTTGCCCTAATGATCACAAGTCGTGGAAAATATTCAGTTCGGCTTTGCTTGGATGGATTTGTACAGGGGTTCCCCTGCAACTATATTTAATATAGAAATCGGTTTACCGTAGGTTTAATTTGCCTTCCCTCGGGCACCAAAACATAATTTATTTGAATGCTGCCCGCAGGGCAATCCGTCCACATAAGTTCTTCTTTCCTACTGAAAACTGGCGTTGGCAATCGAAAATCAGCAAATTCAAGGATCCCTTAACCCCAAACAACGTTAATTATGAGGGGAGGCAGAGCAAATTTACAGTAGTTAGGTTTTAATGCGTGAACGCTGGGGAATAAAAACATGGTCGTCACTGCCCTGGAACTGAAAGGGGGTGGAAGCCACAAGGGCAGGATCTGCTTCCAGAAAATTTCCTGCTCCCTGCTTTTGGCCTAGATCAAACCCTCGTGGCTTCCCATACCCTGCCTGCACCTGTCCGCCCCATATTCATGACAACACCGCATAAGAACCGAACACCGCATCACACATCATGGGTCACCAATACTTGAACAGTTACGTCTGACACTTATATCCGTTTGATTTTAGATACCAGTCTGCAGTATCCCTCCTCGCCTAACTTTTCTCCCCACAGCAGGCCCTCCATCCCAAGCTCAACGGTCACACCGCTTTAGTAACGGTCACTGTCCACTTCAGCGCAACTAATATAACCGGGCGGACCGCCTCCACAGCGTTTTTTTAATATAATATTTAGTATATAATACTAAATATTTACAAAAGGTCGTTTGCAATTCGGCTACATCACGGCGACACGGCCTATGGTCGTGGGGGGCTGGGGCAATAAGCCCTGTTGCTTGGGCCACTAGCTGTAGGCCGGACCAGGTGCCATCCCCATCTGCCCAGTGGTGGCTACCCAGCGTGTTCCCTTGAGGTGGCATGCCGTGCGTGAAAGTCCACCCAGCCTCACCAGGTAGTGTGCAGCCACTGGCGTCTGCATGTGTGTGCAAGGAGGCCCCAGCACTGGGCTGCTCACGCGCACAAGGGCGAGCATCCCCGGAGGAGTGAACTCAGGCTGACCACAATCCGTATCTAGGTACATGACCTCCTGGAAGGAGGGGAGGGGTGCATCTGATCATGGGGCCCTCACAGCACAAAGGCGAGCATCTCCGGAGGAGTGAACTCAGGCTGACCACAATCCGTATCTAGGTACATGACCTCCTGGAAGGAGGGGGGGGGTGCATCTGATCATGGGGCCCTCACAGCACAAAGGCGAGCATCTCCGAAGGAGTGGACTCAGGTTGACCACAATCCGTATCTAGGTACATGACCTCCTGGAAGGAGGGGGGGGGTGCATCTGATCATGGGGCCCTCACAGCACAAGGGCGAGCATCTCCGGAGGAGTGAATTCAGGTTGACCACAATCCGTATCAAGGTACATGACCTCCTGGCGGGGGGGGAGGGGGGCATCAGATCATGGGGCCCTCACAGCATAAAGGAGAGCATCTCCGGAGGAGTGGACTCAAGCTAACCACAATCTGTGTCTAAGTACTTAAACACGTGCCCCCCTGGTGAAGGCAGTGGCGGGAGTGAGCAGTTTTAGAGTCATAGAAGGGGCGGGGAGGGGATGCATCTGACCAAGGGACCAATGAGCACTAGGCTGATCATGGCCACCAGGCTTACCAAATGTTTTCCCGCAAGATTTTGCATTGTCCAACACTGTCCATCATTGTCCAACACTGTTCCATTTCAAATGCACGCAACGGCCAGAGACGATTTCCCCCCTGGCCGCTCATTGGTCCCGCACACAAAAAAACAGACGCAGGGGCTTTCGAAGTCTTCTGCTCATTTGCTTTAAGGGACAAACATGCAAGCCAAGGGCTGGCTGGGCTAGGCAAGGGAGAGCAAGTGGCATAAATATGCATGCATGCATCTGGCAGCAGTTGCATGCATGTAGAGCAGATGGTTGCATAGTCACACATGTGGGCTACATACCCCTACCTACCTGGCAGCAGTTGCATGCATGTAGAGCAGATGGTTGCATAGTCACACATGTGGGCTACATACCCCTACCTACCTGGCAGCAGTTGCATGCATGTAGAGCAGATGGTTGCATAGTCACACATGTGGGCTACATGCCCCTACCTACCTGGCAGCAGTTGAGCAGACGATTGGGTAGTCACACATACGGGCTGCATGCCCCTACCTACCTGGCAGCAATTGAGCAGACGGTTGGATAGTCACACATGTGGGCTACATGCCCCTACCTACCTGGCGGCAGTTGAGCAGACGGTTGGATAGTCACACATACGGGCTGCATGCCTGTTCCTACCTGGCAGCAGTTGAGCAGACGGTTGGATAGTCACACATGTGGGCTACATGCCCCTACCTACCTGGCAGCAGTTGAGCAGACGGTTGGATAGTCACACATGTGGGGTACATGCCCGTACCTACCTGGCAGCAGTTGAGCAGACGGTTGGATAGTCACGCATGTGGGCTACATGCCCCTACCTACCTAACAGCAGTTGAGCAGACGGTTGGGTAGTCACACATACGGGCTGCATGCCCATACCTACCTGGCAGCAGTTGAGCAGACGGTTGCATAGTCACACATGTGGGCTACATGCCCCTACCTACCTGGCAGCAGTTGAGCAGACGGTTGGGTAGTCACACATACGGGCTGCATGCCTGTTCCTACCTGGCAGCAGTTGAGCAGACGGTTGGATAGGCACACATGTGGGCTACATGCCCGTACCTACCTGGCAGCAGTTGAGCAGACGGTTGGGTAGTCACACATACGGGCTGCATGCCTGTTCCTACCTGGCAGCAGTTGAGCAGACGGTTGGATAGTCACACATGCGGGCTGCATGCCCCTACCTACCTGGCAGCAGTTGAGCAGACGGTTGGATAGTCACACATGCGGGCTGCATGCTCCTACCTACCTGGCAGCAGTTGAGCAGGCGGTTGGTGAGCAGGCGTGCAATGCTGGACTTGCCCATGTTCTTGGAGCCACAAACCGCCACCGCGATGGGCGGCAAGGGGGCCTGCCTGCGTGCACTCGCTTCACAGCGAGCTTGGCAGGTGCTGTAGATGTCCGACAGCGCCTGGTAGGGTGGGGGGAGGCAGGATGGGGAGTTAAAGCAGCAGAAGCAGTGATGATAGATGTCCGACAGCGCCTGGTAGGGTGGGGGGCGGGGGGAGTTGAAGCAGCAGAAGCAGTGATGCTAGATGTCCCACAGCACATGGCAGTGTGTGTGTAGGTGGGAGAGAGGGGAAGTTGACGCAGCAGAAGCAGTGATGCTAGATGTCCGACAGCACATGGCAGTGTGTGTGTAGGGGGGGGAGAGGGGAAGTTGACGCAGCAGAAGCAGTGAGGGTATATGTCCGACAGCACATGGCAGTGTGTGTGTAGGGGGGGGGAGAGGGGAAGTTGACGCAGCAGAAGCAGTGAGGGTATATGTCCGACAGCACATGGCAGTGTGTGTGTAGGGGGGGGGAGAGGGGAAGTTGACGCAGCAGAAGCAGTGAGGGTATATGTCCGACAGCACATGGCAGTGTGTGTGTAGGGGGGGGGAGAGGGGAAGTTGACGCAGCAGAAGCAGTGAGGGTATATGTCCGACAGCACATGGTAGTGTGTGTGTAGGGGGGAGGGAGGGAAGTTGATGCAGCAGAAGCAGCAATGCTAGACGTCCGGCAACGCCTGGAAGGGGAGAGGGGGGAAAGGGAGGAGGTCGGGTGCTGTCTGGCGGGGGGCTTGGGGGGGAGGGCAGGGGGGGGGGCGTTCGGGGCAGGTTGGTGGAGGGATGGGCAGGGAGGGATGCTGGGTGGGGCCTGCTAGTCAAGTAGTCTGGGGAGAGGGGAGGGGAAAGGGAGGCGTTGGGTGTAGCCTGGCGGGGTGGGGGGTGAGGGGCAGAGAGGAACACTGGATGCACCTTGAAGCAGGAGCTCCAACACCTTCTTGAAAGCAATCTCCCGAGTGGATTTAGGGCAGGGTCAGGCACGTCGTTTCGGGATCTGCTGCCTTATAGGCGGGTGGCTCAGACCAGCACTGCCTATATTAGGGTGATTTAGCTACAGCTCAGCTAAATAACACAGCCGATGGCTTTGGAGCCTGTGTCAGCAAGCCGTACTGCTAGGCCCCTCGGCCACAGACCGGTCAAAAGTTGGTCTTCTGCCGCTCAGTGGTGGCTGCCTACCGGCCTCTCAAAGGGGGGCTGGTGCGCCGCACTTAAACAAACACTGAAACAGACCAGGCGGAAACAGTTGCTCCTCTACGGCGCATCTGCGCCAGGACACCACACTCTTGACTGTTGATTGTAGCGTGCTTCAGCCACAATTCTGCTACATCACGGCTTGCAGTGGAGAGGGCCTGGTGCAGCAAGACCTGTCGCTTGGGCCACTGGATGCAGGCCGGTCAACGTTTGGTCCCAATTGGCCCAGTGGTACAGCCCACACAGGAGGGAAACTCAGTAACACACAGGCCCGGTCAGCTGCTCCGCCACCCCATGACACCTTGGCGCCGAGAATCCTGATCCAGGATGCAAACGACTCACTTGCTCCCAAGCCTCAGGCACATGCATGGCAGTGGGTGCCCCCGGCGTGCCGGGCAAGTACAGCGTGAACGGCACCGTCTGGGCGGAGCCGCCGACCGCAGCCTCCCGCGCCGGAGCGGAGGAGGATGCAGTTGCGTTGCTGGTCTGCCGGCTGCTGTCTCTGCTGCCAGCCGGCTCTGGGGCACAGGTAAAGGGCGGCGGCGCGCTGAGGGAGAGTTGGACGCGGCCACAGGCGAGCAGCGGGACCTGCTGCGGCCCCGGCTGAGCCCGGATGGTGATGGCCAGGCCGTTGCGCCCGGCTGTGGAGAGCTTGGCTGGGCGGCTGCCCACGTCGAGGATTTTCCTGGAGGGAGGCGTGGTGGAACAGCTTGACAGTCGGACTGGCAGCGCCGGGCTTCAAAAGGGTGAGTAAGGCAGTGCAACAAGATCAGTGTTATGCCCACCCAGTGCCTATTCAAGTGTGTGGCAGACCACCTTTAGGGGACGGGCGCTGGGCGGCTGCCAACAGGCTGATTAGGACAAACCCTGGCCGTAGTGCTTGCTGCACCAGACCCCCACGGCGGTAGGCCATGACGCAGCTAAAATGTAGCGGAATAACTTTGAATACAACTGTGAATAACACCATCTCTCTGCAGCGCTCACACACTTGAGTACACGACACAGCGCATGGGCATGTCAGGGGTGATGTTCATTTTTATAGGGTGCCTCAAGGCCAGTCACGGTTTGGTCCCATATCCTGATAACCCAGCCGGCCTTGTGCTAGCTGCCTGGAAAAGCGGTCAGGCATGCACTCAAATACTGATGTAGGTGGTGCTTCACGTACCCATCAACTTGTACTGAGCCCTCGAGGACTTGCAGGACCGCCTGACCCATCAACAGCACTTCCTGAAGGAAATGCAGTTGCGGCAGTTGGTACAGCAGCGAGCGATGATGGCATGCAGGTCTATGGCAAGGTTCCATCCTCAAAGGAGTGCAATTTTTGAAGTTGGTGCAGCAGCGGGCGATGGAGGCCGATGTTTATTCTGGGGCGCTTCAGCTACACTTGAGCCTCATCACGGCCTTTCAGTCAAGGGTCCCCATTGGCATAATGGCACTTGCCCAGTGGCCTGCTAAAAGTGGCATGGTGCGCACTGAAATCAACTCTGATGGAGGCATGCATTGGCATGGCAAGGGGTCCACCCATGTGACTATTTGAGAATACCTGTCCAGAGATCATGTGGACGACTCTGTAATCGTTTCTGCTGTCCCTGTCGTCAATTGAAATCGCACGTCATGAACGCCAAATCGAGGGCATGAAAAAACACGATGCCTCCTACCACCATGGCTCGCTGTCGTTCCTGCTCCTCTTGTTGGGGGTGCCTCCCTGTTTCCTTTCCCTCCCGTTCGATATCCTTTCATCTACCATTGCAGCATGGCCTGAGGGTGTCGCGCAACTGAAAAACAAGTCTCGCCCTCGCTGATTGTCGCGGGTGCGCTCTGAAACCAGTCGCCCCGAGTGAAACTGCGGATTTACTCGTCTGATATAGCGCTGAAAAGCCAATTATTACCTTTCAAATGGCGCTGCGTCATCTGAAGAGGGTTTTTGTGCAGTTCAGTCCAGGTGGGAGGCAAAAACTCTGCTTCTTGATTTCTGGCCAGGTGTTTGAGTCCTCATGACGGTCATGAATATAGAAATGGTGAATGCGAGCGTTTACAGAAACCTGCACCAAGGGCCTGTGATATGTCATAGACAGCATATGCCACACGTCAGGGATAATGCAACAGGCAGCGCATGCCGTTCATTTAAGCTGCCATGCAAACAATGCATGACAGCTTCCATGCTGCAACAGCAAACTAAGCCCATATCTTGCCACGCTTGTTTCAGGGGATGGGAAGGCAGTTTCAGCCCGCGAGCTCCTGCAGCGGCTCACTGGAGATAGCGCGAGAAAGTCAAACCCTTCCTGCAAAGTGGATTTCAACATAGCGGAGGATGCGAATCATGGAAAGGCTTTCGTAGAACTGATCTTTAATGATGACACTCAGTGAGTACGATAATGTTTCTTCGGCTATGAGGCTGCCGTAGGCCTGCTTGGGACTTAACCTGACCTGGCTGATGGACAGCAGTAGAAGCAGCATGGGTGGCCAGTTAGCCATCACGAACAGGGAATTTATCATAAGGTTCACTACCCTCTAGTCTTTCCATCCCTGTAATCATATTTAGGGATTTTTGAGCTGGCTGAGTCCCACCACCAAACATCAAACCATGCTCTACCTCTGATTTGGCAGAGTTAAAGTCATGACGGCGGATCATCCCGTTCAAGATCTCTCCAAGATGATTGATAAGAAGGGCTACGAGATGGAGCTCAAATCGGTGCTGGGTGAAGTCAAGGGATTCAACCCATGGAAGGAAGAAAACCGGCTCAAGGCGTCCTCCTGAGAAAGTGATACAATGATGGCTTCAGGCGGGGTGAACATTTGAATTTCTGTGGTGGTGGACACGGGGATTCATCACGAGGGCTCTCTCTGTGAGCTTGCTCTACCGTTACTTCACCATATTTATGTACAGCGCGTGCAGGGAAGCGGGCTTCCTCGCGCCCCTGTAGAGAGGCCATAGAGAGGCCGCTAGTCGTGACTTGAAGCGTGAGAGCAGCCAGTATGCTGTGAAGTGTGCACTGTGCGGAGGGTCGCATCATCGCACGTGTTGCTTGGGAGTTTTGGCCTCCCACAGATCTGAGTGTTTGGAGTTGCCGTATGCCTCCAGCAGGGGTCATAGACTCATATGAAACCTGCAACCCGTCAACCTGCTCTGGACCCAGGAGCTGGCAAGGCAACTGAAATTTGAGGCGCGGCATTGGCAAGCAAGAAGCACAAGCTGTTTGCCAGTTTTGTGTCTTAAGAGGGCCGTGACATAAATTTGTTTCCACCTGGTTTCCACCACCTTTTAGCTGTTGAAAACATTGCAGTTTATGGAATTATCATTCTCGCCACACATTTATATTTTCGTATGGCGAGGGTTAAGACATGCAGGCCCTTGCCATTCCTATGTACTGTAATAACACTTTTCAGCACAAAGATATCAGTTGACTTCAGTGCCTAGCAAGGAAATTCAACATCCTTGTTTCGTGTTGTGGAGTTTTGTGAAGTTTGTACAGTCCAGCGGAGCATCACATTTGATGCATGGGACTTGTGCCCGAGAACCGGTACATGCACTAAATACGCTAGGACAGCGAACGGACCCCCCCTGGGCAAGCAACCAACACTCAACCACCGAGCAGTAGCGCGGGAATGACCCCCATAGTGCAGAAGATTAGCCCCAGCCATAAAACATGACGTGGGTGCATAAGAGTTCGGTTGGATGCCTTCTAGAAAATACAGGTGAGTGTCGTAAGGGACAGCGTTAGATTCTAATTGAGAAGGAAACAAGAAAGTTTGAGTGAAATTTTATGAGTGTGTGTAAAAACTGAGTGATGCGTAAGCGAAACCTCAGTGAGTGTAAGTGTTTTAAAATGTGTGAATTAGGTGAAACTGTGTGACACATAACTTAAGTGAGTTAAATGTTTAAATCAACTGTGATTGTGCAGCATATAAACCGTAGTTTTTGCTTAAGCCAAGTCAATGCCGCTACCTCATTAAGGTAACCTCGGCATCATCGGTAATTGTCACGTACCGGTAGCGGAGGAAGTGGGATTTCAAAACTGTTGGGCTGTGAAAGTGTGAAGCGCAGACAAGGCAGCTATGCAGTGTGTACCATTGCCCTAAAATGGGGCAAAAAGGGCAGGTTCCCAGTGGAATCCCAGAAGATCTTATCATTTAAGTAAGATGTCCATGCCCACAGGAAACCTGGGGAAATCCTTCCGGTTTCTGTGTGATGTCCTGGACTTTTCTTCATGCACCTGTAAGTGCGCCGTTGCAGTTGTCCGCGACAGAGTCTTTTCAGCAGGGCTTAGGGGTGTGAGTGACGTTATGTCATTGACACACGGTCCTCAAGGTTGAGGGACGAACCTGCCAAACCATCCTCTCCCTCCCCCTGTATCAATCGCCAGACTCCATGTTCCTTCCCCCCTCACATAGGAGGTTGGCATGGCTGCATCGTACTCCTGGCTGTGCATGGAAGCTGGAATTGAGCTTGCTTATCCCCAGGCCATCGTGGCTCGTTCAGCAGGGCCCAGCAGGTCAATGACATTACACCTCTGGGCCCTGCTCCAAAAGGCTCGTAGGCGCCAACTTTCCCGCTGGGAATAAAAGAAACTGAAGGTACGAGCAAAAGAAGGAGAAGAACACAAAGGAAAGATATATCCCCCCCGAAAGGAAAAGGCAGCCCGCAGTACCCTTGCCCCTCTCAAGCCTATTCCCCAAGAAGGCAAAGAAAAGCAACAAAACTAGGCCTCAACAAAGCGTACGACGTCCTCAACAAAACTAGGCCCAGCAGGCATGCACTGTTCTCAACACGGTCCTCAAGCAATATCCAGAGCTCGACTAGTCTGAGCTAATATTGATTCAAACTTCGCACTCATTCTGGACTAAAATGAAAGGACTGATTTAAAAGGAAATTAGGATCCTCCACAAAGCAGGATGAATTTGCAGGAAAATAGTTTTCCAGTCCAATGTTGATGCCAGGTACCGTATATGACATGGCCGTATGCAATCATGACCACAGCCTGCATGTTAAGTCATACCTTGAAGAGGATCGTATCGCATGAGAGGTCTCAGTGCTGATACGAGAAAGCCCCATAACGTACCGATTCCATAGACTGAGTCTGACTGGAACGACAAGGGACTGACGAGATTTGAAGATGTCAGCTCATATCTCCTCCGTGGGTAGTGTAGGTAGGCTCAACCTCTGGCCCAGGAGGGTTATTTAACTTGTTTGGCATGAGGGCCAGCCCTGTTCAGGGCCTTCAACGACGAGGCCACGTAAGCCGCCTACCATCCGTGTAGAAGCATAGGTGCCAGAAATTCACAATGTTGGTAGGACTGAAATTATTTCTCTCGTTTTTGAACTGTTTGTAAAACAATATTCAAGTTCTCAAGGTTCGGAGGACGCGGGGAACGTACAATTTCAGTGTGAGCTGTACAAGCATTCCACAGTCTTCCTCAGCAGCGGCAATCTGAACATCAAAAGACTGATCAGTTAACTACATACTTTAAAATGTCTGCCGGTCTACCATATGGGTTGGGCTCTATGCTCAAGGATGGGCATAAGCATATGTCTGGCCTCGAGGAGGCTGTTATGAAGAACATAGAAGCATGTAAAGGACTCTCTCAAATCGCGAGGACGTCTCTCGGGCCAAATGGTGGGGATCTTGTTTTCAGAATTGGTGCATGCAGCCATTCCGTGTTTACAAACATGCCCGATCGGTATTATAGGTATGAGCAAGATGGTTATCAACCACTTGGAGAGGCTGTTCGTGACGAACGATGCCTCAACAATTATCAACGAGCTCGAGGTCCAGCACCCTGCCGCAAAGCTCCTGGTCCTTGCTGCCCGAGCTCAAGAGCAAGAGATCGGTGATGGGACGAATCTGGTGCGTGGCGGGACGAATCTAGTGCCATGGTTATTTCCTTCCGGTATTCTTGACTGGTCCGTTGCCAACAGGTCCTGACTCTGGGGGGAGAGCTGCTTGGCAATGCTGAAGGCTTGCTCAGCGATGGTCTGCACACGTCAGAGATCTCTGATGGCTACCAAAAGGCTTCTATCAAGGTGAGAAACTGGTGGGGGCCGCCTCATGAGGGTACACCATGGTACTTATCATGAAATATCAGCACGCGCCCCTGAATCCAGATGCATGAATGTCACACTTTCTTCCAAACATGCAGGCCTTGGAGATTCTGGAGGAGCTGGTGATTCCAGGGTCCAAGGACTGTGATATCCGGAACAAGGCGCAGGTGAACGTGACAGCTAGCGTCCTCCGCATGGGCTCTCCGCATGGGTTATCGGGTCTTGACGGATCAGCAGGCATCCCCCTTTTGCATCATGTGGGCATTGGGCTGACGCCAAGTTCTACCTTAATGCTTCTGGCAGGTGGAGAGGCGCATCCGCAGTGCAGTGTCGAGCAAGGTTAATGGATATGAGGATATTCTCTGCCCTCTGGTAGCTGAGGCCTGCGTCGAAGTTTGCCCTAAGAACCCCATCAACTTTAACGTTGATAACGTGCGTGTTGTCAAGATCCCCGGATCCAGCTTGCCGGAGTCAGTGGTTGTCAAGGGTATGGTGCTGAGGCGTGACACGGAAGGGACGGTCAAGCAGGTGGAAAATGCAAGGATTGTGGCTTACGCTGAGGGCGTTGACACCTCGAGCACAGACACAAAGGGCACGGTGCTGATCAAGACTGCGCAAGAGCTGGAGAACTACTCCAAGTGGGTGGTTCAAATCATTAGCTTACTACCCCACTGCCAGATCTCAGGTTGCAAGAGTTTAGGGAGTGGGAGAATACTTGTTTGCGAGTGTGCGTCCTGTTGTTCTCGACACTTCCATGTGACTGCTTTACTTCACCATATCCTGCTCTCAGGGATGAGGAATCAAAGCTTGAGGATTACATCAAGAAGATCTCTGACAGCGGGTGCAAGGTCATCCTCAGTGGTGGAGCTTTTGGGGAAATGGCCATGCACTTCATCGAGAAGGTGTGTGACAGACCTGCCAAGAGAAACGAAGAGTTCGCATTTTTGACCCTCCATTATGGTGAAACAAGATGTTTTTGATTAAAAAAACAGGTACCGGTATCCTTCCCTAGCCATTTTGGTGATGCTGAAGGATTTCATTCACATTTATTTAGTCAAAGATCTCATGTGAAAGGCACATGGTGGCCACTGCAAACGCCCCTCCTGACATGTGCTGTGACATTGACTGCGCGCGCAGTACAACATCATGGCCATCCGCGTGCCCTCCAAGTTTGAGCTGATGCGCCTCTGCAAGTCGACCAACACCACGGTCAAGCCCATGCTAGGCATCCCCACGCCCGACGAGATGGGCTACGCATCGTCGCTGATGGTCCAGGAGATTGGCGGCACTAACTGCACGGTGTTGCGGCAGGACGCGAGCAAGGGCAGTATCTCGACGGTCGTGCTGCGGGGGAGCACGGAGGGCTTCTTGGACGACGTGGAGCGCGCGATCAACGATGCTGTCAACTGCTACAAGGCCTTGGGCAAGGATTCAAGGTCAGTGCCCGCGGCAGGCGCTACTGAGATTGAGCTGGCGAGGCGCATCGCCGAGTACGGCAACAAGCAGACGGGCCTGGAGCAGTACGCCATCCTGAAGTTTGCCGAGGCGTTTGAGGTGGTGCCGCGCACGCTGGCAGAGAACTCGGGCCTGAACGCCACAGACGTAGTGTCAGGCCTCTACGCTGCCCACACACAGGTATGCCCTGCTAAGGAGTAAACATACACTGTGATGTCCACAACATGATGCTCTCCCTTCAGCCAGTAATGTCCACAACATAGGGCTCTCTCTTCAGTTCCCTTAAGCACAGGTATTTTGATATGCATTCTGCTCTCTGTGGGTGTCTTCTTTGAGTTTACCTGCTGACTCGCAATGATTTGGTACACAGGGCAACGTCACGTACGGTGTGAACATCGAGACTGGGGAACCTAAGGATCTTGCTGCAGATGATATTGTGGACCTGTTCACTGCCAAGTGGTGGGCCATCAAGCTGGCAACAGACGCGGTGACGACGGTCCTCAAGGTGGACCAGATCATCATGGCCAAGCAGGTGTGTCTGGGGATGCTGTGTGTCTGGTAAATACTGTTAGCTTGTCTCCTGGACAACACGTTTCAAGAATAAGGCAGCTTCGAGAAAAGCAATTTGGGCCAATGGTTGGGAGGCGATTGCTGCATGCCGTCTTTTGCATTATAGATTGCTTGTGATTGATTGTTTGAGGGCTTGCGTGGTGTTAATTAAATAACGCCCAGAAGGCGACGTGGAACATTGCCGACAAACATATGTCAAGAGCGTGCGCAAGTACAGTAAGCTTATACCCCTTTTTAGAGGAGGAGGCGGAGGAATAAGACTACCTGATGTACTGCTAACCGGGTCATCTGTTGTACTGCTTTGGTTGGAGGGATGCTTGTCAACAGAGCACCTTCCAGGTCTCAAACGTTTTTCCCGTCATGATTTTATTATCTTTTCAGCAATGAACAGATCGGGATGAGATCAGTCTCCATCATTATACTCGGTAAATTCTATTATCGCAGAAGGTTTGCGGAGCCTAAAGCAAATGAGGCTTTAGATGTAAATCGAGGATTCTGCTGATGTGGCTGTTTGCTTGCATGCCATGGTACAAATTGCATTTGATTTTCGTCCGTGCTTGACTAACCTTCCTTTGTGTATGCCCAACTGCACAGGCTGGCGGGCCCAAGCCGAGGGATGGTCCTGGCGATGAATAGGAAAGCCGCCATTGAGTTGGCAAGTTCGTCTTGCATCTGCGCGCCGTATCCATTCAGATGATGGATCTTCTTATTTTTTAACATGCTCTTGTCACTTGTTCCAGCCTTTGGTTCCACGACCTTGTTAACTTATTCAAAGTTTGTGTTGCCACTGGGAGCTCCTCATCCTCTGTGATGTAAGAAGGGAGGCTTAAATGATATTTTCAAATATTAATTGACTCGGCCATTCAAATATTAATTGACTGCCCTGGTAAGACTCCGGACAGCTGAGGGGTGTGGCCACCGGGGGTTCCCTGATTGGCGCAGCAGCCCAGAGGGCCCGGGCCGAGTGGTGTCGGGGGGCAACAGGACGAATCTCACTTGCACCTGCATGGTAGCTAGAACCGAGCTGAGTCACTCCCTACCAGCCCCACATGGCCAAGTGTCCAGCAGGGCCTTAAGGTCATTCAGCGTTTCTTTACTTGCACCTGTGGGGTGAGGCAGCAACTTGCCTGTCCCCAGCGATTGTGGTATCTCCATGGCTGGCATACATTAATTGGCACCAAGGACGTCACTCATCTTAGGCCTACTCAAAGAGACGCCGGTGGCCACCTGCCTGGCATAAAACCTTGGGGACGTTTAGGTTTACGGGGAATGATCCTAGCCCGCATTACGGTGTTGTAAGCGAGTCCCGGTATGGCAATTTGGTTGCTTAGTCTCACCCGATTCGTCTCACCGGCAGTTCAAGTTTATTGAACGAGAACCAGGCCCCGCAACACCGACTTCATGACGTTACACCTCATGGCCTGCTCCGAAATAAAGCTCGGCCACGCAAACACCATTATGACATGCACATCAGCGTTTTTGACCCATATATATGGCCATGCACGGCCGTGGGAATGGTTTTAGAAGTCATGCAAAAAAAATTACACCAGCATAGGCAGCCAGGACGGGCAGGCGGTCATCAGGTGCTTTGATCAACGCCTGCCATACATGTGCGGCGCCACCTCCGTCAGCCACTCCGGCAGCACAGACGTGACCCCCTGCATTTCAAACCACCCATCGTCCGTCTGTTGAACCGAGATGAACACCACACAGGGTGGCCTGCTGCGGAAGAGCACTGAGCTGTTGTGGATTCTTAGGCGGACGCCCTGGTGACCTGCAGGAGCACAGGGGACACGAAACTGTTTATCTCTGTGTTGTAAAACTGATCAGCTACAGGGGGGCGCACAAAATGTTTTTTTTGTGTGCATCATAAAATATCCAGCTACATTCTGGCCTCCTTGCGTCTTGCTGCAAAACCCTCATTTAAAACATTTTGGATTAAAGAATTCTACCAAGGTGCCTTACGCCCACCAGCCATAGGCAGGTTCAGTCCTGATCAGCCCTGTGGTGTTCACCCGGTGCCCCCCCTGACGGTCCGGTGCTTACTAAGAAACACTGGAGCCGACCCGATGACCCAGGTGCGCACCTTATGGAAACGGCCGTACCAGGCAGTGACATTGATGCACCCTACAGTCGTACCAGGTAGTGACATTGATGCACCCTAACGGTCGTACCAGGCAGTGACATTGATGCACCCTAACGGTCGTACCAGGCAGTGACATTGATGCACCCTAACGGACGTACCAGGCAGTGACAGTGATGCACCCTAACGGTCGTTCCAGGCAGTGACATTGATGCACCCTAACGGTCGTACCAGGCAGTGACAGTGATGCACCCTAACGGTCGTACCAGGTAGTGACATTGATGCACCCTAACGGTCGTACCAGGCAGTGACAGTGATGCACCCTAACGGTCGTACCAGGCAGTGACATTGATGCACCCTAACGGTCGTACCAGGCAGTGACATTGATGCACCCTAACGGTCGTACCAGGCAGTGACAGTGATGCACCCTAACGGTCGTACCAGGCAGTGACATTGATGCACCCTAACGGTCGTACCAGGCAGTGACAGTGATGCACCCTAACGGTCGTACCAGGCAGTGACATTGATGCACCCTAACGGTCGTACCAGGCAGTGACATTGATGCACCCTAACGGTCGTACCAGGCAGTGACATTGATGCACCCTAACGGTCATACCAGGCAGTGACAGTGATGCACCCTAACGGTCGTACCAGTTAGTGACATTGATGCACCCTAACGGTCGTACCAGGCAGTGACAGTGATGCACCCTAACGGTCGTACCAGGCAGTGACAGTGATGCACCCTAACGGTCGTACCAGGCAGTGACATTGATGCACCCTAACGGTCGTACCAGGCAGTGACAGTGATGCACCCTAACGGTCGTACCAGGCAGTGACATTGATGCACCCTAACGGTCGTACCAGGCAGTGACATTGATGCACCCTAACGGTCGTACCAGGCAGTGACATTGATGCACCCTAACGGTCGTACCAGGCAGTGACAGTGATGCACCCTAACGGTCGTACCAGGCAGTGACAGTGATGCACCCTAACGGTCGTACCAGGCAGTGACATTGATGCACCCTAACGGTCGTACCAGGCAGTGACATTGATGCACCCTAACGGTCGTACCAGGCAGTGACATTGATGCACCCTAACGGTCGTACCAGGCAGTGACATTGATGCACCCTAACGGTCATACCAGGCAGTGACATTGATGCACCCTAACGGTCGTACCAGGCAGTGACATTGATGCACCCTAACGGTCGTACCAGGCAGTGACATTGATGCACCCTAACGGTCGTACCAGGCAGTGACAGTGATGCACCCTAACGGTCGTACCAGGCAGTGACAGTGATGCACCCTAACGGTCGTACCAGGCAGTGACATTGATGCACCCTAACGGTCGTACCAGGCAGTGACATTGATGCACCCTAACGGTCGTACCAGGCAGTGACAGTGATGCACCCTAACGGTCGTACCAGGCAGTGACAGTGATGCACCCTAACGGTCGTACCAGGCAGTGACATTGATGCACCCTAACGGTCGTACCAGGCAGTGACAGTGATGCACCCTAACGGTCGTACCAGGCAGTGACATTGATGCACCCTAACGGTCGTACCAGGCAGTGACATTGATGCACCCTAACGGTCGTACCAGGCAGTGACATTGATGCACCCTAACGGTCGTACCAGGCAGTGACATTGATGCACCCTAACGGTCGTACCAGGCAGTGACATTGATGCACCCTAACGGTCATACCAGGCAGTGACAGTGATGCACCCTAACGGTCGTACCAGTTAGTGACATTGATGCACCCTAACGGTCGTACCAGGCAGTGACAGTGATGCACCCTAACGGTCGTACCAGGCAGTGACAGTGATGCACCCTAACGGTCGTACCAGGCAGTGACATTGATGCACCCTAACGGTCGTACCAGGCAGTGACATTGATGCACCCTAACGGTCGTACCAGGTAGTGACATTGATGCACCCTAACGGTCGTACCAGGCAGTGACAGTGATGCACCCTAACGGTCGTACCAGGCAGTGACAGTGATGCACCCTAACGGTCGTACCAGGCAGTGACATTGATGCACCCTAACGGTCGTACCAGGCAGTGACATTGATGCACCCTAACGGTCGTACCAGGCAGTGACATTGATGCACCCTAACGGTCGTACCAGGCAGTGACATTGATGCACCCTAACGGTCATACCAGGCAGTGACATTGATGCACCCTAACGGTCGTACCAGGCAGTGACATTGATGCACCCTAACGGTCGTACCAGGCAGTGACATTGATGCACCCTAACGGTCGTACCAGGCAGTGACAGTGATGCACCCTAACGGTCGTACCAGGCAGTGACAGTGATGCACCCTAACGGTCGTACCAGGCAGTGACATTGATGCACCCTAACGGTCGTACCAGGCAGTGACAGTGATGCACCCTAACGGTCGTACCAGGCAGTGACAGTGATGCACCCTAACGGTCGTACCAGGCAGTGACACTGATGCACCTTAACGGTCGTACCAGGCAGTGACATTGATGCACCCTAACGGTCGTACCAGGCAGTGACATTGATGCACCCTAACGGTCGTACCAGGTAGTGACATTGATGCACCCTAACGGGGGTCGAACATAAGCTGCATCCTATGAACCCTTCTCCCACCCTTTGGCAGCGGGCGGACCAGGCGGTACACATTGATGCCTGGGTCGCTTTCTGATGACAGTGGGTTGTGCTCCACGCGGTCAAAGCAGGCAGCGTTGATAAACATGCCCTGAAGGGAACAAGGAGAGATGTTTAAATTTGATTTTTCTGGTTGGTTGCTGTGCGGCCACCACTGGGCCAATCGGAACCAAACGAAGGCCTACTATGCCACAGGGCTTGCTGCTCCAAGCCCTGCTGGCCGTAGGCCAGGTTGTAGCTGAAATGTAGCTGAGCACCCATACGTGAACAGTGGATAAATCCTGGGCTCCAGCTTCTTGCAGTCCACATAGCGCCACCAATCACAAAAAGAAAAGGAAAAGCTGCACGCTAGCTGTTAAAGGGGGGCCAGCCCTCGGCCCAGAGGGTGCGATCACTTAAGCATTGGCGTATTTCTTGAGGGCTTATACTCCCGTTACCCTCAGGTGGATCCTCTAGCCTTGAAAGATAAATTTTGTTGGCATGCTGCAGCGGTCTTGGCCCTGGTGTGCATCCTCTTACAGATCCCCAAATACGAAAAGCTTATCACGGTGCATCAAAAGATGATGAACTGGCCCCGATTCCCACTAAAAGTTTGCATATTCATATTTTTGGTTTTTGAAATTCAGAGAAAGTCAGACAATATCGAGGTCACTAGGTTGGCGTTTTGATTCCCATGTCGGTACCGCCTGCACCAGGGAGGCCTGCACAACACCAGTCCTATTCTCACTGAGTACCAGACCACCATTAGGGGGCCGCCGGGTGGCTACCTCTGGGCAAATGGGGACCAAAACTTGACTGCCTGACAGCCGGCAGACCTTGCTGCAGGGCAAATGTACTGTACCAGTTTCCCTTCTTTGAAGGCTGAGACGTAGCTGACATGCACACTACATGCCACACCGCTGCACCGCCCAGCTGCATACCTGCACGATCGCCTTCCGGAGCACATCCATATCACTCCCGCATGAAGTGAGAGGCAGGCCCAGCCGTCGCATATGCCCCACCAGCTGCTGCTGGATCTGCAGCCAAGCAAACGGTTGGAGGGGTAGCAGTAGCGTGAGATACCTTCAATGTGCAGTCATCAAAAGGTGCACGCTCATTGAGCATTTTTCAGAAAACGGCGCAAAATACCCATCAGATCCAGGCTGTTAAAGTCAGTGACTAATATAAGAAATTCACTTTGAACCCTGCTTTTGTCATGCACTAATGGCTGTCTTATCGAAATTAGGAATGAAAGATCGTCCAGGGCAATGCAAGTCTGCTTTGACTCAGTAGAACATCTAGGTCATATGATGGGAGCTATGGCTATGGCAACCATGCTGTCCTTACACTAGTTATCTACCAATGACTTCAATTAAGTGAAAACAGGAAAGGCAGTGTCACCCAGTTTGCCATTCAGCAAAATCGGAGGGCTGCAACAGTGAAATGAAAACAGCAGAGAGGACGGAAGTGATGTAACAGCTCATGGCAGCTGTGTGACTCAGCACAAATAGAGGGCTGCAGCATTGAAATGAAAACAGCAGAGAGGATGGAAGTGATGTAACAGCTCATGGCAGCTGTGTGTCTCAGCACAAATAGAGGGCTGCAGCGATGAAATGAAAACAGCAGAGAGGATGGAAGTGATGTAACAGCTCATGGCAGCTGTGTGTCTCAGCACAAATAGAGGGCTGCAGCGATGAAATGAAAACAGCAGAGAGGATGGAAGTGATGTAACAGCTCATGGCAGCTGTGTGTCTCAGCACAAATAGAGGGCTGCAGCATTGAAATGAAAACAGCAGAGAGGACGGAAGTGATGTAACAGCTCATGGCAGCTGTGTGTCTCAGCACAAATAGAGGGCTGCAGCGATGAAATGAAAACAGCAGAG
The DNA here is from genome assembly GCA_037349105.1 of Limnomonas spitsbergensis. Taxonomy (NCBI): domain Eukaryota; kingdom Viridiplantae; phylum Chlorophyta; class Chlorophyceae; order Chlamydomonadales; genus Limnomonas; species Limnomonas spitsbergensis. The sequence goes on along the minus strand of JAYJMM010000022.1, from coordinate 1,161,313 downwards.
AGGATGGAAGTGATGTAACAGCTCATGGCAGCTGTGTGTCTCAGCACAAATAGAGGGCTGCAGCATTGAAATGAAAACAGCAGAGAGGACGGAAGTGATGTAACAGCTCATGGCAGCTGTGTGTCTCAGCACAAATAGAGGGCTGCAGCATTGAAATGAAAACAGCAGAGAGGATGGAAGTGATGTAACAGCTCATGGCAGCTGTGTGTCTCAGCACAAATAGAGGGCTGCAGCGATGAAATGAAAACAGCAGAGAGGATGGAAGTGATGTAACAGCTCATGGCAGCTGTGTGTCTCAGCACAAATAGAGGGCTGCAGCATTGAAATGAAAACAGCAGAGAGGACGGAAGTGATGTAACAGCTCATGGCAGCTGTGTGTCTCAGCACAAATAGAGGGCTGCAGCATTGAAATGAAAACAGCAGAGAGGATGGAAGTGATGTAACAGCTCATGGCAGCTGTGTGTCTCAGCACAAATAGAGGGCTGCAGCGATGAAAACACTCACGGCAGCGGTGAAACCGCCAGAGACAGCGAGCGGGTTCAAGCAGTCTACGCTTTCAAGCCACTTGCCTCGGACGCCTTCAGTAACGAGTTGTGGTTCAGGAAGTGCCGCGAGCACCTGCAAGGGTTTAGCAGCACTGTTCATTACGGGGTGCTTCAGCTACAATTCAGCTACATCACGGCCTGCAGCTGGGGGGACCGGCTGCAGCTGGGGCCACTAGCTGTAGGCTTGTCAAGGTTTGGTCCCCTTTGTCTCAGCGGTAGCTGCCCAGCAGTGCCCCAAAGGCCTTGCTCACTTCAACAAACACCGGTCCACAAGGACAAAGTCATCGATCGTTGTCAAGCATACTCTTACCAAAAGATAATATTATGGATGCATCACCCCAGCCGTCTCCACCTCTCCGCCCCGGTGAGTATCAATTGTGAAGGCCCTCACCCTCCGTGGTCTTTGCCCCTGTCAACACCCTCACCCTCCCTGGTCCTTGCTCCTGTCAACACCCTCACCCTCCCTGGTCCTTGCCCCTGTCAACACCCTCACCCTCCCTGGTCCTTGCCCCTGCCAACACCCTCACCCTCCCTGGTCCTTGCCCCTGTCAACACCCTCACCCTCCCTGGTCCTTGTCCCTGTCAACACCCTCACCCGCCGTGGTCCTTGCCCCTGTCAACACCCTCACCCTCCCTGGTCCTTGCCCCTGTCAACACCCTCACCCTCCGTGGTCCTTGCCCCTGTCAACACCCTCACCCTCCCTGGTCCTTGCCCCTGTCAACACCCTCACCCTCCCTGGTCCTTGCCCCCGTCAACACCCTCACCATCGGTGGTCCTTGCTCCTCTCCAGCCAAGCGCGCCAGATGTTGAGGTTGGTCACCAAGTCCCCCTCCACAGCAGCAAACTTAGACCGAGCTTCATCCTGGGATGCGGAGTAAGAGCAAAAGGGTAAAGAGCCAGCGCTTCATAATGGGATGGGCATACAATGCGTACTTCAATCAAGCTGTACCATGTGATGGGTGTCATGAACATATTGTTTCAGATGTACATCAACACCTCAATTTCTATACCTGAGGTACAAAAAGTGAGGTGCTGTAAAAAGGTGACTCCTCGCCCTTGTGTCACGAGCCAGGTGCCCACCATCCAGCCCACCGTCACAACTATGCTCAGCATGCCCAACACCAGGCTAGCCACAACAGGCTGAGGTCAGGTCCCCCCTTGCTCACTTGCACATGGACCCTCAAGGGACTGCACATAAAGAGTAAAGACAAGCGGGTCCGGTCACGTGGCTTGTCCCCACCTGGTCGCCATGGCGATGGTGGGGTCATGCTTCCAACTGTTGCCCATAGCCGTGATATGGCCAAGTCTCACACTTGTGATCTCTGTGCCCCCACCTGTGTGGCCGTGCCCCCACCTGTACCTTATGTCGATGGTTTGGTTGCGCCCCTACCCGTGCGGCCATATACCCCCCTGTGCGGCCATGCCTCTCACCTGTGCCCTGTGTGCCCCCCGAGAGGCCGTCCATAGGTGAGGCACGCTGAGCATGGATGCAATGGTGACGGCCTCCTCCCCGCAGCCAGTGGATGCCAGCAGCACGCGCCCCAGCTGGGGCTCCAGGGGCATTTCAGCCAGGGGCAGACCGATGTCACGCGTCAACCTGATAAAGCAATGGGGGGGGGGCAGCGGGAGTATGACGTCCACGGACCTCTTAGTTTCTTCGTGATGACCGGGAACCTAGTGACAGATATATCCGCCGCCTGGACAATACTTATACGGAGAGGGACACGCGGACAGGCGGCCCCCTCAAGCTGCCTAGGCTTGACAGATCCGGAAGATTCGTACAATGTGCAACTGTTTGAGTCCCATGGGAGGCTAGACATGGGCCTGCCGAAGGTGGTCCAGTGCACACTGAAAGAGGCAACGATTTGCCATCCGTCCCTGACAATTGGGACACCTGATATATTGATATCAAACCGACTATGCTCCCCCCCCCGAAAGCAGGAGCTGTCAAAGCAGACACATTAATTGGCGTCAAAGGGTATACCTGATAGATTAGGATAGCTTGCTTCGCTCCCGATAAAGCTACCTCAGCCCGGCAACTGTCAAAGCAGACACTGATTGGCGCCAACGGGTAGCCCACATGCAGCACATGGACCCACTATGCCCCCCCCCCTTATCATAGCTCAGCTCAGGAAGTGTCAAAGCAGACACAATAATTGGCGTCAACAATGGCCCCCGATAGACTGAGATCGCCCACTTTGCTCCTCAAAAAGCTAGCTCAGAGTCCAGAGACTGTCAAAGAATTCACACTGATTTTGCGTCAACAGGCAGCCCACATGCAGCCAACAAGTACCCCTGGTGGTTTGAGATCGCCCGCTTTGCTCCTCAAACAGCTAGCTCAAGAGTCCAGAGACTGTCAAAGAATTCACACTGATTTCGAGTCAACAGGCAGCCCACATCCAGCCCATGGACCCACTTTGCCCCCCCCCTTAACATAGCTCAGGAACTGTCAGAGCAGACACAACAATTGGCGTCAACAGGCAGCCCACATCCATCACATGAACCCACTTTGCATCATCATCCAGCACGCCTAAGGCATGCAAGTTCTCCAGGGCCCTGACCATGGTTTCCGCCGGGGGCGCCGCCAGCCATTCAAACCTCATGATGTTGTCGATACCCAGGGCCTTGAGCTGACAAGAGGGGGGGGGGGAGTGCTAAGTAGCAGCCAGTGTTCTTTTTAGTGGTTACCGGACCACCGTTGATAGGCCGTGCTGCGGCCACCCCTGGGCCGATTGACACCAAACCTGGACCGGCCTCCTGCCTGAGGCCCGAACAGCAGGGCTGGCCAAGCCAGGGGCTGGTGGCCGTAGGCCACAGTGTAGCTGAAATGTAGCTGAAAGTGATGCGGCAACTACTGCAAAAAACACCGGTGGCAGCACTGGCAGGGGGCATGCCTTTTGCATAAGTTTAAGTACATCAAGGCAGCTGCTGGTAGGTATGGTGAACTACCTTTGCGGCAAACGGATGCATCTCCTATGTTTGTCCAAACGCTGGTTTCGGAGATGCACGGTGACTGGCGTAAACGATAAAAAGGGCCAGTGCCGTGAAGTGTGCAATACATCTCTCAGCTGCTCTCAGACACCACTGGAGCAGAGCGATGCCTGCATGCACTAAGTCGCCTAGATAACGAAGGGTTGAAAACCGTCACGAGGAGCAGGTAACCCATCCCAGGTGCCCAGGGCTTGGGGTTTGATACCTTAACCCCCAAACGGCACGAGAAGAAGGTCCCTCCTTCCTAGATGGTAACGGCGCGGACGAGGCCTAGGCCCATGCCGCACTGTTTCCTGAACCCTCACGCCCATACGGGCGTAGTTTTCTTTCTTTCCTTTCTAGGCACCACTGGATGTCCAGGGGACCTGGCGCCACACCCAGTCCAAGCCTCCATCAATCGGCGCATCGATCTTTTGTTAAATTGGCTGCATCATGCCAGACGCTCAGCACGCCAGCGGCCGAAACATCCAGAGGGTGCGCGACTGCCCACATTGCCCAGGAGGACCGCGACTGCTCCTCCATCAGTCCATCGCTCATGCTTAATCATGGTACATTGCTGTGACTCACAGTTTGTATGGTAAATTACCAGCTTACCAGGGTTGACATGGTAACTTACCATACACGTATCCACATCCTGAGCAGGAGCAGCACTAGTAACAGCCCTCCCCCCCACCACCACACACACAGTCATAAAGCCACACCTGCAGCACCATGGACGTCACGTCTGATCGCTGCATCTCCGGCACCGTGACCTGGGGCAATTCGTTCTCAAACGCCGCCTGCGTGGTCAGCCGGAAGCATTTCCCCGGACGCACGCGGCCCGCTCGGCCCGCTCTCTGCTTTGCAGAGGCCTTTGGGGTGTGAGCAGGGGCAGAGGGGCAAAGGCAGGTAGCGGTGGGCAATGGTGGGCAGTGGTGGGCAATGGTGGGCAGAGGTTGGCCACCGCGGTCACAATCAGCCGGATCAGCCCAATGGCTTCACCGCAGGCGCCATGGGCAGCAACAGCAGGACTTTGGTGGGCAGTGGGCGGTAGAGCGGAGGGGGCAAGTGGTGCTCTTGGCCCGCAAGCTGTACCGTGGACGCCTGCGTGGCAATGGGGCTGTGAATATAGCAAGCCGGCCAGGCTATCCATCAGATGTTCGCACCTCAGGGAATGAAACCAAGCTGTGACGCATATGCCCACATCTTTGCTGCATTCCGCTCCTGGTGGCAGAAATCAATGCATCGGCAGCACCTAGAACCCCAAATCCTCGAACATGCAAAACTACAACACCTGCAACACCCACGTCCCTACCCAGTTCACACTTTGAGCGTGGGCGCAAACAGCAGAGCATGCAGCCCCAGCAGCACGTTGTAGCGCACCTCTGCATGCAAAGACTGTTGCGGTCCACCACTTCCAGCCCCAACATCACCTGCAACACTAGCGTCCCCACCCAGTTCACACCTGTGACGTGGGTGCAATCAGCAAGGACTCCAGCCCCAGCAACGGGTTGTAGCACCTCTGTTTGACAAAGCAGCTGTCCACGACGTACACCACGCCCTCCAGCGTCAGGCTGGTCTCGGCGATGTTGGTGGCAACAATGACCTTACGGTGGCCGCGCGGCGCGGGCGACAGAGCCAGCTTCTGCTCAGCCCCATGGAGTCCTGCGGGATGGCGCACAATCCATATTATAGTGGGCACTACTGCACTACCGTAGATTTGATTTGCCTTTCCTCAGGCATCAAACAAACATTTCTTTTAATGCTGCCCTCAGGGCCAATTATCGACAAAAAACTCTCAATTTCCTACTGAAAACTGGCGTCGGCAATCGGAAATTAGTTAATTCATTGATCCCTTAACCCCAAACAACGTTAATTATGAGGGAAGGCAAAGCAAATCTACAGTAATGCACACTATACTGGGCACTAATGCACTACCAGTACACCATCTTTGACATCACCCCAGGTTAAGTCCCAGTAGCCCAGCGGTGGCTTCCCAACTGTTTGCCGCTGGGAAACCACCGCTGGGCCGATGGGACCCAACCTGGCCAATGGCCCGGACAGCAAGGCTAGCGGCACCAGAGGCCCTCCTGCTAGCTGGCCGTTAAGTAGCAGAATTGTAGCTTAAGCACCCTCAGATATGACATGATGGCGCCAGAGAAGAGCAGGGCAACAGGGGTACAAGGCCACTTCAGTTCATCAGTTTATTTCTTCCCCCCCCCCCTCTCTTCAGCAAGCTGCAAGGGCCAGATGGCTTTGAAACTTCCCCCCCTTTTTAGGCATTTTTTTCTTTTTAGGACTGGTTAAAGGATCATGCTGTTGAACATAAACCCTAAACCAGTCATGGAAACATCCCCCTGTACATCCGCCCATTGTGCCCCTGTACATCCGCCCATTGTGCCCCTGTACATCCGCCCATTGTGCCCCTGTACATCCGCCCATTGTGCCCCTGTACATCCGCCCATTGTGCCCCTGTACATCCGCCCATTGTGCCCCTGTACATCCTCCCTTTGTGCCCCTGTACATCCGCCCATTGTGCCCCTGTACATCCGCCCATTGTGCCCCTGTACATCCGCCCATTGAGCCCCTGTACGTCCGCCCATTGTGCCCCTGTACATCCGCCCATTGAGCCCCTGTACGTCCGCCCATTGTGCCCCTGTACATCCGCCCATTGTGCCCCTGTACATCCGCCCATTGTGCCCCTGTACATCCGCCCATTGTGCCCCTGTACATCCGCCCATTGTGCCCCTGTACATCCGCCCATTGTGCCCCTGTACATCCACCCATTGTGCCCCTGTACATCCGCCCATTGTGCCCCTGTACATCCGCCCATTGTGCCCCTGTACATCCGCCCATTGTGCCTCTGTACATCCGCCCATTGTGCCCCTGTACATCCGCCCATTGTGCCCCTGTACATCTGCCCATTGTGCCCCTGTACATCCGCCCATTGAGCCCCTGTACATCCGCCCATTGTGCCCCTGTACATCCGCCCATTGAGCCCCTGTACATCCGCCCATTGTGCCCCTGTACATCCGCCCATTGTGCCCCTGTACATACGCCCATTGTGCCCCTGTACATACGCCCATTGTGCCCCTGTACATCCGCCCATTGTGCCCCTGTACATCCGCCCATTGTGCCCCTGTACATCCGCCTATTGTGCCCCTGTACATCCGCCCATTGTGCCCCTGTACACCCGCCCATTGTGCCCCTGTACACCCGCCCATTGTGCCCCTGTACATCCGCCCATTGTGCCCCTGTACATCCGCCCATTGTGCCCCTGTACATCCGCCCATTGTGCCCCTGTACATCCGCCCATTGCGCCTCTGTACATCCGCCCCTTGTGCCCCTGTACATCCGCCCATTGTGCCCCTGTACATCCGCCCATTGTGCCCCTGTACATACGCCCATTGTGCCCCTGTACATACGCCCATTGTGCCCCTGTACATCCGCCCATTGTGCCCCTGTACATCCGCCCATTGTGCCCCTGTACATCCGCCTATTGTGCCCCTGTACATCCGCCCATTGTGCCCCTGTACATCCGCCCATTGTGCCCCTGTACACCCGCCCATTGTGCCCCTGTACATCCGCCCATTGTGTCCCTGTACATCCGCCCATTGTGCCCCTGTACATCCGCCCATTGTGCCCCTGAACATCCGCCCATTGTGCCTCTGTACATCCACCCATTGTGCCCCTGTACATCCGCCCATTGTGCCCCTGTACATCCGCCCATTGTGCCCCTGTACATACGCCCATTGTGCCCCTGTACATACGCCCATTGTGCCCCTGTACATCCGCCCATTGTGCCCCTGTACATCCGCCCATTGTGCCCCTGTACATCCGCCCATTGTGCCCCTGTACATCCGCCCATTGTGCCCCTGTACATCCGCCCATTGTGCCCCTGTACATCCGCCCATTGTGCATTCCAGTCGGCACCAAAGCGCCTTCGACATGCCGCTGGCCAGCCGCCAATGGGCCGATGGGTACCAAACCTTGACCGGCCTATGGCTGGTGGCCCAAGCAGCAGGCACCTAAATGCACCAGCCCCCCCCTACCGGCCATAGGCCAGCACGCAGCTACATTGCTGCCGGACTGCTCCCAAAAAGGACTGCAGCCGCGCCCACCTGCATACAACGGTAGGGGCATCATCTTCAGGCCGTATCCTGAGCTCTTTGCCAGCTGTCGCGCCTCGTCGTCCAGCATGCGCACCGCCGCGACGCACTCCTCCTGGCCCGTGAGGAAGACCAGCACATCCCCGGGCAGATCCGCCTTGTGGATGTCAACCACAGTGGCCACGGCAGCGCGGACGTAATCCGCAGCCGCCTCCAACATGTAGTGCACCTAACACGGGATGAGGGTTGAGATTTAGGGGGGGGGGGGCAGTGGCGGGGCGGGTGGCAGGCAAGCTAGCCAACCTTGCAGGAGCTAGCCTTGGGCAGTGCATGGAGATAAGCAGGAGTTCGCCCTAACAATAAGGAGGAGGCCTAGATCAGCTCCAGGAGATCAGGCAGGTGGCTGGCCAGAATAGCGTCGCCAATAATCCCCCCCCCCCCCTCCCTTCCCAGCACTCCCCTGCCCCTCCCCCCCCTCCCTTCCCAGCATTCCCCTGCCCCTCCCCCCCTCCCTTCCCAGCACTCCCCTGCCCCACCTCCACAGGGTGAGTCCGACCCTCCACTGACAGGATCGCCGGGTTGTGCTGCGTGGGCAGGCCCACACCCCCCTCTGTAGATCGGCCGGGCCTGTGGCCTGCTGCCGATGTGAAGAAGGCGCTGAGCACCTCCACCTGCAGGGTGGCCGAGGAGATGACCAGGCGCAGGTCTGGCCGTCGCCGCTGGACCTAAAGAGGGAGGGGGGTGCAAGCTGTTGAGGGGAGGACCAGCCTACAGGGTGGCCGAGGAGATGACCAGGTGTAAGTCTGACCGACGTTGCTGAACCTGGAAGGCAAAACAGGATGATAAGGCGCAGGTCGGAACAACGCCGCTGGGCCTGAAAAGGGAGGCGGGTGCAAGCTGTTGAGGGGAGGACCATGCTACAGGGTCAACGAGGAGATGACCAGATACAGGTTCAACCGACGCCGCTGGAATTGGAAGGTAAACAAAGATAACCAGGCGCAGGTCCGACTGACGCTGCTGGGCGTGCTGAGGGAGACGTGTGCACGCAGGGGTAGGGGAGGATCGATACCTGTGCCTTCAATGGAGGCAAAGGAAATAAAGCAACACAAAGGCATTATAAATGCAATACAAGGGCGAAACAAGGGCAATATAATCGCAGCTGGGGGAAGCAGGATCTGGCAGAAATATGGATGTGCAGCTTTTGCCTGCCTTTTCTTTCTCAAGCAGGATTGGACGCACAAGGCCTGATAGTGAGCCCAGTAGCCCAACAGAGCCCCGCAAAGACAGAAAGAAAGCTACGCCCCGTGGGGGGCGTGAGAGTTAGGGAAACAGCGCAGCCTGGGCCGAAGCCACATCCGCGCCGCTACCGTGTACCACCAGGGCCCTATGGTGCACAAATGAATAAGAAGCATACATACATGTTTCATGGAAGTGCTTCTACCTTTCAGCAGCGCCAGCGGCACATCCTTGGAGAGAGGGGGGAAATAAGAAAACAGGCTGGCTCATTGAAGTGTGCTACTATACTTTTCAGCAGCCCCAGCAGCGTCTATGGAGAAAATTTAAGCAGACGTTCCTTTAGGCATTTACTTATCCTCTCCAGCAGCCCCCGCAGCATGCCTGGAGGGAAAACCAAGTACCTAAAAGTATATACTTGCCCTATTCAGGAGCCCCAGGTGCATCATATCTGGAAGGGCAATGAGCTTTCCTTGGTGCATATTTGTTCACCTTTTTCAGCAGCCCCAGCAACATATCGGTGGCGATGCTCCTCTCGTGTGCTTCATCCACCATGATCACACTGCCAAGGGAGGTTGACGGGGGCAGGGACAGGAGGGGGGGGGAAGGATTACTATGGGGTGGGAGGGAATGGAGAGGAGGGAGGTGGCCATGCCAGGGGAGTGGCCATGCAAAGGGGTGGGATTACAGGGCAGGAGCAGCAGCAGCAGCAGCAGCATGCTGCCGAGGGATATCCCCCAAGGCAGGGGCAGGGAGGCCAGGGAAGGACGGGGATGGCGGGGCAGGACTTCAGATTTATATAATAGGGCAGCAGCAGCAAGCCACGATCGCGCTGCCGAGGGACATCGATGGAGGCAGGGGCAGGAATGGCAGGGACCGATGATAATGGAGCAACAGCAGCACGCAGTGATCGTGCTGAGGGCCAAGAGGCGGCATGGGGGCTCCTCCACCCACTGATCCCCTAGGCTGCTGGATGCAGTGAATATATATGAAAGCTATACATGGTCGGAGTAAATGGCATACGGACACTTTTAAAAACCTGGCCCCTGACTTGCGGTCACGCTGTCAGACAGTTGAGGTGGCCCAGCACGTGTGCCAGAAATGGTTTATGACAGCCAGCTCAACTGATAGATCCACACTCATACATCCAACAAGCATACGGTTACATCCACCCCAATAAAATAATACACGCAGCATCCACACTGTTACATCCAACATCCACACACTGTGATATCCACTCTAAAACAGCCATCACCCACACTGCTACAACCAACACCCACACTCTTCCATACAACATGTAGGGGACATGTGGACCCTTCAGCAATTCATCGCCCTCAGCACACCTGAGCCAGTTTGCAGCAGTCTCATCCATCTGCCCATCCATCCATCCATCCATCCATCAATTATTCATTAAGATACGGCCTTGGGGCCCGGCCACTTCTGCCGTAGCCTTCGGCTTTGGCACGGATGCGGCTGAAACCCTCCATTTCTTCTTTCGACCAGCGCCGCTGTTTTCATTTCTTTCATAATTGTCGGCCACCTATTGTCCTTGCCTGCCCTGCAGCACACCAGCCCCTCCTCCTCTTGACAACACAGGACCTTTGTGTAGCAACTGCCCACTGCCTACCAGCACATACACCCATGGGGGGTTAGAGTTGTCCTCTTACCTGTAGCGCGAAAGCAGCGGGTCCTCCATCATCTCCCTCACCAGCACTCCATCTGTAAGGTATTTGATGCGAGTGACACCCTGCACACACGATGAATTGTTAGGTGAGTCACGCCCTTAACACACACTGGTGTCATATCATTATTTGCATGGGCTGCTTCTTTGCATGAGTTGTGGGCACGGGCTGTGTGCATGGGTCGTGTGCATGGGCTGCAAGGTATGAGATGCGAGTGACGCCCTGCGCAGGCAACGGTGTTTCATGCATGAGCTCTGAGCATGGGCTGTATGCATGGGTTGTGTGCATGGGCTGCAAGGTATGAGATGCGAGTGAGGCCCTGCGCAGGCAACAGTGTTTCATGCATGGGCACTGAGCATGGAATGCATGCATGGGTCGTGTGCATGGGTCGTAAGGTATGAGATGCGAGTGACGCCCTGCGCAGGCTACCGTGTTTCATGCATGGGCTCTGAGCATGGGCTGTATGCATGGGCTGTGAGCATGGGCCATATGCATGGGCTGTGTGCAGGATCCGGAAAGTATGAGGTGCAATTGACGCCCTGCACAGGAGGCGGTGCTCCGATTATCTTCAACAAGGAGCTGTCAGCCCGGGAGGAGACAGGCCCATGGGATTTGCGCCCAAGCACACGCAGACAGAAGATTGGCTGGCATGTGAGGACTGAGGAAATACATGGTATCTGCCCTAAACCATCCCTGCATGTTATGTCAGGTGAAACTTGTAGCAGTGCATGGAAATTGGTGACTTCTGCATTTGAGATGCACAGGAACAGCGTCTGAGCTGTGTGCATAGGGTGCGTGCATGGGTTGTGTGCAATGGTTGTGTGCATGGGGCTCTATGCTTCGGCTGAGCGCAGGGATTGTGTTTCATGGGCTGTATGCATGGGGTATGTGCATGAGCTACGTAGATGGGCTGTCTGTGCATGGGCTGTGTGCATGGGCTGTGTACATGGGGCTGTGTGCATGGGGCTGTGTGCATGATCTGCATGCATAGGGCTGTGTGCATGGGGCTGTGTGCATGGGGCTGCTTGCATGGGGCTGTGTGCGTAGGCTATGTGCGTGGGGCGTAGGTTATGTGCGTGGGGCGTAGGCTATATGCGTGGGGCGTAGGCTATGTGCGTGGGGCGTGCGTGCGTAGGCTATGTGCGTGGGGCTGTGTGCGTAGGCTATGTGCGTGGGGCTGTGTGCGTAGGCTATGTGCGTGGGGCGGTGTGTATGGGGCTGTTTGCATGCTGTTTGCATGCTGTTTGCATGAGGCATTCCCTTGAGCTGTACATACCTTGGTTTCGCAATTGTCAAATCGCACTGCATACCCAACCACATCCCCCAGCTGAGTGCCCAGCTCCTCGGCCACGCGAGCTGCAACAGATGCTGCAGCGGCACGCCTGGGCTGTGTGCATGCTATCTGCTTCCCGCCCTCTGCCCAGCCGGCCTCCAGTAAGTATTGTGTGACCTGAGTGGTCTTGCCACTGCCGGTTTCTCCTAGCAGGATGAGTGTGGGATGGTTCTCCACCAAGTACAGGATCTGCTGTCTGTACGCAGCTACGGGGAGGCTGTCTCCTGAGCGAGGCGGACGCGGCTGATTGGGACGATGTGCGTGATCCGAACCTCTCTTTTCTACTCGGCCCGAGGAAGCGGAGGCCGGCCGATCACGATCGAATGCGAAGCCGAATGATGTTCCACCTCCGCGGCTTCCCGGGCGAAGCATATCATTCCAGAATGGACAAGTGAAGGAAGCCTGGGAGACTGTGTATTATTTATCTATTTTGCGGGTGCCTCAGCTACAATTCAGCTACACCACTTGACTGCCTAGGACAGGCCTCGAGTTGGGATCTCCTGGCAGGATTATGTCTTCTGGATGCCTGTTCACTGGCCCAGCTACCGGGCTGTTGCTCTTGCCTTGGCCGCAGCAACAGCACTGATTTTGAAAGGTCTCAGAGGCACGGTTTACCTGTCAGAATCGCAGGGTTTCGTAATTCCGACTCCGCACCTCCCTTACTGCAAGGACGGCGAGCGGAATGCGTGCAGACTGGGGCCCCGATATGTCATTTGCTCCCTTGCTACCCCCTGCTTGCTACTGTCTCATACTTGGGCTAACTCACAGATCCCTCCTCCTGCTCTGCCCCTTGCTGTCACAGGAAGGGGGTGGCTGGCCTGTCACGACATCATCTGTGTGGAGTGTGCAACGGCTCAACAGCAACAGCAGGATCACAACAACGACATTTGCAAGTAAGTTACTACCTTGCAGTCTCAGAGGGAGCAGGTTCCAAAATCGGTTGAGATTGCCGTCCACATGCATAGCTTCGATGTGTGTTGTTCACAATTTCACATCCCAACAAAAGTTTTGAAAGCACCTTGGAAGCACAATGCAGTGGTAGCCTTACTCAGTAAGGCTGTACCTGCATGGAAGCTGTACCTCAGCCCAGGAAGTACAGCCCTATTCATTAGGTACAATGGTACATGCCTCTTGTTGCCTCGTTGTGTCCTTGGAGGTGGGACAGTGACATGTGTGGTGACAGGGCTTGTGGCTTAGGCTCGAGGCATCAGACTGAGAAGGGGCATGAACTTCATGGCAAAGTTAGGGGACACATTTAGTAACGTAAGGGTGTGGTGCTTGCAGTATGGGGCTCGTCGGCAATTGGTTAATATCGCGTCCTAAGCCGCAGCAGCTTCTATTGAATATTTGTCAAGCTGCGAAGGCAAATAAACCTTAATTTCCTGCGGAGGCAAAGGACATCTACGATAACTTCATTCGCATTGAGGCAATCAATTTTAGTTGTTTTATGACCGCGGGGCAAAAAAGTTGTTCAAGCCGCAGGGGCTATGAATAGTTAGATGCTACTTCGCGAAGCCTCCTTAATGGAGGTGGCACTTCGCTAGTGAGAGTAGACGTAGCAGCTGCAGGGGTAGGTGAGATCGCACAGAGGATGACGATAATAATATCGGAACCGTTGTGGGAAAGTGTGGGGAATTTATTTGTACCGTATCCGTCGGTAGTTCGGTACTCACTGGAAACATTTCCAGATTTTAATAATTAAGTTTAAGCCATGCAACCCTGAAATGATTGAATAATACACCGCGTATTATTCCGCGCTAGCGAATTGACATAAAAATGGTGCAAAGGCAAAGGACGTCTGGGGTGGTTCAAGTCCAACCCACGAATCGCTTACCAACGCTACAAAGAACATATCCAAAGCCCTTGTTTAAGACATGACGTTGCTCTGTTGACATGTATTCATCTAGAAAGAAAGAGCATGTCGTTGTTGCGTGGATTATGGGAAGTACAAGGTGACAGGAGCTACTCAAAAACCAGTCTGAATACCCTCAACAAGGAGCAAGGAACTGAGGCGGGACCGCTGACAGTATAACCTGGTATTATTATGCATACATGGTATAACTAGGTATTATTATGCGTAAATGGTATAACTAGGTATTATTATGCTAAATGGTATAACTAGGTATTATTATGCATACATGGTATAACTAGGTATTATTATGCATACATAATATAACTAGGTATTATTATGCGTACATGACACATTTTAGATTTTATCCTGTAAGCGAAACTGCGAGCGTCCTGTAGGCGGAGTGGTGTAAAGTTGGGGTATATTTTCAAGGAAAAGTCGGAGATGTAGGGTGTCGACTGTCATTCAGTCACTATGAACAAGGGGAGATGCAAGCTGGCAGTCAGGCAGGCTAATTACAGGGAAAGATGGAGACGTAGGATAGGTGAGGGAAGGCATACTAGACGTTGTGAATACAAGGCATGGATGCGGAGGGGAGGAATGCTAAATACTCGAAAGAGGTGCATCGTTTTTAGATAAAAATGAAAATGTCAGAGGAGCCAATGATGACGGTGCAAACATCAGGATGGAGAAAAGGGGGGCTGTAGCAAGTAGGGAGAGATGGTGAAGGGGGTGCTTGCATGTGGGCTCAGCAATAGATGAACAGGTCCCGCCTCTTGAGTGCCTACCTTTGACCTGTTCCCATCCGTGCTATGCACCTACTCTGCAGGCCTGCAACCATGGGTATACTGGGTATACTTCGATCACAAATGTCCCTTAAGGTGTTGCGCATCGAAGACTCAAGTTTTAAAATTCCTTCGGCACCAAGAGACACTATGGGACTGTCCCTAAAGTTGCTGGGTATCACATATTCATGATTTGCTTCAGTCCATTGGGGCCAAGAGACCGCCATTCCACATGGGATTGGTACCCGCGTAACACAGCTACTCATAACTTGTAAGGCACTGCGAAACCCTATTAATCTCAACAACATACCCCATCCAACTACCTTCACCAGCAGGCAGTAAGGTCTCCTCTCTACCTGGCCCACTTCAGGCACTAGGGTCTCCTATCATCTCATTCCTTAACTTGGTACTGGAACAAGTCTCCAACCCGGCCCACTCCGGCCCACTTCTGACACTAGGGTCTCCTGTCTCCAACACGGCGACCTTCAGGTGGTACAATGTTCAAAGAGACCGACAAGCCAGGTTGACGACTACCGGTAATGCAACTGTAGGGGGGCATGGATTGCTGACGTGAGCTTCAGAAATGTCCATGGGGCCAAGACAAGTTAATCAGACGACCATCTTGGGGACCTCGCAGTCACTTGCGTGTTTGTCCTCGCCTAAAACCCTAGACCTGAAACTAGGGGCTGGCTGGGAGACCTCCCACTCACTCAGTTGTTTCTCCGTTGGACTTTGCATCGCAAAGAACTTGCTCCACCGACTTACAAGGCGTGCTGCTGAAACAGTCTGAGAGGAACATTTCTCACATCTATGAAGTATGAACTCGCAATCCGGCATGCATGCATGCCGCCTTGAAGTTCTGCATGGCGATGCATGGAGCTGACATTGATGCCGCAGCAAGCGACGCGTCGCAACTCAGGGCACGACGCGATAGGGACCATGTCGTTGTCGCAGATTCGGCCACAATCGTTGATGCTGAGCGACCGCAGTTCCAGACACATCGCGAGAGCGAGGCGATAGGTGGTCGACTTCAACACAGCCGTCGAAGCTAAGCGAATGCAGGCCGGTGCACATCGCAAGCGGGGACAGATCGCTCACACGAACACACCCGTCAAAGCTAAGCGATCGCAGTCCAGTGCACAGGACTAAAGGTGACAGGTCAGCAATTTGTTCACACCCGTTCAAGATGAGCGTCTGCAAACCAACGCACGCCGCAAGCGGCGAAAGATCGCGGACACCCTCGCAACCGGTCAAGTCGAGATGTTGCAGTCCCGTGCACGCAGCCAAGGGTGTAAGGTCGTACACGTGGGCACAGCCGTACACGCTGAGGTGTTGCAGCCGTCGAAATGCTGCCAAGGGCGAGAGGTCGTCCAGGGTCTTGTCCGGCCTGCAACATACTAGCCGGCCTGCAATGTAGACGATGGTGGGGGACACACTGTGTACTAGCATGTCATACCGTATTTA
Organism: Limnomonas spitsbergensis; assembly: GCA_037349105.1. Lineage (NCBI taxonomy): Eukaryota > Viridiplantae > Chlorophyta > Chlorophyceae > Chlamydomonadales > Limnomonas > Limnomonas spitsbergensis. The sequence continues at coordinate 1,145,342 of JAYJMM010000022.1, read as the reverse complement.
TTTGCCAGCGTTATTGCTTTGGTCGAGTCAATCAGAGACCAATTGTGTAGCAAGTACCCTCAAAAGAGATCATATTGCATGAGGCTCCCATCGGAAGGGTGCTGCTTCCCTACATTCAGGTTTCAAATGTTGGCATGCCCTGCATTGTTTATAAACTTAAACCCAGCTGCATGCCGGATGTTAAATTGGATGCCGTGGTCCCGATGACCCCAAGATGGCGGAGGCGATCGAGAGCCGCCTCACCCACTTCCCCCCTAAGGTTCAGATTGAGGGGAAATGCATGAGGTGTGAGAAATGTGGAAGGCAGCCGTGACTGATGACTTATGCAATGCCACTCACTGGTGCACCTAGCAGGGCATGAGCCAGTGGCACTGCAAACAACCAGCATACTCCTCCCCACCGTTTATTTTAGGGTGTCTCGGCTACATTTCAGCTACAACACGTCCTACAGCCGGGGGAGCCTGTAACCATCCTATTAAGCTAAGAGGAAGTGAGCTACATCCGGATCCTTTGGTGCAACTGGTCAAAACGCTACAGACATCTCCATTCCAGAGCCCGTCCCTCACCCGCAAGGTCAGGGGTTCATTTATGTGTATGAAAGCCTTATTAATTTATTATAAACCTCATTGGAAAACTTTGTGTTGTGCGTCGTGTTTCTCTGTTGCTATGACACAGCACTGCTGGCAGCATGCTTAGTTCTGTATGGTAAGGTGTCAGGTTTTCAGTTATTCACAACAGCCAGTGTCTTGTTAGGAACACAGGGGGAGGGTCATATGCTTAGTGTCTGACTCAGTGGCGCCTTACCCTAACCCATGATCACATTATATGTGCCCTCAAAACATGCTGTTCCTGACTCACAAAAAGCCTACCCAGGCCCTCAAGACGGGTTGCTCCCAAACCCTGATCACCTCATTCTCATCCTCGGGCCCTTTCTCGCGGCGAGTGGGGCTGCCAGGGGGGCTGGTAGGCCCGTCTGAGAGGCAGCATGCGGCAGGACGAGGGGCGGAGACGTGGGAAGAAACGGGATCGGGTCAGCTCGCGTAGCTGGAGGCGTGAGCAGAGCAGGAGGAGCGGATGTCATCTCCACTCTGCAGGTAGGTCCCTGAATAGCATCATGCGCCTGCATAGCAGTAGGGACGGCAGGGCAACACTTAACATCAGGCGGAGGGGCAGGATCAGTAGCGGTGTCTGGAGGGGGGGAGCATGAACAGCAGGGGCGAGAGCAGACGTAACTAGAAGATGGCGCCAGGATGAGGGTTCAAAAGCAATAATATAAGCAGAGAAAGGGTAGTAGCAGGAGCAGTTTTGGGGGCAGAGGCAGGAGGGATGGCATCTGTTGCGGCTGCATCAGAGGTAGGGGTGAGAGCAGGAGCAGCGGGGGGTGGCCAAGTAGCAGGAGAAGAGGCAGGAGCAGGAGCAAGAGCAAGAGCAGGAGCAGGAGCAAGAGCAAGAGCAAGAGCAAGAGCAGGAGCAGGAGCAGGAGCAGGACTGCAGGACTGCAGGACTGCAGGACTGCAGGACTGCAGGAGCAGGACTGCAGGAGCAGGACTGCAGGAGTAGGAGCAGGAGCAGGAGCAGGAGCAGGAGCAGGAGCAGGAGCAGGAGCAGGAGTAGGAGCAGGAGCAGGAGCAGGAGCAGGAGCAGGAGCAGGATGGGAAGTATCTAAAAGACTACACGAGCGGCAGCTTAGTCAAGAGGGGGAGCCTTAGGAGCAGCCAGGCCGGTCATGGTTTGGTCTCCATCGCCCCGGTGGTGGCTTCCAGGTCGCTTTCCCTCGAGACATATCCATTCCAACCCATGGTCACCTCAGTCTCATCTCCAAGCGCTTAAGTTGCCATGGCCAGTGGGGCTGCCACTACTCTGCCGGGTGGGGCTGGCAAGTGAGAAGCAGCAGTTGGCGGAACCAGGGGTGTGGGTGAGGGCAGAAAAGGTATCGGGTCAGCTCGCATCGTCGGAGACGTAGGCAGAGCAGGAGGAGCGGATGCTGTCACGATTTGGATGGGCGGTCCTTTTTTGCAGGGCGATACCTGAGCCTGTGCAGCATCAGGGATGGGAGAAGGAGGAGACAAGTTTGGCATGAAAAGGAGGAGAAGGATCTGCTGAGGTAGGAGTAATGGCAGAGCCAGGGGCTGGATCAGCATTCAGGCTCTAAAGCAAATCAGAAGCACGGGTAGGGTAGTAGGAGGAGCATTGTTGGGATCGAAGGCAGGAGTTGTGGCATCGGTTGAGGCTACAACAGAGGTAGGGCTAGGAGCAAGAGCAGAGACAAGAGACAATAGGGTGAGCAGCACGAGGAATAGCAGGAGAAGAAGCATTTGCAGGATGGGAAGCTTTTAGAGGAAGGGCAGGAGTAGCAGCAGGGTCAGGAGGGACAGCTTCAGGAGCATCCAGTCAGGCCGGTCATGGTTGGGTCCCCATTGCCTCTGTGGAGGATTCCAGTCAGCCCTCCACAAAACGGGGTGGGGGGCGCACTCGAGATAAATCATATGCCTCCTATATTTTGTTGGCAGGCAGCAAGACTCCCTGATGCCCCCTCTGCCCCCCTCCCCAACACGACCCGCTTGCATCCTCACCCTCTGTACAGCTGATGGACTCTTGTTCAAGTAGGGCTGCTTGCCCTGCCAAAGATAGAATGACGCCCCCGGCCTGATGCATGCCATTGGACAGGCTGTCTGGGGGGTCAGGTGCTGGCCTGTTCTTCTGATTCTGCTTCTGTTGCTGCTGCTTCTGATGTTCCTGTTGCTGTTTTGCTGCTGCTGTGGCTGCTGCTGTGGCGTTTGGGCTGTTTGGGAAGCGGCCGCTTGTCTTTCATAAAATCGGACGACGTCCTCGTCATGCAGCATGCCCTCAGAGTAGTCGTCTGGGGGGAGAGAAGGGGCTGGCCTGTGCTTCTTCCGCTGTTGATGCTGTTGTTCCTGCTGTTGTTCCTGCTGTTCTTGCAGCAGCCAAGTTTGCTGTTTCTGCTGTTCTTGCGGTTGTTCTTGCAACTCATGTTGCTGTTGTTGCTGTTGTTGCTGCAGTTTCTCTAGACCCTGGTCCTCCTGATGATGATGCTTCTGCTCCCTCTGGTGCTCCTGATGTTGGATTAGCTTTATAGCTGATGCTCCTGTTGCTGCAGCTGCCACGTGTTATCATCGCTTTCTGATCCGCCAGCAGAGGGTCTCGCGATCTGCGGTGTCGCCTGGGAGGCAGCCGTGCCACTGGGAGCAGAGGAGCCATTGGTTTGGGGTTGGGACGCGAAATGTCTGAAGCTGAATTATTAGCTAAGAGGGAAGCGTACCTGGGTGTCTCGTTGGAGGGTCCTGTTGGGGGGGTGCGTCTTAGGGGTACTGTAGCGGCACTGCCCGTTGTGCGCATGGCGGCCTGCCAAGATAGGGTGTTCAAGGCTCATCAGAAGCAGCTTGATGACACCATGCTTGATTTGAGGGCGTCTGCAATGTCTGATGATAGGGTTTTGCCGTGTGCAAATTACATGGATGATAAACAGGCCTTGACTACGTTGTTGAAGTTGCATGGGTCAGCAGAAAAGGTGATCCTTTGGAAAAGCTTGCTATCTGAGACTTCTGCTGTGTACAGGGGGGCTGTAGATCGGACTGTGCTTACGGTGGGCATTCAGTATGTTAAGTTCTGTGGAATGATTGGGAGGGCTGTGCCCAAGTCTGCTCGTGCTTTGAAGGTTGAAAGTTTTAAGTGTGTGCAACCCTATGATTTCGGGGGATTGGCCGCTTTTTTAAGGGTGGATTGTGGGTGTGGATTGTGGATGGTTCGGGAGGTTCAGGATTTCCTGTGACATTTGTGTTTAAGTAAGGATGTTTAGCTGGAACTTGATGTTGTGTTGTGGATGCTTGGTATGCATTGGTTGCTATCAACTGATGATGTGGTGATTGCTGCGTTTGATGTAAAAAAGAGTGGACATAACGGATATTTCACATGGATCTGCTGGATGGGATTTGCTTAGCTTGCAACTCATGAGCTCGTTTGAAATGGAGTTTGAAAGGTGTGATTGTACTAAATCATTTGCCATGCGTGTTTGATTGTTTTGACAGTGAAATCGACTATGAACAGATTCGTAGGAGTGCACAAGGAGGGTGATGAGAGGAGGCTGTATTCAAGGTGAGACATAGGGCTTTGGGCTGATGGTACATTGTATGCTTGGCTCTGGGGAGGGGTTAGGTTTTGTGTGCTGAGCGTTGTGAGGTTGGGGTTCATGGTAGGTGTGCTGAACATATTGGGGGCTGTGAGACTGCCCGGAGACATTAAGGGCTGAGGGTAAGGGTGTGCTGCGCACTAGGGTGCGGGTGTAGGTCCAGGGTTGATTTGTACTGGGGTGTGGGCTTAGGTGTTGGGTGCATTGCAGTCTGTGGTGAGGGATTAGGTTGATTGGGGACTATTTATTGGGGTCAGAGTTAGGTGCTGGGTGCAATGCATAATGGGGTGAGGGTCTAAGTGGTGGGTGCAGTGCGTTTGCTGGCTAGGGGCAGGGGCATGCATTGCTGCTTGTGTGGTGCTGCATGTGGGGCTTGTATGTGCTGAATTGTAGGATTGTCTGTCTATTCGGTATGATGTGTCACACTTTTGCCATTCCTGCGCAGTGTGTACTTGCATGTCTCAGAGGATGGGCAGTCGGGCAAGCCGACCGTGTTTCAGTTTCGGCTGGGCTCCTTTGCTGTTGGTGATCAAGAACTGGCTGGAAGGATTTATGATGTGGTTCTGATGGAATTAACGGGAGGCTCAATTGTGGATTCCAAAGTGCGGATGAATAATCGGGTGCTGGCTGTTGAAGACCAAGCAAGCCTGTGGTTGCAACATCAGGTGTACAATAAGCAGAAAGTGGAAGAGCGTCTTGCTACGATACTTGAGTATTCTCCCTCGTCAAACACATTCAAGGTCACTCCAGGGTCCATTGTGAGTATTGAAGGGTGGCGGGTGGTCAGCTGGGCTCAGGGTTTGGGATGTGGATAGTATGGGATGATCGTGATGTGGCTTATGCTGTTCTCTGTGCGATCATTGGCTTGGTAGAATGATATGTGAAATGGCTGATGTGGGAATTTGCGTGCTATAGCTTACTAAGGATGCATGTTCGAGTTGTATAATGAATGGTATGTTGTCTCACTGTGCAGGCATCATTGTGGTCCAAGAACCCTGATAGAGGTGGGCGGCCCAGGCTGGCAGTCCGACCCCGGGAACAGTGCTAGCAGGTTGCGCAAAGGACATGTTGAGGCAAGGGTTGGGCTTGGTGGTGTAAGGCCTGGAACTGCACCTGAAGTTGAAAGGTACAGTGCATCGCCAACCACTGAGTTTGACTATGTCCAGGCGGAATGTGGGGCCAATTGTCCGCACAGGAATTGTTTTGAGAATGTCATTGCAGACATTAATGTTGCAGAATTGAAGGCCCTGATTGAGAGGAAAACGAATCTATTTTTGCAAGGCTATGCGGGTGCTCGAAAGTCGACGACTGTTTGCAAGGTGATAGAGCCCGTTTTGCGAGCTGTATGGCAGGCTGACACGCCGGCCACATGGGATGTTGTTTGGGTCACCAGCTCCAGTGGGGTGTCTTCTATGAATGTTGGTGGGCGCACCATCCATAGCATGGCTGGAGTTGGATTTGGATTTGGTGTGGGTTCGCTGCAGTCTATTAAGAGGCTCATGTCCCCTGCAGCCAAGAGCAGGGTTGTTCAAGTGAAGGCAATTATTTTGGACGAAGTGAGTATGATTACCTGGAATTTGATTAATATGCTGAGTCTGTTGTTTCAGGATTTGAAGAAGAGCCAGCCAGCTTCTTTTTGGTGGTGTGCAAGTGATTTGTGTTGGGGATTTACTGCAGTTACCCCCTATTGGTTATTTATCTCCGACTGGAACGGAGACAAGGTTCCGCGCAAGGTGGCATGATGATGTGTTGTACCTGCGTAAGGACACGCCCTGGTGCTTTCTTGCGGCATGTTGGTCCTCCTTCAACTTTGATTATATCTTCATGGAGACTTCGTTTCGTCATAATGAATTTGACACTGTTGCTGGTGTTCCTTGGTATACTATTTTGAGCTTGGTGGCTCGTGGGGATATTTATGGTGCTAATGGACGGTTAGTCCGTGAAGCGTTCAATGAGATTGTTGCTAAGACCAAGCTGCAGGACCCCAACAAGTGCATTCCCTTATTTCCAACTAGGAGAGAGGTGGGTGAAGTAAACAAGGCGGGGGTGCAAAGGGTGATGAAGGATAAGCAAGTCCCAGGTTTTTTGTATCACTCTTTTGATTGCAAGGGTGATGTCTTGGGTGTAAGGAAGTGAAAGATGAGGATTACAGGAACGATTCAAGTAATTATGATCATGGGAATTCTTCCTTATGGTGTAATTATGTGGCGGGCCGAAAATTTAGGCCATGTGTTGGTGCGAGGGTGATGCTCATTCAGAATATGAGTTTTGGAGGTGTGAATGGGACTTTGGTGAATGGGAGTATAGGGGAGGTTGTTGGGTGGCGGAATTGTGATGAGGTGAAGGATTTATTTATCATGGACGAAGGCGGCTCATGATGAGGGCAAGAATGACCCAGACTTTGGTTGGAAAGTTTTGAAGCATGTGTCTCACTTTGGGTGACTTAGTGTTTCCACTGGTGAGGTGGTTCAAGAATGATAAGACTGGTCAAGATGTGACTGTACTCATCAAGCCTGGGCGGCGGTTCACCATGGAAAACGCTGATGGTGTTTGGTTGTCTAGTCGCTATCAGGTGCCTTTGATTTTAGGGTGCATGCACGCTTTTACTGTGCACTTACAAGGGGCAGGGATTGACTTTGGAAGAAGTGTTTACTGATATTAAAATCTTTTACAAGTGGCCAGTCCAATACATCTATCAGCCGTACTAGTTTGGCGGAGGATTTGTGGATGGCAAGTGTGCCTGATTTGGTGCACATGGACAAGATGGGCGTCCGTCCTTTGTGATGTTCGGGTGTTGAAGTTTTTGAAGACGGAGTTGGTTGTGGAAAAAATTAATTCTTCAGCGTGAGATTTGATAGGCTGTTACCCGGGCCATTGTGTGAATGAGATACGAGGCGTGAGAACTGATGTAATATGAATCCAGCAGGGACCGGGACCAAAGCGCTCGTCGTATTTGGTACAAATAAAGAGGTAGCCAGCGCTCGCTAGTATCCACTGCGATTTTTGTCTTTTTAGGCGTAAGGGCTCCGTAAATCCTCGCCAGTTCAGCTCTGTTGATGGTGTCCGTAGGCCCTTTTCGCCTTCACCTGCTGGGTGAATGGTGAGGCCTTGCTGTCCTGCTGGGGCACTTGGCATATGTACCTTCATACCTAGCTTCAGGTATAGATTCAGGTATAGACTCAGGTATGAACGAAATCGAAACGTGTCGACTCGCCCACACCACTTTGGCGATGCGAATCTGCTTCTCGTGTAACGAGGCTCGCGAACCATATCGTAGAAAAGTGGGTAAACCGTTGTCATTAGGATACACAAAAGGGTGCTACGCGCACGCGCTACAAAGGCGTTGAGAAAACGTTCATGGATGGTCAGTGTCTGACAGCCTCAAAAACGTAACAGCTCACCTACCGTATCTGTATGGCGAATCCGTATTTGTATGGCGAATCCGTATTAGTATGGGGAACCGTAGTTGGGTTTGCGTAGGGTTAAGCATGTTAACAGTTTTTGAGACGAAAAGTCAGAATTCACACTGTTTAATACTTTTGGCACGGTGAATACATCACGCATTACGTGCATGATCCATTGCATAAATTTCAATTCTATTGAAGAAGATTTTATTTTTTACTCATTCAGTTCAAGTGTGCCTAGTTGCTGCTGGAAGTGGTGTTCAGTGAACACAGTACAGATGGGCAACAACATTCTTCTGACATCTGACATTTCCTGAACAACAGTGACCTACGAGCCTACTCTGCTTCTGCTCTGATTCTGGGGCCCAACGTGCAGCCCAGCTTGATGCCTTTGGTGCAAGGCGTGGGCCAAGTTCTTTATGGCCATTTCTGAGCGTGTAGATTGCCCACTCCTGCGAACACCTATCACCCATCATGCGCTTGCTGCATGTGTTCTGCAAGGCACATTGCAAGTTGCGCCACCATGCCAGCTTGAGTCCCTCAGCTGTCCTAGCAGCTGACCAGTCCTGAGCAGCAGGTCCCACACCTCAATCAAAACAGTGGGAGGTGCCAATCTGTTGACCTGTGAGATAGAGTGCATATCTGTTTCTGGTTAAGCTGCTGCAGTTGTGGTGTGTCAGCCTGTCAGGATGACAGTTAGTGCATGGCACCGGACGCTCTGTCGAAATGTCATCGCCCTTCATACACGGGAATCTGAGGAAGGCAAGCAATTCTGCGAGCACTGCCAAACCTTACAGACAAAACGTGTTTGCGCCTAACGCAGAGCTGCACGATATGTAGTCCCTACGATGGTCTTTCGCATGTCCTGCAGTGTGAACTGTCATCCTGCAAGTTCGAAAACTAGTCAGCCGCTGGCTGCAGCGATACGGATGATCGAGCAGCCCTGTCATCACGGCTAAGCTGTTCAACGAGTTTGCGCTTAAAGCAACGCAACGCAAGTGCACAACATGTACTTTGCAGTATGAGCTTTCGGTTGACAAGGGCGAAAACCAACATGGATCATGAGGGTGATGAGGGGACAGGGACAGGAGGGGGACAAGGGGGCAGGAGCAAGAGCAGGAGGGGGACAAGGGGGCAGGGACAGGAGCTTGAGGGGGGCAAGGGAGCAGGGGCAGGTGGGGGATGATGGGTCAGGGGCAAGAGCAGGAGGTGGATCAGGCCATCAGGGGACAGGGGCAGGAGGATAGCTAAGGAAACATATGAAACGCGGTCAGTGTAGGCACGTGCATGGCCCGGCTATATCACAGCTTCGACGAAAGGACAAATTGATGACCGGCCTATGAACAGATGTACCAAGCATTACGGCTTGCTTCAGCAGGTCCCTTCGACCGTAGGCTGCAACGTAACTGAAACCCTAAACAAATACCCCCTCGTGCACAAGACGCCCTCACCTAGTGTGCCAGCAGCTCCACTTTCCCTGTGGTCAGCTTTTCGTTGGGACTTGGGATTCCTCCAGCTTGCGCATTAATTCCTTGATGCAGACGCCGTATTGGCTGCCTGAACGCGGACATTTGGAGACCTCATGAAGGCCTGGGTCTTGCATACAACCTACATGGGAAGGTGTATGGTATGGGCAGGATGCACGAGGGGTGCATACGGGATGTACATCGTGGCCGAGGCCTTGGCTGCCCCGTCACGAGCATAAACATCGCATACGGACATGGAAATGCGCCCAATACGAAGCAACGCGGTGGCCTGTTTCTAACGAGATCCAGCTTCCACCATGCTGCCTGCTTGCACCTAACCGCAGAAATCGTATGCTCCGGTTGCGTGCGACGTGCTGTGAATGGGCTATGCCCATGGGACCTTGGCACCTTGCCTGTACACGGGAAGTAGCCAGTTAGCCACTCCTGGCTACAGCCGCACCAGCTTTCTGCAATTTAAGTGGAATCACCCACAACTAGGTACATAGATGTCGGCAATTAACATTGTGTGGCTACTGGGTACCAGTATTCGAGAATGTTTTGGCGAGGAACTGTGCTGTGCATGCTTAAGTGCTGTTATAAGCAAGTCCGGCCAACAAAAGAATGAGATCTGACGCCCCCGAGATTGGTATTGCAATCTAAGCCAGGTGCTAGCTGCTATGCTTGCCCAACAAAAAAACTGAGCATCGCACTGAAAAACCGTTTACAATTCCTGCTGGGAAGTAGTGGATCACCGGTAGTAGTAAGATCCGGTCTAGGACCTGACTCCCGTTCATCCCGCAGCAGGGTCACACAGGGTTGCCCCAGCCTACTCAACCAAACCCCTCCATGACTTTAGCCTTCGTGCAAGAAAAATAACCGGTGCCCGTCTGCCCGAGGTTCAAAAACAGATCAAATAAAACAGTGTCCTAACTTTAAGCATACCAGTACTGCTCACCTAAATCTCTCTGTTATGGACGTCACACGCTTTGTTGAGGCCTAGTTGTATTGCTTTTCTGTGCCTTGTTGGGGAATAGGCTTGACAGGGGCAAGAGTACTTCGGACTGCCTTTTCCTTTTTGGGGGGTATTTCTTTCCTTTGTGTTCCTCTCCTTCTTTTCCTCTTACCTCAAGTTTATTTTCTTCTAACGTGACTGTTAGGCGCCCATGCGGCCGAGCCTTTTTGAGCAGGGCCCAGAGGTGTGATGCCATTGCCCTAAATCTCTCAGGTAGACAGGTACTGCTCACCTAAATCATCACGCACATCATTGATCTGGCTGAAGCTGGCATATTAGAGGAACCAGTGTCTCTTCCATGCATCCAGACATGATTGCTTTAAGCCTTAAGATACAATTTAGTCTAGATGCTAGAGGTTTCGGTCCCCATGAAATACATCCAGCGACATCAAGTTGCGTTACTACTCCATGTTGCCAGCATGCCAAGGGTTTGGGTGGCACTGCATGCGCTCGCTTATTGGTTTGCTAGATAGCTGGATGGTGTCAGCCTTTGCTTCGGCGTGTGTAGGCTGACTCAGATATCATCCCATTGACCCTGTTTGGCCAGTTAGTAGGCCCACCTCAGTGCCTCCGCTCCAGCATTTGAGTACCATGCATTTGCATACCGTATCAGCCAAGTGCGGAAGGGGAGGCGGCATGCATTAAGCAATCAAAGCTTGCCGGCAATTTAGTTGTTAAAAGGAGTTGCTACCCTGGCTGTTTTTCTGGGCCCACGAACAGCTCTGTCTCACTTTTGTTGTGGCTCTGCCTGTTATCTAGACGAGGACCGAGTTTCCCTGACATGCCGATCTAGCAAACAAAAGGGCATCAAAACAGCTCATACGCTGTCATAAATAAGTAGCGAGCAAATACTGGTACATAGTGGGACCTCTAGCAAAGTGCACACACGCAGAACCCCTCAAGCTGCCAATATTATACTTGTCATAACATATTTTAAACTGGCGCTAGTGCGACTAAGAAAAAAATATGAAACACAAAGTAAAAACCATCAGCTATGGAGCAATCACATATAATTCACAATGTGACTGAGTTGCTACCCTGGCTGTTTTGCCTGGCCCACAAACTGCTCCATCTTACTTTTGTTGTGGCCCTGCCTGTCATCATGACGAGGGCCGCGTCTCCCAGACATGCTGATCTAGCAGTCAAAATGACATAAAAACAGCTCATACAATGTCATAAAAAGGTGTGTATTTTGAGTAATTCTGGTACATCGTGGGACCTGTAGCAAAGTGCAAGCAGAATCCCGCAAGCTGTGACTGCTGTGAGATTCGAACCACGACAAGCAAGCACCAGATGAAAACTAATAAACCCAATCTGCCTACCCTTGCTACTAGCCTGAGCCCATGCAACTGTCTACAAAGCTTCGTCCGCGTCCACCTCATGCAGCACCTCGCTCAACATACAGCCTAGCAGGAGGGCAGCTCTGACAAGCTCTCCACCGCATTCGCCTTGCGGGCAACAGCACTCTGACGCACAAAGTCTGCGACCCCACCGCCGGACGCTGCCAGCATGTCCACCACCGAGGGCACCAGTTGTTCCACCAGTTCGTCGCCGTAGACATAAGGCTGAAGCACCAGACCCGGCATCAGACCCGTGCTGGACGGGAAATGGAAAAAGATCGTCTCATTCACCGGGGGCACACCCACCGCCAGGAGAAAGGCGTGGATCAGCGCCTGCGCCTGCCTCATGTCCTTGAAGCATAGCTCCTCCTGGTCCATCAGCGCTTTCTGCGTTGTGTCGAGGTCCGCCTTAACGGCCAGCACGCACTGAGACAGGTCCAGCTTCTCCTGCTCCTGCTGCACAACGAACGCGGACACCTGGGTGTGCAATGTCCGCAGGCCGGCCTGGCTGCTCTGAAGTAGAGAAGACAGCCGCCTCACCTCGGCGTCCAGGTGGACTGACCTCGCTTGCTCCTGGCCAGCAGCCCACTGCACTTGCCGAGCAGCTTCCTGGATCTGCCTCATCACCCTCTGAGTGTTTCCACGCTCACGTGCGAGAGTGTGGATCTGCTGCCTCTGTTGCTGGACCAGGAGCTCCTGCTGGGCGACATATTGGCCTGCAAATTATGATCAAGCAAGAGATCAGGGAAGTCAAATAACAGGGTTTATGACCTCGCGGGTTCGTGGCTGTTGGACAATTTATGGACAGGTTGGAGGCATCAACATTGAGGAGGGAGGAGCTTCCCAATGAGGGCATGTGGTCGTCAAATCAGAGGATCACTGTAATTGAGGTTGTGGTTGACTTGGTTCAGTTGGCAATCACAGCTGCTGTAAGCCACACGAGAAATTATACAATATCTGTTAACATGCTGTCTGGTTGCAAAGGTCACGGCATATGAATATATGATCATCGATATTTTACTTAAGTGTTAATGAGGTCAGGGCGGATGGCACCTGGGCAATTCCTGGGCAGGCGATCTGCCTTGTGCGCTCACAAACCAGCCCATGCCATATTTAAATATTTTCCTGCCACCAGGGTTCACCTTTCTGGCCATCTGTGTGCCTTTCCCCATTTCCTCGCATCCCCCCTCCGGCCCTGCCACACCCACACCGGACACCTTGCCTACCTGCTGAGGCAGCCTGTCCCTTCATGATCTCAGCCTGATGCCACTGCACCACCAGCTTGTCCTTGAGCAGCGAGACGCCTGCCTCCTTCTTGCCCAGGCAAGCCCGCACGCTGGACAGGGCGTCCGCATGTTCAGCCTGAGAAGAATGCCGCAGCATATACAAGGGGGCCAGAGTCAGAGGGAGAAGCAGGAGGAACCAACAAGATGAGCAAGCAAACAAAAAAGCGCGCAAACCGCAAAAGCCATTCCCTCACATGTCCTGCCACATGTCCCAGATCATTCATACCTCCCTACCCCTTCCACACCTCCCACAACCCCACACACGCTGTCACACCTGTGCCAGGCTCTGCTCGCAAGCCATGTGCTCCCTCTCCTTCTTGTTCTTCTCGATGAGGTCGGACATTTCAAATGCTGAAGTCCGTCTCTGCGTTTCTACCTCCTGGGCTAGGTCCGAGGCCAGCTTCTTTGCAGCTTCCGCCGTGACCTGCACAAGTTAACACACAGTCAGCACTCTCCTGCACAGTGGCCACGATAATCACACTTTGACGAAATATGCCAGGTTTCTGAAAAATGGCAGCCATTGGAATGTGTAGCTGCAGTGCTCCTGGGTGTCACTGGCTGGTACACTTTCTCAGCATGTCTACAAGCGCAGCCAGGTGTATATGGTAGTACACAGCCTATGTAATCAGTGATGATATCTCGAGGCATCTGGATGAATCTCAGCTGCCGTGATTTCAACCAGGCCCTTAGGTCCATCCTCCATGCTCAAACAATTACAGCCCTCACCTGCATCTCCTGAAGCTTGATATTGGTGGCCTGCGCCCTGACCTCTGCCTCAGCAGCCCGGGCTTGAGCAAACTGAAGTGGCTCCTTCTCCACCTGAGCATTAGGGGAGCGGGAAATGCCGGGGTTGGATATTGATCGGATACATGGCGGCATTAGACTTCAAAGTCCATGATGTGGATGTACAGCCACAATGCGGCACTACAAACAGGGGTGGGGGTCCTTACTATGCCATCGGTCACTGTTTGTGTGCCGGTAGCTTATCTAGGGGGGTCGATGTTTCTTCTGACTCTAGCCCTGAGCACCCACCTACTTCCTCTAGTGCATTGCATCACGCTTGACCCCTTTAAAAGAAAACAGGCAGCCAAGCTCCCACTTGATTCTTCTGGCTAAAGCATCTCAAATCAGCAGAGTGCGCACCCCCCCGTGAACAGACACACAGATAGCCCCATGTGCTGACCTGCTTCTTCTCGTGCTCCGCATCACGCACTCTGCACTCCAGAGCATGCATGCCTGCCTGAAGGGTTTTGTTCTCCTCAGATAGCTTGCATAAGAGAGCCTCCGCCTTGCGAAGTGCCTGCTGACTGGCCTGCAAAGCAGAACATGGGGTTGGGTCAGATTTTGTAACAAGTGCAGGGAGATAGGGGGCAGCAGAGCAGCTCAGACAGGCGTTCAATCAAGGGGAGAGAGAAAGAGAGCAGTACAACAGGTCAGACATGCCTTCAACCAAGTGAAGAGAGAGAGGGGGCGGTACAGCAAGTCAGACTGTCCTTGACACAGGATGCACGGCCGCTGCTGATGTCCATGTGTTTTAGCTGCAATTCAGTGTCAGCATTGCCTATGACCGCATGCTGGGCTTGCATACTAGTGCTGCAGTTACACCCCAAGCCCCCCCCCTAAAGATCCATACCTGCCCAGTGTAATCCTGCGTCATCCTCTGGTCGTCCATGATGAGACTGAAGTCATCATGAGCCAGGGCGCTCCCCTGATCTGCCGCCTTGGATGCTGGCACTGTTGCATGAGGAGGGCAGCAGGCAGGATCAATCAACAGGTGTGGAGAGAAGCAATCATGTCAGTGTGAACATCCAGGGGCAAGGTGGCAGCCAACAGGCTCAGAGTATGTCGACACACTACACAGTGTGGACCCGCAGCAGTAGAGAGCCATGGATGCTGTTGGATGGGCAATCGATACTCATGCAAAAGAGGTTTCAGGGCATATAGGTGACACCATTATTTTCTGGAGCTGAACCCCTCTTGTCAGCCCAGTGTGCGGTGGTTTACGGGTCCCAATGGATACCACCTTGGTGCCCCATGGACTGTGTGAATTAAGGGCATGGAGGGAATCTATCCCGATCAGGCAGCACACTTCATTTGTAAATGAGTCAGCCAAAAGTCAGCTAAATCAGGTTGGATGGAGGAGGCGGCCTGTCGCAGCAAGCCCTGTGGCTTGGGCCCACAGCTACGGGCGGCCAAGTTTTCACTACTGGTCTCCATCTGCCAAGTGGTTACTGCTGGGGGTCCAATGGGGGTTGGGTGCACATTAAAATAAACGCTAGCATGCAGGAGCAACGTACCTGAAGGGAGAGTCAAACCCAGGTCGGGATCCTGATTCTGGTCCCTGTCTAGCCCAGACGGGGCCACTGTGTCCTTTGCAGGCAGCAGCTCGCCATCCAGCTGATGAAATGCGGGGACTTCCTGATTTTGCCGGGGCTCCGCGGGGAGGATCAGGATGGGCTCTGCTCCTGTTGGGAGAGGCCACACAGAGAAACAAGGGATGAGAACAAACGAAGATGAGGAGTCCAGACCAAAAAAAGTGACTCGTGCTGGCTGGCATACTCGGTGATGGCATCATCAGCTGGATGTTTATGGGGTGCCGTGTTTGTTTAAGTGATCACCAGGCCATCACCGAGCCAGTGGGGAAGGATACTTGACAGGCATTCGGGGGCCCAAGCAGGAGGACTTGCTGTAGCTGCACCAGGCACCCTTGGCCGCAGGCCGTTCTGTAGCTGAATTGTAGCCACGGCGGGCGCAAGTGAACAGTGCCATACATCGGTATGCACGCAAAGGCCACAGGACACATTCAAGCAAGGCCCCCTATTTTCATACCTTCCAGCTGCTGCGGCTGCTGCTGCTGCTTTGTATCACGCTTTGACCTCGCGGCAAGGGTACGACGCATCTTGTTCATGCCCTGTGCAGCACACAAATTGGGCGGCCATCGTCAGCGAGCAGAGAAGCAAAGGCAGGTACCAGTGATGGACTGATGGCGCAGGCACAACGCCACGCCCTCTATTTTAGGGTGCACTGGGGGCCACCACTGGGCAGACATACAGATAGGGGCACAAGCATCATGGTGATGTGCACAAAGCACCTGTGGGATGTAATCACAGCTGAAGCATGCTAAAATAAACATGGGCACCCTCCACTCTAACCTCCAGGAACATGTCAAGCCACACAGCACCAGAGCGACACAACAGGCAGGACTGTCTGAGCGCGCGCACTTCAAAACTCACAACGATGATCTTATAAGAGATGCAGATTAATGCTGCCCAATGGTGCTGTCTTGCCATGCTTGGCTCCTGCGGGCAGCAATGCAGCATGGGGGACAGAAAGGGTGGGGGAGGCGGCCAGACAGAAGGACAGGGCATTTGGAGGTGACCAGAGGAAGGGGAGATGCAGTGGCCTCCCGCATTGGTCAGGCAGCACTGGTGCTAGTTGAGCCGCAGTGGGGGTGGTAGGCAGGAGGAGTGGAACAAGTAGCTGCTGTGATACGGAAAGCATCAGCATGTCTTTGTGTGCGGGTCGCTTTGTTGAAGAGGGATCGGAGGCGAGTTCGGTGGGATCGGTGGAGAGTCGGCCACCAGCCAGAAGATGACATTAGTGTGGAGAGGGACATGCCAAAGGCAGCTGCTTGGTGGATGAAAGTGAAGAGGGTTGGGGCTAGGGAAACGGAATGGGGGAGGGAGGAGGGAAGAGGATGATGGACCGGGCCGGGGGCTGGAGATCGGCGGCGTGGAGGAGGAGGATGGAGAAGGCATTGTGGTAACCATGGGGGGAGGAGGAGGCTGTGCCTTGGTGGGGTGAGGAGGAAGAGGAGGAGGGAAGGGGGGAGGTAAATGCGAGCAAGGCGTGCGAAGTATATGGGTTGATGGAGGCGAAGAGAGATCTGGTGGGGGAGAGGAAGCGATAGGAGTCGGTGTGGGTTGAGAGTGCAAGATTGACTAAGGCGGTGGGGAGAGGCAAAGGAGGCTGTGTGGAGTGGCAACAGAGGCTGTGTGAACAGTGGCAACAGAAGCTGTGTGAAGTGGCAACAGAAATTGTGTGGAGGCTGTGTGGAGTGGCATCAGAAGCTGTGTGAAGGCTGTGTGAAGTGGCATCAGAAGCTGTGTGGAGGCTGTGTGAAGTGGCATCAGAACCTGTGTGGAGGCTGTGTGGAGTGGCAACAGAAGCTGTGTGGAGGCTGTGTGAAGTGGCATCAGAAGCTGTGTGGAGGCTGTGTGGAGTGGCAACAGAAGCTGTGTGGAGGCTGTGTGAAGTGGCAACAGAGGCTGTGTGGAGGCTGTGTGAAGTGGCAACAGAAGCTGTGTGGAGTGGCAACAGAAGCTGTGTGGAGGCTGTGTGAAGTGGCATCAGAGGCTGTGTGGAGTGGCAACAGAAGCTATGTGGAGGCTGTGTGAAGTGGCATCAGAAGCTGTGTGGAGGCTGTGTGGAGTGGCAACAGAAGCTGTGTGGAGGCTGTGTGGAGTGGCAACAGAAGCTGTGTGGAGTGGCAACAGAAGCTGTGTGGAGGCTGTGTGAAGTGGCAACAGAAGCTGTGTGGAGGCTGTGTGGAGTGGCATCAGAGGCTGTGTGGAGGCTGTGTGAAGTGGCAACAGAAGCTGTGTGGAGGCTGTGTGAAGTGGCAACAGAAGCTGTGTGGAGTGGCAACAGAAGCTGTGTGGAGGCTGTGTGAAGTGGCAACAGAAGCTGTGTGGAGGCTGTGTGGAGTGGCATCAGAGGCTGTGTGGAGGCTGTGTGTAGTGGCAACAGAAGCTGTGTGGAGGCTGTGTGAAGTGGCATCAGAGGCTGTGTGGAGGCTGTGTGAAGTGGCAACAGAAGCTGTGTGGAGGCTGTGTGAAGTGGCAACAGAGGCTGTGTGGAGTACTGGAGTGGCTACAGAGGCCGTTGAGGACGGAGAGCTTGCGCCAGATGATGGAGGAGGGTTGTGGGGCTGGGGGTGCTTTTGAAGTGGAATGTGTTCGGAGGGTTGGCCGGTACGGTTGGGGGTGCAGGTGGCAAGATTCCTGCATCAGGCTCACTGCGTGCTTGTTGTGCATGGGCAGTACGCATGGGCAGTGAAGTATCTAAAATCAATGATACCTACCGGAGTACCGGTATGCAGCCCTGAAATAAGTACACGACTGACACATCTGACACAGTACCATGCATACGTCACCATGAACTTACCCACCGTGGCGGCAGTGTGTTGATGTCGAGTGAGCGAGTGTCGAGGTTGACTTCGCATCTACAAGTGTGCGTGCGTGCGTGCCGGTGGTCACAGTGACGGCTAATTTAGGCTGGTGATGCTGTAATCATTGTAAGATTGACAAGCGATTATAAAGACGGTCCTCCACAACTCCTGTGGCGGGCCTTATATCAGCCGAGCGAGTGGTAACCGATTGTACGAACGGAAACCCTTACCATGGTATCCTGGCTACAGCTCTGTAGGTTACCATAAACCTCATTTTCCCCCCAAATGTAGTATGAAATTTGTGAATCTGTGAATCTGTCTGGAATCTGTAGGTTACCATACCCCATAAACCTACAGCTTCCAATAGTAGTACCGAATATTTGATTGATCAGGCGTGCAGGATTTGTCAGGCGTACGTATTTTACGCTGGTTTGGCCCCTCTAGCCCGTACCTTATAGCGTGCAGCACTCCCTCTCTATTTCTTCACTTCCTGTCTAGACTAGCGCGATGTAATCGCCCAAGCCCTCGATAACCCTCGATAATTCGCGTCAAGCCAGGATAGGCGCAAACAATTCTCCAGGTGATATCTATGTGCGCACCCGCCTATAGTTCAACGCGTTGGTGTGGGTCAGGGCCGCACATGTCATACCGTTGCATGGTGCGGTGTGTGCGCGTGGCGTTGCATGGGGCGGCATGTGCATGGCAAGTTGCGCTGCATAAGATGGTGTGTGTATGCCTGTCTTGCAAGGTGTGGTGTGCGCATGTCGTGTTGCATGGGGCGGTGTGCACATGGCCTTGCATGGGGCAGTGTGTGCACGTGGCGCTTCCTTGGGTTGTGCGTGCATGGGGCCATGCGTGGTGTGGCATGTGCATGCATGTCTATCAGGGGGCGGTGTGTGCACGCCGCTCTGCATGGGGTGGTGTGAACATTTGGTGTGGAATGAGGTTGATGCCTGATGTGTGTGACATTACGGACATGAGTCTTGGGGATGTGATATGTTCCAAGTGATGTGATCCGATATGCCATGCATGGTGGCCACGGTAACCAGCTCAGGAATGTGCAGCACTGCAGCCCGCAACTCAGCCTACAGATACAGCTCAGGTAACCCCACTGACACTTAAGCAGCGCATGACTCGAGTAGCTAGGGATGCAGCTGCCCGCCCACTGGTGGCACAACTAGGCGTGGACGCGGATGTGGGCAGGTAGGAGCGCAAGAGGGGCAGACGGGGATGAGGAGGCAGCAGGAGGCAGGGGCAGCTGCCAAGCACAGATCCCTAAAAATCAATAACCAATTTAAATTACTGTCGAAAAGGCGGCCAAATCCGTTAACCAATTGAATATCAGCATTTTTATTTCCCTCGATTTTCTTTCACCAATATCATTGTATCACCAATTCATTATATCACTACGGTACACCTGAATTCAAATATATATAGATCACCTGTGCAATATCCTACTGATGATGATGAGTGGTGTATTTATTTGGGGAAAGCCTCATCAGCCGGCAGCATGTCCATCCCTGCCCCTGAACGATGTACGACCCTGAAAACCCCTGTTATGCTGCCCCCATGCCTCATCAGTAATTACGTCCAGGTCATGCTCAGTGCATGATGGTCATCTCCCCTGACCATGCATCCCTTCCCTTAACTCCCAGGTCCTGCTGCGTGACGTTTATCTTCTGGATCTAGATCCAGATCCAGAAGATCTTCTGCACCATCCAGCTCAATAATCACGGCCACGACTAGTACCGTATGCTGAACGTTGCTGAACTATTGCCAATCAAATACCGCACAACGCTCTAGCCTTCGCGCGAAATTAATGGGCTCCGTGGACTTGGTAGAGCGCTACTGTTAATATTAATTCGAAAACCCTAGTGGGATGGTGCGTGCTGATTTCGCGTCCGGCAAAAACAATTGTGTCTGTCCTGCTAGCGGTCCAGTCCTGTTCCACCCTGTTCCCTGTGACCTCCCAGCAATCAAAACACTACGGTTCTATCTTGTGTCACATTGCCAAGGGGCGGAGACGTGGGATGCGACGGGACCGGGTCAGCACACATTGCCGGAGGCAAGGGCATTGCAGGAGGAGTGAATGCTGTCTCCATTTTGCAGGGCAGTGCCTGAGCCGCATTATACGCCTGTGCAGAAGCAGGCACGGGAGGTGGATACACAGGCATCAGAAGGGGGTCCACGAGCAGGTCCAACATCAAGGACAGGAGCAGCAGCAGGGTCAGGAGGAGTCGCCTCAGGAGCATCCAGTCAGGCCAGTCATGGTTGGGTACCCATGGTCCCTGTGGTGGCTTCCAGCTGAACCTTTAGGAAGGTGGTCTGGTGCACACCTTAAATAAAATTAAGGCAACTCAGCTGCCTAATCGTTTTAGCTGGCAGACTTTGGCAGCAAGACTCCTTAATGCCCCCTCTGCCCCCTCCCTCACACGACCCGCATGCATCCTCACCCTCAGCAAAGCTGGAGGACCCTTGTCCAAGGAGGGCAGCTGCTGCTGCAGCGGCGGCGGCTGCACAGGGGCTGCTTGCCCTGCCAAAGATAGAATGACGCCCCCGGCCTGATGCATGCCATTGAACAGGCTGTCTAGGGGGTCAGGTGCTGGCCTGTGCTTCTGACTCTGCTTCTGTTGCTGCTGCTCGACATGGTCATGCTCCTGATGCTGTTGTTGCTGCTGCTGTTGCTGCTGCTGTGGCTGGGAGCAGAGGAGCCCTGAAAACACAGTAGAACAGGCACCAGCAGACAGAATGAAGCTGACAGGAAACACACTGGCCAATAAACTCTCGGGTCCGGAAACTAACTCAGGAGCAGGGAGCCGGCTGCAGCACCTTCCAGATGATGGGGACAAAACCCAGTCGACAATCATCCTGACCCACCCACCTCAGCTGAGCCAGATCCTTCGTACTTTGCGAACGACGCAGCCCACTTTGCGGCCTTTGCAGCCTCCTGGGCCACATGCGAAGCTGCTGCTGCTAAGGCGGTGGCAAGACAGCGTTGTGCCGCATCAATGGCGGAAGCGGCACCACGGGCAGTGCAATGCACGGCGGCTCCGGAACCGGTGCTATCATGGGGGGTGGCGGCAGCATCTCGCGGGTTGCCAGGCTGGGGTCCCACTCCACGCCATCCTCCTCACAGTCTCCAACAGCATCGCCAGCTTCACATCCAGTGGCGGCGCCTCGATAAGCAGGCAGTTGATGAGGACCTGCTTCACCTGGAAGGCAGGAAGGCGGGAACGGGGCACGGTCAAAGAAAACATGTGGTTCAGTATAGGATACGGTTTGTGCGGTAGGCAATGATTTAAATATGGCGTAGTGAATCCTGTAATATGCAGCGGGAAGGAGTTAGGTCACACGGGGAGCAATCAGGAAACTCTCAAGATTGGGTCGATCTTGCAAGGGAAAGTCCATTTCCCTGCCCTACATGTACGATTGCCAGCAGCCCCCTGCTGCCAGCTGTTGACCCCACCTGCCACTTGCTGCACGTCGTATCACTGCTCGCCTCATTGATGAAGACCTTCCCATACTTGCCCTCAAGCATCTTGAGTAGCTCCTGGATCTCCGGCAGATCCCTGCAGTGAATAATGTGTTGAACTTTACAAACAATCTAGCACATCTCTGCAAGACATCATTATCTTTAATCAGAATATGCGTCTGGCGGAAACCTGCAAGTACAGCATCACAAACATGCACACGTGAATACATACCATGTGTCTGTCCACCTTCAAGGACCCATCAGAGTCCCAGAAACATATTAGAGACCTTAGAGCATTATAAGGGGGCTTTACTGTCCAGTGGACGTGAGGTACAATCACCATGCAGGTACATAACCAAACCTACACCTACCTAACCTATGAACCACAAACTAGTCAGCACCTTACATGTCACTGTTGTTGCTGCTGCTGCTGCTGGGCTTTTGCTGTTGATGTTAAGCTGCTGCAAACTCCACCACAGTTGCAGGCCAGCAAGCCCCTTAATTCCTGTGACAGTAAGAGGCAAAGCAGAAGGAATCTGGGGCCCTGAAATGTGGGATAGCAACAAGCGAGTCTCACAGAACAGTGCATGCCCTATGAGATGCCCAGCTTCCAATCATGCATGGAAGACGAGGCATGTTTGGCTGAGGTAAGGATATGTTCTCCTCCCCCCCCATTCTCTTCCTCCCCTCTCTTTCCTCCCCTCTCTTCTTTCTCATCTCTTCCTTCCCCTCTCTTTCCTCCCCTCTCTTCCTTCTCATCTCTTCCTACCCTCTCTTCCTCCCCTCTCTTCCTCCCCTCTCTTCCTTCTCATCTCTCCCTACCCCTCTCTTCCTCCCTTCTCTTCCTCTCCTCTCTTCCTTCTCCTCTCTTCCCTCCCCTCTCTTCCTTCTCCTCTCTTCCTTCCCCACTCTCCCCCCCCCTCTCTTTCCTCCCCTCTCTTCCTTCCCCTCTCTTCCTTCCCCTCTCTTCCTTCCCCTCTCTTCCTCCCTTCTCTTCCTCCCCTCTCTTCCTTCACATCTCTTCCTTCCCCTCTCTTCCTCCCTTCTCTTCCTTTGCCTCTCTGCCGTCCCCTCTTTTCCTTCCCCTTTCTTCCCTCCTTCCCTCTCTCCCAGCCCTTCCCTCCCTCTCTGGGATGGGACTGGACTGGAGGGTCACATGTCGATGCGGGTGAGTGGAGAGCCACCTGGTCAATGAGTGGAGATTTCAGGTGGAGTGCAGAATTTGTGCAAACTCCAGACATCAAATACCAAGTTTCTCTTTGGAAGAGGGTCCCTCCACTAAAGGAGGGCCAAATGTTGATGCGGGTGAGTGCAGGGACACACACAGGATGGGTGCGGGTGAGTGGAGGGTTGGGTGGTCGGGTGCACACCTAGCATAGGTTGAGGGTTTGCTGCTCCTGATGTTGGAATAGCTGATGCTCCTGTTGCTGCAGCTGCCACGTGTTATCATCGCTTTCTGATCCGCCAGCAGAGGGTCTCGCAATCTGCGGTGTCGCCTGGGAGGCAGCCAAGCCACTGGGAGCAGAGGAGCCCTGAAAAACAGTAGAACAGGCACCAGGAGAAAGAATGAAGCTGACAGGAAACACACTGGCCAATGAACTCTCGGGTCCGGGAGCTAACTCAGGAGCAGGGTGCCGGCTGCAGCACCTTCCAGATGATGGGGACAAAACCCAGTCGACAATCATACGGACCCACCCACCTCAGCTGAGCCAGATGCTTCGTACTTTGCGAACGACGCAGCCCACTTTGCGGCCTTTGCAGCCTCCTGGGCCACATGCGAAGCTGCCGCTGCTAAGGCGGTGGCAAGATAGCGTTGTGGAGCTGGAAGGAGTTAGGTCACAGGGGGAGCAATCAGGAAACTCTCAAAATTGGGTCGATCTTGCAAGGGAACATCCATTTCCCTGCCCTTCATGTGCAATGGCCAGCAGCCCCCTGCTGCCAGCTGTTGACCCCACCTGCCACTTGCTGCACGTCGTATCACTGCTCGCCTCATTGATGAAGACCTACCCATACTTGCCCTCAAGCATCTTGAGTAGCTCCTGGATCTCCGGCAGATCCCTGCAGTGAATAATGTGTTGAACTTTACAAACAATCTAGCACATCTCTGCAAGACATCATTATCTTTAATCAGAATATGCGTCTGGTGGACACCTGCAGGAACACTCGGCCCAGGGTCGGGATTTGGAGGGCCTGCATGCGGTGGCATGTTTGCTTCGGCTAGGATTCAAGAGTGGCCTTGATCACACCAGGGGTTCACACTAAGATAAAACATTGGGGGTAGCGAGCATTGTTCCATGTGCACAACCCGCATGCTTAAAGAGTGCATGCTTCATCTTCAAAATGTGTGAGGCAAGAGGAAAAACAAAGGGCCCGTTCAGAGAGTTTTGAGTTTTTCTAGACAAACAGCCGTGTAAACTTCAGAGCCAAACTCTAATTCTGCACTCATGATGAGACGGAGGAGAGTGGCATGAGCGCATGAGATCAGGGGAAGTAAAAGTAGAGGAGCAAGACTCAGTCGCCTGTCCCTCCCCTGCCCCCCTCTTCCCCCCCTCCCCCCAGGCCACGCACCACACACGCAATGCGCTGCGCAGAGTAAATGACGCTTGCCATGGCCACTGAGCTGTTTCTCGGGACCTCCTTGGTCTTTGCGGTGAGCTGCACCTGCATTCTCCTGATCTGCCGGTACAGCTCAGGATTTCATACGCCTGCAGCAGCAGCTGCTCGACCACACCCTCCACACGGGGCCGAGCATGATCCTGAGGGGTGGGAGGCATGCCTTCCATTGAGAACTAAGGGATTGAGATCTAGTGATTTTGTGCAATGGGGGGGGCCTAAGGGAGCGATGTTGGCTGAGCAGGTCCCCATGTCTGGGGGGGGAGATGGAGGCATGGAGCCACATACTTTCACCACTTAACTAAGGCAGGCATGGCCGCATGGGTGCCATGGCTTTCGTGGAAGATGTTTCATGTTCTTGTTTTTTTGAGGACCGCACTCTAGACCTGGGGCCCCTGCTCTAGATAGCTTGGAGGACGGAACTTACATCCCTTTTTGGCCCCTTACTTGTTTTCTTTCATTTCTTTCACTCTTCCTTACCGACACTTATTTTCCTTTCCCTTCCATACAGACAGGTGGATACCAGGTTGTTTAGCAAAGCCCACAGGTGTAATCATTCACAGATTGCTGGCCTGGATCTCCAGTATGCCAACAGCTGGGGCAGCGGCAAGGAGTAGGCTCATGACTGTGATCCTGACTTTGGCTGGGCTGCCATGGGTCAGCTGTCGATTGCTTGGTGCATGTGCATAGCGTTATTAGCGTCGCATGGCATTCGCATGCGATTGGGAGGGATATCCATGCCCCCATTCAGAGGTATGAACCTTCTTGCAGCTCTTCTGGGGTCTAGGGAAGACCCCTTCTAACCTTCAGGGATCTAGTGACCTGGATGCAAATCAGCATTGCTGAATGCTGATGATCCTTGCAGAGTAGTTGCAGGTTGTGTCGAAATATTTACCTGCTTGCCGCTTTAGAGCAGCTCTGACACATCCCTCCGACTAGCACGAAGCTGTAGCTGCTTCTTATTGCGCTGAAGCTTGGTGTGATGAAGCCCTAGCTGGCACTGACAGGAGAGATTGAGTGAAATTGCGGAAGGCGCACGCGTGAGGTCCTTTCTTCCGAGGATGGAATGCGAGGATTTTCTTTGCCCGGAGGCAAGCGCGCGAGGCGTTGTTACCTGCGTCTGGCATTTCTCCACCTTGAAGCTAGAGAGCAATAGAGCATCACTCAGCGCTTTGCCTAGGGTTGACGATCTGCGAAGGAACTCAACCGCTCAACCTTCCCACTCAAGGACCTGGTGGGGTAGATCGTCAAGAATCGTGTTGTCGGTAACACCGGCCGGTAGGAGGGGTGGGAGGCTGCTGGTTAAGTGCTGGAAGGCCAGTGTCTCATCAAGCTGGGTGGTCTGGGCTGCTGACTCCTTTGAAATCTACGGCGGTATATACCATAAACATGGGATCTGACGCCCCCGAGATCGGTATTGCAATCTAAGCCAGGTGCTAGTTGCTATGCTTGCCCAACAAAAAAACTGAGCATTCGCACAGAAAAACCGTTTACAATTCCTGCTGGGAAGTAATGGATCACCGGTAGTGGATGTAAGATCCGGTCTAGGATCTGACTCCCGTGCAGCAGGGTCACACAGGGTTGCCCCAACCTACTCAACCAAACCCCTCCATGATTTAAGCCTTCGTGCAAGAAAAATAACCGGTGCCCGAGGTTCAAAAACAGATAAAATAAAACACAGTCCTAAATTTAAGCATACCAGTACTGCTCACCTAAATCTTTCTGTTATGGACGTCACACGCTTTGTTGAGGCCTAGTTTTCTTGCTTTTCTATGCCTTCTTGGGGAATAGGCTTGACAGGGGCAAGAGTACTTCGGACTGCCTTTTCCTTTTTGGGGGGTATTTCTTTCCTTTGTGTTCCTCTCCTTCTTTTCCTCTTACCTCAAGTTTATTTTCTTCTAACGTGACTGTTAGGCGCCCATGCGGCCAAGCCTTTTTGAGCAGGGCCCAGAGGTGTGATGCCATTGCCCTAAATCTCTCAGGTAGACAGGTACTGCTCACCTAAATCATCACGCACATCATTGATCGGGCTGAAGCTGGCATATTAGAGGAACCAGTGTCTCTTCCATGCATCCAGCCATGATTGCTTTAAGCCTTAAGATACAATTTAGTCTAGATGCTAGAGGTTTCGGTCCCCATGAAATACATCCAGCGACATCAAGTTGCGTTACTACTCCATGTTGCCAGCATGCCAAGGGTTTGGGTGGCACTGCATGCGCTCGCTTATTGGTTTGCTAGATAGCTGGATGGTGTCAGCCTTGTGTAGGCTGACTCAGATATCATCCCATTGACCCTGTTTGGCCAGTTAGTAGGCCCACCTCAGTGCCTCCGCTCCAGCATTTGAGTACCATGCATTTGCATACCGTATCAGCCAAGTGCGGAAGGGGAGGCGGCATGCAATAAGCAATCAAAGCTTGCCGGCAATTTAGTTGTTAAAAGGAGTTGCTACCCTGGCTGTTTTTCTGGGCCCACGAACAGCTCTGTCTCACTTTTGTTGTGGCTCTGCCTCTTATCTAGACGAGGACCGAGTTTCCCTGACATGCCGATCTAGCAAACAAAAGGGCATCAAAACAGCTCATACGCTGTCATAAATAAGTAGCGAGCAAATACTGGTACATAGTGGGACCTCTAGCAAAGTGCACACACGCAGAACCCCTCAAGCTGCCAATATTATACTTGTCGTAACATATTTAAAACTGGCGCTAGTGCGACTAAGAAAAAAATATGAAACACAAAGTAAAAACCATCAGCTATGGAGCAATCACATATAATTCACAATGTGACTGAGTTGCTACCCTGGCTGTTTTGCCTGGCCCACAAACTGCTCCGTCTCACTTTTGTTGTGGCCCTGCCTGTTATCATGACGAGGGCCGAGTCTCCCAGACATGCTGATCTAGCAGTCAAAATGACATAAAAACAGCTCATACAATGTCATAAAAAGGTGTGTATTTTGAGTAATTCTGGTACATCGTGGGACCTGTAGCAAAGTGCAAGCAGAATCCCGCAAGCTGTGACTGCTGTGAGATTCGAACCACGACAATCAAGCACCAGATGAAAACTAATAAACCCAATCTGCCTACCCTTGCTACTAGCCTGAGCCCATGCAACTGTCTACAAAGCTTCGTCCGCGTCCACCTCATGCAGCACCTCGCTCAACATACAGCCTAGCAGGAGGGCAGCTCTGACAAGCTCTCCACCGCGTTCGCCTTGCGGGCAACAGCACTCTGACGCACAAAGTCTGCGACCCCACCGCCGGACGCTGCCAGCATGTCCACCACCGAGGGCACCAGTTGTTCCACCAGTTCGTCGCCGTAGACATAAGGCTGAAGCACCAGACCCGGCATCAGACCCGTGCTGGACGGGAAATGGAAAAAGATCGTCTCATTCACCGGGAGCACACCCACCGCCAGGAGAAAGGCGTTGATCAGCGCCTGCGCCTGCCTCATGTCCTTGAAGCATAGCTCCTCCTGGTCCATCAGCGCTTTCTGCGTTGTGTCGAGGTCCGCCTTAACGGCCAGCACGCACTGAGACAGGTCCAGCTTCTCCTGCTCCTGCTGCACAACGAACGCGGACACCTGGGTGTGCAATGTCCGCAGGCCGGCCTGGCTGCTCTGAAGTAGAGACGACAGCCGCCTCACCTCGGCGTCCAGGTGGACTGACCTCGCTTGCTCCTGGCCAGCAGCCCACTGCACTTGCTGAGCAGCTTCCTGGATCTGCCTCATCACCCTCTGAGTGTTTCCACGCTCACGTGCGAGAGTGTGGATCTGCTGCCTCTGTTGCTGGACCAGGAGCTCCTGCTGGGCGACATATTGGCCTGCGAATTATGATCAAGCAAGAGATCAGGGAAGTCAAATAACAGGGTTTATGACCTCGCGGGTTCATGGCTGTTGGACAATTTATGGACAGGTTGGAGGCATCAACATTGAGGAGGGAGGAGCTTCCCAATGAGGGCATGTGGTCGTCAAATCAGAGGATCACTGTAATTGAGGTTGTGGTTGACTTGGTTCAGTTGGCAATCACAGCTGCTGTAAGCCACACGAGAAATTATACAATATCTGTTAACATGCTGTCTGGTTGCAAAGGTCACGGCATATGAATATATGATCATCGATATTTTACTTAAGTGTTAATGAGGTCAGGGCGGATGGCACCTGGGCAATTCCTGGGCAGGCGATCTGCCTTGTGCGCTCACAAACCAGCCCATGCCATATTTAAATATTTTCCTGCCACCAGGGTTCACCTTTCTGGCCATCTGTGTGCCTTTCCCCATTTCCTCGCATCCCCCCTCCGGCCCTGCCACACCCACACCGGACACCTTGCCTACCTGCTGAGGCAGCCTGTCCCTTCATGATCTCAGCCTGATGCCACTGCACCACCAGCTTGTCCTTGAGCAGCGAGACGCCTGCCTCCTTCTTGCCCAGGCAAGCCCGCACGCTGGACAGGGCGTCCGCATGTTCAGCCTGAGAAGAATGCCGCAGCATATACAAGGGGGCCAGAGTCAGAGGGAGAAGCAGGAGGAACCAACAAGATGAGCAAGCAGACAAAAAAGCGCGCAAACCGCAAAAGCCATTCCCTCACATGTCCTGCCACATGTCCCAGATCATTCATACCTCCCTACCCCTTCCACACCTCCCACAACCCCACACACGCTGTCACACCTGTGCCAGGCTCTGCTTGCAAGCCATGTGCTCCCTCTCCTTCTTGTTCTTCTCGATGAGGTCGGACATTTCAAATGCTGAAGTCCGTCTCTGCGTTTCTACCTCCTGGGCTAGGTCCGAGGCCAGCTTCTTTGCAGCTTCCGCCATGACCTGCACAAGTTAACACACAGTCAGCACTCTCCTGCACAGTGGCCACGATAATCACACTTTGACGAAATATGCCAGGTTTCTGAAAAATGGCAGCCATTGGAATGTGTAGCTGCAGTGCTCCTGGGTGTCACTGGCTGGTACACTTTCTCAGCATGTCTACAAGCGCAGCCAGGTGTATATGGTAGTACACAGCCTATGTAATCAGTGATGATATATCGAGGCATCTGGATGAATCTCAGCTGCCGTGATTTCAACCAGGCCCTTAGGTCCATCCTCCATGCTCAAACAATTACAGCCCTCACCTGCATCTCCTGAAGCTTGATATTGGTGGCCTGCGCCCTGACCTCTGCCTCAGCAGCCCGGGCTTGAGCAAACTGAAGTGGCTCCTTCTCCACCTGAGCATTAGGGGAGCGGGAAATGCCGGGGTTGGATATTGATCGGATACATGGCGGCATTAGACTTCAAAGTCCATGATGTGGATGTACAGCCACAATGCGGCACTACAAACAGGGGTGGGGGTCCTTACTATGCCATCGGTCACTGTTTGTGTGCCGGTAGCTTATCTAGGGGGGTCGATGTTTCTTCTGACTCTAGCCCTGAGCACCCACCTACTTCCTCTAGTGCATTGCATCACGCTTGACCCCTTTAAAAGAAAACAGGCAGCCAAGCTCCCACTTGATTCTTCTGGCTAAAGCATCTCAAATCAGCAGAGTGCGCACCCCCCCGTGAACAGACACACAGATAGCCCCATGTGCTGACCTGCTTCTTCTCGTGCTCCGCATCACGCACTCTGCACTCCAGAGCATGCATGCCTGCCTGAAGGGTTTTGTTCTCCTCAGATAGCTTGCATAAGAGAGCCTCCGCCTTGCGAAGTGCCTGCTGACTGGCCTGCAAAGCAGAACATGGGGTTGGGTCAGATTTTGTAACAAGTGCAGGGAGATAGGGGGCAGCAGAGCAGCTCAGACAGGCGTTCAATCAAGGGGAGAGAGAAAGAGAGCAGTACAACAGGTCAGACATGCCTTCAACCAAGTGAAGAGAGAGAGGGGGCGGTACAGCAAGTCAGACTGTCCTTGACACAGGATGCACGGCCGCTGCTGATGTCCATGTGTTTTAGCTGCAATTCAGTGTCAGCATTGCCTATGACCGCATGCTGGGCTTGCATACTAGTGCTGCAGTTACACCCCAAGCCCCCCCCCTAAAGATCCATACCTGCCCAGTGTAATCCTGCGTCATCCTCTGGTCGTCCATGATGAGACTGAAGTCATCATGAGCCAGGGTGCTCCCCTGATCTGCCGCCTTGGATGCTGGCACTGTTGCATGAGGAGGGCAGCAGGCAGGATCAATCAACAGGTGTGGAGAGAAGCAATAATGTCAGTGTGAACATCCAGGGGCAAGGTGGCAGCCAACAGGCTCAGAGTATGTCGACACACTACACAGTGTGGACCTGCAGCAGTAGAGAGCCATGGATGCTGTTGGATGGGCAATCGATACTCATGCAAAAGAGGTTTCAAAGCATATAGGTGACACCATTATTTTCTGGAGCTGAACCCCTCTTGTCAGCCCAGTGTGCGGTGGTTTACGGGTCCCAATGGATACCGCCTTGGTGCCCCATGGACTGTGTGAATTAAGGGCATGGAGGGAATCTATCCCGATCAGGCAGCACACTTCATTTGTAAATGAGTCAGCCAAAAGTCAGCTAAATCAGGTTGGATGGAGGAGGCGGCCTGTCGCAGCAAGCCCTGTGGCTTGGGCCCACAGCTACGGGCGGCCAAGTTTTCACTACTGGTCTCCATCTGCCAAGTGGTGACTGGGGGTCCATTGGGGGTTGGGTGCACACTAAAATAAACGCTAGCATGCAGGAGCAACGTACCTGAAGGGAGAGTCAAACCCAGGTCGGGATCCTGATTCTGGTCCCTGTCTAGGCCAGATGGGGCCACTGTGTCCTTTGCAGGCAGCAGCTCGCCATCCAGCTGATGAAATGCGGGGACTTCCTGATTTTGCCGGGGCTCAGCAGGGAGGATCAGGATGGGCTCTGCACCTGTTGGGAGAGGCCACACAGAGAAACAAGGGATGAGAACAAACGAAGATGAGGAGTCCAGACCAAAACAAGTGACTTGTGCTGGCTGGCATACTCGGTGATGGCATCATCAGCTGGATGTATATGGGGTGCCGTGTTTGTTTAAGTGATCACCAGGCCATCACCGAGCCAGTGGGGAAGGATACTTGACAGGCATTCGGGGGCCCAAGCAGGAGGACTTGCTGTAGCTGCACCAGGCACCCTTGGCCGCAGGCCGTTCTGTAGCTGAATTGTAGCCACGGCGGGCGCAAGTGAAAAGTGCCATACATCGGTATGCACGCAAAGGCCACAGGACACATTCAAGCAGGGCCCCCTATTTTCATACCTTCCAGCTGCTGCGGCTGCTGCTGCTGCTTTGTATCACGCTTTGACCTCGCGGCAAGGGTACGACGCATCTTGTTCATGCCCTGTGCAGCACACAAATTGGGCGGCCATCGTCAGCGAGCAGAGAAGCAAAGGCAGGTACCAGTGATGGACTGATGGCGCAGGCACTACGCCACGCCCTCTATTTTAGGGTGCACTGGGGGCCACCACTGGGCAGACATACAGATAGGGGCACAAGCATCATGGTGATGTGCACAAAGCACCTGTGGGATGTTATCACAGCTGAAGCATGCTAAAATAAACATGGGCACCCTCCACTCTAACCTCCAGTAACATGTCAAGCCACACAGCACCAGAGCGACACAACAGGCAGGACTGTCTGAGCGCGCGCACTTCAAAACTCACAACGATGATCTTATAAGAGATGCAGATTAATGCTGCCCAATGGTGCTGTCTTGCCATGCTTGGCTCCTGCGGGCAGCAATGCAGCATGGGGGACAGAAAGGGTGGGGGAGGCGGCCAGACAGAAGGACAGGGCATTAGGAGGTGACCAGAGGAAGGGGAGGTGCAGTGGCCTCCCGCATTGGTCAGGCAGCACTGGTGCTAGTTGAGCCGCAGTGGGGGTGGTAGGCAGGAGGAGTGGAACAAGTAGCTGCTGTGATACGGAAAGCATCAGCATGTCTTTGTGTGCGGGTCGCTTTGTTGAAGAGGGATCGGAGGCGAGTTCGGTGGGATCGGTGGAGAGTCGGCCACCAGCCAGAAGATGACATTAGTGTGGAGAGGGACATGCCAAAGGCAGCTGCTTGGTGGATGAAAGTGAAGAGGGTTGGGGCTAGGGAAACGGAATGGGGGAGGGAGGAGGGAAGAGGATGATGGACCGGGCCGGGGGCTGGAGATCGGCGGCGTGGAGGAGGAGGATGGAGAAGGCATTGTGGTAACCATGGGGGGAGGAGGAGGCTGTGCCTTGGTGGGGTGAGGAGGAAGAGGAGGAGGGAAGGGGGGAGGTAAATGCGAGCAAGGCGTGCGAAGTATATGGGTTGATGGAGGCGAAGAGAGATCTGGTGGGGGAGAGGAACAATAGGAGTCGGTGTGGGTTGAGAGTGCAAGATTGACTAAGGCGGTGGGGAGAGGCAAAGGAGGCTGTGTGGAGTGGCAACAGAGGCTGTGTGAAGTGTGGCAACAGAAGCTGTGTGAAGTGGCAACAGAAGCTGTGTGGAGGCTGTGTGGAGTGGCATCAGAAGCTGTGTGAAGGCTGTGTGAAGTGGCATCAGAGGCTGTGTGGAGGCTGTGTGAAGTGGCATCAGAAGCTGTGTGGAGGCTGTGTGGAGTGGCATCAGAAGCTGTGTGGAGGCTGTGTGAAGTGGCATCAGAGGCTGTGTGGAGGCTGTGTGGAGTGGCAACAGAAGCTGTGTGGAGGCGGTGTGAAGTGGCATCAGAGGCTGTGTGGAGGCTGTGTGGAGTGGCAACAGAGGCTGTGTGAAGTGGCAACAGAAGCTGTGTGGAGTGGCAACAGAAGCTTTGTGGAGGCTGTGTGAAGTGGCATCAGAAGCTATGTGGAGGCTGTGTGGAGTGGCAACAGAAGCTGTGTGGAGGCTGTGTGAAGTGGCATCAGAAGCTGTTTGGAGGCTGTGTGGAGTGGCAACAGAAGCTGTGTGGAGGCTGTGTGGAGTGGCAACAGAAGCTGTGTGGAGTGGCAACAGAAGCTGTGTGGAGGCTGTGTGAAGTGGCAACAGAAGCTGTGTGGAGGCTGTGTGGAGTGGCAACAGAAGCTGTGTGGAGGCTGTGTGAAGTGGCAACAGAAGCTGTGTGGAGGCTGTGTGAAGTGGCAACAGAAGCTGTGTGGAGGCTGTGTGAAGTGGCAACAGAAGCTGTGTGGAGGCTGTGTGGATTGGCAACATAGGCTGTGTGGAGTACTGGAGTGGCTACAGAGGGCGTTTAGGACGGAGAGCTTGCGCCAGATGATGGAGGAGGGTTGTGGGGCTGGGGGTGCTTTTGAAGTGGAATGTGTTCGGAGGGTTGGCCGGTACGGTTGGGGGTGCAGGTGGCAAGATTCCTGCATCAGGCTCACTGCGTGCTTGTTGTGCATGGGCAGTACGCATGGGCAGTGAAGTATCTAAAATCAATGATACCTACCGGAGTACCGGTATGCAGCCCTGAAATAAGTACACGACTGACAAATCTGACACAGTACCATGCATACGTCACCATGAACTTACCCACCGTGGCGGCAGTGTGTTGATGTCGAGTGAGCGAGTGTCGAGGTTGACTTCGCATCTACAAGTGTGCGTGCGTGCGTGCCGGTGGTCACAGTGACGGCTAATTTAGGCTGGTGATGCTGTAATCAATGTAAGATTGACAAGCGATTATAAAGACGGTCCTCCACAACTGCTGTGGCGGGCCTTATATCAGCCGAGCGAGTGGTAACCGATTGTACGAACGGAAACCCTTACCATGGTATCCTGGCTACAGCTCTGTAGGTTACCATAAACCTCATTTCCCCCCAAATGTAGTATGAAATTTGTGAATCTGTGAATCTGTCTGGAATCTGTAGGTTACCATACCCCATAAACCTACAGCTTCCAATAGTAGTACCGAATATTTGATTGATCAGGCGTGCAGGATTTGTCAGGCGTACGTATTTTACGCTGGTTTGGCCCCTCTAGCCCGTACCTTATAGCGTGCAGCACTCCCTCTCTATTTCTTCACTTCCTGTCTAGACTAGCACGATGTAA
Organism: Limnomonas spitsbergensis; assembly: GCA_037349105.1. NCBI lineage: Eukaryota > Viridiplantae > Chlorophyta > Chlorophyceae > Chlamydomonadales > Limnomonas > Limnomonas spitsbergensis. The sequence continues at coordinate 1,111,491 of JAYJMM010000022.1, read as the reverse complement.
TCGCCCAAGCCCTCGATAACCCTCGATAATTCGCGTCAAGCCAGGATAGGCGCGAACAATTCTCCAGGTGATATCTATGTGCGCACCCGCCTATAGTTCAACGCGTTGGTGTGGGTCAGGGCCGCACATGTCATACCGTTGCATGGTGCGGTGTGTGCGCGTGGCGTTGCATGGGGCGGCATGTGCATGGCAAGTTGCGCTGCATAAGATGGTGTGTGTATGCCTGTCTTGCAAGGTGTGGTGTGCGCATGTCGTGTTGCATGGGGCGGTGTGCACATGGCCTTGCATGGGGCAGTGTGTGCACGTGGCGCTTCCTTGGGTTGTGCGTGCATGTGGCCTTGCGTGGTGTGGCATGTGCATGCATGTCTATCAGGGGGCGGTGTGTGCACGCCGCTCTGCATGGGGTGGGGTGAACATTTGGTGTGGAATGGGGTTGATGCCTGATGTGTGTGACATTACGGACATGAGTCTTGGGGATGTGATATGTTCCAAGTGATGTGATCCGATATGCCATGCATGGTGGCCACGGTAACCAGCTCAGGAATGTGCAGCACTGCAGCCCGCAACTCAGCCTACAGATACAGCTCAGGCAACCCCACTGACACTCAAGCAGCGCATGACTCGAGTAGCTAGGGATGCAGCTGCCCGCCCACTGGTGGCACAACTAGGCGTGGACGCGGATGTGGGCAGGTAGGAGCGCAAGAGGGGCAGACGGGGATGAGGAGGCAGCAGGAGGCAGGGGCAGCTGCCAAGCACAGATCCCAAAAAATCAATAACCAATTTAAATTACTGTCGAAAAGGCGGCCAAATCCGTTAACCAATAGAATATCAGCATTTTTATTTCCCTCGATTTTCTTTCACCAATATCATTGTATCACCAATTCATGATATCACTACGGTACACCTGAATTCAAATATACATAGATCACCTGTGCAATATCCTACTGATGATGATGAGTGGTGTATTTATTTGGGGAAAGCCTCATCAGCCGGCAGCATGTCCATCCCTGCCCCTCAACGATGTACGACCCTGAAAACCCCTGTTATGCTGCCACCATGCCTCATCAGTAATTACGTCCAGGTCATGCTCAGTGCATGATGGTCATCTGCCCTGACCATGCATCCCTTCCCTTAACTCCCAGGTCCTGCTGCGTGATGTTCATCTTTTGGATCTAGATCCAGATCCAGAAGATCTTCTGCACCATCCAGCTCAATAATCACGGCCATTACTAGTACCGTATGCTGAACGTTGCTGAACTATTGCCAATCAAATACCGTACAACGCTCTAGCCTTCGCGCGGAATTAATGGGCTCCGTGGACTTGTAGAGCGCTACTGATTATATCAATTCGAAAACCCTAGTGGGATGGTGCATGCTGATTTCGCGTCCGGCAAAAACAATTTTGTCTGTCCTGCTAGCGGTCCGGTCCTGTTCCACCCTGTTCCCTGTGACCTTCCAGCAAATAAAACACTACGGTTCTATCTTGTGTCACATTGCCAAGGCTAAGCGCACAGAGGAGTGGTTGGGGGGAGCAGGACATGGAGATTCGGCAGGTGTCAGAGGAGGGAGGCAGTGGAGAAGGAGCACCTGGAGGACCAATTTTTTGCTGCATTATACAAAAATGGGGGGGGAGTACCCTCTGGCTCAAATTGGGTCCATCCGGTATAGGCCCAAAAGTGCCCTTACCAGACACCCCTGTAGATGGGACCCTTAATGAGCGTGAGGGGCTGCGAAACTTCGTGCCACTTCAATTTGAATTATATTTGTGTTTGCTACTGGATTAAGTCATTTTCTATCCTGAATACTGTATATTTGCTTTGCCTTTCCTCATAATTAACTTTGTTTGGGGTTGAGGGATCCATGAATTTCCTAGTTATCGATTGTCAACGCCAGTTTTCTGTCGGAAATTAAGAGTTTTTGTCGACAGTTTGCCCTGAGTGCAGCATTGAAACAAACAATTTTTTATTGCCCGAGGGAAGGCAAATTGAATCTACGGTACTTGTTCATCCCCATTGTTTATTACCAGCTCCATGCCAAGGCCCTGGAGTCCTGGACCCTTCCCGTCTAGAGCCTGTTCTTGCCCTACCCCTGCCCCTTGCCACACACACCGTCTAGAGCCTGTCCCTAATTTAATACCGGCTCCATGCAAGGGCCCTGAACCTTTCCCGTCTAGAGCTTGTCCCTACGACCCTACCCCTGCCCCTTGCTTGCCACACTCACCGTCCCCAGCCACTCAGCAGCCTGTTATTCAAGACACCGTTATCTGCCTCCAGGAGTGATGCATCTGCCCAGGGTGGCACACAGGACCCTGCCTCAAGCCTCATCTGGGTGGGATACAGCAGGAGACCCCAGCATTGGCTCCTCTAGGATAATAAGACCCCATCCAACTGATCACAGTACTATGATCATCATGCAAGGCTTATAGTCTGTACTGGCGTGATCGAATTGTGATGTGGAGGGACAGAGTGGCCAAGAGACTGCCATGCAGAGGTAGAATACACTGTTCAGTCCAAGATACCAAGAGTCCACTGTTGAGATATGGTTTGAGGCTTAGACACTTTGCCTCTTCAAGTCGATTGTCCATTGTCAAGCCTTTGCCTGAGGCGTTTGGGGGGTTCAGCCGCCATTATACCAGTATTGAACTAACGAGCGGTATCAAAATTTGAAGCCACACATGTCCAAAGGTTGAGATGGGCAGATTTGACAGGGGTATCTTTGTCTCTATGATAACCTCAACTTCAAGAGACCTGCTGTGGCCTACAACTGGGAGGTTCTTCCCTTTGAGTAGGTGGGTGCGCAGGGTTGGCCAGCCAGAGATGGGGAGTGGTCGTCCAGAGAGAGGGGTCAGGGGAAGGGAGCATTTATGGGAAAGAGCAAGGCCACACCCCATTACCATCAGCTGTGAGCCTCCAGAATGGCTGGCATACAACTTGATTCGAATCTGTACTGCGGAACGGTTTCAATGCAACCATACCAAGACAGCAAGTTTCAAGATTTCTGAACTTATCACCTGTACTGAAGGTACATTCTTAATTGCCTACATCACATGGCAGCAGATGGGTAAACTGGTATTTAGTAAACAATTAGCAATGGACCAGCAGTTGCCAAGGAGTTAAAATTAGACCCATGTCCCAACCCGCGCACTCAAGCTGTGTACACGGCTACACGCAACTGCCCATGTACTTCCAGGTTCCTCAAATCCACGTTTAAATACGATTTCTATCTACTAGGGCTTCCACCCTCCTCTTCTTTGTTTTCTACCTCTACTCTGTCATTTTGACGTCCACGTGTAGAAGACATTTCCTCTCTCTCGGGTTCTCCTTCTTTTCAGTGGCGTTCGAATGGACTTGAAATGTGCAGCTCAAGAAAAGTTTGTACTATCCCTGCAAGGCAATTTCTACGGTTTGCTGAATTCCACTGAGCGCTTGGATTATCCTGCTATAGAGTTGGGGCTCATACGGGCCACGATCGAGCTGTGCAAGCTCAACCTCGAGAGGGAGGAAGCAAAATACCCATGCAACAGGCAGCAGATACGAAATTGGATTGAAGTCCGGGGATGCTGCGAGATGCGGATCAATCTAATCAAGTTTGAACAGCATGAGAAGATGAAGGGAAAAGAAGACGTGGCCAAGGCTATGGCCCAAGGTGAGCCAAGGGTTTCCACATTTAAATGTATGGCTGAATTCACTGGCTCACAGCTTATAACGTTATTTGACATTAAGCATTGCACTGGACCTAGAACGTGACGACAGGCTCGCACGCTATATTTGAGTCACAAGGTTTTCGGACCCGCGTGTGCTGAATTGTTTTCACCCCGCAATGATCAGACCATTATTTGGAGGCTCCTGGCTGGTGCAGGGCGTGGTAGCACAATCCGGCTGAACACGTGCCGTATCGAGCAGTATCGTGCCGTATCGTGGCATTGTGGTGGTACAATCCGGCTGAACCTGTGCCGTATTGCGCCGTATCATGCCGTATCGTGCTACCATGGACTGCAGGGGTACCCTCTCCAACTCTACACACGTCCTCTGTATGCCTCAGCTATGCTCTAAATCACTCGAGAAAGTCGTTCGCATTCAAAAACACTTCCTGAATCTGTGCGGAATCACTGACCTTGCTTAGTCGAAATCGTTGCTTCAAATATGTCTCCATACTCTGTTTGCTCCTCATTTTAGGGTGGGCAAATATGCAGCAAGTACAATAGGCAGGCCAAGGGGCCAGCTGACTGAGCGATACCTTGAGGCTGACTGGGTGATACCTCTGACCAGGGGACAAGGGAACATGTTTCTGGCTAGTCAGAAGCTGTCATAGCAAGTAGTACGGTACCATGACATGCGGTATGTGTTTTACGTACCGTATATACATTGGATACCCCCTGTTGGATACCACTAAAACAGCAGTAGATGGCACATGCATGGTGCCGGTAGGAAGTACTGGCCATGCAGGATTGCAGGTACATTTGTGTAACCCACCAGCATATAAGCAGGAGAGTATATACTTCGAAATCGCGCTGCTGGAGTTAGCATGGCGGCGGGCACAAGGATTGTGTCCGCATAACGAGGGCCTTCACGCACGAGTCAACAGGGCAAGATTCGGAGAGATTGTTCCTTGAAAAAACAACAATCTCTAGGGTTTACACTTTCATTTTGGAACATCAACGAAAACAAATCGGCCCTCCAATGTCGACGCTGTTGATAGGTTGCATCTATACACGCCCACAAAAAATAGCCGCATAGGGCGACTGGAGCCGAGTCTCCCTGCCCTCTAGGTAGCCAATGTCAGCATTTGTTTACTAGAAGTCAGCCCTAACCCTCCCTCTGCTACAGCTGCGGACAAAATCTTGCAGACCTGTGTCTGGGATTTCGTTGACACATATTCCCATGATATATTGCTTTGATATCAAAGCAATATTTTAAAATTAAACTATCTAGTTGAATTGACCACCCCAACTAAGCATCAGCTACAGACCGTCTGTTAACGACATGACGGTTTCTGCTTTCAAAAGCAGTCATGGTAGGCAGGGTTTTGAACTTGTTAATGAGAACATTGGTTGCCAGCCTGGACGTTCTTTTTCAGCTCATGATCTCATGGGCAAGCCATCCTAAACTGGGTGGCAAAACCCTGGGTGTGAGGAATTTGACCCCCATGATGTTGAGCAGGCCCCTTGGTGTGGCATTGTTTCCCTCTCCTCCCTCCTTCCCCTCTCACTGATGGCCGTCCCCCTTCTGCAGTTCGGCGACTTCCCTCGGTTATGGAGGAGTGGGAGTGAGAACAAGCTTGGCTGATGCTCCGAGAGAGCTAGCAAGCTTCATGCTACCTTCTGTTCGGGATCGCTTTCGACGTTGGCTTGAAGTGAACCTATCATATGAGACGTCCAGCTGGTCCTGTGGGTAATAAAGTACACATGTACAGTATCCATTAGTTATAGCTACAAGGTTAGTGCCTGATCGTGTTTGTAGTATTGGTAATTTTAATATGAATTAAGGGTCGCACCCCAGCAAAGTTATGTCCACACTTTTTGAATTTACATCCCGTCCGCCCTTACACCTACCAAGGTGGTGTGAAACATGTATCTGTCTTAGTCTGTACGTGGCAAACACGACCTTTCCTCATGGGCTGTCGTCTCAGCTTCTGTTGCCAACAAATGATTTCACTGCCTCTAGGCATCCCTGTGGAATGCCAGTATCAGTTCGTGATGGAGAAGGATTTGCCTGTGGTCGTGCCCTGTCTAGCTCACTGCCATAGGCCTTGATTAACATCTGTGGTTCATATTTTCGTCTGGCTAGGCTACTCAATGGGCCCTTTGCTTGTTTTCGTGTTTGCCACCCCATGGTTGAGATATAGGATATGCTTATGGCTGGCTTCGTCTAAGGGGTCCAAACTGTCATGATACCACCAGGGCGTATTTAAAACGCCCGGTTTTATCATGGAGAAAGCTGGGCTCATCACTCTGATCTGGCATGTGCTCATGCAACAATGTTGATTTTAGTTTTTAATTGTTTTATCTTTGTTTTCTGCACCATTAACTTGCTGCACTAAAATTATGGCGGCCATGGACTGGCGTGCGTCATAAAAATAAAGTTTGAATCTAGAGTGCATGTCATGACATATGAATGCTTTAAGGAATCAATGTGTCTTACGCTTCTCAGTTGGATACTTTACTGAAATTATGTGGCCTGGCGTCAGCCACCTTTTTCAAGCTCAGATCAACAATATATTTCCATCTTTATGATAATAATATAAATCTGTATGGTAAATAAAAGAACCTGTACCGTAATCTGTACTTCATTCCGAAGCAAGCTGATATCCTGACTGCCTCCCAACGGCATCCTTTAGTTCATAGTTTTGAACGGTGCATACCCGCGGGGCCCTGTTGAACGCTCGGCCACGTGGGGCTGTTAGGGAATGACTAGACTCGATTCCAGCTACCATGCACAGCCTGGGCCATACTGCAGCCATGCCATCCTCCAATTTGAGGGGTAGTTCACAGTGTTGTACAATCACACAAGTATCGTGTCTTCTGCCCTTATAAATCCGTCTAGTCTCCCAAGCCTCCATCAACAACCAGTCCCCTTAGTGTTCCAAATCTACACAGCTCTTATGATCAACATCTCCATACAGTAGCCATTACTTCTCCCCTGCCGACTAGACATGGGACGCCCACGCGTCCGAGCCTTTTCAACATGGCCCCAAAGTGTAACATCTTTGACTTACCGGTACCAGGTGATTATGAATCACTCTCTTGGGGAATTCGGGTTACGCGGTGTGCTAATGACATATGTGAGTCGGCAAGGTTGGAAATCTTGGGGGAAGAGGAAAGAAGCAGACGGAAAAGGAGTTGGAAAATATCACCTCAAAAAGAAGACGAAGTCTGAAGATTCTTCAGCCCGTCCAGATCCTAGCCCTCAACAAAGAAGAAAGAAACAGATATACTGGTCAGTTGGTAAGGGAAATAAAGTGAAGGGACACACAAATGGCTGGGGAAATGGTCTGTGTAAGGAAGCCCCGGCCTTTGAAACGTCAGCGCCTCAACGATATCTACCACATGCTTCACAAATGCCTAGGCATCCCACCCCAGTCTGCCCTGATATAAAGAGTGGAAGTCCTAGCACCGCCTGGGAAGCCTGCCCATCCCCGCTCCGGAAGTTGATCTTGCACGCTGGGGCATTGGAAGCAAGCATAGAACGTGTCCTCCACATGCTCGCCCTCTCCCCTAGCCCAACATCTCTGGAAGAAGCCTGTGTCACGCTGCTGACCGCTGCGCCTTCCTTTGGTGTTGGCCGTGCTGATTGCGCCGAGCCGCAGCCTTGAGTTTGTGCGTATGCTAGCACACTTCCTCTTGCTGGTGCGGCTCCTGACTATCGCCCGCCGTAGGCTGAAACCAGGTGCGGTAGGCAGCCGCGGACCTCTGTTCGATGGCTGGGTCTCCAAGAACCCCTGGACCGGTCACCTCCAGCTGCGCCCTGTCGTAGGCTGCATCCACTAGCGCCAGCACCTCTGTGACGGGTAGAGGCTGAAGAGCAGTCGCAATCTGACTCTTTGGGGACGGCTGCTCCCCGCTCCAGGACCTCCAAGGTACCGAGTTGAGAACAGTGCATAGAGTGCATACCCGCTGGGCCCTGCTGAACGCTCGGCCAAGGTACCAAGTAATTTCCTACATCCGTTGCATCCTCCGATGCTCTGTCTGACTGCGAGCTGCATGTCAGCCGCCATGGCAGCCGCCATGAGTGGGCTGTCTTGTTGTGCTGCTGGGGCTATTGCTGCGTTGTAGAAGCGGAGTACATGCTGCCCCCAACCTCGCTGTAAGGGGTGGATCAGCAGCCCCCTAATGACCCCCCAGCTGGTGGCGGACGCAGGTAGCCCTGCATCCTGGCACAGGTGCTGAAGCAAGCTTGACTGTATCCTGCTCTTGAGGCAGTGCCACGGCCTGAGGTGACCGGGGCCCACACCACATCACTGTAGTTGGCCGCAGGCGCAGCATAGACAGACGCCAACCGGATGCATGTAGGCAGATGATGCCTCAGACACACATTGGGGGCCATGCGGTGGACACGGTGCAGCGCATGGCAGCACGGCGGACACGGTGCAAGAAGTCGACTTCCGGGACACGCTTCAACACTGTCCTGTATGGGCCAAGGACGCAGATATGGACTGGTTGCCAGCGCTGCGCAGCTAAGCGGCTGCCGACCTCTAAGATCTGTCTTACTGAAGTTGATCTGGAGCCGTTGAACTGTCGCATATTCATGCAGTGCATCTAGCATGCGCTACAGCCCAGCCGGGCTGCCGGTTAGCAGGGAGAGATTGTTCACATATAATCGGCATCTGAGTCGCCCCACCTCCAGGACAGCGGCACAGCGCCCTCCGGCCTCCGCCGGTAAGGTATGTCCAGGAAGTTGTCATGCAGTCATGCATGGTAGTCCATTCATATGAGCAAGAGCGCACTTATGCAAGCAAACAGGCACACATGCAAGCTAGTGGAACTCGGCCACAACAGAGAGCCGTTATCTACAGTTTATCAAGTTAAACCTACTAAAAAGGGCCAGCCGCGAGGGCGCCCAACTGCCTGGTTTGAAGAGGCTGAAAGAGCATGAAAAAATGGGGGTAGGAACTCAGGTAGGAATGAAAGAAACAACATGCAGAAGAAAGAAAGTGAAGGGACAGATAAGAGGTTGAAAAGGAAAGTACCGTAAGTCAGAGGGTTCCCCAACCCTTGAAGAATCTAGGCATCAACAAAGCCCACCACATCTTCCACAATAGCTAGGGCATCCCCATGCTTGCTTTCCATGCACAACTTATCTGGCGCATTCCGAGGGGCTTGCTCACTTACCCCAGCTCTTGTGGCCTTTCTTTGACTCAAGGGCATTGGAAGCAAGCTTGTAGAGCGTCCTCCACATGCATGCTCGCCATCTCCCTCAGTCAGCCCAACATCTTTGGCAGCAGCATGCCTCACGCCCCTGACTGCTTCACTATTCTCCCGTGTCGGCCGTGCTCACGGCAATGCACGGAATGTGCTGCAAAACAGAAAACAGCAAGTAAGGCACGGCAGATACTAACAAACAAGCAGAACTGGAACCACACCACATATGACATATCCCACCAGCCCATCATGCGTATGCATGCTATATGTCAACTCTCCACCCCTAAGCATGGCAAGCTAGCCAATCAACGTTTGTAAGTGCACGGCACGCCTACCCCTTCCACCTCTGCCCTCCATCTCTCTGGTGTCCCCACATGGGCGTGTCATTGCTGTTGCATGGAATGACCGATTTTAAAGTTGTCATGCTTGTTTGTTTTCGGATGTGAAAGTACTGCATAACAAGACGTTTGCTATCAAGGCTCAACGGGTCACTCGGGCGAAACGCCACACAGGCGCTCTTCACAACTATCGCGACCAAAGACGTTTGTCTAACCGTTGTTAGCTTCCCCGGCGGCGATGAAGCTTGCCATTAGAGATCCAGTCACGGTCCTGACGTGACTACTGGTTTACAACGGGACAGCAACTAGGAAGGTAGGTTCGACTCGCAAGCGCCCAACTGATACCAAATAGACGAAACTTCAGTGTATAATCAAAACTGCAATCAGGAGACGTGGGGACGAATTGATCGGGAGATGTCAGATGTACCCATTCCCGAAAAACATTTCGACCATCCGCAAAAACTGTCGTTTTCGGTTGACACTTCCTCGTCGACAACGCGCCCCCTGCCCCTGCTATCCAAATCCCTGGATGCCTCAAATTCTGAAGATGTGCTGCTGCTCAGACGCGGTCGCGATCTCACCAAAAGCGGCCTGGCCAGGTTCACATATCAACGAGAGTTGCTCAACAGCAAGCATGACTTGACAATCGCAGTCGCGAAGCCCACCAACAGCCTAGAGCAGACTTTCAATGTCATCAACGGCAACGCCACCGCACAAGTCCACGACACCTCGGACCTCCGGGCAGCTTTCCTGTACTACTGCTCAAGCAACGTGAAGCCCAGCGAGATGCACTTGGCCATGGAGGGTCCATTCATGACAGCCCAGCAGTTCTCGGAAATGGCGAGGGACATCAAGCTAGTGGAGCCAACAGGCAAGTTGGTGGTCACTGTGGCACCTAGATCACTGTTCAGCTACAACCTTGATTGCGGCCTGGAGAGCCTGGTGTAGCAAGCCCTGTTGAGTGCAGAAGTGCTTGGGCCACCCTCTGACTGACCTTTGCCTCTAAAGGTTCAATCCCCATCCACCTACTTGTGGTGGCTGCCCAGCGGTCTGCCAAAAATAGTACGGCGCATGCTTAGATAAACAGTGAAGTGGATGAGGGCTGCATGGCCCCCCATTCAAGCATCGACAGCGGCTACTAGGCTGTTGCACCATGGGGCAGGTGGTTGGAGGGATACAATGCAACTGACTAGCACACAGTGGTTACAGTGTGGATAAGGTGAGGGCCTGCCAATTCAGTCAGATGCAGGGATGGCATCATTTGGGACAAAACAACAGGAGGTAAGGAGATACCCGTACTGGTAATAATAGACAAAAACTACAGGCTCGCGAGAAAATAATTCTGGTACGCGAGAAGAACGAAAATTTGGAAAGATTTAAAACTACCGGTACTAGTAAGCAAGAAAAACGGGAAGTGTGAGGGTTCAAGAGACAGTGGGATGTGGGCTGAAGTCATGTATGCACTGTTACCATGTTGATTTGTTAGGAAGCAGCAATAAATCCAGCTTGCCTTGCCCGCCTGGAAAACTCAGCTGAACATACCTGTCATGCACCCATTGACAACCCTCTGTAACCACCAGCTTTTCTGTTTCCCGGTGTTCGGCATTTCAAATGTCATATTCCTCAAGACACGCTCAGGTTTTTCTTTCTTTGACGTCATCCCTGCACTCATGTCAGCTAGACACACTTTTATCAGCCTGTCGGTATGGCCTAGGATTGGGACGGTTTTGCCCGCTGCTCGTTTGTGACTACATCACCTTTTTATTAAGGAAAGTATCATGAATCATTTAACCTATTTTTCAATTAGGAAGAAAAAAATCTGTTGCAGTGCAAAATATTTTGGTATCTAGGGCGAGTAACTATATTTTAAAAGAGTATCAGTGCTGGTACCTGGATTCGTTTTTTGATTTTGAAAACACCAGGAACAGAATCTCCGGCCCCTGCCTCACGATAGGCCCTCTGCCGATGCTGATGCTGGGCATGACGTACGCCATGTCCAAGGAGGATGAGGATGACGGCCTGTCCTACCCGAGCTTCCTGGACTCCCTGCTGGAGCTTGCATTTGAGTGTGGACGCAATGTGGCATCAGACCTGCAGGTTGCTGCAGAGTCAAGGAAGCTCCATGAGGCTTCGCAGGTAGGCTGCACAGCCTGTATATCTTGATATGAAAATAAAATGCCCTACGTCTAGACAGCAACTCCCCAATTTCGAAGCTGGCATTGTCTCATGCCTTGTCCCGCCGTGCCCTGATTTCGCGCAGTTCAACCGGGACAGCAGCTGCATACAGAGGCAACTTAGCCGGTCCTCTGCAGGCGGGCAGACTCGCGTCAGTATGTCCGTGGTCGCGTCCTTGACCGAGTCCTGCTTTGGTCCAGAGCCGAACACCTTGCTGCTCGAGTTGGGCAACCTGGCTACAGAGCACTCTGAGCCGGTGCTCAGCCGCTCGGAGCAGTCTGCCCCGGTTATGGCTCGCCCGCTGGGTCAGCCCGCAAGGAGGGGTCATGTATCAGAGAGCGGGGCTGCGCTTATGCCGCCACACCTGCCGCGCCCTAAAATCACCGGCCGCCGGCTGCGATTCTCTGATTCCGGAGCTGGCCTGAGCACGACCCTGCTGGCGCAAGAGTGTGATGCCCTGGCGCTGCCGGCAGGAGGTCCCGCGGTCCGCCGCCCCTCACCTGGTCTCCAGCGCTTGGAGACCATGTCCAGGATGCAGCAGAAAATAGCGAGGGCCAAGACCTGTGCCCTTGGCACCGTCCCCTCTGGGCAGGAAACCCCCCTTTCCACAGGCTCCTTAGCACCCGATAGCAGGCAGTGTAGGGACCAAGTAGAGGCAGGGCAATCCTCGTCGGATGACGTAGGCTTGTCAAGGGAGCTGCCCTCGACCAAGTTCGGGGCTGAGGAGAGGGCCCAAGACTCGGGTCTTGTACATCTGGCACTGCGCAGGTGAGCAGTCTGCCCTCTTTGCGATTTTCATCTGAGGTGTGCTCTGCCCATGCTTTGCTCACATCCAGGTTTTATGCCATCTCTCTTTGACACCTGCAGGTGTGTTGCAGATGTTTGTGTTGCAGATGTTTGTGTTGTTTGTGACAAGTGCAATGGTAAATTAGGTATGATCAGGTATTTAGGGTTTATTGTTGCATTTGTAGCCACAGGACCTGCCTCCATGCAAGGCGTCACACCCAGCATGCGAGCGTGCCACCTCACCCCACACTTCAACCCTCCCCCCTACCTGCACACGCAGGACCCAACACGATGGCGTCACGGACCTCTACCTACGACCGACTGTTCACAGGTCTCAGTCCCAACGTGAGCCTTACGTGGCCGCCCCGCACCCCCCTCACAGCATAGGCCACCCAGGCGGCCCTAAGGGCTGCGGTGAAGTGCCCCACGGCAAGCCCGGCCCTGTAGTGGCTCGCTTCAGCTGCAACTTCAGCTCCTACAGAGCCCAGGCAGACTGGCACCCAGCCCCACAGGTCTCTCCTTTTGAACTAGAACAGCCGCTCCTGGATTCCAACGAGGAGGTCGGGCCTCCGGTCAAGCGCCCAGGCCTTGGGAGGCTAACGGGATACATGGATGATGCAGACGAGGAGGAGGAAGCTCTCCGCACAAGGCTGGCTGAAGCTGCACCAGCACCAGCACCAACACAAGTCGTTGCAGTTGCACCAGCACCGGCTTCCGAGCAGGTCGCTGCACGGCCCCCTGCCCTGGTATCCTTGGTCAGCAAGAAATCCCGTCGGTTAGCAAAGGGTCCAGGTTGGCGGCTCTGAGCTCTGCATTGAAGAGCTGAATTAGTCAGGTTACCAAACTGTTTTGGTTTATTTTTAAGGATGTGGCCTCTGATATGATATTGAATGTGCTATTTCCCCCCCTCCTAGCTTAAGGATAGCCACACTCATGATATGAGGTTTTAGAGGTAGGTTAGGTACGAGTCCCTGTAAACGCTTTCCTTGGAGTCTGCATTCGAATACCAGTATTCAGGTTCTGGAATAACGGTGTATCCTATGTAACGCAAGCCGTTGTATGCATTCTTACGCAACGTTACGGTGAAACCTTGTGCCTGATCCACTCTGACTGTGCTTGTTGTTTGTCCTCATATAATATCACTCACGCCATTGGGGTGTGACCAGATTGTTCATTCCGGTGCATTTTGTTTTGTGCACCAAACCACTTTCGGGTGGCTGCTAGGGACAAAAATGTCAACAGCATGCAGCCGCCTGGCCGTTGGCCCAAGCTGTTGGCCCAAGCTGGAGCTGCTGCACCAAGCCATGTAGGCCGTAGGCTGGTTTGTTTACGCAACGTGTTGCTTGAGTTGCTATATAAATAGACGGTGATCCTCAGCAGGAAGAAGCTTTTTAAATATGTCGAAGTGAGTCCGGTTCTATGCAACACCAATAATATGCCTAGTTTGAAATGACCAGCCACCCCAGACACAGGGGCAGTGGAAGTATTGCTGGAAGTAAAAACATGCTACTATGCACAGCCCGGGCCATGGCGCAGCCAAGTCATCCTCCTATGTGATGGGGGTGAGAAAAGATCGTGTGGCTGGTACGATCCCTCGACACCTGGGTTTGGATGCCACGACATTACACCACTGGACCATTTCCCCCATTTTAAAAAACATGTGTGTCTCACAGCCTGTTTCTGATTGACTGCGGAACTCCTCCACAGGCCCTGTCGTACAGAAACGGGGTCTGTGGAACTGCTCCGCAGGCCTTTAGAAGACCCACGTGCGGCCTTTCGAAGACCCACGTGCGGCCTTTTTTCCGAGGACCCCCCCCCCTCCTCGGAACTTCCACAGTCTGCGGAACATTTTAGGCCTTCGAATTGACATTAATTACATATTAGAACCCCTGGATTTTCTGTCCATGGACCTATCGGGCAGTGGCCGCGGCGTCAACCCTGGACAAAGGCCGCGTCAGGCATCCTTCTACGACCCTTCGAGGATAAGACCGAGTGTACCGACAGCCATTGGAGGCATATTGTTATTAGGAAGAGATGTGGTCGAAATGCTGTGAAGAGAAAGAGAAATGAAGTGATAATGTGCACACAATCGGCTATACTACAGTACGCCCTGAACCCTGCACGGTCTCGTTCCGCAGGGTCCAATCAGAAACGACCTCTGCGGAACTCTTCCGCAGGCCATTAGACCGTCGTACTTTTTTCTCTCTCCGCAGTCAATCAGAAACAGGCTGTCACCCTGACACTCTCTGCCCTGAGATTATCAATTGCTGAACGTCCGTCCGTATGCTGTGCATTACAGTGACCACTGATCCCTGACCAGCAAGGGCCTTCTTTACCACGTGGTAGCGAAAAAGTGTGGCCTCTCCACGTGGGCAACGACTTCTAGCGCTAGCGCTAGGTTGGCGCTAGGGGCGACTCCGACGTACTGTCACAACAGATCAGCAGATGGTCACCAGGGGGATGGTCACAGCTTACACAAAAAATACAGATCCTTATCGAGATCCTTATGATAATCATCAAACCTTCGTTGCAAACACTGTGCTTTCAGTACGTCGCTTATGGCCATGCGTCAATAGAGAAAGAAGAACCGAAGGAGGAGGAGGACCTGAAAGGAGGAGAACCCCCCAACGCTCGGACTACCTTGCATTCTCAGGGAATTAGACATTATAGCTAGACCATGGATACTCGTATCGTCACAACTTGAAGTCAGAGCAGCGGCCCCTGGATATGCCTCCTGAGAAATCACCGGCATCGCCGTTGGACAAATACGTCGCTGGCATCAGACAGGGTCTGCATCCAGAACCTCTTTCTCAAGACCAGAAATTTGAAATCATAGACGGAGAGGCGCACGCTCAAGTTCACGACACCACGGACCTCCGGGCAGCTTTCCTGCACTACTGTTCGAGCAACGTGAAGCCCAGCGAGATGCACTTAGCCATGGAGGGTCCCTTCATGGCAGCTCAGCAGTTCTCTGAAATGGCGAGGGACATCAAGCTAGTGGAGCCAATAGGTAAAACAAAACTTGGGGCGCCGCATGGGGCAATGAGACTAGGCTGCATTGCTGTCATAGCAGTCAGAGTGCACCCATGCTCTGATGCCTCAGCAGTCTTGTCTTAAATCACACTCCTGCTGCTACAATTTAGCAACGTCTGGGGCTGCGGACGAGGGGTCCCACTGCTGCATGCCCTGTTGCTTGGGCCGCTGGCCAAAGACTGGTCAAGGATAGGTCCCAGCCAAGTGGTGGCCATTCTTGCGCCCCCCAAAGACGGTCTGGTGTGCACTGGTAGCAACACTGTAACTTAAGCTCTTCGTGCCGATTCCCGCATGGCATGATTTCCAGGCTTGCTGCCCCATGGAACCCTGAACCCTCCCCCCCACAGGACCGCTGCCCATGCTCATGCTGGGCATCACATACGCAACCATTAAGGATGACGACGATGACGGTCTCTCATACCCGCGCTTCCTGGACGCTCTGCTGGACCTAGCGTTTGAGTGTGGTCGGAATGTGGCTGGGGAGGTGCAAGCTGCATCCGCGACCCGCAGACTAAACAAGTCCTCACATGTAAGTCCACTTGTCCTGCAGTGTTTATTTGGGGGACTAAAAGGCCACCTTAGTCAGGTTGCCCTGTAGCCCTTAAAGGCCCGATTGGGACCAAACCTGGACCATCCTATGAGTAGTGGCTAAAGTAGAATGGCTGGCCACAAACGGGGCCTCCGGCCAGAGGCTGGAGTATAGCTGACATGTAGCTGAGACATGAAAAATAAGCACTGTTGTCCTCTCTGGTCCACCTGTGTCATCTCTGGTCCACCTGTGTCCTCTCAGGTCCACCTGTGTCCTCTCAGGTCCACCTGTGTCCTCTCAGGTCCACCTGTGTCCTCTCAGGTCCACCTGTGTCCTCTCAGGTCCACCTGTGTCCTCTCAGGTCCACCTGTGTCCTCTCAGGTCCACCTGTGTCCTCTCAGGTCCACCTGTCCTCTCAGCCTCACTGCAGACCACTGTTTGTGTTGCTCCTGCTTCAACTAGCAGATCAGCTGATAAAGCAACAGAGATAGTGTTGGAGGAAAGGGGGGAAACGGGTCAACCTAATCACGCAACTCGGTGCAATATAAATAGCAGTCCTGCCTTGATCACATCATACAATCATACGGTATTGAGTTCATGACGTAACAGCTCCGGGCCCTGCTCAACGGCGTCAGTGAATATGAACTAGTTATCTTAAATCTCCAGCAACTATGTGTGTGAGTGAGGCATTGTTCACACAAAGGCCACCATAGTATTGTGAGCTGGATCCTGGAGTCAAGATCTTGATCGCCCAGCCCTGACTGTGTGTGGGGCCTGTCATTTTATGTTTGAGCGCGCTGCAGCTACAATTTAGCTACATCACTGCAGACAACCAAAGGGGCCAAGCACAACAATGTAAAAACCTCTGCTGCCTTGGCCACAGGCTGTAGGCCGGTCAAGTTCTGGTTCCAATATTCACCCGGTGGTGGCCGCCCGGCGGCCACCGAAGGTGGACTGAACGCGCACTAATAAAAACTGGTGATGCCTCCTTGCAGGTAGGCAGCGCCGGTGGGGAGAGAGCTCGGCGTCAGAGTCACATGATCGGCCGGTCGACGTGGGGGGGAGGGAGCCCGGGCTCGGTTTCGACCCCGGGGTACCACACCATTCAAGCAGACGAGGTACCTGAAGCGACTCGCTCGGGGCAGACTGGTCAGCTGATGCGGAGCGCCAGCTCTGAGCTTCAGCCGCCAGCCTTGTCCAGAGCTGTGTCCTCGATACACAGGAGTCGCTTCTCAGACTTCCTGGGCATGACGTCCCCTACGCAGTCTCAGCCACCGCCGCCGCAGCGTTTTGCCCATGTGTCGGCCTCCGCTTCGGATGCCTCCTTCTCATCCACACCTTCCCCCGACCTCGAAAGACTGAACAGCATCTCGAGGCTGAGAGATAGGGTCACCTCGGCGCAAACATGCAGGCCCATGGCTGCTTACCGCCATGCCACGCCTAGCCCAAGCGGCAGCTTCGTTCAAAATGCAAGCCCCAGCTCAACTCAGCCGTCCAGCCCAATTTCACCCTCCAACAAGTTCCCGGCACACAACCCGTCCAGCGGGAATCCAGTGCAGCCGCCCAGTCTCCCTCTGCCCAGCAACCCTTTTGGAGCCAGCAGTCAAGCAGACGGCCGACGGAACAGCAGTAGCCCCGCAAGGTGAGGGCCACGGGCGGACAATCGTAATGGCACCCCCTCTGATGGAGGCAATAGGCTAGTTCACGGTACAGAAGCAATGCCATAGCCGTGCGCGAGGGTCATCATGCCCTCTGCCCCGCCGTTTCTAATCTGCGTCTCTGCCCGCTTGGATCTCGACGTTTCATTTGTTTGCTGCGCAGACCTTTCAAGCCGTTTTCAGCAAGCCGGTCACTGCAACCGTCGATGCTGTCCGCAACGCACCCCAGATCTTCACGGCCCAGCACGACGGGCGGGCTCTCCGTCACACTCCCCAACTCCTCACCGGGCACCAGTGGCGGGCTATCAGGCACCCCCCCCAGCCCCTCCCGCCCCCTTCCTCAATGCCACAGCAGCCCGGTGTCGCTGTCGGCAACCTCTAGAAGCCAAGCGCCTGCTCTGGACGAATCGAGTGACGACGAGGACCCCTGGGTCTCTAGCTTGCAGGTCTCTCGGGACGACATTGCATACCAGGACGAGTGGGTGACCGCGGCGAGCCCCCACGTCCGTCCAAGCCAGGCTAAGAGCACAAAGGTCGCCGTTGCTGCCCGCAGCAGCCAGTCGGGGAACCTGTCCGGTCTCTTGACCGGCGCCGCCCGTCCAGAGTACGCAAACGCCCTCCGCCCGCCCTCCGGGCGAATGGGGGCTGCCGGCCCCACGTCCAACCCCGTGACCCGTACCAACAGCATTTCACTGCAGCGCCCCGGCAGCAAGATGGCGGCGCTGTCCGACACGGCAGAGACCACATCACCGACAGGCCCCGCGCCTCCTAGGCCGCACGGTGACGCGTTGCGGCCGCCATCTGCTAGGTCGTCCTTCTCAGGGGCCGTAGAGCGTGCACGCGCTTCCACCGTTCCTGGTTTTAAAGCCAGTAGTGCTATGCCCCAGGGGGCCGGCATGCAGGCTTCAGGGGTGGAGGCGTCAGGCTTGTCCTCGCACTATTCCCTACAACCGCCTCCCCGGAGGCCATCGACTGCCCAGATGGGCAACAGTGGCAGGAGCAACGCTCAGGTTCGGGCGCAGCAACCGGCATGATGACACAGAGCAGCCTGGGGCTTGGACTGAGCTTTGCGGTCTCCCCCTTTCTTTGTTTAGCCAGGCTTTTTATGAATTTTCACGGTTTCGTGTGCAAGCACTGTTAGTGAGTTGGGTACTGGCGTACTGCACATTCATTATTTTACTCGAGGGAGCCCTTTTGCTCGCATCCTCACCCTTGGTAGGGTACCCTGTTTGTATCACGACAGCTCTCGTTGCAATATCGCCCTCGCAGGTGTAGGCCAATGTTTATTCTGGGGTGCCTCAAGTAAAGCAGGTTCACCAAGGCATGTATTCAGCTACATCAAGGCATGTGGCGGAAGGCAGCAAGCCCTGCAGCTGGGGCCGCCAGCCGGTCAAGGTTTAGTTCCTATCGGCCCATGGGGGGCTTCATACCACAGGGTGTGTGGCGTGCATTGATATCAGCATTCAGTCACTCATGTTAGGGAATATGACTATTGGTCACGGAACTAGCCACCAATTTGAAGTTAGCCCTTATGTCAAAATCATAAGCATGCCAATTCACGAAGGTGTCAATATGCCATGTATTTCCTGTGGATGAACACTCACTATTTCCCCTCGCACATGTTTTTTGCTCGGTGTCCCCTTTCTCATGTTTTACTTGTATCATACGTGAAGACACGCCCTGACTACGGTAATGGAAGGTCACATAATACAAGGCATATCAGCAATGCTTTTAAGATCAATGACCAAAGATTATCATCAATTTGGATGCTCGTTTCCTCCCAATCTAGCAAAAAATGTGAATTAAACATAGCATAGCAAAGCAACACGGTTGCTGCTCACACATGCTTCACCCTGGCAAAAAATCTTGGCAGTCGTATTTCCCATTTATTTACGCGAGCAAGGCACATTCAAACTAACCATGGTACAATCACATTTGGTTTCAGAAACAATAATTTGCACATGAGAGGACGGCAGGTCCTCCTAACCTTGCATCCTAATCGCAACATGATATCTGTTTTCTGAAAACGTATTGCCAAGGTAGTCCAAGTGACATTATCAAAAGCACGCCGTGAAACCGAACTAAGACGCCCAAACCAAGAAGCTCGTGGGGTTTCTCAGCATGACCCTGCAGAACCTTTCACCACCGCTCGTTAGCAGTGCGCGCCACCTCAAAGTAGTGCGCGACGTTCTCCTCCGGTGTGCCAGGCAGGACCCCATGTCCCAGGTTCATTACATGCCTACAATACACAGAACACATCAGCGTTAATTCCAGTGCATAAAATAACACCTTCGGAGGGGCGGCCAGGTGGACGCCACGCGGCTGATGGGGACATTATAATGAAAAGATAGACCGACCTACGGCCGGCGGTCTAACAACAGGCACCTAGCTGTACCAGGCCCACAGCCCTGATGCTTCTTCACTTGACCCCTACAAGCCACCCCCCTTGGTGGCACACCTCATTCCCTAGCTTCAGATGTCACATCCAAGCCCTGCAAGCTTCACCTAAAAGCTAAAAAGCCCCCTCCCTCCCCACTCGGTGCCTACCTCACTCCCTGGTTGCGGGCCTTTGCAATCACATCCAAGACCGGCAAGCTTCACCTAAAACCTAAAAAGACCCCTCCCCCCCCTTGGTGCCTACCTCACTCCCTGGTTGCGGGCCTTTGCAATCACGTCCATCACACGCGCTTCGATGGTCGCCTTGCTGCCAAAGAGGACGCCTGGGTCCATGTTGCCCTGCAGCAGGGTGGGGTGAGGGTTGCAGCGTCAGCAGGAGCAGCAGAAGCAGGGCAGGATTCCATCGGGGGGCCGGCTTCACACCTTGCAAGCTTCACACCTTGCTGGCTTCACACCTTGCCGGCTTCACACCTTGCCGGCTTCACACCTTGCTGGTTTCACACCTTGCTGGCTTCACACCTTGCTGGTTTCACACCTTCAGCTCAGCTTGCCTTCGGGCATCATCAGCGGCCATATGCTTACTTGCGGGTCCCAGATAAACAAAAATATTCTTGAATGGTACAACATCATGGTCCACCACATGGGAGGGACGGTACCGGTCAGCGGTACAGAAGTACAGATCCGACAAAACAGATCAGCCTGATAGGCCAACCAAGCTTCACCGTGGCTCATTTGAAAAGCCTCTATGAACAAGAACAGCCGGCGCAAGCCCCCTGCACATACCTGCACTGCAAACTTCTTCCCGATGCGCTTGATGCCATCCACAATATCCACACTCTGGTCAATGGAGATGCAGTCGGGGTTGCAGGCGGCCATGCGTTCCAGCAGGCCGCCGCCGCCGCTGATGTACAGGACGATGGGCACGTGGGGGTGTGTCGACCTGCAACAAAGATGAGGAGTGCATCATTTGTGTGGTACAAGTTTGTTTTACAGGTCGGCCAGTGATTGACGAATTGCTGGGCTGGAATGTGTAAAGCATCCGGGCTGGAACAGTGGGGTGAGAAGGCATCCGCACAGAGCATGCCGATGTAGGCAGGCAGCCGTGGTATTCCTAAGCCAGGGTGTGGATTCCAATAGACTGGCATGCCCTGTGTTCCCCCCCGTCACACATGGGTGCAGCCAGTCCATCATCCAAAACACAGTGGCAGAGTTAGGGTAGCCCACCTAGTGCTACGGCCGATCAGGTGGCTTCCTTAATCCACGTCCAAGGGTGCACTGATTTATTTATTTACTTACAGACTGCGCACATACTTCTAGCAGCGTCGTCCGCCATCTATCCCTGACGCACTTCAGCTACATGACTGCCGATGGCCGTGTTGGCTACTGCAACAAGGTGCCTACTGATGGAGCCATCGGTCCCAGGCCAGTCCAGGTTTGGTCTCCATCAGATCAGTGGTGGCTGACCAGCAGAATGTTAGAGGAAGCCTGGTGCGCACGGAAAAACACACACAAACCTGATGACACTTCATCTTCTCACCATCACTCACAAGTGAACACTTCCAGTATGAATAAGAACAACATCTGTCTGGTGCTTGCACCCTAGCAGCATACCCACATATTGTTGCTTAAAGCATGCGCCGCACCACCTTCAGGAGCGGCCGGGATTTCACCAATCGGTGGCCGATGGGGAAAGAACCTTGACCGGCCAACAGCCAGTAGCCCAAGCAACAGGGCTTACATCAATCCATCCCCCCCCAGCTGCAGGACGGGGTGCAGCTGGAAGGCACTGATAAGTAAATAAATAAAATGATACGCCCCGAGGCATGGATTACACAAGCCACCCGTTCGGCTGTAGCCCTAGGTGAGCTGCCATGGCTGAAAGGCACTACAGCAATCATGGTTTAGGCTCCCACCCACCTGAATGAGTCGATGATCTTCTTGATGTACGGCGCAGAGAACACCTCAAAGTCCTGGGGCATGAGCTGACTGGCCCAGGAGTCAAAGATCTGGATCACTTGGGCACCGTGGTCGGCCTGACAGAGCAGGAGGTGGGTGAAGGTGCGAGTGACAGGTCTCAGTGAGAAGTGCGGGTGAGAGGTGTGATGTGCAAGTGAGAGGGGTCACACTAGCATGACAGGTGTAATGTGTGAGCAGGATGTGTGAGTGGGAGGTGTGATATGTGAGACGTGTGAGTGAAAGGTGTGAGAGACGGGTATGAATGAGAGGTGTGCCAAGAAGACATGAGGTGTGAATCTGTTCATCGAGATGCATGCATGATGCGTGAAAGGGTCAAGGCTGGAAGGAAACACACACAAGCGCACAACCACTTGAGTGTTTAAGAAGGGCTGGGAGGGAACACACACAACCACACACACCCTAGGGTACTTGCAACAGGTCATCGCCTGACCATGTGATACCCTACGGCATCGGATTCAGGGTTCAGGGCTAAGATCTTACCCTATCCCAAGCTCCCACCTGGTATCTGCAGTAGTCTGCAATGTTGTCTGCCAGCTTGTCTAGCAGCAGGTGCAGGGTGTCGGGGTTGGTGAAGGCCATGCGCTTGATGTTCTCAAAGTCCTTGGAGGTGCCGCCCTGCAGGGGGGGGGGCGTGAGGAAATTTAAGAGCCTGGGGCCAAAAGTGGAGGAGGGAGGCAGGGGAGGGGCGTGAGGAATTCAAGGAGGTGGGGCCAGGGTAGGTAGGCGCAAGCGGCGAATGCAGGAGCTTGATGTTTCCAAATTCCTTGGAGGTGCCGCCCTGTAGGGTCATGAGGGGGGAGTCAGGCGAGGGGCGTGAGGAATTGAAGGAGGTGGGGCCTGCGGAGGGAGTCGAAAGCAGCACAGGCATGAGCTTGATGTTTCCAAATTCCTCGGAGGTGCCGCCCTGTAGGGTTATGAGGAGGGAGTCAGGCGAGGGGCGTGAGGAATTGAAGGAGGTGGGGCCTGCGGAGGGAGTCGAAAGCAGCACAGGCATGAGCTTGATGTTTCCAAATTCCTTGGAGGTGCCGCCCTGCAGGGTCCTGCGGTGGGAGGACTTGTAAAAACTAGGGCTGGAAGGGGGGTCCAACATGCAGTGGAGGGGCGCAAGTTATTCAATAAAGTAGGGCCAGGGGAGAGGCACATGCAGCGCAGGCAGGCGCCTGATGTTCTCAAGAGCCATGGAAGTCTGCCATGCTGAGTCGAGAGGCAGGGAGAATCGAGGGGGACTGAGCAGGGCTACGCGCCATTGAGAAACTGGGGGGCCAGGGGGTGGGCGGGGAAGCATGCAGCAGGGCCAGGCGCCAGGAGGAGGTCGATATTCAAGAATCTTAGGCCAGGGGCAGGAGAGTGGCGGTGTGCAATTAAGGCAGTGAACTAGGAGCCCATCAGCTTCCAAGCCAGGCGTCAGAGCCACATCCGAAAGAACGGGGAACGCTTATCATCCCTCCATCAATTAATGTGCACTGCAAGGAAGGGGCTTGTGGCCTGCCCACGCCTCCTCACGAGCGTTTATTATTTAGTGCTGCAGGCACAATTCAGCTACATCCCGGCTCATGGTTGTGGGGGCCAGGTGCAGCATGCCCCGCCCTGCTGCTTGGTATACCGGCTGCAGGCCAGTCTAGGTTTTTTCCCATCGGCTCAAAGTGGCTGCGTACCGGCCTAACAAAGGTGGTTAGGTGCACACTAAAATTAAGACAAGGAGCGGGGACTGAGAGCAGCCTAGACAGCAGTGCACAGCAAGCCAATCTGTTTCCAAGCCCAGGCCACCGCCAATAATCCGAAAATAATTTTACCGATACCGTACTGGTCATCCTACATCCTAACAATCTGTAAACACTTAAAGATTTAAACTGATTCAGATTTAAATATTGAAAATAAAACAGAGTTTGTTGCTTTGAGGGCAGCCACCACTACCCCAAACTAAATATGAACACCCGCGGGCAGGCAATTCAAATTTACGGGGACCTTGAATCCTTATATACCAGTCACCCTACAATCACCCGCTGTGCACTGTCATGTATTGGGTCTCTGTTGCCCAGTCCAACAGAGTTTATTTCAGTGTGCACTAAATCACCTTTGGCAGGCTGCTGGGCGGCCGCCACAGGGCAAATGGAGACAAAACTTAGACTGGCCTACAGCCGGTTGCCCAGACAGAAGGGCTTGCTGCACCAGACTCACACAGCCAAAGGCCATGATGTAGCTGAATTGTAGCTGAAGCACCCTACAATCAACACTAGCACCCACACTTCCTCACCTCTACGATGTATGTTGCCAGCGTGAAAGGCGCGCCCACAAACCCGAGCACTGCCGCCGAGTTTCCGACAGCCTCCGAAACCTGACGCAGCGCCTCGCCCACGAATGGCACCGCCTCCCCCGCATTGAGCTTGGTGACGCGCTTGACTTGCTGCACATGGGCAGGCACATAAAGATGCATTGAATTGCTGTAGCTGGGGCAGGTCAAGAGATGTCGCACTTGGTGGGTGAGGTGCGGCAGGATGCAGTCACCAGAAAGGGTTGATGGGCTAGGCGGGATAAGGTGCATGGAGATGCAGTACCACCAAGTCATGTCGCACTTGGTGAATGAGGTGCGGCTGGGTGCAGATTGAAGATACCGTGGATTTGATTTGCCTCCCCTCGTATACAAAACATATTTATTTGTTTGCTGCCCTCAGGGCTAATTTTCGACAAAACTCTCAATTCTGACTGAAAACTGGCATCGGCAATCGATAGTTACGGTATTATCTGAATGCATCCCGCAACCCCAAACAACGTTGATTCTGAGGGAAGGCAATCAAACATACAGTACCATCAGGAGATGTCGCAATTGGCGGACGAGGTGCGGCAAGGTGCAAACACCGCCAAGGACATGCCAGCCTTCGAGGGAGGCAATGTGGTTTAATACCAAGCAACGCTAAGGAACTACCTAGATTTGGCATGTCAGCAATATTTTAGAAAATGTCTGTGATCTTTTGGAAAGAGATGTAAGGGGAGGGGAGGGGAGGGGAAGGGAGGCCCGGCTTCAGTTTTGTTGCAAGGTCCAGCCGACCCAGTGTTCCGGCTGGATTCGTGGATTTTTCCATGCATGCCTGGGCGCACACCAGGACATCATTATTTTGCATACACTTGATGAGGCCAAAAGCACCCGCAGGCCATTGCAAGGGAGGGGCTGCATGACACAGGACATATTTAAGTTCGCACCAGACCAAGTTTTGGGAGCCGCTGGGCAGCCATCCCTGGGCTAATAAATCACACCTTGACCGGCCTACGACCCATGGCCCAGGTAGCAGGGCTTGCTGCTCCAGACACACCCGGTCATAAACCGTCATGTAGCTGAATTGTAGTTCAAGCACCCTCAACAGACAGCAACGCCTGGAGCAGCACCCTTTCCCACCCCCTCTTCCTACTCTCTCCCAGCTCCGTTCTGCGCACCTCAAGCGTTCGGACGGGGTCCGTGATTATGGGTCCCCTGGAGTTGAAGTCAAACCCAATGTTCATGCCCTGCAGCGGGGTCAGGATGTCGGAGAACAGCACCACGCCGTCCGGCTTGAACGCGCGCCACGGCTGCAACGTGATCTCCACCTGTATCACAAGCAGGGACAGCAGCACTGATTGTTTGGTGTTTCAGCTACATCACAACCTACGGCCAAGGTGGCCAGGTGCAGGAAAATGCCATGACTGCCATCCAGCTTCGACGCACACCACGGCTGCAATGTTATCTCCACCCACATCTAAGGCAGGGCCAGCAGCACTGACTTGTATCACAGCCTAAAGCCTACCTTGCTGTAGGCTGTGATTTAAGTCAGCTGCATCACAGCCTACAGCCAGGTTGGCCTGGGGCATGAGTGAGACTGCGGCTTACAGGCGCCAAGGCGGCGGCGTGATCTGCGTGTGCAGGATTTAGGGCAAGCGAAGGGGCTTGCTTATTTTAGCGAGTTTCCGCAGCAATTCAACGAAATCATGGCCTGTGGCCGTGGGGGCCTGGATCAGCAAGGTGCAGGCTGCTCTCAGGGTGTCAGCCTCTACCTGCTCAAGGTGAGATCTATATCGGTTAAGTGGCAGCTGAACTGCGGCCTGACCAAGGCAGTGGTCTGATGCACACAAAAATAGGCACTGGACAGGCTTTGAGCAGGCCATGGGTACAAGGACCCAAGCGTAGGGCAAGCGAACGGGGCAATATTTCGTGTAGAAGCAGCGCTATGGACAGAGATCAATGGGGATAAAACATGCAGCACTGGATACAGAGATGCAGAGATCCTCGTCAGTTATTGCGTGTGAACAAGCATGTGTGTGCGTGAACACAACTGATTTCTTCTTCGAGATGCCCATAGCCCAGATCCGGTAGGGGTATGAAGTCAGGCAGAAACACCACCACAACTAACCTTGCACCATTGCTGATGTTAGGGTGCTTCAGTCACAGTTCAGCAACAACCGGGCCAACGGCTGGCAAGGCTTGGTGCTGCAAGGAGCCTGCTGCTCAGGCCACAAGCCGTAAGCCAGTCAAGGATTGGTCACCACAGAGCCCAGTTGGATTCACCTGGCAGACCTCCAAAGGTGGTATGTTGCACACAAAAAGGCACTGCTACGCACCGATAGATCCACCCTCTCAGACCTCTCCCTGAATGTCGGGTGCTGCTTGCACAGGTCTTGATACACCTGCACACAGTTGTTCAAAAGGTAACTTCTCAGCGCATGCCGTGGCACATTTTCAGCAGCATTGATGCCGGGCCTTTCACATAGTGCATGCTGGACATGCATGCATGGCGATCCATGCCACCTTGCTTGCTTGCATAGGGACTAAAGAGAGGTGAGAGCGGTTGAGGCCTGGAGGATCCAAGGCAGATCTATCCCGGCTTCACCTTCATGTAACGTCCTGCCTGCCTCATCATCCACACGGGGGGCCTCTCGACGGCCTCGCCTCGCAGCGCACGCAGCATCAGCGGGGCGAGAGTCGCGGAAGACGAGGTCGAAGCGGCAGCTTCTTGAGAGGCAACAGCGACGACACGGACATGCATGCGACCCTACGAAACAAATAAAATGTTTGGACGGAATCGCGATATTTGGAACCTGAGGAGGCCTTACCGCTGCAGCGGCAATTGGAGTCCTGGCTTGCGTGCCAGACTTCATCGTGGATGACCTCATCATTGCAATAATTTAATATTGAGTATTCCAGCGCCGAGGCTGTGATCGAGAGTGATAGCTGAGGCCGGGTGAGACGTAGATGACGTGACCCAGAGGGACGTGACTGTTCAGTTCACACTTTGAAATCGGCTTCGAAATTGACAGATTTTGGTACCGTATATGCAATGTGCACCCGCAGTAAGCTTCCAATCCCCTGCTTCCAAGCTGGGTGCAGAATCATCTGGGAGGGCCGCTTCAAAACCGTAAGGGGTTAGCATGCTAAGTTTGAGCTTTGCCGGTACCGGTATCTAACCTGTTCCTCTTGCTTGCACAAATGTTAATGACGTGTCACCTCTGGACTTTCCTAGTTCCTGTCTCGTAGGGAAGTTTAAAGGAAAGGAACTTAAGGCAAGAGGAATGACAGACAGGTGCATAAAGGACAAAGGCATCCCCCCCCCTTCCGTCCAGAAAACGGAAGTCCCTGCTCTTGAAAGCAAGAGAGAGGGACAAAAGGGGACAGAGCAGGCACAACTGTAAAATTCACTTTCACAGGCATTTTTCAGGACTTGGCGGTCTCTGTGACAGACCAGAAGCCCATGCAGCACTGGCAGACCGCTGAAGGACTGGTGCGTCATGAACTCATGATCTCAGATCACTCATGTGACAGCTGACGTGTCACGAGTGTAGAAAAGGCACACCTGGCATGTAGAGCTTGGCAATCTGGCATATATGTGCATTTTTATTTCGGTAGGGCATCGATTCATTCACACATCTAAGGTCGTTTACAACTTCCAAGGTACGCTCAGAGGCAGTGCCTGTTGTAGTGCGCACCAGACCACCTCCCGCAGGTCACCCGCTGTCACCTATGCACCGTTGTAAACCTACAGTTGTCAGGCAGCCACCACTGGGCCCATAAAAATGAAGCCTTCACGTCATTCAGCCGCTGGCCCGAGCAGCAGGCCATGCTGCAGCAGGCCATCCCAGCTTTTGGCATTATAAAGCTTAAGTGTAGGTACCCTATATAAACAGTGGCAGAGGGTGAACCTACTTAATCTAGCTGATCACCACACACCGTAGGGTCCATTTCCACCTTTAGCCGGTGATCTCAGCCCAACCTGCCACAACGTCAAATAAACCACAGCTTCTAAAATATTTCGACCTGTCAAGGAATGATTGGACCCCCCTAACCTTACAACAAAGCTTGACGGCGTTCCCTGAGGCCAGGGGGAGACGGCCCCCATGACACTCACGCCAACCACCAGTCAACTGCACACTACAGACGTACCTAGAGCTAGACCCACGAAAGTATGGGTGAGACAATTTATGACAAACCGCATCATTGATGTCCTCAACCCCGCTTAGTTTCTGGCCGGAGATCAGACACTTTCATGCGAACCATATTCGTCAGAACTTCAAAAAATTGATTGGGGGCTGAGCGGATTCCTACTGCCTCGTCATTGTTAAAAATAGCCTGGCAGATGAATGGCCAGAAACCTCAACGAGGAAAGAAGCAAGAACTTACATGGGAGTGTTGATTGTATTCAGGGTCCCAGAAGTAGATGCCCAGCTCTGAAACAGAAAACCTTTTAAATGGCAGGCAAGGAAGTAACGATCTGGTGTAGGTGGATCTCAGGGCATATGAAGCTGAAGCAGGTGAGGCCATTGTCAATCACAGTTTGCTGTGTTATTGATCAGTAGTATACTGCTACCCTGCAGCATAGTAGAAATATAATCATTGCAAGTAGCACGCTTCACCATACAGATTTGGATATAGCGTGCACCGACTCTGCATGGGGCTCGTTTCTGGTACCGCTCAGGCCACACAAACTGAGCAGGCCAGTCACATCAGTCATCAACTGCTGTTACCATAAACGTCAAGCGTTATATTTGAATTACTATCCCCAATTCAAACATCTGCGCAATGGCCGAGTCATTCAACCCTCGCCAAGGAATCGCGTTTCCCCTACAGCATATCACTTTGCCGCCGCCGCCGCTCGGATCATCTTCTCCGACTCGGAGTGCACCGCATCTATAAACGCCGCCACCAGCGCTGGGTCCTCCGCACCCGACAGTCCCTCGCCCAGGTTTGCGATCAGCTGCTGAGGCCCTAGCTCCGCCAGCATGGTCGCCACTGCGACACGCACTTCCTCGGGGCTCCCAGCCCCACGCTTGAGAACCGCCACGTCAAGGTTCCCTTGCACCCCAGAGATGCGTCCATGCGGTGGCAGCGCAACGGCGGCCGCAGCGGCTAGTGCAGCCCTGGTCTCTGCCCGCGGGGTGTTGGTGTCGAGCGTCACGACGTCGTAGCCGGCCTGCTGCAGCGCCGGAAGCGCGTACGTCGCTCCGCGGGGGAACACCAGCAGCGGTACGCCCGGGTGCCTTGTGCGCAGCTCGTCAGCAATGCGCTTCATGCTCGGGAGCGCCCACTCGTAAAACTCCTTCTCGGGGATGAACTCACCCATGGCCTCAAAAATCTGCGGGCGTAGCACAGAGGCAGCAAGAAGGTGTCAGGCTCCGTGTACATTTCAGGGTGCTTCAGCTACAGTTCAGCTACATCCTGAGCTACAGATATGGGGTCTGGTGCCCATTTGCACAAGCTCAGCTACCTGTGCCAAGGGCTGGTCCAAGCTTGGTCACTTTTGCTGAGTGTTGGCTGCCTGGACGTCCCCCTGAAGGTGGCCTAGCGAGCACTGTAATCAACAGTGGTCGGGAGCCATCGAAGCTGCTTGCAAGCCACCATGCCATCGACGGCTGCCTACCCCCTTCACCATCGACAGGTTCTACACATCCTCCCAACAGACCTGATCCAAAAGGGTCAGGCAGGGCAACTACCATAGGATGAACAGACTGTACAGCAACTAGTTTCTCGAGAGCAGCTCCATGCCCATTCCCTGCCTCCCCCAGCCCATTCCCTGCCTCCCCCAGCCCAACCCTCAAGATTTATCGCGTCGTAACCAGCCCTGCATCAGATATACGACTCCCCGGATACTGTAGAATGTTTTGTTTCCTAAGTAGACCTCCACATTGCCCCCTCCCTCCGAGACCTGTACCTGCATCATGTCCGCCCCGGCCGTGATCTGCGCTGATGTGTAATCGATCACGATGGTGGTCAGCATGTCTAGCAGCTTGCGGCTCTCCACCGGGTGGTTACGGAGCCAGCCCAGGGCGACCTCCTTGTTCTTCTTGCTGGAGCCGCCCAGCATGTAGTACATCAGGGTCCAGGGGGCGGCAGAGAAGCCGATCAGGGGCACCTGCGCAATGGGGCAGCGGCAGGGGCACGGGAAGCGGGGTCAGGTCGCAGCAGGGGCAGCTTCAAGGGCGGATGAGGCGGGTGAGGCGTGGCAGGGCGCAACGAGGTGGGTTCGACTGGACAAGACCTGAGAGAAATCTGTAACATGAAGGCCATCAGCTGAGCAAGGACCTGCAGGCTGTCCCTTTGACATCAATAATTCCCGGAAACGTTCAGTGTTTTTGTCCAAGTACGAGACCACCTCTTCGCCGCGAAAATTCCGAATGGGGTCAAGCCTGCATGGGCCCACCGCCCATGGCCCAAGCATCAGGGCAGGCCGTGCATGTAGCTTCGGCTGAAGGTTAGGTAGCTGCCAGCTGCTGCCGCCCCTGGTAGCTGAACTGTAGCTGAACAGTAGCTGAGCAACAACAAATAAACATTGACAACGCTCAGAGACCCTTGATCATTTCATGACATGAACAGAGTCTGATATTTTTATAAAGGGGTTTCTGCTCCTGTGTTCCCTTAACCAAGAAGATACCCTGAGACCCTGGCCCTCAGCGCTCCACTGCACTATTTCAGAGTGCGTAAGCTACAATCAGCTACTTGACGGCCCATGGCCAGCAGGGCTTGGTGCAGCAAGCCTTGCTGCCAAGGCCATCGGCCGGTCAAGGTTTGGTCCCCACTAGTCCTGTGGTGGGCGCACAGCAACCTCCCCAAAAGGAGTTTTTGTGCGCAGTCATAGGAACATTGCAGACCCCCTGCTGTAGACCACCCCGACCTAAATAAGCAGGCATCGCGTTTAGAAAACCAGGGGTGATGCATCTTAACCAAGTTGCTCACCTTGCCCTTGAGCTCCTCCTTGATGAGCCTCACAGCTGCAATAACGTGCGCCAGCTTGACCGACACGTCTACGCTAGCAGGCAGCCGAGAGGCGACCTCCTCGGGGCCAGTCAACGGCTCCGGAACCAGGATACCAACGCCTCCGGGCATCTCCACCTTCATGTCCATGGCCTGAGAGGGGTCAAGAGAGCCGGGGAAGAAAGAGGTGAAGAGAAGGGTGAACGAAAGAGTGAACACAGTGATGAAGTGAGGGGTGAAGACTGGGGTAAAGAGAGGGGTGAACAAAATAATTGAGAGAGGGGGTACGAGAATAGAGAAGGAAGGGGTGAACAGAGGCGCGAGGAAGGGGGGTGATTGAGGACGGGTCTATAGATCAAGTGTGATAAAAGGGCTGACATCAGCCTTACTTGAGACCAACTCCATCCTCACCCACATCAATGCCTATTCTCGTGCAGGCTGGACCAGATTTGGCCACTTTTGGGTGGCCACCTTTGGGCCGGTGTGGAATTCACCCTGATCGGCCAACGACCAGTGGCCCCAGCAGCAGGGCTTCATGCAACAGGCCCCCCCCTAAACATAGGCCGGGACCTATTGCTAGATTGCAGCAAAAGCACCCTGAGATAAACAGCGCGTTTCGCACCCATCCCCACAGCACACCTCCCCCCAGGAGCCCAATATTCCATCTTGAGCCATTCCGGTCACCTGCAGGATCACCAGGATGTCTGAGAAGAGGATCGCGGCATCTAGCTCATAGCGGCGCACGGGCTGCAGCGTGCACTCTGCCACGTCCTTGGGGTCATCCAGCAGCTGCAAGAAGTTGCGGCTGCGGGTCTTCTTGTACTCGTTGTACTCGGGGAGGTGGCGGCCTGCAGTGGGTGGCGCGATCAGGGGGAAAATCATATCAGGTCACACCTGGGAGGAGAGAGTCACAACTGGTCACACACAGGTCACACCAATGTGAGGACAGGTCACACCTGGTCATGCACATGGGATAGCAATCAAGGTGCCAGCCACACCTGGTCACACCCAGTGACCCAGGTCACATGAATCAAGGCAGAAGCCATGTCCAGTCACACCCATGCCGCACCGACCAGGGGCAAGTCACACCAAGTCACACTTATCAAGGGTGGAGGTCACACCTGATCAAACCCACATCACACAAAACAGGGGGGGGTCACGCCTGGTCACAGCCAGGTCAAGCTGCCTGTGGACGAATCACACTTGGCCACACTTGAGGCATGTTAAAATGGGGAAAGCCATACGTGGTCAAACCCACATGACACAAGTGAGGGGGCAAGTCTCACCATGTCACACCCAGGTCAAGCTGCTCTGGGGATAAGTTACACAAACCATACCAATCAAGAGGGAAGCCATGCCTGGTCACACCCAGGTCAAGCTGCTCATGCCACCAACCACCCACACTGACCAGCAACACATAAATGAAGACAAACACAAGCCGGCAAACCTGAACATCGGCGTGCTAGGTGCCACCAGCACCCTTGGAGCTTACACAAGAGACTCCTCATGCCAGGGTGCTTCAGCTACAATTCAGCTACAAGCTGCATCACAGCCTACGGCCCAGGTGGTCTGGTACAGCAAAACCTGCTGCTTGGGCCCCTGGCTGTAGCCGGCCAAGGTTGGGTCCCAATTGGCCTAGTGATGGTCGCCCGGCAGCCCCCTGAAGGTTGTATTGCGTGCACTGAAGTTAACACTGCAACACCCGACAGGGGGATGCTCGTGTTGACCATAGCATGCAAACCGAGTCCATGTTAGCCTGCACCAGACCACCTCGGGCAGCATTGGGATGATGGGGACCAAACCTTGACCGGCCCACGGCCGGTGGGCCAGCAGCAGGGATTAATGCACCAAGCCCTGCCAGCTGTACGCCGGGTCAGAGCTGCAGTGTACATATGGCACACTGTATCAGCGACACTGGTGAAACCTGCGGCCTCTGCCTGGGGCGCGAAATTTCCCTGATTGCTGTTCCGGAAGGGGCGGCTTTCCGTCCTCACTATCCTGATCAGTAATGTGCAGCTCATGCATCTGCTTGCCGTTGTTCATTTGAGGGTGCTTCAGCATTTCAGCTACTCTTCAGCTACATCATAGCCTACAGCTGGGGGAGCCCGGTGTAGCAAGCCCTGCTGCTTGGGCCGCCGTCTGTTGCTCAATCTTAGTTTGGTCGCCTTCGGCCCAGTGGTGGCCGCCCAGCGCCCCCCCAAGGGTAGTTTAGCGTGCACTAGAAAATACCCTGCTGCCTGCCTTAATACTGTTACTGGACTGTGCGGTGATATGCAGCCCGCGCACCTGCTTGCCTGAACACCCACACTGGCGTGCGCTCCACCTGCTCTCCCTTGGCTGCGCGGATCATCAGGTCGTTCTGTAGCGGGTAGATATCGTTCCAGACACGCGTGTCTGCGGCAGATGGTTGCATGGTCGAGGCGGCTGACGAGGGGCATGCGACACACACCCGGCGAGCTGGTAGAACCTGAGAGGCAGGCAGAGAAGTGCACTTGCATCATGGATGACCAATGATAGTGGACGGCCACTGATGGTGACCTTTAACTAGGCTTGGCATGACCTGGCTGTTTTTCTTTCAACTGAAGTGCCGGTTCGTCTGCCACATTGCCAGCCTCTCGGAATTTCTCTCGACTTGCTATTACTCTTACCGTCGCTGGGGCGCGAGGCCTCACAGCAGCAGCGGGCGAGCCCCTGATTTGCATCGTGTCTGATCGTAAGAGAAGTGTCCTGACAATTCACGAATCGACACTGACGCTGAAATTGCGATGCTGAATGAGGAGCTTGGACACAAATATTAACTATGCCTTCTAACAGCGGCAGCCGAGATGACAAGTAAGAAACGGAACTGGACGGGTGTGAACATTCCCGGAACGTTCCACACTGTCACAGCATGGACCTCGTTCAGCATGACGTTACAGACTTTCAGGGATCCACGGGCCACAATGACTAGAAAATACATTTCCAATCACTCATGCCTTTCAAATTTCGGTAGAGCCCTGGCGCCGAATCCAAGCCAGAAAGTGCCAGGCCTGGACCACTTTCAAAGTGGTCCAGGCCTTCTTCAGGGTATACCGGTAACTTTCTGATCATACATCGGAACCCCTCGGTTTGATCCCTCGCCCCGGGAAACCTGACAGCATCCCAATACCTGCCCAGGTCAGGTCCCTGTAAACAAAATACCATCCATGAAAAATGACCCAATGAATACAGAGTCTTGGATGGAAATGTTGCAAGGGGTCCAAAGCGAAAACCATACTATCATAGTGACACCTCCCAGTCATAGTTTTGAGCGCTCTGATGATGGAAGACTACGAGCACAACATTTCTCCTTCAGTGCAAAGTTTACTTCAATGCGCGCCAAACCACCTCTGGCAGGCCACTAGGCGGCCACACCTAGCCAACGGGAACCACAATCTTAACCCGGCTCATGGCCGCTAGTCCAAGCGGGAGAGCTTGCTGCACCAGGACCCCAGGTAGCAGGCCGTGGTTTAGCTGAAGTGCTCATCAATAAACACTGCTACAGTGCAGGCCGTGCCCAACTCCACACACGTCAAACAGCTTCAGATTCTACGCTTCGACCACCAACAGGGCAACAAGCAGAACCCGTCGGTGGGACATAAAGAGGTTGAAGTCAGAAGTGACAACATCAACCTCTGTAGGCATGTTCTATAAAAGGGAATGAAATGAGGCTGCACATATTTCCATTAAGCAAGCCAGATGGAACAATGCAGAAGGGGGGGGGGGGAGGGGAAGGCTGGTTATTGGCCCTCTTGCGGTGGTGGCGGCGTTGGCGGCGTTGGCAGCGCCTGTGGCTGTTCTTGTGGGACCTCCGCCGGGATCACTGCTGCCACCGCAACCTTTGGTGGCTCGACCTTGGATGGCTCGACATTCAGAGGCCCAGCCTTCGGTGGCTCGACCTGTAGAGGCTCTGCCTTTGGTGGCTCAGCCTTGGGTGCCTCCACCTTGGGTGGCTCAACCTTAGGTGGCTCGACCTTGGGTAGCTCAACCTTAGGTGGCTCGGCCTTGGGGGCCTCGACCTTGGGTGCCTCGACCTTCGGTGCCTCAACCTTCGGTAGCTCGACCTTGGGTGGCTGGACCTTCACAGGTTCCGCCTTCGGTGGCTCAGCCTTGGCTACCTGCACCCTAGGCGGATCAACTTGCATCGGCCGCGCGGCCGCAGCCACGGCAACCTTTTTAGCTGGCGGGGGGGTTGGGGCCCGCTCCGGCGCAGGCCTCTTGGCTGGGGTGGCAGCGGCGGCGGCGGCAGGCGGCGGCGGGGGCTGTGCCGCTGCAGCTCCCCGCACACCTTGTTTCGGAGGCGGAAGCCTCAGCTGCAGGATGTCTGCCAAGAGATCTAGGCAGGCGCTCGCGTCCCCGTCCTCAATCGCGTTCAGAAGCAGCACACGGTGGCCGCCGCCGTCGACGTGCACGTCAGTGCCCAGCTCCTGTTCCAGCCGCTCCCAGCTCGTGGCCCACTCGTTGAACCAGTCGAGAACGGCTCGGAACGGCGCGCCCGTCAGCAGCGGCGCGGCCAGCGCCGCGGCCTTGCGCATGTCCTTCTCGAGCCTGACGCGGTCCGCCACTGGCATGCAGCAGGCGGGCGCTGCGGAGGCTGTCGGAGCGCCCAAGCCGCCGGCACTGCCAGAGCTGGCTGCCCGTCCTAGAACCTGTCAAATGGAGGAGATAAAGCAGCACACCGTAATTGGATAAGGTGGCATATTCACAGCATCCATCTTGTGATATACCATGCACCCATGAATACCGTAAGAAAGGCAAACAGGTGCACCGGTATGCAACAAGAACACAAGTTCAGAATTTAGCTCTTTTGCACCAGCACTGACAGCAGTTGGACACCCTTAGAGGAGACTACCGGAGACTACCAGTGTTCTGCGCGCAGTGCAGGGCATTTGCGCCTCAAAGTTCAGGGCACCAGAAACATAGATTCATAAGCGAAGGCCTTGACCTAGCTTGCTGTAGCAGGTCGCAAGCAAGGAGGACCCGGCCCAGCTTGCCGCCCACCTGACCACTTGAGGCGACCTTCTTCTTCTTTGCGGCCTCAGCCTCCGCCGCAGCAGCCGGCTGCTTCCGCTTGGCGCCGGTGCCACCGGTCACCGCCGCGATCACATCAGCCGGCACGTTCTGCGCGCCCTTGCGCGCGCCATTCCCGCTCCCGTTCCCGCTGGCCGGGCCGCGGCCTTTCTTCTCTGCAGAGGCCTTGGCGGCGGGCGGCGGCGCAGGCATAGGTTTGGGTGCCGACAGAGGGGGCACCGGCCGCGGCAGGAGCGGGACGGTAATCGGCCCCACGGCCTGCAGCAGCGCCCGTGTGTTCTCCAAGGCGCCATCCGCAGCCTCCACCAGGGCCTCGTAGTCCTCAGGCAAGGGATACACAGGTTCCCCAACAGACCTGCGCACACAGGGAGGGGGCCGGCAGACAAGCTGAGCGTGAGTGTGGGGGTGGGCCTAGGGGGAGGGGTCCGGCAGACACGCTGTGGGTGTGTAAAGGGGGGAGGGGTCCGGTAGACAAGCTGTGTGTGAGTGTGGGGGGGGGTCCGGCAGACAAGCTGTGTGTGTGGGGGGGGGAGGAGGGGTCCAGCAGACAAGCTTCCTTGCTCGTTTTTTCTTATCTGAGAAGGCCCAACCAGGCCACCAGCGGCAAGGGGTAGGGACATCAACTTGAAATGAAGTGGGACGAGGCAGCAGGATCCAAAATTGAGCTATGGGACGCCTGCCAAGACATTCCCTTCCCAGATCCCGTAGAGAAAGGTTGTGTGAACTCCAAGTGCAGCAGCGGTGGCATGCCATGATACCTCGGGCTGGAGCGTGCCAGTTCTTGCTTGACGCTCTGGCCATGAGCTTTGAGCCTATATTCAAACGAGCCTTCACGCCATACACTCAAGCCAAGCACAGCTCATCCCACGCGCAAAGCTGCCGCTATTGCAGCTGCTGCCTCCACTCACTTTGGCGTGTCATATCTTGACTTGGGATCCTTAACAAACTGCGCCACGATGCTCTCAAAGCCGCAAGCGACCAGCCGTTCCGCCACCTTCTTCATGGCAGCCACATTCCCTTTGAAGTGCGCAGGGTCCAGGATGTTCTGCAGCGCCGCCAGGACGTTGAGGAGCTCGCGGAAATCCCGGGAGTGCTCAAGCACCTGCGTTAGAGGAAACGCAGAGGTTGAGCATTGAGCAACGGGGCCAGGGCAGAGGCGTTGCACAGGTATGGATGAGACCCCACACACAACAGGAAGCGTACAAACATGAAAACTGTTTTTACGGAGGCTTTGATTAAAGAAGCCCCCTGTTTGAATGTAGCACTGGGTAGGCTGGCAAGCCCCACCCAAAGAAATAAGAGGTTTAATATTCATTTGGGTGGGCGTTTTTTGTCCAAGTTTCCGTTCTCTTCCTGAACAAAGCCTTGGTGAAACAGAAGCTCCATGCATCCCTCACACTAGGCAGCTCACAGAGCTCCGGAGCCTGGATACGTCCACACTTGAGGCCAGCCCAAATTTGAATTCAGAGCCAGCCCAGAATCGAATGGCCTCACCATTGAAAGGTGCCTCGCCAGGTCGTATGTGTGCAGGGACGCCAGCTCAGACGGCGGCACCAGATCCTCCTCAGACAAGGCCTGCGCCAGCACCTACAACAGCGGCGGGATGCAGAAGTTTGGAAACCGCGTATCAGCTAACATTCCCAACATCAACACAGGCACCAGATTATCTTCGGACCAGGCCTATGCCAGGATTTACAGCAGCGAATCAGGGTTTCAGCAGGTTTGTCACCACACCTAAGCTGCTGCTTATCAGTAACACAGGGAATCCTCCACGGCTGCCCAACAGCACCACTGCTGCGGCCTCCCGCAGGCCATGCACCATCTGTGCAAAAACAAAATCTGCAAGCAGCTACAATATTGCATGATGGAGGTTTTGGAGGAGAACACTCCCATCATAATTATCTTGGATCAGCAAGGCCCCTTGCAGGATCTAACTATCGGTGGAAAGAAGACAGAAAAAGCAGGAAACGTGGATTCACAAAGGCTAGACCGATAACTAAGTGTAATGTTTGTTGTCTGCCGTGGAGCGCAGCATGGCACAGCCGCCTCATCTGTAGACGCCTGCAGGCTTTGCTATGCACAGCA
Organism: Limnomonas spitsbergensis; assembly: GCA_037349105.1. Classification (NCBI taxonomy): domain Eukaryota; kingdom Viridiplantae; phylum Chlorophyta; class Chlorophyceae; order Chlamydomonadales; genus Limnomonas; species Limnomonas spitsbergensis. The sequence continues at coordinate 1,073,399 of JAYJMM010000022.1, read as the reverse complement.
CACCTCACCAACCTAATCTGTGGGCCTAAGACCGCCTGCATGCCCTGTCCCCCCCAACCCATGACATCCCGCATACCTAAGCAGTGGTGGACAATAGGGCCTGCCCTGCCATACCCAACACTTACCCCTAACCTGATCTGCAGCAGACAGCAGGCCCTGCCCTTCTCTGTCCAACACACCTGTGTGTATTCTAGTGAGCACCAGACCACCCGAGGGGGCCAACGCGACCACCGTTTGGCCAATGTGGACCAAGCCTCCATGCCTACGGCCGGTGGCCCAAGCTGCTGGGCTTGCTGCACCAGCCCTCTTCAGCCGTGGGCTGCCATACAGGTGCATTGCAGCTGAAGCCCGATAGGGTACACATCACAGCCCCATGGTAGCGTGCCTAGTGGTACGGCTGAACAGGTGGCTTCCTTAATCTACGCCTCAGGGCGTATTATTCATCTATTTATTCGAACAGCACAGCACAGCCTACCTGCGCCGCAGCGGATAGCAGCGCAACCGGCGATGTGGACGTGACGGCGCTGGCCACGCGGAACAGCATGGAGCGGTTGCTAGGCACCGCTGCCCGGCAGATCTCAGCGTTGATTAGTAGGCTTGTGAGGCAGTCAAGTGCGGCCACCCGGGACGCCTCGATCTCCTCCTTGAGCTTGGGGTCGGTGGAGGAGGCGCCATGCAGCACGTCGCAGATCCAGCCGGTGAGCTGCGAGCTGGAGAGCTCCTTGATGGGCAGGTCGGCCTCGCGCCCGGTCCAGGTGTAAACGTACATGAGCATTTCCATGGCCTGGGCATTGTCGGGGGCATGATTTCGTATCGGTGAGGGGGGGGAGGGAGAGGGAGGGGAGAGGGTATGTGTATGGGGGGAGAGGGGGAGGGGGAGGGGGTAATTATACATGAGCATCTCCATGGCCTGTCAGCGGGTCAAGGGTCATGACTATCCCATTCGGTGATGCTCAAATGACAACACAAAAACGAGGGGAGATCGGAAGCTAGGCAACGGGGTCATGCATTTGATTGATGAAGGGGGTGTGGATCATGCGAGATGATCTGTTAAGGCCAGGCTGCTGATGGTTCGGGCAGCAGGTAGCCTGGCTTGTTTTGGAAAGCTAGCAAGGCGGGCTTCTCCCCCATGGAGAGACTCGAGAGGTGCCACACCTGCAGGGTGTGGTTGATCTCTCTGAGGGCCTCGGGTCCCCACAGGGCGGCAGGCAGCCGGTTGAAGGGCTTAACGGTGGGGATGTAAGCCGCCAGGGACAGGAGGACGCCGGAATCGATCAATGGATCTCTCATGGCCTCATACTGGGCGAGGCGCGTGGTGGCGTCCCTAGCGTCAGAGGGATGCAGCCTGCATAGATGAAGAGGGGTGGGGCCCATTGGGATGAGCCACAGCAGGCTGTCTGAAGCAAAGCATTGCATTGAAAGGAGCAGCAGCTGCATGCATTGCCCACCCTGGCTTCAGAGCTCGCGCCAGGTTTTGTGCGATCGACGTCAGATCGGAGGCATTGAGCTTGACCAAGGCCTCTGGGAATCCCTTGTCTTCAAGGAGTGCGAAGTTGTGCAGCGAGATCAGCGCGTCAGACCAGCCTACGTCGCCGGACATGGAGGTTTCGTGACTTTTATATCGCTGCAGGTATCGAGGCAAGGTGGGGAGGATGCCCAGTCGCAGAGCCTCCACCGCCAGCTGCCGGTCCAGAGTCAGGTCGGAGACGCAGCGAGCCCATGAATCAGCTTGTGTCTCATTAAATTCATAGTGGCCGGGCTCGGTAGTAGCCAGCAATGCGCGAACAATTTCAGGTAACGAAGCTGCAGCGTCATTAGAGTCTTCAATGAGGTTGCAGTCTCTCAACATCCGTGCACACTTGTCGAGCAGTTTTTGACCGCGGACAGCCATGATGATAATCTGAACTCTGTTATATGATGGTCAGATGCGGTCTTCGATGTGGCAGCGCATCAGTCAAATTGGTTGGTTTTGCACAGTTGGTTGCCCCAACCTGAAGGACTGTTCCCCTCTTGCTTCCTCCCCTCCCTCCCACATAGGCACATCACAAAATAATTAATTACACCATCTATTTGCGATGAATACCAGGTTTCTTGCCAGGGCTGAGCAGAGAACACCAACTTTCCCTTTTGTAATCTCAGACTTGGTCAGTTGCAGTCACATATCCATGTAGTGCACATGAGCGCCACATAACAGCACCATTGACATATCTTTAGTACCAAATTAATCCATTCATCTATATTTTGAGTCGGAGCCATGCACGTCAGAAGGCCGGGCATGTTGCAGTGCCTTACACAACCTGTGCCCCCGTCTACAACCGGTACGGTAGTGCTTATTTTAATTGTGATCACCAGGCAACCATTGCACGGCAGCTGGGCAGCCACCACTAGGCTGATGGCGGCCTAGTCTATTACGGCCTGCAGGCGGTGTGCCTATACCGGTTTAGGTAATGACGTGATGCCCGAGGCTCCTACGGCTGAAGGCCGTCATGTAGCTGAATCGTAGATCGAGCACCCTCAAATTGACATAGCTACCTACGGCAACTGCATCCCCCAGTAAGCAAGAATGCTCATCCCAATTCAGCTATGGCAGATCCAAGGGGAGTCATGCAGTAGGCATGAACACTTTTCCTCCCAACCCAAGCTATGGGACGTGGCTGAATGAACGGACCCTGAGTCAACAAATGTTCAACTTACAGCGCCTGCATGTCAAGCAGAACAACAATTTTCGAAAGATCCAGATAGCGCTAACCAGGAGAACATTGTCTCTCACCATCAATAGTGATCAGCGTTGAGGCCTGGCCTAGGTACTTGATTCCCATGTGGTTCATCAAAAAAAGTTCAAGGGGGTGGCACCATAATAATTATTATTTACACCTTACATTTATCTGCCTTGCCCCAGCTTGCACATGACCGCCAGCCTTTCCCCCACGGCGATGGCGGCCACCACTGTCCCCAACATGGCCTCCAGCATGAGCCACCTGCAGAAGTGCACACAGGAGGACAACATGTCAATGCAGCTTAACAGTGCATACCCACTGGGCCCTGCTAAACACTCAACATGTCAATGAAGGTGTAATGTCATTGCCAAATGAGGACAACAGGCTCTATAATGAGCTGGGAACCTCTAGTTCTGCAACACACATTGCAAGCACCCAACAAAGCTGACGTGCTCTGAGGACTGAAGACACTCCTGGCTACTTGGCATGCATTGCATTGTGTACTTCACAGCACTCAACCGTACAGTGCTGTGCGGTACGGTGCAGTGCAGTGCAGTAGGGAACAGTTCTTTACCAGAGGCCAGGCTCACCTGGGTAGCTGTAAGCCCACAGATTGCTCCTTGAAGCCATGTTTCTCATAGAAGCTGACGTTTGAACTGGTGCAAGGAAAGAGGGAGTCAGGGATGCAACTTGGCATGCTTCCGTTCAGCTCTCAATGCCAATTCCAGGGTATTCCAGGCTACTTCAGCTGCAATTCAGCTGCAGCCCTCATTGCATGTTTCAGGGTACTTAAGCTACAGTTCAGCTCCATCACTGCCTCAGGCCGTTAGGGCCTGGTGCAGCAGGCACTATCGCTAGGGTCACCGGTCTTAGTCCAGTAAAGGTTTCTTCCCCATGGGACCAGTGGTAGCTGCCTAATGCCCCCATATAGGATGTACCGGCAAGGAGCACAAACAAAGTCCGGTCAAAGTTTGTTCTGCATGAGACCAGTGGTTGCTGCCTCATGCCCCCATGGGAGGTACCGGCAAGGTGCGCAAACAAAGTCCTGTCAAAGTTTGTTCTGCATGAGACCAGTTGTTGCTGCCTGGCAGCCCCCATAGGAGGTACCGGCATGGTACGTAAACTAAAACTCTCTGTCAGCCCTAGTGACAAGGTTTAGAACGGTGCATACCCGCTGAGCCCTGCTGAATGCTCGGCCGCGTAGGGCTGGTAGGGTCTGAGCAGCCTCAAGTCCAGGTCCCACTTACAGCCAGGACCATGGTGCAGCAATGCCCCCCTCCTATGCGAGGGGGGCAGAGGCATGGAACCCGGTGATCTAGACAGGGGGAGAGAGGATCCTTTGGCAGGTTCGATCCCTCATCCTTTGCCACCACTGGTACAACACTGGTGGCATCCATACCCAAAGGATGAGGGTCATTGAGGGATCGGACCTGCCAACAGTGTTGTACCACTGGGCCATTCCCCCAAGTGACAAAGTGACCGGATATTAAAGCATGTTGATCCGTTTGCTTCATGGGTGATGGATGGATAGTGTGCAGAGGAGGACGGTCAGAGAGAAATAAACCTCTCCCAAAGCTCAGGGCCGATGCCGCGCATCTGTTCCCCTGTCCAATTTCCAACGAAAGCTTATGGATCCCTGACCACGTACAGGGTCAGAGGAGTCATTCATGCGGCATTGATGGTTTTCAAAACTAAACCACAGCATGGCTGTTTGCATTCAGAAAGGCCAGGGGGGACATGGGTTTATTTCGTCGTCAAACATGTTTGCGGGCACCTGTCCCAAGCATCAAACCTCATGCGCCGCTGGACCTCTTGTTTTCCACACACTTAACGCACCAAGGCATGATGCGTATTCTGAATAAGTCGGGTGAGCCGTCACGTTGCACAACGCTGTTCCCTTGTTCACCACGTCACCCAGTTCTAGTGCTTTACAAATCATCCTTCGGTTTGCTTGCACCGCATCGCATGGTTTATTGACACCTCACCTCGTTGTTGTGATCCACACCTCATCATAGGGTTCAGCCTTGGCTAGGAGTTGATTCACAAGCGATGCGCCGATGCCCCGTCCTCTGAGATAGGGAAACACACACACACACAAACACATGTTCAGATAAAGGGACCTTACAACTCAAGGGGAAATCAAAACTGGATTGGTGTATCCTACAGACCTTTTAAGAGAAAAAATCCAGCTTCGCATTTTTTATGACAGTTAGCGGTGTAAGCCATGGCACATCGTGATCAGTGTCCATGCGGCCATGCCCATTAATCCGGCCTGGTTTCAGAGGATCACCTGCTGCCCTCCTGCACAACTAGAGACCGCAGCTCATACACCCGCTTGCTGTCCTCGCCAGCCTTCATTTCCACCTGTCCAAATCCAGCAAGTGCGCCTGACTGCACGTCTTCCGCAACAATGAAGCGTTCAGGCACGATACCCAGCGGATTCATCCTGCAAGCACCGGTGGATGGGCAGGGCTGACAGGCTTGCACTCAAAGCCTCTGTAGACACAATCAAACAGAAAACGTTACTTTTCTCTCCACAGTGATTGATTGATGCCTAAAGCATCTGCAGGCCCTCCCTGCCTGTACCGCAGCCCATCTGGCATGCTTTGGCATGCATGCGAACGTCTGCTGGCAGGCCGTAGACAGTTTGAATCTGGTCGGGTTTTTGATTTGAAAGCAGAAGCTCCTCTGACGTGTGTCCCGATTGCATGCATCCTGAATGGTCGGGAAGGGAACACGTCAGGAAGTGTCAGTTGCTGCAGCTCCGAAAACACGATGCTGACGTGGATGTACGATGACGTCATACAAATAGTCTTCGAGCCATGATCAACAACCAATTGACGATTTTCAGCAAATCCAAACATGGACGCACAAGCTCGACGACTGCAAGTTATATCAGGCCATTTTGAGGTCAGGAATCAGACAAAGGCACCCCCACAGTCATCCGCCCTCATCAGCGACCTCAACACGCTGCTCGACCATGACAACCATGACATGCGGCGAAAGATGAAGGAGTTCATGAAGGCTGATATTTATATCCCGTGAGTACGGAGGCTGGGGGGGCCACACGGCACGGGCAGAGTCGCAGCAACAGACAAACGCGCAATTACGCCAGATACCCTTCCCAAGGGTGATATCATGCATAATTAGATAATAAACTTTTACTAGAAACTCACCCTGCCTGTGTTTGTTGCCGACCTTTAGAAGGTACGACATGGACCTGCGGGACGAGCGCGAGCTGGCTCTGCTGCGTCTGAAGGGTGTGTGTCACGCGGGCTTTATCTCCGTCTCAGACTTCAGGTGAGCTCCTGGTTGCACTTCACCCACATCGCCGCATGGCCCAGGCCATCAACTGCCATGCCCCATGCTGCACCATGGCATATTGGCAACAGCTTCCCAGCGCAGCCATGCATGCGCATCTTACCTGCTTCTGATGCAGCCACGAGTTATGAATCAAAGTTATGAAGACTCATGTGTACAGCGGCCAGTGCTGTCCCCAGTGAACCATGTGTTCCCCCATCAGTCAATGTGATGGAGGCACAGGTCTAGTTGTTCATAGTCTTCATTCAGGCAAAAATTACCAGACCAATGAGAGACCTGTGGGATGACAATTGACATGCTGCGCTAGTGCGTTCTCATTGCTCCCCTAACTGCCTACCTGACTACCGGTACGTCCCTCATGAATTTATGTTGTCACAATTGCGCTCTTTTTGCTCCCCATCCCTGTGAAATTTACGGTGCTGAAGCTATAATTTAGCTACATCAGAGATTGCGGCATTAGGTCGTGCTTCAGGGTGGAATTTCAAGAAACTGCGCATCTTCGCAGCTCGTGAGCTTGCGGTTTACTCCTGCCCCTTAACCTCGAACCCAGGTCTGATCCACTGCGCATCTTCGCTGCTCACGAGATAGCAGCATTCTGTGACCCGTCGATGGCCACCAAGATGACTGTGCAGTTCAACCTGTTTGGTGGCACTGTGCTCAAGCTGGGAACCAAGGTGGGGTGTGGACAAAGCTGGGGACCAGGGTTTGGTACTCATTTCGTTTTTTCAAATACGCAATTAATTATAAATGCCTGAGATGTGAGAGTGTGCGTAAGGAGCTGCGCAGGGACCTGGGGTCCGGGGTCAGCGGCCTTCGGTGGGGATTTGGGAACGAACCCCCAAATCTCAGAACCAATGTTTATCACTGAGTAGAGCTTCTTGTCTGTTTTAACTGTCTTACTTCAATCAGTCAATATTTGGAGTTAAGATGTTTGAGCCGCGGCAGCAAAAAGCCTTTTTATATTTTCAGTCAGGCTGTCTTTTGTCAATTATTTATGGCCTGGTTTATGGCCTGGGGCAATTTATGGTCTTAAACAAAATCACTGTTTGGTAGGGACAAATGTGTGGTTGGCCTTACCATATGGCCGGGACTTTCTTGTGCGAGGCGCCAGGTCGTGCTTGCAGCTCGTGCCCTCAGACTTCCGCCTGCCAGGTGAACGATGCGACCCTCGGGAATCAGAAAGATCTAGCATGAAAACTGAGCACCCTGTCCCTTGGCCGTGTTAAACTTTGGGGGACATTTCAGACATTCTGTATTTGAATTTGAATTTGAAACTGAAATTGCAACGTCGCAGGCACATCACGATGCGCTTCTGAGCAAGATGGACACTCTGGAGGCAGTAGGTGAGTGGTGTCATGCACATTGAACGCCTTGCTAGGAGCAGGGGGAGGGTTCACGGGTACATCTGATTCAATGTCATCATGACAAAACCCATACTTTTACGGTACATCATAATGCAATAAGGAGGTACATATACTAGTATACGGCACACCCACATTTGTGCAATATCAAAGGAGTCTATATGCCTGTAGTACACACTAACATCTGGCAAACTCATCCGTGTTGCAGGCTGCTTTGGTCTCACCGAGCTCGGCTTTGGGAACAATGCCGTCGAGATGCAGACGACAGCTACCTACGACTGCGCAACGCAGGTGTGACCTGGAGGGGTCCTGACACCTGAGGGCTGATGTGCACACGTGTTGAAGCTCATCAAATATGAGGGGGCCCGTACGAGAGCGAAACATGCGGGCAGCTACCTCTGACCCAGCGCCGCAGTTGTGGCCTGCAGATGTCCAGTGAATTAACGTTTGAGCGTAGGCCAGCCTGTCAGTTAGTACTTTTTCGGCCTTCCTTCAGCCCTCAACACGCATGCCCGCTGTTCCAGGAGTTCATCATTCACACTCCTACCACGCTGGCACAGAAGTACTGGATCACCAACGGCGCGGTGCATGCACACTGGTGCGCTGTGTTTGCTCAGCTCATGGTCAAGGGCGTCAACCACGGCATCCACGCCTTCCTCGTTCGCACCAGGTAGGGAGGCTGTCAGGGGGGGGGATTTTGGGATGTGAACATACGGTGAGGGGGGTGTCAGGGTTTGAGGGGGGTTTTAACCCTTAATCTCGTGCGTACCAGATGAGGGGGCCGTCAGGGTTTGCAAGAGTAAGGGGTTGGGGTTCAGGGTCAGGAGCCAAACCCTAAGCCCTTCCTTGTGTGCATTAGGTAAGGGGAGCGGCGGGGGTTCTGAGTTAAAACCTTTGACCCGAACTTTGATCCCTCCATCGTGCACACAAGAGGAGGGTGACCTTGGGTTCAAAGTTAGGGGTTGGGTTGAAAGGGTTGGGAGTTAAGGGTTTGGGTTGCAAGGGTTGAAACTTAGGGGTTGGGTTGCAAGGGTTGAAAGTTAGGGATTGGGTTGAAAGGTAGGGTTGAAAGCTTAATTTGATGGTCTGGAAGCTGAGTTCACCTGGAGGCTGTGACGCCCCTCTTGTTGGAATATGGGTGAACCGCCAGTGTGGCAGTGTGAAATCTTTCATACTTTGCTCCCTTGATCACTGTCTGATTGAGGGCTTCTTCACAAGTGGCAAGGTACAGTACATTCCATAAAAGTCACGATGTTTCTCCATATTTATCATGAAGGATGAGGTATGTGATCTCACCCTCCCTTCTTCTTCCTCCTGCTCCCTCAGAGCCTTTCCCTCCATCCCCTCACTGCCTTGCCCGTTACCAGGAACGCTGACCTCAGCATATGTACCGGCGTGCGGATTGAGGACATGGGCCACAAGATGGGTTGTAACGGAGTGGACAACGTGCGTTTTTTCCTGGGGGCTGGGGGGCAGGGGGAAACCTGGTGCTTTGCAGGAGTTTCATTTTTTTTTGCGGGCCAGATTTCCTTGAAGGGACGCCGGGCGGCTATGGCTCCGTTGGGGGCCAAGTATGACCGGCCAGCGGCTGGTGGCCTATGCAGCAGGGCAGGCGGCCTCAGGAGCCCTTGGCCGCAGGCCGGGGGTATCTGAAACGTTTTTGGGCTGCACTTCTGTTTACACTGCTGGGCTGTTGTTGGGGAGAAGCGAGCTGGGCATACAAATCCCAACTCATAAAACATGGATAGTGCGTATAATGTTTAAAAGGTTGCTTAATTTCCTTTCTCCATGCATCTAGGGTGGCAGTCTGAGGTAGTTGAGGGCGTTCTCTTTATCTGGGCAAATGAAACAGCCACCATACCTGAGCCTGCCCATGCATGAGCATAGTGGCTGATGATGATAGATGATGCATGCATGACAACTAACGCATGCCCATGCATACCCATGCTGCCCCGGAGCGCATATTGTGATAACCGCACAAAAGCTGCTGCCATGATTGCCCCCCCCACGCAATGACGCTAGCCCACGCATGCCCATGCTGCTGTATATCTTATTGTGTGCCTTCCTCCTGCCTCCTCATACTCTCCTCGTACCCCTTTAACCTCCTTCTGCCCTCCTCTTACAGGGCAAGCTGTGGTTTGATCACGTGCGTGTGCCGCGGGGGGCGCTCCTCAATGCCTTTTCAGACGTGTCTCCGGACGGCACCTTCCGCAGCACCATCACCAAGCCTCGCGACCGCTTCCTTAAGGTGACAGGCTGGCAGGGTCATGCTGCCTCCTGAGGATGGGGAATCTGAAGATCCATTAGATCTTAAGATCTGTCAGATCTATATATCTGACTTTCGATGCAATTGTTTTTAGGGTGGAAGGGAGGCAGTGGGTCGACTTGATCGACCCAGGTTGTCCTGACAGCCTCTTGACCTGACAAAAAAGTGTCACCTTGATTTGAACTTACTACACAAAGAAGATTCTTCCTTGACGGGATTGTTTAAGAATGCAAAAAGACTGTGTATTTTGTGTAATGCAGCAAGCTTAGCCACCTCGGGGCCAATGCAAACCTTGACCGGACGGTGGCCTAGGCAGCTGGCTGCTTACAGCACTGTGACCCCAGGGCTGTAGGCTGTGATATGCTGGGTATGATTTCCGATGCAGCATTACACAAATCGTCGACCTGACGCTGGTGCTGCCTGGTACCTGCAGGTGGCTGACCAGCTGCTGAGCGGGAGGCTGTGCATTGCCAGCATGATGCAGGTGAGTGTGCAGGTTTTGGCGGGTAGGGTTGGGGCCAGGGTGAGCAACTTGAGGAGTGCAGTTGGGGATTGAGGAGGGGGGGTCAAGGGAGAGCCACTGGTGGTATCTGCGACGGCAGGAGGAGGTGGGTGTCGACTGTCGAGGGAGGGCCTATGGAGGGACGTGTGTGGTGCTTTGGAGACCTATGTCACCTTGACAGGTCTGGATCGTTGTGTGTGGGCTGTGTCCCTGAGCTGGATTTTAATCCTGGCAACGCGTGTCTCGCGTGCCTGATTGAGACAAGCATGTGCGTGGTTCCTGTTCAGATTTCAGCAGCGTCGAGATAAGACAGGGCAGCTTTGCATCATCACGTGCCTACCACTGCTTTAATGGCGGAGCAATCCTGACTTTTGTCTTCCCTTTTTATACCTATTTTTTTCATGTCCTATTTGACCCTCCTGTTCAGAGCGGCTCCAAGCTGGCGCTGACCATTGCGTTCCGCTACGCTGCCAGCCGGCTGTGTGTGGGGCCTAGTGGCCACAGCGACATGCCCATCCTGGACTACCAGCTGCAGCAGAGGCGAGTTACGGGGCGCTTGTTTTCAACTTCAATTTATTTCTTGCTTCTACTCCGCTTTCAATTCTGTCAGCGCCATGCTCATCCTGGTGTGCAGCTTCAGCTAAGGAGGGACCTGGGAAGCTTAAACGAGGCTCAGAAGGGGGCTATTTTGTATCTTCCATTTGTAGTGGATTTCAGCTCCGCTTTTTAAATGACACATTTAAAATCAACGCTACCGGTAGTTGAGCAAAGCGCTGGTAGAGGTTGGGAGCCCCTGGCGTTTGGAGTCGGGGTGGTAGGAGAGACATATCCCTGGAGGGCAGGGGATGGGCTCATCGGTGAATCGTTGAGGGGAATTCCCGGGATGAGTCAGCAGGTGTGGGGCTCAAGTGATGTCCCTGATTGATTGCTTCAAGTTCCTGCTGCATGGGAGTCCCCCTGCATGGGGGTCCAGCCACATGTGAGACCTGCTGCATGGGAGTCCTGCTGCATGGGGGTCCAGCCACATGTGAGACCTGCTGCATGGGGGTCCAGCCACATGTGAGACCTGCTGTATGGGAGTCCCGCTGCATGGGGGTCCAGCCACATGTGAGACCTGCTGCACGGGGGTCCAGCCACATGTGAGACCTGCTGCATGGGGGTCTAGCCACATGTGAGACCTGCTGCATGGGGGCCACATGTGAGACCTGCTGCATGTGAGACCTGCTGCATGGGGGTCTAGCCACATGTGAGACCTGCTGCATGGGGGTCCAGCCACATGTGAGACCTGCTGCATGTGAGACCTGCTGCATGGGGATCTAGCCACATGTGAGACCTGCTGCATGGGGGTCCAGCCACATTTGAGACCTGCTGCATGTGAGACCTGCTGCATGGGGGTCCAGCCACATGGGAGACCTGCTGCATGGGAGACCTGCTGCATGGGGGTCCAGCTGCATGGGAATCTCGCTGCATGGGAGTCCCGCTGCATGGGGGTCCAGCCACATGTGAGTCCTGTTGCATGGGAGACCTGCTGCATGACAGTCCTGTTGCATGGGAATCCTGCTGCATGGGAGGCCCGCTGCATGTGCGTCCCCTTGCATGGGAGTCCCGCTGCATGAAGGTATCGCTGCGTGGGAGTCAAGCCGCCCTGTGCATGGCTCTTGCTGCATAGAATTCAGGCTATCTTCCAGGACGTAATCAATCGGAACCGCCCCGGGGTGTTTTTATTCTAGTTTCTAACCCCCTCACATGTAGCGCCCCCTTTCTGTGTCAATCAAATCCAGTTGTGAAGGTACGTAAGAAATTGTGTAAGTGCTCTTAGCCTCCAGGCATCATCCCCCATCCCTACAGTGCCCTCTGACTGTGCCCCCTACTGCCTTCCCCCCCTCAGGGCTCTGGTGCCCCTGCTGGCGCGGACCGTCTGCCTGAACATTGGCCTGAGTCACATCAAGGATCGCTGGGTGCCTGCCAGTGGCTTTGATGGCCGGCCGGTGGATCCCAAGGTGAGGCAGGGAAGCCGATGCGGGCTCCACACAGTCTTGTCCTCAAATCCTGACTGTAACCGGTGCTTGCTTGCTTGTTTGAACTGCGGCGTTTCGCCACAACATGTGACAGGATTGGGTCCGAACATTGCGCCTTGACGTATGCTGTGACATCATAATTGGATGCGCAACTGTGCTGTCCATTTGCTTAACGATGCACCCTCCTTGCTAAATGTCTGCCTGTCTGCTTGATGACACGCCCTGCTAGCTGAATAGCTCTCTCTTTCTCAACTGTGCAGATTGCCACTGAGGTGACTGCGCTGGTGTGCGCCATCAAGCCGCTGTGTGCGTGGAATGTGGAGGAGGTGGCCACCTGCTGCAGAGAAAGGTGACCAGGGGTGCATGTGCAGTATTCCGCAAGGGGTCGTCAAGATGTGATCCTCAGGAATGGCTGCAGCAGGCATGTGTTTGCTTAGCATGTGGAGGCGGTAGCCACCTGCTGCAGAGATAGGTAGCCAAGGCAAGCAGTTGTATTTGAAGTGGTATGCAATAGTTGGGAATATGGCTGCAGCAGGCGCGTGGCTGCGTACAATGTAGAGGCGGTGGCCGCCTGCTGTTGGGAGGGTCGGGAAGGAATGGGCAGTTTGATTAGGGGGGTCTTCATGATTCGTTGTATGGCTTTTTCATCAGTTGGCTCTGTGCATGGCATGTGATGGCGGCGACAAGCTTCTGCAGAGAGCGGAAGCTTGGGGCAGTGGGCTGAAGGGGAGTGGGCTGAGCGCCCAAGGGTTGGAACACATTAGGTTGGGAGGCAGCCCCGGGGAAGTGTGGACAGGGTGTGACTGGGCTAAAGAATACTTGAAGTTTTTTTCATTTCAGCCAAGCAGGGTGCTACTGTCTGCTGCTTTTGCTCTGTCGTCTTACCACTGCAGCCCTGAACATCCAGTGCTGCAGATCTGATCTGATCTGGTGTGATCTGATCATCTGATCTCCGATCCGATGCGGTCTGATCATCTGGGGTTGGATCTGGTCTGATCTGATCTGTCCATGATGTCTATGATCTGATCTGATCTGACCTGATCTGATTGTCTGATCTCCTATCTGATTGCTGCAGGTGTGGCGGCCAGGGCTACCTGTCCTGCAACCGCTTTGGCCAGGTTCTGGGTTTCGCACACGCTGGCATGACAGCAGAGGGAGACAACAGGTAGGCTGGCAGTGTGGCAGATGGAAATGGGTGTTGGGGTTACGTGCTGATGTGGCCAGGGCAGTGTGGCAGATGGAAACGGGTCATGGGTTTGGGATTTCAGGTGGGCTGGCAGGTGGCGACGGGGTAGAGCTGGAAGTGAGCCGAAGGTGAAAAAAATGCAATTTCGGCGGCAGCCGAAAATGAAACAATTTGGGTTGAAGCCAAAATACCAGTATCTGAAAAGGCCTTTTACTGTAGAACCACAGAGCCTTCGCTTAAAATTTATTAAACATTGGCCACTTGGTCAGCGCGGACATGGCTGCGCGCAAATAATAATTCAAAAATTTCCGCTGCGCTGAGTTAAACTCGTTTTTTCGTCGTAAATGCTGCGCGGAATGTGAGTCAGGTGCCTGTTGCAACTGCTGCGCGGCGTTAAATTACTGAACTGCACAAAAATGGTCTGTTTTTCTGAATCATTTTTGGCTGCGCGACGATTTTATTTTTGCTGCGCGGACCCTAGGTCGTTTTATTCCCTGGCTTTACGGTATTTGTATGGCTCAAGTGGGGGCTGGCAGGTGGGAACTGGCTCAGGATTGAAAAATCGAGGTTGGCTGGAAGTTTTCCAGGTGGAGGCGAGCTATATTAACCGCCCTTGTGGGGAGGCCAAGCTTGGAATGCAATACCAAGGTTTTGCTTGGACTGGGGAGAGTGAGGGGTCAATTCTTCATCTCGGGTTGGTTGAATATTGAAGACCTCGTCGCCCAAGCAGTCTGAATCACAGGGCACCTAGCAGCGTCGGGCCTTTGTCCCCGCGCCTGCGCCCCCCTTCCACCCCTACTTACTTCTGATTGATTTTCAGTTGTCAGATGTCTGATTAATTTTCAGTTGTCAATTCATCCATTGCCTCTGCGTAGGGTCCTCATGCAGAAGGTGGCTAAGGAGCTCATGGGCATGATCACCTGGCCCAAGGTTGCGGCCCGCATGGCCCAAGGCACGCCGCTGCCTCTGTCCGCCTATGCTGGCGGGAATCTGCAGCAGCAGTTGGCTGAGCTGACTGTGCTGCACCAGCTGCTGCTGGCACGAGAGGCGAGGCTGCTGCGCTCCCTGCAGCAGGTGCGGAGGGCCTCGGGCGGTTGGGGCAGCGGGGATATGTTGGGCAAGCAGGGGGCTGGCGGGGCAATGGGGGGTTGGGTGGGCAGCGGGGATATGACGGACCAGCAGGGGGCTGGCGGGGCAATGGGGGGTTGGGTGGGCAGCGGGGATATGACGGACCAACAGGGGGCTGGCGGGGCAATGGGGGGTTGGGTGGGCAGCGGGGCTATGACGGACCAGCAGGGGGCTGGTCGGTTGGCCGGGGTATGACGCGGGGGCAGCGCTCATGAAGCTATGGAGCGATACAGTACGCTGCCACCTAAGAGAACAAACGGATCTAGATATGAAATTTACGTCATTCACAACACATAACCATTGGTGCTGGCGTAGTAGGTTTGCCAAGCTGATTCCTCGAGCCTGCCAAGGCAGGGACCTGTGCTGGCAGCAACTAATGGAAAAGTGCCGGGTGTTTGCTCTAAATAGTGCCCCCCCCCCCAAAAAAACTTTAAAAAAATACTTTGCACATGGCTATTTGAGCCTTGGCCATGCTCTCTGATCGTGCTGTCGATGCCTTCAGAGTCTCCAACTGCTGCTTTCCCCTCCTCTGCCCTTTCTTCCACTTCGTCCCTGTCCTCTTCTTCCCTTTCTGCCTGCAGGCCATGCAGTCTTGCAGCCATGAAGACTTCTTCGACGAGTGGATGAAGCGGCAGTCAGACCTAGTGCAAGGCACTGCACTCGCATACGCGGAGCGGGAGGTCATGGATGCCTGCCTCAGCCAGCTACAGCAGGTGCGTGCCAAGGAGCAAGGCCGGATCTGTTACACACATGGCCCAGTGTTTATTTCATTGCGTTTGAGGCCACTTGGCTTGGCTGGCTGCTGGGCGGCCACCACTGGGCTATTGGGGACCAAGCCTTGACCAACGAAAGATTTTGTAAAATCATTGCAAGACGAGCGTAAAACCTTTAGATTTGTTTTATACCGGCCTATGGTTGGGGGCCACAGATCTTTGATTAGCTGCACCAGGAGCACTCTACTGTATGCTGTAATGTAGCTGACTCGCAGCTCAACTTCTCTAGCTTAATCATTTGAAGTGTTGGCCTGTATCTGGCGCTACCAACCACAGTGCTCTTTCCAAGGTGTAAAGCCAGCCGATTCTGCGTGCTGCCACTCCTCTTATTTTCTTGTCATCGGCTTTCCTGAACCTGACAAGCCTGCAGTTTTTGCGCTTGTGCGCCTGCTGATTCTCCCTCTCGTTTCCTCCCTCGGCCAGTTCCCCCGCATAGCAGGTACAAGTCCCCTACGCCTTGATGTTGCCCCCGTGTTTCTTTTCCCCCCTACAAATTTAACTTGGACAGGCCGCCCAGCGGCCGCCAATGGAATATCTGGAGCAAATTTGGACCGGCCTACAACCAGTGGCAAGAGCAGCAAGGCTGGCCACGTATGAGGCCTCTGGCCAGCGGCCGGAGTGTAGCTGACATGTAGCTGAGTCAAGATGAAAGAAAACTGAGTTGCCCAATGGACTGCTGGCAAATCTCTGAATCTCCCCCTCCCCCCCTGGCCTGTAGGCACCCGCCTCTACGCGGGAGGTCCTGACGCAGCTGACCCGCCTGTTTGCTCAGCGGTCCATTGAGAAGGACCTGCCCTGGTTCATCGCCGAGGAGCTGCTGCCAGCGCAGGTGAGGGCTTCCGGCTGGGTTCGGGGTTGAAGATGAAGGAAGTTTTAAGGGTTGAAGATTTAGGGTGCATTAGCTCTAACCAATAAGACCCTGCCCTGGTTAATTGCCGAGGATCTGCTGCCGCCACAGGTGAGACTTCCCGGCAGGTTTCAGGGATAAACGTTTGTGGCAGGGGAGAGGTTGCCGGCACTCGGGTGGGAGCTCCCCAGCAGGGTCCACATAGGGGGATCAGGCACATCACGGCCTACAGCTGCAGAGGTCCCGTGCATCAAGTTCTGATATGGGCCAGCGGCTGAGGCTAGCCCAGGTATTTCCCCCAGAAGCCTAGGGTGGCTGCCTGGCAGACACACAAAGGTAAAATATGGTGTGCAGTGAAAATAAGCATTGCGCTCTGATAGCTGGGCCACTCGGCAGAGCTACAGCATGACCACAGGTACAATGAAATTGCCTGGTGCAAGAAATTATGACCCATCTGAAGGGCAGGGGCAGCTGGGTAAGGTACGTATTCAAAACCTTCCTTAGGGGGTTGTATTGCTTCACTGAGGGTGATATGACTTGCCATTGAATTGTATGATATCAGGGTGTCTGCCTTGCTATTGAGTGGAAGACTTCCTGCATTGCCGCAGGCCGGCCGAGCCTTGCCCGCCTCTGTGCGCAGCGCAGTCACTGAGGTGGGCCCCATGGCCCAGGCGGTGGTGGAGGCGTTTGGCATTCCCGACCACCTCGTGGCCGCACCTATTGCTGGTGACTGGGAACGCTATAACAGAGTGGACAACAAGGGCGAGCTCATTGGAGAGGCGGCTAGGGCCTGATATGGTAGTCCGCATGCGGCTGTCTGGTTGTTTGGCTTTTCATGTTGTGATGGCTGGATTTTAGGCAGTGGGGGACAGGTAGATCATCTGCCTAGGTATTATCATGTGAAGATGCCTGCTACCTACCAGGACCGCATGAAAGAGGTTTTGAAACTCAAAGAATTATACTATGGCTGCTCATTTTGAGACCGCCACGCTTGCATTTAAGCTATTGGCTGCATTTCAGATCCTGAACACAATTGCTGCAAGTCGAGCCAGCCATGGCTGCATTTGACACCGTCATGAGTACACCATGGCAACATTAGCAAACAAAACGCTCGCAAGAAGAACCCAGCATGCTCTGTTGCAATAAAAACACAAGCTTGTCACTCCACTTTATATCCAATTGAGTCCTAGGAGATTTTCACTGCCAGGCAAGAACATCACTGCCGCTCTCATGAGAAAAGGCTACATGCTACCCATTATATCGCGCCTGTCCCTCATGATAATAACTAGTTCTTGCCCATGGTCCACCCCCACTAACTGGATCATGGACAGCACAGTTCTGGCACAATGATGCTGCCGTCATGAGGCGTGCCCTTGCATTGGAACGTCGTAGCACTGAGGGATTCATCATCAAGACTAATTCCCAGAGGGGCGATCATGATCTTCACTTTGCCGCAGTAGCCGCTCAACGCTGCCCATGTGCCTAGATCCCGGGCAGACCCGGCAGCGGCGACGCTGGTATGTGCTTCATGGATGGCAGTAGCCTGGAACATGAGACCATCGATGACGGACGCGCAGGCCGTTTGTGCGTACTCAGGCCCGAGCAGGGCCTCCAGAGGATTTGTCTTCGTAGATCTGAACGCCGTGCAGCCACCGAAGTCGTCGTCTGACGTCTCCTCCAGGAGCACGACGATCTGGGACGCACCATTATTTCCAGAGTAAGCATTTGTGGTCTGAGTTGTGGTCGCGGGGAACGAGGTTGACTGTGTCTTCGAAGTAGAAACAGACATCCAAGTCACGTAGCCGAGCAGTGTCACAACAGCAACAGTCAACACCACAATCACTGGTGCGTTCAACGAAGATTTCTTGCTGTAGCCCATCAAAGGCGTTGACATCTTGATGTGCTGTACAGAAACAAGCAGGTTGAAGGGACCACGTGTGCTTCGCGAGACTCGTTAACAGGCTTGTGATAAATATCTGTCTCTTAAATGCAGTTTGGATACTGAGCAAAGTCAGACACGCCTTTCATCGACAGATGGGCGCTTGGGCGTGCCCAAGGGGCGTGCCCACTAACATTGGGCAAGCCCCGGCTGCCACTAGTCACGACCACCGGTCACGAACCGACGACCACCGTTATGACCAGCGCATGCGGTAGTGAAGTAGGATTGTTCCATCGGCTTAGAAGAGAAGCTCTGTCCGGTGAGTTATGCATACTGTTTTAGGAGTGGTGGACCATCACGCGCAATTTCAGATAAGTAGTCTTTCAATCTAGGGCAGAAGTTCTGGGGTGTGACGTGGTACAGTAGGATCCAAAGGGGTAGGAACTTCTCTGGTAGGAACAGGGGATCCCCTGCTTTGTACCAAGTTTTGATTCCAAAAATCCGGGCACGGATCTTGAGCACCCGAAAGAGAGGGGTGCAGCGGGACAAGCTCTCTGGCTGTTCGAACATACCATGTTGCAATTGACAGGATTTCCAGGTCCACCCGCTTCGTAGCACACACACACACACACACCCTTCATCCCCAGCAATCACATTTTTAGATTGTTACTGCACATGTCCCATACACACAGATCAGCGCACACACGGCCGTGTCATGCTGAATCAGCGCACCGCATGTATTACTGTTTCTATCTTGTAAATGTGCTGTGCCTTCAGAATGTAACGAACTCCTCTTCACTGCTGTTCAGACTCGAATTACTAACTGTAAGTAGCCAAGCCTTTCTGGCACTGAGTGTCCACCAGGGCCCAACGGAGTTTTGCATAATAATGCAAACCGTTACCCACAAGCATTCACCACCCCGTCCAGGTCAGCCACGCATCACCACAACGTCCCTCGTGTGGCTTCCATAGAGCCTTCAACGATTTCCCCCCTTTCATTCATGTAAGCTTTCATGCAATTGTTTCACTCACTGATTGAACAAAATCAAGAAATCTGGAACCAGTCTGAACGACCAGCGCCAGTAGCGGCAATGAAGATCGAGAAAGCAATAACAAAATTCTCTCTACGCATCTGAGTTTCAAGTGATCCATTATTTGATATCCACGAACACGAGTACACGGCAGACATGCTATAATGCTTCCATTGGTCACCCCCTCTGGTCATGGTCAGCAACATGTCAAGCAAGGCAGCGCTGCAAGGTCCCTTACTCCATCATGCCCTCAGCTTCAGCCGCAAGGCCATAATACTTCATGCTCAGCTTTGCTTTAAGGGCCGTTTCTGCTGCTTCCGCGGCCTCGTTGAAGTATCCTGCAGCTGCCGGGTAATCACACTTCAAGCCATGCCCGCCCGCCATGAGCAGACCGCCAAGAGCAGCCAGCAATTCATACCTGCGCCAGCAACGCAACGGGTTCAGGGTTCGAAGTGGCGCCCCAGGAGCACTTGATTAGAATCAGGAAACACCGTACCGCGAACATGGTGTCATAGTCGCAGAAAGTTCAGCTGCATTGCAGGTGTTTTAGAGTTCTCCAAAGAAAAAAACACC
The DNA here is from genome assembly GCA_037349105.1 of Limnomonas spitsbergensis. Classification (NCBI taxonomy): domain Eukaryota; kingdom Viridiplantae; phylum Chlorophyta; class Chlorophyceae; order Chlamydomonadales; genus Limnomonas; species Limnomonas spitsbergensis. Next base: position 1,053,797 of record JAYJMM010000022.1, on the reverse strand, counting down.
TGCAATGCAGCTGCAATTTGCCCACTCTTCAGTTAGTGCCACCTTCGTCCGCACTCACGATGGAAACAGGAGAGCTTCGGAGCAGCAGCCACACCATGGAAACGGAGATCACCCCGCCCACTCTCCTGCTCCTCCCAGAATACTCATCCCTCTGCATCGAAGCCACCCCCCTTCCAGCACACCTCTACAGAGGAGCTCTGCCCACTCCTCCCAGAACACTCACCTCTGCATCAAAGCCACCCTCCCAGCACACTTCTACAGAGCAGCTCTGCCCCCGCTCCTCCCAGGCCACTCACCTATGCATCGCGGCTCCTGGGAGGGCGATTGCCTCCTCCTCCGCCGCGGCCTTGAGCGCCGTGCGGAAAGGCTCCGAAACCGGCATCACCGCGTCCTCCAGGGAGGTGCGCCCTGCAGTGGCCCTGAGGCGGCCCAGCTCCACCCACGCATCGCGGTTCGCCATCAGCAGGCTCTGGCCGATACGGGCGGGCACCGAAAACGACTGCATCTCGCCTCCAGAGCTCGACAGGTCGGAATGATGCGCGCCGCCCTCGTTCGCATCCTCAAACCAATCCTCGTCTTCCTCCTGGTGACATACGGCACAGTAACAGGACTCACAGGCGCACCTTGTGAATTCTATAGCACCTCAGCTAAAACAGACACAGCATCAGCAGCTCAAAGCCACAGCGGCGAAGAGGAATTTTGAACCACAATGCCCGGGATTTAGGGTTGAGGGTTTTAGGTCATGGACCCTAAACCTTAAACTAGGAACTTTGAACCGCAGTGCCTGGGGTTTTGTCCAGTAAGTCCAAATGAGGGCTGGGCGTTCCCTCTAGCGCTCGCCCTAACTGACTGGGCTTGCCTTGGGTCTGTCCTGCAGCAGTAGCCTCTGGTACATGTCCACTGCCAATGCAGGCTGTGGCTCCTCCAGAACCTCAGCACCCAGGCCCTGCACACCACACAAGCAGCACTGCGTCAAGTGTGGGTAAACAAGGGTCATGCCACCATGACATTTGGGGTGCTTCAGCTACAATTCAGCTACATCATATTCTACCATCGTAAGAACTTGGTGCAGCAAGCCCTGCCTCCAGGCCGGCCCAGGTTTGGGCCTCGTCGGCCCAAGGTGGTCGGGTGCGCACTCATACAGAATAGGGTAATTACTCATTATCATGTAGTTGGTCTTAGCCAGCAGTACGCCTGAATGGAAGCAGCCTGTCAAGCAAACGTACAACTAAGGCTTAGGTATGGAGCCTCACCTGGCCTGTAGCATAGGCGTGGGCCACTGCAGCGCACGCTGCCAGGACTCCTCGGTCGGCCGCCAGTTTGGCGTATGTGAAGGCCAGGTCAGGGAACACCTCGAGGTTTCCAGACTGCTTAGCCAACTGCACACCAGGAGCGAGAAGTGTCCAGGGTTTAGGGCATTCTAGGCGAGTTGTCCATGCTTTAGGGTTAAGGGCTTGGAAAGCTGTATGCAGAGACGCGGGGGAATAGATTTAAAAGCTTCTGCTTAGCAGCTGCAAACAGAGATGTCTGGGATTCAGGGTTCAAGATTCAGAATACAGGCATTTACGTGACGAGTTGAACGCAGAGACATCCAGATGCAGGTCCAAAGATGGTGGCTTCAACACACAGAAGATCATCCCTCGCATGCGCTGGCCATGTGCCACAAGGCAACAGAGGGTGCAGACCAGGTGCTCCAGGGTAACAGATAGTACCGGCCAGGGTAACAGATAGTATCGGCCAGGGTAACAGATAGTACCGGCCAGGGTAACAGATAGTATCGGCCAGGGTAACAGATAGTACCGGCCAGGGTAACAGATAGTATCGGCCAGGGTAACAGATAGTACCGGCCAGGGTAACAGATAGTATCGGCCAGGGTAACAGATAGTACCGGCCAGGGTAACAGATAGTATCGGCCAGGGTAACAGATAGTGCCGGCCAGGGTAACAGATAGTACCGGCCAGGGTAACAGATAGTATCGGCCAGGGTAACAGATAGTATCGGCCAGGGTAATAGATAGTAACGGCCGTGCAGCATAAGGCATCAGATGGTGCAGGCCATACACCTCAAGGCAATAGAGGGTGCTTGCCATGCGGCGTGAGGCAGCAAATAATTCATTTCAAACATCTCAAGGCTACAAAGGATGCATGCAAAGCCTCCTTGCAAGGTGACCATGAAGGCTTCCGATTTGAGGGCAGTCCCGGGCCTCAGCTTATCAGGTGGGCTTAGCGTTCAGGGTTTGATTTCCCCCCTCTTTGTAAGCCCGACCTCACCTTGATCAGGTGGGAAAACTGAGTGCTCGTCGGCTCCAAGCCCGAGTGCACCCTTGCCAGCAAGCACAGCGCCACCCGAGAACCCTGCCAGATTAATGAGTGGGGTAAATGGTTCATGGGTTGAGGGTTCCAGATCAATGTCAGATCAATGAGTTCAGGGGTTGAGGTTTCGTGGGTTAAGGGTTCCAGATTAAGGGTTTCAGGGTTCTAAGTTGAGCGTTAGGCATACTCAGCGTCACACGGGAGCCCTGTAGAGGAAAGAGCGTGAGTGTCAATCAAGCAGCACCAGCATTTCCCCCCGGCTTTCCAGCTTCATGAGTTATTCTCTGGTGGGCCTCCCTGTGACCGCCAAGGAGGTGGGCAAACCCTTGACTTCCCTGCGGGTTGAGGCCCAAGCAGCCTTGCAGGCCAGGTATGGGGCCCACCCACCGTTGGAAAGAAGGTGCTAAACCGTTGTAGAACGGTAGCAAAGCCATGGAAAATAAAAAACTGGCCAGCGCCCGCCAAGATTGTGAATCAAAACTTCATACGTAGGGCAACCCAGGCAGGCAAGATCAATAGGGCAATAGGGCAAAAGGGCAATTTGAATGCATACGCAATTCTTTGACCCCGTCCGAGACTTCTTTGCATTCCTGCACATGCCGGTCCTGACCCAATGGGAAACCAGGGAGTGCGCACAGAAGCGTTCCATGTGAGCGCGTGAGGAGCACCCCCTCCCCCCCGCACCCTGAGTGGAGCCCTGAGGAGCCCCCACCCATCCACCCTAAGTGGCCCCCCCTACAACCCGAGAATGCAGCACACCCCACACTTCCACACCTGTGACGCAGCATGGTGCAGGTGGAAGAGTCCGCCTTGCAGCGCATCCTCAGGATTCTCCTGCATATGAGGGGCGAGAAAGATTTGGATAGAGAAGAGGTCGGGAGATGGAGGCCCCGGTTTAGCTCAGGTTCGCCAGGGAGGGATTTACTGGCCTGGACAAGCACTACGGTGACGGATCGGACAGGTCTGTCTCCGCAGTGCTTGTTCAGTCCGTGCTTGTTCAGTCCTTGCTCAGCCTGTGCTTGTTCAGTCCTTGCTCAGTCCTTGCTTGTTCAGTCCAGCAAATCCCTCCCTAGCTCCCTTCCTGTGGTGGTTGCCCAGGCAAGCATGACCCTCCCTCTCCTGCGGGATGTCCCAGTGGCAGTGCAGCACCTACCAATACCCGAACCATGTCTTACCTGCGGCCGTAGCTCAGGCAGCAGCGTCCCCTCCGCATACATCTTGGCGATTTCCAAGTGGACTAGCGCCGTGGGGGTCTCAACTGAGAGGGAAATAGAAGCAGAAGAGTCAGTTGAGGAAGGGAGCAGAAGGGCCACATGAGGGAGACAGCATACGGTATTGTGGCTGAGGAAAGTACGTGAGCAAGAGGGCCAGATGAGGTGCACAGCTGAAGGGTGGTTGAGAGGCAGAAAGGAACATCAGGCACACCAGCAGGAGGGCACCTATTGGGGCAGGGCACATCACATTTATGTTCACACCTTCCAGCCTGTCATCTTGGTGCCCCGCATGCATCAATTGGGGGGGATGTCACACTTTTTATGACACAGAGCCCTTGGTACGGGCCCCCCAACGCTCCCATGCCCGGCCCATCCCTTTTCAAGTCCCGAGGCCATCTCCTGCGAGCCTCGCCCTTCAGACAAGACACATTTATTTGGACCAAATCTTGACCAGCCTACAGCCAGCAGCTCAAACAGCATGGCAGGCCATGCATGAGGCCTCCAGCCAGAGGCAGGCAGGTAGCTGAACTGTAGCTGAACTTCAGTGTAAGCACAAGAAGCATTGTTGAAAGTGTCACCTGCCGGCACGTTCTTCAGTGATGCCGTAAGGTCAGCCTTGCTGCGAGGTTGTGCCAAGTTGAGCTTACGCTCCAAGCGCTTGCGGTAGCTTGGCCGGCGGACCTGGAGGAAGAGGGAGGTTAAGAGTTAAGGGTTAAGGGTTAAGGGGTGAGGTTTGAAACGGTGCTTCCCGCCATACAATGAGCACTACCGGTATAGAGAGGTTAAAGGTTCAGGGTTTAGTGTTTAGGGTGAAGGGCAAACCAGGCCTAGTTGGCGCACCTAGCGCAAGAGACAGCTTGCTGAGTCAGGGTTCAGGGATGACGACCAAACCAGGCCTAGTTGGCGGACCTGGAGCAAGGGACTGGGTTGTGAAGGAGCTATCACCATGGGTGAGAAGTGCTGGAACTGGAGGAGGCGGGTTAGAGCTGAAAGCTCGTCAGCCCCATCCACACCATCACGGCAGAAAGCAAGCGCTCAACAAACGGCACTTCTAAGCGGGGCAGGTAGCCCGGGATCCTATCCACCCCCAAAACCTCAAGGGGAAGCTCAAGAACGACAGAGAGGCATGTGCACCTGGAGGCAGGGATGAAGGGAGCTACCCGGTGAAGTCATACATACTAGGAAACAAAACCAGCGGATGTGTATCAAACTTTGCTCGGCAGTTTTGTTTGCCACCCACCAGTCAGCTGCCCCCATTCTCACAACGGTGCAGAACAGGGTTGAGCACTGGGTGTGTGATATAGTTGAATGGTAGGTGAATGGTATCTGAAGCTCAATAAATGGGCACAGCCACTCCGCCGCCCCCTCTCACAATGGTGCGGACGAGTGTCGAGCCCAGGGCTCCCACGGAGCTGCTCTCGCTGGCATAGCCCTGAGCCTTGATGTCGGCTTCGCACCTACATTAGCCGGAAGGCACACAGCTCAGCATCTCATATGATGTGATAGGTAGAAGGTCAGGGACCGGGATTTTGTGTATCAGACCATCCTGGGCAGGCATCATGTGCTGGGCGACCACCACTGGGCTGATGGGGACCGAGAGATGAGATAGATCTGGTGAATCTATGCCAGTAGATCCGATGAATAGATCTGGTGAATAGATCCCATGAATCTGTGACAGTAGATTACGGTCAAGAATGTGTGTACCACCTTTCACTTGGGCAGTGTCCATCTCCAGTGTCTCCTAGCATTCTTTATATCTACAGCATGGAGTGTATGGCATGTGTTAAAAACATGAATAATGAAATGTCGCCCTCGTTTATCCTGGTATCGATAACTAAGCAATGTGACACATGAGCGGTGAAGGACTGCATGTCTAGCATGCACACCATGGCATGTTCTTCATCGTCTTCTGTACCTCTTTGCGTATATGTGTCTTTGTGTTTGTGTTGGGAATGCATTGTTGCTTTTGTGTCCTAGCAGGTAATTACTGCTTGTATAAGCGGCGGTTATGTTGCAGTGTAAGTTGTGACATCACAAGTAAGATACCGGTACCAGTACATAGGGTGGTAACAACCCCACATCAATAAACAAATCAATATGCATGCGAGTGTTTGGATTAAGGAAGCCACACCCATTCTGTCCGTGGCATGGCACATGGTTTCCGTAACCATCCCATATGAATAGAACAATGCAGGTTGGTGTGACAGTGATGTAAGTGAAGGTCCCAGGCCTTACTACCAATGCACTTTTATCCTTCCTGTAGTGCCGTCGGTAGTTTGCATTCACCAATGTGCCTTGTTTGCGCTCAACGGGGTGTAGAAAAACAACTGCTTTGAACGATGTGTACGCGTCCTCCGCGTTTCATGCTTCCAAATGACGGCTCAAGCAGCAGGAAACATGCCGCACCAAGGCCCCAACGGCCGTAGGCCGTGATGTAGCTGAACTGTAGCCGAAGCACCCTGAAATAAACATAGCTGACACTCCTATACCCTCACCAAAAGTTTCAGCTTGAGGGGATCACATGACCCGCTGCACATGTGAGAGCAGTAGGCAAGCGCCATGCCCCACTAACCTGGAAAACTGAAAGAGCCTCCAAATCCTGACATCCACTTACCTGAAAGACTGAACCATGGACACTGTGTTGGAATTTGGAAGCATGTCGAAACAAAGCTGGTGGTTTATGCTATACCGGTAATCTGGAAGTCCAAGTATGGCCCTGGGACGAATGCCATCCCCACAGTGCCCCGCCAGCCTAGGTTCCTCTCACCTCACGGGAGGTTACAGCTTGAGCGGATCATACGGCCCTCTGCACACGTGAGAGCAGTGGTAAAGCGCCATGTCCCGCTAGCCCAGGTTGCACTCACCTTGCGAAAGGCTGCAGCTTGAGGCGCTCACAGAGCTCGCTGCACACGTGTGAGCGGAAGAAGAGCGCCATGCCCCGCGAGCCCAGGTTGCCCTCGCCGTAGTTCTCCCCATCCAAAGTGTGGATCTGAGGATCCGTGTACAGATCCCCCACACCCTGTGAGGTCAGAATGACAAGAACACAAACATGTCATGCAGTAACCCCCACATGGTGATGAGCCCCTCTGATTCAAATGTATACAAAATCTTAGCAGGGCAGTCTTCATTAGCCCACACATCAATTGCATGGATTGCACTTGCCTGAATGTCCACACATATCTTGTACCCGTGAGTCAGCTCATAGGTGTAGTGACTGAAGGCCTGCGTCATGGAAAAAATCCCTCTAGGTTACGATTCAGGGATGAGGGCATATATGCTTTCCAGATGACGTGGAGGGGCAAAGTGTTTTGGTAAGAACATGCATCCCAGCTTCGGCTGGAAAACTTAGGCTTAAGGGTTACAGTTATGCTCGTGCTATCAGTCCTGGCGGGGTAATGAGAAGCAACGGCGCACCTGAGGGGTATACCGCAGGATGTCCGAGTCACCTCCCTTGACAAAGCCACTGCAACATAAGCACGAGCACGAGCATGAGCAGCAATAAAGCACCAGACCTTCAGTCAAACACGGGCGGCCCTCATAAGGAACGATGCCATACAAGCAAGCAGCACAGGCATCCGGTCGGCTGCAGCCATGGCCTGATCGTGCAATTTGGCCCTGACAGTTACGAAAACGGATTTGGGGTATGCGCTATCAAAACAAGCAGGCCGTGAATGCCAGGGAACACGTACTGGAGTTGTACTTGACACAACAAAAAATCAGGACTTGAGGCTCAGGGATGAAACACCTGTTTGAGTTATACTTGACGTAGTCCCCCTCAATCAGCTGCTCGACGCAGAAGAGCGGTGACCCTGGGCGATCGCAGAACTGCAGGATTGCACACTGCAGCACATCCACCTGGAGGAGTGGGTGAAGGGAGGCAGGGGTCAATAGCATGAGGTAGCAGGATTGCACACTGCAGCACATCCACCTGAACATGTAGCTGAAGGCAGCGCAGGTAGGCAGGGAGAGGCAGCAATACCTAGGCTCAAGGGCACACACTGCAGCATGGCCAACCGCGGGAGTGCACGGGCAAGGTGAGGCAGCGACCCACGCCCTTCCACAAGAACCACCAGGCCCGTGAAACCCCTCCCTCCAGGATGAAAGAGATGGCAAACCTGATACCTTGGCATAGCTGACGAGTGCCTTGGCCGCCGTATGAGCGAAACTGGTACTGGTTTAAAGATGCTTCAGCTACACTTCAGCTACATCATGGTCTGCGATGATGGGGCCTCGTGCAACAGGCCCGACAGTTTATAGGCCACCGGCTGCAGGCCGGGCAGGGTTTGTTCCCAATCGGCCCAGTGGTGGACACAAAGCGACCCCCCCATGGGTGGGCATCAATCCCTCACCCCATTACTCACTTAGCGTCTGTACTGGCGGAGGAATAGTGCACGTGCCCTGAGGGTGATTCGCGTAGAGCTGTTCCCAATCGGCCTAGCGATGGACACACAGAGAACCCTCATGGGTGGTCTGGCGCGCAACGCAAGAAATGCATCATCAGCCCCTCCTTATGTGGCCCTGTACGTCTTGTAATCAATCTCTCACCCCCATGTCACCTTGGGCCCCAAGCTGTCACAGGCGGGTGCTCTGGGTTTTGTTTCTCATCTTCTTTCGCGGTTCCATCTCTCGTCCCACTGCTCCCCCGGGAATTTTGTGGTTAAGGGTGAAGGACGATAGATTCAGATTTGCTTATAAATTATATCCTTAAACCTGGCCTCATTCTCACCTCTTCAGGTGGCTCAGTCTGGTTCCTCTGCTCTCCCAGGAATTTTGGGGTTTACGGTTTAGGGTTTAGGTGCAACGTGCTTTGAATACCTAAAATCCTGCTCCACTCCGCACCTTCTTTCGTGGGTTGGTCTGGATCCATGGCTCTCCCAGGAACTTTGGGGTTCATGGTTAAGGGTTTAGGTTCACCATGTTCTGAAATCCCTAAACCCTGTTCCACCCCTCACCTTCTTTGGTGGTTCAGTCTGGTTCCATTGCTCTCCCAGGAACTTTGCGTCCATCTGTACCAGCACGTCACCGAAGTAGACCCGCTTCTTGGCATCCTTCATGTAGCGTTTGGCCACACAGTTCTGCGCCCGCTTCCAGTCGTGGTACACAGCGCCACTGAGCAGGGCAGGGGGGAGGAGGACAGGTTCAGGGCAGGTTCATATCATACTGCACAGCACTACTGAGCAGGGCAGGGGGGGGGAGGACAGGTTCAGGGCAGGTTCATATCATGGTACACAGCACTACTGAGCAGGGCAGGGGGGAGGAGGGCAGGTTCAGGGCAGGCTCATATCATACTGCACAGCACTACTGAGCAGGGCAGGGGGGAGGAGGGCAGGTTCAGGGCAGGCTCATATCATACTGCACAGCACTACTGAGCAGGGCAGGGGGGAGGAGGGCAGGTTCAGGGCAGGTTCATATCATGGTACACAGCACTACTGAGCAGGGCAGGGGGGGAGGAGGGCAGGTTCAGGGCAGGTTCATATCATACTGCACAGCACTACTGAGCAGGGCAGGGGGGAGGAGGGCAGGTTCAGGGCAGGCTCATATCATACTGCACAGCACTACTGAGCAGGGCAAGGGGGAGGAGGGCAGGGGGGGAGGAGGGCAGGTTCATATCATACTGCACAGCACTACTGAGCAGGGCAGGGGGGGAGGAGGGCAGGGGGGAGGAGGGCAGGTTCAGGGCAGGCTCATATCATACTGCACAGCACTACTGAGCAGGGCAGGGGGGAGGAGGGCAGGTTCAGGGCAGGCTCATATCATACTGCACAGCACTACTGAGCAGGGCAGGGGGGAGGAGGGCAGGTTCAGGGCAGGCTCATATCATACTGCACAGCACTACTGAGCAGGGCAGGGGGGAGGAGGGCAGGTTCAGGGCAGGCTCATATCATACTGCACAGCACTACTGAGCAGGGCAGGGGGGAGGAGGGCAGGTTCAGGGCAGGCTCATATCATGGTACACAGCACTACTGAGCAGGGCAGGGGGGAGGAGGGCAGGTTCAGGGCAGGCTCATATCATACTGCACAGCACTACTGAGCGGGGCAGGGGGGAGGAGGGCAGGGGGGGAGGAGGGCAGGTTCAGGGCAGGCTCATATCATACTGCACAGCACTACTGAGCAGGGCAGGGGGGAGGAGGGCAGGTTCAGGGCAGGCTCATATCATACTGCACAGCACTACTGAGCAGGGCAGGGGGGAGGAGGGCAGGTTCAGGGCAGGCTCATATCATACTGCACAGCACTACTGAGCAGGGCAGGGGGGAGGAGGGCAGGTTCAGGGCAGGTTCATATCATACTGCACAGCACTACTGAGCAGGGCAGGGGGGAGGAGGGCAGGTTCAGGGCAGGCTCATATCATACTGCACAGCACTACTGAGCAGGGCAGGGGGAGGAAGGCAGGTTCAGGGCAGGCTCATATCATACTGCACAGCACTACTGAGCAGGGCAGGGGGGAGGAGGGCAGGTTCAGGGCAGGCTCATATCATGGTACACAAGCGCTGCTGAGCGGGATGGATAGGGGCAGGGGGGAGGGGGGAGGCTTGGAGGTGGCTCATGTCAGCGCTGGACTTCACAGTTCTGCGCGTGCTGCTAGCTAGGATGCACAGCGCCCCATAGGGGTAGGGTGGGCGGGGGCGGGCTAGGGGGCAGCTGAAGTCTTAAGCGGATGAGGCAGCAGCACATTCCTAGTCTCTACACAAAGGTGCTGCAAGCTCTGCCGATGGGGGCAACTGGCCGGTCCAGGTTTGGTCCCAAGCTGACCTATGGGGGTCTAGCTTGCACTCCAATAAACAATGGCACCCAGCCACCCACCCAAATGTGCTCAGCTTCTTCATTGCATAACACTCTCGCATGGCCCCGGCAGCAAAAGGCTTGCCCTCCATCTTGACCAAAACTGGAGGGGGTGAAGAGGGTCATAGGGTCCTCAGCGAGGAAAATCCAATCGGTGAGCCATCACAGGTGTGGACGATGCGATAATTTGTACTGTGGTTCAAGCAGTGCATTCGCATGGGTGTGATCTGAGTGTCCTCGTGCTTGTTTTTCACACCAGACCACCTTCAGCAAGCCACTGGGCAGCCACCACTGGGCCAACGGGTGCCAAAACTTGATCAGCCAACAGTTTGTGGCTACAGCAAAAAATTGCCGCACCAGTGTCCCCCCCCAGACGCGATGTAGCTGAATTGTAGCTGAAGCACCATGGCATAAACAGTGTCTGAGACCCTTGTAGCTCAAGCACCCTGGAATGAACAGTGTCTAAGACCCTTGTAGCTGAAGCACCCTGGAATGAACAGTGTCTGAGACCCTTGTAGCTGAAGCACCCTGGAATGAACAGTGTCTAAGACCCTTGTAGCTGAAGCACCCTGGAATGAACAGTGTCTGAGACCCTTGTAGCTGAAGCACCCTGGGATGAACAGTGTCTAAGACCCTTGTGGATGAAGCACCCTGGAATGAACAGTGTCTGAGACCCTTGTAGCATAAGGACCCTGGAATGAACAGTGTCTAAGACCCTTGTGGATGAAGCACACCCTGGAATGAACAGTGTCTGAGACCCTTGTGCGCACCGTCGTCCTTGACCCATTGCCCGGTTTGATTGTTGTACCGTAGCCTCACGCAGTGCTCCATCGGAAGCTCGTGCAGGTTCCGCCCAGACCACGGATCGATGGATTGCACAGCGGCCTGCACTGCACGAAGCCACCGATTGGGGGCCTTGGATACAGCCGCCCTGAAAGGAGGAAACACCAAAAGTAATGCAAGCTGCTCGTAGGGGTACCTTTCATCCATCTTAATGCAAACGAAGGCGCAACAGACGAGGATTGGATGACCATAATGGGGACGAGCATGGTGGGGTCAGCATGGGGCTAGCATGGGGATACGGCACAAATGACATGAAATGCCTTGTGTGGAATGCTGGTCACGAACAGGTTGCATAACAACCCCGGTGCTCGTACCGTTCTTCAGACTTCGAAGTGTCAGCGTCAGCGTCCTCAGCGCACGAGTCTGGAAGCGACTCCGGGAGTGACAGCATGGGCTCTGCCAGGTCATCGGAAACCAAGGTTACTTTCTCCATCGACAAGCCTATTTGTTCCCGCGTCTCGACGGAGTGCGTGCATAGGATCTTGCCGATCGCCTGCACGTGCAACGACCAAGGATTTCGATCGCCAGTCCTCGGCGACAGACGAATTTCCTGCTTCGATTAAACATCGCTTGTTGATATTCCTGGCTTGACGCACCTGCACTCCAGCCGAGGGACCATAAGCCGAAACGATGCGATCATACGCCTTGCGGAGGTGCAGCTCCAGGGCCTCCAACTGGGAGGACATGATGTGTCTTCAAACACACATTCAAACGGTGGATCCACTGCCAAGAAGTCGCAAAGGAGCACAGGCAAGACCCCAACGCGTGTATCGTAGTGTGCGGAAACCGGCTCAGTTGTACCTCGAGGGTCACGAGGCTGTACTGGAGAGATCTCGGGCTGCATTGAAACCGTTCCTCGGTACAAATTCGAATCAAGTTGTATGCCAGCCACTCTGGACGCTGAATGCTGAGGGTAATGGGGTACGGCCTTGCTCTTTCCCGTGAATGCTCCCTTCTCCTGACCCCTCTCTCTGGACGACCCCTCCCCAATCCCCATCTCTGGCCTCTCTCCCCGCCCCTGCCCACTTCAAGGGAAGAACCTCCCTGTTGCAGGTGACAGCAGGTCTCTTGAAGTTGAGGTTATCATAGAGACAAAGATACCCCTGTCAAATCTGCCAATCTGAACCTTTGGACCTGTGTGGCTTCAAATTTTGATACCGCTCGTTAGTTCAATACGGTACCGGTATCAATAGTGGCGGCTGAACCCCCCAAACGCCTCAGGCAAAGGCTTGACAATGGACAATCGACTTGAAGAGGCAAAGTGTCTAAGCCTCAAACCATATCTCAACAGTGGACTCTTGGTATCTTGGACTGAACAGTGTATTCTACCTCTGCATGGCAGTCTCTTGGCCACTCTGTCCCTCCACATCACAATTCGATCACGCCAGTACAGACTATAAGCCTTGCATGATGATCATAGTACTGTGATCAGTTGGATGGGGTCTTATTATCCTAGAGGAGCCAATGCTGGGGTCTCCTGCTGTATCCCACCCAGATGAGGCTTGAGGCAGGGTCCTGTGTGCCACCCTGGGCAGATGCATCACTCCTGGAGGCAGATAACGGTGTCTTGAATAACAGGCTGCTGAGTGGCTGGGGACGGTGAGTGTGGCAAGCAAGGGGCAGGGGTAGGGTCGTAGGGACAAGCTCTAGACGGGAAAGGTTCAAGGCCCTTGCATGGAGCCGGTATTAAATTAGGGACAGGCTTTAGACGGTGTGTGTGGCAAGGGGCAGGGGTAGGGCAAGAACAGGCTCTAGACGGGAAGGGTCCAGGACTCCAGGGCCTTGGCATGGAGCTGGTAATAATGTCACGACGTATGGGTGCACCGCACGTATGGGTGGCTTGTACCGCTTTTTGGTTTCGGATTTCGTTTGTTTGTGGTACTTAGAAGATGCCTGGCTAACTCCAGGCATTCTTCTCTTCTTACTCAAGTAACATACCGAAGTTGAATCACCCTGCTATCTGTAAACTGTTCTGGGATTAACGTCCAACTGTGATATTTCGGCCTCTTATCAAGGCCAGGACACTGCACTAATAGGAGATCTCTAGTTTACACTACACTGATCCTATTTCTCCAGGACCACATCATTCAGTAATAGGCCCTGATCGTTACACTGATCGAATATCTCTAGTTAACCACTACACTTATTCGTGATCTCTAGCATCAGCTTCTCTACTTCATCCATCTCAGCTCTATCTCTCGATTATACCCTACACTGTGAGCTTCAACAGTTCTATCTCTAGGCTATAATTCGACACTGTGAGCTGCTACCCAGGCCTTTTCTGGCTACCAAGTTGATTTACTGCACCAGCAGTCGATCCTCCTCATCAAAGAGTCGCCCCTTCGGCTCCTCCTTTCTCATCACTTCGGCTGGATCGACTCTCAAGTCCGTTCCACACCATTTCCTACTGTCAACAGTCGGCTTCAGTACAACTAGCCCCAGCAGGAACGAGTTCACTTCGCTACTTTTGTCAACAGTAAGAGAGGAATCATCAAAGGTTAGTGCAGTAACCCGAGGATTAGTCGAGGATAAACTGTCTGCCAGCAGTTTATCGCTCCTGCACACGCTAGTTAACCCCTATAAAGGGCACTTAGCACTCCAATAAGAAGAGAAGAATCCAGGTTCGCATCACTTCGAATCTGCTGGCGAGTAAAAACCGGAAGTAAGGTTCCTGATCGTGTTCTGTTGCCGAAAAGTGAGCGATAACAGCGAACAGATCCCAATTTCGTGTTCAACTTCTGGATGAATTCCCATTCTACCCAGGGGAGGGAACCTCCTTTACAGGAGGCTAAGCCTCTCACGGAGGCCGAACAACGTATTCAACAGTTGTTAGCCAGTGATCAGGCATTGATAGCTTGGCATCAGGCATGGACAGCTAGGCATGCTGCCAAAAGACTGGCACAGAATGCCGATTGGGCAAGGAAACAAGCCGAAGCTGAAGCACTCCATGCTGAAGCAGTCCAACAGCATCAACGCGAAACGTGTCGTCTTGACGCATTGCGACATGCGGCCGAGCAACAAGCTCGTGCAGCCGAGGCAGATGAGAGAGAGGTGAGGGATTACCCGATCCGTAGTGCGGATATGAGACTGGCATTGACCCCTTTGAAGGTGACCCGGACTCATTACGAGGGCCTGCAGCGGTTTGACCAGCTAGTCGATAACCCTGCATACCTTGATGCACTAGACGATTGCTGCAGTGCACGCTCGTCACATGTACCTGCACCTGTCCAGGTTGCACCTGTGTCCGGTGGGGATCAGACTTCCCTCCCAGTAATGACCTTGAAGGAGTCCCCGATGATGGCTGGATTTCACCAGTCCGGCAACGTAACTTACCGGATCAACTCAGCCGTCGTTGTCCATGTACCCGAAGGCTTCAAGCATGAGGTGAAGCATGCGACACCCACGGCGTCACGCCCGTCGGCTGACCTGGTTGCTCCAGAGTGTACCCCCACCCCCTCGTTTGTGGGTGCATGCCGGGTCTCAGGAGAGGGTCAAGAGATTGGATCCGGAGGTGGTACGGCACGTTGCTCTGCCTCCATCCCCGACAACGAGTCTTCTGATGGCTGGTCTTTTCTGGCACAAAAGGTGAAGGGATTGCTTAGGGGGGGCATGGACAACACCACTGACGTGAGTCAGACCCCTTACCGAGGTTCCCATCAGTATGACCCGGGTGGAAGCATGCAAATCCCCAAAACATATACTGGATTCCCCGCCGATGAGAACCCGGTAAGGAATGAGCTGTTCAGGGAATTACGGGGGTCCCGTGGGGTCACCTCAGATCTAGCCACAAGGTTGTGTGGCTTGCACACCGAAGGTGACGTGTCGATCACAACTGTGGGGGGGACCCCCACAAGTTCTCAGACAGGTGAGCCGTGGTTTGAATGGCAAAACCCCCTCTTTGAGGGTCATGGTCTAGTGCCGCACGATATGGCTCTAGCGCCCGGGCCCCGCAGCGAGGACCATCACCGACCATGTGAGTCGGCAGATCAGGTTGAGCATGATGCACCCCGCTTCGCGCTGTTCACCACACACGTGATTGGGGAATGGGAGATTCGGCAGATGTGGGCTGACACAGGCCAGGCCGCAAGTGAGCGTGGCCAGATAATCCCATGCTCTGCCCTGGCCATGCTGACTGACCACGACCATGAGCTTGTCCCTTTTCTTGCCCAGAGCCAGGGTGCCCTCGACCAACATGATGGACAGGGCAGTCTGAGCAAGAAAGACCAGAGCAACCAGCGTCACAGATGTGTGCCTTCTGCCCCCTTCAAGGCATGGTCTCCCCTTCCCCATGCGGGACGAGACGTCCTGGCCGCGGGTGATCGACGCAAGCCGCACCTCCGGTAATGTGGAAAGCCGATGCTTTCTATGGTTTAAGCAAGTTCACTGCCAGCTTGAGGTATGTGGGTTCTCCAGGTTCCCTGCCCCAAGCGTGGCTCATGATCAATCCATTGAATAGGACTTCAGTGGTGGGTTCCGCATGTCACACCTAGTTATTGAAAAGATCTCCCTGATATTTTGCTCTTCTACCCATCCTATGCGGGAGCACACACATGTCTTGCAGTGCAACCATCTAGATCACCTGCCACTTAACACTTGTGGTGCAACCTTGTTGTTCACAGTTCACACGTGTCGGTGCTTGCTCGGTGATCTGTCATATCATATTTCTGGTACACCTGTCAGCATGTGCCTAGTCACGCGCCAGTCCCGCCGCTATACACACCTGTCAGCATGTGCCTGACAGTTTGCACATGCGATACGGAGTGTAGCTTTTATTTTATTTCCAGGAAATCCGTCTTGCCCTTATTGCTTGCAACCCTCTCCAACGATGTGCTTGGCTCAGGTTGGGGGGGGACAGTAGGTCTGTCCTGATTTCTTGTCTACTTGCATTTTATTCTGGAAGAAAAAAAAATGAATAAAAAAAACGTGTTGCTCCCATGCACAGAGCTAACTGATCAGCGGACCTACTGCTGGTTCGGGATCTTGCACAGCGGACGTGGCAGCTACGGGGGCTGGTGCCATCATGGTCGTCACGGTCAACTGAGGAAACAAGGTTATCAGCGCCGGCGCAACGGCGTGTGGCGCTGACTATTGGTCGTTCACCATGATCGGTATTGGCGTAGCCACTAGCCACCTGAGTTCTGCTCGCATGCTCACCAAGAGTTCCGAGTCTCCCGTGATTTAATTGTTCGTATCTTCACACGCATGCCTTGAGCGCCTCCGGACCTGACTTGCATGTCTTGATTGCATGGTGCAGATCTGGCATTACAGATGCCCACTGTTGCAGATCTGGACCTACAGATCTTGAGCGATGTAGATCTTCAGTACAGATCTTGATCTGCAGATCTCGAGTGATGTGGATCTCGAGTGCTGTATAACGCAGTCTTGCTGTTCGCTTGTGCTGGATTTTCTGACTTGCGGGTCTTGACTTACAGATCTGCAACGATGCAGATCTTGACCTGAGGGACTTGACTTGCATGTCTTGATTGCATGGTGCAGATCTGGCATTACAGATGCCCAGTGTTGCAGATCTGGACCTACAGATCTTGAGCGATGTAGATCTTCAGTACAGATCTTGATCTGCAGATCTCGAGTGATGTGGATCTCGAGTGCTGTATAACCCAGTCTTGCTGTTCGCTTGTGCTGGATTTTCTGACTTGCGGGTCTTGACTTACAGATCTGCAACGATGCAGATCTTGACCTGAGGGACTTGACTTGCAGCTCCTGATTGTAGATCTGTCGTGATACAGATCTTGCCTTGCAGATCGTTAATTATGCAGATCTTGACCGCATGTTATGACTTGCAGATCCAGATAAGTAGATTTGCAGTGATTCAGATCCTGACTTGCAGATCATGCATTGCTGATCTGCTGAATTGCCGATCTGCTGTGTTGCAGATCTTGACTTCGCAGGTAAACTGCAAATCTGTTTTGGTGCAGATCTTGACATTGCCAGTAAATTAAATTCTGACTTGCAGGTCTTGACTTACAGATCTGCAACGATGCAGATCTTGACCTGAGGGACTTGACTTGCATCTCCTGATAGTAGATCTGTTGTGATACAGATCTTGCCTTGCAGATCGATAATGATGCAGATCTTGACCGCATGTTATGACTTGCAGATCCAGATAAGTAGATTTGCAGTGATTCAGATCCTGACTTGCACATCATGCATTGCTGATCTGCTGAATTGCCGATCTGCTGTGTTGCAGATCTTGACTTCGCCGGTAAACTGCAAATCTGTTTTGGTGCAGATCTTGACATTGCCAGTAAATTAAATTCTGACTTGCAGGTCTTGACTTACAGATCTGCAACGATGCAGATCTTGACCTGAGGGACTTGATTTGCAGCTCCTGATAGTAGATCTGTTGTGATACAGATCTTGCCTTGCAGATCGTTAATTATGCAGATCTTGACCCGCATGTTATGACTTGCAGATCCAGATAAGTAGATTTGCAGTGATTCAGATCCTGATTTGCACATCATGCATTGCTGACCTGCTGTATTGCAGATCTTGACTTCGCCAGTAAACTGCATATCTGTTGTGGTGCAGATCTTGACATTGCCTGTAAATTATATTCTGGCTTGCAGATCGTGACTTCCAGATCTGCAACGATGCAGATTTTGACCTGAGGGACTTGACTTGCAGCTCCTGATATTAGATATGTAGTGATACAGATCTTGCCTTCAGATCTGCTGTGATGCTGATCTTGACTTGCAGATCTCAAGGGTTATAGATGTTCCGTGTTGTAGACCCCCGTCCCACTCCGTGTCGTGCGCTGCTATGTCTGACATGTTCTCCTTCAATAGTCCCACAGCCTGACTAGCGCTCTGAGCGCTTTTAACCCGACATGTATTTGGACCACGCTTTCAGGAAATAGTGTCCCAACCGCCAGCAGTTGGTCTGGGCGGCCTTTGGCAGGTTGCTTAGATGGAGTGGAGCTCCAAAACCTCACCATGTCCATGACCAGGCTATGTCCACATGGCTCATGTTTAAATAATCTTATGAGTCTTGACTCAAGCTATGTCCCCGGTTCATCCCTTCCCCGCAGATCTCGCGTCGAAAGCGATCGAGTGCTACTCCAAGTGGGTGGCAGTGTTTCCTTGAAGGACGACTTTGCCGCTGAGCACTCATGGGCTTACAGCGCACCTGGAGCGCTCGGCCCTGCTGGTTAGGGACTGGTAATCGACAGTGACCGCGGCCTATCTGACCTCACTATTTTGGAGAGAGCACGCTGCATGGGTTACATGGATAATTGCACTGCTGCGCCAGGTAATTCTTTTGCCGCCAGACACAACCTGGCAGTGCATTTGACGCGAACTCGGTGAGTCACTTGATAGCGACTGGTCTTGCCATCCGTCTCACCTGTGACCGCGGGCCCATTTCTTTCACGACTTCGGTTGAAGCCATGCCTGGTCCTGAGCTGGGGGGGGAGAGCAATCAGGAGCATCAGGAATTGCATGACAGGATCTGTGCATGATCCTCCCTGATTTTCCAGTCAGCCCAGGCCCTGGCAGCTGAGGACGAAGAGTTGTGTAACTGCCCTGACCCCTTGAACCACCTAGATGTCTGGCTGGACTCTGCTGTCATGCAGTACTTGCAGCACCCTGACCCAGATAGTCTAGACCAGAGTACGGCCACTGAACGCTGCAGGATCTTAAGGCGATCATCGCATTTTGAGCGGACTGTCAATCAACAGTTGCACAAGCGCATGCCTGGGGGGGGACTTAAGCGCGTACCGAGAGGGCCGTCTTTGCAGTACCTGCGCCCTTCTTTGGATACGCCGTGTGAGGTGTGCCTGCTGTCGGATGCTGACAGGCTGCTTGTCCTTTGTGATTCATGTAACCGAGGTTGCCCTACTTACTGCATGAATCCACCTTTGAGTAGGGTTCCGAAGGGCAGTTGGGTCTGCGAGCAGTGCAAGGCACTTGGTGCTGGCACCCCAGCCCTACTGACGCTAAGGGAGCAGGCCATGACCGAGGGGAAGCCCAGAGCCAAAAGGGTGTCGCTCAAGCCGCAGAAGGTCAGCCCATTGCCACCGCTGCCAGCGCCACGGCCGCCAGCTGCACCTTGGCTGAGCCCTGCGCCGCGGCCGGCCCTACGGCCGCGGCCGCCATCAGAACCACGAGCACTTGCAGCAGTTCCGCCCTCGGGCTGGACCAGCTGGCAACTCAACGTTGCGCAGGCTCGCGAACCGCCATCACCTCCGCGGGTGATGGTAAGGCCGCCAGAGGATCACGCGTCCTATCCGGGCGGTGAATCCTCTCAGTCAGCGGCACCCGCCACGGCAACCGTTCCACCGAGACCTCCGAGTGGTCGGCCAGCCCGGGACCGATGGCCAAGTGTCATCACCAACTGCAACGACCCAGCGGGCAGGGCGGATTATCATTTGGATCCTATGCAGCCCGCCTCGCCCACCCTGCGGCAGCACTAGCGGACATTGTGCTCGCCGTCGCTGTACACGCAGTCCCACACGTGGTCTGCTGTTTGGTGGCAGTTAGTTTCCTGAGGTGCTCTCCAGCGAGATTTGAGTGGCTTTGGCAACTACAGTTGCAGGGGAGGGTGGCCATTAAGGCGGTGTCTGGAGGGTCTGGGGAAGGAAGTGGGGCTGGAGCTAGGGTGTGGATTCTGGTCTTTGCTTCAAGGGAAGTCATGGGGCGCATGCTGCGATAGTGGGTGGTAGACGAATCTGTGAGTTGGGTTAGTCAGCGGGATTAGAGGGGAGTTCGGGGACTTGGGAGGAATTGGTGTGAGAAATCTGCGCAACAAAAGGGAAATGAGGAGATCGAGTCGGGGCGTTAACGCTGGCAGGTCTAGTGTATCAGAGAGTTGAGTGCAGGGGCAATGGGGAGTGTCCGGGGCGCATAAAACGAGGTGTGAAAAAGGAGATTTGGGGGTTGGTATGCGGATGTGCAGATTGAGGTTTGGGACGCATAATGCATAGTTCTGAGGTGATAGTTACGGGCGCATAATGCGGAGGAAAATGGGGAGTGTCAGGGTAGGTAGGCTTGCCAATAAAGGACGCGTCGTGGAGCATGGGGTCTTGGAGCCATGACAGAGAGGATCATCGCAGTGGATCATCGTAGATTGTCTCAAGACCTTACAAGGTTTCCCCACGAGGGTTTTCATCCTGTAATTGGTCCACTCACGGCTTATCCGTGTAAGAATCCTTGAGGTGCTAGAGTGGAGGGCACAGAGGCATTTTGACGTGCATGATATGTCAAAACATCAGCCGTAATCTCGCATGGCTGTGCCCATCTCAAGGATTAAGAGGGTCTTTTTACAGTCCTCTATATGGATGAACAAACTACCGTAGATTCAATTTGCCTTCCCTCGGGCAATAAAAAATTGTTTGTTTCAATGCTGAACTCAGGGCAAACTGTCGACAAAAACTCTTAATTTCCGACTGAAAACTGGCGTCGACAATCGATAACTAGGAAATTCATGGATCCCTCATCCCCAAACAAAGTTAATTATGAGGAAAGGCAAAGCAAATATACAGTATTCAGGATAGAAAATAACTTAATCCGGTAGCAAACACAAATATAATTCAAATTGAAGTGGCACGAAGTTTCGCAGCCCCTCACACGCTCATAAAGGGTCCCATCTACAGGGGTGTCTGGTAAGGGCACGTTGGGGCCTATACCGGATGGACCCAATTTGAGCGTGAGGGTCCTCCCCCCCCATTTTTGTATTATGCAGCAAAAAAATGGTCCTCCAGGTGCTCCTTCTCCTCTGCCTACCTCCTCCTCTGACACCTGCCGAATCTACTCCTCCTGCTCCCCCCCAACCACTCCTCTGTGCGCTTAGCCTTGGCAATGTGACACAAGATAGAACCGCAGTGTTTTATTTGCTGGGAGGTCGTCACAGGGAACAGGGTGTAACAGGACTGGACCGCTAGCAGGACAGACACAATTGTTTTTGCCGGACGCGAAATCAGCACGCACCATCCGACTAGGGTTTTCGAATTGATATTAACGGTAGCGCTCTACCAAGTCCACGGAGCCCATTAATACCGCGGGAAGGCTAGAGCGTTGTACGGTATTTGATCGGCAATAGTTCAGCAACGTTCAGCATACGGTACTAGTCATGGCCGTGATTATTGAGCTGGATGGTGCAGAAGATCTTCTGGATCTGGATCTAGATCCAAAAGATGAACATCACGCAGCAGGACCTGGGAGTTAAGGGAAGGGATGCATGGTCAGGGGAGATGACCATCATGCACTGAGCATGACCTGGACGTAATTACTGATGAGGCATGGGGGCAGTATAACGGGTTTTCAGGGTCGTACATCGTTGAGGGGCAGGGATGGACATGCTGCCGGCTGATGAGGCTTTCCCCAAATAAATACACCACTCATCATCATCAGTAGGATATTGCACAGGTGATCTATATATATTTGAATTCAGGTGTACCGTAGTGATATAATGAATTGGGGATACAATGATATTGGTGAAAGAAAATCGAGGGAAATAAAAATGCTGATATTCAATTGGTTAACGGATTTGGCCGCCTTTTCGACAGTGATTTAAATTGGTTATTGATTTTTAGGGATCTGTGCTTGGCAGCTGCCCCTGCCTCCTGCTGCCTCCTCATCCCCGTCTGCCCCTCTTGCGCTCCTACCTGCCCACATCCGCGTCCACGCCTAGTTGTGCCACCAGTGGGCGGGCAGCTGCATCCCTAGCTACTCGAGTCATGCGCTGCTTAAGTGTCAGTGGGGTTACCTGAGCTGTATCTGTAGGCTGAGTTGAGGTGAGCAACGCAACGACGGGGTAGAAAATCGTCACGTGGCCTTCCGTGTGCCGGGACAGCCAGTCGACTTCCATCGAACCATCAGAGTTTATCAGCGGTATGAACACAGGAGAATGAGCATAGGGCTCAAAAAACAAGGCTGCGAAGTATTGTCCAGCTGGCGTTTGGGGTGGATGTCACCCAAACTCACTTCGGGTCTCGGACCCGAAGTGGATTTGGGTAAGTTTGGGCAGATGAGTCTGGGAAACCAACCGTCGACTGTATTAATGCCGGTCGTGTTTCGACGTCCAATGGAAACGTTTTCGTCGGGGTGGCACAGCTGGCGCCTAGCTGGCAACCCACCCCGACGTCAAAACAGCCAATGGAAACACAGCCTTATGGGGTATGGTAACCTACAGATTCCAGACAGATTCACAGATTCACTAATTTCATACTAAGGAAAGGAAAGGAAAGAACTCCGTTTTAAGGCGTGGATTTGAGGATGGCAAAGTGTGCTCACAGACTAGCCGCACTTAAGCGATCGCCTCTCGAGAGAGGGCCTGTGCACCCGCAACCTATACTACATTTGGGGGGAAAATGAGGTTTATGGTAACCTACAGAGCTGTAGCCAGGATACCATGGTAAGGGTTTCCGTCCGTACAATCGGTTACCACTCGCTCGGCTGATATAAGGCCCGCCACAACAGTTGTGGAGGACCGTCTTTATAATCGCTTATCAATCTAACATTGATTACAGCATCACCAGCCTAAATTAGCCGTCACTGTGACCACCGGCACGCACGCACGCACACTTGTAGATAGATGCGAAGTCAACCTCGACACTCGCTCACTCGACATCAACACACTGCCGCCACGGTGGGTAAGTTCATGGTGACGTATGCATGGTACTGTGTCAGGTGTGTCAGTCGTGTACTTATTTCAGGGCTGCATACCGGTACTCCGGTAGGTATCATTGATTTTAGATACTTCACTGCCCATGCGTACTGCCCATGTACAACAAGCACGCAGTGAGCCTGATGCATGAATCTTGCCACCTGCACCCCCAACCGTACCGGCCAACCCTCCGAACACATTCCACTTCAAAAGCACCCCCAGCCCCACAACCCTCCTCCATCATCTGGCGCAAGCTCTCCGTCCTCAACCGCCTCTGTAGCCACTCCAGTACTCCACGCAGCCTATGTTGCCACTCCACACAGCCTCCACACAGCTTCTGTTGCCACTTCACACAGCCTCCACACAGCTTCTGTTGCCACTTCACACAGCCTCCACACAGCTTCTGTTGCCACTCCACACAGCTTCTGTTGCCACTCCACACAGCTTCTGTTGCCACTCCACACAGCTTCTGATGCCACTTCACACAGCCTCCACACAGCCTCTGTTGCCACTTCACACAGCCTCCACACAGCCTCTGTTGCCACTTCACACCGCCTCCACACAGCTTCTGTTGCCACTCCACACAGCCTCCACACAGCCTCTGATGCCACTTCACACAGCCTCCACACAGCTTCTGATGCCACTCCACACAGCCTCCACACAGCTTATGTTGCCACTTCACACAGCTTCTGTTGCCACAGTTCATACAGCCTCTGTTGCCACTCCACACAGCCTCCTTTGCCTCTCCCCACCGCCTTAGTCAATCTTGCACTCTCAACCCACACCGACTTCTATCGCTTCCTCTCCCCCACCAGATCTCTCTTCGCCTCCATCAACCCATATACTTCGCACGCCTTGCTCGCATTTACCTCCCCCCTTCCCTCCTCCTCTTCCTCCTCCCCCCACCAAGGCACAGCCTCCTCCTCCCCCCATGGTTACCACAATGCCTTCTCCATCCTCCTCCTCCACGCCGCCGATCTCCAGCCCCTGGCCCGGTCCATCATCCTCTTCCCTCCTCCCTCCCCCATTCCGTTTCCCTAGCCCCAACCCTCTTCACTTTCATCCACCAAGCAGCTGCCTTTGGCATGTCCCTCTCCACACTAATGTCATCTTCTGGCTGGTGGCTGACTCTCCACCGATCCCACCGAACTCGCCTCCGATCCCTCTTCAACAAAGCGACCCGCACACAAAGACATGCTGATGCTTTCCGTATCACAGCAGCTACTTCTTCCACTCCTCCTGCCTACCACCCCCACTGCGGCTCAACTAGCACCAGTGCTGCCTGACCAATGAGGGAGGCCACTGCATCTCCCCTTCCTCTGGTCACCTCCAAATGCCCTGTCCTTCTGTCTGGCCGCCTCCCCCACCCTTTCTGTCCCCCATGCTGCATTGCTGCCCGCAGGAGCCAAGCATGGCAAGACAGCACCATTGGGCAGCATTAATCTGCATCTCTTATAAGATCATCGTTGTGAGTTTTGAAGTGCGCGCGCTCAGACAGTCCTGCCTGTTGTGTCGCTCTGGTGCTGTGTGGCTTGACATGTTACTGGAGGTTAGAGTGGAGGGTGCCCATGTTTATTTTAGCATGCTTCAGCTGTGATTACATCCCACAGGTGCTTTGTGCACATCACCATGATGCTTGTGCCCATATCTGTATGTCTGCCCAGTGGTGGCCCCCAGTGCACCCTAAAATAGAGGGCGTGGCGTTGTGCCTGCGCCATCAGTCCATCACTGGTACCTGCCTTTGCTTCTCTGCTCGCTGACGATGGCCGCCCAATTTGTGTGCTGCACAGGGCATGAACAAGATGCGTCGTACCCTT
This sequence comes from Limnomonas spitsbergensis, assembly GCA_037349105.1. Taxonomy (NCBI): domain Eukaryota; kingdom Viridiplantae; phylum Chlorophyta; class Chlorophyceae; order Chlamydomonadales; genus Limnomonas; species Limnomonas spitsbergensis. The sequence goes on along the minus strand of JAYJMM010000022.1, from coordinate 1,029,209 downwards.
GCCGCGAGGTCAAAGCGTGATACAAAGCAGCAGCAGCAGCCGCAGCAGCTGGAAGGTATGAAAATAGGGGGCCTTGCTTGAATGTGTCCTGTGGCCTTTGCGTGCATACCGATGTATGGCACTGTTCACGTGCGCCCGCCGTGGCTACAATTCAGCTACAGAACGGCCTGCGGCCAAGGGTGCCTGGTGCAGCTACAGCAAGTCCTCCTGCTTGGGCCCCCGAATGCCTGTCAAGTATCCTTCCCCACTGGCTCGGTGATGGCCTGGTGATCACTTAAACAAACACGGCACCCCATATACATCCAGCTGATGATGCCATCACCGAGTATGCCAGCCAGCACAAGTCACTTGTTTTGGTCTGGACTCCTCATCTTCGTTTGTTCTCATCCCTTGTTTCTCTGTGTGGCCTCTCCCAACAGGAGCAGAGCCCATCCTGATCCTCCCCGCTGAGCCCTGGCAAAATCAGGAAGTCCCCGCAGTTCATCAGCTGGATGGCAAGCTGCTGCCTGCAAAGGACACAGTGGCCCCATCTGGCCTAGACAGGGACCAGAATCAGGATCCCGACCTGGGTTTGACTCTCCCTTCAGGTACGTTGCTCCTGCATGCTAGCGTTTATTTTAGTGTGCACCCGACCCCCATTGGACCCCCAGCAGTAACCACTTGGCAGATGGAGACCAGTAGTGAAAACTTGGCCGCCCGTAGCTGTGGGCCCAAGCAACAGGGCTTGCTGCGAAAGGCCGCCTCCTCCATCCAACCTGATTTAGCTGACTTTTGGCTAACTCGTTTACAAATGAAGTGTGCTGCCTGATCGGGATAGATTCCCTCCATGCCCTTAATTCACACAGTCCATGGGGCACCAAGGCGGTATCCATTGGGACCCGTAAACCACCGCACACTGGGCTGACAAGAGGGGTTCAGCTCCAGAAAATAATAGTGTCACCTATATGCCCTGAAACCTCTTTTGCATGAGTATCGATTGCCCATCCAACAGCATCCATGGCTCTCAACTGCTGCGGGTCCACACTGTGTAGTGTGTCGACATACTCTGAGCCTGTTGGCTGCCACCTTGCCCCTGGATGTTCACACTGACATTATTGCTTCTCTCCACACCTGTTGATTGATCCTGCCTGCTGCCCTCCTCATGCAACAGTGCCAGCATCCAAGGCGGCAGATCAGGGGAGCACCCTGGCTCATGATGACTTCAGTCTCATCATGGACGACCAGAGGATGACGCAGGATTGCACTGGGCAGGTATGGATCTTTAGGGGGGGGCTCGGGGTGTAACTGCAGCACTAGTATGCAAGCCCAGCATGCGGTCATAGGCAATGCTGACACTGAATTGCAGCTAAAACACATGGACATCAGCAGCGGCCGTGCATCCTGTGTCAAGGACAGTCTGACTTGCTGTACCGCCCCCTCTCTCTCTTCACTTGGTTGAAGGCATGTCTGACCTATTGTACTGCTCTCTTTCTCTCTCCCCTTGATTGAACGCCTGTCTGAGCTGCTCTGCTGCCCCCTATCTCCCTGCACTTGTTACAAAATCTGACCCAACCCCATGTTCTGCTTTGCAGGCCAGTGAGCAGGCACTTCGCAAGGCGGAGGCTCTCGTATGCGAGCTATCTGAGGAGAACAAAACCCTTCAGGCAGGCATGCATGCTCTGGAGTGCAGAGTGCGTGATGCGGAGCACGAGAAGAAGCAGGTCAGCACATGGGGCTATCTGTGTGTCTGTTCACGGGGGGGTGCGCACTCTGCTGATTTGAGATGCTTTAGCCAGAAGAATCAAGTGGGAGCTTGGCTGCCTGTTTTCTTTTAAAGGGGTCAAGCGTGATGCAATGCACTAGAGGAAGTAGGTGGGTGCTCAGGGCTAGAGTCAGAAGAAACATCGACCCCCCTAGATAAGCTACCGGCACACAAACAGTGACCGATGGCATAGTAAGGACCCCCACCCCTGTTTGTAGTGCCGCATTGTGGCTGTACATCCACATCATGGACTTTGAAGTCTAATGCCGCCATGTATCCGATCAATATCCAACCCCGGCATTTCCCGCTCCCCTAATGCTCAGGTGGAGAAGGAGCCACTTCTGTTTGCTCAAGCCCGGGCTGCTGAGGCAGAGGTCAGGGCGCAGGCCACCAATATCAAGCTTCAGGAGATGCAGGTGAGGGCTGTAATTGTTTGAGCATGGAGGATGGACCTAAGGGCCTGGTTGAAATCACGGCAGCTGAATCTGCGATTCATCCAGATGCCTCGATATATCATCACTGATTACATAGGCTGTGTACTACCATATACACCTGGCTGCGCTTGTAGACATGCTGAGAAAGTGTACCAGCCAGTGACACCCAGGAGCATTGCAGCTACACATTCCAATGGCTGCCATTTTTCAGAAACCTGGCATATTTCGTCAAAGTGTGATTATCGTGGCCACTGTGCAGGAGAGTGCTGACTGTGTGTTAACTTGTGCAGGTCATGGCGGAAGCTGCAAAGAAGCTGGCCTCGGACCTAGCCCAGGAGGTAGAAACGCAGAGACGGACTTCAGCATTTGAAATGTCCGACATCATCGAGAAGAACAAGAAGGAGAGGGAGCACATGGCTTGCGAGCAGAGCCTGGCACAGGTGTGACAGCGTGTGTGGGGTTGTGGGAGGTGTGGAAGGGGTAGGGAGGTATGAATGATCTGGGACATGTGGCAGGACATGTGAGGGAATGGCTTTTGCGGTTTGCGCGCTTTTTTGTCTGCTTGCTCATCTTGTTGGTTCCTCCTGCTTCTCCCTCTGACTCTGGCCCCCTTGTATATGCTGCGGCATTCTTCTCAGGCTGAACATGCGGACGCCCTGTCCAGCGTGCGGGCTTGCCTGGGCAAGAAGGAGGCAGGCGTCTCGCTGCTCAAGGACAAGCTGGTGGTGCAGTGGCATCAGGCTGAGATCATGAAGGGACAGGCTGCCTCAGCAGGTAGGCAAGGTGTCCGGTGTGGGTGTGGCAGGGCCGGAGGGGGGATGCGAGGAAATGGGGAAAGGCACACAGATGGCCAGAAAGGTGAACCCTGGTGGCAGGAAAATATTTAAATATGGCATGGGCTGGTTTGTGAGCGCACAAGGCAGATCGCCTGCCCAGGAATTGCCCAGGTGCCATCCGCCCTGACCTCATTAACACTCAAGTAAAATATCGATGATCATATATTCATATGCCGTGACCTTTGCAACCAGACAGCATGTTAACAGATATTGTATAATTTCTCGTGTGGCTTACAGCAGCTGTGATTGCCAACTGAACCAAGTCAACCACAACCTCAATTACAGTGATCCTCTGATTTGACGACCACATGCCCTCATTGGGAAGCTCCTCCCTCCTCAATGTTGATGCCTCCAACCTGTCCATAAATTGTCCAACAGCCACGAACCCGCGAGGTCATAAACCCTGTTATTTGACTTCCCTGATCTCTTGCTTGATCATAATTTGCGGCCAATATGTCGCCCAGCAGGAGCTCCTGGTCCAGCAACAGAGGCAGCAGATCCACACTCTCGCAAGTGAGCGTGGAAACACTCAGAGGGTGATGAGGCAGATCCAGGAAGCTGCTCAGCAAGTGCAGTGGGCTGCTGGCCAGGAGCAAGCGAGGTCAGTCCACCTGGACGCCGAGGTGAGGCGGCTGTCGTCTCTACTTCAGAGCAGCCAGGCCGGCCTGCGGACATTGCACACCCAGGTGTCCGCATTCGTTGTGCAGCAGGAGCAGGAAAAGCTGGACCTGTCTCAGTGCGTGCTGGCCGTTAAGGCGGACCTCGACACAACGCAGAAAGCGCTGATGGACCAGGAGGAGCTATGCTTCAAGGACATGAGGCAGGCGCAGGCGCTGATCAACGCCTTTCTCCTGGCGGTGGGTGTGCCCCCGGTGAATGAGACGATCTTTTTCCATTTCCCGTCCAGCACGGGTCTGATGCCGGGTCTGGTGCTTCAGCCTTATGTCTACGGCGACGAACTGGTGGAACAACTGGTGCCCTCGGTGGTGGACATGCTGGCAGCGTCCGGCGGTGGGGTCGCAGACTTTGTGCGTCAGAGTGCTGTTGCCCGCAAGGCGAACGCGGTGGAGAGCTTGTCAGAGCTGCCCTCCTGCTAGGCTGTATGTTGAGCGAGGTGCTGCATGAGGTGGACGCGGACGAAGCTTTGTAGACAGTTGCATGGGCTCAGGCTAGTAGCAAGGGTAGGCAGATTGGGTTTATTAGTTTTCATCTGGTGCTTGCTTGTCGTGGTTCGAATCTCACAGCAGTCACAACTTGCGGGATTCTGCTTGCACTTTGCTACAGGTCCCACGATGTACCAGAATTACTCAAAATACACACCTTTTTATGACATTGTATGAGCTGTTTTTATGTCATTTTGACTGCTAGATCAGCATGTCTGGGAGACTCGGCCCTCGTCATGATAACAGGCAGGGCCACAACAAAAGTGAGACGGAGCAGTTTGTGGGCCAGGCAAAACAGCCAGGGTAGCAACTCAGTCACATTGTGAATTATATGTGATTGCTCCATAGCTGATGGTTTTTACTTTGTGTTTCATATTTTTTTCTTAGTCGCACTAGCGCCAGTTTTAAATATGTTATGACAAGTATAATATTGGCAGCTTGAGGGGTTCTGCGTGTGTGCACTTTGCTGGAGGTCCCACTATGTACCAGTATTTGCTCGCTACTTATTTATGACAGCGTATGAGCTGTTTTGATGCCCTTTTGTTTGCTAGATCGGCATGTCAGGGAAACTCGGTCCTCGTCATGATAACAGGCAGAGCCACAACAAAAGTGAGACAGGGCTGTTTGTAGGCCAGGCAAAACAGCCAGGGTAGCAACTCCTTTTAAAAATAACATGCTAGCCTCAATGGCCTAATGCAGGCCGCCTTTACCTTACGCACTTGGCTGATATGCAAATGCATGGTACTCATTTACTCAAATGTTGGGGAGGAGGCACTGAGGTGGCCTGCTAACTGGCCGAACAGAGGTCAATGGGATGATATCTGAGTCAGCCTACACACGCCGGCAGCAAAGGCTGACTCCAGCCAGCTACCTAGCAAACCAATAAGGGAGCGCATACAGTGCCACCCAAACCCTTGGCATGCTGGCAGTATGTATTAAGTGCAGCTGGATGTATTTCATGGGGACTGAAACCCTAAGCATCTAGACTAAACTGTATTGTTAGACTTTGGAGCAATCATGGCTGCATGCATGGAAGAGACACTGGTTCCACTAATACGCTAGCTTCAGCCAGATCAATGATGTGAGTGATGATTTAGGTAAGCAGTTCCAGGAAAAAATGGGTGAACAGACTGGTATGCTTCAATTTGCTGCTCTTATTTTGTGTGTTCGTAGACCTTGTCTTTGAACGAAGGCGTAAATCAATGGAGGGGTTTGGTAAAGTAGGCTGGGGCAACACTGCAGGATAAAATGTTTTTTTGCTAGTCAGATGCTTTGCTCTTGGCCTAGATTTGAGGTGCATGGTATTTGGTGAGATACTTGGAGGTGTTAAAAAACACCAGTTTGATTAATGAGTAGATGAGGCGAAGGGTCGAAGGATGCTTAGGCTGACTCGTCCTCCTTCTTGCTCTTCTTGGGCAGCAGGACGGAGTGAATGTTGGGCAGGACACCACCGGACGCGATGGTAACAGTACCGAGCAGCTTGCTCAACTCCTCATCATTGCGGATGGCCAGCTGGATGTGGCGGGGGATGATGCGGTTCTTCTTGTTGTCACGGGCTGCGTTGCCAGCCAGCTCCAGCACCTCAGCAGCAATGTACTCCAGGACAGCGGCCAGGTAGACAGGGGCGCCAGCTCCAATACGCTCGGCATATTTGCCCTTCTTCAGGTAACGGGCGACACGGCCCACAGGGAACTGCAGACCGGCTTTGGCACTGCGCGACACGGCCTTCTTGCCTCCAGCGGCCTTTCCCCGACCACCACCAGCGGATACAGTCTTTCCGGCCATGTTATCGAGTGAAGAAGTTGGGGGAAATGTATGCAGGTTATGGGTTTCTGGTCACATTGAGCCACGACCTGTTAATATGGACGACTCGACGACCGGATCAGCAGACTAGCTGTCGATGTCTGCTGATCCGGTCGCCAGTACATTTGAACACTACATAAACACCTCGCAGCGTCAGCTATCACGCCACTACTCGCATTTACCTCGTTCCCCTGAATATTAAAATGGCACCCAAGGCTCCCGCTGAGAAGAAGCCCACCGCGACCGTGGTGGCCACCGAGAAGAAGGTCACGAAGAAGGTCGCTGTCCAGGGCGTCGATGGCAAGAAGAAGAAGAAATCTGGCAAGGTCGTCGAGTCCTACAAGATCTACCTATACAAGGTGCTCAAGCAGGTCCACCCCGACACTGGCGTCTCCTCCAAGGCCATGAGCATCCTCAACTCCCTCATGAACGACATGTTCGACAAGATCGCCACAGAGGCTGCCCGTCTGTCCCGCTACAGCAAGAAGCCCACAATGACATCCCGTGAGATCCAGACCGCTGTCCGCCTGGTCCTGCCCGGAGAGCTGTCCAAGCATGCTGTTTCTGAGGGCACCAAGGCTGTCACCAAGTTCACCTCGGCCTAAGCAGCCCAGCTGATACCCAGCTTCAAGTCAACAACTTAACCGGTGTTTTTAAACACCACCATTACTGACCCCTATCTTCGATGTATGGCCATTGGCCAACAGTCTTCACGTGCTCACGTGTGCACTAAAAAGATTAGTGCCGAGGGGGGGGGACAAAAACAAAAAATCGACCCCATCCCCCTTTTTTGTAGAGCTTACCGAGGGCGTTTCATAGCTGTTTTTAAAATGTATTTTGGTCCAGGGGGATGAGAGATATTGGGGGGGCAAAGCTGGGGGGGTTGGAATTATGACTGAGATATTTGAATTTCAATGGGTTCCGGAGGCGGGGGTGGGCGGTAGGCTCGTTGCGTGCTCGTTTTTTTATTTGGGGATGGGGTCCCTGGTTTTCTTTGCCCCCCCCTCGCTTCGTGCTCGTTTTCCATTATACCGGTAATAGTGACCTTCCTTTCTGGAATGAACATGCTGGGTACAGATTGGCCGAGTACCCAATTTTCTACCAGGGGTCCCCTGGCACCCCCCAGCTCAGTCCGAACACCAGCCAGGCGCCCATGCGGCCAAGCTTTTTTTAGCATGGCCCATAGGTGTAACGCCATTAACACAAACGGCATGTACCGGTATCAGTAGTTTATTTTCAATTAAAAATACCGGTAGGCAAATAGCGATTGCTGAATCCGATAAATATCACCCATCCCCCCAGCCACGCCCACTCCTGGCAGGCCGTAGGCGACACATCTTATTCAGGTACCGTATGATCCTGATTCAAAGCACATGAACAGCATCACTGACAGCCCAATTAAGCCACCATCAAATACCCCCCCCTCCTCAATTCTCAGTCCCAGCATCACACCAAGCAAGATACCCTATGGCAGTCTGGCATGTCGGGGTCTGCAAACCCACATAATCCTACTTACACCCCCCCCACACACCAGCCAACCGCGCCGCAAGCTCCCTGCACTTGACAGACGCCGGAACCACATGCCCCGATTTATTTTACCATGTGCAGCCCGTGCACCTTCTTGGGACATGCCACACAGCCATCCGACTACTCCTCTATGTGTTTCCCCAACAAGTAGGACCCTGCATTGGTCAACGAAACCGAGCTTGTATCCATCCCCCAAACCATGAGGGTGGCTCCGCTCTCCCCCGCTCGGATCCGCACGGGGGCCTGCGAGGCAGCGCAAACAGACAGGCAACTCAGCAGTGTTGATTCAAGTGCGCACCAAAACACGCCTGCCAAGCTGTTGAGCGGCCACCACAAAAAATGTTGCAAGCTTCAACATATGTTTTTGAAAATCCCCCCCCCCCCCCCCCAATATTACGGTATATTAAAAAAATCGTGGGGATCTTTGCCACCTTTCCCGGGTTTCTTTTGGTGTCTTTACTTTTCTTGAACCCTTCGCTCTTCTTCAGGGTTGTTTTCTTTCGGGTGCGAACAACCATCGGCTAACACCAGCAGGTATCGAACTCGCGACCTCCGCTTGATCAGCATCGTCGGTGCTAGGCTGTGAGCGACTGACACCAGTACGGCATTAGTCACGGTCGATTGGGTGGGTGGCGGGCGAGAGGTGTCATCGCTGCGCGGCCAAAAAGCTTCACGAATACACATCGCCTACACCCGACGTTGAGTAAAATATAACCACATTGCTAATGCGCTGCTTTCAATCGAGGCCGCACTTGCGGCATAACAGTGCGTTGCCACCCAAGCCGTGCATGCCGAGCGTCGCCACTCGTTCGGCATGTAGCATGGGTGGTTCGCCGGCGAGAGATGTCATCGGCCCCCAATTCGCAGCGACTGCAATAACTTTTCGAATACATATCGCCTACACTCGACGTTGAGTGCATTAGAATCACAATGTCAATGCGCCTCTTTTGATCGCCTGCCCGGTGCCTGCTGAGCGTCGTGAGCTGTCCAGGCCGGCATAGTAGGTTCTGCTGCGCGTTTTTTATTTTAGTCACTTTTTTTTTCTAGGCACACTTTTTTTACAGTCTCCCATTAAGGAGATCCCTAAAAAAAATCCACCACTGGGCTGATGTGGGTCAAAGCTGGACCAGCCAACACGGCCCCTAGCCCAAGTGCCAGGGCTTCCTGTAAAAAGCACCCCTCGGCCATAGTGTGATGTATCTGAAGAGTAACCATTGTAGCTTTTAGCACCTCCACACCAAGTGGCACCCCTAGTTAAACCCTGGTTCAGCTTGAATAAACCAACCAACCAAAGATACACAAAGCCAAACCACATGCCCAGTATCTCACATCTACCTAGCCAGTCTGACGCATCTCCACACATAAATAAATAAATAACGCCCTGAAGCGTGAATTAAGGAAGCCACCCGTTCGGCCGTAGCACTAGGTGGGCTACCATCTCCACACACACATCAGGTATCTCACACACGACGTGTGCGGGACAAGGCGACCAGGGGGGGGGGGGTATTTTTACTATGCTGCGTCAAATCATATGCAGCAGATGGCCGTTGCCTACCTAGAGAGCTTAAAATTCCTTTTGCTTTAGGACTTCAAGAGTGGCGTTTCAATCTTTGATAGCCTTCTCATTGCGGTTTCATATTTCCCCAAAAATACAATATACAAACATACATTCCCCCCCATGCAGCACAAACGCTGCCCCTCCCCACCGCTCTCTGACCTGATGCACAACCCCCGCGCCGGTCCCGAAGTAGTCCGATGTCCACACCATGACGCTGGGTGCTACGTGGTCCTCGTTCTGGCTGAAGATTGGCAGCGGCTGTTTGACCGCCTCACTGGGCCTGGGGCCACGTGCTTTGGGGTGGCTCACATGAGGGAGGTGCTCGGCGCTGCCCTACACCCACACAGACAAAGGCCAGCGGTCAGGCCGCCAAGCTTGAGTTCAAACCCAGCCAGAGTTCACAGTTCAAGCAGACCCAGCCAGAAGTCACACTTCAAACAGACCCAGCCAAAGTTCACACTTCAAGCAGACCCAGCCAGAGTTCACAATTCAAACAGGCCTTGCTTCCGCCCCCTTTCCTCTCTTCGTTCTTTCCTGTACCACTTTGCACGCTGCTCTCACGAAACCCCGCCCGTATTGCGATTTCCCGTGGGACGAAGCTAGGGAGGGGTATGAGGCGAGAGAGGGAGGCAACAGGGGATTGGGCCTCCAACCTTCGCCCCCTAAACTAGTCTTGTCCGGAGGCCAGCAAAACTTCAAGATATCAGCAGAGCAGAGCACCCTTCTGGGCATCAAACTTCGCGCCGCTCACCGGTGCTAGTGCTAGAGACAACGGCTGGGGCAAGAGAAAGCTCTCCGTATCACAAGGGCAGAGGACAAGCAAGCTCGGGGCCTACAGATACCAATATTTGAATTCAAAACGAAAAAAGACAAGCCATACACGTGAAATATCGTTGATCTCTCCACGTCGGATCCCCTCATCCCCACGTCAGAGCCTTGTAATTTCCTCGTTTTCCTCTTCCCGTCTCCTGGCCGGCCTCTCCCTCCCTGGGTGAGACCTGCTCCCAATGCCGGCCGCCAGTATTTTGGTGCGCAGCTGACCCCCTTTTGGGCGGCCACCACTGGGCGGCCACCGGGCGGCCACCACTGGGTCAATCGAAACCAAACCTGGAGCACCTTACGACCGATGGCCTGAGTAGCAGGCACCTAGCTGCACCAGACCCCTTGGCCTTCGGCCAAGAATCCGTGATATGGCTGTGTGGTGGTTAAGGGTGCTCACACAAGCAGGGCTAGTTACCTTGAGGTCGCCTGGTGAGGTGTGTCCCTGCCCGGGCTCAAAGTGCTCCTCGCCCAAGGCCAGCAGCGAACCCTGTCACACGGCATATCACACAGATTCACACTTGCAGTACACAGTCGTATGTACACACTTTAAAGGAAAGTTTATTTCACAACAGCACCTGGCTTCACTGTTGGTGACAGATGCACTCCTTTCTCATACGGGCGATAAAGCATTTACTTTTCCTAGCATCAAGTTTGACGGGAATGCCACCTCAGCATGCCACTCAGTTCCGAGACACGGTCCCAGCCTCTTTCTAAAAAGCAACTTAGAAGCATCCTGGATTCTTATTAAGATCTGACAATATCTATCACGCATCTTCTCTCGCCCTCACCGAAATAAGCACCATGGTACACTGTTGAAGGACCAGCTGCCCAGGGGCAAGCACCACCACAACACTCTCTTTGACAGCCGCACGGATCTCATCGTACACAGAAGTGGTCGCCGCGGCAATGGCCTTGAACATCTGCTCATGCCAGACCTGAGGAGCGGGACGTGTCCAGGCAGGAGGCAGGGGCAGGATATGAGGGGATATTAGGATCCGACTTCTCCAGTCCTAGAGCAGCACTCAAAGAGTAATCGCCACTTTCCAGTGCCTCTTTCCAGGTGGCCTGAGTGGGAGGTGGGAGGCTGCCATCCCACAAAAAGTCAAAGATAACAGTTCAGCGTGAAGAGCCCACCGTAGCTGACCCTGCCTTCCCTCAACCCAGTCTATGAGAGCTTCCGGTTGAGGGTTGAGGGTTGAATATTTAGGGCCACACAAGCCAGCACTCCCGTCCCTCAACCTCCTGCTCTCCAACCACCCACCTGGTGCCCCCCCCTGGTCACGTCCCCCTCCAGAGAATCCTCCTCGATCTCGTCCTCCTCCCCCCTCTCCAGAAGTGAGTATGCCTGCGGGTTAAACAGGGCACACCAAAGGGCACATCAACAGGAAGCAAGAGAGAGTCCACTCATCCGCTGCCCGCTTCCATTTACCGGCCAGCAGCAGCAGCAGCAGCAGCAGCAGCAGCAGCCTCGACCCAGTCAGTGGCAGCTGCAGTAGCAACAGCAGTAGCAACAGCAGCAGTACCAGTAGCAGTAGCAGCAGCAATAGCATCGACCCAGTCGGAGGCAGCAACAGCAGCAGCAGCAGCAGCAGCCTCGACCCAGTAAGAGGCAGCAACAGCTGCAGCAGCAGCAGCAACAGCCTTGACCCATTCAGAGGCAGCAACGGCAGCAGCAGCAGCAGTAGCCTTGACCCAGTCAGAGGCAGCAACAGCAGCAGCAGCAGCAGCAGCAGCCTTGACCCAGTCAGAGGCAGCAACAGCAGCAGCAGCAGCCTTGACCCAGTCAGAGGCAGCAACAGCAGCAGCAGCAGCAGCAGCAGCCTTGACCCAGTCAGAGGCAGCAACAGCAGCAGCAGCAGCAGTAGCCTTGACCCAGTCAGAGGCAACAACAGCAGCAACAGCAGCAGCCTTGACCCAGTCAGAGGCAGCAACAGCAGCAGCAGCAGTAGCCTTGACCCAGTCAGAGGCAGCAACAGCAGCAGCAGCAGCAGCAGCAGTAGCCTTGACCCAGTCAGAGGCAGCAACAGCAGCAGCAGCAGCCTTGACCCAGGCAGAGGCAGCAACAGCAGCAGCAGCAGCAGCAGCAGCCTTGACCCAGTCAGAGGCAGCAACAGCAGCAACAGCAACAGCAGCAGCAGCAGCAGCCTTGACCCAGTCAGAGGCAGCAACAGCAACAGCAGCAGCAGCAGCAGCCTTGACCCAGTCAGAGGCAGCAACAGCAGCAGCAGCAGCAGTAGCCTTGACCCAGTCAGAGGCAGCAACAGCAGCAGCAGCAGCAGTAGCCTTGACCCAGTTAGCATCTCCACTTACACAAGCAGTAGCAGCTCCCTGGTTTCCTACACCGGTAACTTGAAGCGGTCAGAGGCAGCAGCAGCAGCAGCAGCAGCAGCTCCACCAACAAAAGCTGGAGAATCTGAGACTCCTAAACCCCAGTCATGGCCACAAGCGCTACCTTCCATACGTCCACACATGCAGTTTGCATGGATCATCCTGCGATGGAAGGTTCCCCCTCATGTAGCCGAGAGAGCAGCAGTATGGCCCCCACCATCTGCCCACCAAGGCCCCAGCTGCCTGCACCCCTCCCACGCTGCCTGCATCTCTCCACACACTCTTACAAAATCCGGCTTGGTCAGCAGCAGCTCCCCGGCTTCCTACCCCCCCCCCTGCCCCCAAACCCTTACCCCTTCTCATCACATTCGGTCTGGTCAGCAGCAACTCCCCCACTTCATACACCCCTCCCCGCCCCCCCGATACTGCCCGCCTTCCTCATATTCTGCCCCCCTCCCCTCCCTCTCCCCACACACTCGGCATGGTGAATAGCAACTCCTCTGCTGCTTATTTTACTCTCCGTCTCTTAACCCTTAAACCTCATGAACACATCTGACCAGGTCAGCAGCCACTCCCCTACCTCCTACACCCCTCCCCGCCCACTCTCCCCGCCCACTCTCCCCCTAATTTCCCCATATTCTGCCCCCCTCCCCGCCCCCCTGCTCATCCCGCTCCCCTCTCACCACATCCGGCTTGGTGAACAGCAGCTCCCCCACCCAGTCGTAACCCTCCTCCAGATCCAGCAGCGGCCCGTCCCGCAGCAGCAGGCGCAGTCGCTGCCGGCGTGCCAGCTGGCCGCCAAGGGAGGCAGGCCCGATCGGCCCACAGACCACCTCCTGCATCATGCCCCGGATGAAGGCGCCCAGCTGAGTGGTCACCTGAGAGCAGAGGGTGGGGAGGGGAGGGGGGGGGGAGGGGAGGGGAGGGGAGGGGAGGGGAGGGGAAGGGAGGGGTGGGGTGGAGGGACGGGGAGGATCGGGGTGGTGGTGATGGTGGGGTGGAGAGGGGAAGGAAGGGGAGGGGAGGGGAGGGGAGGGGTGAAGGACGGGGAGGATTGGGGTGGTGGTGGTGGTGGGGTGGAGAGGGGAGGGTAGGGTAGGGTAGGGGAGGGGTGGGGTGGAGGGACGGGGAGGATCGGGGTGGCGGTGGTGGTGGGGTGGAGAGGGGAGGAAAGGGGAAGGGAGGGGAGGGGAGGGGAGGGGTGGGGTGGAGGGATGGGGAGGATCGGGGTGGTGGTGGTGGTGGGGTGGAGGGACAGGGTGTCAAGGGTGTGAGTGGTGTGAGGGAGATCTGGGGTTTGGAGTAGAGTGAGGGGTGCTGCAAAGTGTGAGGTGTGTGAGTAGTGTGGGGAATGTCAGGGGTTTGAGTAGATTGGGGGATGTTGGGCAGTGTGACAAGTGCCAGGGGTATGAGAAGAGTGATGTTGGTCCGGGGGAGAGGAGGGGTGAGAGGGGTGTGCCCCTTGCTGGCCCGCTGTACAGCACCGCCTACTCTGTGCTCTCACCTGCTTTTACCGCACCTAGTGACGCACAATATCCGCCATGAAGCTGGCCCTTGAGGAAAATATCTCGTGCTTCCTGCTCCCCACATCTGTCCCTTTCCCGCTGCCCCCATGCCCCGCTTTCAGCCCTTTCCTGCACCTGGTGTCGCAGCATATCCAGCACGAAGCTGGCCCTTGGGCAAAATATCTAGTGCTCCCTGCTCCCCACTCATGGCCCTTTGCCGCACCTGTTTCCGCAGAATGTCCAGAACAAAGCTGTACCCAAAGCGGTGAAGCTCCCTGCTCCCCCCCCTTTCAAACCTTTTCCCGCTGCCCCCATGCCCCGCTTTCAGCCCTGTCCCTCACCTGGTGTCGCAGCATATCCAGCACGAAGCTGGCTCCGGAGCGGTAGATCTGCAGCTCCAGGCGTTGGTAGGTCACCAGCTGCTCCTCGCGGCTAAAGTGCTGAATGGCCGCAAACAGCTCCCTGAGGGAGAGTGGGGAACCGGGAGTGGGAGGAGCTTTACTCAGCATATTCATGTACCAGTGCATGCCGTATATTGAGCGGGGCCCACAGGGATGTAGATCTGTGGATGTAGATCTGTGGATGTAGATCTGTGGATGTAGATCTGTGGATGCGTCTGATCACTGGATCAGGATACTGCATGGGCATACCAGGAGGGCACGGAGGATGGGGTGCCTAGGGAGATGGGCTACAGCAGCGAGGACCAGATGGATGGAAGTGCCTCTTCATCTAACCTTGCAGAAACAGCATAGGGGGGGGGGTGCGCCCGCTGCTGCTCCGATCATAGTGGCTCATCTGCACTTTGTCTTTTTGCTGATGTTCCACAGTGAGTTACTATATGTCAGGCGGCCACCCTAGCCCCTCCCTATTCACCCTTCAAACCCACTTTGGCGCGAAGAGCGCCACTGGGCCCTTCTCCATGGCATTGCCCTCAGCCTGGACAGATAGGACCCTGAGCCCCGGCACCGTTGCCCCTCCTAGGACCAGGGACATGAGGCCGCTCACACCACCTAGGGGAAAGAGCAGGGAGGGGGGGGGGGGGAGCTGGATGAGCGAAATGTCCCGGGCCGCAAGAACAGGGCGGGGAGGGGGGGCGTCTAAAGGAGGTGGATAAACTTAGAAGCACCTTCCCAGCTTCAATTTGCAAGCATTCGAGCAGATAAAGACCGTCAGGCCTGTCAGGACCTCAATTACATGATGTATTGATAACATATGCCGAGACCTCCCCCTGCTCACCTGATCCCATGTACATCAGTGCCTCCCGGTCCCCCCTCTCCCCCCTCTCCCCCCCGCTGCCCCCTCCAGCGCCCCTATCCACGATGCACAGCTACATTCAGCCACATTCCAGCCACCTCCTGGCCTACTCCTGGCAGTCCTACACACTATCATTCCTGCTACCAGGGCCCGTGTCAATAGGCCAGTCAAGTACTGGCCCTAACCGGGTCGCGGGGTGACCTAACAAAAGTTTTCCACTCTTCGCCGCAGATCCATCCCCTCCCCCCCCCCCTTTTCCCTCCCTCACCTGATCCCAGGTACATAGGCACCTCCCTGTCCTCCACCTCCAGGTCCAGCCGCACCACACCGCTGATGACCACCATGACGCCGGGGGTCGGCTCCTCCTCGCAGGGTGACCAGATGCTCTCCCCCGGGGCAAACACCTTCATGATGCAGTTCTGACGCACCCACTCGACAACCTGTGCGTGTGATAATGTGTGGACACAGGGTGGACAGCGCAGGCACAATCTGTTGGGGGGTCGCATGGAAATCACAGGCACACAGGCAAGTGCACCCACCAGAACAGGCACAGGCAAGTGCACCCACCAGAACAGGCACACAGGCAAGTGCACCCACCAGAACAGGCACACAGGCAAGTGCACCCACCAGAACAGGCACAGGCAAGTGCACCCACCAGAACAGGCACACAGGCAAGTACACCCACCAGAACAGGTACACAGGCAAGTGCACCCACCAGAACAGGCACACAGGCAAGTGCACCCACCAGAACAGGCACACAGGCAAGTGCACCCACCAGAACAGGCACACAGGCAAGTGCACCCACCAGAACAGGCACACAGGCAAGTGCACCCACCAGAACAGGTACACAGGCAAGTGCACCCACCAGAACAGGCACACAGGCAAGTGCACCCACCAGAACAGGCACACAGGCAAGTGCACCCACCAGAACAGGCACACAGGCAAGTGCACCCACCAGAACAGGCACACAGGCAAGTGCACCCACCAGAACAGGCACACAGGCAAGTGCACCCACCAGAACAGGTACACAGGCAAGTGCACCCACCAGAACAGGTACACAGGCAAGTGCACCCACCAGAACAGGTACACAGGCAAGTGCACCCACCAGAACAGGTACACAGGCAAGTGCACCCACCAGAACAGGCACACATGCAAGTGCACCCACCAGAACAGGTACACAGGCAAGTGCACCCACCAGAACAGGCACACAGGCAAGTGCACCCACCAGAACAGGTACACAGGCAAGTGCACCCACCAGAACAGGTACACAGGCAAGTGCACCCACCAGAACAGGTACACAGGCAAGTGCACCCACCAGAACAGGCACACAGGCAAGTGCACCCACCAGAACAGGTACACAGGCAAGTGCACCCACCAGAACAGGCACACAGGCAAGTGCACCCACCAGAACAGGTACACAGGCAAGTGCACCCACCAGAACAGGCACACAGGCAAGTGCACCCACCAGAACAGGCACACAGGCAAGTGCACCCACCAGAACAGGCACACAGGCAAGTGCACCCACCAGAACAGGTACACAGGCAAGTGCACCCACCAGAACAGGCACACAGGCAAGTGCACCCACCAGAACAGGCACACAGGCAAGTGCACCCACCAGAACAGGCACACAGGCAAGTGCACCCACCAGAACAGGCACACAGGCAAGTGCACCCACCAGAACAGGCACACAGGCAAGTGCACCCACCAGAACAGGCACACAGGCAAGTGCACCCACCAGAACAGGCACACAGGCAAGTGCACCCACCAGAACAGGTACACAGGCAAGTGCACCCACCAGAACAGGCACACAGGCAAGTGCACCCACCAGAACAGGCACACAGGCAAGTGCACCCACCAGAACAGGCACACAGGCAAGTGCACCCACCAGAACAGGCACACAGGCAAGTGCACCCACCAGAACAGGTACACAGGCAAGTGCACCCACCAGAACAGGTACACAGGCAAGTGCACCCACCAGAACAGGCACACAGGCAAGTGCACCCACCAGAACAGGTACACAGGCAAGTGCACCCACCAGAACAGGTACACAGGCAAGTGCACCCACCAGAACAGGCACACAGGCAAGTGCACCCACCAGAACAGGCACACAGGCAAGTGCACCCACCAGAACAGGCACACAGGCAAGTGCACCCACCAGAACAGGTACACAGGCAAGTGCACCCACCAGAACAGGCACACAGGCAAGTGCACCCACCAGAACAGGCACACAGGCAAGTGCACCCACCAGAACAGGCACACAGGCAAGTGCACCCACCAGAACAGGTACACAGGCAAGTGCACCCACCAGAACAGGCACACAGGCAAGTGCACCCACCAGAACAGGTACACAGGCAAGTGCACCCACCAGAACAGGCACACAGGCACGTGCACCCACCAGAACAGGCACACAGGCAAGTGCACCCACCAGAACAGGTACACAGGCAAGTGCACCCACCAGAACAGGTACACAGGCAAGTGCACCCACCAGAACAGGCACACAGGCAAGTGCACCCACCAGAACAGGTACACAGGCAAGTGCACCCACCAGAACAGGCACACAGGCAAGTGCACCCACCAGAACAGGCACACAGGCAAGTGCACCCACCAGAACAGGCACACAGGCAAGTGCACCCACCAGAACAGGCACACAGGCAAGTGCACCCACCAGAACAGGCACACAGGCAAGTGCACCCACCAGAACAGGCACACAGGCAAGTGCACCCACCAGAACAGGTACACAGGCAAGTGCACCCACCAGAACAGGCACACAGGCAAGTGCACCCACCAGAACAGGCACACAGGCAAGTGCACCCACCAGAACAGGCACACAGGCAAGTGCACCCACCAGAACAGGTACACAGGCAAGTGCACCCACCAGAACAGGTACACAGGCAAGTGCACCCACCAGAACAGGCACACAGGCAAGTGCACCCACCAGAACAGGCACACAGGCAAGTGCACCCACCAGAACAGGCACACAGGCAAGTGCACCCACCAGAACAGGCACACAGGCAAGTGCACCCACCAGAACAGGCACACAGGCAAGTGCACCCACCAGAACAGGCACACAGGCAAGTGCACCCACCAGAACAGGCACACAGGCAAGTGCACCCACCAGAACAGGCACACAGGCAAGTGCACCCACCAGAACAGGCACACAGGCAAGTGCACCCACCAGAACAGGCACACAGGCAAGTGCACCCACCAGAACAGGTACACAGGCAAGTGCACCCACCAGAACAGGCACACAGGCAAGTGCACCCACCAGAACAGGCACACAGGCAAGTGCACCCACCAGAACAGGCACACAGGCAAGTGCACCCACCAGAACAGGCACACAGGCAAGTGCACCCACCAGAACAGGTACACAGGCAAGTGCACCCACCAGAACAGGCACACAGGCAAGTGCACCCACCAGAACAGGCACACAGGCAAGTGCACCCACCAGAACAGGCACACAGGCAAGTGCACCCACCAGAACAGGCACACAGGCAAGTGCACCCACCAGAACAGGCACACAGGCAAGTGCACCCACCAGAACAGGTACACAGGCAAGTGCACCCACCAGAACAGGCACACAGGCAAGTGCACCCACCAGAACAGGCACACAGGCAAGTGCACCCACCAGAACAGGCACACAGGCAAGTGCACCCACCAGAACAGGCACACAGGCAAGTGCACCCACCAGAACAGGTACACAGGCAAGTGCACCCACCAGAACAGGTACACAGGCAAGTGCACCCACCAGAACAGGCACACAGGCAAGTGCACCCACCAGAACAGGTACACAGGCAAGTGCACCCACCAGAACAGGCACACAGGCAAGTGCACCCACCAGAACAGGCACACAGGCAAGTGCACCCACCAGAACAGGCACACGGGCAAGTGCACCCACCAGAACAGGTACACAGGCAAGTGCACCCACCAGAACAGGCACACAGGCAAGTGCACCCACCAGAACAGGTACACAGGCAAGTGCACCCACCAGAACAGGCACACAGGCACGTGCACCCACCAGAACAGGCACACAGGCAAGTGCACCCACCAGAACAGGTACACAGGCAAGTGCACCCACCAGAACAGGTACACAGGCAAGTGCACCCACCAGAACAGGCACACAGGCAAGTGCACCCACCAGAACAGGTACACAGGCAAGTGCACCCACCAGAACAGGCACACAGGCAAGTGCACCCACCAGAACAGGCACACAGGCAAGTGCACCCACCAGAACAGGCACACAGGCAAGTGCACCCACCAGAACAGGCACACAGGCAAGTGCACCCACCAGAACAGGCACACAGGCAAGTGCACCCACCAGAACAGGCACACAGGCAAGTGCACCCACCAGAACAGGTACACAGGCAAGTGCACCCACCAGAACAGGCACACAGGCAAGTGCACCCACCAGAACAGGCACACAGGCAAGTGCACCCACCAGAACAGGCACACAGGCAAGTGCACCCACCAGAACAGGTACACAGGCAAGTGCACCCACCAGAACAGGTACACAGGCAAGTGCACCCACCAGAACAGGCACACAGGCAAGTGCACCCACCAGAACAGGCACACAGGCAAGTGCACCCACCAGAACAGGCACACAGGCAAGTGCACCCACCAGAACAGGCACACAGGCAAGTGCACCCACCAGAACAGGCACACAGGCAAGTGCACCCACCAGAACAGGCACACAGGCAAGTGCACCCACCAGAACAGGCACACAGGCAAGTGCACCCACCAGAACAGGCACACAGGCAAGTGCACCCACCAGAACAGGCACACAGGCAAGTGCACCCACCAGAACAGGCACACAGGCAAGTGCACCCACCAGAACAGGTACACAGGCAAGTGCACCCACCAGAACAGGCACACAGGCAAGTGCACCCACCAGAACAGGCACACAGGCAAGTGCACCCACCAGAACAGGCACACAGGCAAGTGCACCCACCAGAACAGGCACACAGGCAAGTGCACCCACCAGAACAGGTACACAGGCAAGTGCACCCACCAGAACAGGCACACAGGCAAGTGCACCCACCAGAACAGGTACACAGGCAAGTGCACCCACCAGAACAGGCACACAGGCAAGTGCACCCACCAGAACAGGCACACAGGCAAGTGCACCCACCAGAACAGGTACACAGGCAAGTGCACCCACCAGAACAGGCACACAGGCAAGTGCACCCACCAGAACAGGTACACAGGCAAGTGCACCCACCAGAACAGGCACACAGGCAAGTGCACCCACCAGAACAGGCACACAGGCAAGTGCACCCACCAGAACAGGCACACAGGCAAGTGCACCCACCAGAACAGGCACACAGGCAAGTGCACCCACCAGAACAGGCACACAGGCAAGTGCACCCACCAGAACAGGCACACAGGCAAGTGCACCCACCAGAACAGGCACACAGGCAAGTGCACCCACCAGAACAGGCACACAGGCAAGTGCACCCACCAGAACAGGTACACAGGCAAGTGCACCCACCAGAACAGGCACACAGGCAAGTGCACCCACCAGAACAGGCACACAGGCAAGTGCACCCACCAGAACAGGCACACAGGCAAGTGCACCCACCAGAACAGGTACACAGGCAAGTGCACCCACCAGAACAGGCACACAGGCAAGTGCACCCACCAGAACAGGCACACAGGCAAGTGCACCCACCAGAACAGGCACACAGGCAAGTGCACCCACCAGAACAGGCACACAGGCAAGTGCACCCACCAGAACAGGCACACAGGCAAGTGCACCCACCAGAACAGGCACACAGGCAAGTGCACCCACCAGAACAGGCACACAGGCAAGTGCACCCACCAGAACAGGCACACAGGCAAGTGCACCCACCAGAACAGGCACACAGGCAAGTGCACCCACCAGAACAGGTACACAGGCAAGTGCACCCACCAGAACAGGCACACAGGCAAGTGCACCCACCAGAACAGGCACACAGGCAAGTGCACCCACCAGAACAGGCACACAGGCAAGTGCACCCACCAGAACAGGCACACAGGCAAGTGCACCCACCAGAACAGGCACACAGGCAAGTGCACCCACCAGAACAGGTACACAGGCAAGTGCACCCACCAGAACAGGCACACATGCAAGTGCACCCACCAGAACAGGCACACAGGCAAGTGCACCCACCAGAACAGGTACACAGGCAAGTGCACCCACCAGAACAGGCACACAGGCAAGTGCACCCACCAGAACAGGCACACATGCAAGTGCACCCACCAGAACAGGTACACAGGCAAGTGCACCCACCAGAACAGGTACACAGGCAAGTGCACCCACCAGAACAGGCACACAGGCAAGTGCACCCACCAGAACAGGCACACAGGCAAGTGCACCCACCAGAACAGGCACACAGGCAAGTGCACCCACCAGAACAGGCACACATGCAAGTGCACCCACCAGAACAGGCACACATGCAAGTGCACCCACCAGAACAGGCACTACAAACTGTCCAGTGCTGGTGCCTGCACGCCTCGCCCGCTCACACGCTTCTCCCAACTCATCAAGTCCAGCATGCTGAGACCCAGCCTGGGAGATCACCTTGGGACCAGCCTGGGAGATCACCTTGGGACCCAGCCTGGGAGATCACCTTGGGACCCAGCCTGGGAGATCACCTTGGGACCCAGCCTGGGAGATCACCTTGGGACCCAGCCTGGGAGATCACCTTGGGACCCAGCCTGGGAGATCACCTTGGGACCCAGCCTGGGAGATCACCTTGGGACCAGCCTGGGAGATCACCTTGGGACCAGCCTGGGAGATCACCTTGGGACCCAGCCTGGGAGATCACCTTGGGACCCAGCCTGGGAGATCACCTTGGGACCAGCCTGGGAGATCACCTTGGGACCCAGCCTGGGAGATCACCTTGGGACCAGCCTGGGAGATTACCTTGGGACCCAGCCTAGGAGATCACCTTGGGACCAGCCTGGGAGATCACCTTGGGACCCAGCCTGGGAGATCACCTTGGGACCCAGCCTGGGAGGAGACCGTGCCACATGTTTCCTGCCCAAACTAATGAAGTGTGCAATCATGTCTCATTGCACTCAGTACTTGCAACAAGTGCAGTCCCCTCCACCCAGTCCAGCCTGGCCTGCCCGTAATGTATGCTATTCCGTTCCGCCGTGCCCTGCCCTTAACACATTCCCACTCTGCACAGCCTGCCTCCTCACCTTACAAAATTAAACATTCATCGTTATCATCATTGTATGAACATGTTCCCAACTTGGGTCTGGTGCCTCCAGCTCATCCAAGGCCTACCCTCTGACCCCTGATCCTACCTTTGGGTCGGTGCCTCTGAGGAAGGGCGTGTTGGAGAGGATCTCGCGCACACTCTGCTTCCTCCACTGAGGACCCCGGCGGCGAATCTCCTGCGGGATAACAACACAGGCCGATGGAGGGTTCCAGTCATGGTGAACAGTCTTGGGCACCCGACAGAGGACTAGGTGGGGGCAGGACCTGCCACAGGTAGACCTCCCCCCCCCCCTCACACACACACACCAACCGCCCCCCAGCCCATTCACACTCTCCTAGCGGGCTCATGCAGACTCCAAAACCAAACAGGCGTCAGGGGGCACGGGACCTTGTCTCCTCCCAACACCATTCTCGCGTACCTACCTCGGACATAGATATACTGAAACTTACATCAAACACGAAGTACCTGACAGGTAACGAGAAACCCGTCAACACTTCCCCCCCACACACACTCTTAAGTACCTAATTGACAACCGGATCCAGTATTTTCTCGTAGCATTGTAGGGACCGGGAATGTTAGAGCAGAGTATAAGAACTCTGGAGGTGCAGGAGGGAAGTGAGGCTATATGAGACCCTCACTTCTCACCAGCACCTCCAGAGTTGGTAATATCCCATTCCTCTCCCCCCCCCCCCCAGCACCTGCATCCGATGATCCACAGACTCAAATATGCAGTGCGCCTCCTTCTCCCCGATCATGCCACCTGCACACCAGTAAAGCAAGAAAGCAGCAACGGGGTCAAGTCTGGATCCAGCATCCAAGCTGCAAGAAGCCTCCATGACTCATCCAGTGCACACAAGCCTGTGCAGGGTGCCCCCCTGCCCTCATCACATGCACATGTGTTTAGGGTTCAGGGTTCTGCCCCCCTGCCCCCTCCCTCACACCCGTGTTTAGGGTTCAGGGTTCTGCCCCCCTGCCCCCTCCCTCACACCCGTGTTTAGGGTTAAGGGTTCTGCCCCCCTGCCCCCTCCCTCACACCCGTGTTTAGGGTTAAGAGTTCTGCCCCCCTGCCCCCTCCCTCACACCCGTGTTTAGGGTTAAGGGTTCTGCCCCCCTGCCCCCTCCCTCACACCCGTGTTTAGGGTCAAGGTTCTGCCCCCCTGCCCCCTCCCTCACACCCGTGTTTAGGGTTCAGGGTTCTGCCCCCCTGCCCCCTCCCTCACACCCGTGTTTTGGGTTCAGGGTTCTGCCCCCCTGCCCCCTCCCTCACACCCGTGTTTAGGGTTAAGGGTTCTGCCCCCCTGCCCCCTCCCTCACACCCGTGTTTAGGGTTCAGGGTTCTGCCCCCCTGCCCCCTCCCTCACACCCGTGTTTAGGGTTCAGAGTTCTGCCCCCCTGCCCCCTCCCTCACACCCGTGTTTAGGGTTAAGAGTTCTGCCCCCCTGCCCCCTCCCTCACACCCGTGTTTAGGGTTCAGAGTTCTGCCCCCCTGCCCCCTCCCTCACACCCGTGTTTAGGGTTCAGAGTTCTGCCCCCCTGCCCCCTCCCTCACACCCGTGTTTAGGGTTAAGAGTTCTGCCCCCCTGCCCCCTCCCTCACACCCGTGTTTAGGGTCAAGGGTTCTGCCCCCCTGCCCCCTCCCTCACACCCGTGTTTAGGGTTCAGGGTTCTGCCCCCCTGCCCCTCACACACACCTGTGTTCATCTCCTTGACAAAGTTCTTCTGGTGGCTCAGCAGCGTGACGGTTGCGCGGTACGTCTGGATGGCCTGGAAGGTCTCAGGCACCTCAATGCGTTTCTCAATCACAAACTCCCATGCTGAGTCAGCACTGCCATGGACCTGCTATGGGGAGGGGGGGAAGTGGTAAGAGAGGGAGCACTTTGTGGTTGATTAAGCATGCCCTTGACTAGCCATTCCCAGCTCCACCCCCACAGCTCCACCCCCACAGCTCCACCCTCACAGCTCTATCCCCCCAGCTCCACCCCCCCAGCTCCACCCCCCCAGCTCCACCCCCCCAGCTCCACCCCCACAGCTCCACCCCCACAGCTCCACCCCCACAGCTCCACCCCCACAGCTCCACCCCCCCAGCTCCACCCCCCCCAGCTCCACCCCCACAGCTCCACCCCCCCAGCTCCACCCCCACAGCTCCACCCCCCCAGCTCCACCCCCCACAGCTCCACCCCCACAGCTCCACCCCACAGCTCCACCCCCACAGCTCCACCCCCACAGCTCCACCCCCACAGCTCCTCATCACCCCACAGCTCCACCCCCACAGCTCCTCATCACCCCTCAGCTCCACCCCCACAGCACCTCATCACCCCTCAGCTCCACCCCCACAGCTCCACCCCCACAGCTCCTCATCACCCCCACAGCTCCACCCCCTCAGCTCCACCCCCACAGCTCCACCCCCACAGCTCCTCATCACCCCTCAGCTCCACCCACACAGCTCCACCCCCTCAGCTCCACCCCCACAGCTCCTCATCACCCCTCAGCTCCACCCCCACAGCTCCACCCCCACAGCTCCACCCCCACAGCTCCACCCCCACAGGTCCTCATCACCCCTCAGCTCCACCCCCTCAGCTCCACCCCCTCAGCTCCACCCCCACAGCTCCACCCCCACAGCTCCACCCCCACAGCTCCACCCCCACAGCTTCACCCCCACAGCTCCTTATCACCCCTCAGCTCCACCCCCACAGCTCCACCCCCACAGCTCCACCCCCACAGCTCCTCATCACCCCTCAGCTCCACCCCCACAGCTCCACCCCCACAGCTCCTCATCACCCCTCAGCTCCACCCCCACAGCTCCACCCCCTCAGCTCCACCCTCAAAGCTCCACCCCCCCAGCTCCACCCCCACAGCTCCACCCCCAAAGCTCCACCCCCCCAGCTCCACCCCACAGCTCCACCCCCCCAGCTCCACCCCCACAGCTCCACCCCCACAGCTCCACCCCCACAGCTCCACCCCCCCAGCTCCACCCCCAAAGCTCCTCATCACCCCTCAGCTCCCGGCTGCATCTGAGTGCCCTTCCTATCCACTGGCACTCTCATTTCATACCTTCTCCTTCAACCCTCTCCTCTCCCCTGCTCTCACCTCAGAAAGCAGCATCTCTCCCCCAGTCCCACCTCCCATGCCTCCTCTCCCCTACCACCTTTCACCCTACGTCTCCTCCCCACCCTTCCACCCCCGATGAACAGTCCCATTACAGCATATCTCTTAACTCCATTCCCCTCCCCCACCCCCTCTTTCCTCGCTTTCACCTCTGATAACAGCATCTCCCCTTTTCTCACCTCAGAAAGCAGCAACTCTCCCGCCTTCCCTGCCTCCTCTCCCCTACCGCCCTCCTCCTTACCTCTCCTCCCCACCCTTCCAACCCCGATGACACGTCTAATACCTGCATTTCTCGTACCTCCCTTCCCCTGCCCACCCTTTCTCTCCCCCGCTTTCACCTCCGATAGCAGCATCTCCCCCGCCAGCCCGCTGTACTCCAGCCACTGCGTCTGCGCGCTGTCCGTCAGGCTGATCCACAGCTCCGCCGCCGTCTCCAGCCCCACCATGGTCATGCGGTTGAGGTGCAGGGACAGCAGCCACACGGGCACCACCAGCACCGCGGAACCCACCACACGATGGAACCAGTTGGAGGCGGCCTTGGCGGCCATATGCCAACACTTGCAGCGGTAATACACCCCGGCTTCAGTCTGCATGGGGGGGGAATGTGGCAGTGTTCACGGCGTAGTCTGCAGTTGTTGGAGGCAGCCATGTGCCAGCAGTGACAGCCTTGGCGTAACCCGACTTCAGCCACACTGGGTGGGGAGGTGGCAGTGTTCACGGTGTAGTCTGCACTCGGTTAACGGTGTAGTCGCCCATGGCCCCGTCAGCGTGCGTATGTTTGTGCTTTGGTTCCATGCGTCTGTGGATACCCAGTGCATCCAGTGAGTGCGCATGAATTTGTGATCGAACATATACACACCGGTCACATGTGAGAGTGTGCATACGTGTGATAATGAATATAAGAATATTGTGTCAGTTGTGCATACCGGTACACCTAGTTTCCTATAATATGCATACACGTGAATTTGTGCGTGCATGCGTCCCCCTCTCTCCCATGTGTACCTGCATCATGCCGCCCATGCTGATCTCCTTGCAGACCTTGGACCAGAGGTCAATGGGCTCGTGCGGGTGATGGTGGGCTGTATCGCAGCAGAAGCTGAGGATCTGATACGCCTATGACAAGGCGGGGGGGGGGGTGCAAGCGGGGGGAGGGCAGCGTTCATATGAGTGCACACATCAGACTACCCTAGGAAGGCTGGTGGACAGCCACAACCGGACCAATGGAGACCAAATTTTGACCAGCCTACAGTCGGTGGCCCAAGCAGCAGGTCTTGCCGGACCAGGCGTCCCCTCCACAGGCCAGAAGATAGCTGAATTGCAGCCACCGGTACAGCATCCTCGAGGACACCCTGATTGTAATATTATGTTATTATACATTTTTGGAAAGGGCTGCTGGGCTGCTCACCTTGGCACTCAGCACGCCCTCCACGAACTTCCCCTTGTAGTACTGCTTGAGGCCCGTCAGCAGACGCATGCGGTACTCAGGCAGCATCTGCGCAGGGAGGCAGGGAAGGCGATTTACACAGGAAGGGGCTGGGAGGACAGGGGGCAGCATGCCATGAGCGGCTGGAGAGCAGGAAGGCTGGGAGGGCTATATTGTATATGGCTCATACAGCATGCAATAAGCGGCTGAAGAGCAGGAAGGCTGGAAGGGCTGTATTGTATATGGCTCATACAGCATGCAATAAGCGGCTGGAGAGCAGGAAGGCTGGGAGGGCTGTATTGTATATGGCTCATAGAGCATGCAATAAGCAACTGGAGAGCAGGGTGTGGTGAACAGTCCATGACCGATGAGCAGTCCTTGTAAGTGAACGATGATCGGTGACAATCAGCAGTCCGGGTGTGTTAACGCTGACTCGTGACAGTCAACATTCAAGTCAGCAGATAGTGAGCGGTGTTCTTCAGGCAGTAGCAGGCCCACCTGAGGCATGCCCCTCTCATCCTCTTGCCCGCCTGCCTCCATGTCTTGGTTCTGGCCCCCTCCCGACCCATCCTGCTCATCGAAGTGCATCTCAACACCCTCCACAATCGTGGCGTGGTGGTGCAGGGTTGCGGAGGGCAACATGACAGAGGGCCCCACATTGGCAGCGGCAGCGGTGGCGGCGGCGGCTGCAGCCCTGTTGGGTTTGAATCATGACCGGGGGTGGGTGGGGGGTAAAAAAAGGTGAGGGCCCCAAGGGTGAGGGGAGCTAGAACAGGCCCGACAATGGCGGGGGAGGGTGGGGGGTAAAAAAGGTTAAGGCCCCAAGGGTGAGGGGAGCTAGAACAGGCCCGACATTGGCGGGGGAGGGTGGGGGGTAAAAAAGGTTAAGGCCCCAAGGGTGAGGGGAGCTAGAACAGGCCCGACATTGGCGGGGGAGGGTGGGGGGTAAAAGAGGTGAAGGCCCCAAGGGTGAGGGGAGCTAGAACAGGCCCGACATTGGCGGGGGAGGGTGGGGGGTAAAAGAGGTGAAGGCCCCAAGGGTGAGGGGAGCTAGAACAGGCCCGACATTGGCGGGGGAGGGTGGGGGGTAAAAGAGGTGAAGGCCCCAAGGGTGAGGGGAGCTAGAACAGGCCCGACATTGGCGGGGGAGGGTGGGGGGTAAAAGAGGTTAAGGCCCCAAGGGTGAGGGGAGCTAGAACAGGCCCGACATTGGCGGGGGAGGGTGGGGGGTAAAAGAGGTGAAGGCCCCAAGGGTGAGGGGAGCTAGAACAGGCCGGACATTGGCGGGGGAGGGTGGGGGGTAAAAAAGGTGAGGGCCCCAAGGGTGAGGGGAGCTAGAACAGGCCCGACATTGGCGGGGGAGGGTGGGGGGTAAAAAAGGTGAAGGCCCCAAGGGTGAGGGGAGCTAGAACAGGCCCGACATTGGCGGGGGAGGGTGGGGGGTAAAAGAGGTGAAGGCCCCAAGGGTGAGGGGAGCTAGAACAGGCCCGACATTGGCGGGGGAGGGTGGGGGGTAAAAAAGGTGAAGGCCCCAAGGGTGAGGGGAGCTAGAACAGGCCCGACATTGGCGGGGGAGGGTGGGGGGTAAAAGAGGTGAAGGCCCCAAGGGTGAGGGGAGCTAGAACAGGCCCGACATTGGCGGGGGAGGGTGGGGGGTAAAAAAGGTGAAGGCCCCAAGGGTGAGGGGAGCTAGAACAGGCCCGACATTGGCGGGGGAGGGTGGGGGGTAAAAGAGGTGAAGGCCCCAAGGGTGAGGGGAGCTAGAACAGGCCCGACATTGGCGGGGGAGGGTGGGGGGTAAAAAAGGTGAAGGCCCCAAGGGTGAGGGGAGCTAGAACAGGCCCGACATTGGCGGGGGAGGGTGGGGGGTAAAAGAGGTGAAGGCCCCAAGGGTGAGGGGAGCTAGAACAGGCCCGACATTGGCGGGGGAGGGTGGGGGGTAAAAGAGGTGAAGGCCCCAAGGGTGAGGGGAGCTAGAACAGGCCGGACATTGGCGGGGGAGGGTGGGGGGTAAAAAAGG
This sequence comes from Limnomonas spitsbergensis, assembly GCA_037349105.1. Classification (NCBI taxonomy): domain Eukaryota; kingdom Viridiplantae; phylum Chlorophyta; class Chlorophyceae; order Chlamydomonadales; genus Limnomonas; species Limnomonas spitsbergensis. The sequence goes on along the minus strand of JAYJMM010000022.1, from coordinate 1,000,485 downwards.
TTAAGGCCCCAAGGGTGAGGGGAGCTAGAACAGGCCCGACATTGGCGGGGGAGGGTGGGGGGTAAAAGAGGTGAAGGCCCCAAGGGTGAGGGGAGCTAGAACAGGCCCGACATTGGCGGGGGAGGGTGGGGGGTAAAAGAGGTGAAGGCCCCAAGGGTGAGGGGAGCTAGAACAGGCCCGACATTGGCGGGGGAGGGTGGGGGGTAAAAAAGGTGAGGGCCCCAAGGGTGAGGGGAGAACAGGCCCGACATTGGCGGCGTTGGCGGCCGCCCTGTTAGGTTTTGAATCACGACAGGGAGGGGGGAGGGTCAACAAAAACAGATGATCCCAAGGGTGTTGAGGGCGCCCATTGTGATGCTCTGCTAGACTGGAACACATTCACAGATCAGGATAGAGAGGAGCTCACAAAGGTGAGGGGCCCCAGGGGGATGGTGGGGGCCTCATGGGAGCCTCGTGAGGAGGCTGAGGACAAGACGAGGGTAGGGCAGCGAAGAGGGCGCACGCACAGAAGGCCCGGGAGAGAGCCCCTGCTGACAGGCATATCGCCCTCTGCTCCTAGCCCCACAAGGAACTGGTGCGGGGTGTTCACTGTTCAGACGAAATAAAGCTGCAACGGAGATCAGAAATATGCCACCATGCTCCCATAACTGAAACAAAAGTGGTCACAGCACCGGCGGCCAAAATACAGCATACAACAGTCAGCCTCGTGGCCGTGCAATCAGCCAACCACAACGGTCAAAGAAAGCCATCAGCCAGCAGGGTTCAAGCAATCAGGAATATAAGGCTTGAACACCTCACATGAGGTATATGAAATGGTTCACAAGGCCCCTAACATGATGCACACGAGTCAAAACAGGATCTGTACGTGCTACAGGCCGCAACATGCATGCCCATGCAAGACCGCGCATGCCCACGCAAGACCAGGCATGCCCATACAAGACCAGGCATGCCCATGCAAGACCAGGCATGCCCATGCAAGACCAGGCATGCTCATGCAAGACCAGACATGCCCATGCAAAACCAGGCATGCCCATGCAAAACCAGGCATGCCCATGCAAGACCAGGCATGCTCATGCAAGACCAGGCATGCCCATGCAAAACCAGGCATACCCATGCAAAACCAGGCATGCCCATGCAAAACCAGGCATGCCCACGCAAGACCAGGCATGCACATGCAAGACCAGGCATGCACATGCAAGACCAGGCATACCCATGCAAAACCAGGCATGCCCATGCAAGACTAGACATGCCCATGCAAGACCAGGCATGCACATGCAAGACCGTACATGCCCATGCAAGACTAGACATGCCCATGCAAGACCAGGCATGCCCATGCAAGACCAGGCATGCCCATGCAAGACCAGGCATGTACATGCAAGACCAGACATGCCTATGCAAGACCAGACATGCCCATGCAAAACCAGGCATGCACATGCAAGACCAGGCATGCACATGCAAGACCAGGCATGCACATGCAAGACCAGGCATGCACATGCAAGACCAGGCATGCACATGCAAGACCAGGCAAGCACATGCAATACCAGGCATGCACATGCAAGACCAGACATGCCCATGCAAGACTAGACATGCCCATGCAAGACCAGACATGCCCATGCAAGACCAGACATGCCCATGCAAGACTAGGCATGCCCATGCAAGACCAGGCATGCACATGCAAGACCAGACATGCCCATGCAAGACTAGGCATGCCCATGCAAGACCAGGCATGCACATGCAAGACCAGGCATGCCCATGCAAGACCAGGCATGCACAGGCAAGACCAGGCATGCCCATGCATGCCCATGGTAGCCCATGCATGCCCATGGTAGTCCATGGAATCCCATGAATGCCCATGCATACCATGCGTCCTCGTTGACACTTGTAATGTTTCCCACAGACCCTCGCCCCAGCGGCACGATGTTGCCGATCGACCCTCTGCCCAGGGACTTGTTCCCGATGGAGCTGCGATCCAGCAGTGTCCCGCTGCCCGCCGAGCTGCACACCGAGCCACGCGCGAGGTTGGCCGCCTCCTGCTGATCCACGATGCGGCCAAGGCCGAAGTAGCCGACGGACTTTGAGCCCAGCGGCATGTCGTCCGGGTTGGAGGGTCCTCTTTGACCGCGGGTGGGGGAGGTGCATCCCCCGGTTAGGCCCATGGAGCGGGCGGCCAGCGGCCTCTCCGCCGCAGCGCCCAGCGCCGCCTGGTACAGCCCGTCGTACTCGTGTCCGGGCGGCGAGTCGAAGAAGGGCTGCTGCTGCTGCTGCTGCTGCCGGCGCAGCTGCTGGAAGGCACTGCTGCCCTCGGGGGCTGCCCCGGCGAGAGCGGCCAGCGTGGCCGTGGCCATGGCGCCGCGGCGCACGGAGGTGCGGCCTAGCGCCTGGTCGGCGCCCGCGCCTGCGCCCGCCTCCCCACGCGTCGGGTTAAAACCTGTCGGGCCGATTGATGTTGTCCCCAGCGCTCGGTTGCCAGGCTCGTCCAAGTTCAAACCCGGAAAACCGACCGAGTGCGTCTTGAGCGACCGCTTGGCCACTGCGGGCTGCTGCTGCTGCTGCTGCAGGGGAGCTGAGGTGTCCGACATGCCGTCAAGCTCGTGACCAGGCGGCGACTCAAACCGCGTGTCCCCTGCTGCTGCCGCCACATCACCTACCCGGCCCAATCCAGATAGCCGGCCGCCGCCGCCGCCGCCCGGGGGCAGCATAAACCGCTGTGCCTGCTGCGACATGTTCCCCACTGAGCCTCTGCCGAGCGGCTTCCCGGCAATAGAGCCGCCGCCACCCACGTTGATCGCCTCGACAAAGGTGCCGGCGCCGCCGCGCCCCGTCCGCTGCACGAAGCGCACCGCCCCGCGTGCGGAGAGCGTGGCCAGGTCGGGCTGCGGCTCCCACGGCGTGCCGGACTCCGACGAACCCATGCTCCCCTGCTGCCCGCCCACGGACATCTTGTTGAGACCCTTGGACGATGTCGTGCCTGCGGGCAAGTCGGGGAGAGTAGGTCATGGCATGGGGGTTTCAAGGGTTAAGATAGCGAAGGTTTCGGAGCGAGGACTCGTGGTTTCAGGTCCTGGCGACGGGGTCATGACAAGGGGAAATGTCCACTACAAAGTACATACTGGTATGTCCAACATCCACTTGTCTCCGCACTCAATCGGTATGCAATGCTTGTACAAATACGCAGGGCTATAATCTCCAGGGTGCCAGTATAGGTACGTCGTATGGGGCACCAGAACCCGTGGCACTGGATTCTGTAGGACTGGAACCTCAAGCATCGGAGCCTGTGGCACTGGATCCTGAAGGACTGGAATTTCAAGCACCGGAAGCCGTGGTACGAAGAAGCTCTCCTCAGTCCACCTCAGCTAAAAAGCCCATCTCAGCCCTCACCAGTGCCTTTGATGACCAGTAGGGAGCGATGGCCCGGCCGCTGCGGCGGGGAGGTGATAGTGTCCTCATCCACCGCTGCATACGCTGCGGGCGCATCCGCAGTGGCAGCCGGGGAGGCGCGCGCAACAATCTCTGGCAGATCAATGAGTACTGATCCTGCTGATTCTGAGAATGTCGATGGCCTGCTGCTGGCAGGATCTAGGGGCACTTGACTGTTCAAATGCTCCGGAGAGGAGGCGCTGGCTGCCAGTGGCTTGTTTGAGGGGGCGCTGGTGGCCTGGGGCCAAGGCGATCTGCCGATCGTGTTCTGAGGCGTAGAAGAGGAGGAACTGGCGACCTCGGGCGGCACAGCCAAGTGGAAGACATCGGCACTCAGTGCCGGCTTAACAGCGGCGGTAGGAGGGGGGCCAGCGACGGTGGAAGAGGGGACTGTGACCGTGGGAGACTGGCCTTGGGAAGCGAGCTTGCTGTCCGTGTCGACGGTTGAGCCCAGGTTGAAGCTCTGGGCTGAGGCGGAAGTGAGGCGGTTCTGCTCCATCTCAATGCTGCGCATGTTGCTGCTTCCGGGCTGGCGAGGCGGCCGCACCCCGGTCTCGCTGGGAACGGAGCCGCTGCCCTGAAAACGATCCTGGAAGTCCTGCAAAGGAGCAAGGCATTCAGCCGGCCGGTACAAGCAGGTATATTGAGCCGGCAGACATAGGCATAGGGTTAAGGGTTTAAAGTTTAGGGTTTAGGTATATTGAGCCGGCAGGCATAGGCAGGCATATTGAGCCGGCTGGTACAAGCAGGCACATTTGAGCCGGCCGGCACAGGCAGGGAGCAGGCACAGACAGGTGGATTTGAGCCGGAAGGCACAGGCAGGCATATTGAGCCGGAAGGCACAGGCAGGCACAGACAGGCAGGGACAGGCAGGGACAGGCAGGGAGCGGGGAAGTAGGCACATTGAGCCGGCCAGCATGAGCAGGAAAATTGAGCCAGGCACAGGCAGTAGCATGCAGCCAGCAGGATCAGGCAGCTGGCAGGCACCAGTTGGCACCGGTCAGCATCGGTATACAGGGATCATAGCGCAAAGCATGTAGTCGCCAGTGTGTCGGGTAGATGCGTGACGCTCTCGCAGGAAAGCGTAAGGATCACCGGTGCAAGCCTTTTTGTGCTTTGAGCATCCACGTACAGCTTCCTTGCACATTCCGGTCACACATGTGCACATACAGCTTCCTTGCACCTTCCGGTCACACATGTCCACCTCAATGGCAAGGGACCAGTCAGACGGCTGGAACTCGCTCACTCAGCTGTCAAGGGTTTAAGCGTTAAAGGTACAGGTGTAAAGGGTTAGAGATAGAAGGTTAAGGGTTAGTGATATAGGGTTAAGGGTTAATGATATAGGGTTCACAAGTTTACTGGCTGCTGGGCTGTGAGCCTGTGACTCACCAGTGCCTCCACTGCCGCCATAATCGCGTCGTCGCCGCAGAGCTTCTGGATGTCTTTCCGATGCCTCCGCATCGGGCTGCTCTTGGACGCCATGGCAGCCGCAGACGCCATCAGCATCGAGGAAGCCGTTTCATGCGGGGACGCCCGCGGCGACGAGGAGGGCGCTCCGGCAGGGCCTGGCGGGGGCGCAGGGGGCGCAGGGGGGGCAGGGGGCCCGGGGGGGAGCGGGGGCTCAGCAACGGGTGCCTGCCCATTGCTCCCCGCCGTGGCGTGCACAGCCACCAGACCATCAGAGGCATCCCTGTCTCCCTGGAGCAATGGAGGAGGGGAGACCATCCCCGCAGAGCCGTTGGACAGCTCGATGCCGAAGTCGTTCGGGGGGGTGGCAGGCCTGCCGGAGGCAGCGTGGTTCCCCACGCGGCTCGCCGCCGCCGCCGCCGCCGCCAAAGAGATCTTGGAGGTGCTGGCCGTATGGCCGCGGAACAGCGCCCCGAGCCGCCCGCCCCAGAGCTTCTGCTTCGTCTGAACAGCGGTCGCATCCGAGGGCAGGTACTGCCCCTTGCGCAGCCCAGCGCCTAGGCTGTTGGCGCGGCGCAGGGGTCCGCGGTTCACAACGCCTCGGGAAGACCTGTCGTGAGCGCCACCTTTTGCCGACCGATCGTGGGTGCCCCCGCCCCTGCCCACATTCCCGCCCCTCAGGCCGTTGATAAGGGTGCGGAAGCTCCATTGCCCCGGCTTTGGGGCATGGCCTGATGCTCCCCGCTTGATGGAGAGCCCTCGCTGCAGAAGGGTGGAGCGGTTTGAGGCTTTCTCCTCACCTATGACCAAGAACCTGATGAGAGGAGGGGGAGGGGGCAGGTTGAGATAATCTGACGACAGGATGTTGAAAGAAGATCTGATGAGAGGACATGATGCGAGGAGGAGGAGGGGGCATGTTGAGATGATCTGACGGCAGGATGTGGAAAGAAGATCTGATGAGAGGCAGGGGAGGTGGCATGCGGATAAGATCTGAACGACAGGATGTTGAAAGAAGATCTGATGAGAGGACATGACGAGAGAAGTAGGAGGGGGCATGTTGAGAAGATCTGGACGACAGGATGTTGAAAGAAGATCTGATGAGGGGACATGATGCGAGGATTGTATAAGATTTGACGAGAGGATCTTGTTTGAAAACCCGACAAGAGGATGTACCGTAATGAGAAGATCTTGTAAAATCTGGTGAGAGGATCTCATGAGAGGAGGAATAGAGAATCAGACTACGACAAATTAGTTGTGACAACGTCAAAGTAATCCAGCCAACCATATTTTTCGAAAGGGCCCGGCTGCCCTGGCTCCTGCCTCACCCACCCCTGCCTCACTGGGGACCGAAGGCAGCCAAAGCTGAGCATTACTCACTTAGCATCTGTGCTGGGCGAGAAGTAGTGCATGTGCCCTGAGGGTGATTCACGTAGAGCTCCCTCCTTGAAATCCCACTCCTCGGAGCGCTTGAGGTCCCTCTTGATGCGCTGTGGACAGGGGGGGAGGAGGGTACGGGTTACGATTTAAGAAGCGGGGAGAAGGGGAAGAGACTCAAGAGAGGTCCTTCTCGATGCGCTGCACAGGGGTGGGGGGAAACAGGTCATAGGTTTGGGGGCAGGGAGAGAGGCCGCAGGGGAGAGCAACCACGTGCAACCCCTCACTGTTAAACAATGACGATGGAAGACACAGACCTGCTCCCTGCCTCATACCCCCCCCTCCCTCTCTCTCCCTCTCTCTCTCTCTCACACACACACACACTTGCTCCCCGCCTCATACCCCCCCCCCCTCTCTCTCCCTCTCTCTCTCTCTCTCTCTCTCTCTCTCTCTCTCTCACACACACACACTTGCTCCCCGCCTCATAACCCCCCCCCCCCTCTCTCACTCTCTCTCTCTCACACACACACACACACACGCACCTGCTTCCTCTGCTTCTCCTGCGCCTTCACCGAGCGGTCGTTGATGTCGGACGGGGTGTCGTCTACATCTGACGCAACAGTGCCGGGCGCGCGGCAACAGAGGCGCTTCAACAGTCGGCCTATGCCCAGGCTGGGCTGGACCTCTGAGAAGTGGGGAGTGGGGAGTGGGCAGTAAGAAGTGGGCAGTGAGGAGAGGGGAGTGACAAGTGGGGGGTGGGGAGAGGGGAGTGAGGGGTGGGGAGTGAGGAGTAGGGGGGATGGGGAGTGGGTATTGAAAAGTCAGGGGGGAGAGAGCTGCCCTACGGCCCCGCCTGGACAATTGAACAGGATCCCTAGGAAGGGGGCAGGTCTCATATCCCGGCTGATGCATCTGAACCAAAGAGGTGCGGGCTGGGCAGGATCAAACAGGGACGGACACCCACACGTGTGTTTCCTCCCCCAGCTCCCCTGAAGGCTGATGAACCCCGCCCTTGCGGCCAGCTCCATGCTAATTGAAACGTGGCAGATCCCGCTGTGCGCCTACGGCCCAACCTGGCCAGCCGCCCCAGACTACGCCCAGCCCCCAGCTGCCCCCCCCTCAGCCCCCAGCTTCCCCCCCTCAGCCACCCAGCCCCAGACTACGCCCAGCCCCCAGCTCCCCCCCCCTCAGCCACCCAGCCCCAGACTACGCCCAGCCCCCAGCTGCCCCCCCCTCAGCCCCCAGCTTCCCCCCCCTCAGCCACCCAGCCCCAGACTACGCCCAGCCCCCAGCTCACCCCCCTCAGCCACCAGCCCCTGACTACGCCCAGCCCCCAGCTGCCCCCCCCTCAGCCCCCGGCTTCCCCCCCCTCAGCCACCCAGCCCCAGACTACGCCCAGCCCCCAGCTCCCCCCCCTCAGCCACCAGCCCCAGACTACGCCCAGCCCCCAGCTGCCCCCCCCTCAGCCCCCAGCTTCCCCCCCTCAGCCACCCAGCCCCAGACTACGCCCAGCCCTCAGCTCCCCCCCCCTCGGCCACCAGCCCCAGACTACGCCCAGCCCCCAGCTGCCCCCCCCTCAGCCACCCAGCCCCAGACTACGCCCAGCCCCCAGCTCCCCCCCCCTCAGCCCCCAGCTTCCCCCCCCTCAGCCACCCAGCCCCAGACTACGCCCAGCCCCCAGCTCCCCCCCCCTCAGCCACCAGCCCCAGACTACGCCCAGCCCCCAGCTTCCCCCCCCTCAGCCACCCAGCCCTAGACTACGCCCAGCCCCCAGCTCCCCCCCCCTCAGCCACAAGCCCCAGACTACGCCCAGCCCCCAGCTTATCCTCCAGGCTAGCTCCCCCCCCCTCAGCCACCCAGCCACCTGGTAGCCTCTTGTGCAGGTCCTTCTCTGTGTCAATGCTCTCCGTGACCGCGGCCCAGTCCACCCCCTGCAGCATCTCGTCCTCGTCCTGTTCAGCCTGGATGTCAGCCAAGCTGCTCCGGCAGAAGCCTGAGAACAGCTCCTTGACCTGAAAGGGGGGAGGGGAGGGGGAGGCAAGGAAGGGAGGAGGTGAAGGGGGAGGGGGGGGGAGTGAAGGAAGGGGAGGCAAGGAAGGGAGGGGAAGGGAAGAGGTGAAGGGGGAGGGGGAGGTTCGGTTAAGGCGGTTAAAGCAAGGCGGGATTCGGCCGTGCTGCCGTGCTGGACTAGCGATTATGGGGGCGGGGGGCGGGCAGTGCCAAGTGACAGGGGCGTCACCTGTCAGCAGAGAGTCTGGCACTCTCTCCCTCCACATGGGTTTATCTGGCTGTGGGAACACTGGTGGTTCCTCTAGAGGGGAGGAGTGCACGCACTCAGATTTAAAGCCTCAGGCCCTTTTGCCCCCCAAGCCTGAATCTCCTCACAGGTGGCGCAGGCCTGGTCCTATTGTTTGTACGCTTATGCTGGAGATGCTGAAGACCAGCCTGGAGATGCTGGGGACGCTGGAGATGCTGGGGACCAGCCTGAGCATAGATGCTGTAGAGGGGACATTCATTGGGTACTTCAGAATACAAAAAGAAGGCTCGTCCACCAGGACCATTTCAGGACACGTAAAAACGTGGTTCATCCACTTGGCTTTTCGGGACACAAAATCAGGTGGTTCATCCACTTGGCTTTTCGGGACACAAAATCAGGTGGCTCATCCTCTTGGCTTTTCGGGACACAAAATCTGGTGGCTCATCCACTTGGCTTTTTGGGACACAAAATCAGGTGGCTCATCCACTTGGCTTTTTGGGACACAAAATCAGGTGGCTCATCCTCTTGGCTTTTCGGGACACAAAATCAGGTGGCTCATCCACTTGGCTTTTCGGGACACAAAATCAGGTGGTTCATCCACTTGGCTTTTCGGGACACAAAATCAGGTGGTTCATCCACTTGGCTTTTCGGGACACAAAATCAGGTGGCTCATCCACTTGGCTTTTCGGGACACAAAATCTGGTGGCTCATCCACTTGGCTTTTCGGGACACAAAATCAGGTGGCTCATCCACTTGGCTTTTCGGGACACAAAATCAGGTGGCTCATCCACTTGGCTTTTTGGGACACAAAATCAGGTAGTTCATCCGCTTGGCTTTTCGGGACACAAAATCAGGTGGTTCATCCACTTGGCTTTTCGGGACTCAAATCAGGTGGTTCATCCACTTAGCTTTTCGGGACACAAAATCAGGTGGCTCATCCTCTTGGCTTGTCATAACAAACTAAAAGATAGCTTCTTTCCACTTCAGGGCCACGAGACGCCTCATGCCGGGACAACTCACATGTCGCCTCATCTGCACCTGCTCCTCTGTGATGCGGTCCAGACCAAGCACCGTCAACAGCGGGCCGCAAAGTGGCGCGTTGATGATGAGGGTAAGGATCACGTAACCGGCAGTGTAGATGGCGGTCTCCGCATTGACGCGCTGCAAGGAAGCGGACAGAGGGAGCAGAAGGGGTCAGAGGAGCAAGCAAGGGTCAGAGGAGCGGGCAGGGGTCACAGAGGAGCGGACAGGGATAAACGGAGCAGGCAGTGGTCAAATGGATTGGGTAGGGATGAAATAGGAGCGGGTAGGGGTGAAAGAGGGGCAGATAAGGATGAATAGGAGCAGGCAGGGGTCAAGAGAGGCAGGACCTCTATTAGGACCGATATCAACAATGGCAACATCATAAGCTTGAGGATGAGCTAAATGTGCCTGCTGCATGCCCTGACACGGGATGCGCTAGGGTCACTCACCCCTCACCAGCAGCCTTCACACCAGCTTTAGGGTTGAGGGTTGAGGGTTTAGATGCGATAGGGCCACCCCTCGCCAGCAGGCTGCACACAAGATTTCCATTCAGTGCATTTCCGCACCATGCCACCTACGTCCCGGCCTGCAGCCAAAGGGTCTAAGCGGTGCAATATTCCCTGTTGCTCTGAATGCTTGACGTAGGCCAGGCCAGGTTTGGACCCGGTCGACCCACTGGTGGCCGCCTGGCGCCCCTCACCCCCAAGATGCGCTTTGGCGCACAAGAAATCAAAACTGAAAACAGCACTCCGCATCACTCCGACCAAGGGACTCTAACCAAACACCCCCACACACGAACACAATACGACCAACAGCACTGACCCCCCCCTCCCCACATCATCCCGCCCAGCACTACACACACCCATCCCCCATCATCCCACCCAGCACTACACACACCCCTCCCCACATCATCCCGCCCAGCACTACACACACCCCTCCCCCCATCATCCCGCCCAGCACTACGCACACCCCTCCCCCATCATCCCGCCCAGCACTACACACACCCATCCCCCATCATCCCGCCCAGCACTACGCACACCCCTCCCCCATCATCCCGCCCAGCACTACACACACACCTCCCCCCATCATCCCGCCCAGCACTACACACACCCCTCCCCCATCATCCCGCACAGCACTACCCCCCACCCCTCCCTCCCACCATCTGCTCCTCAGTCTTCTCCCCCTCAAGGTCTGCCGCCACCGCCTGCGCCAGGACCAGGGACAGGCCGCCGCGCAGCCCGCCCACCGTCAGGAACACAATCTCTTGCCAGCTGAGACCTTCGCCCAACCCCAGCAGCTTCAGGGTATTAAAGCTGCGAGTCAAATGAGGGTCAAGAGATACATCTTAGACTGACATGCAGCTTCAGGGTATTGAATCTTCGAGTCAGGGGAGGTTACAGAGATACATCTTAGCATGAAACGCCTGAACCCCAAACCCTTAAGTAGGTTGCTGAAGCACCGGGGCACTCGTCATCATGCCACGTTTGTAAAAATGACCTCATGCGAAGCATCGTGTTTCATGTGTGTGACAGGGTGCATGCACTCGGGGAAGAGATCATCAGATGAGACGGGGGCATGGTGCACGATGCAAGGAGGAAAAAGACGCAGGCTACTTGACTGCCTATTGGGGCTGTTGACTGCCAGCCGTATGGCGGCCTATGGCCGGGGGAGCCTGGTGCATCCAGCCCTGCTCTGCTCTGGCCACTGCCTGTAGGCTGGCCCAAGTTTGCTCCCCATCGGACCAGGAGTGGCTGCACGGCAGCCCGCCAAAGATAGTATGGTGAGCACGTCAACAAACACGGGTGGGCGCAAGCGGCTGTTAGCATGGAAAGGATATGCGCACCCTTCTCCATTCAATCCCTCATTCCCGCCTTCACACGCAACTGCCATGCTGTCAACGCCCGGTCGAAATCCCTTCAGCATGGATCTCTGCAACCACTGCATTTTTGCGTCCCTTGCGTTCTCGCTTGTTTCGACAACTTTGTCACATTCGATTCATCGCTGTCCAGTTTGCAGCCCTCTCGCCTCCTGGGCACCACCGTTCCTTCAGTTCTAGTAAAAAGTCGTGGCAGGCCCGTCTGGCATCCTTTCCCTTGTTCTGTTTTGAATTCGCACCTGAAGAACAAGAAGAAGCCTCGTAGGCCAAACGACGTGAGCCAGATGAGCGGCAAGCGATACATGGTCACCTGGGAAGGGCAGAGAGAGGAAGTTCATGCAGGAACAACATGCCGACATGCAACACGTAAAGAGGGAGGAGGGCCATGCAAACCGCAGCAGCAGATTAGCAGATGGGAGTCGGCAACGCGCAATGCAGAGGGGGAGGAGGGCCATCAAAGCAGCAGCAGTAGAAGCAGCAACACGTTGGCAAGCATCATGTAGAGTGGGGGGAGGCATCCATGCAAAGCAGCAGCAACAGCAACAGCAGCAACAGTGCAGAGCATGCAGAGGGAAAGGATTTGCACATGGTCAGCAGTGCCCTCAATTAGGGACAGGCCCACCCAGCGTCAGGCATGCTTGTTTGAAAATCTAACAGCATCAGGTCTGAAAGGCTGTGAATGCTAACCGTCCACCCTGCATGGCCCTCATGTCCCACGAATCTACCCCCCACCCCCCATCCTGCTCACTTTTAACAGCATCAGGTCTGAAAGGCTGTGAATGCTGACGGTCCACCCTGCATGGCCCTCCTGTCCCACTAATCGTGCCCCCCCCCCTGCTCACTCTTAACAGCTCGTATATTCCGGCGTTGCCATACAGCATGCCACCAGATCTGCATGAGGCCGGGCAGACAACAGGGTGGTCATGCAGGCTGTGCATGCAACCGTTGGGTGTGGCCAAGTACAAAAACAGGGTCGACAAGATTAGCTTTGCACGCCACTCCTGTGTCTGGCAGAGTCAAATTGACGGAGACCTGCAGAAGATTACACCGCAAACTGTGACCATGAAGGTCATGCGACAAAGTGATGTCCCTGAATGTTATCGGAAGAGACCACAGGTGTACATCTTAGAAATGGGCACCCTGACAACGTATATGATCCTGTTTTATGTGGCCTTGCTACGATGTATGATCCTGACATTGTATACGATCCTATTTCATATGGCCTTGCTAGGGTGTATGATCCTGCGCCCCTGGCCAGGCCATATGGAATATGCCTGGACTAGGCAATACATGGCACTTGCAGGCATCTTTGGTGAAAGCAATTCGAATGGGCGTGGACATAATATTTCCAAGCATGTTAAGCTCTTGTTAGCGAGTGCATTCGAATAATACTCGAAGGTATTCCCAAACATGTTCAGATCGCATTGGCGAGCATTCTAATGGGCAACAGGTGGTACTGCCAGGCACACTGACGCTGCATTCTAGGCGGGGAAAGGGCTAAAACCTCCAGGCACAGTACACGTCACAAGCAAGCACCATAGCATGTTTGAAATAAATTGTGTCTGCTGCACTTCAGAGTCTAAAATCCTGCAGTCCCACGGAGGTCTGCTGCACACTAAAACAAGCACTGCCACATTATAAGTGGCCACATGTCTGAACATTTCCTGTGCGTCTAACACCACAAGCCAGCAGGCCCCTAAAGGTGGTGAGCTGCACACTAAAACAAGCACTGCCACATTGTAAGTGGCCACATGTCTGAACATTTCCTGTGCGTCTAACACCACAAGCCAGCAGGCCCCTAAAGGTGGTGTGCTGCACACTAAAACAAGCACTGCCACATTGTAAGTGGCCACATGTCTGAACATTTCCTGTGCGTCTAACACCACAAGCCAGCAGGCCCCTAAAGGTGGTGTGCTGCACACTAAAACAAGCACTGCCACATTATAAGTGGCCACATGTCTGAACATTTCCTGTGCGTCTAACACCACAAGCCAGCAGGCCCCTAAAGGTGGTGAGCTGCACACTAAAACAAGCACTGCCACATTGTAAGTGGCCACATGTCTGAACATTTCCTGTGCGTCTAACACCACAAGCCAGCAGGCCCCTAAAGGTGGTGAGCTGCACACTAAAACAAGCACTGCCACATTGTAAGTGGCCACATGTCTGAACATTTCCTGTGCGTCTAACACCACAAGCCAGCAGGCCCCTAAAGGTGGTGTGCTGCACACTAAAACAAGCACTGCCACATTGTAAGTGGCCACATGTCTGAACATTTCCTGTGCGTCTAACACCACAAGCCAGCAGGCCCCTAAAGGTGGTGTGCTGCACACTAAAACAAGCACTGCCACATTATAAGTGGCCACATGTCTGAACATTTCCTGTGCGTCTAACACCACAAGCCAGCAGGCCCCTAAAGGTGGTGTGCTGCACACTAAAACAAGCACTGCCACATTAGAAGTGGCCACATGTCTGAACATTTCCTGTGCGTCTAACACCACAAGCCAGCAGGCCCCTAAAGGTGGTGTGCTGCACACTAAAACAAGCACTGCCACATTAGAAGTGGCCACATGTCTGAACATTTCCTGTGCGTCTAACACCACAAGCCAGCAGGCCCCTAAAGGTGGTGTGCTGCACACTAAAACAAGCACTGCCACATTATAAGTGGCCACATGTCTGAACATTTCCTGTGCGTCTAACACCACAAGCCAGCAGGCCCCTAAAGGTGGTGTGCTGCACACTAAAACAAGCACTGCCACATTGTAAGTGGCCACATGTCTGAACGTTTCCTGTGCGTCTAACACCACAAGCCAGCAGGCCCCTATAGGTGGTGTGCTGCACACTAAAACAAGCACTGCCACATTGTAAATGGCCACATGTCTGAACATTCCCTGTGCGTCTAACACCACAAGCCAGCAGGCCCCTAAAGGTGGTGTGCTGCACACTAAAACAAGCACTGCCACATTATAAGTGGCCACATGTCTGAACATTTCCTGTGCGTCTAACACCACAAGCCAGCAGGCCCCTAAAGGTGGTGTGCTGCACACTAAAACAAGCACTGCCACATTGTAAGTGGCCACATGTCTGAACATTTCCTGTGCGTCTAACACCACAAGCCAGCAGGCCCCTTAAGGTGGTGTGCTGCACACTAAAACAAGCACTGCCACATTGTAAGTGGCCACATGTCTGAACATTTCCTGTGCGTCTAACACCACAAGCCAGCAGGCCCCTAAAGGTGGTGTGCTGCACACTAAAACAAGCACTGCCACATTGTAAGTGGCCACATGTCTGAACATTTCCTGTGCGTCTAACACCACAAGCCAGCAGGCCCCTAAAGGTGGTGTGCTGCACACTAAAACAAGCACTGCCACATTGTAAGTGGCCACATGTCTGAACATTTCCTGTGCGTCTAACACCACAAGCCAGCAGGCCCCTAAAGGTGGTGTGCTGCACACTAAAACAAGCACTGCCACATTATAAGTGGCCACATGTCTGAACATTTCCTGTGCGTCTAACACCACAAGCCAGCAGGCCCCTAAAGGTGGTGTGCTGCACACTAAAACAAGCACTGCCACATTAGAAGTGGCCACATGTCTGAACATTTCCTGTGCGTCTAACACCACAAGCCAGCAGGCCCCTAAAGGTGGTGTGCTGCACACTAAAACAAGCACTGCCACATTAGAAGTGGCCACATGTCTGAACATTTCCTGTGCGTCTAACACCACAAGCCAGCAGGCCCCTAAAGGTGGTGTGCTGCACACTAAAACAAGCACTGCCACATTGTAAATGGCCACATGTCTGAACATTCCCTGTGCGTCTAACACCACAAGCCAGCAGGCCCCTAAAGGTGGTGTGCTGCACACTAAAACAAGCACTGCCACATTATAAGTGGCCACATGTCTGAACATTTCCTGTGCGTCTAACACCACAAGCCAGCAGGCCCCTAAAGGTGGTGTGCTGCACACTAAAACAAGCACTGCCACATTGTAAGTGGCCACATGTCTGAACATTTCCTGTGCGTCTAACACCACAAGCCAGCAGGCCCCTTAAGGTGGTGTGCTGCACACTAAAACAAGCACTGCCACATTATAAGTGGCCACATGTCTGAACATTTCCTGTGCGTCTAACACCACAAGCCAGCAGGCCCCTAAAGGTGGTGTGCTGCACACTAAAACAAGCACTGCCACATTGTAAGTGGCCACATGTCTGAACATTTCCTGTGCGTCCAACACCACAAGCCAGCAGGCCCCTAAAGGTGGTGTGCTGCACACTAAAACAAGCACTGCCACATTGTAAGTGGCCACATGTCTGAACATTTCCTGTGCGTCAAACACCACAAGCCAGCAGGCCCCTAAAGGTGGTGTGCTGCACACTAAAACAAGCACTGCCACATTGTAAATGGCCACATGTCTGAACATTTCCTGTGCGTCAAACAACTCAAGCCAGCAGGCCCCTAAAGGTGGTGTGCTGCACACTAAAACAAGCACTGCCACATTAGAAGTGGCCACATGTCTGAACATTTCCTGTGCGTCTAACACCACAAGCCAGCAGGCCCCTAAAGGTGGTGTGCTGCACACTAAAACAAGCACTGCCACATTAGAAGTGGCCACATGTCTGAACATTTCCTGTGCGTCTAACACCACAAGCCAGCAGGCCCCTAAAGGTGGTGTGCTGCACACTAAAACAAGCACTGCCACATTATAAGTGGCCACATGTCTGAACATTTCCTGTGCGTCTAACACCACAAGCCAGCAGGCCCCTAAAGGTGGTGTGCTGCACACTAAAACAAGCACTGCCACATTGTAAGTGGCCACATGTCTGAACGTTTCCTGTGCGTCTAACACCACAAGCCAGCAGGCCCCTATAGGTGGTGTGCTGCACACTAAAACAAGCACTGCCACATTGTAAATGGCCACATGTCTGAACATTCCCTGTGCGTCTAACACCACAAGCCAGCAGGCCCCTAAAGGTGGTGTGCTGCACACTAAAACAAGCACTGCCACATTATAAGTGGCCACATGTCTGAACATTTCCTGTGCGTCTAACACCACAAGCCAGC
This sequence comes from Limnomonas spitsbergensis, assembly GCA_037349105.1. Taxonomy (NCBI): domain Eukaryota; kingdom Viridiplantae; phylum Chlorophyta; class Chlorophyceae; order Chlamydomonadales; genus Limnomonas; species Limnomonas spitsbergensis. Next base: position 984,075 of record JAYJMM010000022.1, on the reverse strand, counting down.
AGGCCCCTAAAGGTGGTGTGCTGCACACTAAAACAAGCACTGCCACATTGTAAGTGGCCACATGTCTGAACATTTCCTGTGCGTCTAACACCACAAGCCAGCAGGCCCCTTAAGGTGGTGTGCTGCACACTAAAACAAGCACTGCCACATTGTAAGTGGCCACATGTCTGAACATTTCCTGTGCGTCTAACACCACAAGCCAGCAGGCCCCTAAAGGTGGTGTGCTGCACACTAAAACAAGCACTGCCACATTGTAAGTGGCCACATGTCTGAACATTTCCTGTGCGTCTAACACCACAAGCCAGCAGGCCCCTAAAGGTGGTGTGCTGCACACTAAAACAAGCACTGCCACATTGTAAGTGGCCACATGTCTGAACATTTCCTGTGCGTCTAACACCACAAGCCAGCAGGCCCCTAAAGGTGGTGTGCTGCACACTAAAACAAGCACTGCCACATTATAAGTGGCCACATGTCTGAACATTTCCTGTGCGTCTAACACCACAAGCCAGCAGGCCCCTAAAGGTGGTGTGCTGCACACTAAAACAAGCACTGCCACATTAGAAGTGGCCACATGTCTGAACATTTCCTGTGCGTCTAACACCACAAGCCAGCAGGCCCCTAAAGGTGGTGTGCTGCACACTAAAACAAGCACTGCCACATTAGAAGTGGCCACATGTCTGAACATTTCCTGTGCGTCTAACACCACAAGCCAGCAGGCCCCTAAAGGTGGTGTGCTGCACACTAAAACAAGCACTGCCACATTGTAAATGGCCACATGTCTGAACATTCCCTGTGCGTCTAACACCACAAGCCAGCAGGCCCCTAAAGGTGGTGTGCTGCACACTAAAACAAGCACTGCCACATTATAAGTGGCCACATGTCTGAACATTTCCTGTGCGTCTAACACCACAAGCCAGCAGGCCCCTAAAGGTGGTGTGCTGCACACTAAAACAAGCACTGCCACATTGTAAGTGGCCACATGTCTGAACATTTCCTGTGCGTCTAACACCACAAGCCAGCAGGCCCCTTAAGGTGGTGTGCTGCACACTAAAACAAGCACTGCCACATTATAAGTGGCCACATGTCTGAACATTTCCTGTGCGTCTAACACCACAAGCCAGCAGGCCCCTAAAGGTGGTGTGCTGCACACTAAAACAAGCACTGCCACATTGTAAGTGGCCACATGTCTGAACATTTCCTGTGCGTCCAACACCACAAGCCAGCAGGCCCCTAAAGGTGGTGTGCTGCACACTAAAACAAGCACTGCCACATTGTAAGTGGCCACATGTCTGAACATTTCCTGTGCGTCAAACACCACAAGCCAGCAGGCCCCTAAAGGTGGTGTGCTGCACACTAAAACAAGCACTGCCACATTGTAAATGGCCACATGTCTGAACATTTCCTGTGCGTCAAACAACTCAAGCCAGCAGGCCTGCCCCCAGAGGTGGTCTGCTGCACATTAAGAACACGACAGCTACAGGACTGAATGTGTCCTGCAAACACACGAAACACAAGCCAGCAGGCCCCCCTAATGGAGGTTAGCTGCCAGGTGAGTTTCTGTCAACCACCCTTGGGGGATACTGCACACTGACATCAACGCAATCCAACACCCCTTAACAGCCCCCTAAAGATGCTCTGGTGTGCACTTACATAGACACAAGACGGCACCTGACCGTGTCGCTGACGTGGCGGGCTTCCTACGTTAGGGTTTAGGGTTTGGGGGCAGCACCTGATGGTGTAGCTGACCCGGTAGCTCCATTATTTAGGGTTTGGGGTTTAAGGGCAGGACCTGACAGTTAAGCTGACGCAGCTGGCTCTTGGCTGAGGGTTTAAGTCCCGCACCTGACGGTGAAGTTAACGCAGCTGGCTCCCACGTAGAAGAATATCAGGGCTGCAGGTGCAGCAGAGCAACAGCGACATCGAGGACCACTCTAAACATCAACACATCAAGAACAAAACTATCAGGGCTGCAGATGCAGCAGAACAACACCAACATCGAGGACAAGACTGCCAAGGACAAGACCATCGGGGTGACAGGGGCGGTAGGGGAATATTCACACTAATTTGCCGCCCCAAAGTTGTGAGTATCTTGGAATGATCGGTACGTAACAATGCTCGCCATTTACTACCAGTATATGAATGATGACTCACCATTCACAATGTGGATGAGGACCTTCCAGAAGTGTGGAAACATCAGAGTGACCCGCGCCTGTGGAAATGGGGGAGGGGGGAGGGGGGAGGGGAGGGGGGAAGGAAACGTCACAAACTGAGGGCTGATGAGGGCTAGGAGGTAGATGTGCGATGTGGTGCAGATATCTTGCAGCAGCGGAGTGCTGAGACCCCCTACTCCAACACGCAAACTGCATGGATGCATGGCTCCATGCCACACATACCCTTCTCCGCGTGTAGGCACTTGGTGTAGAAATTGCGGTGTTCCTGTACCGGTGTGTGCGTGTATCTCTTTAATCGGACTGAGGACAACCAGTGGGTCATTTTGGTATGACTGCCCTTTCCCACTGATGTCTCCTGGGGACTTCTGGACATGGTTGTCCCCGCTCCCAGACTGGGGTCCAACGCAGATGTCCAAGTTCAGCTCACAGATCCGGGGTGAAGTCCAAGATCCGGATTTAACTCCCAGATCCAGGTTCAACTCCCAGATCCAGATTTAACACCCGGACCTGGGCCTGACTCCTGAAGAAGCTAGTCCAGGAGTGAGTGTGCTGTCTTGCGCTTGCGCAGGAACAGCCTCACCCTTACCTAGGCACAATGCTGCATGCAAGAAAATGAACACCCTCTCCATCCCTCCAAACCCCGAATCCCTAAACCCACCTTATTGCTCATGCCCCACAGCAGTGTCGCACTGCCATACAGCCCGTAGATGACGGTGCCTATGCATCCAGACCCCTTGCACCAGACCTGCACAGTGGCAGTGGGGGTGGAGTGAGCAGGGGGGTGATGCAGGAGGTGGGCAGAGAATATCGCAAGGCTGGCACCCAAGCCAGGGGGTCAGCGGAGGGCAAGCATCCTCCAGGGAGGGATATGCACCACACAAGGAACAGGATTCCCAGCAGGATCCACAGCAGGATCCCCAGCAGGATTCCCAGCAAGATCCACAGCAGGATCCCCAGCAGGATCCACAGCAGGATCCACAGCAGGAGCCACAGCAGGAGCCACAGCAGGATCCACAGCAGGATCCACAGCAGGATTCCCAGCAGGATCTCCAGCAGGATTCCCAGCAGAATTCCCAGCAGGATCCCCAGCAGGATTCCCAGCAGGATTCCCAGCAGGATTCCCAGCAGGATTCCCAGCAGGATTCCCAGCAGGATCCCCAGCAGGATTCCCAGCAGGATCCACAGCAGGATCCACAGCAGGATTCCCAGCAGGATTCCCAGCAGGATTCCCAGCAGGATCCCCAGCAGAATTCCCAGCAGGATCCCCAGCAGGATTCCCAGCAGGATCCCCAGCAGAATTCCCAGCAGAATTCCCAGCAGAATTCCCAGCAGGATTCCCAGCAGGATCCCCAGCAGGATTCCCAGCAGGATTCCCAGCAGGATTCCCAGCAGGATTCCCAGCAGGATTCCCAGCAGGATTCCCAGCAGGATTCCCAGCAGGATCCCCAGCAGAATTCCCAGCAGGATTCCCAGCAGGATTCCCAGCAGGATTCCCAGCAGGATCCCCAGCAGGATCCCCAGCAGGATTCCCAGCAGGATCCCCAGCAGGATTCCCAGCAGGATCCCCAGCAGGATTCCCAGCAGGATTCCCAGCAGGATTCCCAGCAGGATCCCCAGCAGGATTCCCAGCAGGATCCCCAGCAGGATTCCCAGCAGGATTCCCAGCAGGATCCCCAGCAGGATTCCCAGCAGGATCCCCAGCAGAATTCCCAGCAGGATCCCCAGCAGGATTCCCAGCAGGATTCCCAGCAGGATTCCCAGCAGGATTCCCAGCAGGATTCCCAGCAGGATCCACAGCAGGATCCACAGCAGGATTCCCAGCAGGATTCCCAGCAGGATTCCCAGCAGAATTCCCAGCAGGATTCCCAGCAGAATTCCCAGCAGGATCCACAGCAGGATCCACAGCAGGATCCACAGCAGGATGAGCTAGCCCTGCTGTCCAGGCACACCCTTGCAGGGGCGACCAGGCCTCGTCCCATCAGGGCTTGACCGCTGCGACTAGGCCTCACAGGACCTGAGTTTACCTTCCCGTTGCTTGACTACACTTCAGCCACATTTCAGCAACCACCTGGCTTTCAGCTGGAGGCCGCATGCTCAGACAGCCCTATGCTGCTCTAACCAGTGTCACTGGGCCTGTCGGGGTTTATCCCCAATCAGGCTGTAAATGGCAGCCGCCCCGCCCAAAGTAGAGACTCATAGCCGTAAAAAGGAAAAAGAGCCGCTAAATAGCCGTAAAAAGTGCCGTAGAATAGCGATAAAAAGTAACATGTGCCCCGGGCCTGCCCGCCGCACCCACCTGGGTGATGAAGAAGCTGAGGTAGGCCCCGCCGACGGAGAAGCCAACATAGATCGGGGGCTCCATGTTGCGATGCTCCATCCAGTAGAAGATGATGCTGGAACACACAAGGGGATCGACTCAGGGTGTAGGGAGCAGGATGCAGGGTGTGGGGTGTAGGGTATCAGGCTTGGGGTGTGGGGTGTAGGGCTTACGGTATAGGGTGTAAAGTGTCAGGCTTTGGATGTAGGGTGTAGGGTGTCAGGCTTAGGGTGTAGGTTGCAGGCTGCAGGGTTCGGGGTTGCTAACATGTAGCTGAAAGGTGGCTGAGTTACGGGGGAAGAAACAACTGCCAATAGTTAACAACTGCTGATCAAACTCACTGGTTGGTGACCCCCATGCCCAATCCTATGACGATGCCAGTAAAGCCTGCCCACAGGGTCTTGGTCACAATCTCAGTGATCTCCTCTCCCAGGGTGTGCTCCTGTTGTCCAACCACCATCTCAGAAAAAATCTGTTGTGCAGGGGTTCGAGGCAAGGGCAGTTTGCAGACAGGTTCGGCCAATGGGGCACGAGTGCGTGGGCGCATGGGCGCATGGGTGCACGGGTGCATGGGTGCATGGGAGCATGGGTGCATAGGCGCATGGGCGCATGGGCGCATGGGTGCATGGGAGGCATGGGCGCATGGGTGCATGGGAGGCATGGGACATGGGCACCTAAGCGCATGGGCGCGTGGCCGCATGGGGCCTGACCCACTGGCCATAATATTATAATATGAAGGAGGAGAGAGCCAGGCCCAGACTGGCATTTCAAGAGAAACTTCGCAACTGAGGCTGCTACAGCTACTGGGGTTGCTACTGCCGCCGTGCATGCCACCGCCACCACCGGGCATGCCAGCGCAAAATAGCATTGCGTACCTCAAACAGTGTGAGTGAGCTCGCGTCGTTGAAGAGCGACTCCCCTTCAAGAATGAGGTTGAGGATCTCAGGCGCCCCGCCTGAAAAGTGGGGCCGTGGAAAGGGCAGGGACACGTCTCTTGAATTCACTGGTTGTTGCAGTTTCTATTAGTTGTGTACTTCTTTGGTTCCATCCACATATTATGCAGACGCGGTTTGTTACATGGCACGGTATGGTCCAGCCGTGAGGGGGATTCCGGTAAGCGGACACTGCTGCAGGGCCTTACTTGAGCCCAAAGGGGGGGGGGGAGATAATCCCGTTATGGATTGAAGGGTAAACCAGCTCTCATCGGACAGGCTGCTGGACGGCCAACACTAGGCCAACGGGGACCAAACATGGCAGCCTTAGCAGCAGGTCATGGTGCACCAGGCCCCTACAGCAGTGGGCTGTGATGTAGCTAAATTGTAGCTGCACTGCTGAAGCTCCGGAGAATAAAAGCAAGAGTAGGTGGCTGGCTGGCACGCACTGTTGCAGGCCCTTACTTGAGCTCAGGATGGAGGAGACTGCAGCAGCATCCGTGCTGGCAATGCACGCGCCAAAGAGCGCAACGTTGCCCGCCGTCCAGCCCGAAGATTGCAGGTCCAGGCCGTACAGCATGAAGGGGATAAGGATCATGGTGATGCAGGCCACCATGACAAAGGCCATGAAAACGACATCAAGGGCGCGCTGCGGGGGAGAGGGGGGAGGGGAGGGGAGGGGAGGGGAGGGGAGGGGGCAGCTGTAACGCAGGGCTGCAAGGCTGGTAGGAGCTCAGGCTGCCAAAACGCAAAGCTATACCTGCTTTGGTGTCTTGCCCTGCTCAAGCTGCACAGCCACCTTAGATTCCCTTAGGGCCCCCTGCTCAGGACTGTTCACCCTCAGGAGGCCTTGCCACCTCTGTTGATCTCTGGGTGTTTCAGCTACAGTACAGCTGCAGCCTAGTCAACAACCAGTGCGGCTAGGTGCAGGAGGGTGCCTGTTGCTTAAGCCACCCACCGCGGTGGTCAATTTGTGTGTCCCCATGGGCCCAGCCGTGGCCGCGCAGGAGCCCCCCAAAGTTGGTCTGGTGCGCACGGATCCAAACGCTGCCTGCCATGAGAATACCCGGCTCAGCCCCTACCTTCTTCAAGATGAAGAAATCGATGCGCACCGCCAGGTCCAGCAGGAAAGGGGGCAGGAAGACATACACAAAGATGTCTGCAGGCCGCATGCCCAGCCACAGGGCCGACGCATTGCTGGAGTGCAGAATGGGAGGTGGGCAGATGCAGACAGGTCAGGAGACAGGTTGCTGAACAGATGATTTGAGGAAGCTTCAGCTAAAGATCAGGTACATCAGGTTTTGCGGTTATTTTGTGGGCCTGAAGGGGCAAGGTGCGTTCTGCTTGCACAGTAGGCCGGTCAAACCTTGGTCCCCCCAAGGCCCAGTGGTGGCCACCCAGTGGCAAGCCAGAGGTGGTCTGGTGCGTACTGAGAATACAAGTGGTGGCCGGCAGCAGTGATGGAAGCTCACCTGACATGACCCAAGTTGTAGGTGTAGGCAAAAGCCTCGTAGAAGGCACCGAAGAACAGCGTGGTGAGGGCATCCCAACGAGGGCTCGCCATAGACCTGCAGTAATCGGCTCAGGCAATAATGAAAATACCATAATTAAGCTTTAACAGGCAAGGAGCAGGGCATGATGCCTGGACGCTTACATGACCAGGATGGCCACCGCAGCAAAAAATACAGCATCCACGCCACCTGCATGACGGTGCACACAGTGTCAGGCAAACAATGCACGCTATGGCATGCAAGAAATATCTTGTTTGGCATGCACACATTGCTCTAGGCACAGAGTCCACGCATCCACCCAGTGGCCATTTTTCATAGAGTGACACAGTGCGGGAAGAATAGGTGAAGCTGGAGGAGGAGGTGGTAAGCTAGGGAATGAAGGTGTTCATGATGTCATGAATGCCTTTGATTGCTTTGTGCTGTGAGCGTAGGCGAGGCAAGCAAGGTCCTGCAGCCTGACTGCGCGCCATGCAGAAGGACCATCCTCAAAGCAACAAATTGATGGAAGCTGGTGCTGCAGCTCACCATGGGGTACGAAACAGAAGTTGAAGGACTCTGCGGTGCAAACAGGTAGGTTGGCATGGCGTGTTGGGAGCACTGTAGTTTCAAACTCAGGAGGACAATGTTCACCAGGGTTGTCGACGCGGTTTAGGTAAGAGACGCCTGGCGAGGCCAAGAAACAAGGCCCAGGATCGGCATGTCCACCCCCGGCCGCTGCTGTGCTAGCCGCATGATAATCAGAAGCAGGGGGCGGATATGCATCAGCATGACCCGAAACGCCGGGCGGTGTGTACAAAAACTCGGGCGAGACGTCGTGCAGTCCCGGGGGAGGATAGTAGCTTGTTGGCGCCATGCCAGGAAGGGGATTTCAAGCAAGCTGGAATTAAATATTCGTCTTCTACCGTATGTACTCTGTCAACAGCTCGGGGACCAAAGGCACGGTCACGTGACCGGTTTCGAAGTGGCTCATAGGCTGGAAGCGGGGGCTGAAAGCGCTCATTACTATAAGCAGAAGTTTTGGGATAACATGCTCTAAGAGCTCAGAAAGCTATGAGTTATAAACCCTACAAGCCATCAGTGATTGATCTATCCGATGGTCATGATGGTTAGTTCAATACCGGTACGTCAGTACTTTTTAACAGGTATAAATTATGTCATGAGGGGTCATCAACTTGTCAAGTCACAGCAAAAGATTACCAGGGCCATAGCCACTCTTCGTGATTCAGCCCAGCAGTTCTCTGCTTTCGAATTCCGTCAGGTGCAGTTCCCGGTATCTCTTGGTCACAGTCGATGCTCGACCTAGTAGTACCCCTCTTGATCCACCCATGGCAAATATGAAAGTGACACTATCACCATAGATGAACTTGGGCATTGATGCCGCCGTCATCATGTCCACACAACTTCCGCCGCCCACCCATCCCCCTCATCCTCTCTTCCTTTTAGTTCCTTCTTTACTCCCTTCTGAACAGTAGGGCTGCCACGCGGCCGAGCGTTGAGCGGGACCAGAGGTGTAACGTTATTGACATGTGGGGAATCAGGGGATGGCTTGGACCTGGCACTCTGTCTAACCCAACCTCAAAGACACAGCTCCTGAACTCCGATGTCCTGAACTAGGAACCTGCAGTGAGGCCGAAACCGGGAGTAAGCAAGAACTCAGCTTGGGACTCAATCACAATTGGGACATAGCACCCCAGAAGAAATCCCTACACGATCAAGAGGAGAGGTTCCCTTCCCCAGGCGGATTGGGGCCTGTATAGCAGGTACAGAACTACAGACCCCCTCCCCCATGAGCAAGGAAACTTCAGAGCTTGAAAAATGGAGGCCTCTTTCCTCAGGATTATCGGGGTCTCTAAAATGCAACATCTCATGGGAGAATAAGGCTTACGGGCATGTTAAGGTGCAGGGTTTGGGGGGGGAGGTCGGTGGGGCGTGTTGTGGTGATAGACTGATAGGGCACACACAAGAGGTTGGTGCGGGAGTCTTTAGAGATAGGTAGGGAGAAACCCTAAAACCCTAAAGCCCTAAAACCCCTAAAAACCCTAAAAAAGCTGATGGATCCAACGAAAAATAGCAGAGGCAATGCGCTTTCAAGCCTGGGATTTCAGTAATCCTCAAACGTTCGTTGTTTGCTTCAAAATCACAGTTTAGAGCAGTGCACACCCGCTGGGCCCTGATGAACTTCACAGTGCATACCCGCTGGGCCCTGATGAACGCTCAGCCACGTGGGTCTGGTAGGGAATGACTAGGCTCAATTCCAGCTACCATGCACAGCCTGGGCCATGGTGCAGCCATGTCATCCTCTAATGTGAGGGGGCAGAAACATGGAACCCGGCGCTTTAGTCGGGGGGAGAGAGGAGATCGTGTGGCGGATTCGTTCCCTCAACCTCTGGGTATGGATGCCACCAGCGTTCTACCACTGGACCAAAATCGAATTGTTAGGCACCGAGGGCCCCACCACTCTCTTTTGCCTGGTACTAATACCGAAGTAAAAGGAATGTAATTGTGTGCAGAGTTTCCACCTGTCCAGGAGGAGGCCCTCGTTCTAGAAGACAAAACCGTACAAATCACTTTAAACTTGACTTACTACTATGCTCTACTGCTTGCTGCTGTGGGGCATCCACGTGGCCGAGCCTTTTGATCAGGGCCCAGAGGTATTACGACAATGACTTGCTGCTGTGAAAGGACAACACATGCACCAAACAGCCTCTTCTGAAAGGGCCAGGCATGCGCCCCACCCCCACCCTATCCACAAGCCTGGCGGCCTCTGTTGCAATTTTAGATTTTCCACACTGCTGGCCCCAGAAATATCTTCATAATCCCAAAAATGACAAACACAGCCGTCATCCGCCATCAGCTGAGCACTGCCCCTAGGTCCTGGCTCTTGATTTCGGCCATGATTTGCTGAGCACCACCCTGCGCCGCTAGCTCTTTGGCTTGTAGCAGTTAAGCACTACCTCTCGGCCATTGCCCTCAGGCTTGTCAGTTTCTGCAGAGCACTGCCCCTCATTCCTTGGTCTTCAGCTCGGTCATTACTGGCAGGGCACTGCCCTGCTGCGCTTGCTCTTCCGATTGTCAGCATCAGCTGAGCAGTGAGCACTGCCCCTCATTCCTTGCTCTTCAGCTTGGCCATTACTGGCAGGGAACTGCTGCGCTGCGCTTGCTCTTCCGATTGTCAGCATCAGCTGAACACTGCCCCTCATGCCTTGCTCTTCAGCTTGGCCATTACTGGCAGGGCACTGCCCCGCTGCGCTCGCTCATCTGATTGGCTGGGCACTGCCCCTCAGTCTTTGCTCTTCAGCTTGGCCAGAGCCGCCGTCCAAGCGAGGTCTCCATGCACAAAGCCGTAGAAGATGTACACAAGCGGTACGGTCGTCGCATGCCACAGGGCGTGAGCGTCCAGCAGCCCGCCCCACACCGGGGGGAAATCAAGCACCTCCAGCAGCAGGGCGCAGTACACCTGGAAGCCGTGCATGAGATGGCGGTACACAAATTGGTGGATTCCGCACATCGTGCAGTACAACTGTAAGGAGCAGTACAGAGGATGGAGCAGTGCAGCCCGCCCCCCACCGGGAAGAAGTAAAGCACCTCCAGCAACAGGGCGTACTACACCCAAAAGCTGTGCATGAGACGGACGTATAAAATTCAAGGATTTAGTCACGTTGGTGCATTACGTACTGTCTGCTGTACAGCAACGATAATCGGTACAGATGATGATTCCTCGGCAGCAGGGCAGGCAAAGCCAAACGGATATCAACCGGTGCAATATGCGGCACGCTATTCATCAGACCATGGGCTTGTCACAGGTATTTGTCCGTGACCATGTGCCTAGCATATGCTGGGTTGCACGGTATGTCTGGTCGGTGCTTCAGGCCAGTACTTCATGTTTGTACTGTTGGATGATACTCCTTACCCCAGTCCAAGCAATAACATGTTACGCAATTGTGCAACATCTGGCGGTACGTTATCACTTATCAGCAGTGCACGATGCGGCACTCACCAAGGCCAGGAAGCGGTACAGCTTCCATCGGTGGGGGTGGCGCACCGCCTGGCAGTGCATGATCCACGCCAGCGTGTTAGCGGCACCGAGCAGCAGACAGAATCTGCGCGTCAGGTTGTATTTTGTTAGAAACAACACCTAGTCAACATCAGGGGAAACATGTGCCGTTAAGACATCAAGCAAGACAGGATGGAGCAGTCGACCCGCTGAATGACACTGTATTTTGTGTGATTTAGCTACTCTTCAGCCACATCACGGTCCACACCGACAGGGCTTTGTGCAGCAAGTCCTGCTGCTTGAGTCACAGGCCACAGGCCGGTAAATGTTTGGCCACAGTAGGCCCAGGGGTGGCTGACCAGCAGCCCCCAAAGACGGCCTTCCGCACAGTAAACTAAACAGTGCGGCCAGTGCGGGGGGAGCTCCATTAAAACATACGGATAAGGAGCAAGCAAAGGGCAAAGACAAATGGTGGAATTCATCACGAATTTACCCACCAGCAGAAAAAAATAGAGGAGACGTGGGCGGCGTGCAGACGTAGGGACAGTGAAATATACTGGCCAAACTGTCCGTGGATCCGTGAAGATAAGATAAACCTGAACAATCACCCCCAACACCGAACCCTACACCGCCAACAGGATGAAGACCTTGTTAAGTAAATCACGACTCTAACCAGTGCTCATTTTTCATGTCTCAGCTACATGTCAGCTATACTCCAGCCTCTGGCCGGAGGCCCCGTTTGTGGCCAGCCATGCTACTTAAGGCCACCACTCATAGGATGGTCCAGGTTTGGTCACAATCGCGTCTTTGGCGGCCGCAGGGCGACCTGCCTAAGATGGCCTTGTAGCCAAAAAAATGAACACTGTCGACTGATGAAACATTTATTTTCCATATTGAAAGCATGCCAGGGAGCTGGCCAGGATAGTGAAGGAGGGATTTCATAGAGCAGGAATGTTGGTCAAGAACACTAAGTTAGGAGAACGACATGGAACTTATCACAAAGCAGAGAGCATGCACAGAACAAGAAGGACAAGAGGACACAGAGATTTTGAATTTGGTGAACCTTTCACCCACCACTGAGGAGAACCTACAGAAATCACCCTCAAACCTTTCACCCCAACGAGGGCAGCGCTGAGCCGCTGACAGAACAAGGACTTTTTGCAGCACCACCCTCCCATAAGGTTCCAGCCATATTCAAAGAAACTCCCAAGAAACCCCCCTGACCCCCCTAATATGGCGCTGCCGTCAGAACATGAACCTCTGTAAGTCCCCCTCTCACTTCATGTTCTGCCAAAGCTGCCCACATATTTTGACATTTGACATCTCCCCCCCCCCTATACTCCTTGCTCCCCTCTCACAGGCCACCTTGCACCACCTCCCCCCTATGCTCCTTGCTCCCCTCTCACTGTATTACCTAGGCCTCACATGACTACTCTTACTTGAGATTCCAGCCATAGTCAAACTTGACCGCTAACATGTAGTGTAGATGCTGAGCCACACAGCCCACAACCAGGCAGGCCGCAGCAGTGGAAGCTGCCCGGTACCTGAAGAATATATTATATATAGGTTAGGGGGTGGGGAAGAGAATTCAGGGGACGAATGGACAGGAATGAACCACCTGAAGAGGCAGGGCATACAAGGATTCAGGGACCGAGGTTCTGGGGGTTTTGAGGTTCCAAGGGGGGGGGGGGGGGGGGCTGAGCAGGAATATCTGGAACTTGCCATAAAGACAAGATTTCAGGTTTCAAGATTACGGGGGAACGAGGCTTTAAGAGGCAGACAGGTATGCGCCTGAAGTGGCGGCCCCGCCCGCCACTCCCTCAACTCTTCTCCCCCTTCCCACCTGCCCCTCTCCTGTCTAAAACACGCAGTCCCGCACCTGGGCCACACTGCTCGCATGATGGCACAAATGAGGCTTGCGCCCACGACCAGGTTGGCAGAGCAGTAATCCAGGCGCTCCGTCAACCATGTATCACGTACCTGAAAGAAAGGAACGGGTTTATATAGAGCTTGGGGTTAAGAGTTGGAGGTTGAGATAAAGGGTTTACGTGTTGGGTAATTGGGTTTATGCTGAGGGCTTTTGCTTAAGGTTTATGATACCTGATAAGTGTTTTAACCCCAAGCCCCGAATGTACATCCTTACATGGAACACCGCCGAACATGACCAAGCGTTGATGTGTACAACGGTGTACATCACCCACATGTTGAGGTACGGGTAGCGGCTGCCACCTCTGGTCCTGAGTGTGAGACAGAGTTAGGTGTTAGGTGTCAGGTGTCAGGCTATCAGTGAATGTTTAGACTGTGTGTAATTCTTTTCAGAATGTGAGAAATGTCCGGTTTGATGTGGATGCTGCATTTCTGCTGTGCAAACAGAGAGATCCTGCGGGGATGAAGTCTGTATGCTGCGCTTGTGCAATAGCAACGGATTTATATGGATGTTGCATGACTGTTGCATGGACACTGCATGGACGTTGCATGGACGCTGCATGCATGTTGCATGGACGTAGCATGGTTTTGCATGCATCATGGGGCTCATGAATGTCTTCGACAGGCAGAGCACAGGTGGATGTCGCATGGATGTATGTAGCATGGACGTCACACGCATGTTGCTCGCCTCTGTACATCACAGGAACATTACAGGCACATGTTGCATGGAGCCATGGATACTGCATGGATGTTGCATGGTGGCTTCATAGATATTGCTCACCTTTGTCTTTGGCAGGCAGAGCACAGGCGTAGGCTACAGTGCAGGTGAGCTGCAAGGTTGACCAGGGAGAGCAAAGAAGACATGATCTCCTGAACAGAAAAAAGAAGAGAAGGGGAGGGTAATCCATGTTGCTATGACTGGGTTTAATGGGACCAAACCTTGACCTGCCTACAACCGGTGAAGCCAGCAGCTGAGCTTGCAGCAGCCAGCAGCTGGACCGGTGAAGCCAGTAGCCAGCAGCTGAGCTTGCAGCAGCCAGCAGCTGGACCGGTGAAGCCAGTAGCCAGCAGCTGAGCTTGCAGCAGCCAGCAGCTGGACCAGTGAAGCCAGTAGCCAGCGGCTGGGCTTGCAGCGCCAGGCCCACACGGCTGTAGGCCAAGCTAAGATGCAATGCCCTTAATTATTCTGACTCATCACACTCAGAGCGTTCACTCGCAATCAGGTACAAAAGCGGGCACTGGGTAAGCTATACAAACACATATGATCATGAGTAGCGAATGAGAGTTCAATGGTAAAGGATTCATCAGTGGAAACTCGAAACCTTTATCCATCTTATACCAGGGAATGCACTGCCCCCCTCTCCATCGCCCGTCACCCACTCACCCTGCCCCCCAGAATCCTCACACGTGGCCATTTGCAAGAATAACGCAAGTGCTTTAATGCAAGTGCTTGAGTGCATAAACCCTTCCACCGCTGCCCCATTCTTTGCTCCACTCCCACTCGCCTGCGCCCCCAGCACTCGCTTAAACGGCCATTTGCCAAAGTACTTAAAAGTCTGGACGGAGCCTAGATACGAGGAGGAAGGAGAAGGTGGCAGAGACGAGGACTTTGAGAAGGAGGTAGAGGCCTCGTTATCACCGTCATGCCCGGCAGCTGAGGCGGTGCTCGCTTCATGTTGTTGCTGCTGTTGCGGTTGTAGCAGTTGTTGCAGTTGCCGATGATGCTCTTGTCGACGTGACGCCTCAGCCTCATGCATGCAGTGGTACCTGAAAAATTGTTGTTGTTACAAAGTTACCCACAGCCTGTTTCGAAAGTGCCAGGTAGAACGAACCGGGGGGGAGACCACCAATCAAAGGGGTCGGACAATGCACTTCAGGTTAAGACAAGCCAGTTGGGAAGCAGGGGGGGGGGGGATGGGGCAGAAACAGGAGCCAGCTGAGTAAGCACGGTCTCGGGACGAACAGTATGGCCGAGGGCTTTGGTGTAAAGGGATTCGGGGCTTTGAGGGTCAGGGTTTACTATGTAAAACACAATGTCTGATTGCCATCATGCAACGTCTTCGCTCACAGGCCACAGCCCCACAAGCTTATTCAACTGCAATATATGAGTTAACAGTTTTTCTGTCATTGCCTCACAGGGTGTGGGCAGAAGGATCTAGGGAGTGGTCAGTGGGGTATTCGGAGCGGGATGTATGGGTTATAGGTTAGTTTGGGTTCAATGCCTTATGTGCTAGGGTTAAGCTTCATGTCACGATGGTGTTCTTCCGTATATTCTAAGGGTGACGGGAGGGGCAGGAGACTGCGGGCAGGGCGGTAGGCTAGGAAGAGGTTTTATATTGCTTTTTATGTTTGGGTTTTACATGACTGGTACATGTCATAGGGTTCAAGATTTATGCTGTTAAGGTTTTAAGGACATCTATTCCTGTTACCTGCAGTCGTCTTCGCAGCGCCACTGTGTCAGCCGCAGGTGCAGAGGGACCGGGAGTTGGTTGAAGTGTGGACATGCGGTGTCGCAGATTGGGCTGAGAGGGTGGGGTGCGTGGCGGGGGGGTCACCAGCAGCAGAACATCGGCAGGTTGTAAGGATTGGGGTTCTGTCAGGTTTCAGGTTTTGTTCTAATTATTTCAGGGTGCCTCTCCCTCGCCACACCATCCTCTCGTTTTGCTTGAACTGTACAAAGTGTGAGGCTGGCCGCCTAACACAGGAGGCACACAAACGATACGAAGAGCCCGTGTACGCTTGTGTTTCTCATCATCAGTGGGAAAAATTGTGAGCAATGCTCTCCACAAACCTCCCTCCCTGTGAACACACACTCCCACACTTCCACACAGTCCCTCAAAACCTCCCTCACAACATTTCCGTACATGGGGGTGCAAGACTTTCCCCAGACACGCCCTCATTGCCCCATTCGTCCCATACTCTCCTAATCCACACCTCCCTCTCCATATTTCCATACCTACGCCCTGGCATGTCTGTGCAGCCCGTCTGGCGGCAATGCCAAGTACATGTGTAGAAGGGAACTGCCCTGTCGCCCTCACTGCCTCTGCAGCCGACTGCACAGAGTAGCAGGAGCAGGGCAGCCGCTAGGAGGGGCCGCTCGGAAATGGTTTTTGTATGTAAGCGTTGCCGCTGCAGTAGTGAAGGCCTTGGCCAGCTCTTTGGCGACCACTTGCGGCCGGAAGGAACAAGTAGCAATGGGAGACTGCAAGGAGACCGAACGTTGTTGCAGTTGTCGTTACAGCTGTTGATGTTGCTGTTGCTGTTGTTGCTGCCGCAGCTGTTGCTACAGGTGGAGGGTAGAGGCATGGCAGAATCGAGGAGAGCAGGAAGCAGATGGAGCGGTGATTGGGGCAGAGGTTGGGGGGGGGCGGCTGGGGGAGTATCTGGGGCTGCCTAACCCGTTGCGGTTGCAGTTGCTTTGGTTGCAAGCCTTGAGCCCTTGACTGCAGGTACTGTTGTTGCTTTTGCTTGTGTTGCAAGCCTATTATGCAGTGTCCGTGCTGCCGCTGCCACTGCTGCAGCTCCCCTCCAATTATTGCAACTGCTGTAGCTGTTAACCCTGCCTCTCTAGCTGGTGCTGTTCCCCTGCATCCACCAGGAATCGGGTGAGGGTTGGGTCGATACGATGCTCTCTTGGTCCCTCTCGAAAAGGCAAGGGTGATGTTGGCATGTCACAGAGATCGATGTCGCTAGGCAGAGGCAGGGTCCCTTTCAACGAGTGTAGTATCAGTGATGGGGGCCTCTGGCCGCGAAATGCCCTCTCTATTCGCATGCATGACCTCTGCCATGCATAGCAACTGCTCACTTCTGCTCGAGGCACGACGTCAAGCAGGGTGAAGAGGGAGATAAAGGAACGTAAAACGAGAACGCCGATGCAGCGTGGATTGAAGGGAATATAGGATCTCCCGCTGGCCCCAACCGATATCGGGTTTCGGAGCGTGTCTCCTAATCTGACGTCCACACCACCGATCCGACCCAGAGCTACACCGAGCCGCGAGACCACCACAGACATCCACACCGAACCTGCCCGAACAATGCATTGCGAAAACTAGCGCGTGTGCGGAGGGCGAGTGCGAGAGCCATGGCGCATGGCGTGGTATGGCGCCGGGTGCCCTGCTAACTGCAATTCGGTTTGTCTGGTGTACCGCTGTACCCGCACATGACAGTAGTACAGTACCCGCGCGTGCAACGCCCATGGGCGCGCCCATGCGCGCAGCACTTGTGCATGGCTGGTGTATGCGTGGACGGTAGATGTGGGGGCACAATCTTTCATGTACACAATGCTGTCAATGACGTTACACCTCTGGGCCATGCTCAAGAAGTCTCAGCCGCATGGGCGCCCAAATGTTCAGATGGGAGAACAGAAGAAACTGAAAGGAAATGAGGGGGGGTGGGGGGCAAAAGTAAAGGCCGGTAAGGAACACAAGTCCGACACCATGGTGTAATTATTTTCATGTGATATTTGACCTCTCAGCAAGTTCAGAAGTACCGGTAGGATAAAACCCTTTGAGGTGGCAACCTCGGCATGGACTAGACTTTTCTTTATTTCATCTCATTGCCCTTTTCTGAATTCATCTCGATTATGTCTTCGCCTTTTTATAGGAGCAGAAACGGGGCATTGAGCTGATTAAAACGAACCCATTGGAGTGCTCGAAACCATTGCTTATTTTAGCGCGCTTCAGCTACATTTCAGCTGCACCATGGCCTACGATTTTCAGCCGAGACGGCCTGGTGAAGCAAGCCCAATCATAGGTAGGTCAAGGGTTTGGTCCCCATCGGTCCTGTGGTGGCTACCTGACGGCCCCCCGATTTTATCCTGGCGTGCACAGAAATTATTCCGCATACATCCCAGCGGTGCTCCCCCCCACATACCGATGCTAGGTACCAAAGACCCCCCCCAGAAATGAATGGTTAAACGAATTCGGTGCATAAATCCACTTCAGGATAACAGGGCACACACCTACGGTTTTAGATCCCAGATTCCAATTGTTTAAAGGTCATAGGGCGGCATCATGATGCACGCATTTTGTGTGTCCACTGGGCCATTTAAGCGCCTCAAAAAATACGAAACGAACATAGCCTGGCATGCCATGGTCACCCCTTCGTCCGTCAACAAGCTTCCTTTAATCCAAATAGGTGACATGGGATACAGGAAGATAGGTGACATAAAACAAGAAAGAGTATACCAACACCAGGGGATCACCACCAGTTAAAGTATCCTTGTCAAAATTGCAGTCGGCAAGCATTTCAAAATTGGAGTCGGCAAGCCAAATTGGAGTCAACATATATCATATATCAACATATGTGTCATCAGCTTCATCTCTCAAGTGTATATAAATAAATAATAGAGGCCATATTCCTCCGAAGCCAGGACTGCCCTTCTTGAGGATCCATTGATGAAAAATTCACAACCAGGTCAGAAGTCAATGAGTGGCACGCTGATGCACAGCTATCTGGGTCCTGCTGAGGACATAAAATAGCCCGATCGTAAGGCAACTCCTCACCGTAGCATGCAAGGCTCTCCTGAAAATTTCTATGTTGCACGTCTTCAAAATTCCTTCCAACATATGCTTTCCAATTTCCGGATGGAAAGAAGTGCAGCCACTTGGTCTCGCATTGGTCTTGGTTTCGAATATGAATAAACACCAAATGGAAGGCATAATAGTGCATGACACGGCAGGGAAATTGGCACAGCAACAGTGCAAATTACCAGAGCAGATCGACGGGGGGGACAGGAGACTCGGAGGCACGGGAACAAGTCATGGAAGCCAAGGAAGACAAGTCAAATCTTCAATACCAAGACGAACCTGCATTGCTCATCGGAGTAGGCATGATTACAGCGCCATCAGGAGGATCGCCAACGAGGCCATCAAGAACAGAGTCTGGAATGGTAACCTCAGCAGCTGTGTGCCGCTGCTTGGACTGCTTGGACTGGTATAAATATAAGCATCCTGCACATTTGATGGGCCAGGACCCAGCAATATGCCAATGTTGATAGAGGGGGACGGTGAGGGTGGCGGCCGGGTTTTGTTTGTGACGTAACTTGGGTACACAGGGGGCGATGGGGCAGGCGGCCTGGGTGGAGGGTGCGGAGGAGATTGCGTCGTGATGTTGGGCAAGAGGTGCAGACTGAGGGTTGCTTGTGCCATGCCATCCGGCGAAGCAGTTGCTGGGCCATCGACGCTGAAGAGTATGACAGCGTCTCTCACCCTCAGCGTAGGAATGCAAACAACAGCATCCTTGTTAGTGTCAATAGCGGCTTCGATGAAATCAGATGGTAGTGGTTGTGCTGCGAGCAGCGAGCGTCCTGAGGTGGCGAGGCTCTTAAGTGATCTGTGGTGGCCGGGCGTTAAATGATGAGCTACTTGATGGCTGTGCATGGCACCACTGGCCGACTGCAGGAGGTGGCGTGACTGTGGCACGCTGTCGACACTGGTGAAGCGCATGAACATCTCTGCCCCCACGCCTGGATTCACGTTGCTGGTGTTTGCAAAGTAGCAATGGCCTGGCATCAGTGTGTCAGACACGTTCGGCTTCACCACGGCCACGAAAGCCGGAATGTAGTAAGCGGGTAGCTGCGTGACGTTCAACCGCACACTGCAAGAAAGAGGAAGCACTTGGTCAGTCCAGGGGGTCAGTCTGTGGCATCAGCCGTTTGTTACTAAATGAAGGACTGGGTCATGTTGAAAAAACTTGAGCAATTTACGGAATAGAAGAGGCTGGGCCAACACTGAATGATATGGCAGATCAGAGGATGGCTTGACATCATACTAGGAAATAGCAGTGCAGGCTATGGCCGGGGGCAGCCGGGCAGCCAATACTGGATCAATCGAGACTGAACCTTGACCAGGCTATGGCCAGGGGCCCTAGCAGCAGGGCTTGCTGCACCAGGCCCTCATGGCCATAGGCCATGACGTAGCTGGATTGCAGCTGAACTGGCCAAACTTAACTGGAAACTTGCTAATTGCTTTTATAAAAATCTGCATGCTTGATGTACTTGAGGGTTTGGGTTCCATAATTTGAATATTTTGATGACTGAAAATGTTCGGGTATGTTTGCTGACTGCCGTGCATCCTCATTGTCGCTCATGGATAAAGAGAAAAAACCGCCCCGCAGGGAAATGAGCAGGCTAAGGAGCAGTGTGGGGCGAGGCTGCGTTCAAGCCATGACCATCTTGCCGTTCATACCTGAAAATGAGATCAGAGCTGTTTGCCACTGCCGGGGGGCTCCACATGTCAACGCAGATGGCGAAAGGGGGCTGCACAACAACGTCCATATCGCTGTCCAGCATAGCATCCCCAAAGCTAAAGAAGCCCAAGGGCATTTGGGGGGGCAGGCAGGTCGCCGCAACTGCCATGACGACGCGGAAGGGTGTGTAGGTCCCAGCCAAACTGACGGTCATGGTCATGCCTCCATATTGGGCAAAAAGCTCGGCATCAATCACAAACAGGCTGTTTGTTTTGATAGTTTGAACAGGCAGAGCTGACGTGTTGGCGTAGAGGTTGATGATGCTGTACCTGCGAGATTCAGAGACACAAAGGATTCGTAAGAAGTCTTTTTTGTCACACTTAACTATGACTAAGCTACATCATGGCCGACGGTCAGCGGTCCTACTGCAGCAAATACTGTTACTTGGGCCACCAGCTGTTGGCCAGTCAAGGTTTGGTCTGCATCAGCCCAATTGTGTACGACTGGCATCCCCTCGAAAGTGGTTTGGCGGGCTTTAAAAGAAACACTGTTCGTCAGGACATTGAGCCTGCTACACTCATACCATACAGAGTGTGTCATCTGAGGGACTAAGACAGAGCATGGGACTGACAACAAAGAGGACATGAACTACCACCCAGCACGTACCCATCCATGCTGAAGGGGCGGACACTGAAAGCTGATGCTGAAGATCCACTGGCAGCGTTTACCAGTGGTAAGAAGAAGGAGCAGGCTTGGACCACAGTGTTGCCAAAGCTAGATTCGAAAACATTGTCCAACACGACCTGGAAATGGATACACCGATTACATTAGCAATCAAGTACCAGTAGTCAGTCATCCTTTCACTCGCAATGAAGTACCGGTAGTCAATCATCCCTTCACTAGCATAACCTGTTTGGCATTATGAGGGGTGCGGAAGAAAGACTGGGTCCTAGGGTTTGAATTCGAATTTAAAATCTGTGCATTGGCAGGCAAGGGTGTCACCACCTGGGATGATATGTCCCCTGCAGAGATGTCGGCACGGCATGAGCTCTTGCCCAAGCTCCAGCATGCTAAGGAGATGAAGTTGAGGGCGTTTTTCACACGTGCTCGGCTCTTTGTCGATGGGGTGGAGGTAGCCGCATGAGTTGTTGCTTTCATTGGTCAGGTTAAGGGGTGATAGTCCTTCATGGGTGATAGTCCTTCATGGGATGACTATCACATTGATTAGCACAATTCCTATCTATGGTCTCCATTTGTTTGTATCATCGTTTCTAAATCACAAATTTCACATTGAAATGACTCACTTACAGAAGTTTCACATACTCATCTCAATGATTTATACACACAGTTCACACTATGTAAACACTTTACTCACTTCAGTTACGCGTCACACAGTTTCACACCTATTTTACACATTTAAAACACTTAACCTCACTGAAGTTTCGCTCACACATCACAGTTTGAACACATACTTACAAAATACCACTTAAACTTTCTTGTTTCCTTCTCAATTTTTCTAGGAGGCGTCCAACCGATCTCTTTTGCACCCACGGTTTATGGCTGGGGCTAATCTTCTGCACTCTAGGGCACATTCCCACGCTACTGCTCGGTGGTTGTGTGTTGGTTGCTTGCCCAGGGGGGTCACTGGTTTTTGCTCGCTGTCCTAGCGTATTTAGCGGGGTACCGTTTTACAGGCACAAGTCCCATGCATCAAATGCGATGCCCCGTTGGACAGTAAATCTTCACAAAAACTTCACATGATGAGGCATAGACCAAGAGCATTCCTCACCTTGGGGTTGTCGAGAGAAGCACAGTTGAGGGTCGCAGAAGGGGGGTCCAGTGTCGTTACCGAGTAGTCGGCTTGAGACGAGGCTGGACCTCGGAGATCGAAGGTGGCATTAGGAGTGAGGCCAGCGATAGCGAGGGGGGGCACGTCCAAAGTTATGGAGATGGCAGGTGTCTGGCTTGGCAAAGTAATAAACCGGCTGGCATTTGTCGCGTTGGGGCCTGATTTACCAAGGGATCCCCATTGGAAAACCATGTTCATGCCAGGTGTGGGTGATGCCATGGCCAGGTAGAAGTTGCCCCCAGTTCCCACTGGGTATGGCTGGAGGGTTGCAATGAAGCCAGTCGTTTTGAAGCTGCTCGGCAAGTAACGGAAGTCAAACGAAGGGCTGAAATTGATGAGGTTTGTAGATCCAAATTGATCCGAAGTCACCAAGGGAGCTGGGATGCAGGATGAGTAGTAGGGCTGCAACAGAGGACATTTTTGAATTTCAGTGTCATATCACAGTTCTAGAAAGCTGATCAATTTGGCGCTGCACTTGCTGCAAGTAAATTAAAACAGCGCAAACACGAAAATAACTTTGACAAATAATGTCATTGCGTGGAATCGGGTAAAATTTGAATATGACGTCTACCGGTATTAGGTTTATATGACCGGTAACAGCAAATTATCATGTTTCCTGTAGTCAGTGAGAGCATCACCAATTGAATACAAGATGAGTACAGGATCTATGGTGCATTCATGATGAAATGAATCATATCTACCGCTACCACATTTTACTTTAGTGTGCGCCAGACCACCTTTGGGGGGGCCGCCGGGTGGCCACCACTAAGCCCAAGCAAACCATAACTTAATCGGCCTTAAGCTGATGGCCCAGCATAAGGGTTTGTAGCGCCAGGGCCCCACTGTCATAGATCGTGATGTGGCTGAATAGCAGCTGAAGCGCGCTCAAATAAACGGTGACCGGTACGCATTGTTCAAGCTTACCTCCTCTAGTGGTGTATGTTGGAACAGGATTTGAACATCCTCCGCAGTGCAGCTGGTGACGGAGGATATCTCGACGGAGATGGGGTTGACGTTGAATGAGTTGAGCAGGAAGAACAGGCCATCGGGGGCGAGAGTCGCTGGAACAGTGATATCGACAAAGGTCTGACCAGGCTTGTACGTCCATGGTAGGGCAGGTGAAAGGTTGGAAGTGGTACCAAAGACAGCGGTACTCCTGTCAAGAGGATGCATGAAGCAGGGATCAGGGAGTCTGATTAGGAGCCTTGCAGGTCAAAACATGGATTTCAGACAACATTAGATTGAAGTATGCAATGAATCAGATAGCCGGAAATTTTCAAACGTTTCTTGCAGGTGGTGCAGGCTACAGACGTGCATCTTATCCCATCCATAACCTTGGCAAGATCTCATGCAAAAAAACAGAGTTTGAACTCAGGTATGAACTAGAGTGACGGGCATATGGCTGGTTCCAATAGGGAATAGGCAGGTTCAAACACGGGACTCACTGGTTTGTTAAGCCTTGGGCCCTGATGCGCCAGATGAATGGAGTTTTTGGTGGCTGCGATTGCACAGTGTACCGACAAAACCCAGCTGATATATTGATCAACCCGAATTCACCTTTGCCAATGGATTGGCAATTGTTCACAGATTCCTTACTATTTATGATCAAAAATGAGTCAGAAGCCAACCCGAGTTCCACATTGAGCAACACTATTGTCGCCACAAGGAGGGTCCACGCCGACATGCCGTTGGCTGCCGTTCGAGATTGCTTGATCACAAAAAATGCAGAACTTCGACGACGTTAATGAAGGGAACTTTCCTTTGGGTAGCTATTAGCAAGTCATCATGACTGTTTGTGACCGCTGTCATGTCGCGATCCGACATGTGACAGCACGGTCACATCAGGCTAGCATTCACACACCGACAGGTTGCCAGCTTGTGACTGCTAGCCTGATGCGAAGTGCGCACCAACGGTACTAGTCATGTCGGCGACAACATTGATGCTGAGATAGTACGCTGTGTGACGCTGGGCAGACAAACAGGTAGGCGACATGCACTGAAACATTGCGCTGCTAACTCATTTACGGTACCACGACATGTGGCGCTGAATACAATCAGATGCATGGTGAGCCATATGCCATGCATGAGTGATTTGTGCTGCAGTGATCCTGTCATTATTACCAGGTGGCGGGGAATGGGAGATGGCGAGCATGTGGAGGATGCGCTGCATGTCTTCCACTGTCCTAGCGTGAAGGAAAGGCTTAGGGAGAGAGGTTGGACAGCCCCCCGGAGGGCGCCACGGACTTTCAGCAGTCGTACTGGGGCAGGCTTGGGTCAATGACATTACACCTCTGAGCCCTCCTCAAAAAGACTCAGCCGCGTGGGCGCCCAAATGTCCCGTTGGAGGAAAAGAAACGTAAGGTAAGAGGAAAAGGAGGAGAAGAACACAAAGGAGAAAGAAATACCCCCCTCAAAAGGAAAAGGCAGCCCGAAGTTTCCTTGCTACTCTGAAGCCTTTTCCCCGAGAAGGCAAAGGAAAGCAACAAAACTAGGCCTCAAGAAAGCGTACGACGTCCTCAACAAATGCCAGAGCCTCCCATCCAAGCCTGCCCCGGTGCAACTGTTGAAAGTCTGTGGCGGCCTCTGGGGGGCCTGCCCAACCTCTCTCCCTAAGCCTCTCTTTCACGCTAGGACACTGGAAGCAGACATGCAGCGCATCCTCCACATGCTCGCCATCTCCCCTTGCCCAACACTGTTAGCGGCACCGTCTGTCATGCTGCTGACCGCTGCGCCGTCCTCGAGTGCCAAACGCGCTGACAGCGCCGAGCCGCAGTCTTAAGTTCGTGCGCGCGCAAGCACACCCCCTTCGACTGGTGCGGCCCCTGGCCTGCGCCAGCACGGGCGCCCGCCGTTGACTGAAACTAGGTGCGGCAGGCGGCCGTAGACCTGTGTTCAGTGGCAGGATCTCTGGGGTCCCCTCTGCCAGCTGCGCCCGCTCGTATGCTGCATCAACTAGCGCTAGCACCTCTGGGACAGGTAGCGGCTGCAGGCTTGGGTGGGAGGCTCTGGCTTTCTTGAGAACTTGGTAGGTATTGTTGAGGCCTAGTTTGTTGCTTTTCTTTGCCTTCTTGGGCAATAGGTTTTTCCACCCCTCTCTTGCTTGCTTGTTGAAGGCTTGAGAGGGGCGGGGATACTTCGGGCTACCTTTTGGGGGGGGTATTTCTTTCTTCTTTGTGTCCTTCTC
The DNA here is from genome assembly GCA_037349105.1 of Limnomonas spitsbergensis. NCBI lineage: Eukaryota > Viridiplantae > Chlorophyta > Chlorophyceae > Chlamydomonadales > Limnomonas > Limnomonas spitsbergensis. The sequence continues at coordinate 959,003 of JAYJMM010000022.1, read as the reverse complement.
CTTCTTTCCTTCTTTCCATTTCCCTCATCCTTTAAGTTCCTTTTCACTTCCCCCCCTCCCGACGGGACAGTTGGGTGCCCATGCGGGCGAGCCTGTCTGAGCAAGGCCCAGAGGTGCAATGTCATTGACCAGGTGGTGTATGCCGAACTGAAAGTAGGATTTATATCATGGGAAAGGTGGAGATGAGCAGTGAGACAAGGCTAAAAAGGACCCCCGGGGTGGAGAAACACAAGCTTAAATAACGGTAGCGGACTCCCACCCCGGACTGCGGACAAATGACAGCAGGTTTTTTGAATACTTGAGAAGGGAGAGTCAATAACGTTACACCTCTGGGCCCGCTCAAAGCTCGGCCGCGTGGGCGGGAAGGCATCGAAGATCAAGTCCAAAACCTGAGTTCCACTAGAGACTAGCCCTCAACAAAGCCTATAAAAAAGATAAGTCCAGAAAAGCAAGCGCATCCCACCCCTGCTTGGCCGCGAGGGCGCCCCACTGATCAGAAGGGAGAAGAGAAGAAACTAAAAAGGGGGCAAACAACAACAACAACAACAACCCCAAAAAGGACCAAAAGAAAAAGGCCGGAAAGGCCAAAGACACCGGGCTCAGAAACCCTGGAGACTTACCCTCAATAATGCCCACAGCACAGTCCACAAAAGCAAGTGCGTCCCACCCATGCTCAGCCTGGTACAACTGATGGAATGCATGCAGATCTGTGCTGATCAATGAGCGAAGGAGAGTAAGCAACTGACAGGCCGGCGGGTGACAGGACCAGTGCTTGATTGACTGCTGGCTGTGTGGAATAGAGAGGCCCATGTGTCTGCCCATGTGCCGACTGTCAAAGATTGATGAAGCTAGATCTCAGCATTATGAGAAATGCCGGTAGGCTACGATTTCGATACAAATGCAAGTGTGAACAAGTGAATGCATTTCCAAAGGTCTTGGATCGGGCTCTTCAGACATCGCTGTCGGAACCACTGCAATTTCACACTGCGCTGATTTCATTTGAAAACAAGCAAGCAAGAAAGAAAGAAAACGCCTGAGCGTGGCTTGAAGAATACGGGATTTTAAACACCGTACACTTTACACCGCATAGAGAAGGGATATAGGAAGAGATTCTGGGGCAAGGATTCAAAGGACCTCGCGGGTTCTGGGGCGACGCCTTTTTCTGGTGGAATACGATGCCGAAATGTGCTTCGTCACAGGCGCGTGTCGACGCTTTATATTAATATAGAGTCAGATAAGGCGTCGCTTCTCTGGTGGAGGCCTGTGACGTAGATGTCAGTAAATGCTATTTGCCGTACTCGCGTACCCTATTCCTGCACCATGATTTCCAACCGATACAAAGTTCATGACAATTGGGGCTCTATCAGCATTTGCGCATTATATTTGGCCTTGTCTTACTTGTATCGTTATCAGCACGTAAACACTTCGGCACGTCCATTGAATTTGCACACACACCTTCAGTGAGCTCTCAATCGAATCTCATACTCGCTCAGTTAATTATAGATTTATAGAACACACTCTCGCCTAACTCGCGGCGTAAGATTCACCCGCCAACCGCTCGAGTTCCCCTTTCGACCATGGACGAGATTGTCAGGGAGAAGAGTCGACGCAGGATGCTGCCATTGGTAAGCAAGATGATCACTATTTCAGAACTGGATGAACGTCCATGTGGGATGGTGGACAAGCAGGCAACAGGGACGTCAGAGATATGATGGTGTGCTGCTGGCGTGGCACAGTCACATTTCACATTTGGCTGGCCATGATATCTAGGTTTTAAGTACCCAACTTACTGCCTAACAGGCTCCTTTCCATTGCCCTTCACTCGTTTCTTCGATCAGGGACGGATAACAGGGCTGGTGAAGACGACCCTGGCAAGCACCGGGCGCTTCCTCCTAGGAGGCCTGCGGGTAAGGGAACGAAGCTTGCCTTGAGCACGAGCAATCAATTGTTTAGTTTGTCGCATCATGCCTTCTGAATTGTTCAATTGCCAACTGGTACGGCCAATCAGGCCTCGGCGAAGGTGGCTGTTAATTTGCAATTTTGCATGCTTGTAAGTTGTAATGTTGTTTCGAAATTTCGCAGAAACTGGGGCGACCATGCTCTAACACGATGTCTGATGGGGTCCAACATCAACGACGCTGCGTCTCCAACAGGATTCGGAAATCAGCTTCGTCGGCCGAAGGTAAGTTTACCGCGATGCGGGTGGGCAGCTTCAGCCTGCTGTGGACCTGCAGCAGGGTCGACTCGTTCTAGACCAAAACGAAACACTGTTTACTTATATAGGGCTCTGAAGCTACAATTCCGCTACAACCCAGACAATGGCCGTCAGGGATTGGTGCAGTAAGCCCTTTTGCCCTGGCCACCAGCAGTTGGCCAATCGAGGTTTGGCCTCCATGTGCTAGCTAATTGGTGGCTGCCTGACTAATTTAAAATGGTCTGCTGTGAACGAAATTAAGCAATCACAGCTGGCGCTCCCTGCTGTACCCCTTAACCAGTGTCCATGGTGCCCGCAGTGCGTACTGCTTCACCTACCCCAATCTCACGAACACACTCCCTCATGCTGCTGTTCCAGACACGTCCAGCGAAGTACCTAGTTCGCCTTCTGCTAGCTCCTCCCAGCTGGACACCCCGGCGGGAGAAGAAAGCGCCAGCATCAGCAGGTAAGACCAGCCCATGCGCTTCAGCTGCAGCGGGGTGCCACTGCCTGTTTACTGTCTATCATAGGGTCCTTCAGCTACAATTCAGCTACATCGTTCAGCAAGCTCTCCTGCTAAGGCCACTGGCTGAAGGGCACTGTCTCTGGCTTTTTCTTTCTGTCTCAGAGGTTTGCGCCCCTCCTGCCCCTTGCTAGCTCCTTAACCAGGTCTCGTCCTTTCTCCACACCCTTTTCAAATCTCCATGTCCTTCATTGTCCATGTGTTGTCAGCCAGGGCCAGCTGGATGACGATCGGCACGATCCGCAGGATGCATCATGTGTCCTCAGCCAGCAGAACCAGGAGGATCAGCAGGATCTGGACGTGGCACATCCCATGCCCGTCATTGTGGTCAGCGCTGATCAGGAGAGGAAGGACAAGATGGAGTTCTTGAAGGGAGCTGCTGCCAGACAGCGCCTGGAGCGAGAGCAGTTGCAAAGCCTGAAGCAAGATATCGAGGACAAGGAGGAGGAGATCAATCAGCTGCGCCGGCAACTGGACGCATTGCGTGTGCAAGCAGTCCTCTCCCCCTTCGACGAGCTGCCGAGTGTGCCTGCCTCTCAAGTGGAGTCATGCACCCACACAGACCCCATTGACGAAGGAGGCAGCTCGAAGATCTTCTCCTTACCTCCAAACAGAGGCATGCAATCTGCTGTCTATAAGCAGGCAAAGAGTGACTCGGTATGAAATTACCATGGGTGTCTGTGGAGCATGGGGTGCATGCAAGGAGACTCGTCAAACCATGTCTTGGTTGTTTTGGCTTTGCATCGGATGCCTGGCCCTGCCCATTTATACCCTCTTGTACTCGCAGGCGTTTCCGGAGCTTTGGGAGATGATTGCGGATGAGGTGGTAGCCATGCAACATGGTCAAGGTGCTGGCATCATGAAGGTCTTGGCGATCGTCATGCACGAGAGCTCAACCCCTGAGTGCCCTGTGCTGGAGGGGTACATCATGGAAAGGATGGCCGGAAATGTGGAGCGGGTCACCCGGTGAGTAATTCTCATCACTCCCCTTGCTCACGTACCTGATTTAGGCAGGGTCCTAATGGGCCTCTTGTTTCATTTCTTGATATGTCCGTCCTGCATTCCCCACCCAGGCTCTCCTACTCAGCTCGACAGCTTGCAGCCATATGTCAAACAGATTTCGTGTCCCTTAATGCAGGCCGCAAAGCTGCAGCCCTGAGCTCACCATTGGCATGAACCTCCGGTGCGTGGAGAGCGTGATGGTCTTCCACGACGCTGGGCTGCTGCACCTGGATGTGAAGGGGGTGAACTATCTGTACAACGTGCAGCAGCCAGGCTCTGATGACATCAGGCAGTACGCACCCAAGGTGTGACGGTGGGGGTCCTTGAATGTTAGCGCCGCGTCCTATGGTGTGACAACTGAGACTATGACGGGAGGTCATATGATTCATGGGCGGGAACTACTTCTTCCAAGATGACATGATACGGCTTTGGGCTCAAATCATGTACCGTTTACAGCACCCTGCACCATGTTCAGCTCGGCCTAATATAATTCACTGCAGCGTTTTGCATGGCAAGGCTGCATGCATGCATGTTGCCTTCTGGGGTGGAACACTTTGTCCAGTATTGTGGTGGTGTACGGTGTTTATGTCAGCTGGCCCTGCCACGTCACCATGGATACATCTTTGTCATGCCACATACAACGGGAACTAAATCAGTGATGCAGACTACCGGTATACACAACCTCAAAACAGTGTGCAACCTGATAGCCCCCATGCAGGTTTGGGGCAACTCTTTAGAGGGCAACCGGCTCTTGCTTTGCTGAATAATTATTCCTGGCTGACCATGTGTGCCACAGTTGGCTGATTTCGGCCTGGCCAGATTCGTGGACGGTGACGGCTGCGTGACTGGACCAACCCTTGGCACTCCGACACACCAAGCCTTCGAGTGTTTGGGAGTCGGAAGGGTGAGTTCCCCATCATGCGATTTGGGAGGGAGGGGCATTTCATTGCATTGGGATCAGGAGCTCTCTACCAGGGTAGGGTTTATGAGCCCTGACCTAGGGTTTGACACAAGAATATTGTCATATCTATTCCATTTGGAGGTGGAGCCCTGAAAACTTATACAGGCATGTCAGGGTTCCGCCTCGCATCAGCAGCTGCATGGCTGTCCTCCTGTCTCTGTCACATCTGCCATGCTTACATATTGCCATGTCTCCATGGTATCCTCCTTTGACTCTCCATATCGCCCTCCCCGCCCATCCCTGTACGCATGTCCAGATTGGAAAACCTGCCGATGTCTACTCAGTTGGCTGCACGCTATTCTCAAGCATCCAGAAGCTGAATCCCTTCATGGAGATCTTCAGAGTGACTGCGGGTGACGTTGCGGCAACTGAGGCCGCCATTGACGCCAGCCTCAAGGCAGGCATTGGGCCCATTTTGACAATGGACCCCGCCAGGCTGCAGCCTTTTGGCCGCCACGGACAGTCCCTGCAGGATCTCGTGGATGAGTGCACGCTGCGTGAGCCGACATGCCGCCCCACACTCGGGGACGTGGCAGCCAAGCTTCAGCGTATCCTCGAGGGGCTGCAAGCAGATGCGGCGGCCAGCGTGCAAGTTGCTCTCTTGGGCGCAGACCTCGCCATGATGCTTGATGCTTGAGGCGGGTATCAGCTGACGCCAGCAGAATGGGGTAGACCTCTTGTGAGTTTGCTCACTTGGTCGTGTCCGTCCCGAGTCTGCACTGTGATGTGATTGGCGGCTAGGCCTCAGTGGTGACAAGGATCTGACTGTGTGCTATGTCATGCATGTTTCAGCACCGCGCCGTTATTGGCCTAGTCACTTAACGAGGTTGGGCGGATCCTGAGATTGGACTGCGGTGGATCTAGCCTGTCATGGGACACAGGTGGCCATTCAGAAAGTAGATGATGGGTGGCTGAAATACCGGCCCATGATGCTTATAATATCCGTTGATGTGTGAATTGTTATGTTTGTGTTTGTACATTGTTTTGTGCTTGTTTGATCAGTTGTACATTGTTTTGCATTTGAACCTTGAGGAGCGTTGCAGCTGATGGGACATTATCGATGTATTGCCATACTGGCATGCATCCAACTTTGCTGTAGGCTTGCCCTGATGTCAACAGCTTGTCCATTGGCCGCAAGTCAATGATGTTACACCTCTGGGCCCTGCTCAAGAGGCTGGGCCTTGTGAACGTCCTGCTGCCCCTTTGCCACCAGTGACGATGCAGGCATGCAGCATGTGCTCACGGGTGCCTGCTTGTATCTCACTATCATGATTGATGACCTGGCAGCATGTGTTGGAGGGGCTGACCATATGAAATTGGTGGGGTTTTGTCTCAATTCGGGACGGAATTGTTGTTAATATTTGTGACCCATTGAGCTTAGTTGCAGCAGCGTGCCTCACGGCTTTTTCAGCAAGGCCCAGAGGTGTAATGTCTTTGACTGGCTTGCTTCCTCTTTCGAGAGTGGCGATTTGAAATCTGAACACCTGCCGGCTGCTGTCAGCTATTCCGGGTTAGCCTACTTCTCTATTCTGCAGCCGCGGGCTTAAAGCTGAATTGAAACGCCAACTCTCGATGCTTGAAAATGACAGGAGGCCAGCAGCAAGGTAGCTGTCAAACCTGATGCATGCTGGATCTAGAAATCCAGATCTCAGACAAATGGACTGCCAGTTAGGCCGCAGAAGTCAAAAGTCCGAGATACCGGTATTTGACAAGCTAAACCTTGATTACATTGCTCTCTTGTCAGGTCGACGAAGGGTCACAGTTCAGGGCGAATCTCTTCGAACAGATCCCAGGCCTGGAATAGTGCAAGCGGGGTAAATCTCATGCGGTGGATCCCTCATGGCGAATCCCTGGCAGGCAATTGTTCCTGAAATCCACAGTTATTAGATCCTAGTCACACGGGAAGGAACGTGAAGACAACTCAGCTGCCTCAGAGGCTCAGGCTGAGCCTATCAAACAAGCAACAGGATGCAAAATATATTGTTTGCGTGCCAATGTTTCTTGTAGTGCTTTACTGCCCCAGCTACATCACGGCATACGGTAATTGGCGCCTAGTGCAGCAAGCCATGCGGCTGGGCCACTGGCTGTAGGTCGGTCAAGGCATGGTACCCGGCGTCCCAGTGGCGGCCGCCCATCAGCTAGCCAAGAGGGGTATGGTGCGTGCTAGACATATGCCGTTGCAAACCGCTGCTGCTGTTCAGCATCAACTTGGGGATACTGCAGAAAACGAGTTGGACTAAAAAACAGGCCACACCGAGCCACACTGCTAATTTCTGCTTTATTTTGGAAGCCTCAGCTAGAATTCAGCCACATCATGGTCTCTGGCTGTGACGGCCTGGTGCAGCAAGCCCTACCGCTTGGCCCCACTGGGTCGCATATAGGCCGGCAGAAACTCAGAAAGCGTACGCTGATCTGCGATCGATGTCGCTGACCATTGCCTCGGGGCCGGAGGGCAAGACAGCAGGGCAGCGGTACAAGTCCACAGCACACCGCCGCCTCCGTTATAACACACGCCATGTGGCCACGGCTGAAGCGGACAGGTTGCCCCATCACGGCTGTCTCCTCCCAGAGGTGGGAGACAGACATGCTGCAGCACTTTACCGCCTTCATGACCCAATCTGCCGTGCTGTCAGAGCCAAGTCTGTTCCTTGTCAGCACACAGTATTTCGAGTAGGGCCTCTTGCTTTCAACCCCCCCCCTACCCTGCAAGCATGTGCACACTGCGACGGGCCTGGATTCATGAGGCTGGCCTTGGTAGACGAAAACTCCGGGAGGAGCAGCGGCACGTGCTCAGGGACTTGATGCGGGACTGGATGACTTGGATGGCAGTGTGGGGGGGCTGCCTAGAACCTGGCAGCAGCCAGCCAGAATCCAGCCTTTTTACAAGAAGGGAGACCCCTTGACCCTAGTTACGGTTTGCCCAACCTTTGTGTCCTTGGTGTTTGGTGAGTGAACTTGCTATCCTTTATTTTCTCTTGTGCCTTCTCCCTTGATGTCACAGTATATTACCGTATACGTGACAGAACCGTTTAGACCACAGTTAACGGCCGCGGAGCCTCCGCAGCTTATCTGCGGAGTCTCCGGATTTGAACTGAGACCCAGAATCCCGCTTAAGTGTGAAGTGTAGCAGATTTCCCGTACTCAGTAAATAGGGCTTGCCGGGACCTTTGAATCCCGGCTTGCACGCTTGACACTTACTTCGTTCCTTTTAAGTGGACAGGCCTCTAATTGTAATCAGCAACGGCTATCATCCCAAGATATACCCTGTGAATACCAATAACGCCAGTACCACGAAGGCACGAAGACGATCAAGCCAGTTTCAGCCTCAGAGCCGACATAGCAACCTAGTCATCCTCAGCTTGATGCCCAGCCCGACCTGGGACACCGCGCGCCCGCAGTCTACGGCTACGACATCCCCCGCTTCACGCGGTGAGTGACTCAGCGACCCGACAGATCAGCTGTCTGAAGGGCCAGCAGTTAAGCTTTACAAGTGACCAGCTCCGTGTCTGTCATCTAGAAGTTCCAGCCACAGCTTAACGCGCTGCGCATCCGCGGCCAGTGTGTAGTCACTGAGTCCGCCCGTAGGCGTCCGCCACTATGTGGGGAAGAAGTCCGCCACGGACCTGAAGCAAACCTCTCGTGTCCACTTAAAAGGAACGAAGTGGATCTTGCCTTATCAGCCTGACCCAACAAATCCTGCTAAAGGTGTATGTGCTGTGGAGCTTGGAATTTCTTTTTGAGACAGCGGATCTGCCTTGGACAGCTAGAAATCACTGAGCAGAGGATTTCTCATAGATATTCCAAGCCAATCCCTGCTTGAGCTGGGCGTGGCAACCCAGAAGCAGACGTAGCTTGAAGATTTGGCGGTGGGCTTATACACCCATCAAATATTACCTGTATGACTGCAGATTGAGATCAGGTGGATCCAATCTTTCATCATTGACAGAAGTGAACTTGTGGATAGAACATCCAGGTTTGAAATTTTGTGGGTGTATCAAAGGATCCCCGCAGGACCGCAGAGCTGAACGGACACTACGCAAGAGGATACCTCCGCGTAGGACGCGAGACATCCACGCGGGACGTGTGCCATCTAGAAGCAGCCCAGCCAGTAAAGGTGGGAAGTACTAAAAAGGGCGAAGGAGGATTCCGCCAGATTAAAAATCAGCAAGCAGAAAAAAGGGCGAAAGAGGATTCCGCCAGATTAGAAATTAGCAAGCAGAAAAAAGGGCGAAGGAGGATTCCGCCAGATTAAAATTAGCGAGCAGAAAAGAGGGCGAAGGAGGATTCCGCCAGATAAAAATTAGTGAGCAGAAAAGCAGAAAGGCGAGGCCTACCCAGCTTAATCCCATGAGCCAATAGAAAGGGACGCAGAGACCTAGGCAGTGGGCCAGAATACGCGACGCAGAAGAGGCTGATGAGAGTGGCAAGCGCTGCGCAGTGCGTTCAAAAGGAGAACGGGACGATGCCCCGTGGTGGAAGTCAGGTGATCAGGAAGCAAATCGCAGATCTGCAGGCGGTGGGTGAAGCAAAAGCCGCCACTGCGGAATGGCCCCCAGTAAAAAGGAAGGAGGATCTGACTCAGCCAATAGGGTGGAACAGGCTAGGGCAGTGGGCCACTGGAGTGTGGAAAAGTGTGTGTGACGCAGAGCAGGCGGGGTTGAGCAGTCTGGCTGTGCCCCAGCAGCGCGCACCCTTGGAGGCATTGACCAGGTGTATGGAGCAGCCAGGCAATCAGGTGTCCCCCAACGGCTGGTCCATGTTTGATATCCTCAGCAATGACAGTGAGCCAAGTCCCAGGCACCTGATCAACTGTATTACGGCAGAGAGTGCCGGCCCACCCAGGCAGGATAGCCTGGTAGCTAGCGAGCAGCTGCACCTGATCAACTGTATTACGGCAGAGAGTGCCGGCCCACCCAGGCAGGATAGCCCGGTAGCTAGCGAGCAGCTGCACCTGATCAACTGTGGTCCGATAGGGAATGCTTTTTCACCCAAACCAGTGACCGGTGGCTGCGAGCCAAGCCAACTGCAGGTGCAGGCGTCACGGCTGGGTTTGCAGATGGAGGCAGTTCCTGTGACACCTGTAGGGATCGGTGGCTGTGAGCCAGACCAACTGCAGGTGCAGGCATCACGGCTGTGTTTACAGATGGAGGCAGTTCCTGTGACACCTGTAGGGATCGGTGGCTGTGAGCCAGACCAACTGCAGGTGCAGGCATCACGGCTGTGTTTACAGATGGAGGCAGTTCCTGTGACACCTGTAGGGATCGGTGGCTGTGAGCCAGACCAACTGCAGGTGCAGGCATCACGGCTGTGTTTGCAGAAGGAGGCAGTTCCTGTGAAAACTGTGGTGGCCGGTGGCTGCGAGCCAAGCCAACTGCAGGTGCAGGCGTCACGGCTGGGTTTGCAGAGAGAGGCAGTTCCTGTGACACGTGTAGGGATCGGTGGCTGTGAGCCAGGTCAACTGCAGGTGCATGCGTCACGGCTGTGTTTGCAGAGAGAGGCAGTTCCTGTGACACCTGTGGTGACCGATGGCCACGAGCCGTGCCAACTGCAGGTGCAGGCGTCAAGGCTGTGTTTGCAGAGAAAGGCAGTTCCTGTGACACCTGTAGGGATCGGTGGCTGTCAGCCAGACCAACTGCAGGTGCAGGCGTCACAACTGTGTTTGCAGAGAAAGGCAGTTCCTGTGACACCTGTAGGGATCGGTGGCTGTCAGCCAGACCAACTGCAGGTGCAGGCGTCACAACTGGGTTTGCAGAGCGAGGCAATTCATGTGACACCTGTAGGGATCGGTGGCTGTGAGCCAGGCCAACTGCAGGTGCAGGCGTCACGTTTGTGTTTGTCGAGGGAGGCAGCCCAGGTGACACCTGTGATGGCCGGCGGCTGCGAGCCGGACCAACTGCATCCGTGGGAGCAGAAGCTAAACCAAAAGGTGGCTGAGGAACCAGTTGGCCCAAGTGAGGTTGAGGACCACGAGCATAGGCAGGCGCCGGTGCCGGTGCAGATGCACCAGCCAGAAGAGGAAAGGCCTGTCACACCACCAGTGGCAGCAGCTCCAGGAGGGGTCCAGGTGCCAATATCAGAACCAGGGGCGGCCCAGCAGGCCAGCAAACAGCTGGAGGCGGCAGAGAATCCTGAGGGGTCAGAGGAGCAGGGAATCTCCATACCCATGCTAAGGGAAAAGGTGAACTGGTACCGGCAGAAGCTTAAAGGAATGGCCAGGCAGCTGTGGGTGGCCAAGCAGCCAGGGATTGCCTGGCAGATGAGAATGACCAGGCAGCTGAGGATGATGAAGCGTCGCTTGGCAAAGAAACTGCAGACGCTGTTGCCACAAGACAGGGCAGCTGACAGTGACGTGGATGAAGCTAGGAGCAGCAGGTCTCCGGTGCCAGCACCCGTGAACAACAGCAGCAGCAGGAATGTGTGCCTGGTAGCATTCCCTGCTGCGGTGCCTGCAGATGTGGAGCTGGCCAGGCTCTGGGAGGATTGCGCAACAGGTGACCGTCAGCAGCAGATGGACACCCGCAATGCCATGCGTCAGGCCATGAGGTATTACCCCGGAAGAGTATGCATGTTCTGCGGGTTCGAGTGCGAGCACAGCGACAGCGCATGTGAGCACCTCATGGATGCCAACATCCAGAGGGGGCTGGAGCCGGGTGAGGACCCGGCTGAGGCCATTGATGCAGAGATCAAGCGCGAGGGAGCTGAGATCAAGCCTGCTGTGACCAGGCAGGCCCCGCAGAGCAGCAAAGAACCACAGGAAAAGTCAGCTGTACAGGTGGGAAAGCCGTGGGCTGACCTAATATCTGAGGAAGAGCTGCCTGATCCGATACAAGAAGAGAAGGGGCGGCAGCCAGTGACAGGGCTGCGCCCAAGGCAGCCAATGCGACCACGCAGGGTGCCGGTTCAAAGAGGGGCGGGATCCACAGTTTACGGGACGCCGCTGTCCAAGTTTACGCCCAGTGTGGGCAGACCTGTGCAGAAATCCATGGAGGGATCTAGCAGCCAGGTGCAGAGAGACGACAGCCACAAGGAAATCCTGCGAGGGTTTTTTCACGATCCATCAAGAACGCAGGATACCAGCCCTAGAGAGCCAGAGCGCTCCGGAACTGGGGGAGTAGTGTGCGGCAATGAGGAGTCAGAAGGACCGATCGGTTGGGCAGGAATTTTGCAGTGGGCAACAGACCTGTGGAAGCAAGTTTGCTCCAGGACGTTCTTGCATTTCCAGGACCAGGTCACAGCCATTGAGGAGTTCAAGGCCCATCATCTGAGGGGATGGGCAACAAAGGCCATGCTGGGTATCCCCCACACAGGGCAGGACAGGGCGATGCTGTTAGCCGCCCTTGGACAGATATCCAAGGGAAGGGCGGGACGCGAAGCAGCCCTGGCTGTTAAGGCTTTCGCAGATGAGTGGTGCAATGAGGTGACAGGAAATCAGGCTGAACCGGGATCCGAGCCAGAAGATGAGGAGGACCAGGCATGGGAAGGATTTGAAACAGCGGTGCAGCGGCCTGAGGAGCTCAGGGCAGTCCAAAGGTGGCAGCAGCAAGCAAGAACCGCGCCAACCCCAACACTCAGATCTGAGGTTTTTGAGGTCAGCAGCGAGCCAAGCCTCAGGGGGCGGCTAAGGGGCAGGGAAGAGCCCAGGGCCAGTAGCCCAGCCGCCAGCGAAAGGGCGGAGTTGACTAGCCGATCGCTGGCCAGGATGGCTGAGCAAGGCGTAGCAACGCGCAGAGCAAACAGGCAAGAGTCTTATGCACTCCTGCGCATAATCGAGGACAAAGAGAACACATGCCAGGAAACCCAGGTGGATTACATCGAGGAGTTCCTGAGGAAAAGGCAAGAGGGCGCAGCAAGAGGACCACAACAGGACGAGCCTGCAGGCAGTGTGCGCAGCAGTGGACCAAGAAGGCAGGAAACCAGAGGGGTAACGCAATCTGATTCCTACGCCAGGAATTACACAGGAGGGACGCAGCCAGGAAGGCAGAATCAAGGGCAGCCCAGGGGGCAAGCAAGCGGTGAAGAACAGCAGTACCGGCAAAGCCAGGAGCCGCCCAGGGGGCAGGCAGACAACAGGGAACAGCCAAATCGGCAAAGCCAGGAGCCGCCCAGAGGGCAGGCAGACAGCTGGGAACAGCCAAATCGGCAAGGCCAGGAGCCGCCCAGGGGGCAGGCAGACAGCTGGGAACAACCAAGGCAGCAAATCCAGGAGCCACCCAGGGGAACAGATGAATGCAGCAGGGGAGCACAGCAGGATCGGCAAAGCCAGGAGCCGCCCAGAGGGCAGGCAGGACCGGGCAGAGCACATCCTTGGAGGCCCGGGTCGGGCGACAGACCAGGCAGAAGTAAGACCGGGAGGCAGCCGCGCGACGGGAGTAGAAGCTCCGCAGGAAGAGCAGGCAGACAGCCATCACGGGAAGATCGGGAGGACGATGACAACAGATTCGACAGATACTATCCAGGTCGCAGTCCATCAGGAGGCAGAGGAGGTGGATATGGATCGCGCTCAGAATCAGCGGATTCAGAGCCAAGGGGAGCGGACAGGCGCAGGCCAAGAACCAGGCAGGAGTCCAGCGACCAAGAAATGAAGAGAATCGACAGGGAGCAGGCGAGAGTGACCCTGCAGCTGCAGCAACAGATGGTCCTGCAGCTGACAGGGGTGGCCAAGGTCACCAAGATCCCAGCCATCCAAGGCAACGTGCCAGTCCTGGATATGTCGCACCCAGGCGCAGTTGCAGCCAGGAAATATTGCCAGGCGTGTGGATACTGGGGATCGCACAACAGGCTGGCAATGTCAGATGACCAGCCAGCGCTGGCTGTGGTGGCCGGAGAAATAGCTGGATCGTGCCAGTCGCCGTCAGCTATGACACTGCTGATCAAGTCGCTGGTCAAGCTTTGGGACAGCAAGCCAGCTAGCGTGGGGCCGCTGATGGCAGCCATCAGGGCGGCGCCCCATGCAGGAAACAGAATTGCCAGAGAAGTGGAACGGATCAGGCAGCAGTGGATCGCACCAGCAGAGGAGCAGTGTTGCGAGGCCTCGCTGCTCACTTTGTGGATCAAGGTGGTTCAGGCGGAAGTGGGAAAGCCGACCTCGGATGAGAGATCCGCGATCACCAACATCAAGCTGGGAGTCAAGACCACTTTGGATCCAGAGGTCAAGCCAGAGGAGACAGTAGAGGCGTTTGCGCACAGAGTCCTGTCCACAGCAGAGTTGCTACATATCTCCAGGGATGCAGTGGACTACTTTGGCAGAAGGCACTCGGTCTCGCACATGTTCTATGAAGGGCTGCCAGTGGCCACCAGGGTCAAGCTGAGCAAGTTCGTGATCACTGTGCCAGGGTACTTGTGCATGACCGATGAGGAGCAGATCACTGTGCTGACGCAGCAGGTGGTGCTGTGGGAGAAGTTCGCCCTGGAAATGGGGGACCTGTTCGTCACAGATCACAGGCATGCGGCAGAAGAGGAGAATGAGATGGAAGAGGCAGAAGAGGAGAATGAAATGGAAGAGGAGGAAGAGGCGGATGAGGAGGAGGAGGCGCGAGAGGCTTCTTGGAGGGAGAGACTTTTTGGAGCAAGATATTCCTTGGATGAAGAGAAGCCAATGTCACCCAGGGAGCGGTCCATAGATGGGCCAAGGTGGCGCTAGGCTTCCAACAAAGAGGAGGAGTCAGCCCTTGCAGAGCTTAACGAGACCTGAGGCCGAGCCCAGAGCGGCAAGGCCGCTGAGCACGTGTTGTTACCCACGCCGTAACTGGCAAGGAGCGGGCAGGCGCCTACAGAGCAGAAAATGCAGACGCAGCGCGGCTTGTCCTAGTACCCGGCAGGCAGTGGGCCGGCAGCCAGCGGACCGAAGACGGAAGATGCAGGATTGGAGTTAAAGCTATCGCAGCAACATAGTGAAAATTTGTTTCTCAGCAGCAGCAAGGCTACGGTAGTACATATGTTATGAAGATGATGAGCGAGGAGAATTAGTCAACTCGGGCGATGATAACACAGCAGGGGGCGGATCACGCTGCTACGGCGCACATTTCCTGTGGCCATTGAAGACCAGGCGGCTATGGCGCAGTGGGGCGAGAGCAGCGGTTGTTCTTAGCTTGACCTGATAACTTTGAAAATTTCTCTGTTTGCTAGCCAGTAGTGGGATGAACAGCCTGGATTTGTAGGATTCTGCGCATTGCGCATCAGCTGAGAGCCTGAGACTCTGTGGATTTTTTCTTTTGAAGAAGGCCTGAACCAGGCAGATTTGCTGAGACGATTTGAGCTTCTACGTACATATTTTCCAGAAGTTTAAGATTCTGGTTTCTGATGACTTCTGATGGTTTCTGAGGGTTGCTGAGGGTTTCTGATGGGTTCTGACCCTTTATTGCCTGCAACCAAGCATGACACTGGTGACGGTACCGGATTCTGTGTGCCCCGATCAGGCCGGAGAGAGATCAGGGTCCCAGAGGCCTTTGTCAAGTGTGCAGAACCGTGGGTGGACCTAGGGTCCGCCCCGGGTTTCAGTGAATTTTTTCTTTGGTGAATTTCTTTGTGTGGATGTCCTGCAGCACATTTCCTGCAGTGGATTTTCTTCAGGGGATTTTTTTTCCGACTGGCTGGATTGCAGTCAGATGTTTAGGAGGCTTCAGTGTTAGGGAACTAACAAGTTCTGGGCGTACAGATTTTGCTTTGAAAACAGCCTGAACCAGGCTGATGTGTGTATATAGCCTGAACCAGGCAGATGCGGGGGACGGCCTGAACCAGGCAGATTTGCTTTGATATTTTGATCTTCTGGGCGTACAGATTTTTCCAGATTTCTTTCAGTACCGACCCCTTTTTCCGGCTCCCAGCGCATGCCCTTTAGGCTTAACGCTGAGGAGCGGGGGGCGAGTGAAGTAGTAGGGGCGGTACCCACAAGACAGGGACACCCAGACTTACCCCTAGGCAGAGAGACTTCCTGCTAGGGCTGAACCTTACAGTAGCCAGTTAACAGCTCTTGTCTGAAGTACAAGGAGCCTGTGTGTACGGTGATGTACCGTGTTTGTGAGTAGAGGACGCCTCTCTAAGGCGTCCTGACCGGAGTTCACGGTATTTACCATAGTATTGCAGTTACTGCTTTATGGTGCGACAGCTGTCACAGTATATTACCGTATACGTGACAGAACCGTTTAGACCACAGTTAACGGCCGCGGAGCCTCCGCAGCTTATCTGCGGAGTCTCCGGATTTGAACTGAGACCCAGAATCCCGCTTAAGTGTGAAGTGTAGCAGATTTCCCGTACTCAGTAAATAGGGCTTGCCGGGACCTTTGAATCCCGGCTTGCACGCTTGACACTTACTTCGTTCCTTTTAAGTGGACAGGCCTCTAATTGTAATCAGCAACGGCTATCATCCCAAGATATACCCTGTGAATACCAATAACGCCAGTACCACGAAGGCACGAAGACGATCAAGCCAGTTTCAGCCTCAGAGCTGACATAGCAACCTAGTCATCCTCAGCTTGATGCCCAGCCCGACCTGGGACACCGCGCGCCCGCAGTCTACGGCTACGACATCCCCCGCTTCACGCGGTGAGTGACTCAGCGACCCGACAGATCAGCTGTCTGAAGGGCCAGCAGTTAAGCTTTACAAGTGACCAGCTCCGTGTCTGTCATCTAGAAGTTCCAGCCACAGCTTAACGCGCTGCGCATCCGCGGCCAGTGTGTAGTCACTGAGTCCGCCCGTAGGCGTCCGCCACTATGTGGGGAAGAAGTCCGCCACGGACCTGAAGCAAACCTCTCGAGTGAAGTAGTAGGGGCGGTACCCACAAGACAGGGACACCCAGACTTACCCCTAGGCAGAGAGACTTCCTGCTAGGGCTGAACCTTACAGTAGCCAGTTAACAGCTCTTGTCTGAAGTACAAGGAGCCTGTGTGTACGGTGATGTACCGTGTTTGTGAGTAGAGGACGCCTCTCTAAGGCGTCCTGACCGGAGTTCACGGTATTTACCATAGTATTGCAGTTACTGCTTTATGGTGCGACATTGACTTCGCTAGCTGACTTTTTGTTGCCGACGTGACAGACCTTCATTTCAGAATGGCCCAGAGGTGTAACGTCATTAAGCTTGACCCCAGTAAGTATAGGCCAATTGCCATCACTAGCGCTGCACTGGCTGCACACAGTTACGGCTGTGGCTTGGTGTGGTTAGCACGGCTGATGACATCAGAGGACAACACGGCCGCATGGTCGTCCGACTGTGTGCGGTCGGGAGGAAAAGAAACTCAAGGCGAGAGGAGAGAGGAAAGGAAGAGACGAAAAAAGGAGAAAATAAAAAGACCTTCCCCCCCCCAAAGAGGAAGTCTGAAGAAATTCAAGGCCGTCCAGATCCTAGCCCTCAACAAAGAGAAAGGAAATTACCATACTAGTAGTCAGAAAGCCAGGAAGACCCGGAAAGAAGGATGAAATTCGAGGGGCACTGAAAAGGCTGGCCGAACAAAATAAAAGAGGAAGGGAGCCCCGGCCTCTGAAATGCCTAAGACTCAACGAGAGCAAGCCAGTGAGGGGCGCTGAGCTTAGCGAGCTACCCAAGCTTTGTAGGTCCGGGCAGGGCCAGGGACTACCCTGCCCTGGACCTCACATCATCGTGAACCATTGCTCCATTTTCCTCCTTTTTGTTCTCTCTTTCTTTGGGTCCTTTGGGTTCCCTAAAGCCCCCTCCAACGCCCCCAACCAGACAGTTGGGCACCCACACGGCCGATGCTTTTGAGCAGGGCCTAGCGATGGAACATCATGAAGATTGTGAGCCACACCGTCGGGTCCCTAGTAATGTGGTACCTCCACACTGCATGAATTGGGAATCCCTGGGAAGTGAATTCACTTCTAAGGGGGTGTACCAGTCCTTAGCTACAAGAGTCACGACCTAGCCTACGGTCGATAGGGCTTAGTGCAGCAAGCCCTCAAGCTTAGGCCTCTGGCTCTAGCCCCGTCATGGTCTCAATTGGCCCAGTGCGTGGTGGCCCCGGCAGCCCCCATAAAGGTGGTCTGGCGCACTCTCAAAACATGTGGGGATATGGGTTGGACCTGGAAGACACGTCAGAAGGGATCTCTAGAAGATAAGGGTCTCTTGCGCCACTGACCTTCCTGGGCTAAGCTAAAACCATTAGGGACGGCAGGGGAGTCAAGGGAGCATTATCTTTAACTTCAGTGTACTCCAGACCAGCTTAGGCATCTCTTCGGGAGCCACCGTACGGCCACCACTGGGTTGATGGTGACCAAAACCTTGGCCAGCTTAAAGCCGGTAGCCTAAGCAGCAAGGCTTGTTGTCCCTGCCCCCCTTGGCTGAAGGCCGTGATGTGGCTGAAGAATGCTAGAATATGCAGTGGGGTGCATTGCTGTTAGTTAGGATGTGCTTGCTTTGGGAACTGACAAATGCATGGCGCAAAGCCCCTAACTCCACATTAGGATTTAGGGGGCTTGGATCCATGCATGGCACCTCACCAAAGCCGAAAAGGCTCAAAAGCCGCGTTTGTGCTGAATTGCTATCTAGCTGTTACGGTACCGTAGCCAATGAGATATCGCAGACATGGCTGCATGGGCAAACTCTGAATGGTCACAATAAGGCCACAGAAAGGTTTCACCCTTGGCCTGACCAATTACTGAGGCCCGCGATAACTGATCAAGTGATGTGACATCAATGCTTTGACACCAACGCGGCTTGACAGGATACCGGTAGAGAGGACATTGAATGCGGTCGAAGGCTCGAACCCCGGCAGTGTCTCACGAATCTACGAAATACGCTGTTCAGTTAAAACTTGCAAATTTTAAATAAATAATGCTTACGCGCTTGGACGCAAGAGTTTCGGAATAAACGTCCATAAACTTCTTGACCTTATGATAAGGATGTACGTCACCCAACGCAGTACAGATTGTCGACGATGAGCTTCCTTCACCTGGAACTGGTATTTAAAGTTATATCAGCTAATATTTAGAATAATTGTACTCTAGTCAGAGGCCCTTACGTGGACCGAGAAAGTCCAAATCGTCGATTCACGCCTAATTTACGATTACATCGAGCTACAATCGAGATTATAACTGTAATATAATATATGGCTCTCTCCGAATCTGTTCCGCGCTAGACAAGGTACAGCTACCCACAAGCATGTTGCCGCTGGGTCCATAAATTCAAAGCGCGAGGCATGCAGCAGCGACTCAAGAGGAAATAACGCTGATTAATGTCCCTCGTTTATTGATCGATAGAGGAGTGGACTGGGCCGGGTCATGTGCCATGTGTCGCCTGCAAGAGGGATACGCGTTGGATACATACCGCACAATTTGGGCAGGATGGTTAGCCTCAGCTCTGACTACAGCATTCACCAAGAATCATCTCGGGCACTCCTGTAGGAGCAAGCTTCTCACAATGCACCACACCCTGCATGATGCATGGCCACTTTGCCCTTTCCCCTCGCAGGCAGCAGCTTGACTCGATTAAGTCATGTCAGGACAAGGCCAAGACGGGGGCACAGGCAGACATCGGGCGGACCCCCCTCCGGCAGAGTCCCCAGTATGGCTCCCCAGCCTAGCGCAGCCCAGAGCGGGCGGCACGGGCACCCGCGGGGGGACCGGCGGCGGCGGTACTCTCCTCAAGGCCAAGAACTATCTTGCCAGCAGTACACTGAAAGCGCATGGGGGGAACCCTGCATCGCTGTTCACCATGAACACCTTGCCAGACCTGAACCCACTGGAGCTGCATGGGGGATTAAGGAAGAAGAAGGTGCGAACCCTCCACATCAGGTCATCATCACCAGCTGCTGTGCGCACTCCACCCCTACTCCTTGCACCACCCTATGCCCTGACCCTCCTCTATAGTAGCTCCCCTGCAACAGCTACTGCACGCACTCCACCCGGAGGACAGGATGCAGCACCCATGCGGCTATGCCCTCGCCCATCCTCTTTGACAACATCTGCAGTAGCAGGTTGAATTGGCATGGCATGGCATGGCATGGCAAGGGCATGGGCACAGGAGTGTGCATGGGCATGGCGCTGCTTACTCTTGTGAAAAAAATAGATCCCTCTCCACCCCTCGCTGAGCACGTGTCACCCTGCATATGTTTGGCCAGCCAACTGAAGCTGCCCATGCTTAAACGAGATGCTTCCTTCACTCCTCCCACCTTGGACCCTCAACCGCAGCCCCTCACTCATTTCCACCTGCTACCCCCACCTACCTGTACTGATACCGCCCCCCCCTGCAGACCTCCTCCATCCCAAAGCTGCCGTCCATTGAGAAGGGCAGCCCACGCGGCGTCTCCCAGGGAGGGCTCGCTAAGCTCACGGCCTTAAAAAAGCAACAGCAGCAGCAGCAGATTGGGTCTCCGCGGTCACCAGAGCTGCCTCCCTCCCGAAAATCAACGCGCGAATCTGGAAGTGAGATTTTTGTTTGGTGAATCACAATTTATTTTTAGGGTGCTTCAGCTCAGCTGCTTTATGGCCGAAGGAACATTGGAACTAGGTGCAGCAAGCCTTGCTACTACCTCGGCTACTTGGGCCACGGGCTGTAGGCTGGTCAAGGTTTGGCCCCCATGGTCCCATGGATGGCTATCCTGCAGGCTGCTGAAAGTGATCGTGGCCACCGGCTGAAGGCCGGTCAAGGTTTGGCTCCCATGGATAGCTGCTCTGCAGGCTGCCAGAAGTGGTCCGATATGCACTTCAATAAACACTGTCGTGAGCGAGTGATCACGCCTGACTGCAGGCCGTGAGACGAGGGGGGTGGCAGCGGCTCCTGTGATGGGGATCCTCTGTGGGCTTGCATGTTTATCTCTATCTAATGCGGACAATAAGGTCCCCCACTCACGCACTGCAACCACTAGACGGCTAGGTGCTCGGTGTGGCGACTGGGAAGTCACAGGTTTCACAACTCGGCGGCACCCAATGCCATAAAGCCACGTGCATTCTTCTCCGGAACCCTCGACCCCCATCCTTTCAACCCACTCCGTGCCACGCACATGTGCAGTGGAGGAGGACGAGGAGTGGGAAGAGGGCTCTGACGGAAACCCGGCTGATGGCGACGGGATAGACGCGGAAGCAGAGGCCGCCTTTGCTCTGGAGCTGGAGGAGGTTGAGGCGGCGGCGGCGCACGGGCACCCGGTAGATGACGGCTCTTACGACCCTGACATGATACCTGGCATAGAGACAGGGGAGCACGTGGTCGAGTTTTACGCCAAGTATGGACAGGACAGCCCCGTCAAGTTCTTTTACTGCAACAGGTGAGAGGGCCATGGTTAAGGGTTCAGGGTTCTAATGCATTGCAAGCATGCATCATTGCTCTGCCGATGAAATGGGACTCAGTCTGCTCCATCACAGCTGCTCCACTCCTCTGTCGCGGACACCACATCCCTGCTTCTCACCACTGCTCTTCCTCTGCCCCGCTCCCACCTCCACGCAAGTCAAAGAGCACTATCTGTTTCTGGCCCTCGTTCCCTCCAGCCCTGCCCTCCCATCACTGCCCTCCCATCACTGCCCTCCCATCACTGCCCTCCCATCACTGCCCTCCCATCACTGCCCTCCCATCACTGCCCTCCCATCACTGCCCTCCCATCACTGCCCTCCCATCACTGCCCTCCCATCACTGCCCTCCCATCACTGCCCTCCCATCACTGCCCTCCCATCACTGCCCTCCCATCACTGCCCTCCCATCCCTGCCCTCCCATCCCTGCCCTCCCATCACTGCCCTCCTATCACTGCCCTCCCATCACTGCCCTCCCATCACTGCCCTCCCATCACTGCCCTCCCATCACTGCCCTCCCATCACTGCCCTCCCATCACTGCCCTCCCATCACTGCCCTCCCATCACTGCCCTCCTATCACTGCCCTCCCATCACTGCCCTCCCATCACTGCCCTCCCATCACTGCCCTCCCATCACTGCCCTCCCATCACTGCCCTCCCATCACTGCCCTCCCATCACTGCCCTCCCATCACTGCCCTCCCATCACTGCCCTCCCATCACTGCCCTCCCATCACTGCCCTCCCATCACTGCCCTCCTATCACTGCCCTCCTATCACTGCCCTCCTATCACTGCCCTCCCATCACTGCCCTCCCATCACTGCCCTCCCATCCCTGCCCTCCCATCACTGCCCTCCTATCACTGCCCTCCTATCACTGCCCTCCCATCACTGCCCTCCCATCACTTTCCTCCCATCACTGTCCTCCCATCACTGCCCTCCCATCACTGCCCTCCCATCACTGCCCTCCCATTACTGCCCTCCCATCACTGCCCTCCCATCACTGCCCTCCCATCACTGCCCTCCCATCACTTTCCTCCCATCACTGCCCTCCCATCACTGCCCTCCCATCACTGCCCTCCCAGCACTGCCCTCCCATCACTGCCCTCCCATCACTGCCCTCCCTCACTGCCCTCCCATCACTGCCCTCCCATCACTGCCCTCCCTCACTGCCCTCCCATCACTGCCCTCCCATCACTGCCCTCCCATCACTTTCCTCCCATCACTGCCCTCCCATCACTGCCCTCCCATCACTGCCCTCCCATCACTGCCCTCCCATTACTGCCCTCCCATCACTGCCCTCCCATCACTGCCCTCCCATCACTGCCCTCCCATCACTGCCCTCCCATCACTGCCCTCCCATCACTGCCCTCCCATCACTGCCCTCCCATCACTGCCCTCCCATCACTGCCCTCCCATCACTGCCCTCCCTCACTGCCCTCCCATCACTGCCCTCCCATCACTGCCCTCCCATCACTGCCCTCCCATCACGGCCCTCCCTCACTGCCCTCCCATCACTGCCCTCCCTCACTGCCCTCCCATCACTGCCCTCCTATCACTGCCCTCCCATCACTGCCCTCCCATCACTGCCCTCCCATCACTGCCCTCCCATCACTGCCATCCCATCACTGCCCTCCCATCACGGCCCTCCCATCCCTGCCCTTCCATCCCTGCCGTACCATCACGGCCCTCTCACCCCTCCTCTTCCCTGCTCCCGTGGCCTCCCTACAGGTCTAAAGGCACGGTCCGTTTTCGCCCCTACGACCTTGTGGTGGTCGCCCGCACCAAGGTGGAGGCGGAGTACTTCACTGTGAGCGCCACGGGCGTGATGCGCATTCGCCGAGGGGTGCAGTCGGAGTTCACCAGCCTGGCCGAGTGGGTGCGGGAGAAGACGCTGTTCGACCTTATCAGCAGCATCGACTTCTTCAAGAACTACATCACGGGGAGGAGCTTCAGGAGGTGGCACAAGGTGGGGAGACCTAAACCCTAAACCCTATAACCTTTAACCTAAACCCTAAACTACATCACGGGGAGGAGCTTCAAGAGGTGGGAAGAAGGTGAGGAAGAAGGTGAGTAAGAATTACATCACTGGGACTCTGGGAGGAGCCTCAGGATGTGGCACAAGGTGGGGAAGAAAGGGGGAAGAAGGTGGGGTGGGGGGTGGTGGGCATGGCCCCAGTGGCAATGTGGCGATAGGTGTGTGGGTTGGAGGGAACTCTGCTCCCAGGCAGGTGTGTGTGGGGGGGAAGGTCGGACCCTGCTGCTCGATGTGCTGGCTCCCTGGACCACAGTATGACACTCCCCTTGGGTAAAGCATGGACCACAGTATGACACTCCCCTTTGGTAATGCATGCCCTGTATCCACCCTCTCCTCCCCCGTCAGGACGGTCATTTTTGCCCATGATTTTGCGCACACTGTAGCGACATAGCAACACTACAGGGACATGCGGTGTCCGCCAAAATAACTAGTAAACAAAACAGATGTTTGTCAGCCTGTTCCAGGCCAAGCTGTCCTTTCACACTTGTCCACACTTGTCCACACACTGCAGGGTGTTCGGCAAAAGAACTTCAACCGCGTGAAGAAGCAGATCTCGGACAGCCTGTTCCAGGCCAAGCTCACCTTCGTGCCCCACCTGGTGGAAATCATGGCGGCGGCGGATGAGGTCCGCACCATCAACTTCAGCCAGGCAAACCCGAACCACTTGTACAATCTGCAGGAGTTTGCAGACCTGCAGGTGTGGGGGGGGGGGCGTATGTTGGGGAGATATGACGGGTGGAGGGGAGATGTGAGATGGGCATATAAGGGCCACTTGAGGGGGAGGTGTGAGGCATATAGGGGGGAGATATGGGGCGGGCAGGGTTGGGCTAATGGAGAGGGAGATGTGGAGCATATAGGAAGGCAATGGGCGGACGGTGCGCAGGTGATGCCTTCTGGTGAGTGCTGGATCAAGGTGCACCAGGGACCCCCGGCAGCATGCTGGGACATAGCTGAAATGTAGCTGAAATGCACTAACTAACTAACTAACCAACTGCCCCCCCCCTCCTTCCTGTCCAGATGGTGACTCGTGAGCAGAAAGCCCGGCCTGCCCTGGAGGCTGTGGTGGACAAGGTGCAGCGCGTGTTGGAGCGGGTGTGCAAGGAGGTCAACAAGCAGGCCAAGCTCTACCAGGAGAGTGTCAGGGACCAGGTGAGAAATAGCTGTGCTGACAAGGGGGCAGCAGTGGGGTCTGGGCTGAGAGTGGCCAGGTGAGAGGGCTGGGCTGACAGGGGGATAGTGGAGGACGAGATCAGGGGGCTGGCCTGAGAGGGGCCAGGTGAGGGGGGCAGGGGACCAAGTGAGAGAGCTGTGCTGACAGGGGGCAGCCAAGGGGCTGGCCTGAGGGGGGCCAGGTGAGGGCAGTGGACTCAGAGAGGTTAAGGGTGAGGGTTCACGAGGGCGCAATGATATGTGAGGGGCTGGGCTGAGAAGGGCCTGGCGAGGGAGGCAGGGACCAGGTGCCGGGGCTTGGGCTGACAGGGGCAGAAGAGGAACCCCCATCCCAGGGTGAGCTTGATGACCACCCCGAAACCCTCAACCTTTTCCCTGGGTGAGTTTGATAGCTACCTCTCAGCCCTAAACCTCAAACCCCTTCACAGGGTGGAATTCATAACCAGGCCCGTCTTCCCAGCTTGATGACCGCCCCCAAGCCCCTACCCACTCACTTCTACCCCCTAACCCCTGAACCCTGACCTGCTAAACCCCTTCCCAGGGGGAGCTTGATGACACCACTGGGGTGGAGCTGATCCAGAGCCGATCGGCCGGCTGCGCCCGCTCCATGATCAAGGTCAAGGAGGAGAAGATGGAGCGGGCATCAAACTATGCGCGCGTCATGCGGGAGCAGACCATGCTCGGGAACTTCATCCGCCTGGCAGACTACATGTTCGTTGAGGGTGCGTGCAGGGGGGGAGGGGGATGGTGTGTGTGTGTGTGTGTGTGTGTGCACGGGGAGCAAGGAGGGAGAGTGAGGCAGGGGTGGGCGTTCATTTGACTCTTTAGCTTGCATTGATTGACCCTCTGAGCTGCTTGTAAATGAGAGTCCTTCACCGCGCTCAAACGACCCTGTACCGCACCCACTCTTTACCTCTCTGCCTGCCCTTGCTGCTATGAGGATGGGATGAACCTTGAACCCCAAGCCCTTTAACCCTAGACCCTGAGCCCTTCCCTTAAGCCCATTCATCCGTGAGGGTGGGATAAACTTGAACCCTAAACCCTGAGCCCTTGACTGTAAACCCTGATGGCCATGCAGGATGTATCAACCTTGAGTCCTAGACCCTAAGCCCTTGACCGTTACCCTTGCGTTTGCGCAGGAGTGATCAACCGCGCGGTGACGAGCGCGGAGGACCTGTTAGGACTCCTCACTGCACCCAAGCAGAGCGGGAGCGAGAAGCAGGTCAAGGGCATCTTCCTCACCACCATCTCCTTCCTGCCCGACACCATCTCCTTTGCGCCGGACATGCCAGCGGTGCTTGAGGAGCTCAACGGGACCATTGAGAGTATCATCAGCATCACGCAGCAGGTGGAACACCGAAACCCTTAACCCTTAACCCTTAACCCTCAACTCTGTCCTTAACCCTTACCTCTAAACCCTTACTTCTCAACCCTACCCCTAAACCCTTACCCCTAAACCCTTACCCCTAAACCCTTCCCCCTAAACCCTTCCCCCTAAACCCTAAACCCTTAACCGTAAACCCTTACCCCTAAACTCTTACCCCTAAACCCTTACCCCTTAACTCTAAACCTAAACTAGTGCTTGAGGAGCTTAACGGGACTATGACAGCATCCTCAGCATCACGCAGCAGGTGGAACACAATGAACCCTTCACCAGTGCGTGGTTGTTGAGCTGAATGCCGCGTGTCCCTTCCCTGCAGGTGTCCCTTCTAGGGTTTACACTCACCCTCAACCCTACATTTTCAAACCTTGACAAGTGCAACTGTTGTGCTGAATGCCTAGCGCTCCCTCCCTGCAAGCGCCCTGCCTCGGATTTACCAATCACCCTCAGTCCTCAGCCCTTGACTAGTGTGCCAGTTGAGCTGATTGCCACGTGTGTTCCCCACCCGCAGGCCCCCCGCCTGGTCTTCATGCGCATGTTCGCCCAATACTTTGACGGCAAGCCCTCGGGCCTCAACCCGCCGGCTATCATCCGGAACAACCTATACTTCCAGGACCTGCGGGACAGAATCAACGAGTCCATCAACGAGGACTTCACGGCATCCAGGGACTACGTCAAGGTGGGGATGTGGGGGAAGAGTCTTGCTGTGCCTCGACAGCTTGGACCATTGCTGCCCCCCTGGTGGGGATGTGGGGGAAGCTTCTTGCTATGCCTCGACACCTTAACCGCTGCTGCGTCTCCCTGGTGTGCCTGAATCCATATTGTTAAGGATTGTCGCAGGGCGGAATTCAACCTCTCTCTGCCCTCGCCCTCGCAGCCCTGCTATGACTTTGTACAAACCTATGTTGCGGTATGCAGTGGCCCTTTATGTGTCTTCCCCCCCCCCCACACCCCACACACCTGCTGCTCCCCTGCTTGCCCCTTCTGCCCCTCGGAGGGCCCCCCTCCCCCCCTCACCCCCCCACCCCCCACACACCTGCTGCTCCCCTTCTCACAGATCGTCGAGGATAACTGTCAGGTGCACCTCAGCCTTGCCACGTACCCCTGTTGTGACTGCTGTCATTATTATGTTGCGGCGTGTACTCAGCCTTTTCATGCCCCCCTGCACCCACCCCTGTGAGCAGATCTGTGAGGATTAACACAAATTGTACCTCAGCCTTGCCGTGGCCCACCCTCACGTTCTCCTGCCAAACTTAGGCTCATGCCTAAGTTGCGGCATGCACTCAGCCATTCCCCGCCCCCCTCCACCCACCCCTGCGTGCCGATCCTTGAGGATTACCGCAAGGTGTTACTCAGCCTTGCCATGTTCCCTACTGCCCTCCCCTGCCGTGACTGCTGGACTGATGGCATATTTATGTTGCAGCATGGACTCAGCCATTCCACGCCCCCCCTGCGTGCAGATCTTTGAGGATTACCGCAAGGTGTATGACTTTGGCCGCACCTGGAGCTACGAGGAGTACAGCTCTAAGGACAAGACCATGCGGGACATCCGGCGCGACATGCACAAGCAGCGCGAGTGGCGCATCGAGCTGGAGAGGATGAAGATCTCCAACGTGGTGTGTGTTGGAGGAAGGGCATAGGTGGATTGTTTGTGTGTTGGAGGATGGGTGTGCACTGTGCTGGTGAATGTTGGAGGAAGGGTGTAGGTGGATCGTTTTTGTGTGTGCTTGAGGAAGGGTGTGCACTGTGCAGGTGCGTGTTGGAGGATGGTTGTAGGTGGATTGTTTGTTTGTTTGAGGAATTGTGTGCAGGTGTGTTAAGGAGGACTTGTGTAGGTGGATTGGTTCTGTTTTTGAGGCATTGTGTGTTCGGAGGCATTGCGTGGAGGTGCAATTTGGAGGGATGGTGACGGCGAAGGTGGTGGGAGCGCTTGTGTGTATGTGTGTGTGTGCAGAAGGCATTTCGGAGAGGCAAAGCAGGCAGTAGGGGTTTTGCAGCCTTGAGCATTATTTTCGTATGACAAGCAGCCAAGCTGGCAATCCACCGCATCTACAACGATTTATTAATGCAGCCATGCCACCCCCCAGTAACGATCCTTATAACCTAAGAGGACGTTAACTACATCTGGATCCGATCCTTTGGTTTAATTGGTAAGCACGCTACATCCCCGTCCTCCCCCGGCGAGGAGACTGGGCTGGGGGGGAGACCTAGGAGCAGCTGATGGGTATGTGCGGCAAGCACGTTTTTCCTCATCCTCATGTCCCGCCCGTGTCGCTCCCCTCCCCTCCAGGTTGGCTGCCTGTACATCGACTCCAAGTCGCTTCGCAATGACCTGCTGCCCATCACTGCGGCCACGCTGGACAAGATCAAGCTGCTGCTGCTCACCAAGGCGCGGGACACTTGCCTCAAGGTGATGGGCATGGGTACTGGAACTGGCACCTGCTTGGGATGCATTACCAAAGTTTGACAAAACACTGATAACTTGATTGCGCATCCTGAACATTCGTCCTAGATTGCGTGTCCTTAACCCTGATCCTTGATTTGCATCCTCACCCTCATATTCTTGATTGATCGTTTGCCCTGAGCCTGTGCTCCCCTGTCCCTCTCCCCTGAGCCTGTGCTCCCCTGTCCCTCTCCCCTTAGCCTGTGCTCCCCTGTCCCTCTCCCCTGAGCCTGTGCTCCCCGTCCCTCTCCCCTGAGCCTGTGCTCCCCTGTCCCTCTCCCTTGAGCCTGTGCTCCCCTGTCCCTCTTCCCCGAGCCTGTGCTCCCCTGTCCCTCTCACCTGAGCCTGTGCTCCCCCGTCCCTCTCCCCTGAGCCTGTGCTCCCCTGTCCCTCTCCCCTGAGCCTGTGCTCCCCTGTCCCTCTCCCCTGAGCCTGTGCTCCCCTGTCCCCTCTCCCCTGAGCCTGTGCTCCCCTGTCCCTCTCCCCTGAGCCTGTGCTCCCCTGTCCCTCTCCCCTGAGCCTGTGCTCCCCGTCCCTCTCCCCTGAGCCTGTGCTCCCCTGTCCCTCTCCCCTGAGCCTGTGTTCCCCTGTCCCTCTCCCCTGAGCCTGTGCTCCCCTGTCCCTCTCCCCTGAGCCTGTGCTCCCCTGTCTCTCTCCCCTGAGCCTGTGCTCCCCTGTCCCTCTCCCCTGAGCCTGTGCTCCCCTGTCTCTCTCCCCTGAGCCTGTGCTCCCCTGTCCCTCTCCCCTGAGCCTGTGCTCCCCTGTCCCTCTCCCCTGAGCCTGTGCTCCCCGTCCCTCTCCCCTGAGCCTGTGCTCCCCGTCCCTCTCCCCTGAGCCTGTGCTCCCTGTCCCTCTCCCCTGAGCCTGTGTTCCCCTGTCCCTCTCCCCTGAGCCTGTGCTCCCCTGTCCCCTCTCCCCTGAGCCTGTGCTCCCCGTCCCTCTCCCCTGAGCCTGTGCTCCCCTGTCCCTCTCCCCTGAGCCTGTGCTCCCCTGTCCCTCTCCCCTGAGCCTGTGCTCCCCTGTCTCTCTCCCCTGAGCCTGTGCTCCCCTGTCCCTCTCCCCTGAGCCTGTGCTCCCCTGTCCCTCTCCCCTGAGCCTGTGCTCCCCGTCCCTCTCCCCTGAGCCTGTGCTCCCCTGTCCCTCTCCCCTGAGCCTGTGCTCCCTGTCCCTCTCCCCTGAGCCTGTGTTCCCCTGTCCCTCTCCCCTGAGCCTGTGCTCCCCTGTCCCCTCTCCCCTGAGCCTGTGCTCCCCGTCCCTCTCCCCTGAGCCTGTGCTCCCCTGTCCCTCTCCCCTGAGCCTGTGCTCCCCTGTCCCTCTCCCCTGAGCCTGTGCTCCCCTGTCCCCTCCCTCCCTCAGGTCCTGGAGGATCTCCAGCAGCGTGTGGCCCTGCTGCAGGGAAGGCCCACTGTCCTTCATGAGTTCATGTCCTACCTGGTGGCACACTCGCTGCAGGTGAGTTACATGCGTCTGTGCTACAGGGGGGAGACAGGGGGGGAGGGGGAGCAAGGAGGGGGGGGGGCAGGGGGGGAGACAGGGGGGGAGGGGGAGCAAGGAGGGGGGGGGGGCAGGGGGAGGTTAGATTTACAGCACACCTGTTGCAGGTGAGCAGAATGGTGAGCCCAGGGGACTCACTGAGGTGAGGGGGGCAGGGTGGGGGCGTAAGATGAACGAGAGGCGCCTGATGCACGTGCATTAACTGGAAGGTTGCAGGCCTGCGGAATCCTGTGCCTCATGTTAAATGGGATAAACGGTATACCAATAGGTATGTACTGTATAAACAATATATATGCGATAATGGAAAGCAGATATACGGGTCTAGACAGCCCTACTCATGTGGCAGGTGGGTCATCCTAAGCAGCTTAACCCTTTTTGCTTCGCTAGTGGCCGGCCGCCCACCCTATATCCTTTTTGTGCCTCGTCAGTAGCAGGTTGATCTTGCCTGGCTTGCTCTTCCTTGAGATGATGTGCACACTTGCCCGCATGCCCCACTGTGCATGCGTTACTGCCCCCTGCCCAATGTGCGCCTTCATATGCCCCCTGCGCCGCCGCCCGCACACGCCCCCCCCTTCCCCCCCCCCCTGTCTGTGACTTCATGTCGGCATGTCGCCCTGCGCCCCCGCCTTCAAACGTCTCCTCCTCTGTGTATGCCCTCGCATGCCTGCTTTCCCTACCCCCACATGCCCCCTCCTACCCCTCCTCTTTGTATGCTCTCATATGCCTCCTTTCCCTACCCCCACATGCCCCCTTCCACCCCTCCTCTTTGTATGCCCCCTATGCCTCCTGCCCCCCGACCTCACATGCGTCCCCCCCCCTTCCCGGCGTGTGTGCAGGTTGAGGACAAGAAGGCCGTCCTGTCCGCTACGGTGCAGGTGGATGACATGTATGACATGCTGGCAGCTTACGAGCAGAAGACGCCCACCGCAGATCAGGTGGGGGTTTGAATTTGAATTCGAACGGTGTGTTACAACTGAAAATTCAGAATGCACGCTGGATGGACCTCTCTCTCTCTCTGACATGTATTTGATAACCAGAGGTGGCAGAGCATGCGTTCCGCTGCCGACTGTCCCTCTCCCGCCTACGTCTCTCCCTCCCTCCTCCCTTGCCATCTACCCCAACTCTCCCTCCCTCTGGCCCACCCCTCCTTTACCCTCCCCTTCTCCCATCTCTTCCAACCTCTTGCCCCACCCCCCCTCTTTTGCCTTCCCACCTTCCCTCCCTCCCTCTGGCCCCCCCTCCCGCTTAACCACTGCCACCCACTCGTTCGCTGTGTAGGTGAAGCATGATGACCTGCGGGAAGTGACCGCTGCCTTTGTGGCCGAGCTCCAGACCGGGAAGGGCTTTCTTGCCGACTACAAGGCCGAGCAGCAGGACACGCTCCGCAACAACTGCGGCAACATCAACGAGGAGCTCATCACGCTCACGGCGTCACTCATGCAGGGTGGGCATGGGAGGGGAGAAGTGGAATGGGCAGAGGAGGGAGGGAGGGTGGGCATGGGAGGGGAAAAGTGGAAAGGGCAGGAAGGAGGGAGGGTGGGCAGGGGACAGGAAAATATAGGTTGGAGCAGCAGGACACGGCCGGGAACAAATGCAGCTACATGAACCAGAAGACCCACTTGCTCACAGCGTCACTCATACAGGGTGGGCGGAGAGTTTTGGGAAAGGGAAGGGGCGGCAGTATTGGGTAGTGCCTGAGGCTCAGAACACACAGAATACTCAGAATACACATAACACAAAGAACATGTATACAAGTTTCATCTGGCCTGAAGGCCTGAGATGACCTCCCCACACATCCCTGACATGCCCCTGTATGTAGCTCATGAGACTTCTTGCCCTGACTCCTGCTGTTTCCCTTGCTTGCCCTTGTAAACTGCTTACCGCTCACCAGTCTTCCACCCACACGCTCCCCACACACCCATCCTGCCCAGGTGACTTTGTAGATCCCGATGCCGAGGCGGACGTGGTGGTGGCTGACCTGGACCGTGTTCTGGCACACATTGGAGAGACGCAGGCCACCATAGAGACGTACAAGGAGTACCAGAGGCTGTTCGATCTGGACCCGCTGGACTTTGGGCCCATGCTGCAGTGCGAGAAGGAGGCCAATGCTAAGCACCAGGTGCAGAGAGGGCGGGGGGTGAAGCAAGCAGAGCCAGGCGGCTTTGATAAATGCTATGTTTGTTTCTATGGGGATTCAGCGAGGGGGGTGGAGTGAAGTGAGCAGAGCTAGATGGCTTTATTCGATGTGTTTGATGTTTGTTTCTGTATCTGGGGATTCAGTGGCAGGAGATGGAAGGTCCCGTTCTACGGCCGTGGGACATGCTAGGTTTGATGTCAGCCACTGGATTTTTTTTTAAGGCTGCCTTCTCCGCCCTCCCCCCTCGCAGCTGTGGAAGGGCGTGCTTGGAGAAGAGCAGTGCCTGCCTGCCCTCTAACCTTTCACCCTCAGCCCCAGATGTAAACCCTGAACTCTGGCAGCTCTGAAAAGGCATGCTGGACTTCATGGGGAAGAGGCGCGCCTGTCTGCCCCCCTCAACCATATCTGTAAACCTTCAACCTTGAACCCTAAATCTTGAACCATAAACCTTCAACCCGAAACCTTCAACCCTAAACCCAAAACCTTCAACCCTAAACCTTCTATCCTAACCTAAAACCTTCAACCCTAAACCTTCTACCCTAAGCCCAAAACCTTCAACCCTAAACCTCCAACCCTAAACCTTCAGCCCTAAACCTTCAACCCTAAACCCTAAACCTTCAACCTTGAAACCTCCCCTTGCAGCTCTGGAAGGGTATGCTGGACTTCATGGAGAAGAGCAGCGCATGGACTGAGGACCCCATCCTCAACGATGATGGCGAGGTGCAGCTGAGCATTGAGGAGATCCGCAATGAGGTGGAGGACTACGCGGCGCGCGCTTACAAGATGGGCAAGGCTAACAAGGAGGTCAGCAGAAGATTCATGCGGGAGATTCCTATAACGTCGTACAGGATATCCGTACTGCTAAAATGAGAAGATATTCATATAACAGCAGCGTTCCTCAACCCACCCTTTCCTCAACCCACCGCTTCCTCACCCCACCCTTTCCCCACCCTACCCCTTCCTCACCCCACCCTTTCCCCACCCTACCCCTTCCTCATCCCTGCCCTTCCTCACCCCACCCCTTCCTCACCCCATCCCAGCTCACCCAACCCCAGCTCACCTTGGACTACTCCCCCCTGTTCACCCCATAGGATCAGGTGGTGGCGCGCTTCAAGGACTGCATCGATGATTTCAAGCAGATCATGCCCCTGGTGGAGGAGCTGGCGAATCCAGCGCTGAAGAGCAGGCATTGGAACGAGATATTCGAGGTGCGAATGTAGTTGGGGGCCAACAGGGGATGTCGATGGGGGTGAGTGGAGGTCAGCTGCTGCAGGTGGGGATGGCTTTGGCGTCTAATTGCCGGGACGCCATGTCCTTAACTGCCCCCTGCCCCTGCCCCCGCCCCTTTTCATTCTCCTTCGTCTGACTCAAGCCTTTCCGGAATCCCCCACCCTCACATCTGACATAGCTGCAGCCCCTCCTGCCCCTCCCCCACCCCTGCCGTAACCTTGAAGCTTACTTGTGTCCTCCCCCCCCCTCTCGATTTTCTCTTGCAGATGATTGAGGCGGAGGTGCCCCTGAACGATGACGGGACCTCCTTCCTGCCCTTCAGTGTCCGCATGCTCCTCCAGTACAACATCCTGGACAAGCTGGAGCAGATCCAGGTGGTGGGCGTCATGGCCAGCAAAGAGTACAGCCTAGAGAAGGTGAGGGAAGCTAGAATGAAGCTGATGGGAAGCTGGGACATACACATGTGGTGGCGTCATGGCCAGCAAGGAGCACAGCCTAGAGAAGGTGAGGGGAAGCTGGGATGAAGCTGATTGGAAGTTGGGGTTTATACATACGGTGGGGTCATGGCCAGCAAGGATAACAGTCTGGATGAGGTGTGGGAAGCTGGGAGGAAGCTGAGGCTATTTTTGAATTTGGCAAAGCTGTGATGAAGCTCAGACCAGTCAAGGTATTTACAGTTGGGGCGGGTGAGGAGAGGGTATGGGCACGGCATGGGGATGCAGGAGTGATGCTTTGGGGATCATGTTCTGTATTCTCTCGGTCTGATGCTCTGCAAAGCAGGCAAAGCTCAAGCCGGCAGGGCTTGCAGCAAAGTCCTCGAGTGGTGATAGGGAGCCCACACTCCCTCGCCACACCCCACATGTTAGGTGATATAATAACATTGTGGCCGCCTAGTGGCCTGCGAAATGCAACATAATGAACGGAAATGAGCCCCGGTCGTCAAGACCTGCCTTCAGTCCTGACCTGTCCCCCCCCCGTACCTGCTCCGCTTCCTGTTGCAGGTGTTGGAGAAGATGCGCAATGACTGGGAGGGGGTGTGCTTCCGCATCACCGACTACAAGGACACTGGCACATTTATCATGGGGGGCACAGACGAGGTTCAGGTGGGAGGAGGGAGCACGGGCAGGGTGAATGTTGGGTGAGGGAGGGACTCAGGGGGTAGGAGGGGAGGCACATTTATCATGGGGGCACAGACGAGGTTCAGGTGGGAGAGGGGAGCATGGGCAGGGTGAATGTTGGGTGAGGGAGGGACTCAGGGGGTAGGAAGGGAGCCTCATTTGCAGTCCCGCTCAGGCGCCTCGCAAGCCGCAGGGAATAATCTGGATGTGCCCCGACAAAGGGATGGGCTCATGCGTGGCCATGTCATTGTTTTATTAAAGAGCACTGCAAGATTCCTTCATGGTGCTGCTGCTATAGCTGCCGTTGCAGCTTTCTACCGCCTGCTGTGCTCAACGATGCTCATCCTCAGTCACATCTTCTGTCGCCTGCGTCTCATGCTCTGTCCAGCCTCATTCTCTGACGCCTGTGTTTCATCTCCTGTGTCTCATGACCTCCCCCGGTGTGCAGGCGCTGCTGGATGACCAGATTGTCAAGACGCAGTCCATGCGCGCCTCGCCCTACATAAAGGCATTGGAGACACAGGCACAGGTACGCTGAGACATGGTGGAGCACAGGGAAGGGGGCCGATGACTAGAAGCTGACTCGGGGAAGGGGGGGTAAGCATAGGGGGGAGGGGGCCGGTGACTAGTAGCTGAGATGGGGGGGGGGGGGGTAAGCACAGGGGGGAGGGGGCCGGTATCAGGGGGGCAGCTGATCAGCAGCTGATTCAGCAGTTGGTGGGGCTGCCGATAAGCTGTCACCCCATGCTGAGGCCCAAGTTTTCTACATTTCCAGTTTTCGGGTTGTACCCCTTGGCTTACGGTTTGCAGACTTCTGTTGGCGACCCCTGTTGTTCAGATCCAAGTTGTCCCTTGTCCTTGTGCGCCTGCCCGGTAGATGCCTACAGTAATCTAAATGTCCAGCCTTGACATTCACCCCCTCTTGCCCCTGTCTCAGCAGGCGTGTTAAGTGCTTTTGATGCATTCAAATGCCTTGCCTGTCTCTCTGATTTGATTTATTTGTCTGTTGTCCTTCAGATTTTATCTCTTATATTCCTTACTTTCCCTGTCCCTGTTCATGTGCAGGCCAAGGAGGTGCTCATGGTGAATTCAAAATTTCTTGTTTGTCTATCATTTGCACTTTCCGTTTTTTCCCCTTCACATTTCCACCTTCACATTTCACCCTGTCCCTGCCTCTGCAGGCCTGGGCGGAACTGCTGGTTAATTCAAAATACATAATTTGTCTTTGTCTCTCTGATTTGAACAATTGTCCTCTGTCCTTCAGATTTCCATCCCTCATATTCCTCCATGCCCCTGCCCCTGCAGGCCTGTGAGTTGAATTCAACATGCCATATATGTCTCTCTGTTTCGCAGATTTCGTCTTTTGTCCTTCCTATCTCCATCTCTCATATTCCTTCCTGCCCCTGTCCCTGCAGGCCTGGGAGGTGCTGATGGTGACCCTCCAGGAGATTGTGGACAACTGGCTGCAGTGCCAGTCCACCTGGCAGTACCTGGAACCCATCTTCAGCAGCCCAGACATCCTGAAGCAGATGCCGGAGGAGGGGGAGAAGTTCCAGCTGGTCGATCAGGCTTGGAGGGATGTGAGTCAGGCTGGGGTGGGGGCGGGGGCAGGTATTATATTTCGTGATTTTGAAAATTGTTCAGAACCCTAATTCCTGCAGGCGCGCAATTTTCGACGTTTCTTCGAATTGTTGCATGTTTTCGGGGGGTGTCAGTACTGAGCGACCGTGCTCAGCTTGAATACCATAAATTTCAATACCATGTTTCAGCACGAGTCGTACTCAGTACAGACTAGAAGAATCACTGGTCGGGAGAGGAATTCATGCAGGTGGGAGGGGGCAGGGACCTACAGTCTCGCTTCTTTCAAGGTGTTGGCTGAGGAAGGCAGGTGGTTCTGTGACCAGGCGTAGAGAGAGGGATGTAGGAGGAGGAGCCGTGTGGGTTTTGGTGCTTTGGCACAGTCCCACTGCCCAGAGGGATCCCTGACAGGTACTGTTGTGACCCTGTGTGCAAGATGTGATCCTGCAACCCATGTGACGTTGATAAACCTGAATACATCACCTGACATGAACCTATTTATTTCAAATGACCCGTATTGTGGCTGCCCCGTCTGCCTGTCCCGGCCCTCAGATTATGGAGAGTGCCAACCTCAACCCCAGCTGCCTGGTGATTGGGGCGGACAAGGAGAAGCTGGTCATGCTGGAGGAGAACAACAAGTGAGGGGGGGGGGGGAGCTGGGGGGAAGCTGGGCATGCTGGAGGAGATCAGCCAGGTAGAAGCTGGAGGGAAGCTACAGGGAACCTGGTCATGTTGGAGGAGAAAAACAAGTTAGAAGGGGAGCTGGTGGGAAACTGGGCATGCTGGAGGAGAACAACAAGATAGAAGCAGGGAAGCTGGCCAGGGTGGAGGCGGACAAGTAAGGATGGGAGGCTGGGGGAAGCGACAGACATCAGATGAGAGGCAGGGGAGCTGGGGGGAAGCTGAAGGAGAACAACACATTCTGATGGGAGGCAGGGGGGGAAGTAGCCAACATGACCCCCTGACCGTCCTTAACTCGCTCCCGTATTCTCAGGTTGCTTGAGGAGATCCAGAAGGGCCTGGCCGCCTACCTGGAGGTGAAGCGCATTGCCTTCCCGCGCTTCTTCTTCCTGTCCAATGACGAGATGCTGGAGATCTTGTCGGAGACCAAGGACCCCACGCGCGTGCAGCCGCACCTCAAGAAGTGCTTTGAGGGTATTGACAAGCTCAGGTAAGGGGGCAATGGTGGTGGGGGGGGAAGGAGGGATATTGATGAACCCAGGTGGGGGGGGCAGACAGGGGGGCAGGTATTGACAAGCTCAGGTAAAGGGGCAATGGTGGTGGTGGGGGGGGGAGGGATATTGATGAACCCAGGTGGGGGGGGCAGACAGGGGGGTAGGTATTGACAAGCTCAGGTAAGGGGGCAATGGTGGTGGTGGTGGGGGGGAGGGATATTGATGAACCCAGGTGGGGGGGGCAGACAGGGGGGTAGGTATTGACAAGCTCAGGTAAGGGGGCAATGGTGGTGGTGGTGGGGGGGAGGGATATTGATGAACCCAGGTGGGGGGGGCAGACAGGGGGGTAGGTATTGACAAGCTCAGGTAAGGGGGCAATGGTGGTGGTGGGGGGGGGAGGGATATTGATGAACCCAGGTGGGGGGGGCAGACAGGGGGGTAGGTATTGACAAGCTCAGGTAAGGGGGCAATGGTGGTGGTGGGGGGGGGAGGGATATTGATGAACCCAGGTGGGGGGGGCAGACAGGGGGGTAGGTATTGACAAGTTCAGGATGCTGGCCTGCAGGGGGGCGCAGGGGAGGCCGATACGTAAGACAGAGGAGATACGGCCTGCGGGCGGTCCAGGCTATGGCTCTGATCAGCTTGGGCTGATAGTTCTGCGCTGCCCAGGCGAATGCTCCTTAACATGGCGTCCTGCTCAACCCCCTCCTGTCCCTCCCTCCCTGCTCACCCTAGGCGTATGCTCCTTAAGACAATGCCCTGCTCAGCTTCGTCTTGTCCCTCGCTCCCTGCCCAGCCCAGGCAAATGCTCCCTAAGACGGCGTCCTGCTCAATCTCTGCCCATCCCCGTCTTCTTGCAGGTTTGAACCCAACGCGGACATCACAGGCATGGTGTCCATTGAGGGCGAGACTATCCCTTACAAGAACAAGGTCAAGCCCAACGACGCCAATGGAGCCGTGGAGAAGTGGCTGGTGCAGGTGCGGAAACCTGCTGATGGAAGCGTGCGTCAGCTACAAATCAGCTACATCATGGTGCATTGGCTTCAGCTACAAATCAGCTACATCATGGTGCATTGGCTTCAGCTACATATCAGCTACATCATGGTGCTTCTGTCTACAAGCCGTGTACCAGTCAGCTCATGAATGCTTCAGCTACAAATCAGCTCTACCGGCCAGCTACAATTCAGCTACACCAGGGCCTCATCCTTTGCGCACCTCCTCTTGCCCTGGTGCCTCTGCCCACCCTTACTCCTACATCTCAAACCCTAACCTCCACCCGGTGCCAAGCTGGCATGGTTTAGTCCCTTTCAGATTAGCCACCCAACTGGGCTTTGCCGCCCGAGCTGCTGTCCCTGCCCACCCCTTTTACCTGCCCACCTCCTGTCCCGCTGCCCCCCTAGCCCTAAACCCAAAACCCTAACCCTAGAACCCCATACCCTAAAACCCTCAACCCCCAGGTGGAGGCAGGTATGGTGGAGTCCCTGCGCGAGGTGGCCAAGCAGGGCATCGCCGCCTACGCCACCATGGCCCGCGAGCAGTGGGTGCTGGAGTGGCCGGGGCAGATCGTGCTGGTGGTCACGGCCATCTTCTGGACACGGAGCGTGCTGGCGGCCATCACGAGCCCCGGCAAAGGCGCCCTGCAAACCTGTGCGGAGGCCAATACACTGCAGCTCACCAACGTGGTCAACCTGGTGCGAAGCAAAGATTTTGGGTTGACCTTGGTGTAGCTGAATTGTAGTCGGAACAAGGGTTTAGGGTTGACCCTGGTGCGGAATAAGGCCGTGTCTGGACGTATAGGGCATGCTTGCGTTCAATCTTTCCGAGTGTTTTTATCTATGTGTTGTGTATGACACCTTGTATCTTGCAATCTGTCTGGACATAAAGGGCATGCTTGCGTTTCATTGTTCTAAGTTTGTGTATGTGTTTGTGTTGAGTAGGGCTCCTTGGCCCTTACGTACACAGACTTGGGTGACCCCATCTGGCGTTGCACCTGGTGCGCCACCAGGCAGCGTGCCTGGACATTAAGGGCATGCAGAGCATGCTTGCGTTCAATAGTTCCGCGTGTTTTACATGTGTCTGTTGTGTACGGCACCTTGACTATGGCAGCATGTCTGGACATAAGGGGCATGTAGAGCATGTTTGCGTTCAATTATTGTGAGTGAGTGTGTGTCGATTATGGCACCTTGGCCCTTACGTACACAAACCTGGATAATCCCATGTGGCCCACAAGTCAAAATTTTGTAAAAATCTTGCTTTATAACATGAGCCCTCTCTGCCATGCCCTCATTTGGGGTAAGAGCTATGGCCCCTGACCTCCCGCCCCCACTGACAGGGGATCCCTGCCTGCCGCATGCCTCCTTACCTCCCGTTCCCTCTCATTCCCTCGCTCCTCTCATTCCCTCACTCCTCTCATTCCCTCACTCCTCTCATTCCCCTACTCCTCTCATTCCCTCACTCCTCTCATTCCCTCACTCCTCTCATTCCCTCACTCCTCTCATTCCCTCACTCCTCTCATTCCCTCACTCCTCTCATTCCCTCACTCCTCTCATTCCCTCACTCCTCTCATTCCCTCACTCCTCTCATTCCCTCACTCCTCTCATTCCCTCACTCCTCTCATTCCCTCAACCCTCTCATTCCCTCACTCCTCTCATTCCCTCGCTCCTCGCATTCCCTCACTCCTCGCATTCCCTCACTCCCCTCATTCCCTCGCTCCCCTCTCCTTCCCCCGCTCCTCTCATCCCCCCGCGCTCCTCTCCTGCCCCCGCTCCCCTCATTCCCCCGCTCCCCTCATTCCCTCACTCTCCTTATTTCCCCCGCTCCTCTCACCCCCCCGCTCCCCTCTCCTTCCCTCGCAGGTCCGTGGTGACCTGTCCAAGCTGTGCCGCTCCACACTTAGCGCGCTGGTGGTCATGGACGTCCATGCGAGGGACGTGGTAGTCCAGCTGGCGGCGGAGGGCATCCAGGGGCAGCCGGGGCACTTCAGCTGGCTATCCCAGCTGAGGATGTATTGGGAGGTGTGTAGGGGGGGGGGGAGGGGGGCATGATGGCTAGGATACCGGTGCATCGAATTGTAATTTTGCCGCTTAACAACATGGTTTATTGAGTAGGTGTGCGTGTGTAAGGGGGGGCGGGCGTGTGGGAGAGAGGGTGCTGATGTGGGAGGTCTCTCTTTGTAAAGAAGGGCCTGAAGGTTTGAGGGTTGCTGCAGCAATATGCACAGGGGTTGCCTGGCCCCCAATCCGGTGGCATCCCCTCCTTCCCTGTCTCCCCTCCCCCTCCTCCTGTGTCATGAACAGCCAAACAGATGGCTTCCTTGACACGGTACTAGCCTCAGGTCGTATAGGTTTGTATCGCGATTGTGCCCCCCTTCTGTAACGACCTCCTGGTTGGGCGTTGATTACATTGAGGCTAAACCCTCAGCCCTAGACCCTCAACCCTTGTGTCCCCCCTAATCGGAACTTGAACAATGATGATGCAAAATTCCTCTCCCTTCACCCTTCACCCTCACATCCCCTCCTGCATCGGGACTTCAACAATGATGAGCCCAAACCCTCACCCTTCACCTATAACCCTTTACCCTGTACCCTCACGTCCCCTCCTCCATCAGGACTTCAACAATGATGCTGCCAACCTGACGGTCGTGGTGCGCATGATGAACACACAAGTGGAGTACGGGTACGAGTACCTCGGAAACGGCGGCCGCCTCGTTGTCACCCCACTCACTGACAGGTGCGCATGGCTCAAGGGGGGCCCAGGGGGCATGTCTGCAATCCAGCACTTGTTGCAGGAGGGCGCAGAGTGTTTGCATGTACGAGCTAGGCAACTGCATTGGTTTGAAACAGCTGAGCTGCATTTCAGCTTGCGGGCGGGCGGGTTCTGGTGTGACATGTAAGGTTGCTTTGGCCGTCGGCTGAAGGCCGGTCAAGGTTTCGTCTCCCTCGGCCCAGTGGTGGCCGTGCCCGGCAGCCCCTCTTGAGGTGGTTGGGTGCTTGCTACAAAGAGCACTTCGGCAGCGGGCTGGGAGCGGACAAGGGGGGGCTGGGGGGGAGCTGCTGAGGGGATCGGACTGTGTCTGGCTGAAGTCCCTTCCCTTCTCTGCAACTGTGGCTCCTCCATGTAAAGTCCACTCCCGCTGCTACCTGCTCTCCCAGAGATCCCCCTCCCTGCCCATTTCACTCCACTCCCCATCCTGTCGCAGATGCTACCGCACCCTCATGGGCGCCATCAACCTCAACCTGGGCGGAGCGCCGGAGGGGCCTGCGGGCACGGGCAAGACAGAGACCACCAAGGATCTGGCCAAGGCCCTGGCGAGACAGGCAAGCTCTGGAACCCTGAGCCCTCAAATTTGAACCAAATAAACAATGTGCTATTGTGTTGCGCTATGCTATATCTGGCCCAGGCTCTGGCCAGGCAGGCACGCCCTGGGCCTGTACCCCCTGGGCAATGAGATGCACACTTTGTTGAGAGTGGGGAGTGGATGGCGCGATGGCCATTATGTGAATGATGGAATGTGTTCGGGTGCTGTGGGCCGCGAAGATTATCATGACAGCCACGTGGCAGGGGGTGACCCCTGGTGTTCGCGTCCATCACACTTGCTTATTTGATTACGCACCAGACCACCTTTTCCTGCGAATTGCCTTGTGGTCCCTTCTTGGCCCACAAGGCAGGCTGCTGGGCAGCAACCACTGGGCCCATGAGGACTCCTTGATAGACATCTGACCTGTGGCCCCAAGCAGCAGGTGCCGCCACACCAGGCCCACCCGTATTAGGCCGTGATGCAGCTGGATTTAGCCAAAACACTCTAAATGTGTGATGCGTGCAGTGTGTGGTGTTCAACTGCTCGGACACGCTGGACTACATCACCATGGCCAAGTTCTTTAAGGGGCTGGCCGCCAGTGGCGCCTGGGCCTGCTTCGACGAGTTCAACCGCATTGACCTGGAGGTGAGGCAGATGAGGGTGTAGGATGAAGGGTCCCCCTGAACCCTGTACCCTAGGCCAGATTTAGTGAGGCTAACTGCACGGGCCTCAAGGCTGGTAACATTGTGTTCCATCGCTTCCAGTGCCTGTTCATGCACCCGACGCTCCTCAATGATACTCTGCCCTCCCTGAACTTGAAACATAAGAGGTGGGTCTGCCGTGCCTGTAGCCGGGTACCGTATCTTATTGGAGTTAATCTGTTGGTGCAGCTGGAGATGTCACAGCAATTGATTGCTTGCTTGCTTGGATTGGTGGCCGAAGATGCCTGCTTGACAACTTGGGATGTTTCTTTACCCCCCTCCCCTCCCTTTGCGCAGGTCCTGTCTGTGGTGGCTCAGCAGGTGCTGGAGGTTCAGCTTGCCGTCAAGAACAAGGTCAAGACGTTTGTGTTTGAGGGCAGCGAGCTTCCGCTCCGGCCCACCTGCAACGTCTTCATCACCATGAACCCAGGATACGCCGGGCGCTCAGAGCTGCCCGACAACCTCAAGGTGGGGAATCGGGGGTGGAGCAGTTGGGAGCAGTTGGAGTTGAC
Organism: Limnomonas spitsbergensis; assembly: GCA_037349105.1. NCBI lineage: Eukaryota > Viridiplantae > Chlorophyta > Chlorophyceae > Chlamydomonadales > Limnomonas > Limnomonas spitsbergensis. The sequence continues at coordinate 916,823 of JAYJMM010000022.1, read as the reverse complement.
CTGGAACTGCCTCATCACCATGAACCTGGGATACGCCTTGCGCTCCCTGCCTCCTCCCCTCTGTCACACCTCTGTCGGGGCCTGCCACTTGTCCCTGCTAGTGCCTGATCTCCCCGCCTCCCCTTCCTGCCAGGCTCTGTTCCGCACGGTGGCCATGATGGTCCCGGACTACGGCCTCATCAGCGAGATCATGTTGTACTCCAACGGCTACCTCATGGCCAGGGAGTGTGCGCGCAAAATCGTCGCGACGTACAAGCTCTGCTCGGAGCAGCTGTCCAGCCAGGACCACTATGATTATGGTGGGTAGGGAGGGGGGGGGGGGGTAGCGGGAGAAGGGCTCGACGGCCAACCCACTTTTATCCTCTGTGGGATGGCCACTTCCATTTCCCTCTGCGCACAGCCTAGGGTTCTGAATTTCCAGCATGCTGGGTGCGCAGGCTGTGGGAAGGGGATGGAGGGTGGGAGGGGGGAGGGGGTCCCGCAGGCTGATTAGGGTGGGTAGAGGGGGGGGAGTAGTGGGAGGAGGGGGGGCTGCAGGTGTGTGTGTGCGGGGTGTGTGAGGTGTTCGTGTAGGCTGCAGTATGGGGGCTGCAGGAGGAGGGGGGACCATTCGCTGGGGGAGGTGGGGTGCAGGGGTGGTGGCTGCAGTGTGTGTGCAGGGAGTTTGAGATTGTGTGGGCTGCAGGAGGAGGGAGGCTTGTGGGGTGTGGGAGGTGGGGTGCAGGAGTGTCAGTGTGGGGAGAGATGTCCGTGTGGGCTGCAGAGGGGGCCTGTAGGACGTTGGGGGCTGTAACGGGAGGACCTTCATAATTCCCTAACGCACAAAAGTGAATGAGCTACAGAAAAAACTCCTCTCCAGTCCATTCAGGCATGCTTGCCGTGATGGTGGGACTCAAACAAACGCAAGCCGAAGCAAAAACCTGAACGTACCCCCTGTCTTGCTCCCCGTTCCCAGGCATGCGCGCCGTCATGGCCGTGCTGCGCTCTGCCGGCAATCTCAAGCGGAAGTTCCCCGGCGACGAGGAGTTCGTGTTGATGCTCCGCTCCATCATCGACGTCAACCTGTGCAAGTTCCTGTCCCATGACGTGCCCCTGTTTAACGGGATTGTGAGCGACCTGTTCCCGGGCGTGCAGCTGCCGGAGCCGGACTACAAGCAGCTGACGGTCGCGATGAACAAGCAGTGTGTGCTGATGAACCTGCAGCCAACAGAGTACTTCCTCATGAAGGTGTGGGGGTGGGGAGAACTTCCTCATGAAGGTGTGGAGGGTGGGGAGGGGTTCAGGGGTAAGTGAATATGCCTGAGGGTGGAGGGGGGGGAGGCGTCCGGGTTGCAGGGAGCAAGCAGTGCGTGTTCATGAACATGTAGCCGGAAGAATGACTTATCGTGAAGTTGCCGGGGAAGGGGTAGAAGGGGTGTGTGGGGTGGGGGATGGAGAGGGGGGTAGGCGGTGGAGGTGTGTGTGCAGCCTCTGGGGGACAGAAAGCATGCCAGATTGGGCAGGGGGAAGCGCAGTACCTCAGGCATCACTGCAACCCAAGCTTAGCATGAATGTCAATTGCATGGTGTAATAAGTATGGAGCCTCAACAAAGCAATAACACCAGGCAGTCTCAGACCATCCCGGCCTGACCTGCCTGCGGACCTCTTTCTCTCCGACCCTCCCCTCCTCCAGCTCTTCTTACCCGCAGCCCAACTCTGCCGTGCCTCCCATCCCCCACCTTCCTCTTGGAGCCGCCAACTCCCAGCTCCCCTCTTGCCTGCTCCATCTGCCTGCTCTCCAGACGCCTCCTAGACCATAGCCCCCCCCCCCTGCACTGAACCGCACGCCCCTGCCTGTCCTCCCCCCCGCCCTCTTCCTTCCAGACCATCCAGCTATACGAGATGATTGTGGTGCGTCACGGCCTGATGACGGTGGGCCAGCCCTTCAGCGGGAAGTCCCGCAGCATGCAGGTCCTGGCGGGAGCACTCACCGACCTGCACGACCAGGGGATCAAGGGCACTCTGTTCAACAGGATCCAGGTATGAACCCTAGGGTGCAACAGGATCCAGGTATGGACCCTAAGGTGCAACAGGATCCAGGTATGAACCCTGAGGTGCATCTGGATTCAGGTATGAACCCTAGGGTACAGCAGGGTACAGGTATGAACCCTAGGGTACAGCAGGATTCAGGTATTGACCCTAGGGTACACAGCAGGATACAGGTATGAACCCTGGGATGCAACATGATCCAGGTATGAACCCTAGGGTGCAGCAGGATCCAGGTATGAACCCCAGGGTACACAGCAGGATCCAGGTATGAACCTGGAGCTAGGGACAGCTAGGTGTGAGCAGTCGTGATGTTCTTAGGTTGGCCAGCAGTGCTGTGCTGATGAAGTTCTAGGAAAAGTCATTTTTGCCAACCAGGGATTGTGTGAACTCATTACAGGATTTATAAATGAAGGCGCAATTGCACAGGGCTGGTTGCCCAGGGTGCGGTGCGGGAGCTGATTGGCTGTCGGCATCCCGATGGCATGCATGCCTCGCGAGGCTGCCAAGATGGTTTGGGGGGGCTGACGTGTGCTCAGGGCTGCACGGCTGCAGATGATGCGCTGGCTGACGTGCGGATATGCCTGGTGATGAGGTGCTGTTATGGTAGTATGGTACCCATGTCCTTTGGATTTTATCTAGGAAAAAATACCCTCCCGGTCCCGTCTGTCAATAAAGCTTCTGGGGGGCTGTGCTGCTGCCTCGATGTAGCTGTTTTCATCGCTTTAGCACCCCAAAATAAACAGCGCCTCCTTCCCTTGACGCTTCCAGGCCATCCGGTCCAAACCCTGATACCCTGATGCCTGAACCCTAGGTCAAGGTGATCAATCCCAAGTCCGTGACTATGGGTCAGCTGTACGGCGAGACGGATCGCGCCACGCAGGAGTGGAAGGATGGCGTGCTGGCTGTTTACTTCAGGCAGCTGGCCTCGGACCCCAGGTGAATGATTGGGAGGCTGATGTCCATGCATGGCGGGTCGGGATGCCCGCGTTAGGCTCGTGTGTTATGCATGGGTTTGTCCATGCATGGCAGGATGCATGAGCGGGAAGCTTGTGTGCAATAATATGCAGGGGGTCCTTGCATGGTGGGTGTCCATGCACAGTGGGTGCCCATTTACGTCGAGTGTCCATGCATGGTGGGTGTCCATGCACAGTGGGTGGCATGAGCAGTAGGCTGCTGTCCATACAAGCTTTGGGTGGTATGCGCACGGGGGGTCCTGAGTATCATGCACATGTCATGTCTGTGCATGGCGGCTACATGTCTTTCAGGAGCTCATGTGTGCCATGCATTTTTGTGCTCATGGATGGTGGGTGGCCAGGGTGGGCTGCCGGTTTGGGCAATGAGCCAATGAGCCAAGGCCTCATCCTCCCTTTGGGTTGAATACCATTGTTCAGCGCGCAAAAGACCTCCCCTGAGGAATGTGCTGCGTAGCCAACCTTAACCCAGTGGGGAGTACACCTTGACCTGATGACCAGCCACCAGCCGGCAGCCCAAGCAGTGGGCTGCAGGTGTTTGCTATGGAAGGAGAGCACACCCCCTCCTTTTTCGCTGATGACTTGATGATCGCCGACCACATTCCCACCCCTGAGGTTCCTTCTGTGCCGTTGCCCGACCTCCCCCTTCTGCAACACCACACCACCTACAACACCTGCTTTGCTTTGCCAGTGCCCGACCTCCCACCACCTGCAACTCCTGCTTTTCTTTGCCAGTGCCTTCTCCTCCTCCTCTTGCAACACCTCCTGCAACACCTGTCTGCACGCGCAACACCTGTTGTCCATCCTTGCAGCGAGGACCGCAAGTGGATCGTGCTGGACGGCCCCGTCGACGCCATCTGGATTGAGAACATGAACACGGTGCTGGACGACAACAAGAAGCTGTGCCTACCCAACTCTGAGATCATTCAGGTGGGCGTGAACCTGATGTATCTAGTCTGCTGCCCCATGGGCTGTTGCTGTGGGGCTCCGTAACCCGGCAGTTGCGGATGTGCACCATACACCTGCTGAGGCGGGGCCCCATACGCTGGCTACTCTAGCACTGCATCTTGCTATACCTGCCAGGAGAGCACTGCACTCGTGCCCCTTGGGCGTCTGCTCTGCCCCATTAGCCCCCTCCCTAACTGTGCACATAACCCCAACCCTCCCCCCCCCAAAATGAATTATAAACATGAACCCTCCCACCCACCCCAATGAATTATAAACCATATCCCCCCCCCCATTTGCAGATGAGCCCCACCATGTCCATGATCTTCGAGGTGGGGGACCTGGCTGCCGCCTCCCCGGCCACGGTGTCCCGCTGCGGCATGGTCTACCTGGAGCCACATCAGATGGGCTGGAAACCGCTGCTGGCCTCATGGCTGCACGTAAGTGTGTAGTTGCGGTCAGGGGGGAATCCTTGGGGGGAAGGGCCCGAGAAAGATTGGCTAGAAACTGCTGCTGGCCTCATGGCTGCACGAGAGTGTGTAGGCTGCGGTTCAGGGGGAAATCCTTGGGGGGAAGCGCCCGCAGAAGAGGGGCTGGAACCGCTGCTGGCCTCATGGCTGCACGAGAGTGTGGGCTGCGGTTCAGGGGGAAATACTTGGGGGGAAGCGCCCTCAGAAGAGGGGCTGGAAACTGCTGCTGGCCTCATGGCTGCACGAGAGTGTGTAGGCTGCGGTTCAGGGGGAAATCCTTGGGGGGAAGCGCCCGCAGAAGAGAGGCTGGAAACCGCTGCTTGCCTCATGGCTGCACGAGAGTGTGGGCTGCGGTTCAGGGGAAATCCTTGGGGGGAAGCGCCCTCGGAAGAGGGGCTGGAAACTGCTGCTGGCCTCATGGCTGCACGAGAGTGTGTAGGCTGCGGTTCAGGGGGAAATCCTTGGGGGGAAGCGCCCGCAGAAGAGGGGCTGGAAACTGCTGCTGGCCTCATGGCTGCACGAGAGTGTGTAGGCTGCGGTTCAGGGGGAAATCCTTGGGGGGAAGCGCCCTCAGAAGAGGGGCTGGAAACCGCTGCTTGCCTCATGGCTGCACGAGAGTGTGGGCTGCGGTTCAGGGGGAAATCCTTGGGGGGAAGCGCCCGTAGAAGAGAGGCTGGAAACCGCTGCTGGCCTCATGGCTGCACGAGAGTGTGGGCTGCGGTTCAGGGGAAATCCTTGGGGGGAAGCGCCCTCAGAAGAGGGGCTGGAAACTGCTGCTGGCCTCATGGCTGCACGAGAGTGTGTAGGCTGCGGTTCAGGGGGAAATCCTTGGGGGGAAGCGCCCGCAGAAGAGGGGCTGGAAACCGCTGCTGGCCTCATGGCTGCATGAGAGTGTGTAGTAGCGGTTCTTTCATGTGCACAAATGGGCTGGCGGCTGCTGCTGGACTCCTGGCTGCATGTGAGTGTAGGCTGTCGTTCCGGATGAAATCCTTGGGGGGAAGAGGGGCCTTCACCAGGTAGGCTGGCAGACACTGCCGCTGAGTGTGCAGGTTTGTTACAGAGTCCCAGGACATGCCCACATCGTTTTTAATTTGGTGTGCACCAGATGTGCTGGAGGCTTGGTGCTGCCGCTTCCCTCACTGTCTGCACATGTGAGTGCGTAAGTTATGTGCGGTGTTTTATATATATATCGGGGAGGAATGGGGGATTTGGCGCTTCAATGTTCCGATCTGAATCCCTTCACTCATCCAAACCCCACCCCCCCATCTCTCCTTGCCCCCTCCCCACAGGCGCTCCCCAAGGCGCTGGGCCCCAAGGCCCGCAAGCACATCGAGGCGCTGTTCCTGTCCATGATGCCGGCGTCGCTCCGCTGCCTGCGCAAGGAGCTTCAGGAGATCAGCCCCACGGAGGACATCGGCCTGGTGCGAACCACCATGAACGTCATGACCAGCATGATGGATGAGTTCCAGCCCATTGGGGAGGGCGAGGAGGCGCTGCCTGCACCAGGTGAGCGATCGTCTGCCTGGGAATGGGGAAAAGGGCCTCCTCCCCGTAGGAGGCCCTTCCTGACCTAGGCATGGAATTCACAGGTCTCCTACCTACCCGGCCTTAGATCGGAAGCGCCATTGGGGAGGGGGAGGAGGCGCTGCCGGCACCTGGTGAGCCCTCTCGCCTGCCTGGGAATGGGGCGGAGGCCCCTCCTGTCCTGGGTAGGGACTACACAGTCCACCTACCTACCCGGCCTTAAACCGGAAGCGCCATGCGCGTCTGACTGCGCAACCTGGACACCATGTGAGCTTATGAGCTTCCTTTGCCCAGACCTAGCCCCCAAATCCTCCCACAATTCAAACCTTCCACACTTGCACCTCACTGCCGACGCCACCAAGCCCTCTTCAGCAGGGCCCAGAGGTGTAACGTCATTGACACACCCCTGCCCTCTCGTGGTGTTGGACCTACAAGTGCATATACCCCCTTGTTGTGCCTACCTCACCCCGCTGCCCTCCTCCCTGTCCACCTCAAGAGCACATGTGCCACCTCCACGGACCTAGCCCCCGAATCCTCCCGCATGTCAAAGCATCCCCCCCCCTTTGTCTTGTCTGAGCGCCTGTATCCCCTTGAGTTGAGTCTGTATGACCCTCCCTCTCCTCCTCTTGAGCGCAGGTGCCACCTCCCCGGACGATGTCAAGGTCCAGATGGTGGAGGGTATGTTCCTCTTTGCAATGGTTTGGTCGGTGGGATGCACCACGGACGGACCCGGCAGGGCCAAGTTCAACTACTTCTTCAGGCAAGTGGAGGGATCATGGTTTGGGGGGGGGGGGAGCACAGGCCCAAGATTGCTTCAGGGTTTTAACGATACGTTTCCAGGTCATAAAACGGTACATGAGGGCCCTGCGTCTCTGCATGATGTTGCTCGAGATGAGATCTACCAGATCTATGAGATCTACTAGATATATGAGATCTACCCGATGTACCGGATCCGCAGGGAAATTCCATTTATGCCGATTGCCTTACGAGATTGCTGCAGGCGTCACAGGTCCCACTCCTGCTAGCCTCTGACCCTAGCACTGCTGACCCTAGCACTGCTGACCCTAGCACTGTTGACCCTAGCACTGCTGACCCTAGCACTGCTGACCCTAGCACTGCTGACCCTAGCACTGCTGACCCTAGCAGTGCTGACCCTAGCAGTGCTGACCCTAGCAGTGCTGACCCTAGCACTGTTGACCCTAGCACTGCTGACCCTAGCACTGCTGACCCTAGCACTGTTGACCCTAGCAGTGCTGACCCTAGCAGTGCTGACCCTAGCACTGTTGACCCTAGCACTGCTGACCCTAGCACTGCTGACCCTAGCACTGCTGACCCTAGCACTGCTGACCCTAGCACTGTTGACCCTAGCAGTGCTGACCCTAGCACTGCTGACCCTAGCACTGTTGACCCTAGCACTGCTGACCCTAGCACTGCTGACCCTAGCACTGCTGACCCTAGCACTGCTGACCCTAGCACTGTTGACCCTAGCACTGCTGACCCTAGCACTGCTGACCCTAGCACTGCTGACCCTAGCACTGCTGACCCTAGCACTGCTGACCCTAGCAGTGCTGACCCTAGCAGTGCTAACCCTAGCACTGTTGACCCTAGCAGTGCTAACCCTAGCACTGTTGACCCTAGCACTGCTAACCCTAGCACTGTTGACCCTAGCACTGCTGACCCTAGCACTGTTGACCCTAGCACTGCTGACCCTAGCACTGCTGACCCTAGCACTGCTGACCCTAGCACTGCTGACCCTAGCACTGTTGACCCTAGCACTGCTGACCCTAGCACTGCTGACCCTAGCACTGCTGACCCTAGCACTACTGACCCTAGCACTGCTGACCCTAGCAGTGCTGACCCTAGCAGTGCTAACCCTAGCACTGTTGACCCTAGCACTGCTGACCCTAGCACTGCTGACCCTAGCACTGCTGACCCTAGCACTGCTGACCCTAGCACTGCTGACCCTAGCACTGCTGACCCTAGCACTGCTGACCCTAGCACTGCTGACCCTAGCACTGCTGACCCTAGCACTGCTGACCCTAGCACTGCTGACCCTAGCACTGCTGACCCTAGCACTGCTGACCCTAGCACTGCTGACCCTAGCACTGCTGACCCTAGCACTGCTGACCCTCTGCCACCAAGAGACCTCGATGACACCCCCAGAATTCAGCTTGTGATAGTGGCCCCTTGCACCTCTTCCAAATCCTTCTGCCCTCAGCCCCACTGCCGTCCTCTCACCACTCACCTCCCTCCCTGCCCACATCCCCGGCCCGTCTCTCTCCACACTCCAAATTCTTCACACCCCTATCCAGATCCTGCTGCCATCAACCATATCACTTTGTTAAGTCAAAATAAAAGATATCACCTTGAACTTGTATAGTTAAAAACCCTAAACCCTAAACCCTGCATCCCTCCCCCCCCGCAGGACACTGTCGGGGGGTGGCACCCCTGAGGGGTACGAGGACTACCTCACTGACAAGGTGCCCTCCCTGAGCCTGGCGCCCATCCCGCTTGATGACAACAGCTCGGTCTACGACTACAAGTTCGACCTGGTCAAGCGGGAGTGGGTGCTGTGGGTGGACACGATTGAGAGCCTGGACATCCCGCAGAAGGCGCAGTTTGCCGACATCATTATTCCCACCAAGGACTCTGCAAGGTGAGGGGCAGGCAATCTCCTCCCCCTTTGCCCTCAACTCGACTCTGCCCCTCCAGTTTTTTTCTCCCTCCCTGCCCGGTGCACCTGCCTTCTCAATCTACCCTGAGATGAAGGACCGTCCCCACATCATCATCATCATCATCATCTCTCTCAAGCATTTTGACACTGCCCCTATTCTCCTTCCTTGACATGGTCTCTTCCTCTCCCTCCCAGCCTGACGTAACCCCTCTCTCTCCCTCTCCCTCTCTCCCTCCCTGCACGGTACACCTTCCTCCTTGCCCCCCAGCACGCTTGACCGTCCCTACATCCATATCTCTCTCTTTCCTATCTTGCGACCCACCCCTTCTTTCCGTCTTGACACTGTCTTGACCCTCGCTCCCTTCCTGCCAGGTACACCTTCCTCCTGGACTTGGCGCTGCAGCACAACCAGCCTCTGCTGATGGTGGGGCCCACCGGCACTGGCAAGTCCGTGTACACGAACAGGCACCTGGTGCAGGGCCTGCCCAAGGAGAAGTGGACACCCATCTTCGTGACCATGTCCGCACGGACCACTGCTAATATGGTGCAGGAGCAGGTGGGAGCAGGGGGGGGGTCCAGGGGTTTTATGTGGACGCCAGGGTTGCTTATCATTGTGAACTTGCAGGCCTGGACAAGGAGCAAGTGGAAGCATGTGGGAAGGGGATGTGGAAGTGGGCAAGTGGACTGTGGGAAGAGCATGTGGGAAGAGGGCAAGTGGAAGCATGTGGGAAGAGGGCAAGTGGAAGCATGTGGGAAGAATGCAAGTGGAAGCATGTGGGAAGAGGACAAGTGGAAGCATGTGGGAAGAGGGCAAGTGGAAGCATGTGGGAAGAGGGCAAGTGGAAGCATTTGGGAAGAGCATGTGGGAAGAGGGCAAGTGGAAGCATGTGGGAAGAGGGCAAGTGGAAGCATGTGGGAAGAGGGCAAGTGGAAGCATGTGGGAAGAGGGCAAGTGGAAGCATGTGGGAAGAGGACAAGTGGAAGCATGTGGGAAGAGGGCAAGTGGAAGCATGTGGGAAGAGGGCAAGTGGAAGCATGTGGGAAGAGGGCAAGTGGAAGCATGTGGGAAGTGGGTAAGTGGAAGCATGTGGGAAGAGGGCAAGTGGAAGCATGTGGGAAGAGGGCAAGTGGAAGCATGTGGGAAGAGGGCAAGTGGAAGCATGTGGGAATCGGCCCTTGTTGTGCGCATGGGGTAGGCGCTGTCAGCCCCAACCGGCCTGGCTCCTTGTCCAATCCCCCAAGCCTGCATCCATACCACCTCCCGCATCTCCCACCTTCTTTTTTGCATCCACCCTTCACCGTGCATCCCACACATCATACTCATCCCATAGGCCCCTCTGACCCCACACATGCCACACAATGGGCATAACCTGTTGGGTCCCTCACATCCCACACATCCGCCACATTCCACACATTCCTCACAATCCACACATTCCTCACATTCCACACATTCCTCATATCCCACACGTCCCTCCGCAGGTTGATGGCCGCCTAGATAAGCGCAAGAAGGGCGTGTACGGCCCGCCCATCGGCCGCAAGGCGGTGGTCTTTGTGGATGACCTCAACATGCCGTCTAAGGAAACTTATGGAGCGCAGGTACTGCACATGTGCACATTTCGTAAAACACTGGTATGGGTGACAGTATTCAATACGGTTTTGTATGTCTCATTTCATGCTTCTTCATCTGGGCGTAAACATCAATTTAGCTGACCTGCCCCCCTCCCCCCTTGGACCCCCCTTACCTCTCTCCCGCAGCCGCCCATCGAGCTGCTGCGCCAGTTCATGGACTACGAGGGCTGGTACGGTCGCGACAACGTGTTCCGCTCCATGGTGGACGTGCAGTTTGTGGCTGCCATGGGGCCTCCCGGGGGCGGCCGGACCTTCATCTCCAACCGCTACACCCGCCACTTCAACAACTTGGGGCTGGCAAACGTGAGAGGGGAGCAAGGAGTGGAGTGTTGGATGAGAGGGGCAGGGAGCAAGGGGATAGGACAAGATGGGGAGACAGGAGCGGGGAGCAAGGAGCAGACTACCGGGTGAGATGGGGAGAGGGGAAAGGGGATCCAAGCGTCGAGTGAGACAGAGACAGGGGAGTGGGTGCTGGGTGGCGTGCTGCATCCAGACGAGGTGTTGCCCACTCAACGGAGACATATCACGACAAGGGAATGGCTCTTGAAATATTTGGAGTGTTCCGGGCATTGTTCTAATCCGCATCTCCATCGCCAGCTGGTAGGGCCAGCGAAACCTGTTGATAGTCGCTGGGCCTTTTGATAACAGCAGGGCAATGTGCGATCAGCAGGGACAAAAAGCTCCGTCCCCTGCCCGCCTCCTCCCCCCCCTCCCTGTTGCCCCTTAAAAGCTCCGTCCCCTGCCCGCCTCCTCCCCCCCCCTCCCTGTTGCCCCTTAAAAGTTCCGTCCCCTGCCCCCCCCCTCCCCCCCCCCTCCCTGTTGCCCCTTAAAAGCTCCGTCCCCTGCCCGCCTCCTCCCCCCCCCTCCCTGTTGCCCCTTAAAAGCTCCGTCCCCTGCCCGCCTCCTCCCCCCCCCTTCCTGTTGCCCCTTAAAAGCTCCGTCCCCTGCCCCCCCCCGTCTGTCCCTTCACACCCCCTCCCTGTTGCCACCTAGGAGTGCCGTCCCCTTTCCCCCTCTGTCCCTTCACACCCCCTCCCTGTTGCCACCTAGGAGTGCCGTCCCCTTTCCCCCTCTGTCCCTTCACACACCCTCCCTGTTGCCACCTAGGAGTGCCGTCCCCTTTCCCCCTCTGTCCCTTCACACACCCTCCCTGTTGCCACCTAGGAGTGCCGTCCCCTTTCCCCCTCTGTCCCTTCACACACCCTCCCTGTTGCCACCTAGGAGTGCCGTCCCCTTTCCCCCTCTGTCCCTTCACACACCCTCCCTGTTGCCACCTAGGAGTGCCGTCCCCTTTCCCCCTCTGTCCCTTCACACACCCTCCCTGTTGCCACCTAGGAGTGCCGTCCCCTTTCCCCCTCTGTCCCTTCACACACCCTCCCTGTTGCCACCTAGGAGTGCCGTCCCCTTTCCCCCTCTGTCCCTTCACACACCCTCCCTGTTGCCACCTAGGAGTGCCGTCCCCTTTCCCCCTCTGTCCCTTCACACACCCTCCCTGTTGCCACCTAGGAGTGCCGTCCCCTTTCCCCCTCTGTCCCTTCACACACCCTCCCTGTTGCCACCTAGGAGTGCCGTCCCCTTTCCCCCTCTGTCCCTTCACACACCCTCCCTGTTGCCACCTAGGAGTGCCGTCCCCTTTCCCCCTCTGTCCCTTCACACACCCTCCCTGTTGCCACCTAGGAGTGCCGTCCCCTTTCCCCCTCTGTCCCTTCACACACCCTCCCCCCTCCTCCCTCCTAGGTATCTGATGACACCCTGGTGCACATCTTCCGCTCCATCCTGGACTGGCACCTCAGCTCCTACCCCGACTCAGTGCGGCTGGCCTGCCCCGCGGTGATCGCCGCCACGCTGGAGGTCTACTCGCAGTCCATGGTGAAGCTGCTGCCCACGCCCACCAAGAGCCATTACATATTCAACCTGCGAGACTTTGCCAGGGTCATCCAGGTGGGTGGAGGGTTTCAGTGACATTGCCAGGGTCACTCCAGTGGGCTGAGGGTTTGGGTGAAATCGCTGGGGTCACTCGAGTGTGAGAGGGCGTAGGCGATGTACAAGCTTGCCAGGGTTGTTCTAAACAAGAGGCCAGCTGCCTAGGACCAGGAACGCTTCCCCTCATTGCCCTGACCCCAGCCCTGCTCGTTTCCTTCCCACCCGCCCGGCCCGTCCCTCCCTCCCCCACTGTAGTATGACGGTGATGCTGGTAGGCCTGCTCCTCATTTGACCCCTCCCCCCTACCCATACCCCCTAAACCCTAACCCTAAACCCTCACCCCTACCCCCCTACCCCCTACCTCCTAACCCTAAACCCTCCCCACTTCCTTCCTCCCCCAGGGTATGATGATGATGCCAGTGGGCCTGGTGCCTGAGGAGCCTTATGAGGCTGGACGGATGCTCAAGCGCTTGTGGGTGCATGAGGTGTTCCGCGTGTTTTATGATCGCCTGGTGGACGATAAGGACAGGAAGTGGCTCATTGAGCAGGTGGGATGGTGGGGAGGGGAGAGAGCAAGGAGGGGGGGGGGAGCGGCATGCAGGAGGGGAGGGGAGGGGAGGTGGTAGAGGCGGCAGGTGGGAGGGGAGGGAGGGGAGCAGGCGCAATGGTGGAGAGGGGACAGGAAAGGGGTGTCTTGCATTGATATGGCTGGCAGGGGGAGGGATTGGCATGTGGGAGGGTTGGGTAGGGAGCTGGGACAGGGAAGGAGGGGCCGCCACCTTTTGCGCTGCGTTCCCTCCCGCGCCTCCCCACCGCCTGCCCAGCGCTCCCTCACGAGCCTGAACACCAGCCACTCTGCTCTCTCCCAACCTTGTTTACTCTGCTTTCCCCTTTTCCATCCACTCTGTGCTCCCTCGCGTTCCTAACCACAGTCAACTGAGCGTTCCCTCACCGTCGCTCGCCCTGGGTTCTGGAACCACCGTTCCCTCCCGCGCCTCCCCACCGCCTGCTCTGCGCTCCCTCACAAGCCTGACTGCCATCCACTTCGCTTTCTCCCAACCCCGTCTACTGTACCTCCCCCTCTTCCCATCCGATCTGCCTTCCCTTTTCCCGCCCTTCGCGCTCCCCTGTGCGCCTCGCCAGCGTTGCGCGCCTCAGCCTTCTCTAACTGTCGCTCTCTCTGTGTTTCCTAACCATCGCTCCCTTGCCCACCTCACCAACCTCCACCCTGAGTGCAGGCCAAGGCCACGACCCAGAGTCACCTGGGCGACAGCCTGGACCACATCTTTGAACACCTGGTCCAAGGCCGGACGGAGCAGGGGGGCAGCGACGCCATCACCAATGAGGACATGCGGCGCTCCTTCTTCGGGGATTTCATGGACACAGAGGTGGAGGAGCCAAATGAGAGGAAGTACGGGGAGATTACGGATGTGCCAAAGTGAGTTGGGGTTGCTGTGTGGGTGGGCGGTGTGATGCTTCTCATAGATATAGATAGGTATAGATATAGATAGGGATCAAGAAGGAGGGAGGAAGGGATCTGGTCTGGGTGCATCTGAAGCCCTCTGACCCCCTCCCCTCCCTGCCCCAGACTCTTTCACCTACTGACCCCCTCCCCCCTCCCTTGCAGACTCCTGAGCACCATGGAAGACTACTTGCTTGACTTCAATAACACCAGCAAGCGCCCGATGAACCTGGCCATGTTCCTGTTTGCGGTGGAGCACGTGAGCCGCATCTGCCGCCTGCTCAAGCAGCCAGGGGGCCACATGCTGCTGGTGGGAGTCGGAGGCAGCGGGAGGCAGAGCTTGTCGCGTCTTGCCGCATTCATCTCGGGCATGGAGATCTTTCAGGTGCAGGGGCTGGCGGGGACGGGTATAGGGGACTGCGGGATAGGGCAGTTGGTAGGGAGGGGAAGTATTCGGAGGGGAAGTGGTGGGGAGGGGAAGCAATGAGGACAAAGCAGCGAGCAAGGATGGGACTGCGGGAAGGGGCAGTAGCGAGGATGGGGCAGGGGGCGAGGAGGGGGGGTAGCAGGGAGGTATTGAAGGCCGGTGCACAGGCTGGATAGATACTTTTATGGGACTGCCTGTCGGAAGGCCGTCCATGTGGGTGCAGGGGCGCGTGGGGAGGGGGACGGCTTGGGAAATAGTGGGCGGGGTAAGTAGCAGGGAGGGGCGGTAGCGGGGGAGTTGTCTGCCCTTAAAAGGGTTTGTCCTGGTGAGCAAGCAGGAGGTACATGGGGTGGGACAACGCAGCCTTTCCTTGCGGCGTTTCTAGGAAGCGCCCCAGCCTTTCTCCTGATGTCATGCGGCATCCTCGTCCACCACTCGGGGCCGCTGCTGCTGCGGCTTCCCTTTCCCCGCCAATTTGAGAATGAGCCAGAGTTGCATGAAGGTGGGAAAGCCTCAAATCTTCAACCCGAAACTGTTTGTCAGGTTGAAATCAGCAAGAGCTACACCAAGGTGGAGTGGCGTGAGGACCTGCGCAAGGTGTTGAGGCGAGCGGGTGGGGAGTTCAAGCCCACGGTGTTCCTGTTCAGCGACACGCAGGTGAGCAACGGGGAGGGAGGCTGAAGGGGCGGAACGCCATGTGTGGGGCGGAGCACCATGTGTAGGGCGGTGGGGCCTAGGGAGTAGGGTGGACCAATTTTACCCCGGGGCAGTAAAGAATAAAGCACAGGAATGATGTTGTAATCCGCTCCTGTTGGTTGACTGACCAGCTGAGGGGAGAGGGGGCAGGTGATTTGCCCTTGTGCTGAGATGAGGCTCTGCTATATGCTTGCCCCCCTGTCATGATGCCTCTTGCGCATGCCTGACGATGACTTAACGGGTTGATGTTTCTTCCGCTCCAGATCAAGGACGAGGGCTTTGTGGAGGACATCAACAACATCCTCAACAGCGGGGAGGTGCCCAACATGTTCCCCAGTGACGAGCGCATGCAGGTGAGAAAATAGTGACTAGGGCATGCTGGTGGGGAAAAGGTGGCCGGTGTGTGTAGGTGTGGAAAGTGTGAAACGTATGCAGGCGTGGAGAGCGTAATGTATGCATGCAGTCGTGAAAGAGTGGTCAGCACACACAGGTAGGGGAAGGGTGATAAGCACACACAGGTGGGGAAAGGGTGACAAGTGCATGCAAACATCAATATGGAAAGGGTGATGAGGGCTTGCATGTGGGGAGTGAGTGACGGGCGTCGATCTCCTTATGATAGCTAATGAGTGATAGGGCATGCCTTTGGGGAGAGAGTGACGAGCGCTTGCAGCTGCTTATTTGATGACTGGCTGTGGGCCTTGATTTGTATGGGGTCTTGCGTGGGGGCATGCATCCTTTCGCTGGTATCTTTCGCTCGTTGTGTTACCCACACAGCTTCTGCGCCCTCTGAGAATTGAGCAGCCCCCCCCCCCCCCACACACACGCTGGTTCAAATACCATCCTTAACTGTCCCTATTCCAGAGTTGCATCCCTCGCCGCCTCCCCCTCTTCTCTCAACCTCATAGAAGTGCCCCCCAGAACCCTCTCCTCCTGACCAAGTCCCTGCTCTGTGCCTCACTGTTCCCACCTTCTCAAATCCTAGACATTCGGACCCCCCACTACCACTCCCACCTCCTCAAATCCTAGATGTCCTGCCTCCCCACTCCCCACTCCTCAAATCCTAGACATCCTGGCCCCCACTCCCCCCTTCTCAAATCTTAGACATCCTGACCCCTTGCTCCCCACTCCCCCCATTCCTCAAATCCTAGATGTTCTGCCTTCCCACTCCCACCTCCTCAAATCCCAGATGTCCTGGCTCCCTGCTCCCCACTCCCCCCTCTCAGGTTCTTGAGATGGTGCGTCCCTTGGCCGCCAAGCAGGGCCTGGAGACGCCCCTGGAGCTGTGGGGCTTCTTCGTGCAGCAGTGCCGCAGCTACCTACACATCGTGCTGTGTATGAGCCCCATCGGCGGCGCATTCCGCGAGCGGCTGCGACAGAACCCATCCATCATCAACTGCTGCACTATTGACTGGTAGGGACAGGGTGGGGGCCGGGACCTGCTCTCAGGGGTGTGCCCGCTGCCCGCTGCCTGCTTATTTCCGTTTTCAAACCTTGACCCTTAACCCTGAGATTGTTCCTGCTCTGACTTTGCCCGCCCTCCCCCTGACCTCTCAGGTTTCAGATCTGGCCTGCTGATGCCCTGGCGGCAGTTGCTCTCAAGTTCCTCACCGAGATGGACCTGGACGCGCAGATGCGGACGAAGCTCGTGAACCTCTGCCAGTCCATTCACACACGTATCCGGCAAGCATCTGAGGGTGAGAGAAGGGGGGAGGGGGAGGGAGTGGAGAAGGGAGAGGGGTTGAGAGCAAGGGAGGGAGTAGGGTTGATTCACCCCTGGTGCTATCGCAGTGCCTGGGGCCACCCTATGATGTGGTTGAGTTAGCCAATGCTGTGATTTACTCCCCGTAACCTCAGCTTCATCGCAATTGCGGCCGCGCGCTTCTGAAATGCCGAGTCGAAGTGAAACCCTCGTGACTCCCATCCCGCTCCCCTCCCTTTGTCCACCATCCTGCCCCCCTCCCTCCCTCCCTTCCTCCCTCCGTCATCCCCTTGCTATCCATTTATCCACCATCCAACTGCCATCTTGCTGTCTCCCTGATCCAAACCTCCCCTCCCGCTGCCTGCCTGATCCATTACTCCCCCCTCCCCTGGGCGCCCATCCCCGCTGCCCCTTGACCCCTCGCGCCCTGCGCCCCTATCCCCAGAGTTCAAGTCCGATCTGGGCCGCCACAACTATGTGACGCCCACCAGCTACCTGGAGCTCATCGCAGCCTTCCGCACCCTGCTGGACGCCAAGAGGGCGCAGAACACCAAGTTGAAGAATAGGTGAGCAGGGGCTGAGGGGAGGAGAACAACGAATTGAAAAATAGGTGAGCGGGGGCTGAGGCGGAAGAACACCAAATTGAAAAATAGGTGAGCGGGGGCTGAGGCTGAAGAACAACAAATTGAAAAATAGGTGAGCGGGGGCTGAGGCGGAAGAACACCAAATTGAAGAATAGGTGAGCGGGGGCTGAGGCGGAAGAACACCAAATTGAAAAATAGGTGAGCGGGGGCTGAGGGGAGGAGAACACCAAATTGAAGAATAGGTGAGCGGGGGCTGAGGGGAGGAGAACAACGAATTGAAAAATAGGTGAGCGGGGGCTGAGGCGGAAGAACACCAAATTGAAAAATAGGTGAGCGGGGGCTGAGGCGGAAGAACACCAAATTGAAGAATAGGTGAGCGGGGGCTGAGGCGGAAGAACACCAAATTGAAGAATAGGTGAGCGGGGGCTGAGGGGAGGAGAACACCAAATTGAAGAATAGGTGAGCGGGGGCTGAGGGGAGGAGAACACAAAATTGAAGAATAGGTGAGCGGGGGCTGAGGGGAGGAGAACAAAAGAGCAAACTGCTGGATTGCAAACGGGCGCAGGACACCAAATTGTAGAACACGTGAGCGGGGGCCTGAGGGGGAAGAACATCAAATTGTAAGGAAGGTGAGTGGGGGCTGAGGTGGAAGAGTACCAAATTCAAAATAAGGTGAGGGAGGAACGGGGAAAAAGAACACCGCTGTGCTCTCTTCCTTAACCTCCCCTTACCTCCCACCCCGCCCACTCCAAAACCCTAAACCCTAAACCCTAAACCCTGCCCTGCCTTTTCCTGCCAGGTACCTTGTTGGCCTGGAGAAGCTGCAGAGCTCAGCTGAACAGGTGGCTGGCATGCAGTCTGAGCTGGTGGCCTTGCAGCCCCAGCTGGTGAAGACTGTGGGTGAGGTGGAGCAGCTGATGATCAAGATCAGCAAGGAGAAGGTCGAGGTGGTGGAACCCAAGGTGAGAGGGGGGGGGGGAGAAGGGGGGGTAGTAGACGTGACTGTCGGCTGCACATGAGAGTCATCTGCAGCAGCAGCTTGACATAACGAAAAGTAGCTGATACAGGTGGCTATTATTGCCACCTGTATAATAACTGCATTAGTTGCAGCTGTTGCAGCCGGACTCGTACTGAACGTAGCAGCTGGTGCCGCTGACTGGATCATGGCCAGAAGCAGAGGAGAAACACCTTCATCTCCCTCCCACGCACACACCCTCTCCACCATGGTTTGTCCTCGTATATGTAGACGTGCGTCGTGCTTTCTTTCGAAGCTTGCTGAGACATCTGGTGCCGGCCCTTGAGCTGCCTTCTTCCTCTCCCTGCATCTGGCTGCCTGCCCTGAGCTGCCTTCCCCCTCTCCCCGCTCTCCCTGCCTGCTCCCCTCAGGCTGCGATTGTCAAGGTGGATGAGGCCAATGCCCAGGAGAAGGCCAATGCGGCCAAGGCCATCAAGGACGAATGCGAGGCAGACCTGGCAGTGGTGAGGCGGATCTGGACAAGTCCTTTTGGGGGGGGGGGGGGCTCAGCTACCTCTCAGCTGCCTCTCAGCTGCGTCCTGGCCTCTGGCCTGAGGCCCTATAAGCGGCCGCCGGCCAGCCATGCTGCTTGGGTCGATACCTGCGGGTTGGTCAAGATTTGGCTCCAATCAGGCCTTTGGCAGCGGCGGGGGGGCCTCACGGTGACCGAAGGTGGGCTTGTTGCAAAAAAAAATATATAACTTGCCTGGGCAGGGGCGCCCCGGCTGCTCCCCACTGGGAGCGTAGTGCCAATCAAATAACCTGAACGCGGCTTTGATGACCTGGGAGGGGAGAGGAGGGGAGGGGAGGCGTCTGGAGGTTCAAATCTGGCTCCATGACCCAGACTCTGTGGTTATGGAGCCAGATTTGGGAGCATCCAGCCGCCAACCTGGCTGTTTTTGATCCCCCTGCCCCTGGCGACATCTTCCTGCCCCCTTTCCCCTTCTTTACCTGCTCCCCTCTTTTAACCTCCTAACCACTTAACCTCAAAACCTCCTTACATCCCAACCACCCAACCTCCCAACCACTCCACCTCCCAACCTCCTCACCCCTCTGCTGCAGGCTATCCCCATCATGAATGAGGCCCTGGCTGCCTTGGACACCATCAAAGAGGCGGATATTACCTACATCAAGAAGCTGGGCAACCCCCCGGGGGCCATAAAGCTGGTGCTGGAGGCGGTGTGTGTGATCCTGGACGCAAAGCCAGCCAAGATTAAAGATGATGCGGGCAAGATGGTGAACGACTACTGGAAGCCGTCAGTGGCGCTGATGAATGAGAGGGTGAGGAGAGGGGAGGAGAGGGGGCTGAGGAGAGGGGGTCGAGGGGCTGGTGAACGAGAGGGTGAGGAGAGAGGAGGAGAGGGGGCTGAGGAGAGAGGGTCGAGGGGCTGATGAATGAGAGGGGCTAGAGGGGCTGGTGAATGAGAGGGTGAGGAGAGAGGAGGAGGGGGGTCTGAGGAGAGGGGTTAGTGGGGCTGGTGAATGAGAGGGTGAGGAGCGAGGACGAGCTGGATGATGATCATACGGGTGATTGAGGGTTCCAAGGTTCCGATGTATGACAGGGTGAGGAGAGAGGAGCGGGGAAGAGGGGGTGAAGAGGCGCTCCTACTGGGGAGGGTGAAGGGCGAGGTAGAGCTTGGAGGGTTAAGGAGAGGCTTGAGGGGTGTTAGTGGCGCTGATGAAGGCGAGGGACAGGTGCATGGAGGAGCGGGGAGGAGGGGGATGAGAGGCGCTGATGCATGAGATGGCCAGGAGCCCTAGACCCAGCAATCTCTCCTTTGTGGACTATTTCAGCATTTCAACAATTCGACAAAGCATTATTCGATAGAGTTTGCGGCCCTGACCCCACAGCGCCTCCATCCCGTCTACCTGTACTCTCACCGGCCCGCTCCTTTCCCTTGCGATCCCCCCACAGGACTTCCTGCAGAAGCTCAAGTCGTATGACAAGGACAACATCCCCGCTAAGATCATCGCAGTCATCCGCTCGACCTACCTCACTAATGAGAGCTTCACACCCGAGACGGCCAAGAAGGCGTCGCCTGCGGCAGAGGTGCGGAGAGGATAGGTTTTCCGGTGCTCCACTGCAACCCTGTCAATTATGCGGGGCCCCTTGTACCTGCTCTATCATATCACGCTTAATGTGCCATGCATGGGCGCATGCCCAGCCGTCACAAAAAAAGACTAAGGCACTCGGGAGGTCCCGCCAGGTGACCCTTTCATATATGTCTTCCCAGTGCTCCGCTGCAGCTTGGCCCCGCAGTGCTGCCACCTCCGGGAGGTCCCATGCACAGCCAGGATGCCATGCTGTTGGGGCCTGTGTCTATATATGCTGGTCAAGGGTGGGCTGCAAACAGGTCTTTGGCGTCCATTGGGGCAGAGCATGCTGAAGGTTGAATAGGAGCCGGGAAGTAAAAGATGGGCCTGGGCACCGCCCGATCTTAATTGGCGTCCCTTGGACCCTCCAACTGTCTTTGTGTATGGACCCATGATCCAATCAGGGTTTCGCCCCATTTATCCAGACATGGCTGCCCGGCAGCCCCTTCAAATTTGTGACATGCACATTGAAACCTTAGTCTACTTGGTTCCATTCCACGTGGTGGATTGAATCCAAGAAAATGTCATTTCACATCCACATGTGCGTCCACTGAGCACGAGGTGCTGCCAAGCCCCCTCTATGCGGCTCACCCAGTTAGATGGCCATCAGAGCACCCAAGCTGGATCTTAGGCAGTCATAGGTCCTTTGTGTCCTGGTCGAAACACACATTGCACTGAAAAAAACAGGGAGGAGGGGACTGTTTTGAATGCCTTTGAATTACCATCTCAGGCTGCAGTGCTGTCCATGACCCCGCCTCCCCGCCATGTCCCGTCCCCCCGCCCCCCCCTCTCGCCCCCACCAGGGCATGTGCAAGTGGGTTCACGCCATGTCCTCGTACGACAAGGTTGCCAAGGTGGTTGCGCCCAAGAAGGCCAAGCTGGCGGAGGCGGAGGGGCAGTACCAGGAGGTCATGGTCGGCCTCAGAGCCAAACAGGCAGAGCTGCAGGTGGGAGGAGGGGAGCAGCAGGGCATGAGATGTGGGAGGGGGGGCTTGGGAACAAGCTGGTGGGAGGGGGAGGAAAGACGGGAGGGCAACAAAGGAGCAGACAGAGCTGTAGGTGGGAGGAGGGGGCGACACATCTGCAGGTGGAAGAGGGGGTGAGGTAGGCTGGCAGAGCTGCAGGTATGAAAATAGTAGGGTCGGCACAGCTGCAGGTGGAAGAGAGGGTGAGGGAGGCTGGCAGAGCTGTTGGTGGAAGGGGAGACCTGGGTCTGAAGATAAAGGCAGGGGTCTTGTGACCCAGCTGGTAGGAGGGGAAGGACAGGTGGGAGGGCGGGAGGGAAGCTGGTAGCGCTGCAGGTGGGAGGGACAGGGAGAGAGGCAGGCAGGCGGAATAGGGTAAGAGAGGGGGGGGAGAGACGCAGGTGTACAAGGCTGGAGCAAAGTAGGCAAAGGCGCAGGCGGAAGAGGGTAGTGGAGAAGCAAAGTAGGCAGAGCTGCAGGTGTGAGGGTCAGAAGTATGGAGGAGGGGCAGAAGTATGGAGGAGGGGCAGAAGTATGGAGTAGGATCGCAGGGCCAAGCATGCATTACACGAGGCGGACGAGGCGCCTTCTAATCAAGGAGGCTGATCTGTAGATGGGAGGGGAGCAGAGAACGAGGAGCAGGGAATGGGTGGGGATGTTTGTCTTCTGCTCCTGGCTGATACCCTGCCCTGCCCCTCGGCTGCTGAGACTCTTGCCTGCCTGCTGGCCTGCCCTGGCTGCCTGCTCCCCCTACAGGACCTGAAAGACAAGCTGGCCGGCATGGAGACTGAGTTGCGCGTGAACACCAAGAAGAAGGAACGCCTTGAGTCCGAGGTGCTGCTCTGCAGTATCAAGCTGGAGAGGGCTGAGAAGCTGATCGGAGGCCTGGGCGGTGAAAAGGTGGGATATGCAGTTTTTGCCGGAAAGGTGTTGATCTGAAGCATCGAGCAGGGGAGGGTGGAACAAAACATAACGTTGACTTTGAGGAACCCTGTGCAATATTATCATTATATTTCGTCTTTTCACGAATGAGGAAGTCAATCCTGGAAGTCCTCCGCTAGCGGTAGTGGGCTCACTCAGGCTGACTTTCCCTTCTGCCCCCCAGTGACGAGGCATGTGCTGGGTCACTGGGTGTGTATCGCCTTATTGGGAAGCCGGTTGGAGTGCTGCTAGCTGGCCTGTTCTGTCTGTGGCCCCTGCCTTGCCTTTCCATGCTCATTCCAGCCCGATGGCCCCTGCTCGCTCCTTCGGTATTTTGACTAGGTGCCACAGCCTGTCCGTTACCCCTTTCAATTGAAAGGGTTGCTTGCACCCCAACCAAGCCCGCTCCCCACCCCCCCCTCTCAACCCTGCAACTCAACCATTGACACCTTCATAAGCAATGCTGCCCCACTCCTGCCACTCCTGCCCCCCGCTTGCCCCCCGCCCCCACTCCTGCCCCTCCGGCCCTCCGCCTGCCGCAGGTTCGCTGGACTGAGTCTGCGGATGCCCTGGCCAAAGCGTACACCAACCTGACCGGGGACATGATTGTGAGCGCCGGCATCATCGCCTATGCGGGGGCGTTCACGGCTAGCTATCGCTCCAAGATCATCCAGTCCTTTGTGGATATGTGCATGTGGGTGGGAGATGGTTGTGGCGACGGGGGTAGGGGGGAAGGGAAGGGGGCAGGAGATGGGAAGGGGGTAATGGGTCGGGTTAGGGGCACGTTGGGGCATACGCCTGTGCATGGGAGCTTATTGGGGGGCCGGGAGAAGGGTCGAGACAGGGGCTGGGGGGGGGGGGGGTGAGGGGGACGGTGGGGCACACGCAGGTGCGTGGTGGGTGATGCAGGGAAGGTGGGCTGCAGACAGGACGGGGATGGGGTATGGGGGCAGCAGGTGACACTGTCAGAGCTGGGAGCAGCAGCAGCCTGTGCCTGCTGATTCGGCGGCCGCTGCGGTCTGGACACGCGCAAAATATGCATGCTGTGCAAAGCAAGGGCTGAGGCTGGGATGCCTTACAGGCCAAGGCACCCTGTGTGCCTAAGCCGCTGGTGCAGGCCTACACAACAAAACGTATGGGGTGATTAGGTAGCCTGTGTGCCTACGCCCGTGGTGCCGGCCTACACATTAGGTAATTAGGTAATTAGTGGCGTAGTTTGGTGACTCCCGCCAATTGTTTAAGTATGGGCACGCAGAGCAACGACGTCCCACACATGGCCCTGTGTTTAACAGACAATCGCCGTGTGCCCTTTTTTGCTGGACAGGGCGGACGATATCCCGCACACAGCCAAGTTCAGCCTGACCTCAATCCTGGGCGAGCCTGTCCAGGTCCGCGAGTGGCTCATTGCCAGCCTGCCGAATGACTCCTTCTCGATCGAGAACGGCATCATAGTGGCCAATGCGCGGCGCTGGCCTCTGTGCATCGACCCGCAGGGCCAGGCCAACAAGTGGATCAAGAACCTGGAAAAGTCGGCAAACCTGCAAGTGTGTTTTGGGTTTAGAATTTAGGGTGAAGGGTTTAAACCCTAAAACCTAAAACATGCAGGTGTGTGTGTTTCGTTTCTTGCCTACGGGTCCACCTTCAGCCTTTCTTTTTTCGTGACTCAGCTTCATATCAGGCGCAGTCCAGCCTTTGACCGGAGACCCCAGGTGTGGCCAGCCATGCTGCTTGGGCCGTCTGCCGCAGGCTGGCCCCGGCTTGGTCCCAGTCGGGCTCTGGGCGGCCGCGGGGCAGCCCGGCAAAGGGGGCCTAGCAGCCGGAAAAAGCAGCACTGTCCACCTTCAGCAGGCCATTGTGGCTTCCACTCCTGGCTGCTGCTCAACCCTGACCCCTGCAGCTGCTCATGTGCCGTCCTCCTTGCATGCCTGCCCAGGCAGCGCCAGTTTTTCTATTTTGGGTAACAACGGACAAGCCTGTTTAGAGGGGGCCGTCGAAAGTCCGATTGGAGACACGGGCATTACCAGCCTTCAGACACAGGCCTAAGCGGCTTGGCTGGTTGCGCTGCGGGCCGTTGGCCAGAGGACAGGAAGTAGCCGAAAAGTATCTGAATTGAAGCGGAGCCTCTGAAAACGAAAGGTGCAGGTCATCAAGCTGTCTGAGGGCAGGGGGACCCTAAACCTTTCGCCCCAGACCCTGGACCCCTATTTAGCGGAGGATGGGGGAACCCTGAACCTTGGAATTAAAACCTGGACCCTGATGACTTGCAGGTCATCAAGCTATCAGAGGGCGGGGAGTACTTGCGCACGCTTGAGAATGCGATCCAGTTTGGGCTGCCGGTGCTGCTGGAGAATGTCGGTGAGTGCTGCGCCGCCGCGCATGTGTTTGTTTGTTGCGAAGCTGGCACGGTGGATGGCACCGCGGCAAAGGCCGGGCACACATTGCCCTATGCCTGTGCTGGGAAGATCTGTGTGGTTGGTCCCTGTCATTGCCATTAGAGGCTCCAGCCATTCAGCTCATGCCCCGTCCCTCAACCCTCACCCCCCACCGCCCCCTGTCCCTCCCCCCTGCCCCCCCCCTCTTTGTTCCTGTATCCTGCCCCCCCCCCTGCCCCCTGTCCCTCATATTTCTGACCCTGTCCCTTTATGGCCTGCTCACAGGTGAGGAGCTGGACCCCTCCCTGGAGCCCCTGCTGCTCAAGCAGATCTTCAAGCAGGGCGGCGTCAGCTGCATCCGGCTGGGAGATGCAACGATTGAGTACTCGTCTGGTTTCAGGTACGGCGCAGGAACAGCTGGTATGGTGTCTTTGATGTGCACGCTGCAGCGTATGCAGGAGGCATACACATCCTGCACTCTGAGATTGAATGGGATGCTGTGCTAGTGCTGTAACGCAGGCGGCAGCGTTTTAAGTCCTTTGACAGTGCTGGGGAATTAAGGGGGGAGGGTAAAAGTGGAAGGAGAAGGGGGGGGGGAGGGAAACTCCTCTGTCAGCATTGTAACTCCTCTGACAGTACTGTAACTGCTGTGGCAGGATTAACACTCCTCTGTCAGCATTGTAACTCCTCTGACAGTCGTACGCCCTGGTGCTACAATATAACTGTTTCTGCTCGCTCCCCGCAGGTTCTACATTACCACCAAGATGCGCAACCCGCACTATCTGCCGGAGGTGTCTGTCAAGGTGCGCTGCATGCTTGTACTGTTGATGGCCAGTACCAGCTCACTTGTAACTTTTGCATGCCCCCAGATGAGAGGGACAGCGTTAAACAGGTGGCTTGAGCGGTCTGTGCCTGCCCCGATGAGGAATACCTCGGGTCCTCCGCCTCACACGGCCTGCTTCCCTTTTTGAAAGCTTCCCCTTTTGAATTTGAAATTGTCTGTTGGATCCAGGCCCGTAGTGCGCCTTGCTGATCCCAATTCGGCTGGCGTCTGATTCTGGCTTAACCCTAAAGCCTTACCCCAAACCTCCTGGCTCGTCATCGTAACTGCTTTGGCCTACAACTGCTACTGCCTCCAACTGTCAGTGTAACTGCTTGTTCCTCCAACTGCAAGTGCCTCCAACTTCTAGTGCCTCAAACTGCTAGTGCAACTGCTAGTGTCTCTAACTGCTAGTGCCTCCAACTACGAATGCCTCCGATTGCTAGTGCCGCCAACTGCTAGTGCCTCCGACTGCTAGCGCCTTCAAATGCAAGTGCAACTGCAAGTGCCTCCAACTGCTAGTGCAACTGTCAGTACCTCCAACTGCTACTGCCTCCAACTGCTAGTGCAACTGTCAGTACCTCCAACTGCTACTGCCTCCAGCTGCTAGTGCAACTGTCAGTTCCTCCAACTGCTACTGCCACCAACTGCTAGGCCTCCACATGTCAAGCATATGGCCTCCGCCCATTACACCTTATAACCCAATGATGGATCTCCCCCTAACCTCTGATCATCCCCATCCCCCCTTCTCCTCCCTTGCTGCCCCAGGTGACGCTGCTGAATTTCATGATCACTCCCGCGGGTCTGGCGGATCAGATGCTCGGCGTCGTTGTGGCCACGGAGCGCCCCGACCTAGAGGAGCAGAAGGCCACTCTGGTGAGTCCTTGGCTGAAGACCTGAAGGGGGGGGTGAGGGTCAGGCATGACCTCCGCACATGCTTCACTGCTGCGTTGCCCTGACTGACAAATCAAACATCTTTCCCACGCCCTGACCTGCACTGCTCACCAAAAAACCCAGACCCCGAACCTAAACCCTGAACCTAAAACCCTGAACCCCAGGTTGTGCAAAACCCTGAACCTTAACCCGGAACATAGAGCCCTGAACCCCAGGTTGTGCAAAATCCTGAACCTAAACCCGGAACCTAATCCCTGCACCTAAACCCTGAATCCCAGGTTGTGCAAAGCGCGGACAACAATCGTAAGCTCAAGGAGATCGAGGACAAAATCCTGGAGGTGCTCAGTAACAGCCAGGGGAACATCCTGGAGGACGAGACAGCCATCTCGATTATCACGGAGGCCAAGACGCTCGGAAACGACATCGCAGAGAAGCAGAAGGCAGCTGAGGTACGTAGGGTCAAAGGCAGGGCGGGGGAAGGGTGAAGTGGTACATATATCCGGGGCTTCTTGATCTGTTGTGTGGCCTTGATCTCGTATCTTTGCGCCGGCCTGGTCCCTCCCCCTTCTCCAACCCTTTCCCTTCGTCCTCCTGCGTCGCCTTTCCCGACCCCCTCCACCGTGCCCCGATCACCTCCTCTCTGCCCAGCATCCCTGCACACAAGTCCCAACTGCTCCTAACCGTCCTAACCACTCCCAACCGCTCTCAACTGCTCCCAACCGCAGGTTACGGAGCGGGAGATTGACGTGACTCGCGCAGGCTACCAGCCGTGTGGCGACTACACCTCCATCCTCTTCTTCTGCATCAGTGACCTGGCCGCCATCGACCCGATGTACCAGTACAGCCTGCCCTGGTTCATCAACCTGTTCGTCGCCAGCGTGCAGGCTGCAGAGCCGAGCCCCAACCTGTCGAAAAGGCTGGACTTCATCTACGACCACTTCACGTACAGCCTGTACTGCAACGTGTGCAGGTGGGCCTGTCTGGGGGGCGATGTTGTACTGCCTGCCCTGTACTGTGATATGTGCAGGTGGGCCTGTCTGGGGGGTAGTACGCATGTACATCCTGTACTGCAGGTGGGCTTGTCTGGGGGATAGTACGCATGTACATCCTGTACTGCAGGTGGGCTTGTCTGGGTGCACTGCTCACCCCTGTGTGCCCTGCTGCTCACCCCTGTGCATTCCTCAGGTCGTTGTTTGAGAAGGACAAGCTCCTGTTCTCCTTTTTGCTGTGTGCGCGCATCCTTGAGAGCCGGGGGGAGATCAACTCGGAGTACTGGATGTTCCTTCTGACCGGCGGACTGGGGAGCACGGGGGAGCGAGCAAACCCAGCACCACAGTGGCTGACGGAACGGTGCGTGGGGGGCAGTAACTACTTTTTGGTGAATTGGGCAATTCATTGTTCTGTACGGCACTAAAACCTTTCGATAGGGAGCCGTACGCACAACAGAATTCAAGTTCTCAGGATTTTGCTTGTTTGTACGAGATTTACGGTATGGGCGTTTGGGATGTTTTTCAGTACTGAGTAACCGTGCCCCCCTGCTTCCATCCATAAACTTGTCACGCCTGCCCTGACCTGGCCGGCCTTCCTTGCCTGCCCTGACCTGGCCGGCCTTCCTTGCCTGCCCTGACCTGGCCGGCCTTCCTTGCCTGCCCTGACCTGGCCGGCCTTCCTTGCCTGCCCTGACCTGGCCGGCCTTCCTTGCCTGTTTTTCACAGTTCGACCCCCCCCTATCCAGCATGAGCAACGAGTTGATGTGTGCTGCTTCTGTGCACTTTGCAGGGGCTGGCGGGAGCTTTGTCGGCTGGAGAAGCTGCCTGCCTTCTACACGTTGTGTGACAGCCTGGAGGGCATGCCTGAGGACTGGAAGCCGTTGTACGACAGCATAGAACCGCACAGAGTCCGCTTGCCAGGTAGGGTGCATTCGGTGGACGTGTAGGGTTTATATTCGGTTGCCGGGTAGGTTTTTATATTCGGTTGCCTGTAGGGTAGCACATTGGGTAGTCAAATCGGGGGCAGAATTGTTTGTCAGACAGGACACATCCGGTTGCCTGGTATTAGTGAGGTTTGTTTGCCAGTTAGGGGGGTAGTTTGGGAGGCAGGGTGTCCTGGTTCCTCAGGGCATGGATATGCAGGCTTGTGTGTGCGAGCGCGATGTGCATCCGCATCCTCTGGCACTTCGTTGTGCGTCGAATACGGGAGTGACACCCACACCTTTCAACTCCTACGCGTTGTTGCTGTTGTTGTTGTTGGTGTTGTTGTTGTTACAAGATGACTAGATGAACAAAAGCAACCACAGCCTTTTTCGAAAGGGCTGGGCAGAGCGAACCGACAGGAAACCTAGAAAAACGGCCTCGTTTTTCTTTTCTTTTCTGACCACTCCATGATCCTTCAGGGCACTTTAACTCGTTGTCAGCGTTCCACAAGGTGCTGGTGGTGCGCTGCATACGACCGGACAAGGTGGTGCCGGCGGTACAGGAGTTTGTGGAGACTAACCTCGGCAAGAAGTGAGTGGTATGGGCTCTGAGCTGGGTGGGATGATAAAGGGGGAGAGCGGTCCAACCTGTAGTGCGTGAGTCTGGGGTCTGAACTGGGGAGGGCAAAGGATGGGTGAGGGGTGGATCCTGCAAGGAGTGTGGGGTGTGTGGGGGAGGTGTGGGATCTGAGCTGGGTACAAAGCTACCGTCGGAGGACGGGGGGCTGACTAGAAACAAGGTCCAAAAAGTTCCAAATGCGGCTCTGTAGAGTTGTTTGCGCAGTTGGGTGTCTGTGCAACGGCAATGCTGCTGGCGAGTAACGGGTGGCACGGGTGGCACGCAAGTGAAAGAAAGAAAGAAAGCTACGCCCCGTGAGGGGCGTGAGAGTTAAGGAAACAGCGCAGCCTGGGCACAAGCCACATCCGCGCCGCTACCGTGGCAAGGCAAGTGGATATATAACGACACTACTGCAGGTGTCCATGCTGCAGCTGGGCTTCGGACAACCAACGTGCATAGCTACTCTGCCATGGTCTAGACACAATGTGTGTGACCTGTGCATGAACCTGCCTCTACCTGCCCTTTCTTCTGCCCACTGATCCTCCCCCTCTGTCTGCCCTTTCTCCTGCCCACTGATCCTCCCCCTCTGACTGTCTTTCATTTGCCCACTGATCCCTCCCCCTCTGACTGCCTTTCTCCTGCCCACTGATCCTCCCCCTCTGCCTGGCCTTCAGGTACGTTGAGCCGCCCCCGTTCAACCTGCACACTTGCTACGGCGACTCCACTCCCATCACTCCGCTCATCTTCGTCCTATCAGCTGGGTCGGACCCCACGGCGGCATTGTTTCAGTTTGCAGGCAAGGGGTGGCGGGGCTACGCTGATGTTCGCTTGGTGTGGTTCAGGGTTTAGGCTCGTGTCTGCAGGTCGATGAGAGCCTGAGGTCTGTGGCCTCCACTTCAAATAACCCCCTTAAGATTAAGGGCGAGAATAGCCAGAACGTGCAGTTGGGGATCATCTCGCACGTCTCATGTGGGAGGGAGATCATAGGTGTGGGGAATGTAAAAAAAAAGGATGACCGCTCGGTGGCATGTTGCTCCTCGCCTCCGCCTGCAAGAGCGGTTCACGATTCAGCTTCACACGAGGACATGCTCCCCGTTCCTCATGACAAATATGCTCCCGGTTCCCCAGGCGAGAAGAACATGGCCACTCGTATGGTGGCTGTAAGCCTGGGCCAGGGCCAGGGCCCCAAGGCGGCTGCTCTGATTGCCGAGGGCACCAAGAGCGGCATCTGGGTGGTGCTCCAGAACTGCCATCTCGCTCCCAGCTGGATGTCCCAGCTAGATAAGATATGCGAGGAGCTCAAGCTGGAAGAGACGAGCCCGGACTTCAGGTGAGGGCTGACGGGAGGGCGGGAAGGTGGGGGAGAGGGAGGGAGGGAAGGTGGGGGAGAGAGGGAGGGAGGGAGGGAAGGGCTGCTGGGAGGGAGGCAGGGAGGGAGAAAGGGAGGGATGGAGAGAGGGAGGAGGGAGGGAGGGAAGGGCTGATGGGAAAGAGGGAGGGAGAGGGAGGAGGGAGAGGGGGGGAGGGAGGGAGGGCGGGAAGGTGGGGTAGTGGGAGGGAGGGGGGTATCTCCTGCAGGGCCTAACTTTATACCCCGAGCCTTCCAGGGCTGGCGTAGCCCTCCCTGAGGTGACCCGAGCGGCGTCGTGGGGGCGTGTCAGTTGCTAACAGGGGTGTGGGGGAGGGTTCTATTTCTTGCAGTTTGTCCACGAGGGAGGGTTTCTGACCCTTGCCCGTCTGCCTGCACCGCTTGCATCTCCTCTGCAGGCTGTGGATGACGAGCTACCCCAGCCCCAAGTTCCCCGTCAACATCCTGCAGAATGGCGTCAAGATGACTAATGAGCCACCCAAGGTGGGCCCCGGGGCCGGGAGGGGGGCGCAGCAGGTGGATAAAGGGTGGCCTAGGGGGTGACTGGTGAGGGGTAGGAGCCTGCTGACTGCATCCATGGGGCATTTAGACAGCTTGAATGGCGGGGGGGCAGCAGGGTGAGGGGGGGGATGCTGTCTGGCAGCAGACTGTAGCTCGCCACCTGGTGCAATGCTTGGTGCTGTTATGAAAGCGGGGTGTCTTATCTGCACCTCTGGCCCGCTGTGCACTGTCATTATGAAGCCTCTTGTGTAGGTTTGTGTCCTCTTATCACATACACCTGCTTGTATGCACCACCTGTTATTACATGCACCTGCACCTGCACGTATTGCCTGCTGTCCAGGGCATCCGTGCCAACATGAAGCCTCTTGTGTAGGTTTGTGTCCTTTTATCATATGCACGTTTTGCCTGCTGCACAGGGCATCCGTGCCAACATGAAGCGATCCTACAACCTGGAGCCCGTCTCCAGCGATGAGTTCTTTGAGTCCAGCAAGCAGGCCAGCCCCTTCAAGAAGCTCATGTTCGGACTCATCTTCTTCCACGCGGTCATTCAGGAGAGGCGGAAGTTTGGGCCGCTAGGCTGGAACATCCCCTATGGTGAGGCTGGGTTTGTGGTTCACAGTGGGGACCAGGAATATGGTGAGGGGGGGGAGGGTGGAGGGGAGGAGTGACATGGCAGTTTTGATGCTCACCTTGGACCCTGTCTCTCATCCTGTGTATCCCTGCTGCTACTTGGAAGGCTTCGACGATGGCGACCAGCGCATCAGTGTGCGTCAGCTCCATATGTTCCTGGATGAGAACGACAAGATACCCTACGACGCGCTGCGCTACGTGACGGGGGAGTGCAACTACGGTGGACGGGTGACAGACGACAAGGACCGGACACTGCTCAACACGATCCTGGACAAGTGCTACTGCCAGGAGATCACGGAGAGCGGCGGCTACATGCTGAGCGCGTCAGGTGGGTTACAGGCGCTCGGTCCCAGGCTCAGGAGGATTTCAGGCGCTGGGGACCAGGCCGCGATGCCGCATCTACAGAAGATGGGTTTCAGGCGCTGTAGCCCGGTCCGCGCTGCCGCATCTACTGGCATAGGCATGACTGAACAAAAAGCTGGTATCAAAGCAGGGGGGGCATGGGATGTCCCGTTCCCCTTCCCAGGGCATTGCTACTACTCACTTTGCCGTGGCTCACTTTTCCTTTATGGCTTTGCCGCTCAGCCTTGATCCCTGAGCCTGCCAACATGAATGCACCACAGCCTTTTAACAAGCAGATCCCCCTTCCACCCTCCCTCCCTCCTTCCTGCCGCCCTCCCACCCCTCTTTCGCCGGCTTTCTCCCTCCTTCCTGCCGCCCTCCCACATCTCTTACGCCGCCTCTCACCATCCTTCCTGCCGCCTCCACCCATCTTTCTGCCGCCTCCCATCCGCAGGTCTGTACTTTGCGCCGCCCGACGGTGACCGTGCCAGCTATGTCAGCTACATTGAGACTCTGCCGATCAATCCGCTCCCCGAGGCGTTCGGGTTGCACGAGAATGCAGACATCACAAAGGACCAGAATGATACCGCGGCCATGTTTGCGAGTTTGCTGGGGCTGGGTGGCGGGGGCGGCGGCGGCGGCGGGGGTGGGGGCGAGGACCGGGTGGCAGCGGCGGTGGAGGAGTGCCTGCAGCGGCTGCCACCCCAGTTCGACATTGAGGAGGTCCAGCGCAAGTGAGTGCGGCGATGCACTCCACACTATCTCATGGGTTCCCCAAGCAAGCGCTGTTTGTTCTAAGGTCATGCTGTAGTTTTGAACTGCCTTCCCTCGGGTGTGAATGAAATCCCTCGGTTCAGGAGTTGACCACAAACTCTTGCTTCCGACTGAAACTGGTGTTGACAAGCGAACATTGGGATTCTCTCGAGTCCCTCACCCCTAAACAACGTTAATTTTGAGGGAAGGCAGTTTGAATCTTGCGTATGCCTTTTCACTCGTATGCCTGTCTCTCTGCCGCTTCTTACCCCTTGCTCTCAACCTTGCCTCCTCCGGTCCTCCCCTTCCCCGCGCTCCTGTCCAGGTACCCAGTGCTGTACGAGGAGAGTATGAACACGGTGCTGGCCCAGGAAATGAGCCGCTTCAACAGACTGACGGCCGTCATGAAGGACTCCTTGCGCAACATCAGCCTGGCCATACAGGGCCTGCTGGTCATGAGCAGTGAGCTGGAGGGCGCGTACCGCTCCATTTCGGTCAACCAGATACCCGTGCTGTGGGATAAGGCGTCGTACCCTTCCCTCAAGCCGCTAGGGTCCTATATGGACGACTTGTACAGGTGAATGGGTAACTTTATATGGCAATTGAAACGATGCCTTTGTATGGCATTTGAAAGGGTTTTTTTATGTATAATTTTAATTTATGGCATTTAGTTTTTATTGTACTTTTTGGGCTTATGAATGAGGGCTAATCACTGATAACAACCGCTCACTGTGAGACGTGTTGTGTGCACTTGCCTCTGTCCCGCCCCCCTCACGCGTGACTGACCGCCACTCACCTGCCGGTCCCCCTGCAGGCGCCTCACCATGCTTTCAGACTGGTACATGACGCACCCGCCGCCCACATTCTGGCTGTCGGGCTTCTTCTTCGTGCAGTCGTTCCTCACAGCGGGGCTGCAGAACTATGCACGCAAGCACAAGATCCCGATCGACATGGTGAGAGAACGGTCGGAGGGTGGCGTGAGGTTTTGAACGACCCGCTCTGTTATTCACCCGTCTGCCACCCGCCCTTGCTCCACCTGCACACGGGTCTTACATGTGTCTGTGACCTGACCTAGGGCCGCTTGAATTCCCTGCCGCCACCTGCCTGCTCGCACTGATGGGTTTGTCTCCCTCCGACGTTAGGTCGGCTATGACTTTGAGATGCTAGATGTGGACCACGAGCAGTACGGGACAGCGCCAGAGGAGGGGGTGTACGTGTATGGCATGTTCCTCGAGGGCTGTGGCTGGGACGAAGGCAACAAGCAACTGTGTGAATCACAACCTAAGGTGAGTCAAGGGTTCAGGGGTTCGGGTTCGTGCCAGCCTAGCGCCACATCACACAAGAAGAACGAGATGCATCGTTGCCATGTATGAAGTGCAGCATGCGTGTCATGTGGCTGATCATGGGTAGGCCGCTAAAGGCTGCCAGCCTCATGACGCAAGAGATGTCCTGCATGTGTGTTGTTGTTGTTCTTCCTGCAGGTATTGCCTGCCCAGTGCCCACCCTGCTTGCCTCTTCTCTTATAATTTGCCGCATTGCCTGCATGCATGCAGGTTTTGTTTGTGGCCGCGCCCTGCATGTGGCTGCGCCCAAAGCGCTCCGATGAGCTCGCAGTGTATCCGCACTACAATTGCCCCATGTACCGCACGGCGGAGCGCAAGGGCGTGCTGGCAACCACTGGGCACTCCACCAACTTCGTGATGATGGTCAAAGTGCCCACCAACCAGAGCTCCAAGCACTGGATTTTGAGAGGGGTGTGCATGCTCAGCCAGCTCAGCGAATGAGGAGCTCCAGGGGGAGGGGGCTTAGGTAGAGGGGGAGGGGGAGACTGTCTGGCTGCATTAATTCACCTGAACACTATTATCTGCAACCGAGGTATATTCATTCCGGCCCTGAAAGAATTTGTGATTTGACATGGCATGGCATGGCCAGCGATGTTGTAGTGTGCTTAATTATTAGTTATGAGCTCTTGTCCCTATGTAAATTCAAGTTGACTAGCTAGATTGTGCTAGTGCCTTAGAAAGTCGAATGGGCACGAACCCTGGCTGCCCTTCATCCCGTCTCCCCTGGCCTCTGTGCTGCACTGCTGACCCAGGACAGGCGTACTTGTTTCCATCCAGTTTGTGGTGTGAAGCACTTCACAAACTCTTGATGTTGGGGACAGCCCGCACCTGCATCATGACAAAAGCTTGGAGAGGCCCTGAAGTGTGTTCAGTCCGGCCACAGCGAGGGAATCCATTGTAAATGCCGAGATAAATGCCCTCATCATCCCCCCTCCAAAGGGGCCTGTGGGTGACTGGTAGCTGGTACCAAGGGTGCCCCTGCAGGTGCTGAGGCGCAGCTTAGGCCCCCACCACCGGTCAGTGGTTGCTCCTCCTCGCCCTTGGAGGGGACTGCTGGTTGCTTGCCATGCTGGTGATGATTCCAAGAGCTAGTACTCACGCTCCAGCTCTTCCGTGCTAAAAAGCGACATCGTGATGGACATCGTTCTATAACGGTGAGCAGCAACAATATGGAATGTTATTGCCATGTGGCTGGGGAAAGATATCTCATGCGCAAAAAAGAAGCAAACACTGCAGTCTTGAAAGAAACAGAGAGCCTTAGCGTTGCTTGAGGCTTTCGTGTCCAGTACCTGAAGTGGGGAAGAAGAGTGGATTTTGTCTGCAGCATCACACTAGGACACACAAACAATGAACGACATACACATCAGGATGTGCTTGGTTGTCGGACCACTCACTTGATCATCGCAATGGCTCTGGACGCTGGGGAGCTGTAAGGCTGAGTGTCAACCTCCACCTCATTTCGACGACTGACGATAGTTTCATTTCGTTCGTCTCGCAGCTCCATTACCGTCGAGTATGCTAAGGGTCTTAAGGACACTACATTTTTCGCTCGGCAGGTGCGCAGCCTTGCCAAAAGGAGGGCAATCAGAAATGAAAAGCACGGAATTTGTTTCTTGAGGACATGCGACACGTGCCATGTTCACAGGCAAATCTGCAGCGATGTGCACCGCACGACTTCTGAAAACATCTGACGCACCGGATCATGGGCCGGATGGACCAGTGCGACATGAATTCAGGATGTGCTTCCGCGCCTACTGTGCAGGATCCATACGTGAAGATTACAGTTGGGAACCAAGTCTTCAAGAGCAAAATCGCAGTAGACGGAGGCACTAGCCCAGTTTGGAACGAGACCTTCAAGTGAGCTGACAAGCCTGTGATAGACTGCAAAGGATACAGGACCAAGAATCATGCATCACTGAAGGGGTGGCAGGTTGGAGAAAACCGAAAGAATCTGCATAACATCACTCACTTCGAGAAAGCCAGGTGTTTCATTAGTTTTGCAATC
Organism: Limnomonas spitsbergensis; assembly: GCA_037349105.1. Classification (NCBI taxonomy): domain Eukaryota; kingdom Viridiplantae; phylum Chlorophyta; class Chlorophyceae; order Chlamydomonadales; genus Limnomonas; species Limnomonas spitsbergensis. The sequence continues at coordinate 881,236 of JAYJMM010000022.1, read as the reverse complement.
ATATCTGGAGGCCAGCCTGACATTTTTGAAGTCTGATTATGATACCGGAGAGAGCGGCTGGTAGTCGTATGTGGCATCCCCTCGGTGGCAGCAATTCCATGCCATACGAATACATCATATGCAAGATAGTGCTCTTGCTTGACTGTGCAGGTTTAATGTCATCAATGGTGCGCCATAACTCAGTGAATGAACTTTGTTTGAAATAGAGGACAGGTACCGGTATGTTGCAGTATCCTGACAGACCCATCCTGTAATTTTTCTTCTGCCTCTCTACTTGGATCAGAGAATGACTTCATGATCATGGTCAAGGTAAGCCAAACGAATTAATGAGCAACGGCTGTCATTGTTGCTGTGATTCCAACACTGACTCACCACCTTCCTTGTCCTCTGAAAATCCACTCTTCAAACGACGATCAACAGGCCGACGTAAGTGCATCTGCTCTCTTGAATACCTGCAACAGCGTTGTTGTCTGTGCCCATAGATATGGCTAACCTTCAGTTTCTTTTCCTTTTAGGACTACTACTCGGATGAATACATTGGGAGGGGTACTGGCACCCTGATGAAAGTGCGCACGCACGGCACTGACAGGCAGGAGTGCACCATGATGGCCAAAAGCTCCGGCCACCAGCATGGATTTGTGTCCATAGCACTCAAATTCGAGAGCAACATGGCCAACAGGCCTCCTCAAGTAAGCATGGCATTGTGTTGATAGTTCATGGCACAATATATTGAAGGTAGTGCCGAGTTTCTTAGTGCATGGCATGTTTACTGCCACATGTTTTTAGCGTCTGGCATGGCATGGCGTACTGCCACAACGCCTTTGGGGTGCCCCGAGCAGCCACCACCTGGCCGATGATGACTACACCTGGACCGGCCTACGTCCGCGTCCGGTTGCCTGAGCAACTGGGCTTGCTGTTCCAGGCCCACACGGCCGCACCCCGCAGGTCTTCATGGTGTGATGAAACCTAAATTGTTGTTGAAATGCTATCTGGTCATCTGGTGTGCACTAAAATTTAAGGTGGAAGGTGATGTTCTTCCCCCTGGAGTTCTTATGCTGAAGGGATGATGTTCAGTCAGGTATTCAGCTGCGCTCATGTAGTGGGGGACATCAGCATCCTGGCATGTTTCAGTCCTTGACACAGTTCTGGCTAGCAGTCGCTGCTAGTTATTCTGCAGATACCCTTTGACAGGCCTCTGCTCACTTGGTCACTAGCCCACCAGCCACCAGCCCACGACCAGGCCAAAGGGGGTCAAACCTTGACAGGACTGCGGCCAGTGGCTCGAGCAACAAGGCTTGCTGTCCCCAGCCATTAGAGCCATAGGCCGAGACGTTGCAGAATCATAGCTCCTCAGTGTGTATGAGAAACTCTGTTGATTGCTTTTTCCCTCGTGTTGCGCAGGTGCCAACCACGGCGAACCATTGGCTTTTCTTTTATCTGACTGTGCGTCATGCCTCTCCACAGATTTTCCTTCTTCACCTGAATGTGCGCCACGCCCCTCATTTGTTTTGCGTATTCAGGCGGGCTATGGCGCCCCTCCTGGGTACGGTGCCCCTGCTCCAGGCTACGGTGCCCCACCACCCTATGGAGCCCCCCAGCAGTATGGCGCCCCCCCGCCGTACGGAGCTCAACCTCCCTATGGGGGCTACCCCCCTCAGCAAGGTTACCCGCCTCAACCCCAACCCGGCGGCTTCTACCCTCCCCAGCCTGCCTACTACCCTACTCAGCCGGGCTACCCGCCTCAACCCGGCTACCCACCCCAGCCGGGCTACCCGCCTCAGCCCGGCTACCCGCCCCAGCCCGGCTACCCGCCTCAGCCAGGGTATCCGCCTCAGCCGGGCTATCCGCCCCAGCAAGGGTACCCCCCTAGGTACTGCTAGTTGGGAGGAATGATCCAGGGTTTATCATGGGGAGGAATGTTTTAAGTTAAGGAGGAAAAACATGCATGATGGCTCAGCTCACATTTTCTGACTGTGACAGTGAAGCAAATTATGAATTGAGTGAAGGGAAGAGTAGGAGGCATACAGAGAACAGCTGCAGGCTTTTTAAGGAAATGTCCTATTTTATATCTCAGCATAGGCTGTAAGAGCACGAGACATGGTTTTCTAGAAACATCAAGGGAAATACTCAGATTTGATTTATTGCATGGACTACTTGCGGTGTACACTGTGTTTCCTGGTTGGACCTGTCTCTGGCGGCGAAAGGATCATTCATTGTTTCTCCGTTTTGGGTGATTTGTCATGGGATAAGCGTCTGATTTTGTTGAGTATTTTGTTCTCAAACGCTCTGTTATGCTTGTAAGATTTACATTCCCATGCTGGAAGATGCTATCGTACTGAAAATAGCTACCCCACCCAACCTGCAATATGGACGACTTGGACAGGGGGAGCCCTATTAACCTTTCCTTAAACTTTACAGAGTTTTTCTGAACCCGGTCTTACAACAGTTGTTTGCACAGGGAAGGTTACGATCTGGGGGGCCCCGGAGGTTGTTAGAGAAATGATCAACGACGATGTGACACAGTCAGTCACCAAGCCGAAAATTACAGCTGACTGCAAATAAGATGGCGCCTGCAAGTAAACTTCGATGCAGGTTGCAATGGGACACTGGGGATGGATTTTTGCTGGTGCAACAACCACCGGCTTGGATGTTGTATAGCCCATGTGGCCAGAAAGTTGATGTGTTTGCCTATTTGGAGGCCAAACCAGACGAGAACTGCGGTGACCAGACACAAGCGGGCAATAACAGTCGAGGAAGTTAACTTATACTTAGGCAGGGAGACCTAGTGTGCAGCAGGTCCCGGAGGCATGTAGTGCATTTTCAGTGTGGGGGCAAGGCCAGTACAGGACCTCACACTTTGCATGGCTGAGGACTGTCAACAGGCTTTCTAGATTGGTCCGCCTCGTTTTTTATTTGACAAACCGTGGAGCTAGTTACAGTAGGGCTTCCATACGGTCTAGCTTTTCCAGCATGACCTAGGTTGTGTCGTGGACCCACCCAGGACACGCGATAACTGCCATTACGTAACATGGTGTGAAATTCACTCTGTTCCCGAGGTAAGTATTGACTCCCGTTCCCACGATTGCAGCACACACCATATATGTATACATGTCCTCACAACAAAGCCCATTCATAACGCTTATCAGGGCTTCTCAGAAGACCTAAGCTTTCGCCATGAAGCTGAGAAATAACAACAGAATGCGAGCTCAACATTTGTGGATGATGAGTAAACCGGTATGCGCTGCCTAGTAAATTATTAAATAGGGAGGATGATTGTGGACACAAGTATTGTAGCTGAGGTCGAAATTGACCAGCAGCAGTAAATGTACATAAATTGAGGTTGCTAGTGGCACCTGGCATGGTAAATGAACAACATTTTTTGGTAGTGACAGGCTTGATTGGGTACAACATTGCCTTGTGCAGCAAGGTGTTATCGTTACAATTTGCCATGCATAAAATGACCCAAACAAGGTATTTGTTGTAAGTGGCTACTACTGTACTTAGTTATATTGAAGTGAAAATCACTGCAAATGTCATTCTCACAGATTTGCTGAGCACCAGCAAAGTGCAAAGCAAAATATTATCACACAGACAAGTTTGTAATACAGTTTCATATGTACATTCACTTTCCGGTGGCAGCAGGGGCTCCTGGAAATGCCTTGCGGTCTCGGCCATCCGGAATGCTGAACAAGACAATGGGCTTCCCAGGCTTGGTCAGGGGCTCGTCCACAATGTAGTAACCCTTTCGCTCCAGCTGGATGATGTCCCCCTTTTGCAAGGTGCGCATGTTGGTGTCACCTGTGTTGAGGCAAAACGTTGAGAAGATGGTACAAAGGATATTTTTACATGTTTGAATGAACCAACAATGTTTGAGTGAGCCTTTCCATGTGGAAGTCAAATAGATGGCAGGAGGATCAGGGCATACAGAACATCCGTCTTCTTTAAAATTAAGTACGGCAGGCCTATTAAGGCACTTGATCTCACCGTATGCCATTATGTCATACTGCGTGTGCTCATTCACGAAGTCCTCGAAGTTGTCAGCATCCTCGATCTTGCGTTTTGTCACCAGGAAATCGAAGTCCGAGAGCTTCAGCTCAATCAGTTCATCCACCTAACAGCAGGCAGGTGGAAAAGTTAGATCAGAAAATATAAGAAGGCTTCACAGGTTAAGGTTTCCTTAATCTACTGGACACATACACATGACACAACTACCAGATCAGCACAACACATAGTTAAGGGTGCTGTGTATTTAGTCACCTGCGCCAGCCACGTCAGCTTCCATTTTGTGGTCTTGAAGTTGCCCTCCAGGTGCAGATCTGCATCGATGCCTGTGATCAAGCCCGCTGCGTCCTTATGGATACTCTGCAGGCCAGAAAAAGTCACATCTGTCAGGTTAAGGCATAGAGAAGAAGCAACTAATCAAGCCGACTGCAGGCAATCCATTAGCTTCACAGTTTATCCTGGTGATTGAGTGCGCGTTACGTAAGCCCAGACGTTCATTGGATTCAAACTGATGTGTCACATCAGGGGCACCTCAATGCCATTCAAACTCACCTTGACAATCATGTTCCCCCAGTCCATCAGCGTGACCTCCTCTCCCTCCTTGATCTCCAGGGCGTCCACCTGGTCCAGCCAGATCTTGTTCAGTCTCAGCTGCGTCTTTTTGCCAGCTGGAGGATACTTCTTGTTCTTCAGCATGGTCACCGCCTGGGCAAACCAACAGGGACATCATCAGACCAGAAAACATAATTAAATGAAGGTGCAAAAATTTCATACAAAACTCATCCGACTGAACAAATATGAAAGTACAAAGTAGCCTGATAGCGTACCTCAATCTCAGTGGGGCCGTTGCTGAGCGTTACTAGCACTCGGCCCTCCGACTCCACCGCAGTGTGTCGGGGGCAGACGGGGTCAATGTTCTTCTTGTTGATGGTCCAGATCTTGTCCCACTCTTGGTAGGTGATGTTGCGTGACGCACCCTGAGAGAGTGATTGGCAGGAGGGTAGGCAAAGGAGAATAAATAACATAGGGACAAGGAACATGAGGGTGGCCAAGAAACAAGTAGCGGGCAAGAGGGTAAGCAAAAGAGGACAAATGACATGGAGACAAGGAACATGATGGTGGCCGACAAGAAATTACCTGTGAAAGGATGAATTCTTTCAGAGACTCCATCTTCATGCCCCTCCGCAGAATGCCTTGGACAGTGGGCATGCGGGGGTCGCTCCAACTCTCCACGCGCTTGGTCTCGACAAACCAGGTCAGCTTGCGCTTGGAAAGTAGTGTGGAGACAAAGTTCAGCCTGTGGGCAGTGGCGACAGTCCTGGCTTCAGTATGGTGATAAGGAGAGAAATGGACAAGGAAATGCTGAGTACAGTTCGCATCAGGATTTGGCTCAGTATGAGTAGGAGGGTGAATGTTGTAGATCATCAAATGTGATCATCAGAAACCATTCGTCATCATTGCCAAATCAACATGCACATGGTTCCACAAATACATGTATATTCCCAGTGATCAGCCAGGAGGATGCAGGCAACAGGCACATGGTGTCATTCGACCTTGTGTGAGGTTGGGAGCCGCGAGAGAGTGACTCAGTATGAGTAGGAGGGTGAATGTTGTAGATCATCAAATGTGATCATCAGAAACCATTCGTCATCATTGCCACACGCGGTCTCCATGCATCATGCAACATGACTTGTAAGAATGGCAGTCATCTGCTACAAACACGCACCTCGAGTAATCCCAGATGTGCACATCAGGCAGACCAGGCCAGACCTTCTGCTGGGCCTTAAGCACCCAGTGGAACTGCTCTTCGCGATCCTGGGGCAAGAGCAGCAGCAGGCACCAGTCAATTCAGGAGGCCAGGCCATTAAGGGCACATTCATTTTTAATTCAATTAGATCCAGGCCATCACAGGACCATGCTGGGCGGGCAATACACCAAACCATCAGGGAAAACAACTTCTTTCCCTCGCAGGCTGGCCTTACCTTGTACTCGCTGGTCCTCAAAGCGTGCGTCACTCCTTCAAATGAATCCACAAAGGGGCAGGCAAAGTCGTACGTGGGATACACCTGCGGGCAACATTTCCGCCGCAAGGGTTCTGGGCAACATATACGGTACTAATGGAACATCAGGTGTTGCAGCTCACGCTGCTGCACCACAAGGTAGCCTGTCCCCTTAAGTTAAAATTACAGGCATCAGGCCTACACATACTGGATACAGTGTCATGCAATGCAGAGTGATAAGTAAAATAGCAAATGTGGGGCTGCGGATTGAGCATCTGATCACTTTTGTATCACAGCGCCTACCCATTGCATGCCCCTGGAGTGTGATCTGCCTAGACATGACGAGAGGAAGGCTCAAAGCACGCATGCGTAACCAGCCTCTGCTTTTGTCAGGGTATTGTGCCATGGATGCATTCGAATCAAATGTCCAGAGAAGTCACAAATCAGCTTGGTCACATGTGATACAGCTTGTCACCAGTCATCCGGGGTCTACCATAGGGGAGGATTTTCTTACCTTGTACTTGGTACCAGTCCTCCAGTGGGGCGTCGGATTGCAGCGGAATCCCACAGGGTCGCGCATGCACCCGTTTTCACTCTGCAAAAGGTCAGTGTAAAGTTCTACTTAAGAGTACACCAGTAGACCAGTAGATGTTACATAACTGAGAGACAGGGCGTGGGGGACAAAGAAAATGGAAGTGATGACCTAACCAAGGTACTGCAAAGGGAAAACATACAGCACGAAGTTGTGGTATTTGAATGTTGTGCCGCAATTGAGCTACCAATCACTTCAATTTCATGGCGCTCACCCAAGCTAAACACGGTGCTGTACCTGGCATAAAATAATCAAATCCCCCGGTTCAGCCCACCCGGAGACACCCGCAGGCTTTCGCCCGGAGGCACCCCCGAGCAGTCCCCGGCGAATGCCTATGCCAGGATGTGAAAAGCATAGTGTGCAGTTGTGTGTCATGCTCAGAAGTGCCAACAGTAGTGAGCTCGTTTTGAATATTAGTGGAATCCTCTAACACAAGGAGACCAAATGCTCCTAATGATCACCCACCTGCATGTTGATCTTGAACCGCATGGCAAATCCTTGCCCCTCGGGTGAGCCTTTCTTCATCTCCTCCCATGCGTGTAGATTCTCCTCCACACTCCGGGTCCGGCACTTACTCTCAACCATGGCCTTCCGCTCCTGCAAGAAAGAAATAGTTAATTGCAGAAGTTTGGTTGATGAACAGCTACATAAGTTGAGTTGAGTTTCTGGTCGTCAAACAGGACATATTGATTCCAATGAAGAGTGCACCAAGGCACTGGTGTAGCGTAGGTGATACTACCCCAATTGTAGGTACTGCATTACATCACCTAGGAAGGAGCTCCACCATAGGACATGATAAATAAACCAACACAGATATTGCACACTCACTTCTCTCATCTGGTCGACAGGGGTGTCATCGGCGTACATGATACCCAGCCTGATGAGCTTCTCTCCCACCTCCAGCAACTGAGAAGGGATGAAGACCAATGTTTCAGCCAATGACAGGGTGGCGTATATGATGGCCCAGCATCCACACAGTTATCACCCTTGCCAAAACAAGTTCCTCGCCAGAGGCATTAAATTAAACTGACCTGTGGGAAGTAGTCAGACGTGTGCGTTAGTCGATCGTACTTGAGGCCCAAGTCTGCAATGTCCTTTAAGATGTTCTCCACAAACTCATCCTTCTCCTTGCTAGGGTTTGTGTCGTCAAATCGAACAATGAGCTTGCCCTGCACAAATAGATATTTCGATGAGTTGTTTTGTTAAGTAAGACACAGATCATGCCTAAACATAGCTGAAGGAGCACAAAACAAGCTGAAACAATCCTCAATCGGTGTTCACACTATGTTCTGCAGTATGAGAGAATCATGAGTTGATACAAGAGACTTACTACAATCCATATTCATTACTCACCTCGTACATATCTGCAAAGTACTGGTTCAGAAGTGCTGCCTTGGCATGCCCAATGTGCAAGTATCCAGAGGGCTCTGGAGGGAAGCGAGTCACCACCTGGCCCTTCTTTGCACCCGGTAGACCGATGTCAAAGGATCCAGTCTCTGTAGGGAAGGGGAGAGCGTTCAAATTAGCCTGATGTCAAAACCTGAAATACGTGAACAAATAAAACACCAACGAGTCACTTGTCCATGTAGTCATTGGTCCATAAAGTGACTAATTAAGCATACTTGGTGTGAGCAATCTTTATGGCTCACTCACCACCGCCTCCCTTCTTCACATCTGCGCTGCCATCAGCCGCAGCAATGGCCTTGCGTTTCGCGCTCATGTCAAGCTCATCAACAGTGCTCTTGCACTCGGGCATCTCAGACACGTAGTCAAACCAGCGAGACAGGTGGGGGGCTTTGCCCTTGACCTTCATCCACATAGTTCCAACTGCGAGGAGGCAAGCAACCAATGGAAGTAAGAAGGGATGCCTGATACTGCTAATACAGGTCCATAAAATTGCTCTCAGGACAGGATTTTGTACTGGCCACATGGACAGCTTTTTCCTGCAGTGAACAAATGTGGTAGCCAGGAGGTTGAAAGTATCACTTACATCACCAGGTGCTACAATAGGACTTGTTCTTAGGCTTGTTCTTACCTTGCAGCTGTCCCCAGAGCGCCAAGTCAGCCGCAGAGAGGTTGTGGCCGACGACGAATGTCCGCAGCGCTAAGTAGTCGTTGATGCCATGGCAGACTGCCTGTATCCAGTAAGCAAAAAACAGGATCAGCATGGGCGCGCTCAGCTTGAATCAGGCAAATTTTCGTACCCCATAGTATCGTTGGGGATCCCCCAGCGGGACAGTGGGTCAAATTTGCGAACCACACTTAGCAGAGCCTAGGCAGCAGCTCGTGATTTCAGACATTGCATGGGCCTGATCTGTAGGTGCAAGAAACTTTTTTTTTGCTCACCTCGAAGTTTGCACCTGCCACCGCGTTGTTGAGTGCGTAGTCGATCCAGTAGTCAATTTGAGTGGCACCCAGCGCATCTTTGCCGTAAAGGTATAGCTCGGGGGGGGCCGATCTCGACAGATAACGCAAGATCAGTGGCGAGCCCACGAATTGATCCCTGTGTAAAAGATCATATTCGCAGAGATAAATAGACTATCGCAGCAACATCGGGGTGGATGATCGGCTGAAAGGGTGTCTGGCAAAGATGTAGGGTATTAATCAGATCACAGGGCGACAATCAGACAACGCACCCTGAAGGCAATGACAGGCAGTGGACGGTGTCTCTGTTGCCCTTGGGATCGGCCTTCGTCTCGATAGGGACGGACGCGAGTTTGGCAGCAACGACAGCAGCAAGAGGGGGGTTCTTCTCCCAGAAGGACAGCATCGCGCTGTCGGTGTGCAGATTGGCAGTCCGATGGGTTGACAACCTGTGCAACTGGATCAGGGCTTGGGGAACTCTGAAGTCTCTGAATACAAGTGGCGATATGCGCAGCATGAATGATCTTTATACGCGGCGGCTCGGTAGAATGTGGAGATTCCACACACTTCACGCACAGAAAACCCTGAAACCACCTGCAAAACCCTGTGCCTGGACACCGAAGTAGGAAGTCTCCTTCCACCACTGCCGGTAATGATCTTCCTTCTCTAAACCAGTGGATAGCCTCCGTAATTGGAGCATCTGCTTTGTGCCCACTGCTTTGGGTCCACGGCTAGTCAGGGGGGAGTGCACAAAACTACAAAAATGCGAGCCGCCCATGGGACTAATATTGGGGGGAGGGGCAGATCGCTCCTGCATGGCTGCATGCCACATTGTCTGGTGGAGGCTTGTGGCCAGGGTTAGCAGAGGTGGCCAGAGTGGAAGCTTGATCTCTACTCTCATGCTGTCACTGTTTCTCATGCTGGCCAAGTTTCAGTGGCCACTAAGAGACGTGTTGTAGAAGTTTAGCAGCGGTAGCACCAGCAGCACAGCAAGACAGCCCCCTCATGGCGGCTGCCATGGCGGCCGGCTTGCAGCTTGCTGTCACACAGAGCATCAAGGGGCACAGCTGGTGTAGGGAATTGCTTAATGCCTTGGAGGACCTGGAGCAGGGAGTAGCCGTACTCCCTGCTCCAGGTCCCACACTGAGTCAAAGAGGGACTGCTCTGCAGCCTTTTCCCGTAACAGAGGTGATGGCGCTAGTGGATGCAGCCTATGAGAGGGCAAAATTGAGGGTCACCGGCCTAGGGGATCCCAGAGACCCAGCCATGAAGCATAGGTATGCGGCCGCTTACCACGCCTTAATTCAGCCTACGGCGGGCGCAGGCTAAGAGCCGCACCAGCAAGAGGGAATGTGCTTGTGTGTGCACAAACTTAAGGCTGTGGCTCGGCGCCATCAGCACGGCCGACACTAGGGGCAGGCGCAGCGGTCAACAGCGTGACTCATGTTGCTGCCAGCGATGTTGGGCAAGGGGGGACGGCGAGCATGAGGAGGGCGCATTGCATGCTTGCTTCCAATGCCCCAGCGTGCAAGATCACCTTGGGTAGCAGGGATGGACAGGATCCCCAGACGATGCTAGAGACTTCCACACTTTGTACCAGGGCAGGGTTGGATGGGATGCTCTGACCTCAGAGGCCGGGATTCCCTTTTTTCTTTTCTTTTCTGCCAAGCCTTCTAGTGCCCCTTAACTTTATTTCCTTTTCCGGGTTTTCCAAGCTATCTGTCTAGTACCTAGTAGGTATGTTACTTTTGTGGATTCTTAATTGTAAAAATTGAAAGAGTTTATTTTTGTTTGTCCTACTTTTCTTTCTCTTTATTTTGACATATTCAAGACTTGAGAGGGGCAGGTGAAACGTCCAACTGCCTTTCCATTTTCCGGGGGGGGGGGATATCGCTCCCCTTGGCTCACTCTCGTTATTTCTTCCTCCTTGCCCTTGCATTTACTTTCTCCTAAAAGACAGTTGAGCGTCTTCACGGTCGAGCCATGTTGAGCAGGTCCCAGAGGTGTTATGTCAATGACATTACACCTATGGCCATGCACAGAGGTGCGTTATGTGATTGAGTCATGACGGCCGACAATCCGACATGCTACTCGCGGTTGGACATAACACCGGAGGGCCCACTTTGTGCAATGACCTGATGGGGGCACTGGAGGACTTATAGCAGGGAGCACCTGTCCTTAAATTGTGTCTGGCAGTCTCTGCTTTATAGCCGCTACCCGTATCAAGGTGCTTCAGCTAGTGGACGCAGCCTACCAACTGGTGCAATATGAGGCAACTGGCAGAGGGGACCCAGGGACACTGCCACTGAGCATTGGTCTGCTGGTTCATGCTCCGCCTGGTTTCAATGCATGCCGAAAGCCGTACTAGAAACATGACATGTGCTTGTATGCGAACAAAATTACATTTGCGACTAGTGTGGTTAGCAACTTAGCATGGGCGTTGTGGTAGCGTTTGCGCTTCTCCACATGAAAACAACCGAAGGCGTTACGTCATAAGCCTTGTGGCAGGTACCGAGATGATCATTACGCACTGGACATGGAGCGTATGGTTGTTTATTTCTCTCCTCTTTGTTGAGGGCTAGGATCTGGACGGGCTGGGGATTCTTCAGCTTTTTTTTGTGTGTGGTCTTGTCCCGCACGTCGGCAAACAAAAAGGCAGCTAGGAAAGTCAAGAAAGAAGGCACAAGAGGAAAGAAAGGATAGCAAGTTCACCCTCCAAGTGACAGAAACACAAAGGTTTGGCAAACCGTATAGCCTGCCCCGGAAGAGACTAGCTTTCAAAAAGTTCAACAACGGTACAAGTTGCAAAAAACCAGGGCCTCTCACCCCTGCCTGCGTCTTTAGCTTCCGGTGGTTGGATTGGGGATTATGATGTTTTGTTTTGTTTTTGAGGGGGTCTCTTTCCTCTCTCTCTTTAGTTTCCAACCTTGCTGTTGGACGCTGACGCGGCCGAGCCTTTTAAGCATGGCCCAGTGGTGTAACGTCATTGACCCCTGCCTGCAGGCTCTCCCGAAGCAAGCATGTACAGTTTCCTCTACATGCTCGCCGACTCCCCTTGCCCAACGTCGCTGACAGCAGCGTCTTAGCGGCACGTCAGTGATTTTACACCTCTGTATGCTGAAAAGGCTTAGCCGCATGGGCGACTGGTCGCCCACGTGGACGACTGTCTGGTCGTGAGGAAAATAAACTTGAGAGGAGAAAGGAAAGAAACAGAAGGAAAAAGGACAAGGAGGCCCTCCCGGTCGCGGGCGAGCACCTCAAAATTGCACAGCACCGGGACAAGCTGCGCTACGCCAGGATCCGCGGAGGGGGATATGTCCCCCAAGTCAGGCGGTTCGCCGTAGGGGACTACGTGTACGTCCGGTACGCTTCAGAGCGGCGCAGCCTCGACCCCAAAGCCAGACCAGAAATCCTGCGGCTAGGGGAGACGGGGGCGCTGGTGTTGGAGGGAGCCGATGGCCTGACAGTAACAGAGAACGCAGTCAATTGCTCCCCATGCCACCTCCCCAACCTGAAGGGCAAGGTGGATTTCGGCACCACCAGGCCCAACGTCAGCCTGTCGTGCGAAGTCTGCCGCCTCCCCGACCGAGGGGAGGTCAAGCTCCTGTGTGACGCCTGCAACACCGGCTGGCACATGGATTGCCTCACGCCAGCGCTGTCTGCAATACCCGAGGGAGACTGGATGTGCCCCAAGTGCAAGCCAGAACCTGGGCCGAACCGAGAGGCGGACCCAGCCGCAGGGGCGACGCCCAGCAGCCCAGCTCACCGCGAGGAGGCGGCCATAGACGCAGCGAGAGCAGAGGAGGAGACAGCTGCCAAGGGGCCGAGCTTCATTTCAGCATGACCCAGAGGTGTAACGTCATTAACATGTCTGCTACCAATTCCCCAGCGTGCAAGATCACATTTGTGAGCGGGGATGGGCAGGCCCCCCAGACGGTGCTGCAGACTTCTACGCTTTGTATCAGGGCATGGTAGGGTGGGATGCTCTGGCTTTTGTGGAGGATGTGGTGGCTTTTGTTGAGTCGTTTCAGAGGCAGGGGTTCCTTTTCTCTTACATATTTCCCCCCGCCCCTAGCCATTTGTGTGTCCCTTAAGTTTCTTTCCTCTTTCCGGGTTTTCCATACCTTATGTCCGGTATGTTTGTTTCGTTCCTTTTTTCTTTTTTTTTGCTAGGATCTAGATGGGTTGGTATTTTTCCCTCTCATTGTTCCGTATGTTCCTTTCCTTTCTTCTCTAGCCTTAACTTTATTTTCCTCCCAACCAGACAGTTGAGCACCCATGCGGCCGAGTCTTTGCAACATGGCCCATAGGTGTAGTGTCATTGACAAGAATTACGCCTCATGGCCTGCTGGCAACCGTGCATCATCCCTACTTCTATACATGACAACTCATGTCTCAGGAAAACAGGCGAAGCAAAACATGCCATCCAGTTATGACATGTAGCCGACAATTTTGACAAAAAAACGGTTTGGTCCGAGTCAGAAAGCCATAGAGGCGTAAGTTGCTTTTTGGACCTAGGACCCAGACCTTGGGAACATACTTGGGCACGCTCCGCAAATAAGCAAAATTAAGAAAACTCCGGTACCATTGCTATTGCTAGGTGCTAAAATTGCTATTGTCACGAGGTACCAGTGACCTTGAAGTATCACTGCGCACAGCAGTCACTCTGTGCGCTCCACTCTAGCACCTCTGTGCCCTCCACTCTAGCACCTCAAGGATTCTTACACGGATAAGCCGTGAGTGGACCAATTACAGGATGAAAACCCTCGTGGGGTTACCTTGTAAGGTCTTGAGACAATCTACGATGATCCACTGCGACGATCCTCTCTGTCATGGCTCCAAGACTCCATGCTCCACGACGCGTCCTTTATTGGCAGGCCTACCTACCCTGACACTCCCCATTTCCCTCCGCATTATGCGCCCGTAACACTCACCTCAGAACTACGCATTATGCGTCCCACACCTCAATCTGCACATACGCATACCAACCCCCAAATCTCCTTTTGCACACCTCGCTTTATGCGCCCCAATTACTAGACCTGCCAGCGTAATCACGCCCCGACCCGATCGCCTCACATCCCCTCTGCTACGCAGATTTCTCACGCAGACCTTTTCCCTAAACACATTTTGCACTCAACACCCTGCCCCTACTCTTTGAGACACTACTTAACGCACTCTCACTACTTAACGCAGCATGCGACCCATAACCTCCCGCGAAGCGAAAACTAAGATCCACACTCGTTCAACCCTACCAGATCCACTGGCCGTCCCACAAACCACTGTAGCGTCTGCTGCTCTGATGGCTAGCCTGCCATGCAATTGTAGCTGCCATAGCCACTCAAACCGCGCTGGTGCGCACTGCAAAAACCCTCTCTCTACCAAACAACAAACTACATGCGGAACCGCTAGCACAGCCAATGCGCACACTATGTCAGCCAGTGCTGGTGATGGGTTGACAATGATGACGTGCATGCCGTGATGCTTGCCCATGAACCGATACGATGTCAGTTGCATCGGGTTCAGGTAGTAATCCGCCACTCCCGCGGCCCATCCGTAATTGGTGATCACACCTGGCCAGTGGTCCTCATACATGGCAGGGGAAACACCAGGCTCAGCGCACATAATAACAATGCTCGGGGATGAACTCAAGTCAAGGACGTTGCACAGGGTTTTGCATTCTCCTGTGGTTATTCCCAATGTATTAGCAGGGTGGCCCCCCCTGACATGTGCTAAGTGTGCCAGCACCACTTGAGCAGCTGCGGTCCTTCCCGACCATACCCCTGACATCAGCCAAGTCATACCATCCAGCACGCTCTCCATGGTGGTCCAGTCCAGAAACATCGTGGGAACCAGGCGCTCACAAATGACAGTGGCATGTGCCTCTAGCCGTAGCGGAAATCTGCTTACCCGGACTGACCGGCCACTTGGGCTGGTCAGAGGTGGAGACGGTGTCAGTCGTAGACCATCCGCTGGCTGCGTTGGTCGTTAAATTGGCGGCACTGCCGTCACCAATGCGGGTGACGGTGGCTGGCCGCTTGTCATGGGTGTAACCCGCCGAGTAGTCCTGCCATTGGTGATTGGCGGACGGACATCAAGTGTCGTTGGAACCGCTGGTGGCTTTGGAGCAGCTGGTGGCTTTGGAACAGCTGGTGACTGTGGCGCCTTCATGGTCACAAGCTTCAGCGTGACTCGCTTTGCCTGGGCTCCTCAGCCATATCCATCTTCGAACACCAGGCCTTGACCTGCTGGGCCAAGGGCCCCTGGTGCGCTGTAAGCCCATGAGTGCTCAGCGGCAAAGTCGTCCTTCAAGGAAACACTGCCACCCACTTGGAGTAGCACTCGATCGCTTTCGACACGAGATCTGCGGGGAAGGGATGAACCGGGGACATAGCTTGAGTCAAGACTCATAAGATTATTTAAACATGAGCCATGTGGACACAGCCTGAGACAAGCAGCCTTCCCGCCCCCCCCAGCCTGGGGCAGCGAAAATGTTCAAAGCTGAAAAAGCTTTTTATGACGTTGTGATCTGCAAGAACAGCTGCTGAGATGGAACAGCTCTAAGCCAAGGCTACGCCTCAGGCAAAGTTGCTCAACGAAACGGGCAATGGCGAATGAAAGCAGGCCAAAGCACATTGGCTATGCCAGCAATCCAGTCTACCCATCTCCAGCATGGCCGGCATAGAGCTACGCTCGGTCCTCAGGCTAACCCTGGGATAAACAGGATGGAAGTCAAGGTAAAATACATTGGCTACGCCGGCAGTCTGGTCATGGACATGGTGAGGTCTCGGAGCTCCACTCCATCTAAGCAACCTGCCAAAGGCCGCCCAGACCAACTGCTGGCGGTTGGGACACTATTTCCTGAAAGCGTGGTCCAAATACATGTCGGGTTCAAAGCGCTCAGAGCGCTAGTCAGGCTGTGGGACTATTGAAGGAGAACATGTCAGACATAGCAGCGCACGACACGGAGTGGGACGGGGGTCTACAACACGGAACATCTATAACCCTTGAGATCTGCAAGTCAAGATCAGCATCACAGCAGATCTGCAAGGCAAGATCTGTATCACTACATATCTACTATCAGGAGCTGCAAGTCAAGTCCCTCAGGTCAAGATCTGCATCGTTGCAGATCTGCAAGTCACGATCTGCAAGCCAGAATATAATTTACGGGCAGTGTCAAGATCTGCACCACAACAGATTTGCAGTTTACTGGCGAAGGCAAGATCTGCAATACAGCAGATCGGCAATACAGCAGATCGGCAATGCATGATCTGCAAGTCAGGATCTGAATCACTGCAAATCTACTTATCTGGAAATGCAAGTCATAACATGCGGGTCAAGATCTGCATCCTTAAAGATCTGCAAGTAAGAAAATCCAGCACAAGCAAACAGCAAGGCTGCGATATACAGCACTCGAGATCCACATCACTCGAGATCTGCAGATCAAGATCTGTACTGAAGATCTACATCGCTCAAGATCTGTAGGTCCAGATCTGCAACACTGGGCATCTGTAATGCCAGATCTGCAACATACAATCAGGACATGCAAGTCAGGTCCGGAAGCGCTCAAGGCATGCGTGTGAAGATACGAACAATTAAATCAGGGGAGACTCGGAACTCTTGGTGAGCATGCGAGCAGAACTCAGGGGACCTTGCCAATACCGATCATGATGCAGCGACCAGTAGACAGCGCCACACGACGTTGCGCCGGCGCTGATAACCTTGTCTCCTCAGGACCTACAGGTCAAGATCTGCATCATTGAAGACATGTAAGTAAAATGCAGCATAAAAGAACAGCAAAGCTGAGATCTACAGCACTCGAGATCTTCATCACTAGAGAACGGCAGGTCGAGATCTGCACTGAAGATCTACATCACTCAAGATCAGCAGGTCAAGATCTGCCATACTGAACAGCTGGAATGCCAGATCTGCAACATGCAATCAGGATATGCAAGTCAGATTCGGCAGCACGCAAGGTGTGCGTGTGAAGGTACGGACAATTAATCAGGAGAGCCTCGGAATTATTGGTGAGCATGCGAGCAGAACTCAGGTGGCTAGTGGCTACGCCAAAACCGATCATGGTGAACGACCAATAGTCAGCGCCACACGCCGTCGCGCCGGCGCTGATAACCTTGTCTCCTCAGTTGACCGTGACGACCATGATGGCACCAGCCCCCGTAGCTGCCACGTCCGCTGTGCAAGATCCCGAACCAGCAGTAGGTCCGCTGATCAGTTGGCTCTGTGCATGGGAGCAACATTTTTTTATTCATTTTTTTCTTCCAGAATAAAATGCAAGTAGACAAGAAATCAGGACAGACCTACTGTCCCCCCCCAACCTGAGCCAAGCACATCGTTGGAGAGGGTTGCAAGCAATAAGGGCAGGACGGATTTCCTGGAAATAAAACAACAGCTACACTCCGTATCGCATGTGCAAACAGTCAGGCACATGCTGACAGGTGTGTACAGCGGTGGGACTGGCGCGTGACTAGGCGCATGCTGGCAGGTGTACCACAGGTGTGTACCAGAAATATGATATGACAGAACACCGAGCAAGCACCGACACGTGTGAACTGTGAACAACAAGGTTGCACCACAAGTGTTAAGTGGCAGGTGATCTAGATGGTTGCACTGCAAGACAGGTGTGTGCTCCGCATAGGATGGGTAGGAGAGCAAAATCTCGGGGAAATCATTTCAAGAACTAACATGCGGGGCCCACCACTGAAGTCCTTTCCAATGGATTGATCATGAGCCACGCTTGGGGCAGGGAACCTGGAGAACCCACATACCTCAAGTTGGCAGTGAACTTGCTTAAACCATAGAAAGCATCGGCCTTCCACATTACCGGAAGTGCGGCTTGCGTCGATCACCCGCGGCCATGACGTCTTGTCCCGCATGGGGAAGGGGAAACCATGCCTTGAAGGGGGCAGAGGGCACACATCTGTGACGCTGGTTGCTCTGGTCTTTCTTGCTCAGACTGCCCTGTTCATCATGTTGGTCGAGGGCACCCTGGCTCCGGGCAAGAAAAGGGACAAGCTCATGGTCGTGGTCAGTCAGCATGGCCAGGGCAGAGCGTGGGATTATCTGGCCACGCTCACTTGCGGCCTGGCCTGTGTCAGCCCACATCTACCGAATCTCCCATTCCCCAATCACGTGTGTGGTGAACAACGCGAAGCGGGGTGCATCAGGCTCAACCTGATCTGCCAACTCACATGGTCGGTGATGGTCCTCGCTGCGGGGCCCGGGCGCTAGAGCCATATCGTGCGGCACTAGACCATGACCCTCAAAGAGGGGGTTTTGCCATTCAAACCACGGCTCACCTCTCTGAGAACTTGTGGGGGTCCCCCCCACAGTTATGAACGACACCTCACCTTCGGTGCGCAAGCCACACAACCTTGTGGCTAGATCTGAGGTGACCCCACGGGACCCCTGTAATTCCCTGAACAGCTCATTCCTTACCGGGTTCTCATCGGCGGGGAATCCAAGATATGTTTTGGTGATTTGCATGCTTCCACCCGGGTCATACTGATGGGAACCTCGGTTAGGGGTCTGACTCACGTCAGTGGTGTTGTCCATGCCCCCCCCAAGCATTCCCTTCACCTTTTGTGCCAGAAAATACCAGACATCAGGAGACTCGTTGTCGGGGATGGAGGTAGAGCAACGTACCGTACCAGCTCCGGATCCAATCTCTTGACCCTCTCCTGAGACCCGGCATGTTCCCACCTGAAACTGCACACCGTATACTGGTGTTGGTGGCGCTGCGGTGTGGGCTTGCCCCGCTTCCTGCGGGAAGCCTTCCCACCCCTGGTGATGATGATCACGGGGAGGGTCTTCCCCCGACTGAGCGCTACCAAAACCCAGGTACTGCTGTGCATGTTGTACTTGCTGTTCCTGCAGCACCACTACTGGTAGTGGCGTGCGTCCCTGATGCACACGTCCAAGCATGTCTCGCAGCAGGTCCCTCATCTCACCAATTGTGACGACGTCGTTGGTCTCGGAAGCAACGGGAACGACGGCTAAGCGGTGGTCCATGTTCAGCTGCTTACCCTGATGACAAGCGGGGTCATGCCGCCCTGATTCCTTGCCAGAGACAGCCCCACCTGGAGGCCCCCATGATTGCATAGCCTCACCTGACACCACACTCACAAACGAGGGGGGGGGGGTACACTCAGGAGCAACCAGGTCAGCCGACGGGCGTGACGCCGTGGGTGTCACATGCTTCACCTCATGCTTGAAGCCTTCGGGTACATGGACAGCGACGGCTGAGTTTATCCGGTAAGCTACGTTGCCGGACTGGTGAAATCCAGCCATCATCGGGGACTCCTGCAAGGTCATTGCTGGGAGGGAAGTCTGATCCCCACCGGGCACAGGTGCAACCTGGACAGCTGCAGGTACAGGTGACGAGCGTGCACTGCAGCAATCGTCTTGTGCATCAAGGTATGCAGGGTTATCGACTAGCGAGTCAAACCGCTGCATGCCCTCGTAATGAGTCCGGGTCACTTTCAAAGGGGTCAGTGCCAGCCTCTCATCCGCACCACGGATCAGGTGATCCCTCATCTCTCTCTCATCTGCCTCGGCTGCACGAGCTTGCTGCTCGGCCGCACGAGCTTGCTGCTCGGCTGCACGAGCTTGCTGCTCGGCCGCACGAGCGTGTTGCTCGGCCGCACGCTCGGCCGCATGTCGCAATGCGTCAAGACGACACATTTCACGTTGACGTTGTTGGACTGCTTCAGCATGGAGTGCTTCAGCTTCAGCCTGTTTCCTTGCCTTATCAGCGTTCTGTGCCATCAGTCTTTTGACAGCGTGCCTAGCTGTCAATGCCTGATCATTGGCTATCGACTGCTGAATAAGTTGCTCGGCCTCCGTGAGAGGCTTAGCTAGTCCAACACCAGCTGTTGTACAATGACAGGCAGCTCCGTTGTGGAAGGTGATGTTGTCAAAGCGCTGGACACCCGACCAGACCAGGCATAGTGCTTCTCCAAAAGCTCGTGGTATGAGTGCCACCCAGTACAGTGAATAAGCTCATTAGTTGCATGAGGTAGTCTTGGTGAGCTGCAAGTCCCATGTATGTAGTGATGTAGCCGTGGCGGCGCAACTCTGGCCATACATGCTCGATGCGGTCGCCGAAAGTGAGGCCCGAACCAGGCATGTACCGAGGATTGTACGTGACATGGCATTCCGGCTTGTGAGCTTGCAAGTGCCATCCACCCACAACAAACTGAATGCCTTGGGTGTCTAGTCCCTTGCTCTCCATCAACCTGTAAAGCAAGAAACAAGGAGGGAACAATAATTATAAATAATGCATGGAAGAATGACCAGATACCGGTAGTTGCATTGAACCCAAACTGTGAAGTACGGTAATGAGCAAATAATTGCACAATTTGAGGCACTCATTTCGAGTTTTCAAATTTTGGCAAGGAGGAGAAGCTAAAAACGAAGATGGTCACCTCTTCCACGAAGGCTCATCTTGGCAAGCGATGTCGATCATCATGAACTTCAGAGCCCGCCCGTTGCTTGGCGAGTACGCCTCCATCAGTTTGTCAATCATCACGTCGTAGTAGGTGAAGTTCTCTGGCCCGAAGAGGCTTCACATCACCATGACCATATCATGGCGGCAGATGACAGCAGCGACACCCATGCGGTCATAGTGCTCCACCTTCCGCCCAACGAGCTCCGCCGCCTTGAACGACGCGCTTGCAGGCGGGGCTGCCGGACCAAGGGAGCTCTCGCGCATGTCCATGGCAGCTTGGACAAGGTTCTCTGCAATGAATGGAGTATGATGCTCCATGGGCTCCAGAGACATAGAGCTCTTGGCCACATGACGAAATCGCCGCAAGCCCATGCACGCATCCGCTGATCCAGCAATGCATGTCTTCCAGCAGCATGGGCAGCTGATGCATCCATTAGGCACGATTGGTATAACACCAAGCTGTTGTGTATCATTAACCCGGTTCTGAACCAGCTGCCACATGCCGGCAGCGTTAGCCAGATGCTTGACAGTGCCGGAGCTGGTGTCAAACCCGTTGTGCTGGTGCATTGCGATGAGGGCTTTCGTCCAGGCAGTAGCAGCAAACGGACGGAAGATCAAGTTTGTCACTTCTAATTCTAGGCATGCCGAATCTCAAAGACAGTGACTGCGACGATGGGCAACGAGTCATGTAAGCCTGGCTTACCTGGTTTCAGCAGCGGGCATGCCCGCTGCCCACGGTCGGCGGGAAAACCAGAGAAATAAGGAAAGGAATGGAAGAAAAGAATCGACTAAATGAATCGACTAAAGAATCGTCTAAGAGAAATCGGCTGAAAGAAATCGACCAAAATCGACAGGTACATCATCGCCTATATCAGTCGATTCTACGATCGCCTGCATTAGTCGATTTGAACTGTCGCCCTTAGTTGCTTAAAGAGGATTCGAGATCCCGTTAGTTCTCACGTTTCCTGAATTTGCTTGACTTGATGTAGATGTCGTAAATGACAATGTGAACCACTGCTATTAACGCCTTTACGAAGCACACTGTTGTCAGATCTGCAAATAAACCTTCACCTCCTGTTTTGCACATCTGACAATAATGTGCTTCGTAGAGGCGTTAATAGCAGTGGTTCACATTGTCATTTACGACATCTACATCAAGTCAAGCAAATTCAGGAGGTGAAGGTTTATTGGCTAAAGGGTGTCGATTTTCGACATGTCGAAATTCCAAACTTGCCGAAATTCCGACATGCTGGCCTGAAGCATGTACCAACGATTACAAGTGAGGCAGCAAGGCATTGGTCTTCTTGTGTGGAGGGCTGTGGTCCTCCAGCATCCTGGGCGGATGGTTGTCGCTGTTGGCTGCCTGTCAGTGGCGGGAGAGGAGTTAGCATTCTACTGACTTACATCTTGTCCTTCAAGAATCCAGTTTCAAGAAACACAACCCAACAAACACATGATGGTACCCATAACATGTTGAGTCGCTGAACGCACCTGTTGTTTCGGACTGCCCTCCTGTTCGGGCACCTCGTCTTCCAGAAGACTCTGACGATGACGGCTCCGACGAGGCATCTACAGCAAGCGCACAGTCTTGTTAGTGGTTGCAATTTTCCTGTCCTTATTTTCCTGACGCTTCAAGCTGCACATACGATCTGCCAGGGTTTCCTCGACGTCTTGACACTCCTGCAGGGGAGGACACGCAATGAGCACCGCATTCCTATGCATTCCACCGGTATGCAACAAGCTCATATCACTGATACCAGCAGCAAGGCAGGTCTCACCTCCGCTGAGCTGGCTGGAGTTTGTCACATGTCGCCCACGATGCATCAACTCACAACGCAATAGTAAACACGCGCCAACATTCATCTTCTTTCATGCGGCACCATACAATGCACCCATCAAACGCATCCACACCTTCCCTGTCACACGTCAGCCTGCAGCGCCAAACGCATCCACACCTTATCACCACATTCCCTGTCACACGTCAGCATGCAACGCCGACTTCACGCCTCGCACGCTCGTCGACAAACACATGCTACAAGCGCCGGATACCTCCCACTGCAAAAACCCAACACATAATTCCTAAATGGGTTTCTCACGCCGTCGCCAACGGCACATCAAGACGCAACTGCCCCTCGTACCCTTCCCCGGCCCCACCGTCGAAAATTGAACTTCGACACATCCACCTTCCCACCCACTTCCACCCCTGCCGCGCTGAACATCACACGCAATGCAGCGCCCAATCTCAAGCAACCCAACAAATGAACAAACAGCTTCTAAATGGGTCCCCATCACCATCGACCGCGACACCTCGGGAGGCCCCCAGCCTCCGGCAACCCCCCGTGTCGATATTCGCCCCCCCTCCGGCCACGCCCACCCCCGGCAGGCCGTTGCGCGTCGAATCGAATTATTCGAGGGTGGATATCGGCAGGACTGACGCAGTGACGCAGCTTCGTACAAGCCCCGACAAAATCACAAGACATGTCCACATCGCACCTAGGTATCCGATGGTCAGGGGGACTGCAACGAAGCAGTTGAGAGTCAGGGAGACTGTCATAGCTCCCAATGTGTTTGCCGTATACTGATGACAGCAGAGTGTGTCCGCCGCGTGTATCCAAGACATAATGAGGAAGATGGCCAGAAGAATGATACCAACTCCTGCGATCAGCAAAGATGTGTCTACCATCCTAGGTATGATCTAAGAGATAAATGGATGAAGTCTGTTGCCTTCTGTCCTTGAGATTGTATTTCTAATGGGTGATGAGACTCCGTCAGCAGGACGGGTTGCTGCGACGCTCGATCCGCAAGTCTCTGCAGCGAATCCCTGCAATTATAATACACATATCTATAACCTATACCGGTACATGAGGAGCACCGGCTCCTTCCTGTCGTCTAGGAGGGTTCGTGTGGCAAGGACTGGCAGCAGGGCTAGGGTAACACTGATGGTGATGGCTGATTGACTGGGAAGCTTCCATGTATCCACTCTAACCATACTGCACCTTCGCAGGTAACCTGACAGCCACGATTTGGAGTTCCATAGCTGCAGCCCTAGTTCAACAGCATTCTTCCCCTCATCCCCCTCCTGTCTTAAACATGCTTTCCCATGGTCGACCTGGCCTTGGAGGCAGAACCTGAGCAGAGGGAGCGCCAGAGCGGCGTGATTTTGCGCTAATGTCATGCTGATTAAGCGCACCGCGCGTATTACTGAATTATCAGTTCCTTGTTATGGATTCCTGTAGTCGAACCCTGTGTACAGTACTGTTGTTGCAGTTACACTTGTGTGAATTCTCTGTTGAACAAGATAAGTGTGTGTGTCACACTTTTTGATCCTTCTTAGTGACTGCTGAAGTGTATGCAGTCACTATTTCTTTCTTACTTGAAGCCCTGATTTCGTAATCACCCTTCAATCTGAAGTTGCATAGTCACTCCTCATCGAGCAAGCACAAACACTGCTCACTTTACTTGAGCAAGCACAAACACTGCTCGAGTATCGAACCACCAAACAGAACAAGCACTAAAACTGTTCGATCCCTTTCAGTCTAAGCAAGCACAAACACTGCTTAGCCTTGAAGGTCTACTCTGATATTTCGGCCTTTATCAGGCATTCTCCAGCCTTCCAGCTGGTTTACCACCACCAACTTCATCAATTCTTCATCAACAGCCAGTCCAGAGGCTCCAAGTCGACTCCCTGATAGATCATCAAGCGAGTCTCCCCATCTGAAGATCGCCTACAAGCGACTTCCCACTGAAGATCATCGTACCCTGTCATCAGTGTACTACATCTTCAACTGCTGCTACAGTCACCTTCGGAAGGGTCGACCCATCAGGCAATCTTGTCAACAGTAGAGAATAGTCAGGTAAGTAGTCCAGGAAATACTTGTCTTAAATACATCGACTGATTCCCAGGTTTACAGCTGGGAATTCGAGTCTCAACAGCAGTGACCAGGAATCTATCATATTCCTGAAGTCACAGCACTTTTTTAAATGAAAGGGTGTCTTTGTTACTGTTATAATTCTTTTTTCCTAAGCTTGCGCAGCCTTTCTGCTTGCGCTGTTCTTAGCCCCGACACTTAGTCATGTTGGGCCTTGTAGAGCCTGGGGCCTAGATGTCACGGTATAATGCAGTATACGTGCCAAAACCGTAGGGACCGCTGACGCGTCCCCGTAGACTCCGCAGCTTCCCTGCGGAGCCCCCTTTTTAGGGTTAGACGCCCAGCTTCCCACTATCGGGAAGCTCGGAGGCCAGGATTTCCCGTACCATAGTAATAAGGGCTTGCCGGGACATTGTATCCCGGCTTGCGGACATTGTATCCCGGCTTGCCCACTGTCCCTTACTTCGTTCCTTTTAAGTGGACATGCCTCTATTTGTAAACAGCACCGGCTAGATCTCGGAGACCTACCCAGTGAAGAGCAACAAAGCCAGTACCACATAGCCAGTCAAGTCTAGATCAGCGACCCAGCAATCTAGCAAGCCCGAGACTCCCTCTCAAGATGCCCCGCCCGACCTAGGACTACGCCCGCAGTCTACGGCTACGGGATCTCCCGCTACACGCGGTAAGTGACTCATAACGACCTGCAGGGTTCGCAACCCGTCAGGCCATTAGTCTAGCTCTACAAGTGGCCAGCTCCGCGTCGGTCACCTAGAAGTTCCAGCCGCAGCTTAACGCGTTGCGCATTCGCGGCCAGCGTGTAGACGCTGAGCCCGCCCGTAGGCGTCCGCCACTCAGTGGGGAAGAAGTCCGCCACGGACCTGAAGCAACAATCACGTGTCCACTTAAAAGGAACGAAGTGGGTCTTGCCTGATCAGCCTGATCCAAGGAATCCTGCTAAAGGTGCATGTGCTGTGAGCTTGAATTTCTTTTTGAAGACAGCAGATCTGCCTTGGACAGCTAGAAACCACTGAGCAGAGGATTCTCCATAGATCCAAGTCAATTCCTGCTTGTGCTGGGCGTGGCAACCCAGAAGCAGACGTAGCTTGAAGATCAGGCTGAGGAGTTATAAACCCAGCTGATATTGCCTGTGCACCTGGCCTGCATTTGTGGTAGAGTGCACAACCCACGTGTTGACGGAAGTGAGCAAGGATCCGGGATCCAAGTTTAAAAGCGGCAACCCGAGACTGTGTGCAGGAATCATCCGAAGCTGCAGATCGCAGCCTGAGCGGAGCCTGAGGAGGAAGCTGCGCGACGAATCGGCAAGGAATAGCGGACGAGATCAGCAATCCAGAGAGAGCACCCGAAGCTGCAGATCGCAGCTTGAGCGGAGCCTGAGGAGCCTGAGGAGGTAGCTGCGCGACGATTCTGCAAGGAATAGCGGACCAGACCAGCAGTCCAGTAGGAATCATCCGAAGCTGCGGATCGCGGCTGGAGCGGAACCTGCAGAGCCTAAGGGAGAAGCGGCGCGACAAGATCGGCAGGAAATAGCTGACGAGCCCAGCAATCCAGAAGGTGAACAGCCCCGCCAGTCCCATTAAAATTTTACCCGTGCTTGACCTGTCTAGCAACGCCTAACCAACCTGCAGAAGGTAGAGGAGAACGGAAGCAAGCTTTAAGCTAGTGGCCAGTTGCTGTGGGCCCACACAGTCGAGCTGGCACAGCTGTTCAGCGTCAAATCGTCAATAGTACAATGCAGGAAGCATTTGTAGATCCTAACCGCCACCAACACCCAGATACTGCAAGACGCAGTGGGCGAGTGAGAGGGATCGAACCAAAAGATGACCCCATGACACCTATAAATGCAGCCGTAGCCGAGGAGGCTAGGCAAATCGCCCTTGAACTGTTGGGGGCTGAATATGCAGGGATGGGGGAAAACAAGGCCTTAGGGGCCGACAGTGCCAGACCCTTGGATGCGGGTACAGTGCACGTTGAAGTAACACGCAGGGGCATCGGACGAGGCGGCATCGCGCGCATTCCCCCTGGGGCCGAGCCAGGAGGAAGAACGATGGCCAGTTCCCGGCGATGAGTCCCTGGACCCGACCTCGGAGCCACCCACTGTGAGGTCTCAGACCAGTGGTGTTGGAGAGGGCGGCGGGCCAGCGCGACCTCCGGATGACCTGCCTGTAGAGGCGGAAGGAGAAGGAGTCGAGGCTGAGCCGCAACACCCGGCGCCAGACCAGAAGGAAGCCAAGGAACCCCAGCTTGAGCCCGCAGTGGTCAGGGGGATGGTCCAGTCGGCCGTGGTCAAGATGGAGCGGACAAGATCCAGTGAACAACAGTCCCAAGGGGAGTCAGCATGGACAACGCTGGGACTGCGGGAGCTGCAGAAACGCAGCAACCCACAAGCTACGACCGCGCAGGCCGCCCCGGTAGGACAGCCACCTGGCTGACCCAGCCGCCGGGGTGGAGCCGCCAGATCCGCGCGGGGGAATACAGGAGCCAAGGGGAGTCCCGCCTAGGCCAGATCTGCACAAGACGAAACAGGCGAGGCCGCCCCGTATCCCAGCAGAGGAAACAACAGAAGCATCGACATACGGCACACCCCAGTCCAGGTTCCCAGCTAGCGCAGGCAGACAAAGGCAAGAGGCCGTAGCCGAAGGCGACAGCAAGGAAAGGAAGGGCAGCGGCCAGGCTGACAGCCTTTACGGGTACTTCAGCAACCCGGAGTGGACGCCTATCCCGGGGGAGCGGCGCCCGGCAGAGGGAGAACGCGCGGGGAGCGTAAGCCAACCGGGTCCGGCGGAACTACCAAGAGAACTCCAACCAATCGGGTGGGCAGACGTCCTGCACTGGGCAGCACGGCTGTGGCAGCAGGTTTGCTCCAGGTGCTTCGCCCACCTCAGCGATCAGACCCAGGCCATCGAGGAGTTCCAAAGCCACCACCTAGCGGAATGGGCGACAAAGGCCCTTATGGGCATTCCCCACACGGGGCAGGACAGGGCAACGCTGCTGGCAGCCCTGCGCAGAGTGTCCAGAGGAGCAGCAGGGCCAGAGGCGGCCCTAGCTGTCAAGGCCTTCGCTGACGAGTGGTGCAACGGCACAGCAGGGGATCAGGAAGAGCCCGAATCGGGGCAAGGGGAGCTCGTGGAGTGGAAAGGGTTCGAGGCATCCAAACTGCAGCCAGACGACCGCAGGGAGGTGCGAAGATGGCAGGAGCAGACAGAAGGGACCGCACCAGCTGCAAGCCAAGCCAGATGAGAACGCCTGGAGGCCAGCAGTGAGCCCAGTCTCCGGAACCAGCGACTGGACGTAGGGCACATGCCCAGACCCAGCAGCCCAGCGGCCAGCGAGCAGCCCAGGACAACCAGCTTCCAGCAGGGCTCGGTGCCAAGAAGGGCCAGCAGGCAAGAATCCCACGACCTGCTGCGCATCGTGGATCATACGGAGCACAGCGGCCAAAAGGGCCAGGTGGACCACATTGCTGAGTTCCTGCGGGGACGAGCCGCACAGGCACAAGGCAGGCCGGAGAGAAGAAGCCAAGGCCCCAGCCAAGGAAGGCAGATTTTGCAGGAAATCAATCCAGCAGGCACCACCGGGGGAAGCCGCCAGCAAAGACAGGAAAGCAAGGACGACGGTCTGTCAGCTTCCAAGGCAAGGGAGTACACGGGTGGAACACAACCCAGCAGGCACGGCAGTTACCAGCCCAACAGGCAGGCGGAGTCAGACGAGGATAGGCGCCCTGACCCAGCGATGCAGCCTTCGGAGGGCGGCAGCCGCCCCGGAAGCAGGGCAAGCGAGAGGCCATCTGGGGGCGGGCCGTCCCAACGAAGCGCAGACCGCAGAGACCAACGGGACCAGCGCAGGCGACGCCCAGCCAGGGACGGCGGCGGAGGATCTGGCTCGGACCCTAGCATATCAGACTCGGAAGACACAGAGGGCCGCAGCCCAGGCTCCAGCGGGGAATCCGCGAGACAAAGGAGGGAGAGGATAGCCATGGAGCAGGCGGAGACAAACATACAGCTGCAGAAGCAGATGATCATGCAGCTGGCTGGGGGAACACGGTTCACCAAGATCCCTACTATCCAGGGCAACGTGCCAGTGATGGACATGTCCCAGCCAGGGGCAGTCGCAGCCAGGCAGTACTGCCAGGCTTGCAGCTCGTGGGGCTCGCACAACCGCCTGGCTTTGTCTGACGAGCCGCCAGCCCTGGCAGTGGTGGCAGGAGAGATTGCGGGATCTTGCCAGTCACCCTCAGCCATGGCTCTGTTGGTCCGCTCGTTGGTGGGCATGTGGACAGCCAAGCCAGCCTGCGTGGGGCCGCTGGTGGTCGCCATACGATCAGCACCCCAAGGAGACAAAGCCTCCAGGGAGGTCGAGCGGATCCAGGAGGCATGGACGGCCCCGGCGATCGGGCCACCCAGCGAGGTATCACTGCTCACCTGTGGATCAGGGTGGTCCAAAAGGAGGTGGGCCAGCCAACTGCAGACGAGAGGGCAGCAGTCACCGGCCTCAAACTGGGGGTCAAGACCACCTTGGACCCAGGCGTTAAGCCGGAGGAAACCGTGGAGGCATTTGCCCCATCGAGTCATGTCCACAGCGGAGCTGCTGCAAATCTCCAGAGACGCAGTGGACCACTTCGGCAGGAGGCATTCGGTGGCCCACATGTTCTGCGAAGGACTGCCAGGAGCAGTCAGAGTGAAACTTACGGCATTTATCATGACCGTGCCAGGGTATCTGCACATGACAGACGAGGGCCAGGTGGAGGTCCTGACGCAGCAGGTGCTGCTGTGGGAGGGGTTCGCCCTGGAATTGGGGGACCTGGCTGCCATGGACACCAGGCAAGGGCCGGGAGACCACCATCAGAGGAGCCAGGGGGAGCAGCAGACGGGACGCGGCAGACGAGATAGGCCCAGCCAGTGGGAAGCCCGGCCTAGAGTGGATGGGCCAGGAGCGGCGCCTTACCAGACCAGCAACCAGCCTGCCAGGCAGGAAGGCAGGACCAAGGGCGTTACGTGGGCCGACCAAGCCACAGCCTTGACGACCAGCACCCACAACACTGGGAGCGCCCCCAAGGCATGCTTCCAATGCGGCAGCCTGGACCACCTGGCAAGGGACTGCAGGACTCCCAGGGCTAGAGACGAGCGTCGCCCAAACCCCCTGGCCACCGACATTGCCACATGGCAGGCCAGGCCGCCACAGCAGCCGTACCCGCAGCCACCAAGACCGCAGGGGCCACCTGCCAGCAGGGCCTATGACAGAAACCAGGGAGGCAGGCAATCCCAGAGGCCGCCGCAGGGGCAGATGGGGCATGGCCAGCAGTCGGCTCATATGTCCCACCTCTCTGGCACCTCAACGCTTGCTGAACCAGATGGGTGGCACCAAACAGTGGCCGAAATGCTCAGCGAGTCCGTGGCCCTGCTGACGCAGGTCGGGCTAGCGCCCTGGCATTGAGAGTACAAGCAGGCTGCCCACAACGCCAGGCCTCGGTCCTTTAGACCCTCCTCTAGCAGTGAAGAGGAGGAGGAACCATTGGTTATTGAACATGCTTCCATGAAAGGAGAAAAAATGCTTGCCCTAAGGCGACTAGCTGACGGCTTGTGCGATGTCCGTGCGCAGGTGGGCTACATCAACGAGCGCCTTACGGCACTGGCACACACCACCATGCCACTTGGAGTCACGCCAGTCCGCGGTGAGCCAGGCTGGATAGGTCAGGGTCGTACGATCACCGTCAGCCCCAGGCTGCAATACTTCACAAACGACAGGCGCGACTACAGCCAGTGCGTAGGCCTCATGGTAAAAGGGAAGGTGCTAGTGGCCCAGAAGGCGCTGATGGACACAGCATGTTCATGCCATGTCATCACAGTCAACATAGCAGAGAAGCTGGTAACCATGGGGGCCAAGCTGGTCCTGACGGACGAAAAAATCAGGACAACCGATAATGCAGGAGCTGCTATGCACGGGATCCTGTTCATCTACGTCGTGTACGGGTATGGAAGCCCGAACGCGATCGTGGAGGAAGCAGCGGTCCGGGTGGTCAAGACGCCCCATGACGCGTATGAGCACCTGGTGGGCAATCCCGAATTCCTCAAGTATGGGGGAATCCTGGAGGCCGCAGGGCGCTTAACCTTGTTCCCTCATGGTGGATCCGAAGGGCTGACCCTGCCGCTAGAGCTGGCCTCCCCGGCAGGGAACCACCAGGCGGCTGCGGCAGCATGGGCCGGCTTAGACGACCCTGCCTTGGTGCCTGAGGATTGGCCAGCAGATTGGGGCGAGGTGAACCCAGACTCAACCCCGCATTGTGCCATGGTAACAGGTACAGGAGGCAACCCTCTGACGCACACCACCGTCGTCGCCAACCGCGTCGTTCGTCTGCCCGCAGCAGAGGCACCTGCGGCGGCACCAAAGGGGGCCAAGCAGGCCAAAGCCAAGGGGAACCGCGGCGCAGACGCTGGGGAAGCGTACCAGCGGGCAGGGCAAAGGGGAGCCACCCCTGCTGCAGCGCCAGAGGCAGGCCCAGAGGCCACCGCCCAGGCTCACCCTACGCCAGCGGGCCAGGACGGTACCAGGGGTACCGGGAGCCGGTCCGCCAGCGGAGACAAGAGCGGCAAAGCCATGAGCCCCTCCGTGGCCGCGCGGGACAAGGCAAGGTTAGCCATGGAGCAGGAGCACGCCGCCCGACAGGAGGTCAGGAGCACCATGCGAAGGCAACAGGACGGCCCCTGCGCGTACTGCGACATGCGCAGATCGCATACGGACCAGGAATGCGAGCAGCGGCTAGGGAGCTCCTGGAGAACGAGCCAGGCCGGGCCGAGGACTCGTACAGCAGCGGCAGCTGCCAGCCAGGCCTCCCTGCTGCGCACACACGGGACACCAGCTCCAGCGACGAGGAGAGTACCGACTCTGAAACTGAGCCGCAGGCAGACCAGGACGACCCCAGGGAGGCAGTCATCAGCGGCCTGGAGGCCCAGGTCCAGGTACTGAGCCGGGCCATCAGGACCTCAGCCAAGCAGAAAATTGCCAGCAGGGAGGCAGACATATACTTCTTCAAGATGGAGCAGTCCCGGGCCGTGGCTGACGGGGCCGCAGAGAAGGAGCTGTCCCGGTGGAGGAGCGAGTGTGACCGGTGGATCGCCGAGGCCAATGTGCTCAAAAAGAAGTACAGGGAGGGATACAGGAGCACAGAGGCAGCCCCAGAGCCAGGCCCACTTTGCCCCAGTGGGGTCCAGCGGGCAGCCAGCAGCGAAGCTAAGGGAAAGGCCGGGGAAGCCGAGCAGCCGCAGCCCGCATCAGAGAGGCCTGTTGAGCCGCCACAGCAGGACGCGGCGCCAAGCAAAGGAGCCAAGGGAGGCGTACAGGACGGCAACGAGGGGGCACTCGGGGGTAAGCTCACCGAGGTACATGAGGTCCTGCACGAGCTCAACGACCCCGCCCTGTGGGGCTTCCCAGAGGAGCCAGCGCCGACCCAGCGGGACGGTGGAGCCAAGCTCGAGCGGGGCGAACACCCCAAGGCAAGGGTCACCCGCACCCCATCTCCTCGGGCGCGGGGGTCAAGCTGCGGCCCAGAACGCGACCCCGACAGCAGCAGGGTGCCCAGGCGCGGCAGTGCCGAGGGGCGTCAGCCACGAGGAAGGAGCCTAGAGCGTTGCAGCGACCGCAGGGAGCGGCGGGCCCCCGGCACCGAGCACTGCCAGGACGAACGAAGGCCGGTGGGGCTCGCAGACAAAAGGACCGGAGTACAACAGCAGCCTCGGGCGGGATCACCGGACAGAAGGCAGCCCCCAGCCCCACGGGGCGCCAGTGGCGGCAAAGACCAGCGCCCAGGGGCAGGGAGGCCCACAGCCCAGACGGCAGGAACCGGGTCAGAAGAACTAGAAGCCGCAGCCCCGTCACCCTAGGCAAGGCACCCCGCCATATCAGCAGGGAGCATGAGGGCAGAAGCGGTGGGTACATGGCCAGGGAGGCAGCACGCAGCCCCCATGGCGAGCGTTGGCCGCATGGCAGAGCCAGGAGCCCCATCAGGCAACGTCCGGCCCACAGCCCCATTAGGAGATCAATAGCCGAAGAGCCCGGAGAGAACAGGCGGATCAGGTGGACGCCGCTTGAGGACTCGGCCCGGGGCAGGACCGACAGGGCCCCCACAACTCAGAAGGACGCATGCTACAAGTGCGGGGGCAACGGCCACCTCGCCTTCGAGTGCAACCAGGCGCAGACCCAGCCCGGGAGGCCCAGCAGCGGGGGCGAAGGCCGGGCGCAAGTCCAGGACGGCCCGGGGCACAGCCGCTTCAGGCAGGAGGAGCTGCCCGGCGGCAGCCGGCAGCGCGACCGCCTCCGCCTGTTCGAAGCGGCCAAGGACGAGCCGTTCGACGTGTGGGCAGCCAGGCAAGCAGGCGCCCCGCCCCCAGACCTTCTGCCAGGACCGCCAGAAGGACCCAGGTGGGCGGGCAAAGGAACCCACGGGTGCTTCGCCACTATCCACAGGGGGCACGACCCAGGGTTCGACGAGCCAGACACCTGGTTTGAGCAGGAATGGGATGACGCACACCTAGAGGGGCAAGAAGAGCAGGCTCGGCAACCAATGGCCCCTCAAGAGGGTTCTGAGCCTGAGCCGGGGGCAGAACAGGCGAGAGTGGCAAATGAGGCGCAGGATTGAGAGGTGCCCCAGCAAATCCACCATTGGAGGGTGGCCGTTGAGGCAATCGCCACCAATGGCCTCCTGACCATGCTCGTAGACTCCCCTAAAAACACAGCCCACGCCCTGGAGCTCCTGGACTACCTGAGGCGCATGGGAGCACCTGCCCCGCTGGAAGGGTGGCTCGCCCTCCTCGCAAACTACCTACAGGGCTTGTATGACAGGGCCGTAGGCTATGGCCGCAGCGACTCCGAGGGCGGCTCCTACAGCCACGGCCCTGAGCAGTCAGGGGAGGCCCCTGGACAGGAAGGGGAATCAGATGACCTTTCCCACGGTCTTGACGACCCCCCCGACGTGTCGTGCCCAGGTACCCCAGCGGCCGGGGAGCCCGCCGCAGGGCCAAGGGCCGCCGCTTCCGAGGAGGGAAGCGGTAGCAGCCCCCTATTACGGGCCCATGAGGCCACGGGGGGCATCACCAGCCGCCCCCCAGCCGCAGCCAGCGGCCACCGCAGCTGCAGGACGGAGTACGGCCCGCTGGAGAGGACATAGATGGAGGTGGACGCACCCAGCGAGAGAGAGGAGTGGAGCGACCCAGAGGGGCCGCGTGACCCAGACAGCTGGGGCGACAGTGGCCTCGATGCTGCAGAGGGCGAAGGGGCCCTCAACGCACCAGGACCACAACCCGGCGACCCCTGGCCCGGGAAGAGCTTCGTGCAATGGTACCCGGCAGGTACCGACATGCCAGAAGCAGCCACCACCGAGGCCATGATCACCCTCCCAGCCCAGTACGCGGACGGTCTATGCAGGTTGCAAAACCACTGGTGCATACCGCGAGGGGAGGTGCTTTGCGTCAGCAAGCAGGCCGCGCTGCAGGCAGTCGCAAGGCTGGTCTTCCCTTGGGACGCAGTCACGGCGGTGCTCCTGACAGCGGCCCTTAAAGGGTACATCAGTCCCATCACAGCCATGGAGGATTTCATGGGCGCCACATGGGTGCACCCCACCTACGCGGGCTGCGTCAGCGAGCTCCTGGGCAGTGTGGCCAAAGAGGGGGTCACCGCGGTGGAGAAGCAGATCAGGACCAACACAGCAGTTCCTGACGCCGCCCGCGCTTGCGGCATGTGGCAGCACGCCCAGGACGGGTTCATGAGGACGCCGTGGGCGGAGAGCTGCGTCATGAGCCTCGCGCAGCACCCGGCCCTGGCCAACCAGGCCTTCTGCGTGCCCACGCAGGCCGCAGCCAGACAGGCGGTCGCCCTGGCGGCACGAAGGGACCACAGCGGGTACGACGGGGCCGGAATCTTCCACCCAAGGACACCCCGCCAATGCCCAGCAGTCATCATGAGGGGGCAGGACATCGCCAGAGAAGTCATGGGTCAGGCGGTACCTTGGGGGTACGCGCCAGGAGACGCCAGGGTGGCTATCCCAGTTGGGCGGGCAGTGGCCTACTACCATGAAGACCTGGAGGAGCAAAGCGACCAGCCGAGCCCCGTGCCGCGGGCATGGGTCCACATGCACGCCAGGCGAGACGACCAGCCTGTGTGGCTTTTCTTCAAAACAGCCACCCAGGTGCAGAGTGTCAGGTGCCCCTCCGTAGAGGTGGCGGAGGAGCATGCGCTGTCCACCTATAGAGGGGCAGACCCAGCGGTATGGGCCATCATGATGATGGCCCTCAACAGGACATTACTGCCGGAGCAGATGTCAGCAGCAGTCAAACACATCGAGATAGTGGACGAGCTGTGGGCACCCCTGGAGCAGGCCGACTGCCCCACGCACATCTCATCGCGCTGCACGCCATAGGCGGGCATGTCCTTATGGAGAGGCGAGCAGGCCCTAGCTCTCTCAGCCTTTGCTCAGGGCAGGCTTCAGAGCTGCCTGAAACAGTGGATGCAGGTAGAGCAGGCAGCCTACTACAACGGCATACCGTCCGTCCTGCTTCCCCACTGGTCCGCCCCAGCAGCCACGGTCCGCCTGTGGTGGCAAAGACACCCAGCAGGGGCGGTCACACTCCACCCCCTGTTCAGCGGCGAGAATTACGACGCAGCCCTGCATGACCTGACGGAGCTGCTGGATCAGGGCACCGAGGACCGCCGGGAGCCACCACGGGGGCGTTGGGGGGCATTCAGGGAGTTTGCCAGCCCTGGCAGCGCCCACAGCTCCGACGGAGCAACCCTCGACATGCCGTTCGGCGGCAGGGAACAAGCCTTCTTCACCTCCCTGAGGGGGGGCAACTACGAAGTAGATTGGCCCGAGTCGGACGAGGAAGTCAGCCTGGCGGGACTGCCACAGCTGCTGACCGGCTCAGACTCCGAAGAGGAACCGGCAATCGTAGCAGAGCAGCCTGCACCGCCAGCGGGGACAATGGCAACAGCTGGAGACACCCCAGAGGCCGCAGCTACGCCTGCGCAGGGGGACGACTAGCGGGACCGGGGCTCAGAGGAGCGCCCGGAACCCCCAGCAGCCCCAAGGCCCCACGCGGCCACCACACCAAGCTGGCGCAGGGGACTCAGCGACACCAGCAGCGAGGACAGCCCTCCAGGCCATGGGGGACCCAGCGCGCCCCAGGCAGCGGCGGGGGAGGACCTCAGCAAGGAGCTATGGGCTGACAAATTACGACAATTCGTGGCCCAGCAGGACAGGCAGCGGCTGGAAGAAGAGGCACCATGGACGGCCCATCAAGGAGAAGCCGAAACCAGGAGCAACCGCTTCGAGGTCAGCCTGCGTTATCGGCTGCGCATGATCCCGGGACCAGACCCCGACCCCAGGATGCAGGGGCGCAACCAAGCAGCAGAGGAGCTACGGCAGGCGTTCCAAGGGCGATTGCGGGCCCACATCCGCGAAAGTCACGGCGCAACCCTTGCTCAGCTACCGGCCGAGGGCCCGACAGGGGAGGAGAGCACGGAGCCACCAAGGGTCCAGCGGCACGCCAGCTTCGGTACAGCCAGCGGTACAAGGACCCGCCCGGAGCACGCCTCGGCCCAGCTGCCAGGACCAGAAAAAGAGCAGAGAACATGCAGCCAAGGCCGGCCCCGTGAGGGCATCAGCGGGGTTTCAGGGTGCCCAAACGGCGCCGCCAGCTCAAGCCCAGGGGGCTCCGAGCCTTGCGCAGGATGCGACCAGGCCCGCGCAGGAGAGCGCATGGTCTGGTGCGGCGCTTGCGGAACCGCGTGGCACGACCTGTGCATGAGGACCCCACGGACAAGGGCAGCCAGGGTATGCCAGTTCTGCCTGATCCCCAAGACCATGCAGCCCAGCTGCTTCGGATGTGGAGAGACCCTTAGCCCAGCAGGTCAGCCCAGCAGGAGATGCTGCCGATGCCACGCCACAGCCTGCGGCGCCTGCATGGACGAGCCTGGAGTAGGGGGTAGCCGGCGAGGGGCGTGGGCCTCCTGCGGCTGCAGCGACGCAGTACCCCCAGCATGGGGCCACGACTCCGTCCACGACGAGCCGTGTGAGCGATGCGGAAAGAAGGGGCACGACTACCACGCCTGCCCCGCACCAAGAGTGCGAGAGGGCAGATGCGCCATCTGCTACCACCAGGGGCACTTGTCCGAGGCATGCCCTGAGCGAGACCAGTCGCTGGGCTTCATCAGACAAAGGTAGATGGAGGAAGACTCCAAGCTCGGGGTTCGGTGGTGGTGCAGCGCGCAGGAAGCTCTGCCCAGCGAAAGGGAGGTGGTGTTCAGGGCAACCCACGGCAGGGCCACCGTCTCTGAAGTGCGGCAGGCCATCGAGGCGCGAAGGAAGGACGAGGCCAGCCGGGCTAGAAGGGGGGAGCAGCGCCCCGTACCATTTAGGGAATGGTTCAGGGAAACAGACGACCAGCCCCTACAGCCGTCCATGCACGCCGTCCAGTGCGCCCAGATCCTGTCCATCGGGGCAGAACTCATCAAGGCCAATGACGAAGGGCGGTGGCCAGAGGAGGGCGAGCCATTGGACAACTGGCCGGTGGAGTGGGGGGTTCCGGAAAGAACCAGCCTATGGACCTACCAGGCCATCCAGCGGACCATGCTCCAGCCCCACCAGCTGGGCAGACAACCTCGCAGCGAGGCCAGGAGCAGTGGCAGCGCCAGAGCCCAAACCGTCAGCCAGGAGAGTGTTCACGGATCCGCTGCGGGCTGCGCAAGCCCGACCGCAGCAGGAGGGCGTCAGATCCCAGCCAGCAGCGGAGAAGCCAAAACAGCGGATTCCTCAAAATTCAGAGCCGCCGCATCGCGAAGGGCAAGGAACGCCAGGACCCGCTCGCGCCAACGGCGCAGGAAAGCAGCAGACAGAGAGGCCAACAGCAACACAAGGTGCCCATCGCCACCCACCAAGATCAGCCAGGTGGAGCTGGAAATCTCCTGGAGGGAGGGGCCGGAAGCCAACCGTGCCAACACCGCCAGCCCCTGCAGGGCCGCAGCCCAGCCCCAAACAGCAGCCAGCCTGCAGGGGCCTCCTACCCTGCACAGCCTTCAGAGGACTCCTGGCTTGCCTCTGCCACCTGGCGCTGGTGTGGCTCCTACTCTCCAGCCTCCCTGGAGCGCGGGCCAGCGGACGGGGCGTGCGAGGGGGAGGCTTCACGGCAGGGCAAGGAGCGTTCGTGTGCAGCAGGGAAGCAGCTGCCAAGCTGGAGCATGGATGGCTGCGCCCACCGGTGGATATGCCCGCCACTCGGCCCAACCGCCAGCACAGCACCTGGGACAAGGGCACCTCCAGTGCCGGGCCGCCAGCGGCGGCAGGGGAGCCGCTGGCAGGGGGCGTCATCGACATGTTCCAGCCCGGAGGGGTGGTGGACGCACCCTCCGAGTACGTCAAAGCTAAGGAGGGGTGGCTGCTCGGGAAGCACCCCGACTTTACCGGCGAGCAGCAGGAGCAGCTGGAGCAGAGCCTGCGGGACCGCTAGGGTTTCGTTCGCCTACTCCATGCTAGAACTGCCAGGCTACTGCGGGGCACTGGGTGAGTTTACGCTCGCCCTAGAAGATGAGCACAGCTCGTGCTTTCAGAAAGCCAGGGACATGCCGCCCCCTAAAGCCGCCATCTTCAATGAAAAGTGCCAGCCCATGATTGAGGCAGGCATCATTGTCAGGGTCCCCCAGGGAGGGCCCATCAAGTTTGTGGCCAACTCGGCCGTAGCGGCCAAGAAGTGTGCCGAGACGGGCCAGTGGTCAGACCACCGCATTGCGCATGACATGAGGAGAATGAACCTCCGCACTGCCAAGCAGGAGTTCGCCATCCCCAGGATGGAAACTATCTTTCAGAACCTGGGCACAGCTAAAGTGTTTAGCAAGGTGGATCTGAGGTCAGGATTCATGCATATCCCCATCAAGGTCGAGGACCAGCCTAAAACTGCTTTTTGGATGGGCCCAGAACTCTGGATGTACACAAAGTTGAACTTTGGGCTGCGCAACGGGCCTCCCTTCTTCCAGCGTATGATGGAAGAAGAGATCGCCAGGGCAGGCCTGAGCTCCTTCTGTGTTGCATTCATAGACGACCTGCTGGTGTACAGTGACACGCTTGCAGAGCACATCAGGCATGTGGAACTCATGCTGGACATGCTCCACGGGGTGGGGCTCAGAGCGCACCCTGACAAGTCCCTGTTTGGGTGTGCCACGGTGGAGTACCTCGGCCACAACGTTTCGGCCCATGGACTCACGCCGCACGCAGCCAAAATAGCGGCTGTCATGGCCCTGCCTGAACCCGCATCAGTCAAAAACATTCAGGAGGTCATGGGATTCCTGAACTTCTACCGGTGCTACATCCCGGATTTCTCCAAAAAGGTCGCATGCATCAACGCCCTGCTTGTCAAGGGGGTCCCGTTTGTGTGGGGCCCCGAGCAGTCCCAGGCGTTTCAGCTGATCAAAACTGAGATGTGCGAAGGCGGCAGGGTGCTGCGCAGGCCAGACTACAGCGGAACGGGGCCAGATGGCCTGGGGCCATCAAGGCCGTTCCTGCTGTACACCGACTTCTCTAAACAGGGTATAGGGGCGGTGCTGGGGCAGTGCGACGACAGCGGCATGGAGTACATGGTAGCCTGCACTTCCCGTTCCCTGAACAAAAGCGAGAAGAACTACTCGTCGTTCCAGGGGGAAATGCTTGCCGCAGTGTACGCTGCCCGCACGTACCGCCATATGCTCTTTGGGTGCAAAGTGCATTTGGTCACGGACCACGAACCCCTCACCTACCTCATGGATAATCAGGCCCTAGTGGGGCAGCACGCCCGTTGGGCACTCATGCTCCAGGAACTTGACATTACCATCGTCCACCGGTCAGGGGCCTGCCACCAGAACGCAGATATCCCGTCTAGGTCCCCCCTCCCGTCCTCTGACGACCGCACAGGGGCACGGCTAGATGTCGCCGCCCCCGAGCCACAGGACCCGAGTGTGGTTGCCAGTGGATTGCAGGTCGCTATGCTCACAGGCATGGGCAGGGTGAACCAGTGGCACGCAGATCAGGTGGTTCGCCTCGCACAGGAGGGCAGACGAGGGGTGCACCGCCTGCGAGCCGCCAAAACGGCATATACAATGGCCCCGTGCGGCCAGGCTATCTCCAGCGCAAAGGATGAGGACGACGAGCATGCACAGCCTGCAAGTCCTGCAGAGAGAGCTTTCAATAGCAGGGCCAGGGCCAGGTCCTTGATCAGCAACGTGCTTACAGACCTGCCCCGCTCGACCCCGGCCCACCTCCTCGCAGGGGTGGATACGGCATGCTTACCAACAGCGGCGGTGCACGCCCTGGAAAAGGAGGGAGTGGTCATGTTCGAGCCCTTTGGAGGTATGTGCTCGGGGCTTGAGATGGTGCTTAGGGCAGGCATCCCAGTCATACAGTATATGTATGCAGACACCAGTGCCACCATGCGGGAGATCGCAGGGGGCCGGCTGGTGCACAAGCAGTACCCGCTGCTGCTCCCAACGCCAGCTTTCGAGGGGGCGTTCAGGACACTGCCCCAGGACGTGTACTCCATTACTGCCCAACACTTCATAGAGGCTGGGGCCCAGCAGGGTCGCCAGTGGTTTATGGTGGCCGGATGGGAGTGCCACGACTTGTCGGCAGCCGGCAAGGGCAAGGGGCTCGAAGGGGACCGGAGCAAGTCTTTCTTCCCGCTCATCCGGCTGCTCGGCTCTTTGCAGATCCTGCAGAGGGCCAGGCCACCGGCATACCTGATTGAGAATGTCGCTATGCAGTTAAATCAGAGGAGCGAGAAGGCTAGCGTAGAAGCTTCCGGCGAAGTATGCAGGATTCTGGGCAGGCCTTCCCTGTTTGATGCGGCGCAAGTGGGCTCCTATGCCCACCGCACGCGCAACTACTGGGGCAACCTGGCACCAGCTGCAGACATTGAGTTTGTTATCCAGGCGTCACATAGGCCACACGACGGTATTGTGGACGACATTCTGGACGAGGGTAGTAGGGCCCAGGTCGTGGCCTGCCCCGATAACGGAGGGTACCGCATCAACGTGTCAGGGCAACCAAGGAGGGCGCTGCCCTGCCTCATGGCCACCCCCGCATCCTACGCATTCAGGAACGGGCAGATCGGCCTCGTGTTCAGGCCTATGGGGGACCTGAAAGAACCAAACGCCAACGAAAGGGAGAGAGCCATGGGGTACGCAGTTGGGTCCACCCTGCCGCGCCCAGACTTTCCTGAGGGGGATAGGAGGGCCGCCTTGGGCAGGTGCATCCTGGATGCCTGGGCCCTCGAGGCTTGGCTCACCATAGCACTTGAGGTGGCCAAGATCACCCCAAAGGAGCTGGCTCGCAGGGCCCGCTTACCAGGCCCGGACCACGACCCTGCTATCGGTATGACCCTGACGTCCACACATTGCGCCCTCGCTACTGCAGGCGAAGCATGCTCAGGCGAGGGGGAGGTAGCAGCAACGTACCGGCAGTGCCTGGGGGAGTCTGCGGCAGCAGACTGGGCGGATGCCGCCCAGGAACCAGGTGGGCAGCCAGATCCAGGAACAGATCCAGTCCGGTCCACTCCTGACGAATCAGGGGAGGTCGTGGACCCGCCTGGGTGCGCAACCGGGCCCGCAGCCCGGGTGGACGTGTGGACAGACGAGCCAGTCCTGCAATACCTCCGCATGAAAGTGCATCCCCCTGGGGCAGAGACAGGAGAACAGGCCAGGGTGCAGCGTAGAGCCGCCCCTTTCCAGTGGGAACCAGAGAGAGGGGGCGTGCTGATGCGGCTGATGCCAGACGGGCGGCGGTGTGTAGTTCCCCGGCCCGAGGACAGGCAGGCAGTAATCAGGGAAGCGCACGCTAGCACAGGTCACTTCGGGAGCCACCGCACGGCCTTCATGGTCCAGCAGCACTGGTGGAGAGGACTTAGGGCAGCAGTCAGAAAGGCTGTCCAGGAGTGCGGGGTGTGCGACAGGGCCAGGGCGTCCACGTTCAATCACACGCAGCCCGACATGCACCCACTCCCTATTGAGGGTTTATTTTTCCGTTGGGGTGTGGATCTGTGCGGACCATTCACGACCACGCCTAGGGGAAATCGGTATGTCATGGTGTGTGTAGAGCACTACTCCAAGTGGGTAGAACTAATCCCCATCCCCAGCAAGGCGTCTGACGTGACGGCCTTGGCATTCTCCCAAAACGTGGTCGCACGGTTTGGGGGATGCGCAGAAGTAGTCACCGATCAGGGGACTGAGTTCCAGGGAGAATTCCAGGACATGTTGCTAGATTGTTTCATTGACCATCGCACCACCTCTGCCAACCACCCCCGGGCGGATGGGCTGTCCGAAAGGGCCGTCCAGACCCTCAAGACGGGCCTACGCAAGTGCTGCGGGGAGGGGAGCAGCGACGAC
The DNA here is from genome assembly GCA_037349105.1 of Limnomonas spitsbergensis. NCBI lineage: Eukaryota > Viridiplantae > Chlorophyta > Chlorophyceae > Chlamydomonadales > Limnomonas > Limnomonas spitsbergensis. Next base: position 839,536 of record JAYJMM010000022.1, on the reverse strand, counting down.
TCATGGGACAGGATGGTCCCGTGGGTGGCGCTGGGCTTCCGGTGCTCGCCTCAGCAGGCCACGCGCATGGCACCCTACGAAGTACTATATGGGCAGAAGCCGGTGTTCCCCTCCAAGGTCGGGGCGGACCTATGGAGCACAGCGCGGGTAGCAACGGTGGAGGAGGCAGCAGACCCGCTGTCAGGTTTTAGGTTCGTTATTAGATTTTTGTTGTTTACGCTTTCTCTTGCTGGTTACAGCTTCAATTCTCCCTGACGATTTTATTATGTCAGATTGATATACGAGCCGCGTAGCTTCTGTCCACCTGCCCACAAACGAAACCTTGAACCCCACCCCAATCTTAGGAGTGAGCGAAGTTTTAAGGGGAAAAAACACTTTGCCTCATTAAAGTGCGCCGATTGGCCTGGCGGTCAGAGCATACATAGAGGCACGTAGGGCGACCTGGCCTGCACAATTTGGGGTTGTGAAGATGTCAGACCGAGGCTGCCGAAACCGAAGGAGGGTTACAAATGAGTGAAGCCAGAGGACGAAATTTCGAGGCCTGAAATAGGCGCGTTAGAAAGAGGGCACCGAGAGGACGAAATTTGGTAGCGGTGTGTCATCTAGTGGGCTTTTCCACATAGAACTCGCTGTCGGGGGGGAAAAACAGTGTAATGCACGTACACACTTGCGGTTGGGATTCGCGTCAACATCAACGCTTGAGGTTTGAGAAGAAGCGCGAGGCCGCAATGAAGACGAGAAACTTAAATTGAGACGTCGCCGAGGTCCGTGCCGTGGCGAAGAAAAAGTCGCCCGCCACATTCCGAAAATGAGCGGTCGTACATATGTTTCCGTACATGCGCGGACGTGACTGTAGTCGCATTCTTTGCTCGTAAATGCGATGCATACATGCTATATGGCTGCAAAGGCTGCAAACTCAATCACATTTTCATCCTCTCCAGATTACATGGGATATTCGATTGGATACGGCGGGTGTAGGGTGTGACGAGGCCTATGCCCAAAGATCCGCCGCCCACCCCACCACCACCACCATCGCTCACTGAAAGCCTGATAGTACCGTATATCTGAAGTTTGCACCACACGATGCCGGTCAGAGGAGCACCCAAGACTCCCAGGAAACTGCAGAAGTGTTGTTGGTGTTTGGATATTTGATTTGGATTGTGGGATGCTCGAAAGAAACCGTAGCAAGCAGATTCTGGCAGATCACTGAGAAGACAGGAGAAAAATACAAATCCCAAAATGAAAGAAGGATCTCTCGACACGAGCCCGCTCACGATTGGTAAGCTACATATGACATACAAGATCATTTTGGTACGGTACCTAACATTCATATTGCTGATCTATTTCATGGCATGAGGGCGGGGGTATCGCCAGAATGTAACATACGGGCTGAAAATCTGATATCTGACACCTCTTGAGTCACGTAAGGTGAGATATAATAAAAATACCGGAACAGTTTGCATACCGCACAGAATGGATCAATCTCTAGCCAACCGCCCATTCACCGGCAGGGGGTCGCTCAAGATCCAAAGTGTCGCACCATAAAGCAGTAAACGTGCTAATATGGTAAACTCCGGAATCTCCGGTAAAGGCGCCTTAGAGAGGTGTCCTTCTACTCATAAACACGGTACATTACCGTACACACAGACTCCTTGTACTTCAGACAGGAGCTGTAACTGGCTACTGTAAGGTTCAGCCCTAGCAGGAAGTCTCTCTGCCTAGGGGTAAGGCCTGGGTGTCCCTGTCTTGAGGGTACCGCCCCCACTACTTCACTCGCGATGTGCGCTTCAGGTCCGTGGCGGACTTCTTTCCTCACGGCAGTGACGGACGCCCACGGGCAGACTCAGTGACTACACACTGGCTGCGAGTGCTCAGCGAGTCAAGCAGCAGAGTCGGATGTTTGTATGTCTAGCAATTGACTATGGTAGCGTAGGCCTTCTGGCCGTCTGGGCGCGATCCAGCAGGGCTATGTTAAGGGGCACTTACCGCGCGACTCGCGGCGGAGTACTAGCCGAGGCGTAGACTGCGTACTTCTTCTTCTGCAGTGCCTCGGTTCTCTTTACTGGGTACTTGTCTCCAGCTAGTTCGACTGAGGCTGAACTAGTCTTGACTTGTGTAGAGGTACTGACTTATTGGAGCGCTGATGGTCTCATACACTGATGACGGCCGAGGCTTGTTACAATAGAGGTCTGTCCTTTAGAAAGGGACGAGGTAACTAGATTAGGCAATTGCCGGGATACAGGGACCCGGCAGGCCCAATTCAGAGTACGGTAGAATCTGTCAAATCACCCTGCGTAAGCGGGTTTCTAGGTCTCAGCTCAAACCCGGAGACTCCGCAGAGAAGCTGCGGAGGCTCCGTGGCCGCTAGTGGCGGCTCCAACGGTTCTGTCACGTATACGGTAATATACTGTGACAGCTGTCGCACCATAAAGCAGTAAACGTGCTAATATGGTAAACTCCGGAATCTCCGGTAAAGGCGCCTTAGAGAGGTGTCCTTCTACTCATAAACACGGTACATTACCGTACACACAGACTCCTTGTACTTCAGACAGAAGCTGTAACTGGCTACTGTAAGGTTCAGCCCTAGCAGGAAGTCTCTCTGCCTAGGGGTAAGGCCTGGGTGTCCCTGTCTTGAGGGTACCGCCCCCACTACTTCACTCGCCCCCCCGCTCCTCAGCGTTAAGCCTAAAGGCATGCGTTGGGAGCCGGAAAAAGGGGTCGGTACTGAAAGAAACTTCTGGAAAAATATGTACGTAGAAGCTCAAATCGTCTCAGCAAATCTGCCTGGTTCAGGCCTTCTTCAAACAGAACTAAAAAAAATCCACCGAGTCTCAGCTGAAGCGCTATGCGCAGAATCCTACAAATCCAAGCTGTTCAGCCCACTACTGGCTAGCAAACAGAGAAATTTTTAAAGTTATCAGGTCAAGCTAAGAACAACCGCTGCTCTCGCCCCACTGCGCCATAGCCGCCTGATCTTCAATGGCCACAGGAAATGTGCGCCGTAGCAGCGTGATCCGCCCTTGGCTGTGTTATCATAGTCCGAGTTGACTAATTCTCCTCGCTCAATATTGTCATAACATATGTACTACCGTAGCCTTGCTGCTATGGTGTTTGAGAAACAAATTTTCACTATGTTGCTGCGATAGCTTTAACTCCACTCCTGCATCTTCCGTCTTCGGTCCACTGGCTGCCGGCCCACTGCCTGCCGGGTACTAGGACAAGCCGCGCTGCGTCTGCATTTTCTGCTCTGTAGGCGCCTGCCCGCTCCTTGCCGGTTACGGCGTGGGTGACGTCACGTGCTCAGCGGCCTTGCCGCTCTGGGCTCGGCCTTAGGTCTCGGTAAGCTCCTCAAGGGCTGACTCCTCTTCTTCTCTTGCTGCTTCCTTGGCCACCTTAGCCCTTCTTGTAACTGCTCTCGGGGTTACATTGGCCTCTCCCCGGCCAGTGGTGTACGAGATGTCGTACAACCCGTTCGCCATTGGTCTTGCGATGCCCCGCTCCATTTGTCTTGTTGCTGGGTTGGTGGCCATGACTTCCACCTCAGGCCTGTCCATGACACTGGCCTCCTGGGCTGTTCTGGCAGCCGCTCTGGCTGCTGGGCTCGGCCGCCCCTGGGCCTTCAAACTGCGATCTTCTGTAGCGGGCCCTGCTATTGCAGCGGGCCCAGCTTCCTTGTCATCAGGCGTGCATTTTGGGCACAACCATTCGCCCTCAGGCACCCTCTCGAGTACTGGCACCAAGCAATCCATGTGCCAACCTGAATTGCAGGCATCAAACAAAAGCATCACCTCTCCGCGATCAGGCAGCTGGCACACCTCGCATGACAGGCTGTTGTTGGGTCTGGTTCCGCTGAAATCAACCACTCCCCTGAGGTTGGGCAAGTGGCATGGAGAACAATTGACAGCATTCTCTGTTACGGTGAGGCCATCTGCCCCCTCCAAAACCAAGGTTCCCGTCGCCCCCAGTGTTTTCACCCTTAGGATCTCAGGCCTGGCCTTGGGATCGAGGCTGCGTCGTTCTGATGAATACTTTACATACACGTAATCTCCCTCTGCAAAACGCCTGACCTGGGGGACATACCCTCCCCCACGAATGCGTGCATATCGCAGCTTGTCGCGGTGCTGCGCAATTTTCAGATGCTCACCCGCGACTGGCAGCGCCTCTTTGATCCTGGCCACTCTGGCCAAGAGCAGGTCTGCTGCCTCTTCTGCTGTTGCCACCTTGGCTGTGTTCCAGAGGTCCGCCCCCACTCTGGAGGGAAAGGTGGGTCTCTGCCCGAACAACACCTCGTACGGCGCCATGCGCGTGGCTTGCTGCGGCGAGCACCGGAAGCCTAGGGCCACCCAGGGCACCATCTTGTCCCAGGACTCGTCGCTGCTGCCCTCCTCGCAGCACTTGCGTAGGCCTGCCTTGAGGGTCTGGACAGCCCTCTCTGATAGCCCGTCTGCCTGGGGATGGTTGGCAGAAGTGGTGCGGTGATCAATGAAGCAGTCCAACAACATGTCCTGAAATTCACCCTGGAACTCTGTTCCCTGGTCTGTCACCACTTCTGCGCATCCTCCGAATCGTGCAACAACATTTTGAAAGAATGCCAAGGCCGTCATATCAGACGCCTTGCTTGGAATGGGGATCAACTCCACCCATTTGGAGTAATGCTCCACACAAACCATCACAAACCGATTGCCCCTGGAAGTGGTCGTAAATGGACCACACAGGTCTACTCCCCACCGGAAAAACAACCCCTCAATGGGTAGTGGGTGCAGGTTGGGCTGTATGTGATTGAACGTGGACGCCCTGGCCCTGTCACACACACCGCATTCCTGCACTGCCTTCTTGACTGCTGCTCTAAGCCCCCGCCACCAATGTTGCTGCATGACCATGAAAGCCGTGCGGTGGCTGCCAAAATGGCCCGTTCCTGCATGGGCTGTCTGGATCACTGCAAGCTTGTCCTCTGGCCTGGGCACCACACAACGTCTACCGTCAGGCATGAGTCTCATCAATACTCCTCCCCTCTCTGATTCCCACTGGAATGGCGCCGCTCTGCGCTGTATTCTGGTCTGTTCTCCTAGCTCTGTTCCCTGAACATATGTCTTCTCGCGGAGAAACCTCAATACAGGTTCATCTGCCCACACATCAACCCTGGCCGATGGTCCTGCAGGACATCCTGGCGGGTCCTTCTCACCCTCTGTGTCCCCGGCCACCTCGATTTCAACCTCAACTTGTTCCTCAGGTGTGTTCCCACCTGGTTCCTGCGCTGCGTCGGCCCAGTCTGCCGCAGCAGATTCTCCTAGGCACTGCCTGTATGACGCTGCCGCCTCTCCGATGCCAGAGCACGCGTTTCCTGCAGTAGCAAGGGCGTAGTGGCTGGACATTAAAGTTGCACCAAGCACTGGATCCATGTCCGGGCCTGGCAGCTTTGCTCTGCGTTTCAATTCCTCTGGTATGATTGTAGCACACTCAAGTGCCACATTGCGCCATGCTCCTAGTGCCCACGAATCCATGCACCTGCCCAAGGCTGCCCTCCTGGCCGCCTCTGGGAAGTCTGGGCGCGGCAATGTGGACCCCACAGCGTACCCCATGGCTCGTTCACGCTCGTTTGCATTGGGCTCCTGCAAGTCCCCCATGGGTCTGTACACCATCCCATTTTGCCCGTTCCGAAAAGAATATGAGGAGGGCGTGGCCATCAAACACGGCAGCACCCTCCTGGGCTGTCCTGTTACGTTGATGCGGTACCCTCCATTGTCAGGGCATGAAACTATCTGGGCCTTGCTGCCCTTGTCCAGAATGTCGTCTACTATCCCCCCGTGGGGTCTGGTTGACGCACGAATCACAAACTCGATATCTGCTGCAGGGGCGATATTCCCCCAATAGTTGCGGGTGCGGTGGGCGTAAGACCCCACCTGTGCTGCGTCAAACAACGCCGGTGTTCCCAGAATCCTGCACACCTCCTGAAAGGCCTCAACACTGGCCTTCACACTTTTCTGATTCAATTGCATTGCCACATTCTCAATCAGGTACGCTGGCGGCCTAGGCCCCTGCAGGAACTGCAGTGTACCCAACAGCTTGACTAACGGGAAGAAAGACTTGCTTCTCTCTCCCGCGAGCCCACGCCCCTTGCCTGCTGACGAGAGGTCCTGGCACTCCCAGCCTGCTACCATGAACCACTGGCGCCCCTCCTGGGCGCCCGCCTCCTGGAGGTGCTTCGCCGTAATGGCATACACATCTTGGGGCAACGCTCTGAACGCCCTATCAAACGCTTTGACCGGAAACAACTGAGGGTATCTCCTGTGCAACTGCACCAGGCGACCCCCTGCGATCTCTCTGACTTCCTCACTGATATCAGCATACAAGTACTGCACCACTGGGATACCCGCCCTGAGCACCATTTCCAGCCCTGAGCACATACCTCCAAAGGGCTCGAAAAGGACGACTCCCTCGGTCTCCATGGCCCGCACAGCCCCACTCGACAGGCAAGCTGTGTCCAGGCCTGCATGTAAATGAGGGGGCGTCACCCGAGGCAGTTCAGCAAGAACATCACTGATCATTGTCCTGGCCCGTTCCCTGTTGCTGAACGCCTGTTCTGCCGTACTGACGGGCTGCGCCTGCTCATCATCGTCAGTGGCGGCAGAGGATATCTCCTGCCCCACCGGCGCTGTCACGCAAGCTGCCTCTGCAGCTCGCAGTATCTGCACTCTTCTTCTGCCCTCCTGCGCCATGCGCACCACCTGGTCGGCATGCCACTGATTGACTCTGCTCAACCCTGTGATCAAAGCTACCTGCTTCCCACTTGCCTCCCCCTGGACTGCTGGTTCGGGGGCAGCTGTATCAAGCCTGGCCCCCGTGCGGTCGGCTGAGGAAGCGAGAGGTGACCTGGACGGGATGTCTGCATTCTGGTGGCATGCTCCTGAGCGATGGACAATGGTAATGTCCAGCTCCTGGAGCATGAGAGCCCACCTAGCGTGCTGGCCCACCAACGTCTGATTGTCCATGAGGTAAGTGAGCGGCTCATGGTCAGTGATGAGATGCACCTTGCACCCAAACAGCATGTGGCGGTATGTGCGTGCCGCATACACTGCTGCCAGCATCTCCCCCTGGAACGAGGAATAGTTCCTCTCGCTCTTGTTCAGGGATCTGGACGTGCATGCCACCATATACTCCCGCCCACTGTCATCACACTGCCCTAGCACGGCGCCTATGCCCTGCTTAGAGAAATCTGTGTACAATAAGAACGGCCTTGGCGGCCCCTTGCCGTCTGGCCCTGTCCCACTGTAATCTGGTCTGCGCAGGACTCTTCCGCCCTCGCACATCTCTGTTTTGATCAACTGGAACGCCTGCGACTGCTCTGGCCCCCACACAAACGGGATCCCCTTGACCAGCAATGCGTTGATGCATGCCGCCTTTTTCGAGAAATCCGGGATGTAGCACCGGTAGAAGTTCAAGAACCCCATGACCTCCTGGATGTTTTTCACCGACGCGGGTTCTGGCAACGCCATAACCGCTGCAATCTTAGCCGCATGCGGCGTGAGCCCCTGGGCAGACACATTGTGCCCCAAGTACTCAACTGTTGCACACCCAAACAGCGACTTGTCGGGATGCGCCCTCAACCCTACACTGTGGAGCATGTCCAGCATCAGCTCCACATGCCTGATGTGGTCTGCCGGTGTATCGCTGTACACTAGCAGATCGTCAATAAATGCCACGCAAAAAGCACTCAATCCTGCCCTGGCAATCTCCTCTTCCATCATACGCTGGAAAAAGGCGGTCCATTGCGCAGCCCGAAGTTGAGCTTTGTGTACATCCAAAGCTCAGGACCCATCCAGAAAGCTGTCTTAGGCTGGTCCTCGACTTTTATAGGGATCTGCATGAACCCCGACCGGAGATCAACCTTGCTGAATATCTTGGCAGTTCCCAGATTCTGAAAAATAGTCTCCATCCTGGGGATGACAAATTCCTGCTTAGCCGTTCGCAGGTTTAACCTGCGCATATCGTGCGCTATACGGTGATCTGTCCACTCCCCTGTCTCTGCACTCTTCTTAGCCGCTACCACTGAGTTGGCTGCAAACTTAATGGGCCCTCCCTGGGGCACCTTGACTATGATGCCTGCCTCAATCATCGGCTGACACTTTTCCTTAAAAATCGCCGCCTTAGGCGGTGGCATATCCCTGGACTTCTGAAAGCATGAACTGACCTCGTCTTCCAACGCCAGTCTAAACTCACCCTGCGTGCCACAGTAGCCGGGTAAGTCCTCCATGGAGTAAGCGAACGCTCCTTGGCGGTTCTTGAGGCTCTGCTCGAGGGTCTTCTGCTGGTCCGCCGTGAAGTCAGGGTGCTGGCCCAGCAGCCACCCCTCCTTAGTCTTGACGTACTCCGAGGGTGGTTCGACTACTCCCCCCGGCTGGAACATGTCGACCATCTCCGCCGCCTGCAGGTTGTCCTCCGCGGGCGGCGCTTCCTCGCCTGTGCTGTTGCCGCGCTGCCAGTCTTCCCTCTGGCTGTACTCGCCCCTTGTCCTGCTGGCGCCCCCCATAGGGCTGACTGCTGGTGGGCGCAGCCAGCCTGACGTGAGCTTTGTTGCGGCTTCCTGGCTGGACACAAAAGCTCCTTGGCCTGCTGTAAATCCTCCTCCTCTCACTCCCTGCCCTGTGGCTCGCGCACCCGGGATGCATACGGACAGCAGGAGCCATACCAACACCAGCTGGAGCGTCCCCATAAGGAACCCCTTAAAAGCCGTACTAGTGAGGAGCCCCCTGCAGGATGGCAGCCGTCTTGTAGGCTCCTGCGGCTGGTGCGCTGCAGATTGTTTGCGTGGCCCTGCACTCTGCTCTGGCCTCTGCTGCTCCGCTTCCCATGTTATCTCCAAGTCCACCTGGCAGCTCCTGGAAGGTTGGCCTGGGCAGTCCATGCCTGGCCTGATACCGTGGTCCCTTTCCGCGGCTTTCCTCTGCGTCGCTCCTGCGCGTCGCCTGGCCTTTTTGGACTTCTTGCCTTGTAACTCGGCTGTGCCAGCCCAAGCTGCACCGGGCCTCTCTTGCCTTGCTGCTGGGGCGCGTCCCTTGCTGTCTTGCGCCTGTTGCTCCTGCCCGCGGGTGGTGTGCTGCGCAGCCTCACTGACTCCTGCGCGCGTGGCCCTTGCCGGTCCTCCGTACTGCCTCATGACTCTCCTGTCATTGGCCACCTGTCTTGCTTGGCCTGCCGACCAGCTGCTGGTGTGGCTGTGTTCTGCAGTAGCTGCTCCGCCGGCCCTATCTGCTGGCCGCGACTGCTGCACACCTGGGGCCTGGCTGCTGTGACTGCCTGCAGTCTGCTGTGCAGCACTTGCACCGGCCCTTGTTGCCCCAAGGGCTGATATCCTCTCCGTCAACTCCTCCTATAGATCTCTGATTGCCCTGCTGTAACCTCCCATCCTGGGGTTAGGGTCGGGCTGTGGCAGCATTCTGAGTCGGAAAAGCAGGCTAGCCTCCTGGCCTGCCTCTTGCTGCCCCATGTCCTGCCTTCTCAGCACGTCCAGCTGATCTACGAAATTCCTGAGCACTGCCATCCAGCACCCCGTACTGTATGATGCCGGGTCACCCCAGGGCTCCCTTGCCGCTGTCTGCACTGGCTGGCTGATCTGGGCGTCCCCTGGGCGCCTGCTGCCAGCCCCGCTGGCTGCTGCCTCCTTTGAATCGCGCGCGCGCACTGGTCTGCTGCCTGCCGCGGGCTGCCCCTGACTGCGGCCCGGTACGTCCTCTCGTCCCGTGTTATCTCGTTACTGCGCTCTATCGCTGCTCTCCTGGCTCTGCGCTCCTCCATTGCTGCTTGCTCCTGAACGACGTTGCGCATCCATTCGTGACGAAGCTGTGTCAGGTCTTCCTCGAGGTCGTGCCCCGGACTCCCTGGTCCTGGGCCTCTGTTGGATGGCATATTATCTCCTTCTGCATCCTGAGCCTCTGCTCTGGCGGCGCTATCCTGGTCCGGGGGCATGGCTCCTCCCTCGTACCACTCCTCTTCTGACCCCGTAATCTCCACCAGTGGTGGCGGCCCCTCCGAAAGGTCGTCGCTGTACCCTGGGTTCCTGCTGTCCAGGTCCTCTGCAAGCGGAGCGCCGGTACTGTATCGGGGTGACTGGGGCTCTGCCCGTCCCCTAGGCTCAGATTCCAGTGCTGACACTCCCATTCCTTCCGCGGGCTCCAGCCATTCCCATGAGGATGCAACTGCCCCGAATGTGGTGACGAATGCTGCCTGGGTCCATTCTGGCTCCTCTTCCTGGGTAGGACCGTTGGTGGCGGCCGCAGGCTCCTCCGAGAAGGGACCGCGCCTGCCCACCAGCCAGTGTCCTATCCTTGGCTGGTTCCTCAGGGCCTCCAATTCCTCCTCAATGCCGACCTCCCCTGCTCCTCTGAACAGGGGGTGCAGCGTGCGCACCCCTGCCGGGTGCGCCTGTCTCCACAACTGCGTCGTTATGACGTCTGCCTGCCAATAGGGTAGCACGCTGCTGGCCCTGTTGTCGTGCCACGCTCTCCTCTCATGACGCACCCACTGGAGTACGCATGCCTCCAGTCGTTCTACTGCGAACGGCGAGCGCGCAAGCTCCTCCTCTCCTTCCCACATGGCCCCTGATGCTGGCGTTCTCTGTGGTCCGTAAGGCCAGGTGGGGCAGGCTGTTATGTCAATAGGAGCCCACTGCCCCTCTACACCCCACACGTGCCGCATGGCCGCTGACAGTTGTCCTGGGAGCAAGACTCGCTGCAGCGCCAGAAGCATGAGCGTCCACACTGTTGGATCTGCGCCCCTGGCGTATGTGTAGGCGTGGAACTCTGCCTCATCCACCGACGCGCATTTAGTGATTGCCACGTTGTCTCGGTGCCTTGCGAACAGGTAGACGGGCTTGTCGTCCTGAGTGGCGTGCATGTGGATCCATGCTGCTGAAACAGGTACCTCCCCATCTTCCACCTCCTCATAGTAGTAAGTTACTAGCTGCTGGACCGGGATGGCTGACCTGGCCTCCCCGGGTGCCGTCCCCCATGGCACGGCCTGTCCTGCGACCATCCTGGGAATGACGATGGACGCCTCAATGGTCGCCTCACACCGCCTTGGCCTGCCCGGATGGCACAGTCCTGCCTCGGCTGGGGTTTGCACTGCTGTCCCCTCAAACCCTGCGTACTCGCCCATGGCTTGCACTGGCACATAGAATGCGCGGTCTCTGAGAGCTACGCTCCCCATCAGCTGACGCACGCAGTCCTCCGCCCATGGTGAGCGCATGAACCCGGGCTGCGCACCCTGCCACAGCCCCTCTGTGCGCGCGCTGTTGGGCACGTCCGGGTGCACCCTGGCTGCCGCCTCCACCGCTGTGATGCCCTCCGCGACTGCCAGAGTCACCACTTCATGTACGCAGCATACGTAGATGGGGTGCCGTCCCCACCCGCGCGCCATGTAAACTGGTATGTTTGTGCTGGGCTGTATGTATCCTTTGAGCGCTGCTAACAGTAACACCGCAGTCACCGCATCCCCCGGGAAGATCATCCGAGCCACCGCCTGACTGGCTGCCCGCCTGTTCACGCACATCTGTACGCCGCCTTCCTGGAGCCTGTGGTTTTGCAACCTACACAGCCCGTCCAAGCAATCTGCTGGCATGGTGAGCATGGCCATGGAGGTGGACGCCTCTGGCATCTCTTCCCCCAGGCGATAGTACTGCACAAAGGGCTCGCTCTCTGGCGAAGTTGGCGGATACGGCTCTATGTAGGCCCGCTCTCTGCTGTATGATCTCTCTCTGCTGATGGACTGGTCAAGCTGGCTGTCCTCGCCCCCTGCGTCGGACCTCCCGCCCCTCTCACTGCTGCGCTGCGTCTCTTCGTCCTCGTGTACTTCTCCCCAAGCATTGCACCGAGAGGTGGTGCCTTTATGGGTCCTAACGGGCCCCGCTGGGTTGTCCTGCTGGCTCATTGCCGCGGCCCCCCTGGCCCCTGGGCGGCGACCGCGCTCGCTGGCTGGGGCCCTCCCGGTGGCTGCTCCTGCTACCCCTCTTCCTGTGTCGCGCTTGCCCTCCGGGGTACCTGGACATAACACGGCAAACTCTGCCTCACGCAATGGTGATGGTTCCCGAGGTTCATATTCAGGTTCATAACCTCCTTCTGAAAGGTTGGAGCCGTCCCAACTGGAACCGGTCTCCCACCCGTCTACGCTGTGCTGGGGCAATGCCCCCTGCTCGCGTCTCTCAAACTCATCCCACTGTGCATTGTACTTGTCCCACTCCACGTCGAGGAACCTCTGCAAAATACACGGCCAACCTTCACACGGGGCTGGGCACCCCCTCCGCTGGAGGTCCCTCAATAATCCCATCGCATGTGTCACAGATCTGGCCGACCCTGCTGGCATGGTCCCATAATGGTTCATGGCCAACGCCTCTACTGCCATTGTCCAGTGGTTTACCTGCCTGCCATTGTCCAGTGGTTTACCTGCCTGGCCACCTGCCCTTCTGGCACCCTTTGGGGAGTCACCTGAACTGGTGCTGCTTGGTTGACCTCAGCCTGGCTGGCACCCCTGTCCTGGCTAAACCCCATGTGGCTGGTCATGAAACACGTGTGGTTTCCTGTCCCACCCCACCTTGGTTGTTCGCCCTGGCCTGTTGTTTCCTGTCGCTCCGGCGGTCCTGGCCACGCGCTTGAGCCCACTGCTGCCTGCTGGCGGTCCCCTTCGCGGGGCGTCCCCATAGCAGTCTCGAAGTTCCGGCGCCGGTTCCCCTCGGGGGCGTCCTGGCTTCTGCCAGGCCCTCTGGCCCCATAGCCCCGTGCTGGGCCTGCAGGTGCTCCTGGCCTGTCGCCTGTTTGTACGGCTTGCTCAGGGTTGGTGCATTCGTTGGCAAAGTGCCCTAGCTGGCCGCACCTGTAGCAGGCTCCACCATGGCGGGGTCCTAGATTGCGTTTTGGCTCTGCCATCCCACTGCCTCCTGCCGGGGCCCTGCCCGGCGGACTCAGGCCTGGGCCTCTCTGGTGCCCCGGCCCCTGCCTGTATGGCCTGGCAAACTCCTCTGGTCGCCGCTCCCTGGACCTGCCCCTGGGCTGTTCCCTGCTGGGTGACTGGTGCCTGCGGTCCCTTTCGGGAGACTGCCGCCTGCGGTCCCTGCCCCGCTCCTCGCTGGTGCTGCGCTGCGCCATACCCTGCCGTTGGGCCCTGGCTTCCGGTGTGGGCACCACCCCGTGGCGCTCCCCACTGATGGCCCTTTGCGCGCTTCTGCTGCGCTGTCGGAGTCTTCTGTTCCCTGAGTCGCTGGAGTCGTTGCTCTTAGCTTCCTGCTGATCCGCGGCCTGTTGCTCTTCTCCCTGCGGCTCCCCCTGGTCGGAATTCTCGCCCTCTACGTCTAATATCGGAGACGGGGTCTGAAGCATTTTCCTGAAGCATTCTGCCGTCTCTGGGTCTATTGCAACTGGGAGCGGCTGCCCGTGGTTTGGCAGCCCCCCCACGTGCTGTGTTCCTAGGGCTTCTTGCAGCTTGGTCAGCTCATCTGCACGCAGGATGTACTGCTGATGGACCTCTGCCATGGCTTGCTGAGCATCATGGATGCTCTTCCACCTGCCCAGCTGGCCTCCTAGGTACTCGACGATTCCTGCCGCCTGCTTCCACATCTGGTTTTCTCTCCACTTGAGAGCTTTTTCCAGCCCGTCAATTCGCCCGGTCAGCCTGCCGATGTGTCTGTCTTGACTGCTGGTCCCTGGCTCTGGAACCCTTTCGACGCTGCACTCCTCCTCCTCCTCTTCCATCTCTTCTTCCTGCGCTTCGCCAGCGCTGCCGCTTGCTTGTTGCGCAGTGGGCCTTGCCACCTTTGGCTGCCCTTGCAGCTGCTGCTTTTGCGCCTGCCTGCCAGCGCCGCCGCTTGCTTGTTGCGCACTCGGCCCTGCCACCTGTGGCTGCTCTTGCAGCTGCTGCTTTTGCGCCTGCCTGCCAGCGCCGCCGCTTGCCTGTTGCGCACTCGGCCCTGCCACCTGTGGCTGCCCTTGCAGCTGCTGCTTTTGCGCCTGCTCGCCCCTGCTGGGCACTTGTACCTTGGCGCTCGACACTGATTTTACTTGTGCAGCTCTGTCAGCTGCGGCTGTGCCGTATCCCCTCTGCTTTGCGACAGGCGGTGCTACTTGCACCGCAGGCGCTGTCCCTGGGATCCGCGAGAGATCCTGAATCCTCCTCTCGCACTCTTCTGACGAGTGCATGGCTGGCTTCCCGCACAAGGCGCACGGGTGGCTGGGGCATGCTGGCAAGCAGCTCCTGATGAGCTCTCTATCCTTGTCAGAGACTCCTGCGGCTCTGCGCGCTCTGGTCACCTCCTCTGAGGCTGCTGCGTTGGCCTCTGCCTGTGCTGCCTCGATCGGCACCAGCATGTGTCTTTGAAGCCTGGGGTGTTCCGTGTTGCCCGGTCCTGCGTCCTGTCCAGTTCTCATAGCGGCACCTGCGCGTGTGGCCATGGCATGCTGTAAGAGCGGCTCGTGCTCTGCCTCAACTGTTGCAGCGGGCCACCCCTCTCTTTCTGCGAATCCACACTGGATTCCTGCCCACGCCACTGCTGCTGCCTGATACCCCCCTGCTGGAGATGCCCGCATTAGTGGCAGCGTAAGGTCCTTGACCCCTTGCGCCCTCTGTGAGCCCTCTCTGGGGCGTAAGGTCAGTCTTCCTGCTGCCTCTAATACCCCGTTATACTTGAGGAACTCCGGGTTCCCTACCAGGTGCTCATATGCGTCTGGTGGCGTCTTAACGACCCTGACCACCGTGGGCTCCATAATGGCATTGGGCCCGCCATATCCATACACCACATAAATGAACAGCACTCCATACAGATCTGCCCCTGCATTGTCTGTGGTACGTATCTTCTCATCCGTACGCACCAGCTCCGCCCCCATGGCAACTAATTGCTCTGCAATATTGACAGTGATGACATGGCACGTGCATGCTGAGTCCATGAGGGCTTTCTGCGCCACCAGGACCTTCCCTTTGACCATAAGTCCCACGCACTGCTCCAAGTTGCTTCTGTCATTTTTGAAATACTGCAGCTGGGGTGCAGCTGTCATCGTTCTACTCTCTGGCCTGGTGTTACTGGTCTCACCCGTGTAGTTGTAGTTGTCTGCTCCCATTGGCATCGTGGTGAAAGACAGTGCTGAGAGTCTCTCGTTCAGCTTGAACACCTGTAGGCGGATGTCGGACATATCATCAGCTAGTTTACTCAATACCAGCCTCTTTGCCCCCTTCCTGGAGGAAGGTTCCAGGAATCCTGGCACTGGTTCCTCCTCCTGAAAAGGTTCTGGCATAAACGACTTAGGACGGGCGTTATGAACCGCCTGTTTGAAACCCGCAGGCTTGGGTACCAGCCCAACCTGCGTCATGAGTGCCACGGACTCGCTGAGCATCTCTGCCATGGTCTGGTGCCAGCCTTCTGGCTCAGCCTGCACCGTTGCATTGCTGAGATGCGACACGTGGGCCGCCTGCTGCGCCTGACCCCCCTGGCTAGGCCCAGGCCTTGGATACTGCCTATTGTTCTGATTCCGTTCATACGGCCTGCCTGCAGCCTGTCCCTGCTGCGGCCTTGGCGGTAGAGGGTACTGCTGTTGCTGCGGATACTGCTGTTGCGGCGGATACTGCTGTTGCGGCGGATACTGCTGTTGCGGCTGTCTGGCCGGTCCAGGTGTGATGTCTGTAACCAGGGGCATAGGCATGCGCTCATCCCTGGCCCTGGGCGTCCTGCAGTCCCTGGCCAAGTGCGCCGTGCTACCACACTGGTAGCATGCCTTGGCTGCTCCCAGGGCGCCCTCTGCGCTGTAATTTGCTGTCCCTGTTTGGTCCGCCCAGGTAACTCCTCTGGGTTTACCATCCACCCGCAACTGTGGTACTGCTGCTGAGCCTGCGGGGTGCACTACTCCTTCAAGGCGTGTTCGCATCTCCCACTGTCCCGTTCTCTCTTTTCTGCCCCTGTTGGGCTGTGCATCTCCCTGGCTAGGCCCGCTGTTGGTCATTTGCCTGAAGCCGGTTCCTCCCAGGTCACCCATTTCCAGGGCAAACCTCTCCCACAGCACCACCTGCTGTGTGAGTACTGCGATCTGGTCTTCATCATTCATGCTGAGGTACCCTGGCACCGTCATAACGAACTTGCTCAGCTTGGCTCTAGCAACAGCCGGGAGTCCGTCGTGGAACATGCGCGAGACAGAGTGGCTTCTGCCGAAGTGATCTACTGCATCCCTTGAGATCTGCAGCAACTCTGCCGTTGTCAGCACTCTGTGAGCAAATGCTTCCACCGTCTTCTCTGGCTTGACGTCCGGGTCTAGAGTAGTCTTTACTCCTAGCCTGAGGTTGGTGATGGCTGTCCTCTCCTCAGAAGTTGGTTTTCCCACTTCCGCCTGGACCACCCTGATCCACAAAGTGAGCAGCGAGGCCTCGCAACCCTGCCCCTCTGCTGGGGCGATCCATTGCTGCCCGATCCGTTCCACCTCTCTGGCAATTCTGTTTCCTGCATGGGGCGCTGCCCTGATGGCTGCCATTAGTGGCCCCATGCTGGCCGGCTTGCTGTCCCACAGCTTGACCAGCGACTTGATCAGCAACGTCATAGCTGACGGCGACTGGCATGATCCAGCTATTTCACCGGCCACCACAGCCAGCGCTGGCTGGTCATCTGACATTGCCAGCCTGTTGTGCGATCCCCAGTATCCACACGCCTGGCAATATTTCCTGGCTGCAACTGCACCTGGGTGCGACATATCCAGGACTGGCACGTTGCCTTGGATGGCTGGGATCTTGGTGACCTTGGCCACCCCTGTCAGCTGCAGGACCATCTGTTGCTGCATCTGCAGGGTCACTCTCGCCTGCTCCCTGTCGATTCTCTTCATTTCTTGGTCGCTGGACTCCTGCCTGGTTCTTGGCCTGCGCCTGTCCGCTCCCCTTGGATCTGAATTCGGTGATTCTGAGCGCGATCCATATCCACCTCCGCTGCCTCCTGACGGGCTGCGTCCTGGACGGTATCTGTCGAATCTGTTGTCATTGTCCTCCTGATCATCCCTTGACGGCTGTCTGCCTGCTCTTCCTGCGGAGCTTCTACTCCCGTCGCGCGGCTGCCTCCCGGTCTCACTTCTGCTTGGTCTGTCGCTCGACCCGGGTCTCCAAGGATGTGCTCTGCCTGGTCCTGCCTGCCCCCTGGGCGGTTCCTGGCTTTGCCGATCCTGCTGTGCTCCCCTGCCGCATTCATTGGTTCCCCTGGGTGGCTCCTGGCTTTGCTGCCTTGGCTGTTCCCAGCTGTCTGCCTGCCCCCTGGGCGGCTCTTGGCCTTGCCGCTCCTGCTGTGCTCCCCTGTTGCATTCATCGGCTCCCCTGGGTGGCTCCTGACTTTGCTGCCTTGGCTGTTCCCAGCTGCCTGCCTGCCTCTGGTTGCTAGATCCCTCCTTGGGTGTCTGCACAGGTCTGCCCACACTGGGCGCAAACTTGGACAGCGGCGTCCCGTAGACTGTGGATCCCACCCCTCTTTTAACCAGCACCTTGCGTGGTCGCATTGGCTGTCTTGGGCGCAGTTCTGTCACTGGCTGCCGCTCCTTCTCTTCTTGCATCGGCTCAGGCAGCTCCTCCTCAGATATTAGGTCAGCCCACGGCTTTCCCACCGGTACAGCTGACTTTTCCTGTGGTTTTCTGCTGCTCTGCGGGACCTGCCTGGTTCCCGCCGTCTGGATCTCCGCTTCCATGCGCGTGACTTCTGCAAGTATACTCTAAACTTCCATGTCCTCTGCTTCCATTCGCTGTTTGTCTGGGCAGGTTTTATCATTGCCTGCAAACCCGCCTGGGGCTGCGGCTACCTCGGCCCTGAGATCCGGTTGGCTGGGCTCTTCTTTAGCCCGCTGCGCAACCCTTGCCACCCTGGGCAGAATCTGCTGCAGCGCGGCCTCAGGTTCACCGCTCTGCCGCGTGTCACAGCTCTGGGACGCTTCCGTTGCTTGATCCAAGATCAGCTCTGGGGTTCCCGCTTGAGTCTGCCACTGCTCGAAATTCAGACTGCTGTCTGAACCAGCGGGCAATGGACCCCCTCGACCAATGCCTTTTCGCGTTACGAGCACCGCACCATCTGCCTGCGCCCCTGCCTCTCTGGGCGGTACGCGGCCCGGCTCAGGCACCTTGCAGTCCTCTGCAGATGGTTCCGCTGGCCCTGCCAGCTTCTCCGCCATCAACAGGGCTTCTGCAACAAACTCATCGCTAGCATTCCTCAGGTCTACACCCGGCTCCAGCCCCCTCAGACGCCCACTCTTTCTTTGGACGTCAGGGTGCTGGTGCCTATCGGGATTCAGATGTACGCCTGTCATTTCCACAAGCACTTTACGAACCGCACGGTCATGCAGGTGTGCTGGCGACACCCCCTACAAAAATCTGCTAACGTTAGGCTTCTGCCCCTTGTTCCTACTGCAATCTGGTGAGGATCTGCAAGTCAAGACTGGACGGCAGGTACAGCAATTACGCAGGATAGGCCTCGCCTTTCTGCTTTTCTGCTCACTAATTTTACTCTGGCGGAATCCTCCTTCGCCCTTTTTTCTGCTTGCTAATTTTTAATCTGGCGGAATCCTCCTTCGCCCTTTTTAGCCCCTCCCACCTTTGCTGGCTGGGCTGCTTCTAGATGGCACACGTCCCGCTTGGATGTCTCGCGTCCTGCGCGGGGGTATCCTCTTGCGTAGTGTCCGTTCCTCTCTGCGGTCCTACGGGGATCCTTTGGTACACCCACAAAATTTCAAACTTGGATACTCTATCCACAAGTTCACTTCTGTCAATGATGAAAGATTGGATCCACCTGATCACAATCTGCAGTCACACAGGTAATTATCCGCTGGGTGTATAAATCCTCAGCCAGATCTTCAAGCCTCTCCTGGACTACAACACTAAGCTGCCACGCTTAATGATTCTCAGGGTTTAACTTGGCAATCTCTCTCTGGAGATTACCACAGCAAAGTGCAGATCAAACACTTTCCAAGGTCGTTTGCATGCAAACAAAATTCCAATTCCGCTGCACAAGCACCTTTAGCAGGAATTGGCAAATCAGGCTGATCAGGCTAGATCTACTTCGTCCCTTTCTAAAGGACACGCGATGTGCGCTTCAGGTCCGTGGCGGACTTCTTTCCTCACGGCAGTGACGGACGCCTACGGGCAGACTCAGTGACTACACACTGGCTGCGAGTGCTCAGCGAGTCAAGCAGCAGAGTCGGATGTTTGTATGTCTAGCAATTGACTATGGTAGCGTAGGCCTTCTGGCCGTCTGGGCGCGATCCAGCAGGGCTATGTTAAGGGGCACTTACCGCGCGACTCGCGGCGGAGTAGCCGAGGCGTAGACTGCGTACTTCTTCTTCTGCAGTGCCTCGGTTCTCTTTACTGGGTACTTGCCTCCAGCTAGTTCGACTGAGGCTGAACTAGTCTTGACTTGTGTAGAGGTACTGACTTATTGGAGCGCTGATGGTCTCATACACTGATGACGGCCGAGGCTTGTTACAATAGAGGTCTGTCCTTTAGAAAGGGACGAAGTAACTAGATTAGGCAATTGCCGGGATACAGGGACCCGGCAGGCCCAATTCAGAGTACGGTAGAATCTGTCAAATCACCCTGCGTAAGCGGGTTTCTAGGTCTCAGCTCAAACCCGGAGACTCCGCAGAGAAGCTGCGGAGGCTCCGTGGCCGCTAGTGGCGGCTCCAACGGTTCTGTCACGTATACGGTAATATAGTGTGACAAAAGGCTCAGCTATCTAGAGTCTCGTCGCTGTCTGGCCCAGGGCAAGAGGCCCCCCTCCCCAGCACTGAGCTATGAGACATAGCCATCGAAGGGCCCTCCAGGCCCTCAGCCATGGAGCGACGTTGCAATCCATGCCGCGTGCTATGTGTCCCATCTCGCAAATTTGCGGGCTTCTCGTACGTATCTGTCTACTCTTGGGGTCGTGGTAGTTAGTCAGCATGTAGCGCGGGTCCTTGGCATACGGCACCATGTACTGTTGCCAGTCACATTTTGGCTCCGTCGCGGTCGCGGAGCCGTGCTTAGGCAAGTGCAACTTGGGGTCGCCGGCCTGCATCGCCGGCAGCCGCCCAAACTGTTCGTCCTTGCGAGGCCTTGAAGAGAGTTATTCAAGCCGGAGACGTCGGCAGCTTGCATGAGACCATCTGGCATAACCTCTGATCCTGAGCTGCATTTCATGATATGGGTCACAAAAATGAAAAAACTTCCCTGCACCTATCCGTCCAAGTCCTGCTGGTGTTTCTCCTAAGAGGTGTCCTCAAGTCGGCAAAGGCAATGTTCGAAGCATGTTCCCCTTGTATTGAAATGTTAAATTTATGCACAATTCAAGTCCAACAATAGCCCTTGCAAGTAGAGAAAAAAATAAGAAGAAGCAAACCCGGATATTTAGGGCGGTAGGTCGGTGGCCACACGGCGAGCCTCCTTCATCGCTTCACCGTTGCTAGTCTCCCCCAGCTTGCCCCTCTTTACCAAGCTTTGAATACCCCGCAACAACCACCTTCTTGCGTCAATAATGACCTCTGATGCGCATTGACAAGCGTGCGTGCTTTGTTCCATGACGCCGCTGGCTCCTCCGCTTGCTGGCATGGCCTGCACAATATGTGCTATGGGTAGCTATTTGGGGGGCGATGTCCCAAATCGCGCCCCAAATAGCTACCCATAGCACATATTGTGTAGGCCATGCCAGAAAGTGGAGGAGCCATCGGCGTCATGGAACAAAGCACGCACGCTTGTCACATTGACAGTATCTAACGAAGCCATGCGGGGCCTACACAAGCAACAACGGTCTGATTTGGATAGGAAATATGTCTAGACAGGCCAAGGAAAGGTTACAAGCAGCTCCATAACACACCCTGCGGGTGCTTGTCAATCTTCACCCGCAGGTGTTCCCCCAGCTTCATAGGAAGCTCCCGGAATTCCAAATCTTGGTAGTCGCGTTGCAAGGGCGGGCTGCCGGCTTCCTGCTTCGCGAAGTAAAGTCGGTTGTTTGGATTGCTTAACAAGTTGTCCGGAAGCTGGACAACTCCCTACGAAAGAGACATCTCGGTTTCATGGCAAGCCTTGCCTTTGAGGTAGTGTACTATGATGGGTGAGTGGGGCAATAGCAAATGTCGGTACAAGTAATGCGGAAGAAACACATTAGGGGCCGGGGAGGCAGAGCCGTGGGCGGGGCCGGCAGAGTGGTGACTAGTGCCCCCTCCCCCCTACATGCACCGACCACCCTTTTCGCCTGTGCAACCCCCATGCATTCAACGTACCATTGGCGGGTTTTGCTCATGCCAATGTAGGGCAACTGAAAATCTCGGTATGGGCAAGTGCGATAGCCATGAGCGCAAGATGAGCACAAGCAACCATTGGGGGGGGGGGGTGAAAGAAGGGTGCTGATCTATAGGGTGGGGGGGAGGGGGGGGCCAGGGTTCTGTTCTAGGAGGGGGGGGGGCGCGGGTACTGACTATGTAGGCTTTTGTGGTGAGGGGCATCGGGCCATGGAGGCAATGGGGGGGGGGGGCGGAAACACGAAGAGAGAGAAGAGGGCCGGGGAGCTAGAGGGGCCGGGGAGCAGATGGGGTGGGGGTGAGCTGCAGAGGGCCCATGTCCGCAACATATCCCTTCAGCACATAAAGGTTTAGGGTTAAGGGTTTGGGTTATAGGTTGGGAGGTCTTCGGATTTTTAGCCTGCATGTAGAGCACGCGCGTTCAAAACGAGCATGGGTTAAGGCGGTATGGAAATACCGGGGGGATGTATGCAAAAAGGAGAGCTTTCCCCTAAAAAAACACCCCCCTCCATGTGCCCACCTCCAACGCCGCAGCCTGCTCCACCGCGGCTGACGCTGCAATCAAGAGCAATAAACGAGTCAGAAAAAAAATGCAAAGCAAGGCAGAAGGATATATGGGCCCATGCATGGCCCGCATGCACATGCGCATGGGTCGCCAGTGTGGGCGAGAGGCAAGCTAGGTAGCAGCAGTGGAGGTCTAGAGGTAGGGGGGACTGTAGGGGTCCTTGGGAGCACATGCGAGGGAACAGGGGGATGGCTCTCCCCAAAAACACCGGCCGGGCCGCCGCACTAACACTACGCAGTCCTTGTTGAGGGACCCTGGGGCCCCCGACCCTAGCCGCAACAACAAAAACTGCTGAATTTTAATGTGGGGGGGGGAAAGGCCAGCGTATGGGACTGGCGGCAATCTCGTCATCGGGCCCCTCTTGAATGCAGGACAGTGCAGCTTCGTCAGGCAGCCCGTCAACAAAGCTCTTGAGCCTTCCCTTGTCGAATAGAGACAGCGCGCCACAGCCATCCAGCGCTGCTCTGGCGCGGTCCTTCGATCCCATGACCTGAGATGGGGATCATTGAGGACAACAGGTGTTCGGCCGTGTTCTAGTAACGTCGCCCAATCCGCGCATTTTGCAGGCCTCTCCTTGCAAGATCTTGTCTCAAAAAGCCGAGCCATGCAGTCTCCTGGTTCCCACAGTTGAGAAGGCGTCTAATAGGGAACCAAGAGGATGCAGGACTTGAACCTTGTGAGGACAGTGCAAAGGAAAGTCCTTGGACAGGCGCAGGCGTTAGTCGACGCAACGGGTTCGTCGAATCCAAGGAAGCACATACAAAAATCAACAGTCCTGGTTCCTGGGAAAACAAGCAAGAACGAAAGCACATGCAATATTCAGCTAATACCCAATATATACCTTCTTGTTTCTTCTTTGGTTTAGCCTCCTGGTGATAGTCTTGACGTCCGAAGCAAGTGCATATTTGTTTCTTCGCAAAGCCGAGAGGAATGCGAGAAAGAATGAAAGGAAGGAAACGGAAACCGTGGACAAGAAGAAGTGGCAGTACTCCAATAACTTCAGTGAAGTGTGAACTAGGTCACCGAACGTAGGCAAGACAAACAAAGAAGGAACGGTCAGGATGAAACAAGAGTTCGACTGGCACAAAAAGTGTGATGTCACGTGTCCCTGACGTCACGTCCGACTGCCTGCCTCGGGGACGCAGTTGACCCTGAAATCGCTATGACCTCCTCCACCAAACCCTGACAGCCCGAACCAAAATCTGGGGCATTTGGGCTATTGACGACGTTCGTAACTAGTCACCGAACGTAGGCAAGACAAACAAAGAAGGAACGGTCAAGATGAAACAAGTGTTCGACTGGCACAAAAAGTGTGATGTCACGTGTCCCTGACGTCACGTCCGACAGTCTGCCTCGGGGATGCAGTTGACCCTAGAATCGCTATGACCTCTTCCGACAAACCCTGAAAGCCCTCCTCAAAATCTGGGGCATTTGGGCTACGGATGACGTTCGTAAATACGTGGAAGTCCATTATGTAAGGGCGCGAGGCTCAAATGGACTCAGGGAGGATTTATATTATTTAGCAGCTTATTCATGTGGGAATGAAGGAGCCACAGTGAGCAGGGAGCTTTGCCATGCTGAGGCTGCATCGCTCTTCAGGTGGTATATAAGGGCGCATGGGGCTGCTTGCGGGAGGGTGAAGGGCTCCGTCATGGACTCAGCCATGATTTCTAGGAGTGCCTGATGACCAGGCCACCCTTTGTCACGTTGGAGTCTTCAAATATCTTTTATCTCAAAAAAGGCACAACGGTTTCAGAGATGCTGTCTGGCGCAGCCATAATCTGATCTCAATGCGTGTTCGTGACCTGAGCCCTTGTCTCTGCCGTACTAGGGCACTCGGATTTTGGGCTGATACCGCGATAGGGCTAATACCGCACCCCTATGTTTCCATTGGAGCTTGGCTACCGCATCAGATTTATTCTGAGTAGCCCTTGAGAGTGTTTCACATCCCATGTAGGTGCCTCTCGGTGGGCGCAGGTCCTCTGCCGGAGGATGCCTTTCGGGAAGGTAAGATAGGGCATATGGCAAATCTGAGTGAACATGGCGGATGGGCAGCTCGGCCGTTCCCTCTAACAGTCTGACTATGGTTCTGGCTGGATGGTGCAGGCTGTGTTTGGAGTATTTTGCTAGGCTTGGTGCTGTCTGCCTGCATGGTGCGCGACTTTGGCAGCGCAGGAAATGTCTCGCGTCCAAGGGCCTCCCTGCCTAGCTGATTTCAGACCTTCAGGCGGCAGTGGTTCTAGGTCTAGGTGTGCACCGCACCTGTTGGTAAAGTTCTGCAGCTGGCTGCTGGCTTCCGATGCGCGTCTGCATCTCTTGCGGAAGCCCTCTCCGGCCTTCCCCCCTGCATGCTGGATGTCGGTTGCCCGTCACTGGTTGCCAGTCGCCGGCCTGCCCCGGTGGTGCAGGATAGCCACACTCAGCCAGAGCTGCTACCTGCGGTTTTTGCCCTCCTTTTTATCTGACATTTCCTGTTGGTGCCGCTGTTTTAGGAGGCTACGTTGCTGGCTGGCGGCGGCAGCACTCAGGCTTTGCGCGCGCCCAGCTATTGCGCACGCTTAGGCCGTGCCTCTCAGGTCTCCGACATACTGGTCGAGTCATGCGGCCGAGGAACGAGTGGCAGCTCGCGAGCAAGGGTTTTGAGAGCTGGGCGGACCCTAAGGCCTGTCGCGCTTTCAAGGGCATGCGGCATGGGCGGCGGCCGGCATCAAGGAGCTCAGAGACGGCCTGCCAGTGCTGGTGTCAGAAGCCGCTAGGGGACTGGGGCAGGCAGCACAGGGACACACTCGGTACACAAGACTTTGTGGTAAAGTCGCATGCAGTAGGCTGTACAGGGACAAGCGGTACAAAGACAGAAACACAATCGTGGGGCGCAATTCAAGATGCATGCATGGTGCGAGGCAGGCAGAGAACAGAGTGGAGACCGAGGAGCTCGACTCGGGCGGCCGCGTGCGGATGCCGAATCCGCCGGCCACGGTCGCCGCCCTCATCACGTCCAATGTCGAGCTCAAGCAGCTTTTGCATGTGTCCAGCCTTGTGCTTCGCCGGCCTGTCCCTCGGATGGGGGGGGACATCATCTTCCCCATCTCCAGCCGCGCATGCTCCACACCCCGTTCTGCACCTACGCCGGAAAAGTCCACGAGAGCAACAACATGTACATCATCTATGAGCACGCGGGCCGGAAGGCGAGTCTCGCCTGCCACAGTGACGCGTGTGGGGAGGCAGCAAAGTACATGTTTCGTCTTCGCGACCACTCTGTCGCCATCGAGGCCATTGAGGACGCCTTCTCACCCGTCAGCCTCCACGCACGGAACGTCACCTATGACCACACTTACCTCGGCGTGCCAGGCCCAAATGGCAGCATGAAGCCGTTCCTGCCCTACATGGACCACGTGCTGGTCGCAATCCGGGCCAACATGGGGGCAGGTACGGAAAGGAATTGTTCAGGGTGGTTGGGTCGGGGTGCATGAGGCTGGACTTGAACGGTGGGGGCGCGTGATGCTGGACTTGGCCGGTCGGGGCTGAGAAGGGGGGGTACCACTTCCTCATCCCTCTCTAGATTGACAGCTTGAGAAGAGTGGGTTTCTAGTACTCCTGCCTCGGGGGTAGGTTTGGGCTTGCAGCTAGGCTAGGCCGGTTGAGGGGGGATGCCACTTCCCCATCCCTCTCAGATTGTGAGCTTAAGAGGAGTGGGTTTGTGGTACCCCCTACCCAGCTGGGGGGCAGGCTTGGGCATGCAGCTAGGCTATGCCGGTCGAGGAGGGGTGCCACTTCCCCATCCCTCTCTAGATTGTGAGCTTAAGAGGAGTGGGTATGTGGTACCCCCTGCCCAGCTGGGGGGCAGGCTTGGGCTTGCAGCTAGGCTAGGCCGGTCGAGGGAGGGTGCCACTTCCCCATCCCTCTCTAGATTGTGAGCTTGAGAGAAGTGGGTTTGTGGTACTGCCTGCCTAGCTGGGGGGCAGGCTTGGGCATGCAGCTAGGCTGGGCCGGTCGAGGAGGGGGGGGGGGCGGTTTATGGGAGGTGCCACTCAGGGACACAGGGAACGGGTTACGGTATCACGTTACGTTACGATACGTTACGTTACGATACGGGCCTTTGGCCCGATACGGGATTCACGATACGACCTCCCCCCCCCCAAATCCCACATTTGAGGTGGAGGTGCCATGGCCCAAACCGGCATGCATGGCTGCATGCCAGCCCCCATGCAATCTTGCATGGCCCCCAAGTAACCCCAAGGGTCACCATGTATGCATGCAGATTGACCATGCAGAATGCTAGTTTAAGCAGACAATCATCCGGGCAATGATGGATATTTAACTCATAATTTCACCCAGTCTGTATAAGCACTAGCACATCCCCTCTCAGTTGAGTACTTGAGTCAGTCACTCTCCCACCTCATGATCTGTTACATCTGACTAGCTGAGCAGCTGAGCTGCAAGCTTGAATTCCGTGAGCTCCTGAAGTGCTGGTTTATCGGAAGGTTAACATAAGAGACGAATGAAGGATCCCCTAGCGTTAAACGGGTGCATTATCCACGAAATTTCGAACGGGCTGTCCGAACATGACATGCGTCTGTTTCCTACACTCTGTGCTCACAAACACACAATGCCAGTGTAAAGTAGAAGCATATTTTTTGCGCCATGCATCGCTGCAAATGTGCAATGCACGAGTTGCTGGGCTTATCACTAGCGATGGTCGTGTCGATGTGTGGAATCTCAGCGCGGTCATTCCACACATACTCAAGAAGTGCGGACTTTCAGTCGGTGCACCGTAGTGGACCGTAACGATACGTTACGTTACGATACGTTACGTTACGGGATTTTTGGGCCATACGGGCCGTATCCTGTGTCCCTGGTGCCACTTCCCCTCCCCCCTCTAGATGGAGAGCTAGAGAGGAGTGTGTTTGTGGCCCCCCATGCCCGGCTTGGGGCATGCCAGAGTGCGTGGCATCATGGCGCTGCATGTTGCCATATGGTGCCACACAGAATTCGAGGATGAGGTATCGGCGTACCGCAGTGCCAGCGCAGTAACCGCGTTGGAGCTCAGCAGCGAGAAGCTGAAGCTCATGCGGCTGCTACGTTGCCAGCAGGCCGCGACACACCCGTCTCTTTACTAAGCGAGCATGGTCGGCGGGGGCAGCACGGCAGCCTTTGAGGGTCTTAGGCGTGTAAATCAGCTAAGAGCCACGGAGTCTTCGAGCAGGCTTTCTTGGCTGGCTGCCGACGCTTCTTCTACGCGGTGCGGCTGTCGGTGTCGTGTTCTGCAATTGGACCGCGGTCAGCGGATATGGACTACGTCAAGACGGCACTCGGTGAGGCCGGGGTGCCCAGCGGTGATATCTTTGTGTTCCACGGGAAGCTCGGAATTCAGGACCGGCACGCCTAGCTGCAAAACTTCCGCAAGGCTTGCGCCGAGCTGCCGGAGCGCACCGTTGCCCTGATCGCCCAGATCATGTGCAGTGCGACGGGCCTCAACTTGCAGTTTGTGGCTCGCGCGTACCTCATGCGCCCGCATTGGAACCCGGCCGTCGAGCGCCAGGCAATCGGGCGGCTTCACCGCTCAGGTCAGTGGCGCGATGTGACGGTGCTCCGTCTCATTGCGCTCAACAGTGTCGACGAGGATGCCGTGGCGCGCCAGCTCACCAAAGTGAAGTTTGTGACCGAGACCGTCCGCGATGGCGGCGAGATGGGGCGCATCCTCAACACAGAAAATGACTGATTTTCCAGGTAAATGCTCATATTGAAGTCTGGCTGCTTTGAGGTACATCAATACAAATGAATGTTGCATGCTCGATATCGGGCCGAAGAGGAGGTCCATGAGGATGCTTGGCTGCTTCCGAGGCCACTGAGGCTGCTGCATGGGCCGGTGTTGTTTACCACCCTTGCCCCACCTGCCCCCCTGCCCCACCTCTCTCCACCCCTGACTCCCCTGCCTTTCTCCCCTGCCCCATCTGCAACAGCCCTGCCTGTCCCTTTGACTCCTCCCCTGCCCCACTGCTAGCGACAGCATTGTCCCCCCGTCATCCTCTCATGCTCCACCTGCCACAGCCTAGTTCCTATCCTGGCCCAACCTGTCACTCCCCTATCCCTCTGCCCCCACTTGCCTCTCATGCCATAGCCTGCCCACCCGACACAGCCCTTCCCCCTTGCCCCCTCCCATGTCCCACATGCTACATCCCTACCCCCATGCTCCCTCCCCAGCCTCACCTGCCACAACCCTCCTCCCACTTACCGCGGCCATATGCCCTGCTTTCTCCACTGCCCTACCTGCCACAGGGCTGCGGCGGTGGTTGTTGGGGCTTGCAGGATTTCAGCGGAGGTAGATCTGGCCGCGCGGATTTGAATTTGAGTAGATCACAAGCCGCATCATGAATGAAGGTGCCCGTTCAATGTCTAGGTGTTCAGCCTAGTATTGCCTTTGAGCTGTGTCACTTTTTCTGCTGGGGCCGGAATGAGTGAGCTGCATGCCGGAATGAGTGAGCTGCATAAAATACATGACACCTTATTTTTTTATGCAACGGTACTATATACGGTATCCAAATCATGGGCTGCCAATTATTACGAACACTTTCCCTGTTCAGCGGTATAGGAGGCCTGGATCTTTCTTTAAAGGGTTTGGCACAGCCGTTAGTTTATTGTGAAATAGAAGCCTCTGCTCTGGCAGTGTTGGAGGAGCGGATGCAAATAGGGGCATTACCTATCTAAGGCCATCATAAGCACTGATGTCCGGACCTTGACGCGCTCTTGGCTCCACACCCACATGGAGGGACAAAGGAAGGAACCTAACACAACAGTTGCCGGTAGTCCCTGTGTTGGTTTCTCGCTTGCCGGGAAAAGGGAAGGATTCATGAATGCTGAATCAGGGCTCTTCACTGAGATTTTACGCATCCCTGATGAGTTTAAGGCAACTATGAAGTATATGTTCTTAAAAAATGTAGCATCTTCCCTGCTAGATGGAATGGGCTTTTTGGTTCAAGAGCTGCACAAGAAAAGAGGATTTGACTTGGCGTGGTGCGTGGTAGAGGCGCGTGAGGTAGGGGCCCCTCACTTGCGCCGCCGTTTGTTTTGCATAGCTTACAAAGGAAAACTGCCCAAGCTGCCAGCCTTCGCAGCTGGAGGTTATTAGCCCTTTGAACTGAAGTGGGCAAAAGAGCCCCTAAACCGAACAAACTGCCTGGGAGGTAAACCGAAACCTTCTCTCGAGCGAAGAGAGCATCCCTCCTAGGCAATGTAGCGGTCCCTGATGCCGCCTGGTATGCATTCTTCCACCTACTGTCCTCGTCGAATTCGAAAGTCGAGGGAAGGAGACTAAACAAAAGTCCATCTGACTGGCCGAAATGCGGCTTGGTCAGCAAGGATATAGTGTGGAAAACCAGTCCTGATGGGCCCGGTAGTGGCTCTGCGCCACCAGGCTCGGGCACGTTTTGTAGCCTGGGCTCTTTCGCCAGACGGCCCTCCTCCTGCAGCATCTGAAGTGGCGGCAGCAGCAGGGCAGCTCGGCACCGCTCTGAAATCCCTCTGGCAGCTGCCGTGGGAGAATGAGAGGAAAGAAACTCTATGGCGGCTAACTGTCAACGGCGTGGCAGCTGCTGGCGGCCATGGCACCGCTTCTAGCAGTCTGTGCCCGTGTGGCTGGCAAGCCCCCTCTCAGGAGGATGGCCCCCTCCTCAGGGCTTGGCACTTTCAGGGCCACGTCTTCTGGTCGTGCCCGCCTGCAGCAGCTATACGGGCATCTATAAGTTCTGCCCTGCCCCCAAGGACTCCTCTGCCATGCGCCTCGCTATGGCTGCTGCGGCCCCCGCCCGAAATCCATGCAGGAGTTTGGCCGGATGTATGTGCGGCAGCGATAGAGGCCATGGAGTGGGGGCGCCGATACCGACATGTGGAGCATTTCCCAGTGCGGCAGACAGGGGACGGTTTCCACTGACCCCTCGCAGTCCCTTATCACGTCTTTCTTCCCT
The DNA here is from genome assembly GCA_037349105.1 of Limnomonas spitsbergensis. Lineage (NCBI taxonomy): Eukaryota > Viridiplantae > Chlorophyta > Chlorophyceae > Chlamydomonadales > Limnomonas > Limnomonas spitsbergensis. Next base: position 809,756 of record JAYJMM010000022.1, on the reverse strand, counting down.
ACGGCGTCTTCATCTCAAGCCGTGACATCTGGTCCCCATCAGGGTTACCCAGTACGGGCCGTATTGGCCTAAAATCCCGTACCGTATCCGTACCGAACCGTACCGTTTGCAACACGGCCTAGTACGGTCGCCATTTCCTGAACTGCATGACTGCATGAGAGCATAAGTGCACAGTCAGCCACATCAAATATTATCAGGATGGAGGTAGCGCTGAGAACACGTCCTAGGAAGTCAGCGTACACGGCTGATTCGCATTGGATTTTGCACCCGTCATCGAAGGCTGGCCAGGCCAAGCGTGGGCGATGCAAATTTTGCGATTAGATTATCTTCAACACTACGCGATTTACCGATCACCTCGTGGGCATAACAGGACAAGTTGCGGCGTGTAAGACGTTAGGACGGTTGATACAGGCATATTGCGGTGATGTCGGGCCCAATTCCACTAGGGCGCTCGACGGAACACGTTCCGGTGGCGGTTTATCTGGTTGGGCGAGGCTTCAGCCACGCTGGCTGAAAAAACTTGAAATGCAATTCCACTTGTATCCGGAATGTGTTCGGGTACGGCTGAGACCGAATCTTTCTGAACAGCCTGTCAGGCATTTGCCTTATCGCTTCGTGTATCTAGAGTGTTCTGTCTACTTGTCTCGCTTAGCATGATAGTCCTGCTTGACAAAATGTCGAGTTGCAAGGTACGTGCAGCCAGGGATGCCCCGGCACTGTCGAAGTTGGGTGTAGCCAATGCAGGCCGCTGCTAAACGATAGCCCAGGCGATCGGAGGGACAGCTACGGGGCACACGTCGACATTCACCATTGGGTTGGCCAGATCGGTGCCAGCTTCTACGCGGGAAAGATTCAAATGAGGCTCCTGTTAAGGATAAGCGTCGGCCATGGCAGTAGGAACGGGCGAAAATGAGTATTCAGAACGAACGAAAGATGACGGCGATGAAAATTTGAAGATGAGGACGAAGTTCTCCACGCTGTCGGAGCGTTGATGCGAAGTATTTTTGCATCGCTAAAAATAGGAGCGATGCAAAATATGGCACTTGACGGGTACGGCAGCGCCACGCTGGCGCCACGCTGGCGTTCCGGTGCCATTCCGGTGACAAGTGGAATTGGGAAGGGTGAGCTGGCATGCCATTTCCGCGTTCCGGTGACAAGTGGAATTGGGCCCGTCGTGTGATCGTCTCCCTCGTCTGGCAAGTCCACACCGTCCACAGTCCACACCTCCAGGGCATCAAAATCTACGTAAGCTCGATCGCTTCCAGAGGTAAAGAGGCATTCGTTGTAGTCGCAAAAGTACAAGTCTACCCCAATACTTAGTGGCAATAAGACAGAACTTGGCGCCAAGTCACAAGCCAAAGCTGCATGGAGGGAGGAGGGCAGGAGGCTAGGAGGAGTAGGAGCCCAGGAGTCCAGGACTCCCAGGAGGGAGGTAAGACACAGGAGCTCCGTGTCTCCTTACGAAGTGATTTCCATGCATGCCATGCAATGATGCAACTCGGCAGCTATGCAAGGTGATTCTGAGGCCTCTTGTTTCTAATGCTATATTCATGCATGTAAAATTTCATGTGCCATGCTGGTAAGTAGCGTTTATATGGACTGGCTGAATTACTGAAATGCTGAATGGCATGTTGGAACATTGTAATGACGATGTGTGAGGAGTTTGGGATTGCATCAATGATCATATTTTTTCCTAGCATGTCAGCATGGTAAATCTGCATGCATGCATGGAGATCCAAAATGGTTATTTGGGGGCGATGCAAAAATTGCATGGGGACTGTCATGCAGCCATGCAGTATGTCAGGATGCGCATGGGGTCAAACAGTCATGGGAGTGTTGCATGCATGTGTTTCTCTGTGTGGATCCTGCTGTTCTGAGCCTTGAAATGGGGGAAATCTTGGACCGTATTGCCCTACCGTATTGTCCCTTTTGTCCGTACCGTATCCGTACCGTATTCCCGTACCGTGTTTCCGTACCGGATTACCCTGGTCCCCATCCTCCAGATACGGTGACCCGTGCCTCGCACCGGGCGGTGGTGCAGTTCTGGAGGTACATCCAGGACTTAGTAGCGTTGGCCGCTGTTCCCCCCGAGTGGAGGAAGGTTCCGGCCTCCCACCTCTTCATTAGTGTCGAAGGGACGGGTGCTCAGGCGGCTCTGCTCCTCAACCTTCCTCCTGGGGTGTCCTGGGATGCAGAGAACCCTGGTTGACAAGTAGCGGAGCCTTCCCTTGTTTCTGTGTTCTTGTTGCTTTAGTCCAGTGTTCAGCTTATGTACTGTGCCTTTTGCCCCTCAGCGGCTCTGCCGCTTGGATACTTCTCTTCTTGAGCCCCTGTCCGAAGTTGTTGTTTTATGCCCGTAGTTGTTGTTTTTGTCCTTAGTCCGCTGCAGTGCCTTTTTTTGTAAGCTTCCTTCCCCCTAGAGGAGTCGGGCTTCAGCTCCTAAAAAGTGCATTTTGCTCTGGTTTTGCTAGTCCCTTTGGCTGCTATTTCAGGACGCGGTTATCGCTTTAGTTCCTGGTAGCTCTTGGCTTGTGGGCAAGGTAGCACAATCCGGATACGCTTCTGCTCCGGTCTGCTCCGCTTCGATACGGCGGGCTCGGAGTATCAGTACTTTGCAGTCACAAACTGGTTTTAGGCACATTCTGGCTTATATACTAGCACACAAAGACATGAAGATGGTTGCAGGCCTGCAGGCAGCCCCCATGCATGCGCAGATGCCCCCCCTACAGCCTACTGGCCCCAAAGTAACCATGCATCCATGTAGCACGCATATTACTTAGGACTTGGACCATGCAAGATGCTGTGGCAAAAAAGCCTATGATTGATGCAGTCCCCAACTCCTGATCTGTCCAAACAATAACAACTAACAACCCCAGTTTGTGATTGCCATGCATAATTAATATCCCCTCAAATTTCGCCTTTGCTCTTCAAATCTGGCTGCAACCTCGCCTGATACCCTCGACCCCAAACAAAGTTAATTATGAGGGAAGGCAACGCAAATCTATTATATGTGCGAATCAAAAACCTGTAACCGGCCGACAGATCTAAAAGAAATGATATCTCCGACCAGAGATCCTAGAGGGTGACCAGTAAACCAGCGAGAGCATACAAAGGGATGCGAACACCGCAACACACCTGCCGAGGTGCCGGCAATTAAATGATGTGGTTGGGGTCATCAGCCGAGGCGCTCCCCTGACCTGCAGAGGGCGGGGATGAGACATGCCCAGCACTCTCCATGAAGACTGCCAGCAGGTGGGCGTCTGACTTGCTGTCGTGGAAGGGTGCCATGCTGATGGAGGGGGCGCCGACCCGGAGGTGGCAGGCCTGAAGCAGCTCCATCCAGCATGGACCAGTAGAGGTGCCTCGGAAGAGCAGGCAGATGCTTCCGTTAATGGCCCGGACGTAGACATTACCCTGGAGAGGTCGATGGCCTACGGCCAGACGCTGCCGGACAGAATTGGGTGCGGACAGGGATGGAACAGGTCAGCCACATCTACATACCGGTGTGCTTTCTGTAGCGTTATGAGAACGCTAAAAAAGCTGTTATAATGATACACACCCTGACCTCGTGTGAATCTGTCTGGCACATCCATCCTGAGGGATATCAGCCAGTCCAGGCATGCCTAAATGGGCATGCCGTGCGGCACTAAGCCATCAATCAAAGTAGCAGGTTCAGTACCCACCGTCCCAGGTTTCAAGTTGTCACCGGAGGAGCATTTAAGAAAGAGAGGGCAGGGCATACAAGTGGTGTGTTTAAAGAGCCGCGCCGATTTGCAGCACACCTAACAAAACAGATTCATCCAGTGCAGGCTCAATTCAAGCACAGCCTAGTTCGGGATTTAGGGTTAAGGTTTAAGCCTAGTTTAGCACAGCCAGCCATAAGCAAGGCCTGTGTGGGCTACTGGGCTGTACCGTACATTTAGGGTGCTTCCGCAACCAATCTAGGCACATCACGGCATGCAGCCTTAGGGGCCTAGGATGGCATGCCCTTCTCCCTGGGCAACCGGCCGAGGGCCCGTCAATGTGTATACCTATAGGCCTTGTGGTGCCTGCCCAGCAGCCCATGAAACATGGACTCAAATGAACGCTGATAAGCTGCACACGCCCCCCTGATCCCCAAACCTAGATGGATCAAAGTTTCAATACCCTCTCCCCATTGCAGCCTTGGAGTGATATCCTGCCCTGCCTCGCTAGGTAGCCATTCCCTATCATGTACAACTTGGTGGCCATCCCACTAATACAGTCAAGGAGCCATATCTTGCCCAGGACAGCGTCAAAGCCATTTCCTGCCCTGGGTGGCAATGGAGTCATTCCCTGCCATGGTCAGCTCAAAAGCCATTTCCTGCCTCAAACGTCTTCGATACCCTCTTTAACCAATACGGCCTCGGAGCCGTCCTCTGACAGGAACCTTATTGCCCCGTTGAGGCATGCACGACACTTGAGCGCCAAGTCACTGTGATTATCGAATATGTAGATCATACGCTGCTCTGGCTCCTGGCCACCCAGGGAAACAAGGTTTAGGGGTTACAGGTTGAGGGTTTCAGGGTCATAAGTTTGAGAGAACAGCAGGTTCAGAGGTCTTGAGGTTGAAGGGCCAAGCTCAGTGTATCTTAGCCGGTGTCACTGTTTTTCATAGGGCTTATCAGCTACACCTCAGCTACAATCTGGCCAACAACTACCGCCAGCTGGGCCTGGCGCAGTAAGGCATGACGCTTTGGCCATCGGCCGCCGGTCGGTCAAGGTTTGTTCATCCATCGGCACTATGAGGACGTCGGCAGCCCACTTTAGGCGGTCGGCAGCACGCTAAAATAAACACTGCCAGACACCCTATCATGGACTGGTCGGTAGATGGTTGGGGCACATTGAAGTACATGGTTGGGGCACATTGAAGTACATGGTTGGGGCACATTGAAGTACATGGTTGGGGCACATTGAAGTACATGGTTGGGGCACATTGAAGTACATGGTTGGGGCAAATTGAAGTACATGGTTGGGGCACATTGAAGTACATGGTTGGGGCACATTTGCAGCTGTTCTTTATCATATCCATTTTTCAGCTGTTCTTCATCATATAAGCTGTTCTTTATCATATCCATGGACCATCAGAAACGTGCAGCTCAGCTCAAATTTGAAATGAGAGGAGAGGAGACTGACCTGCTTTGGGTAGGGCCACTCAGGCATGACGATCACAAAGCACGGGTGTAGCTACATTTGAGGCCAAACGTGGAATTCCACTGTGCAAGGATAGGGGGGGGGTGCGTGGGGTGCAGAAGAATTCGTGAGTTGAAGCAGGTACAAAGGTGACAAGGGTCCTTTCAATCCAAGCCCAGCCTCAGTGCTGCCGGCCAGCTCTAGGATAAATCCATGAACTAACTACTTGAACTACCTTGTACCCGCAAAATACTCACACACACATGATGAACACGGTGAGACACGTTACACTCAAAGAACACACTGCCTTTCCTTTTTGGGGGGGGGGCTTCCTTCCCTTTATTGAGCGCCCACGCGGCCAAACCTTTTATTCAGCAGGGCCCAGAGGTGAAACGTCATTGACCTTGCACTCAAAGAATCAAGGAATCGGTGCCGCAGTCCAGCCCTGTTTGACTGACAGCAGTCCTTTCAACTCATACATGCACCTCCCATTCATCCCCCTAGTCCCCCTAGACGCATAAGTCCCCCTAGGCTGCCTAGGCTAGCTAGGCCCCTAGGCTGCCTAGGCGGCCTGTCTATCCCACAGCCCCACACGCACCTTCACCTCCACATTGCCGGCAAACACCGCCAGCTGCCCCAACCTCCTGACAACCTCTGTATGACCCATCGCCACAGCCATGTGCATCGGCGTGATTTGGTCCTTGTTGGCCACAAACGGGTCCGCATCATCTGCAGCACATCAAGTTAAATATTTGGCCGTTTGGTCGTTCGTCAATGGGCGCTGACAAAAGTGCAGCCTAGCTTCCCGCTATGAAGGGGCTTTCTTGCATCTCACAGACCATTCACATAAACACCGAATCCTACATCCTTGCGAGGCTCATCTTTCATGCTTAAATTGAAGCAGCAGCTCCACCGGCCATGGGCAAGGTGCCCCTGACCACGGCCATGTGCAAGGCAGTGGTGCCCTCTTGCGTCTTGAAGTACACGTTGGCGCCGTTCGTCAGAAACTGCAGGGAAGGCGTAAAAGGAGGGATGGAGTTGTTGATCCTCTCTGAGCGCATGCGCCCATTATCATATTTGAAAAGGGTGGGGCAGCTGTGCTTTGTGGCTTGTTTCCATCATATGTGCTGGTAGGCCGTGTGGCAGATGAAGAGAGCGGCAGCATCAGCTAGCCAGCAAACATGGACACTAGGTGTGCAAGGGGCTCATGCAGCATAAAGTGTGGCTTTAGAAGAGTGTGATGAAAAGGGTGAAGTGGTGAGAAAGTCATGTGGTAGCCAGCTCAACCATGGACACTAAGCGTGCAAGGGACTCATGGAGCATACAAGTGTAGCTGTAGTAGAGTGATGAAAACAGATAGGGTGAAGCGGTGAGCAAATTCAGATCTAGTGTTCCAGTGCCATTGGTAGGATAGCAGCGGCGTTGCATGAGAAGCAGTACAGAGAGCCTGCCACGTGGGTCAAGCCTCGATCAGGCTGATGCCTCTTGGCCTCTCACCAAATTTGCACATTTCAGGTGGCGTCTCGACACACAGATGAGCAAGCACGTCCGATCGATCTGCGCATATTGAAAGAAGTAAATGCATGCAAGGGTGGCTTTTGCATCAGGATGGACACGCGTTTAAAGTGTAGTAGAGAGGTGGCGCTGACAGAGCCTTGTTGGCTAAACAGGGTTCTCTTATTATCTTAGATTGCAAGGATGCATAGCGGCATAGCACTCTACAGTTGTATCCAAAGACCACACTTTTATTTGCATGCATCAAGGCATAGATTGAGGCGTATATTGCATACCGGTATACTGTAAGAAAAACATCCAGAAGTCAACTAGCTTGGGCGGTGGATTTCTGTTAGTCAGGACATTTAGAAGATGAAGCAAACTGGTCCCATCTTGGGAAGTCCTAAAGAAAATCGTAATTTGTTCCTTGCAATTTGCAGCGCGGGACAGGGCGGGCTGGAGCTGGATATCCAAAATCATTATCTATTTTAGTCAAAACTACAAATTGAGTCGAGAGGGCCCACCAGTGTAGGGACTCAATTCACTAAATTTCTGATTGTACATTCAGGTTCAGGCCGCAATATAAGGTACCGGTACAATACAAAACAATACATGTACCGAAATTATTACAATACCGGCACAGTAAATACCCAGCATACAGTATACACACTGACACACTGTATCCTAATGTTGATCCCAACATGCAAAAATCTGGATTACAACAAAGAGCCCTTCTGGCAGTATGTTTGAGATTACTGAATCATGTAATCAATTTTACATGCCCCAAAGCTCACTCATACAGCCAAATGTGGCGGAACTCAAAAGCCAGTTCTATATTTTGCTCGCTCTCCTTAAACATATAATGATAATGAAGCTACCTCATGCAGCCAGATGTGGTGGAACTTAAAAGCCAGTTGCATTCTTGACTCGTTCTCCCAAAACAGATGATGATAATGTGCAGTAATTCAGAGCACTGGCCTCATCCTTTGTTTCAAGCAGGGCGACCAGGTCCACTCTGGGCATGTATGATCTTATGGCGATGATGCTTTGCAGGTCAAACAAGCTGTCATTGGCGGAGGAGCAGATAAGCAGGCAGCGTTTCCGAAGTGCAGTCACGAGAAGGCGTTTGGCCGCTATCACGTCAACCGGTGGGGGGGGCTGCATTACAACAAGTGGGGTGGAGAGCAGATTACGTTGGGAGTTGCATGAGGTTCATTTACAGATCAGATCCTTTCAGCCAGGAGCCCCGCCTCAGCGCTGCAGGCTAGCACTAAACCGCGAGAGAGCTGGGCAAGTACATCATACCTGTGCATGCGCAGGCCACACACACACGCGGAGTACAGCTTGCACTAAAAGAATCAAACGCTCGGTGCCACAGCCCACCCCTAGCTGACTGACAGCCACACAGACAGTCCAGACACACACAGGTGCCTCCACTCAGTCCCTCCTGGCTGCCTGTTCACACGCACCTTGACCTCATTGTCGGCTTCAAACAGGGCCAGCCTCGAGACCATATTCCCAGTCAACGACACAGAGTCATCATCAAGCTGAGCCATCAGCAACGGCGACCTCACCTTCCGCAGATGGGCTCGCATGATCTGTAGTAAACCAGCATGAACAGGATGCCATCAGCGTGGTTGCCGTTACGGCGGGTGCTGGGAAACATCAAACTTGTCGCCTGGCTTCCATCGTAACAAATGAGATTTCTTACGTCGCAGCATGCACATGAGCATGGAGCCTCACCACCCTCGCAAGGCGTATCTCAGTTATCCTGAACCTAGGGCAACATATCATGGAATCAAAACATAGCAGGGGAGTACGTACTGTACTTTCGAAATTTCGGAGCAATGTTTCTTACGTTGCAGCCCCTGGTTGCAGCAAGAGCTCCACCATGGTTAGGTCACGCTTGGCCACCGCTAGGTCCAGTGCAGTGATGCCATCTTGCATCTTGAAGTCCACATAGGCACCATTCAACAGAAGCTGCAGGGAAGGCATGTGAGGAAGGCAAGCAGATTATGTTTTTTGTTACATTTTCATCGCATTTGTCTCCAAAAGGCCTTCCTCTCCAAAGGCCAGTTAGTGCTTTGTGACTTGGTATGATTAGACTGTGTGGCTAACTAAGTCGACATGTGGTTGGAAGCAGCAGCCAGCTTAATTCAGAACCCCGTGCCCTCAGCCTACAAGGGGCTCATAGAGCATCAAGTGCATGGGGATGTAATATGACGTGTGAGGCACGGATACAGGAGTGGTGGGCATTTTTCATATCCAGGATTCCGGTTGTGCCCCTGGCAAATAGGACTTTGCAGCAGCTTTGCATGGAAATCAGGATGAAGGATGTGCCGTGCAGGTCCGTCATTCCCTGATCAGACTGATGTCCCGCCTGGCCTTACCAGTACTGCACATTTCAGGTGGCCTTTCGACGCGCAAACGAGCAGGCATGTCCGCCCTTCCTACACAAGAAGAGCAAGGAAATGTTTCAGTGAGGGGCTTGTGTCAGGATAAATGAGCTTACTGAGTGCAGTAGAGAGGTGACGCTGAAGACAACCTGTTGGCTGAAAATGGTCCAGTCACCATGAGTTGCATGGTCAAAACCGCATGCATGCGGTTCAGGACTCCATGAGATATGAGATGAATAGGTCACGCTCTTCGCTCTTTGATCTGTATGGAATGTTAAGATAATAATACCATATCATTCAGGCCGCAAGGCTCGTGGGGACATCGTGAAGCGCATGAGTCGGTTCCATACGTATACTTCACTCGAAACGTCAGTTTCCGAGCACTTGCCTCGTCTCTAGATTCGATTTAGGCGAGCAGATCAGCACTGGGCAAATCTGATGCCTTGTCGAGGATGTTTTCCAGGTCGGGTGCGTTGTCACGTGCTGAGCAGGCAGCTAGACAGTGATTCCCAAGTGTTCCTATGCGAAGACGTGCGATCAATCGATCATGTTGAAGCGCTGTCCCTACCTGTGACAGCAACTGGCAGGGCAGGGGGCTGCTGCTGGCGCTGTTAACTCATCCTATGGCTAAGATAATGACATCCTACGATGACATCCGGGGGTCGTCAGGGCCGAGACTGCGGGAGGCAGGTGTGGGGAATGTGCACACGGGAATGTGGCTGCAGTTACACTTACGAGTTACGACGGTAACCTGGACGGTAACGGTATATCTGTTTTAGCCCGACACAAATCCGAATATGTACGCCGTCGCACCTAGCGAAGCGTCATCATCGATTAAAGGAACCGCTGATCGAGCATGAGAAAGCTTTCCCGAACCGCCATGTCCTGTCGAATATTGAATCTGACGCCCACCCGCCTGGCGCCACCACCCTCGAACACTTCAAGCTTGGCGGCCTGACCGCCAGACACCAGACCACTCTTGAAGTCTTGAACACCCGCTCCCAGAGCCCAGATTCCATTAACTGGCGGGGGTGTCGAGGGCTCGTGGCGGGTCGAATGGTAGATGTGCCGTTGCTATAAGCTATGTGCCGAACGTGGCCAAGACAAACAGGAAGGGGCGATCATCAGGAAAGCAAGAAAAAGAGGGACTGCATTACAAAGTTTGATGTGGCGTACCCCTCCAATAAGGGCGAAGAGGCGACGCGTGACACCTTTGCCTCTACGCCGCCCGGCCTCAGTGATTCAGTTGACCCTAAAAGCGCTGGAAGTCCTGGAACACGATCATCAACATCCAGAAAATCTTGGCTTGATCAGCGGCCACAACACGAGCGGGCAACGAGTCCGTAACGAGTGGTGATCATGATGATGTGGCACTGTAGACAAAGTCCACTGCCTGACCACAAATGACCTAGCGGCCCCCGCAGACTTAGGGACCACCAATTGGAATAGTGGACCTGGATGGGCCCCCTCTGAAACATATGTACAGATCACAGCCATTCGAACAATGCACCAGGATGGAATACTGCTGGAAGACAGATGCAGATCACAACGAAATCCATGTCGAAAAACAAGCCTCATGCACTGGCCAAAGTTACTTGATCCCATTTCCTTACTACCTTTGCATCCGATGATTTTTTTAGTATGAAGGACACAGATAGACACTGTCAAGAGTCGGGTATCTTCCTCCCAGCTTCAGACGGGCATTGAGACATCAGCCCATACCTCGCACCGGCCATGCACCAAACCATCTTGCCCAGACACAGGTTCCACTCCAAAACCGATGACAGCACCCGGCTGCACTGGCAGGCCCCTGACGCTCCATATCGCAGCCAAGGCAAAGCCAAGATAAACTCGCCTAGACTCCGGATCCGCTGCTGAAGCAGAGATCCCCGAAGATCTTGAGGCGGGGGCAGATCCGAAGGCAGGGGTGGCGGCTGCGGCAGAGCCTGCCACCAAGCCTACCGTTCCAGGGCTTGGGAGCACCCAGCCTGGGCTGGATGCGGTCTGAGACAGCGTCTCCCAGCCCACGGACTCCGCTGATCCGCTGCTGAGGGCCCCTGATGCAGCCTCTGCATGCTCCCACTCCGCCACAACATGCGGGTCCACCGTGACAGCCATATTGGCGTGGGGTGGACCTGGTGCCTTGCGCACACCCTCCCGAGGTGCTGGCAGGAGGGACGTTGGGCCTGCAGGTAAAACAGGCGTGGGCGGGCCGCGGGAAGCAGCAGCAGCGGCCTCGCCCCCGAGCTGTCGGGTGATGGCCGCCTGCTTCGGGCCGCCCATCAGGACCCATACATGGTACCCATGGTGGAGCGGGGCGCCAGAGGCCGCATCGAACTCAGGTTTCCACACCAAGTCACAAGACAACAAGAGGGCGCTGCCCCCGCACCCTTGCGGGTGGCCTATACCTGCCTGGCCACCAGATGCAGCCAGAGGCCGACCCAGTTCAAGGTCAATCTCCGCAGGCGCGGGCGCTAGGCCCCCCTTGATGAGCGTCGCCTTCGGGGCCTCTTGGCCACACCAGTGGTGGTTGAGGACGGACACCGTTAAGGCTGCTGCCGCTGTCAGAGACGAGGATGCAGGGAGTGGACCGGCTGACAGGGAAACATGACCTGCAAGCAGCACCCGTGAGGATAGGGTTAAAGGTGCACGGTTCAGATATAAACCCATACGCGAATCGAGCATCATAATGCTCATGCGAAGCAGCCGCCACCACCCCGACCAACCTAGCAAGGCGCGGTAGTCGTCGGATGAGCCGGCTTTCCAGCCAACGACTCCGAGGCCGATAATGGTCGAACCGTCACCCGGGAGGTCCTCCCCCCTCACATGACAGGCCCACAGATCCCACGAGGGGGCAGAGGACGCAGCGCATGCCTGCTCAGATACAGCAGGCCCAGCCTCTAAACGCTGCACCTGCCACCGTCTGGCCTCCAAGAACGGCACTTTAGACGCGCGGAATGCAGCTGCCTCAGACCCAGCTGCCGCCGCCGCCGCTGCCGCACGCCCCCTTGCACCCCTGCCCCTGCCGTCCACTTCATCCCCCGCGGGAAGCAGCAGCAGCAGCCTGGATCCTGCTCCTGGCAGGCCGGACACGGCAGGCTGGGCATCAGATAGTAAGGACTGCGGTGACGAAGCGGCCGCCTGCGCCGCCGCGCCTTCACCTGGCTCCGAAACCAAGAGGGCCAAGGCCATCCCGCAGCCGGCGGATACGCACCGGGTCGCAAACTGCACTGTTAAGCCCTCAGGCGGGACTTTTATGCTCGTGTCCAGCACGTGCACATACCTGAAAATACAGCGAGGCGAGAGGAAAGGGAGGTGAGAAAATACAGGTACCTGAAAATGCAGGGAGGTGAGAAGAAGAGGACATGCATGTCATTTCCAGCACACCACAGACGCACCTCAGCCACATCATGGCCAGCAGATAGGGGGCTGGTGTAGCATGATCTATTGCTTGGGCAACCGCGGCTGCAGGCCAGCAGAGTTTGGCCTAGAGGCGACCGCACAGCAGAGCCCCACAAGTTGGTGTGGTTCACACTTCTAGGACGATGAGTGGTGCGTTGCTCCAAACCCTTCTTGTGTGTGAAGAGGGGTGCCAATGCCAGAGACATGTTCCTGACAAAAGGCTTCCTGAGCCTAGTTTAAGGTTCAGGTTTCAGGTTTCAAGTTTCAGGGCTCAGGTTTCAGGTTTCAGGGTGATCATGGTCTCGCCTGCTGAAAGGTGTCTTGAGCGAGGCCCAGGAAGCTGGGACGGTCGGCTGCATCGTGCCCTGCACCGCCAGGCAGCCACCGCCATTGAACGCATCCTCCGATGACAGCCCCAGCGTGATCAAGCCCTGACCAGGGGACCTAACAACACCGCCGGCGCCGGCTGCACCCAGCATCCCGCGCTCTGGCGTTGCATCGGCCCCATCCTCCTCACAGCATGTGCCGTCGTCATCATCTTCAACCGCCGCCAGGTCAGCAGCCAGAGGGAGCAGCCCCATCAAGGACAGGTTGAACCAGGGCCGGGTGCAGACCCGCTTGCCATTCAGCCACATGCCCCGGCGGCCGGCCCCGGAGCTGAAGCTGGTGTGTAGCGGGAGCGCAGCCAGCTGGCGGGACGAGCAGGGGCGGGTGGGGAGGACAGATTCCACCTGTGTGGCACAGGACAGTGCTTCAGCTACAGTTCAGCTACTATCCAGCCTGTGTGGTACAGGGCAGTGCTTCAGCTACAGTTCAGCTACTACCACCTGTGTGGTACAGGGCAGTGCTTCAGCTACAGTTCAGCTACTAGCCGGCCTGTGGCCGGCAGGCTTTGGTGGAGCATGAACAGTTGCTTGGGCCACCGGCTGTAGGCCGGTCAAGGTTTGGTCTCAACAGGCCCAGTGGTAGACACCCGATTAGAACACGGCAGACCCCGATTGACACTTGTCAGACCCCCGAATGTGGTCCGGCACGTAACATGACAAACACAGGCACAGAGGGCACAGACGGAGCTGGTCGGGTCTCAGTGTGTTCAGGGTTCAGAGAAGTTGCTCACACGCCTTTGGCAATATGAGGGTTAGGGTTCTGGGTTACCAGGCATGGCTGAAATGCCCGGGTCTATGTGAGGAGAGGTTGATATGAGTAAATAAACAATTACTGGTTATAATCATGTCTGTATTGCCGTATATTTATCTTCGTGTTAGATGGAGAACACACCCCAGGCACAAAGCCGGGAACGACAAGGAAAGATAGGACAGGCAGGAGGTGTGACTAGAAACGCCACAAGGGGGGGGGGGGGACTCCAACTATGCACAAGGTGATGAACAGCCCATGCCTGCCGCCTCTTTGCTGCCTGCTGCTTGTCTGCTGCTGCTGTCTGCCTGCCTGCTGCCTGCTGAACACCAATGCCAGCACATTCCCAGTAGAGGGTTAAGTGGTTAAGGGGAACCGGGAAAGGGTGTTTTTAAGTTTAGCGCACCTTCAGCCAGAACTCCTGCTGCCTCTTTGAAAAGCCGTGCTTCGTGTCGAAGGCCTCATACACCCAGGCAGGAGCAAAGAGGGCCGATGAGAGCCCCGCTTGCAAGCAGGCCAAGAGCGATGCGTTACAGTTGTCCTTTTGGTTCAGGGTGAAGGGATCAGCAGTGAGCAAGCAATCAGGTGTAACACGCCAGTGACAGCCCCGTCCCAAGCAGATCGACAGCAATGCATTACAGTTGCCTTCGTGGTCCTGGGTAAAGGAATCGGGAGTGAGCAGGCAGGCAGATGCAAAGAGGCTCGAGGACAGCCCCGCTTGCAAGCATGCCGACAGCAACGAGGAACTGCTTGTCCTCATTGTCCAGGGTTCAGGGTTCAGGAGCGAGCAAGCAAAGTAAAAACACAGTGTCACACTTGTCCGTGACTACGCATTTAGGTTAAAGACTTGAGGTGCGAGCAAGCAGGCCGACAGTCCAGACCAGGGGGTACTGACAGTGTTCGGATATCTGGGCAGCAGGGCCATGCATATGCAGGGAGGGACAGGTTACGGGTTAAGAGTTTATAACCAAGGGCTTAGGCCAGGAAGCAGGCTAAGCGTGTGCAGACAGGCCCTTGTTTCAAATATATGCATGCTTCCACCCTGCCCCAACAAAGATTCCCCGCAACCCCGGACTATCCTGCCCACATCATAACACCTCTCAACCCACCCCCGACCAACGTCCACGAGGCCCCAGTTATCCCATCCACCACCACACGTTCTATAGCCACACACGAACCTACTCGCGCCTGGTCACCACTCACCCCGCCCCCATCAAAAGTCCCAAGGCCACACACATCCGTGTCCCCGCCTGACCACCACACACCCCGCCCCCATCAAGTCCCAACACCCCACATCACCATTCCCCGCAACACACTCAGCGGCCACACACATCCGTGTCCCCGCCTGACCACCACTCACCCAGCCCCCATCAAACATCCACTAGGCCTCATACATGCAGCTCCCGCCAAACTACCGGTACTCACCCCGCCTCCGCCATACGTTCCGCGGCCCCAAACGTCCGTGCCCATGTAAACGTTGGTGCGAGCGGATCCTGCCTCCACTGCCACGTGACTCGGCGTCGAGGCCTTCCAGGTATAATTGACGAACAACGCATCTGAGTGGGGGGGTAGGAGATTTATGGAGATCCTTCCAGGGATTCTTCCAGGGAAGCCTAACAGGCATAATTGACGAGCAACGCATCTGAGTGGGGGGGGGTAGGAGGTGGTGAGTTTATGTGGATTCTTCTGAGCACATTAGGTTCAAGTCGATCCAGCCTTGACTGCCTCCTCGCCTGGCAGTAAGTCCTTCCAGGAAAGGTTGACAAGTAGGGCATCTTAGGAGGGTTTGGGGTTTAGGGTTCAGGGTTTAGGAATTCCAGGCATAATTGACAAAAACGCAGCTGAGGGAGGAAATGCTGGGGTCACTAACACAGCAGGCCCAGGGCCCCAGGTCAATTACTAGGGCAGGCCCACGCAAATGAGAATGGCAGGCCACTTCCTGTGGTAGACCCAGGGGCTAGGGCACCGCGCCTATTGTCATGGCAGGCCCAGGGTTAAAGACAGGCCCAGGGCCCCACACCAATAATCGTCTAACTCTGACGGGTCTAGGCGTACCAGCACAGTCGAAGAAGGGCTGGTTGAGTGGCGTCAGCTTGTCTTGCCACTCCAGCCAACCCTCGATGGTGACCGCATCATACCTGCAGGTAACAGTGATTTGGTTTGAGAGGCGGGGAACAGTGGTTTGTTTTGAAAGGCAGGTATCAGCTGTTTAGTTTGAGAGGAACGCAACAGCGATTTGGTTTGAGAGGCAGGTAACTGCTGTTAAGTTTGAAAGGCATTTAATTGCGGTTTGGTTTGAGAGACAGGTAATAGTTGTTGGTTGAGAGGCGGGCAATAGCAATTTGGTTTGAGAGGCAGGTAACATCGGTTTGGTTTGAGAGGCAGGTAACATCGGTTTGGTTTGAGAGGCAGGTAACAGTAGTTTGGTTTGAGAGGCAGGCAACAGTGGCATGTTTTGTGATAGCAGGCAGCAGCCAGTCAGCAGAAAGTTGAAAGGCTTGCATGGCAATCAGGGGCAGATTGGATGGGCAAGCAACAGCTGCCTGCATGGCGGGAAGCATTTGGGCTGCATGCCATCATAAGCTGTGCATGTAATAATACAATCACTGAAGAAAAGCATTAGAAGTACCGTACCCATCGTACCGCATTCACACATAACATTCTACTCATGAGAAAAGTAGCAGCTGTGAAGTCCTGTACCCACCACACCACCATCGCATTTGGCCCCAACGCCTTACGCATGGCTGCCCTGAGGTAGCCGACAAAGTGCAGCATGGCCGGCACGAGCGCCACGGGCAGCGTGTTCTCGATGTTGATGAGCCAGCCCTCAAAGCCGTGGAACAACGCAACTGCCACTAGCTGATCCGCGGCCTGGAGGAGCAAGGAGCGGCGTGACGCGTGGTGTGAGGCAGGGTAGGGTGTATGCTGAGTGGCTCGGCTGCTCTTAGATGACCTGATAATACAGCGGCTTCAAGGCCTCCTGTCGAACAACGCAACAGCGACCAGCTGGCCGGCTGATGCAGCTGATGTGTATCTTAATGGGCATTGGGATGTATGCTGATGGGGGAGAAAATTCTTAGATACTTTCCTGAAGTTCTGGTACCAGTATCTGATATTAAGTGGGTCATTACAAACAAGTTAAGCCGCAGCTTATGAAGGGCTACTGGATAGTGGCTCCAGGTATCAGGGGTCAGAGCGGCGCTTATGCCCTCTGGATTCAAGTTGCGAGGGTAATTTGCGGTGAGTCAGAATGAAAGGGTTCGCGCTTCGGTATTAGGGTTAGCACATTCAGGGTTCAGTTAACATATTTAGGGGTGAAGGGTGCTCAATTTGGGATGCAAAGGTTTGGCAGTTTTTTTTTACAGAATGAACCACCCCCTAGACTATAATTACCTTTCCATAAATGTACATTGACTGTGGTGTACTGCTTCCTCCGGGCACAAAAAATGACAAAAAATCTTGATTTCCGACTGAAACTGGCGTTGACTATCGAGAACGGGTGTATGTTACAAAGTCAACACAACCACCCATGGCCTTCTTTGATTCGAAATGGTCACGCGGAGCGAACCGGGAGAGAGCGGAGAACCAAAAACGACCCTCTCAACTAAACCCTACCAGAGGCGCGACACAATTAAGAGCAGCTAAACAGTTGAACCTCTCACCCCTGAACAACGCTAATTTTGAGGGAAGGCAATGCGCATCAACTGTACCGCTGATAACCAGGTGTAACAAACAATTTGGTCAGCACCATATTTATTGCCGCAGCTCGCAAGTCCCTACATGTCCCCTCGCCCCCCAGGCAGTGCAGAGCCTCTCAAACCCTTAACAATTGATCCCTACAGGAAGGCCACGGAAAGCAGTCAGGGTTCAGCGCTTTGTGTTTCCCAACAGTGTTCAATATGTCAAACTTTTACAAATTTACTTGTGCAAGTGCGCACCGGTATTTTTAAATTGGCTTTAGAGGTCAATCATGACAGCACTATCACAGAATGCTGCCTCTCCCACACTCGCCTGGTTGAAAAAAAGAAGTAAATGAACCCCTCACCCCCCTAGAACCCTTCACCCCTAAACCACATTCCAATGTCTTGTCAATAATGAACTCTGAACCCTATACCACACTGATTCGCTTGGGCGTCTAGAAGCTGGCTCCCGATGGGGATTCTATCTGGGGCCAAGCCCCGAAGTTCTGAAACGCTCTGCCGCATCCTCGTTGCGTTCTTCATTGGAAACTTGCACAAATTGAAATATTCATGATACCGGTAGTTCAAGGCCACTAGCCAACTGTGTTTCAGTCGCATGTAGAAATATCAAGGATACCGGTACTGCATAAATGTTCAAGTTGGCAAACCTCAATCGAGCACACTGCCACACACAAAACAAGATGAATACCCAAACTTCAAAGTCACCACTACCGGTACTGTAATCACTTGCTGACTCTGTTTCAGTTATACAAAATTTACTTGGTGAGCTTAAGAAGGGACCCGGAGATTGGTCCGACCTTTAGTTGTCACTCGCCCAACCTTTGATGTTCAGAGAACATGCCGTGTTCAACATGCCGCATATTCGCTGTACAATTTGCACGAATCAAGTGCACGCAGAATGTTTTGCTGTACCTTATGCGTCTGCTTCTTGAGGTGGCCGATCCAATATGAAGGACACCCTATGCAAACAGTGACCTTCCTAACGCACTTCAGCGGCCAGTGTAGCGTCCCCAGTTTAGTGTGGCGGCGGTGCAGCCTTGTGCCATATGATTATATAAACAGGTCCTATCGGTAACCTAGGCCTTTTATATCGGATTAGCAAAACCCCTGGTCTCGGATTAGCAAAACCCCTGGTCTAGGGTTTTGCTCATCCACTAGAATCGCCCATCTGATGAACTTTCCACTCACCCTACTGGTTGCCAATGGCGACCGCTCGCCTTACATTAAAAAACACTGGCACTCACCCGGCCGGCCGGTTATGAACCCCAAACCCTTCACCCTAACTGTTACCCACGTAGTTGATCTTGGCCGTGCTGGACAGCAGCGTCTCACATATCCTGCGCCCTCCGCCCCACTCAGTGATGAAAGTACCGAGCACCTAAACAGGGGGGAAGGGAGGGGGGGAAGGGCCAGTGTAGATCCCAGCACGGTCGTTTTCAGATCCCAGACAGATCATTTCAGATCCCAGCCGGATGATGTCAGAGCCAAGCCGGATACTTGCAGATGCCAGCTACGCTATTACAGATCTAAGCCGCATCTTGTTTCCAGATCCCAGTCGGATCGTGACAGATTCATCATTTCAGATCCTGGCTGCATCATAAGTCATAACAGATCCAAGCCGGATCGTTTTGGATCCCAGTCGGATCATGACAGGTACCGGCCGGATCTCTGACCACGACAAGAAGCAACGCGATAGACGGGATGTGCAGCCACCGGTCAACAGAACCAGATCCCGCGCTGCCGTCACACGTCCAACCAGTCAAATACTTACAAGGCCCTACACCAATAATACATGTTCTGTACCTTTACCGGTTGCCCAACTTTGTTCGGCAGTTCCGATGGTGGAAGCTCAGTTTGGCCAGACTGCTTATTGCATTTCTTGGCTCGCCTAGCAAGGGCCGAAAGGGTCGACAGGGGCAAGAATCGACGCTGCTTAGGTCACGCACTCACATCGCCAACGCATCTACATAAATACTAGAATAATGAATGGGGATGCACACAAGCGAGATCTTGCTAGCACACCGGTGTATATAACTGTGTGACAAAACGCTCTGTGCAAGCACGCGTGGATGAGATAAAACAGATGTTCCCTCCTGGGCTCCCGGGGGTGCGGTTACAGGGTTGGGAGGTGTCGGGCTGCCTCTAGGGCAGGGTAAACATTTCAAATTGTTTGGAGCTTGAGGTTCGT
The DNA here is from genome assembly GCA_037349105.1 of Limnomonas spitsbergensis. Classification (NCBI taxonomy): domain Eukaryota; kingdom Viridiplantae; phylum Chlorophyta; class Chlorophyceae; order Chlamydomonadales; genus Limnomonas; species Limnomonas spitsbergensis. Next base: position 790,290 of record JAYJMM010000022.1, on the reverse strand, counting down.
CAACTGATGTCACATAAGCATATGAGCCGCATCGACGCCCTCAGACTGTGAACCCTGAAAGATAATGCAATCACACACGAGCCTTTGACAGAGATAAACCATTTTTATCGCCGAACCCTGACCGCAAATATATACAGCCCCTGACCAAAGCAATAACATCTAAACCCTCATCCCCAAATGCAACCACACAGGCTCATACAAACCCTAATAGAAGCGATAGTAGTCCCTGAACCCCAAACCCCGCCCGCTGGCCAGCCACCGCCCCTTTGCTCCCTCACCTTGACTCCATTGCGGTGTGCTGCCGCAATCCAGCCTGGTGGCGGTACAGCTACTGTTGCGTGTGAGAAGTACACAAAGCTGTCGATGCAACCCCAGTGCCACAGTCGATAAAAGTTGGGGTTCGTGGCGCCTTGGATGAAACTGCAACATAGGAGTAGGGCGCTTAGGGTGACGTGCTTAGGGTTTGTGGCACCCTGGGGGGAATAGAATTGCAGTGGAACGGGAAGGGGGGCGGATAAGGGGCCAGGGGAAGGAATGGAGGCAGAGGGGGAGGGAGAAAGGGAGGGAGTGGGGAAGTGGGACGAAGTGAGCTGGGGCCTGGGGGGAGGGGAGGTTTAATGCCACATAACATTAACTGTATACGTGGTTGCCTTCCCCGATCATTAATATTGTATGGGCGTGAGGGGTGCAGTTAAACACAACGTACATACATTATACCGGTGTACCGGTACCGTAGAGTCGCATTGCCTTCCCTCATAATTAACGTTGTCAACAGGTGAGGGATTCATCAAATATGAATTCTCGCTATGTCAAGGCCAGTGCCAGTCGGACATGCGGTGTTTTGTCCATATTTGGGCCCGAGGATAATGAAATAAAATTTAAATTAAATAACCAATTAATTCAGACCCGAGGGAATCATCGGTAGGTCAAGATTTACCAAACATATGTCATTTTTACAGCAATGAATTGAACAGCGTAGAGCAACATCCAGCTGACCTGTCGTCGTGGTAGCCGTTCGCCATGTCGTGGCACACCAGCAGCTTGGGCCTGCCGTTACCCTCCCCTGGGGACAGCAGCAGGGGCGCATTGTACGTGCAGCTGTGCTGCTGGTCAGGGGCAGAGGGTGGCCGCCACGCCAGAAGCTCCTCCAGCGAGTGAAGCGGTGCGCATCGTGGGGCCGGCGGGGGGGCGCCTGCTGGTAGGGGAGGAGGGAGGCATAGGATAAGGGAGCACAGGGAGGGAGGGAGGGGAGCCTTGTAGGAAGGAGGGGACAGAGGGGGAGGGGGGCGAGCGGGGGAGCGGTCACCTGCATGCCAGGCGGCGGGCAGGGAGTCGTGCAGCAAGACTATTCAGGAGGCTCTGATGATGCCAAGAAACAGCTCTGATCGAGCAGGTCCAGATGAGGGGAGAAGATTCAACACAGAGCAGGAGGTTTAAGCCAGGGGCTTGACACAAGGAGATCTCATTATTTGTAAATCGGAATCTCAACCTGAATCTCTTAGCCAGCAGCTATAAAGGGTGAGACAAAAACCACTCAAAAGCTAAATTAATGCAAAATTAGAAGTGAAGATTACAGTGATCTGGAATCAAAATGTACATCAGGGGGTTGTATATCAAGTGCTCTAAATCAGTGTCTCGAAACCGAGATCTCTTAACTAGAAGCTCATTATCAGGATCTCTACATCAGAAGCACTTAGGTCCGGCCCCTGAGTGGGGCAGGGCTGAAGCGCATCTTTCAGGCCACTGCATCCTGTTTATTTTAGCAATCTTCAATTGCAATTCAGCAACATCATGGCCTGCGGCCAAGGCGGCCTGGTGCAGCAAGCTATGCTGCTTGGTCCACCAGCTGCAGGCAGATCCAAGTTTGGTCGCCATCGGCCCAATGGACGCTGTCCAGCAGCCTAACAAAGGTGGTCTGGTGCACCAGTATGAGGCGCAAGCCATTACGGACATCTTGCGCAAGCGGTCCGTACTGGCTTCCGCCTCATTCTTCAACATAAGATACGCACAGTTATAGACTTACAGCCCTCCACCCCTATGGATATACCCTGCAACCCGCTTCACACCACCCCTCACACATTTTGGCACTTAATAGCCAGCCCTACAGGCCTTATTTCATACTCGTCTCACACCCAGAGCTTCACTTGGGCACAATCTTCTTTCTGTCTAGCCGAAACCTTGTGTGGTTTGTGTGCTGGTTTGCTTGTTGGTTTGGTTGGGTGGTTGGCTCGTTGCACTGAGATCTGGGCGTTCAGGAACTTACCCCCTGGTATCACCGACGGGTCCGGAGCTGATGGGGCTGCGCTGCGTCCATGCGCTGAGGCCTGCATGGGCGCATGGAATGCATGAGCGCATGGTGTGCATTGAGAGTCTTGGATCACATGGAGTGCATGGGCGCATGGATCACATGGAGTGCATGAGCACACAGGAGGCATGAGCGCATGCAGTCTATGTGGGCGTAAAGTGTGCATGACAACTTGCGGGGGCGCATGATGTGGTTTCGGTGAGAATTTGCCGCAACCATGGAGGAGGTTGCCACATGACTAGCATCTCCTATGCACATTGGAACATGCACCAGCTCCGAAGGTCCATACTGCAGGATCGACGCGGATTCGGTGGGACATCATAATTACTGATCACCACGTGCTTGCGGATGTCGATTAAAAACCCACAACTTGATCGATACATGCATTGTAACGGCGTATACGGTATGCAGCAATGCGCCATAGCTGCACCGTTCCGTTAACCCTCACATCCTTAGGGGGGCCGTTTTCTTTCGTCACGCATGGCAGTAAACGGGCTTTGATAACAGGATCGCACAGCCTACCCAGGGGTTCAAAGCCGTAGCCAGGTGCTGCCAGAGGTCAATTACGAGCTCTCGAAGATACCCCGCTACGACTCGCGATCTTCTAGGGTTCAGCAGGATATCGGAGTAGTAGTAAGCAGCTGCTGAGGCCCCGACAGTAAGTCCGACGCAGACAGAGGCAGATTGCCTCGTCATACACCGCATGAGTGAAGCTCTCCTGGACTACTAAAACATAAGATATATCTGAGGCGTCCAGCGTAAGAATTCGCGGCTTGATGAATAAGCTCCGAAGAAACGAGAGAAAGAAATCGCCTTGCGTAGCTTGATGAATACGGCACTGGCATCTCCCAAACCCGAGATGCCAGTGCCGTAGTCTCAGCTCCAAACCTGCTCCCAACTTTCACATACGGTCAGGAGGTAGCAGTCGTTATTAGTGCACAATGTTGCAAGTGCTGTAAGATAGCCCTCCTCAGCATCTGTCCTGAGCAGCTTATCATGCCACGTGTCGCCTCCTCAAAATCCACCTCCTTGCCAGCCTCATTACCCTTGCTCAATGTTCATCACGGTTAGGCTCAACAGCCTCTGATTCGTCTAATTCAGGTACCACTTCTGTACTATTGTCTTTGCCACTCCCCTGGACACATTGTTAAATCTCGGATTCTCGTGATGGCCCTAGAGTTGGGGACAGGGCAATGATTAACAGATTAAGCATGTCTGCGTAGGTGTATAGCCCCTAGGCCCCAGGTACCGTAGTCACGGACGTATTTCGTTGTTTTAATCGTTGTTCAGGGAGCAACGAAATCAATTGCGAAAACGTGTCTGACTGGAATTTTCATGTAAAGTGGCAACGAATCAAAAAAATCGCCAAAACAGCGACTTTTTAAGCAACAACAAACTTCGAAAACAACGAAACACGTCCGTGACTACCGTATATCTTCCAGGCCACAGCCCACATGAGAAAGGAGATCAAAATGAATGGCCATGGAGCAAACTGACCCTTCAGCTCCTTGTAAATGAAGATATAAATAAATTAAATAAATAAATGTATAAATAAATGTAAATGAATAAATATAGCCATGAGCCAAGACACTTGACAACCCCTTCTGACTGCGCAGCACAAGAAAGGGCTGCTGGCTCAGGGCCACAGAGCGAGGAGGTGACATTTAAGGTGCAAACGCCCCATGCTACAACAAGCAGTCTAGCGTGTCTCCCACGTTAGAGCGATCGTTAGCTTCAGGCGCAAACATTCTCATGCATATGACGGAAACAGATACCGTATGTTCCCGTCAGTGCTACCTCCTGGTGCTACCTTGATCAAAATACATACCTCAAAAGTGATACTTCACCTGTGTATACTGGTACCCATTGATTTCGCGTATGCACTGACAAGAGGGATCCAGGTGTCCTAGTGACTAGTGTGCTGCTTGGCTTGCATAGCTCGACCTGGATACCAGGGGGAAAACGAAGCACCCCTAGGAGCATTAGAATAAATAGAACAATACAGCTAAGGACCGAAGCTGCATCTCTGCCGTCAACATCAGGCCTGCTGGATAGATTGCCATGTCTAGGACTGCTTTTTAGTCCAGGCCTTCTTGAGTTAGTTCAATCTTGAGAGGCTCTATCGGAGGTTATCATATGATGGAGAATACCCCAGGGTTGAGCGCTAATGTTTTTTTATCACTCTTAAGCCACACATAAGCTCCATGATGGCCTACAGCCGAGGGGGCCTGGTGCTGGTAGCCCCGCTGCTTGGACCATTGGCTGTCGGCGGGTCCAGGGCTGGTCCATTGTGGCCCAGTAGTGGGCTGGTGGCCACTGGCGACCCCGCCAAAGTGGTATGGCATGCAGTAAATTAACGCTGCAAATAACATATTACATGCAGTTTCGTACTTTCGTGTTGTTGTAGATATTGTTGACATGGATGTTCCAGAGGCTGGGGATCCCTTTGACCGGCCTTTGACCTCACTGTCGTGTTTCATTACCCTTGCTGCTGGAATCATCAACTCAGGGTCCAGGCAATAAGCCTCCAGACAGAGTTTGAGCCTTCATCGGGAAATCTCCCCTTACGGCAGAAATATAGAAAAGCCCCCCATGAAAGTTTTGATCCCCACCTGATCCTGGTGGATCCATGCTATTCAACGCCGCACACATGATCGTTTAGAATCATCATCGGCGTTTACAACATGGGCCTGCCGCTTATCGATATGGCTGGTACCTCCCAGGCCATGGCAATCACGGCCAGGTGTTTTGCAGGAAGAATGGATCAGACGGCTAGGAGATGAGGGGCATGCTTGCATGCATTCAGTGCGGGCATGTGGGCAGAGGACGTTTTTACAGGCCAGGTAAATGCTGTACAAGCTGTCACAAAAGATTGCAAGGAAGGAGGAATGAAAGAGGAGGTTAACATCATGACCACTGTGTTGAGCATGATGGTAAATAGTGTTGGTTAAGCTTGTTGAATTTGAAGAATGAAGAACAACACTGTCTCCAACCTGATGTGTATTATGGGCAGGCACACCTAGCAAGTCAGAAATACAAGCTGTGTCTGGTTTAAATGAGCCATTACGGTAGTGCAGCAAGGCTAGTAACATGTCCAGTCAAGCTGCTGGAGCGTAGCCAGGAGGTAGTAAGTAGCGGGCCCAAAGCCCCAAATAAGGGTGGGTGAAAACTGGCAAGGTGGCAACATAGGGGCGGAGATTGAAAAGTAGAGTTTCAGGCAGAAACCTTTGCTTGGTTGGAAAGTACAGTAACGGATCGCGGTAACGGATCCAGGAGAGTATTCCTGGGCGGCCGAAGGGGTGGTGGAGGTTGTTGAGAGGTGATTGCAGAAAGAGGGTGGAAGATTGTAGCGGTAGGAGGATGGGAGGGTTGAGGGGGAAGGTGGAAGGTTTGCAAGGCCTTCAAGAGTACTGACCAAGTGAAGAGCTGAGGGCCACATTGATTGGCCTTCACGTGGGAGGATGGGACAGAGAAGCATGAGAGCGTGGGGGCCGGTGAGGTCCTGGGGCGAAAAATGCACGAGGATGATGGGTTTGGTATTGGCTTGGTTCAACTTCCAGGAAAAAGTGCAGACTGAGTAAATGATGAGAGGCGCCACGCTGGAGCTATGATGACTGTGCAGGTGGGCAGATGGTGGATTGTCGGGAAGGGGGCCAGACAGGTGAGGGGGTGAAAGCGCTGGGTAGAAGCCCTAAAACCTAGTCCAGGCATCCGAACCCGTTTGACAGAGGTCACGCGATCGCAACTTGATAGGCGATATCGACATGTTGCAAGGCCAGGCTCACACTTACAGGCCTCTGTCGCGGACTCAAGAGCCGTCCCACATATTTCGTTCACCGCTCGTCAGCAGCAAGATCGGCCAAGGGAAAGCCAGTGCATTCGTGAATACTGCAGATATCAGCAGGTAACAAATGAATATCATCAAACCACTGAAGTATGTCGAGCTTTTAGGGTCGAGCAGGGGATAAGGAGGGCATATGCTGATGGGATCCTCCACCATTCATCGATTCAGGGGAATTCAGACAAAGACGTGTACAAGGGTCGTCACAACTCGCGTGGCTCGCATGCTAACCTCCATGGACGAAAGCACGATCCAAAACGTGAGTTTTACACGAGGAAACGTTCGTTTCAGCCGCTTGTAATGTCCAGCAATTTGGTATTCTGGAATCGATGAAGACATGATGGAGAGTTTTGATAGGTGAAGGAGCACATGTCAATTGACCTTGTTTTTTGTTGTTGCCCCATCCGTAGGAGATCAGCGGGTCGACGATCGCAGATACTCCTGAGTGGCAGGCGCTGCTGGAGCATGTGTCAGAGATTGATAAAACGTGGGTGTTAATCTTGAGATCTCTCCTGTGACGAAATTGATCACACTCTTCTGCAGGCACTTGCGGGATTTGATGTCGGACGAGAGGAGGTGCATGTCCTTAATCAAAGAATGTGAAGGTGTATATGCCGACTTCTCCCGTCAGCGTGTGACAACCGAGACAATGAAGGTGGGGCCCTTTCACAATTTTGAGACCTCCTGGGACAATGCTTTGCAGCAGGGAGCTGACCAATTCATGATGCCATGCGTAGCTTCTGATCAACCTTGCTGAGGCTGCTGGACTGAGAGGGAAGATCGATGCCATGTTTAATGGAGACCCCATCAACAGCACTGAAGACCGCGCTGTCTTACATGTGGCGACAAGGGCTAGGCGGGATCAGGTGAGCCGTGTGCCTTGCATGCCAAAAATATTTTGTGTAGGGTGCCTCAGCTACCACCTGGTGTACAGCTGTTGGGGGCTTGGGACCTGGTGTACCTAGCCATGTTGCTTGGACCAGTTTGGTTAAAATTCCGTCTTTCTTAGGTGGTCTTGTGCACAAAAACAATAAAACTGCGAGTTACGATGCATAAAATGGGGCCTACAGTTGATGTCCTGTAGTGTATCGCCCTTGACTGAACAGCTCACCTCGTTCCTTTGCAGATGATCATGGCCTGTAACACGTTAAATTAACACTGCCTGCTACTGTGCCCAAAAAGTATGCCTCGACTTCATGGCCCACTTGATTCCTTTTTCAGAAAATCATGGTGGACGGCAAGGATGTTGTGCCAGAGGTGTGGGAAGTGCTGGACAAGATCCGGGCGTTCTCTGACAAGGTCCGCAATGGAGAATGGCTGGGTGCCACTGGGAAGCCCCTCACGAATGTGGTGGCCATTGGCATTGGCGGCAGCTTCCTCGGACCCCTCTTCGTCCATACAGCCTTGAAGTGAGTGGGGATGATGTTACCTTCCATATTGTCATGTAAAATCCACCAAGCTGAAGGACGGAATGAACCATGGGCAGCATTTGTTTTGAATAGGTGATCGGACAAGAGTCCCGTCCTTTTCGCCAGGATGTGGATCTGTAACGCGGTGTCCTCGCTGCAGGACGGAATTCATGGCGAGCAAGCAAGCTGCGGGCCGGCAGCTCAACTTCCTGGCCAATGTGGATCCCATCGATGTTTCTCGTGCCCTCAAGGGCCTAGATCCCGAGGAGACCCTAGTCGTGGTTGTGTCCAAGACGTTCACGACCGCCGAGACCATGCTGAATGCGCGTACAGTGCGCCAGTGGCTCAGGTCCCACTTGGGTGAGATGGAATCAGAAGCCTCTGAAAACTTGTATTTTTAAGCAGACGTTGTTTTCGTTTGTTGACACAACAATTGAGGCTGGGGATGTCCTTTCAGTCATTTAACGAGGATAGTATCTGTAAGCCCCCCCCCCGTGTCTCTTTAGGTCGCCCGATCCGGTACCCTAGGAGCTATGTACGGGTACATTTGTTTTGTGTACAGGCCTGTAGGGGATGGTATCACCGGTCTAATTGCTTTTGCCCGTGCCCGTCAGGCCCTGCCTTTGCTTGTCCCCTTGCGAATCCTGACTGCTTCCCCCTGCTCCCTCAGGCCCTGACTGTGTGTCCAAGCACATGGTAGCTGTCAGCACCAACCTGAAGCTCGTCAAGGAGTTTGGAATCAACCCTGACAACGCCTTTGGATTCTGGGACTGGGTGGGCGGGCGCTACAGCGTCTGCTCGGCTGTCGGCATCCTGCCCCTGGCCCTCCAGTACGGCTTTGACATCACCGAGGAGTTTCTGAGGTGAGGGCTGCATTGAGCGTGTGATCGATTTCGCCTGACAGCCGTCGTGGTATATGGTGGTATTGCCAGAGGGTCTTGTGTGTAAGACCAGTCCGGTGTTGCTTCCCAAAGCTAAGGTATCATCATTGTCATCCGCCCTTAAGAGCTGCAAGTGCCTGTCCCCCCTGTGGCCCTTGGGACTGCAACTGCCTGTTCCTCCTCTGGCCCTTAAGACTGCAATTGCCTGCCCTACTCCAAGCTTGGGACTGGAACTGCCTGCCCCTACTCCGGCTCTTGAGGCCTGCAACTGCCTGCCACTATTCCGGCCCCTTAAATTGCCTGCCACTATTTGTTTTTTAGTGCTTTTACTTTCGCGGCCTACGGCCTTGAGGGCCTGGTGCACGAGGCCCTCAAGCTTAGGCCTTTGGCTGAAGGCTGGTCAAAAGCTTGGTCCCTGAAGGCCTAGCTTTGCCCACCCCCCCCCAAAGTTGGTCTGGCACCTACTGCAGTACGCTGCTGCTTGCCCTCCTCTGCATTCTCCAGGGGTGCCCACAACATAGACGACCACTTCCGTAACATGCCTTTTGAGAACAACCTGCCTGTGCTCATGGGCCTCACGTCCCTGTGGAACATCTCCTTCATGGGCTACCCTGCACTGGCCATCCTGCCCTACTGCCAGGTGAGAGGGCCCTACTGTCCTGCTGCCAGGTGAAAGAGGGGTACTGCCAGGTGAAAGAGGGTCATACCACCATAGTGCCGGGTGAAAGAGGACAGTGCTTATCTTCGTTGGCTATGCAGCCTTTCAGGTACAGTTCAGCTGCGTTTTGACTGAGAGGGGCAGTTGGCCTGCAGAAGGTGACATTGTAGTAAAGAATTAAGGCTGACAGAGCCTTGTGAAGGAGCTCGCTGTGGGGTACATGGAGCCACGATGTCCTTGATTTGAAACAGGGTCATCCATGGTGAGCTTCATGATGACGATTCAGACGCCCTCGGTTCCTGCAGGACGATGGTAAGGATGCTGCAGTGGCACGTGCGTGACATCTTGTGGAAAGCCCAAGTGCATAATTTGTCATGCACTGAAAACAAACCTGAGGATTCGACTCACAAGTCCATCCCTTTTATCGTTCCCAGGACCTTGCCCCCTCGCTACCAGCATTGCCATCGACCGGAGGGGGTTCAATAGTTCTCAATAGTTCAATAGTTTTCTCATCAACCTCTTATCTTACCACAGGCCCTGTCCAAGCTCGCCCCTCACTACCAGCAAGTCTCTATGGAGAGTAACGGGAAGGGGGTGGACATGCAGGGGCGGCCCTTGCCTTTCGGCACCGGAGAGATCGACTTTGGCGAGCCCGGCACCAACGGCCAGCACTCGTTCTACCAGCTTATCCACCAAGGCCGCGTGGTGCCCTGCGACTTCATCGGCATTGTGCGCAGCCAGCAGAGCGTGTTCCTCAAGGGGGAGATCGTCAGCAACCACGACGAGCTTATGTGCAACTTCTTTGCACAGGTGAGCGCAAGACTCCCAAGCAGCCCTGCCCCAAGCGCGCCAAAAATTAGTGAAGTACACAAATAAGGGAATTGTTTACTGGTATCTTAACACCAGTGTTCTGGGATCCATGTCTGGCCGGGCCACTGACATGCTGTGCTGTCATTCTGTGTGCATATTCCCGGCATGTTCCCACATCCAGGCGACTTACTAGCCGGCCAGGCCGTTGACTTGAGTGTTGCTTTATGAGCTTGGTCCTGCGGTGATGCTAAACATTGAACGCAACGGGCGTTCCCTGCCATTTGTCCTAGAATTTATAAACAGGGCCCCCCTTGTATCAAATGGCCTCCCCGCCATCCCTTTATCAAAATCCCATCCACCCTTTGTATTATCCAGGCTGATGCCCTTGCGTACGGGAAGACTCCCGAGCAGCTGCGCTCTGAGAATGTCCCAGACTACCTCATCCCCCACAAGGCCTTCACCGGCAACAGGCCGTCCCTATCCATCATGATGCCAAGCTGCAACGCGTACACGGTCGGCCAGCTGCTGTCCATGTATGAGCACCGCGTGGCGGTGCAGGTAAGATGCTTTGTAGGAACAAGCGTGGGTAAGTATGGGTCGTGGTTTGTGTTTGAGGCCCTCCATGACGTAATGGGTTATGAATTGCCCTGTTTTCCCTTCGTCTCGAGGAGCAAAGGACTGGTTCTTGATTTGGCTTAATCCTCGTGCACATCAGTGGCACTCATTAATCAATGGGGCCCATCTGTGGCTTGCTGCCTTTGATAGGGTCTAAATAGGGCATTATCTGGGACTGATCCGGGATATGTTCCCATGGCAGGGGTTCATCTGGGGCATCAACTCGTTTGACCAGTGGGGCGTGGAGCTGGGCAAGGTGCTCGCCTCCAAGGTCCGCACCATCATGAACCAGTCGCGCACCAAGAGCCGCGTCATCGTCCCCTCCGATGGCATCAACTATAGCACGGCACGCATGATCAACAAGTACTTGGAAGGGAAGACGCAACTGCTGTAAGTCGCGAGCAGCATGACATGCAGCTTTGACATTTTGCTCATGCCAGTCATGTTGATTGACTGTGGAGTGTGGATGCTGAAAAGGATGGGTTTTCGTCGACATCTGGATTGGCTTGCTGCAGATGCTAAGACCCTTCTTGCCTTCTATCTTTGCAGGTACCCCGAAGGCCACGACACCTTCCCGGTAGATCTGTTGTGAAGTGGTTAAATTGGTTACATCGCCAAAAAGATAATGATTGCTGAGAAAATCCATGGGACTGGCTCGAAGCTCAAGCCTGGAGCCATGACTGAAGCAAGTGTGTATAGCAATATCCAAGAGTTTCGAAGTACCGGTAGCAAGTATGTATAGCAACATCAAAGATTTCTCAAGTAGCGGTAGTGCGATTACCGGAAGTGTCTGATGCCGTTATGCATCCGCCCTGATGATGTCTGGCATCTGCCCTGTTGAGATTCCCTGGATGTGGGCCTCTAGGAGCTTATGCCCATAAAGAGTCTCAGCATTTACTTGCATGTGTATGACAGATGCAATCTTGTGCACTTAAAACCTCCATTCTAGCAAGGATGCGCTGAGCAGTTGCACTGTTGTCAATGTCGTTACACCTCTAGGCCCTGCTAAAAAAATACTTGGCCGCGCGGGCGCTTAAGTGAAAGGGGCAGGAAAAATACACAAGAACATATGTTTTGTGAGGAACCATCCTTATCATGCAACCTACCCAATGGTGTAGCTACCACCAGATCTGTACAAATGGTAGCCACTATTCATTGGTGCCCCCTGGTTACCCAGAAGTATTGTTCGAGCTTCCGCCTTGAGGTTTCAGGGGAGACTGATTCAATACCGTAGGCCGTTTATTGAGAAGCAATGAAATGGATGACTTTCGGGGACCAAGCAGAGGAACGGACAATTAGTTATCAACAACATGTGAACCTCCCCATTCCGGAATCCCCGCTCCCCCAACTGCATGCTTCTCTTTTTGTCCACGTAGCAAAGGCTTTCAGACACGCGCATGCATGCTGTACCTGGCTTGTTCCTCACTGATCATTTACTACCCTGTCTTTTTGGATCCTTGGTAGAATTTGCTTTTCAAACAACCTTTTACAGACGCCCTGAGCAGTGGGGGCAGGCGCGCGCACGGCTCAGATACGAGTCAAACGGAGGGATACCGGTAGAGAACTACTAGTGAGTTGTGTTGGGTGGGGTTGCAACCCAGGTAGCCCACGTGAGCGGGAGCCCTCGTACTGCCTTTCCTTGTTGGAGGGGTGTAATGTCCTTTGTGGTCCTTTCCTTCTACTCTTTTGTCAAAAGTTGCCTCCTCCCAACTTCTCTGTTAAGGTGCCAACGCGGCTGGGCCTTTTGAGCAATCAAACCCTAGAGACATTACATGATGAGAGGGAGGAGTGACAGGTAAGGGACACAGATTGTGTGTGTGGGAGGGATGAGGGGGCCAAGGGAGGACATGTTGCGGAAGCCTGTGAGGGAGATGTCGGTTAGTTGCCGTACTCACGTAACCTATTGCTACACCACGATTCTACCGAGACCAATTTCATGGCAATTCGTCCTCTAACAGCATTCGCGCATTACAATTAGGCCTATTATTTCTCGTGTTCTTAACTTCATTGTTAACAGCTCGTGAATACTTCGGCACGTCCTTCGATTTTGCACACACACCTTCAGTGAGCTCTCGAACGAATCTCACACTCGCTCGATTACAAAGCTCGCTCTCGCCTGACTCACGGCGCGAGATTCACCTGCCAACCGCTCGAGTGCCCCTTTCGACCATGGACGAGATGGTCAGGGAGAAGAGTCGACCCTGGATGCTGCCAGTGGTAAGCATGATACTCACTATTTCAGAGCCGGATGGACGTCCATGTGGGATGGTTGACCAGCAGGCAGCAGGGACGTCAGAGAAACATTATGGTGTGCTGGAGTATTATGCCGTCTTATCTTGGCATCTTGCTGGCCATGACAATAGATTTGCGTACCCATCCATCTCACAATCTGATAAGCTCCCCCCCATTGCCCTTCACTTGTTTTTTCGATAAGGGACGACGGATAGCAGGGCTGGTAAAGACGACCCTGGCAAGCACCAAGCGCTTCCTCCTGCGGGTAAGGGAACGAACTAAAGCTTTTGCCTTCAGCGCAAGCAATCAATTGGTTGTTGTTTTCGCATCATGTTTTCTGAATTGTTAACTTGCCAACTGGAACGGCCAATCAGGCTTCGGCAAAGCTTGGCTGTCATTTGCAATTTTGCATGCCTGCTTGTAAAAGTGAAGCTGTTTCGAAATTTCGCAGGAACTAGGGCGACCAAGCCCCGACGCGACGTCTGCTGATGGGGTCCCACCTCGACGACGCTGTGTCTCCATCAGGATTCGGAAACCAGCTTCGTCGGCCGAAGGTAAGTTTACCGCGTGGCGGGTAGGCAGCTTAAGCCTTTGGACCTGCAGGGTCGACTCTTTCGAGACCAAAACGAAACACTCTTTATTTTAGGGCTCTCAGCCTCTTACGCTACAATTCAGCTACAACCCAGACAATGGCCATCAGGGATTGGTGCAGGAAGCCCTTTTGCTTGGGCCACCAGCAGTAGGCCAATCGAGGTTTGGCCTCCATCCCCTGGCTCACTGGTGGCAGCCTGCCTGGCTAACATGGTTTGCTGTGCACTAAATAAGCAAACACTGCAATCCCTCCCTGCTGCACTTTCCAACAACAGGTGTGTCCATGATGCCCACAGTGCATACTGCTTCACCTAGCTCCTCGCAGAGCACGCCGGCGACTGCCATGAGCAACAGCAGCAGCAGGTGAGAACAGACCATGCAGCTTGCCACTCTGATGCAAGGCATGCAGGTAAGCTCGTCAAGGACTGCGTGCCTCTGATTACCTCAACCAACACATGATAATGGCTTGTATGACCATCCACTCTGTTGGACTCTTTGGCAGTTATGAAAGCCATGCATGCCTCCAAGGGTCATCCGAGTATTCAACAGTCGTGTGAGACGGGCATCCACACTTCTTGCGTTCGAGGCCGAGCCTTTTTTAGCAGGGCCCAGAGGTGTAATGTTATTGACTTCTTGCGGACATTTCATTCTTCCAATGTTTACTGCGCATAACCTGAACTGGTACAGCTCCTACCTAGCTCCTTTGACAGGCCTCATTATTCCGCCTCGCTCATCCTTTAAATTTTCGATGTCCTCCTGTTTGATTCTTCAGCCAAGATCTGCAGGATCTGCCAGATATGCAGGATCAGCAGGACCAGCAAGGTGCGTAGTGAAGGGCCATGTTTGCACTTCAGGCATCTTACCAGCATGGGATATGCATGCGCACACAATGCATTGTCTGTTGAGCTGCGACAGTCTGCAAAAATAAGTTTGCAACATGCCGGGGTGGAAACTGTGCTTCCTGTGTAGCTGGGCTGGCTTTTTAAAGACCAATACAAATCACTGTTTATTTTAAGGTGATTGATCCAAAACTTACCTGCAACCAAGCCCATGGCCTTAGTGGCTTGATTCAGTAAGCCCTGCTGCTTGGGCCACTGGCAGTAGACCCGACAGGGTTTGGTCCCCATTGGCCCAGTGGTGGCCGTCAGAGGTGGTCTGGTCTGGTGTGCAATTGAATACAAAAGCACTGCCCTCCCTCCCTGCTGCACTTCCCAACAGGTCTGTCCAAGGTGCCCGCGCTGCAAGATGCTTCGCCTTGCAGCTCCTGGACAAGCAGCTTGGCGGCACCCGAGATCAGCAGCAACAGCAGGTGAGACCAGACCATGCAGCATCCTACTCTGATGCAATGCATTCAGGCAAGCTAGGCAAGCAGTTCATGCCTCTGATGTTCTCAACCAGCATATGGCCATGGAGAGAAGCTTGTTGGGCTCTTTAATGAGTATGAAAGACACCTCACTTAATTTGGTATTCCTTGACCGTCGTGTGCCACTGACCAAATCTTGACTGGCCTGTCACCGGCACTGCTTACATGCATGGCACGAATAAAAAAGATATGTGAAGTTGAAGGCAGCCACACTTTTGACGTACATTTTCTTTGTCCACTGCTTAGTGGAAGAACATGCTTCTAGCTATCTCCTTTGACAGACCTCATTCTTCCTTCTCATCCTTTTTGATGTCCCTCTGCATGTGCCTTCACTCCCCTCAGCCAAGACCTACCGGATCAGCAGGATCAGGAGGCGACAGAGACCCGCATGCTGGATGCCTTCCCGGCTATAGCTGACAAGTTCCGTCAGTCGGCTGCAGAGTTGGCATTAGCAGAGAAGGAACTCAAGAGCAGGAAGGACATTTGCGATGGGCTGCAACAAAAGACTGCAGCCCTTAGGAGGACTATGGTCTTCAAGCCTAAGGTCAAGCTGGACATCGTCCAAGCCTCTGAGCTTGAGGCCGTCACGCTCCCAGATGCGATGATCGGCTCTGGCGCATATGCGAAGGTCTTCGGTGTGCAAAATGGGGACACGCCTTTTGCTTACAAGCAGGCAAAGGTGAGGAGTGTGACTAGGTATTCTGGTGTGCGTATTGGAGAGCGTGGAGTTCAAGTGGCGTGGCTCGTGGAACCATTGCTTGCCATGACATGCTGTGCCTGTCTAGACTTTTGCATCTGACGCCTGCGCCTTCCTCTTATGTCCCCTCTCATGAATGTAGGAAGGACGTGCCAGCATGGAGTGCATCCAGCATGAGGTGGTGGTCCTCCAGCACGTGAAGGGCCCAGGCATCATCGAGCTGGAGGCGGTCGTCCTGCATAACGGATCTTACTCGGCCCGCCCTGCCGTCGCGGGGTACATCATGCCGCGGATGGATGGGACCCTCCTGGGGCTCTTCCGGTGAGACGCATCAAACCCTGGGGCTCTCACATTGCGTGACCGGTATCATATGAACCAATTAGTGGTGTGCAGGGCAGTCAAACTAATTGGATTGTCATTGGTCAGTTCCATCCCACAGGGTGGATATCAATACCCATGTTTTGATGTCATCTCTTGTACCCCCTTCACATGACTATTTCAGCCAGGTTGCTCCGTCCTGCCAGTTGTTTTTCACATTTGCCAGTCTATCCTCCATTCCCTACTCATTGGGCCCTAGTTTAGGGTTTAGGGTTTAGCCCCATCCCATTGAGCCCAGCAGCTTGTTGACCTTTGCCTCACATAAGCTTTTCATGTTGCAGGTCGCCCTCCTGCAGTGCTGAGCTGACCGTCGGCCTGACTCTGCGATGTGTGGACAGCGTGATGAGCTTCCATGACGCAAGAGTGCTGCACCTGGACATCAAGGCGACCAATTTCCTGTTCAAGGTTCAGGCACCGCTGGAGTCATCCAGCAGCGATGACCTGTGCAGCTTTAAGGAACCAGGGCCAGGAGATATCGCCACATGCCATCTCAAGGTGAGGTGGGGGGATCTTGACCCTGAGCTGCTCGTCTTATGTGATGGGATGGCATGAAAGGAATATATATCTTACGTGTGAGGCTATTTAATATCCGGGTAGGCTTGGAGCTGAGAATGCATCAGTGACTTTGGTTGAACGGGTTCATGCTCTTCTGACTCATTCAACTTGCTTGACCATGCCGCAGCTGGCTGATCCTGGCCAGTCCAAGTTCATGGACCCTGACGGCTGTGTGGATGGGCCGACCATTGGCTCTCTCTCGCACCAAGCCCCCGAGTGTTTGAGAGACGGAAGGGTGAGTCCCTAGTTTGGTGGAGAGGGACCGTGGGCGTGTTTGACTTGGGTGTCCTCTACCATGGCTGGGCACAATGATCATGTCCTCCTCCAATTAGAAGGCTCGTGGTTTCTCTTCCACCTCAGTCCCCTTTGCCCTCAACATAATGCCATATTGGCAGGTCTGTATGTTGTCCCTTATACTCCTCTTTGCTACGCGCTCCCCATCACTCCATACATGCTGCCCAGGTTTCACCAAAAGCCGATGTCTACGCAGTGGGCTGCTTGCTGTACAACAGCATTAGCGGAAGCCCCCCATTTGCTGACATCTATGAGGCGGCTGGGGACAACTGCAGGCTAGCCCAGGCCCTCATGAGGAAAAGACTGCTGGCAGGCATCGTACCAGACGTGAGCATCAACCCCGCCAAGCTGGAGCCGTTCGGCTGCCATGGAGAAGCACTGCAGACCATGATGGAAAAATGTGTGCAGGCCGACCCTGAGCGCCGGCCAACACTGAAGGCAGTAGCCGCCACGCTGCAGTTTGTATTGACGAGTATGCAAAAGGAGGCTCTGGTGAACATGATGCCTTAGGGCTTTGTTCGACCAGAGCTCATGTCATCATGAGGGGGAGGACCTCGTGTGACGGCTCGCTAAGGAGTAATTGTCCCTTGTATGTGTCGTGGCGGCTAGGCCTCATCAGTCACGAGGGCCTAGTGTGTACATCTATGCATATGCTTCAGCATCGTGCAGTCGCTCTTGGCTGAGACTGCCACAGAGACTTGGCTGACCCACAGATGTTCAGATTCAAAATCATATCTGCCTTCAGATTGGGGTTGCAGTGTTTTACTAGCATATTGGGGAGACGGTGTTGCTTGATCAATAAGATGACGGGAGGCTGAAAGCCCCGACCTAGCAATCCTCCTTTTTCTGATGTCTTGTACATTGTTTCCCCCCTTTGTTTGTACCGGACATTGTTTTGTGTGTACAATAGTTTTGGATCCTGACGAAGGTTGCAGCTGATGTGGCGATAGTGCCTGTTAGTACCATGCATCCGACCTTTGCTTCAGGCTTACCTTTGTTGTCAACTTTTATCTCATTTAATTTGCCCTTTTGCCAGCTGTGACGTTGTTTGACATGTTTGCATGTGTTTCATGTCATTTACGTTACACCTCTGGCTCATACAAAGGCTTGGCCTCGTCCATGTCAGCGTCTAACTGTGTCGTTGGAAACAGAAAAGAAAGAGGTGACAAAAGAACAAGGGGGGAGGAAACAAAAAAGAAAATCGACAGATGAGCCCCCTCCAAAATGAAAGGCAGTCCACCCTCGAGCCTAGGCCGCAACAAGTTTATAACAGTCCATACCCCCTGGGCCCTGCTGAACGCTTGGCCACGTGTGGCAGGTAGGGAATGGGTTGGCTCAAGTCCAGATACCATGCACAGCCAGGTCCATGGTGCTGCCAGCCAGCCATGCCATCCTCCCATGCGAGGGGGGCAGGAACATGGAACCCGGCGATCTAGATGGGGGGAGTGAGAGGATCTTTTGGCCGGTTCGATCTCTCAAACTTTGGTTATGGATGCCACGGGCGATGTACCACTGGACCATTCCCCAACAAGTCCATAACGTTACACCTCTGGGCCCGCTCAAAGCTCGGCCGCATGGGCGCCCAACTGTTCAGAAGGGAGAAAAGAAGAAAAGAAAAGGAAAAGGGGGGGAAGTAACAAAAGAAGAGGCCGGGAAGGCAAAGAAGACCAAGTCCGACACCTGAGTTCGACTAGAGAGAATCCCTGGACAAAGCCTCTCAAAAAAAAGGCCACAAAAGCAAGCGTATTCCACCCCTGCTTGGCCGCGAGGGCGCCCCACAGGTCAGAAGGGAGAAGAGAAGAAACTAACAAGTATGATGACATCCTCCACAAAGCCACAGCTTCCCGCCCATACCTGCCCTGCATTGATGAAAGTCCGTGGTGCTGCCTGGAGGACCGCCAGACTCGCTCCCTAAGCTTCTCCTCGATGGTAGGGCCCTAGATTGAAGCAAGCATGTAGCGCATCCGCCACATACTTGCCGACTGCCTAGCACCGCTGGAAGGAGCATGTCTCATGCGGCTGACCACTACTACGTGCTGTAGTGACTGTCCTGTCAACAGTACCGAGTTGTAGCCTTACAAGTTTATGCACATGCGTTTTGCAAACCACACACGCTCTCACTGGAGCAGCTACTGGCGTGCGCAAAAGGAGAACCATTTCTCCTATTGAAGCTACTGAACTCAGATACTGTAGATTTGCTTTGCCTGCCCACATAATTAATGTTGTTTGGGGTCGAGGGATCCATGAATTTACTAATGATCGATTGTCACGCCAGTTTCAAGTCAGAAATGAAGAGTTTTCGTTGATAATTTGCCCTGAGGGCAGCATTACAAAAATAGTTTTTACACACCCGAGGGAAGGCAAATCAAATCTACAGTACGCGAGAGATTTTCTAGAAGACAGGAACGATAGGGATTCCGCGGCAGTTTCTAGGCGTTGCATAGGGACCCACCCCGAACCGGTCACCTCATTTGAGACCAAACTCCTCCTTCCTCCCTTCATCGCTTCGATTGGTATTTGCTGCAAGCCTTGAAACATGCTTAAGCTCTGTTGATCTGTGGTGTCGAAAAACAGAAAGTTGCATGTCCGACTTTTCACGTTTCGGCAAGCTGTCGATTCCTTTCCAGCGGAAATTTGAACAATTGAGGGCCAGGCACAACAGGTCGCATTACAGAATGCAAAGCTGAAGACTGAGCAGGGTCCAAGCTGTCGCGGTGTTCTACTATTCTACACATTTGAATGGCGAAGCAACATCACGACTGGTTTCGTTGGCACTGAGTCGGGCAGCAGTGCACGAAAGATTTAGCAACACCAAAAAACACCAAGCAATTGACGGCAGCAGCAGAACTTGCCATGCAGACAAGTGCGAAAGGTATGGGCAGCAGTGGTTTGGACATCGGAAACGCCCCAGCGCTGTCGCAGGGTAGTGCACAGTGCGGCGAAGTAAGAAGTGGGCGATCAGAGCATAGCTGACGACAAACGATAGAATCTTTTACGGACTCCACTCATGCATGTGACATCCCATGCTGCAACGATGGGCCTCCTTACAAGACAGCCAAGCAGCGTACGGCACATGTTCATAAACAACCAACGACCAATAAAGCAGGAAACAGTGCACTTGAAGTGCTGCAGTACACAATGACAACAAGCTCTGCAAAGACACTAAGGCAGATGCTGCAACCCAGCTACGTGCCTCCTCCAGGCGCACAGCCGCCGCAGCTGCTCGGCATCCTGCAGCCGGCGGCGCAACCGGCGCTGCTTCTCGTCCAGTCGGGCCTCATAGCCGCGCACCTTGGCTGCCTGCTCATTCTCGCTGCGGGCGCGCACCTCAAGACGCCGCTGCTCTTTCACACAGTCCTCCCCAGCCTGGGAAAGTGGGGTGCAGACAGTATTTTGCTTCATGTTTATGCTTTCTTTTCGACCGTCCGGTCCTTATTGTTGTTTCTTTCTGGTTGATTTATTTTGTTTCTTCCTACCGGTAGATTAATTAATTATTTGGCTTTTATTCGTCTTATTCGCGAGGGGGGGGGGCAAAAAAAAACTGGGGACCCCATCCCCAAAAATAAAAACGAGCACCCAAGCCTACCACCCACCGCCTCCGGAACCCATTGAAATTAAAATATCTCAATCAAAACTCAAAATTACAGGGCGTGTAATAGGTGTTTTTTGATCAGCTCGTCAAGGCGCTTCCACTGGTATATTTCAATTTGTTACGTGATGACCATTTATGCCAAGAGTCAATTTTGTTACTGGGCTCAGCCAGGCTACTAAGTACCGACATATGCTCGCTAGCGATCACAATTCATACCAACAGTCTAATTGGGTACTGAGATCAGCCAAGCTATTGACTACCGACTACCTCTAGCTAGCGATCACATGTTTCCAGACGACAGATGGCCTGGATGGCGGTGGCAATGCGATAAATGCGATGGCATCAGCCTTCATCTTGGCCATGAGCTCCCTCACAGCCTTCTTCCTCTCCCTTAGCGGGACCTCTTGGCCCACTAATCCCTCCAATTCCTCCACCGTCACCGCGTAGCTTGCCACATCTGCCTCCGCCAGCTGCTGATCGGGATGGGCTGTAGGCATGTGTTCATGGTAGTGATAGCTCCAGACCCACGGGCGGGGGACGGGCGGATCCCTGCTCCGGCAGAAATGGCATGGCACTGGCCTGTTGGTGTAAGGATTGGCGTTGTTGCCAGCAGCAGCAACACCACTGCAGTCCAGGGCCCTGAGGCCCCTCTCCTCGAACGTGAAAGGCAGCAGTGCGCGCGCACTGTATGCTGCAAATGCCCAATGCGCTGTAAAAGGCTGGCCGACGGGAGGTGAATAGCCCTGGTACTTCGAGACCTCTCGCAATGGCGCAACATCTGACGAGGGAGGCGACGCCGTTGCAGCCTCATTCTCAGCCGGAGACGGAGAAGGAGAGGCTGGCGGGCTCGCGGGTGTTGGCTCAGCTGGGGCAGCAGCTGGGGTTGCAGCAGGGGTAGCTAGGGGAGGAACGGGAGCAAACCCGAGCGTTCTTTGCCGCTTTGAATCGCGTGATATCGCGGAAGCTACCATGCACTCCCTCCCATTCTGGTGGCGTCTGCTGACGTTTGCAGGGTCAGCGGATTTGAGGACCTTGCCACAACGACCACAAGTGATCGGTTCATTCATGATCCACCAGACCAACACTACCATGTGCTGCGTATAATACAGCTCTTTCTAAGGCTGACTCAGCTGGTTTCAGGGTTTGTCCAATGGGGCCAAACCCTCAGTGTGGGGGGGGCAGGGGGGTATGTGGTAATTCAAGCAACTTTTTAGGATGTAAATGGACTCATGTTGGCTAGGAGAACACAGAGGTGCCGCTGCCAGCCTCAACAAACCTCCATAAAAAAATATATGAAGTTTGAAAAACAAATCAAATATTGGATTTTTGGGAGTCGACCCACCCACCCACCCCAACTTTGCCCCCCCATATCTCCCACCCCTCTGGGCCAAAAAATATTTTAGAAACAGCTATGGAACTCTCTCGTTAAGCTCTACAAAAAAGGGGGATAGGGTCAATTTTTTTTGTTTTTGCCCCCCCCCCTCGCTTATTCATAGTATTTATTTATTTGGCTTTTACCGGTATTGTCATCTTGTGCTTAGTACCGTATTTATTTATTTATTTGGCTTTTATTCATCTTATGCTTAGTATGTTTTATGTCACCCCGCGCTGGTATTGGTTGTTTCATTACATTTGTCGCCCGTCGACAACAACCAACGACCAAGAGGGCAGCAAGCAGTGCACAGCACAATTACAGCAAGCACTGCAGGGCACCACGACAGATGTTGCAACCTAGCTATCAGGCTGGCAGAAGTAGAACAGGCTAGGCACAGCGGATCAGGCACAACTACGGCAAGAATATAGAGCACATGCTGTACGTCAGGAAAGCAGACGTCAATAAATTCTGAACTTACCTGCAATGCTGCAAAACTGACAGAACTTGAATCGGCAACGAGGATCGGTGGTTCGGGAAAAGAGTCTCTCGGGTGCCGACGCATGAGCGTAAGACTATATCAACCATGGAGCTCCTATTTCAAGCGCCGGCCATAGGGTGAAACTAGATGCTGAGGGTGGCTGCAGACATGTGCTTGTTGGCGGGGTTCCTGGGGTCCCCTCTGCCCAATTCCTTCAGTTGCACCTACTTGTAGGCTGCGCCAACTAGCTAGAGCAATTCTGGTACGGGTAGCGGCTATGAGGCAGAGATTGCCTGACACAGTTTGGCAACAGCTGCTCCCCCCTCCAAGTCCTCCAGTGCCTCCATCAGTTCCCTACACCATGTGCACCCTCCGGTGTTCTGTCGAACCGCGAGCTGACAGTCGGCCACCGTGGCTGCGGCGGCCATGAGTGGGCTATCTTGCTGTACTGCCCATGCCACCTCTGCCTTAGAAGCAGAGCACGTGCTGCCGCCAGTCTCATTGTCACGGCTGAATATACAGCTCCCTCATGATCCCCCAGCTGGCAGAGGATGCAGGCAGCCCTGGACTGCATCCTACTCCTTAGGTAGTACCGCGGCTCGAGATGACTGGTGGCCCACACGACATCTTTGCAGAGCGCCGCAGGTGCTGTGTAGACAGCCGCTTGACGGATGCGTGTAATCAGATGATGCTCCGATGCTTATACAGCACTCAGGTACCTCCAAATCAGGCACAGTGCGGCAGTAGCATTTGAATACCGGAGTCCAACCAGTTAGACCTCATAGTTCCTGCCCATGGTGATAAGCACTCACTATAATTGATAAGAAAGCACCATAGAGATGACTATGGCTGCGACTGAATCGAATTTTAGGTGGACCCGAATCTTTCCAGGAGTCTCTCCCCTTGTAAAAACTGGCGGCTGCAGCGGTGATTTCATCCTGTTTAAATCGTGCGTTCAAACGCTTTGATATGATAGCACTCTCCTCTGCCTGTCATGCTCTCGTGCAGCCGCCACCTTCAGTTGTCATGCAAAATGTGTGGGCCTTGCTATTTTCTTCAACTGTTCATCTGCACTGAACGAGAAAATAAAAATGGCATGAACCCAGGCTGTCAGCAATACTTTTGCCCTGCTTTGAGCTTCAAGAAAGTGAAAGACATGGCAGGCCCTTGCGGGCTAGGAGCTACATACATGGGTCGGGCATCCGTATCCGGGCAGCTGCATCACGAAGGTGGTCAGAGACGGGCACATTACCTGCATGCTCAATCGCAATGAACTCAGGACTTAAGGAGCCTCTCGGACGGTCTTTTACTGGTAAATATTGAGAATGCCAGGTTACTCGTGATGCAGGCCGATATCTTCAAGACCCTAGCCAAGCTTGTAGTAAATCTAATTATTTTGGGACTGTGATAATCACACGTTAGAGGTTTTAACGTGTCCCCTGTTGCAGGTTTCTTCAAGGGCAGCAAAAGCACAAAAGACCTTAAAGAACTGGTGAAGGAGTATCCCACGGATGTCCAGGACTATGACCTTCTTGAGGATTGCGGGCGGGGCGTCTCGGCGACAGTGTACCGGGCCCTGTGCAAGCCCTTTCACGAGATTGTCGCCGTCAAGAAGATGAACTTGGAGTGCATGAACTGCGACTTGGATGAAGTTATACACGAAGCGCAGCTCATGAAAAACTACAACCACACGAATGTCCTGCCTCTCTACACCTCTTTTGTGACCGGGCAAGACCTATGGATGGTCATGCCATTCATCAGTGGAGGCTCCGTCTTACACATCATCAAATATGCGTATCCAGAGGTGTGTCAGGCACCTAGGAAGGCCCAGCATGGAGGGATTCTGATGAATGATACTGCAAGGAGGGCCTGGCATGGCAGGATTCTGAGACCATGCTGCCATGCTGACATGAAATAGTACCGCAATTGCCATGCAAGTTCCCAGCCAGGGAGTCTTGCTTCCAACGCAGGGGCTTGAGGAGGTGGTGGTGGCCACCATCATGAAGGAGGTCCTGAGGGCGCTAGACTACGTCCACCGGCAGGGGGGAATCCACAGGGACATCAAGGTCGGTGGAAACGGAACAGGATGGCAGGCAGGCAGCATAGGGCATGGAACACCCAGCCTCTATAGTTTGAGCGTCCTCCTTATGCTGCATGGGATATCAAGGCCGATTGAAACAGAACGCGCAGGCAGGCAGCATGGGACGCCCAGCCCCTTTTTCTCGTCATTCTACTGTACTTGGCTGCTGATCATAAAACTGGACATCTTCCCTGACACTGGACTGCTGACCATTTTTATCTTGTGCGCCTCGGCTGTAATTCAGCTACCTCGCTTCCGAAGGCCTATCAGCCTTATATGGGCGGGGGCCCCGGTGCTGGGGCCACCGGTGAAATTTGTTTTCCATTCGCCCAGGCAGTGGCCGCTTGGCTGAGTGGTTGCCCCCCAAAGTTGGTGCGTCGTGTACTAAAGTAAGAACTGAATGCGACAGGCTGGCAACATTTTGGTCGACAAGGATGGCTGTGTCTACCTGGCAGACTTTGGCGTGGCCACCTCTCTGGACCGGACAGGGTCATGGGGTCACGATAAGGGGAACCGCATGACGTTTGTCGGGACGCCGTGCTGGATGGCGCCGGAGGTCATGGAGCAGACTGCAGGGTGAGTGGGAGCGCGGGTGGAGAGATTCAACTCCATGCGCATGGCAGGGAGCTTGGAAGAAGAGATATACCAAGCGTAAAATGGTACTGTGACCTACTGTACCGTAGATTTGCTTTGCCTTCCCTCACAATTAATGTTGCTTATGGCTGAGAGATCCATGAATATCGTAATTATCGATTGTCGACAAAAATTTCAGCTCGGAAGTAAAGAGGTCAATTATTTGCTATTTGAGGGCAGCATTTAAAAAACTCTTTTCTGAGGGAAGGCAAATCAAATCTATGCTCTGTGACTGACATGCAACCTGCCGAACCTGCTTCCCTCTCTTCATATCCAGGTATGATAACGCTGCGGATATCTGGTCGTTTGGGATTTCTCTCCTGGAGATGGCGCATGGGCATGCCCCATTCGCCAAGTTTCCCCCCATGAAGGTCCTCCTGATGACGCTGCAGAACCCTCCCCCAACTCTGGACGACCGAGGGAAGAAGCAATTCTCAAAGGTGCAAAAGAGGACAGGTTTGCCCGGCTCAGACTCATAGCATGTGACACTCACCATCACTACATGTAGCTTCTGAAGCCTTCCTCCCTGCGCCCTCCTGACGATGCCCCCTCGCCCTGTTTCATCAGGCGATGCGTGACGTTGTGTCCAAGTGCTTGCAAAAGGACCCCCGGCTAAGGCCCCCGGCATCTCAGCTCCTGGAGCACAAGTTCTTCAAGGTATGCTGCCTGCTTCTCTCATGATTCAGCTACTAGTCAGCTACACTCCGACCGGACACCCCAAGTTTGGCCAGCCATGCTGCTTTGGCCGCATTACATAGGCTGGTCTAGGTTCAAGTCCCCAGCGGGCCTTCCGCCGCCCGCAGGGCAGCCAGCCGAAAGTGGCTTTCTAGCCGATAAAATAGGACCTTTGGAGGAGCGCATAAAGACAGCCATGCACCCGCAGCTACTAGCTGGTGAGGATAGCTGCAGACTGCAGGGCACCCGTAGCCATGCACTGCCGCTTAGCGTGTTACATCTACCACATGATCTTCACTTCAGTGTTTGATTGCTCGCGCTGCCCGCACAGCAAGCCAAGGACGCTGATTTCCTCTCCAAGCACCTGATGGCAGGGCTGGCACCGCTTGGGGACAGGGTTCAGGAGATCCGGCAGGGAAAGGCGGCCACTACACCGCATGAGAACGACCGCAACTTTGCTCGCTCCCAGGTAACAGCGATTCAGGTTTAAATTATGCTCCCAGTCAGATTCAGATTGAAATTTTGCTCCCTGTGAGATTCGGATTGAAAATGTGTTCCCATTGAGATTCAGGTTTAAATTTTGTTCCCAGTGAGATTCAGATTTGAGTCACGCTTTTAGTCAGATTCAGAGTTGAACCACGCTGCCAGGTGACAGTGATTCAGGTGAACCCATGCTCCCACATAAGGGTGGTTCAGAGGTAAATGATGCCCCCAGATACCAGTAAGACGGTAACAGTGATTCAGATGCAAATGATGCTCCTAGCTGATATTCAGATGCGGATGGTGCTCCCAAACATTTGTATGCAAATTATCCTAGATATAAGATAATATTGCAAATGATGCTCCTAGATAACAGTTTTTGTTTAGTCAGTGGTATTGCTGGTATACCACCATCAGCTTAAGTTCAGCTACACTGTGGACCCCGGCGACAAGCTCCTGGATTGGCCAGCCCTGCTGCTTGGGCCCTCAGCCGGAGGCCGGTTCAGGTTTGGTGTGGATTTTCCCGGGGGTGGCCGCGGGGCAGCCCAGCAAAGGTGGTCTCTTACGTAAACACTGCCAGGTATCCGGATGCCGATGATGCTCCCAGTGATTCAGATGCAAACGTTGCACCTTAAAACCGCGGTTGTATATCGTTTTTTTGACCAGGTAGCCATGTTTGGTTGATGCGTGGGAGCCTTGAAGTCGTGGTTGATTGCCGGGGTCGTCTGGCCCGAACCTGGCTTGTCCTTCCTGCGTGCCTGAATCCCAGAAGATGTGGACAGCAGGAGTAACCGACCCTGAGCCCTACCAGGCTACAGACTGCAGGGGCAGTTCAAGCCCCCTTCGGGGGGGCAGGGGGGGGGGGTAGAGGGCAAGGGGGACCCAACCCTCAACCCATCCCCTGACAGCCGGTAGACGTGAAACCTCAACCTTAAACCCTAAATAGCAGCAGGGGGAGTCAACCCTGAACCCTGCATCGCAGTAGGAGTTGAGCCCAAACTCTTAACTGTGAACTGCAGGAGGAGTACAAGAAGGGCGTCAGCTCGTGGAATTTCGACGTGGCCGCACTTAAGGCCCAGGCTGATCTGGAGGGCGACGATGAGCCCTTGCTGCCCTCTATCCTGGAGATTGAGGAGAATGTTGACTTGACGGGGGCCAGGTCACCGGTTCCGGAGCATCGCGTGAAGTCTCCAGTTCTCGAGCACGGCGTTGGCGCAGAGGACCCGGTCTCCGCATTTGGTAGATTGGGTGCATTTATGACTGGGTGCTGCTAGCCTGGAAGTGTCGGCAGCCTCTGCCACGGCTGTCTGGTATTCCGTGAGCTGGCGTTGTTGTCCATCTGATGCTTGGCTTAAGTGTCCCTGTCCTTAAATGTCTTCATCCCTCTCCTTTTGCAGCCACTCCCAAGGGACAAGCCGCTGCCTTGAGCACAGGAGTCATCTTGCCAAGTGAGTTACTGGCCAGCTGAAGCTGCGGTGTTTGTTTCCTGCCGAGTTTTTCTTCAATCTTGATCGCCGGCATCATTTCCTTGTGCAGGAGTCATGCTATCAAGTGAGTGAATGGCGGGCAAGTGCTGCGGTGATCACTTTCCAGCCATTCCATAACCCGAACCGACCCATGGCGAGCAGGGCTTGGTGCAGCAAGCCCTGCTTCTTCAGCCGCCAGCGGTGAGCCTGTCCAGGTTTGTTCCCCTGCAGCCTAGTGTTGTCTTGAGTTCTGGCTTGATGTCCCGACGCAGGCATTGACCTGGCGCTCACAACCCAAGACAACGCGTACGGCACCGGGTCTGGACCGCCCTCGGGGAACCGCAGCCCGCGCCCCATGAGCCGCGAGGACAGCAACGGGATGCTTCAGAACGCGCTGTCACCGACTCTGTCTGCGATTGCGCAGAAGAAGGTGCGGGATTAACCCTGAACCCACTAACCCGACTCTGTCTGCGCTGGAATGTGTAGGTGCTCCTCTCGGCTTTGAGTTTTCCTTGTGTAGCGCTGCTGGGCCGCACCTGCATTGCAGTAACAAGAGCGAATCGTTTCCTCATGGCACGCCAGCTGCTTGCTTGCCCTCGCTCACTCCACTTGCAGCAGGCAGGGTGCAGCCTTGCCTCTCTATTCCATCCTCCATGTTTTAATGAGTTAATTGAGTTCAGATACCGGCACTGCAAATGTAGCGGTGAAGGTATACCCTTTGGCCTTGGCTGGTACATTTGATTGCCGCTCTTGGTAAAGCAGAAATAATAATGATAATAATACCGGTTTATAGAAGGGTCTGTCCTGTCCTCCCGCACACCCCAGGGTCGCTTCTCCGTGTATGAGGGTGGTGAGGAGCCGCCGCCCTTGTCTCCGCCTCATGGCCTCCAGAGTGGCCCCCTGACACGCGACCTGGAGGCCTCCCTGAGCCTCACGTCACAACGGCTGTCAGAGGATGGGGTCAAGAGGTGAGGCACGCAAGGACACAAAACGGGCCTCGGATATCATCTCCTAGTATTTTATTTGTGAAGCTTGCCTTCTTCATTAAGTGCTGTGAGGGCTTGGAGCCAGTAGAGCGCAGGCTGTGTGACAGGACCACAGGAACTGCCGTCCTTGTACCAGAATGGCTCCATGTATCATTCAGGTCCCAATCTGTGATGGTAAAGGGCATCAGAGGCGGGGGCATTGAGAGGAAGCGCGCCACAGGCGACGTATGGGCCTCAAGAATGACTGGTGGACGTTGTTATGAATCTGCCGCCTTTGTTTTGAAGTTATTAGGTCTAGCATCAACTCTGTCAGGGTTGGCATTATATCTGTGTTGGGCTTGCTTCATGGCTGTTAAGACTTGCATTGGATTTGTTAAGGTATCCATTATATCCGATAGGGTTTGCATGAGTGCAATCAGATGTGTTAGGGTTTACAAGAGAGCCCAGACTAAACCCTTAACCCTAAACCCCCGCAACTCGCACGTCATCCCGTTCTGTGATTGTTGTCCGCCGCTTCCCCCTCGGCCCCGACAGGGAAC
The DNA here is from genome assembly GCA_037349105.1 of Limnomonas spitsbergensis. Lineage (NCBI taxonomy): Eukaryota > Viridiplantae > Chlorophyta > Chlorophyceae > Chlamydomonadales > Limnomonas > Limnomonas spitsbergensis. The sequence continues at coordinate 761,357 of JAYJMM010000022.1, read as the reverse complement.
CCGTCTCACTCAGCGATCCCTTGGAGGAGGCCGTCAGCGCGGAGCCCAAGAAGAAGGGACGATTCACGGTGATCGAGAACGGTGGCAGCAGCAGTCTCCGCAGCCCCTCGACGGCCAACCTCGGCGACCCAATGAAGAGGAATATGAGCGACAACGGGCTCTCCGGGAAGCCCCCTGCCGGCCCCTCGGGCATGCCGACTGTCTCGGTGGTTCTGCCCCGGCTACAGGAGCTGTTAGACCAGGCCTCTCAGCACCATGCGTCCTTGCAGAAACTCCTGGTGGCGGTGCAGGAGACGGAGCGCACGGGGAAGGCCTCTGCCCTGCTCAACCGCTCTTTGAAGGGCTTGGCGGACAGCAGCGGCCCTCCGGCGGCGGCGGAGTCGGAGAGCCCGGAGGAGCTGCGGGCGGCCTTGGAGCAGCTGCGTACCCGGCTGGGCGAAATGGAGGCAGAGAACTCTCGGCTCAAGGCGCGCAACCGGGAGCTTGAGGACGCTTCTCTAGCCTCAGAGGGCGGGTCTGGACCCTCAATGACGTCCCTGAACCACAGCCCGCACGGCTCGCGACTCAATCTGGGTCCTCACCCTAGCCATGATGATGCGGGTGGGGCCTCGCATGGCTATGGCCCCTTTTAGCAGGTTGATGATGTAACTCCTCTCTGACTCAATCTCAGCAGGTGCACATGACGAGTCACCTCTCAGCAGGGGACTGATTATGAACACCTGCTCTGATGGCATCCAAAGTACCGGTACATGACATAACCGCTGACGCCTTCGGACGAGGCGGGGCAGGACTTGTGCAGGCAACGTGCTTCCCCTTCCCTTCCCTGTGCGCTGTGATTGAAATGTGCAATCCGTGCGGACGGGGGATCTACGCTTTGCATCTAATGATTGGACTGTTGAAGAGCGTAGATCAGGCAGGGTTTTGTCTTGTTATTCTAATTGTGTTTTCACAGGCCCAGTGCAGTAAGATTTTCTTCTAGATACCACGTTCAGACCACAGGCATATGTAGACACTTTCACGCGTCACTTACTCCTCATCCGCTTTTCATGTATCGGCACCATAGTGTTGGTCAGGATTCTTTTCTCTTAGATCCTTTGGGTTTTCAACAGCTGTTCAGGAAAACCAAAGCGTTGTTTAACTTGACTGCTTGACTGGGCGATTGCCTACACCATTGGACATCTGTCTGCACTTACTTTGAGATGTGGTAGAAATCTTTAACACAAGCATTGAAACTCGCATGCGCCACGTGAGGCTTTCAGATGAAGCCATTCTGAAGCTATTCTAACCTTCCCTGTAAGATGTGGAAGATGTGGTCCAATTCTTGAGGGCTGGACCAAGGGCTTACGGAATTGTCGGGCCTCCTTTCTCTCTTGCCCTTTATCGTGTCCCTCTCGCCACTGTACTGGTAGTCTCCTTTCCTCCCTACAAGACATTTGGTCGCCCACTCGGCTGGGCCTTCCTCAGCAGGGCCCTTCGGTGTAAAAACATGAAACACACCGGCGCAACATTTGTTTTCTGGTTTACTCTGTATTTCTGCTTCCATCAGCCCAAATCTGCCCCGCAGAGCTTGCAGAAGCAAGTCCTACTTCTTGAGCCACCGGCCATGCGTTGCTCCAAGTGTGGATCCCATCGGCCCAGTAGCCTGCCTAGGCTGGTCCTGTGAGCACTTCAATCAACCATGACACCATGTCGTACCAGGATTCCATCCTAGGACCGCCACATGCCTCACTGGCACACAATATTCCCCATTTGACATCCATGCCATTGGAATGAGCTGGAGCGTCCATTATTGTATGCAACCGACTTGCTTATTTTGCTCTTGATAGGGGTTCTTGAGGGCGCCACAACATCAAAATCCAATTAACACGCTAAATGGCTATGTAGATCAACCCCCGTAGTTCTAACCCGAAGTACAACACTCACAGCACCAGGTTTAGAACGGTGCATACCCGCTGGGCTCTGCGGAACGCGCAGCCTCGTGGGGCTGGTAGGGAATGACTAGGCTCAATTCCAGCTACTATGCACAGTCTGGGCCATGGTGCAGCCATGCCATCCTCCTATGTGAGGGGGCAGGAACATGGAACCCGGCACTCTGAGCGGGGGTAGAGAGAAGATCGTGAGGCGGGTTCGGTCCCTCAACCTCTGGGTATGGATGCCACCAGCGTTATACCACTGGACCATTCCCCCCCACAGCACCAGGTGAAACAAACAAAAACAAAAGGAATTCAGTTATTTCCTCCAATTTTTTCTGGAGGTTAAGGCATGCCCATGAGAAGTTCATGCACAGTGTTTACCGAGCCACTGCCTTTCATGTCAAACAACATCAGCACCCTTCTCAAATCAGGGCAGCCAGGACTCCTCGTAGCTTCGCCTGAACGGCCGCCCCCCCAGCCGCACAGGCATGCATCAAGAAGCTCCCCTGCTGGTGCAGCGGCACACCGCGCCTGTCTACAGCCTGCATGAAAGCAAACGGAAGAGGGGCAGGCTACTCTCAGCCAGCTGACCAGACACTAGAACAACCTGTCCCTAAACACTTAACCCTCTCGCTCACACCCTCCCGCTCACATGCCAATATCCCACTGAGAGACGATCACCCTTCCCAGCCCCCATTCCTCCATTCAACACCCTTCCTATCCCCCCGTCTCCCCAGTCCACACCCTTCCAGTCCCTTTCCCTCTATAAACACCATTCCTAGCCCCCCGTCTCCCTGTCTCCCCAGTCCACACCCTTCCAGTCCCCATCCCTCCTTTCAACACCCTTCCTAGCCCCCCGTCTCCCCGTCTCCACAGTCCACACCCTTCCAGTCCCCTTCCCTCCTTTCAACACCCTTCCTAGCCCCACGTCTCCCCAGTCCACAACCTTCCAGTCCCCTTCCCTCTCAGTTCACACCTTCATCAAGTCTTGCAGAGTAGCCGAATCCAGCTGCTGCACCGCCGACAAGGCCAGCTGCGCCCTGCGCGCCGGACCCCCTAGCCGAGCCGCACCGTGCCCCTGACCAGCGGTCGGACCCACACCTCCAGCTTGCACAGCCGCCAACAGCTGCTCCGCCGGGTCCACCTTTCCGCCGGACCCGGTCGTCTCCTGCGGCGTTGCCGGCGTCTGCGAGCCATCATACAGCGCAGTCCCCAAGCACGACAGCGCAAGGTCGTACACCACAGAGCCTCGGAGCGCGGCCTTCCTCATGTTGCCTTGAGCCAGGGTAGACAGCCAGGCGGCAACAACTCGAGGGTCACGGTGTCCCTGGCTGGCCTGCTGCAGGGCCTGCTGCTGGACCCCACTGGCAGGCTGAGCCCCCATGTGCGGCCCCATGTACTGGGACGGCAGGCCCAGGCACTGGCTCAGGGGAGGTAGGAGGTGCAAGCTCCTTGCCTGCAAGCCAGGAGGAGCAAAGGATCACATCGGGGGGAATGCCTCAGAGGAGGCACAAGATCTGGTTCCAATCTTCAGGGTGGGGTGAACTGGTGAAGAAAATTGGTGAGACAGAAGAAGAAGTGTGCTTATTGACCCTGCTTCAAACGTGCTTGCGGACCCAGGTCAAAAGCAGCACCCTCACGGGCATCACCTCTGTTTGGTGTGCCTGTTCTGCTCACTCTCACATCTAACAGATCATGGGTGCCAGCCAGCTGTGCCGCCTCCATATTCCACGCCCAGTGGGAGATCCCACCCAACTAAATACTCGAGAGCTTGCTGAAATGCTGAATACGGTTTTCATTTAGCGACATTTTTAGGGTCGCTACATAAAAGCTATATATTTAGCGAGATTCCCAAAAAACAGCTATATAATCTTAGCTCAGTCTGTAGCACTGGTTTTTAGCATCGCTCATTTGTCCTGCATTTCCCCCCTGCACCTTCTCACCTCTAGGAGAGCGTTGATAACAGCTAGCTGCACTGCCCCTTGGCAACTGGGCAGCAGTGCAGTGGCCAGCAGGCAACCCAGCAGGGGGTCGCCAAACGTCACAGATGTGTACACCTGGGTAAGGCGCTCAGCCATGCTGGGGGAACACCAAGTATGGCCAGGCATGACCTGCGGGGAGGACGGAGGAGGGAGCAGGGAGGTAATTTAAGAAGTCCAAGGGCCGGTAGCCGGTTGCAGGAAGGGAGTTTGGAGAGCGAGAAGCAGGGGGAAGAGAGCTTTTGGGAGTAGGGAGCGTTAAGACAGGAGGGAGCCTCGAGGAAGCCTCGAGGAAGCAGGAAACATCCGTTCCTGTCATGCGCGCGTCGCACACAAGTCCCTGTTTAAGCCATGGAAGTCAGCATGCCTCTGAGGGCCTCACCATAGAGACCTCAAATTTATAATATCGGGCTAAGAAGGGTGTTGACTTGAGGGAGTAGGACTAATTAGTGGTTAGGGTGTGGGCTGGGAGGGGGGCTAGGAATGGCGCTAGTCTCCCTGTGGGACATTGGCATGTGAGCAGGAGGGGTTAGGGTTTAGGAATAGGTTGTTCTAGTGTCTGATCAGCTGGCTGAGAGTAGCTTGCCCCTCTCCCGATTGCTTTCATGCAGGCTGTACACAGGTCGAATACAGCATCGAAGGACCTCACCTCTTGGCCCTCGTAGCCAAGCTGGTCCACCAGACCCGCCAGAGACCAGCGGACCAGGGGGTTGCGCCAGCTCTGCGCAGGCGCCTGGTCACTCTCACTGCCCGCCACTGTCTTTATGAGCTCCTCCGAGTCAAACAGGAATGCCAGGTGTACCGCCCACCTCAGCTTCGTCGGACCCACTGGCAGCATGGCATGCATGTATTCGGAGCCGGAGAGCTGCAGGCCCAGGCACAAGGCTAGGGCGATACCTGCTGGGAGGTGCTGCTGCTGCTGCTGCTGTTGCTGCTGCTGCTGCTGATTCTGGCCTTGGCTTGGCAGCTGGTGCGCCTCCATGAGGATCCAGGCAGGAGGCAGCGGCAAGCGCGAGCCAGCAGCCCCACCTCCGACGACACCAGCGTCCCAGAACGGGCTCTCCAGCAGCAGCTTTGGCAGGCCCTGCACCGCCCGCGGGGTCTCGGAGGCAGCCGGGGCGCCGGCTGGCCCCTCCGCCACACGGCTGACGTTCAGCAGAGACAGCCAGGAGGCCGAGTAGCTGTCCAACAGCCCTTCACCCCAGGCCTGTGTAGGAACGACGGCGGGGCGAGGGTACGGCAGCGGCTCAGCCGCCAGCAGGGCCGTGGGTGAAACCGCCGCTGCTGCCGCTGCCAGCGGGATGTTTGAGGCTGGCAGGTGGATCCGGAGGTGATCTACGGTGTGACGCAGCAGGCCGCCGAAGCCGTGGCCGTGCAACGCATGCCCGAGGGCCATCAGGCCCTGGTCCTCAGAGGCCGGGGGGCAGAGGGTGAGGGTGGCTAAGGCGGCATCGATGGTGATCAGGCCGGGGGTACGGGCTGGGGGTGGATCTGCCTCGGGCGTTTTGACTGCGTGCCTCTCAGGAGCAGGCCCTTGTGATATTGACGCAGGCGGGGATGATGCTGGACCTGAGTGAGGCACCGCAGCATGCACAGGCTCGTGTACCTCACGAGCCCCTGGGGGCGGCAGGGGAAGCAAGGACGCCGTTGGGGGCGTGCCAAAGGCTACAACACCGGCCCCGCTCTCCCCGCTCGCCGAATCGACGCCTCCGAATATCTCCAGCCCTTTCGCCAGGCCCAGTATCACGGAGCGGAAGCCACAGGCAGCTGACCCCAAAATGGTTTCAAGGCCGCCGCCGGCAGCGGCTCCGATACCCTCAACGCCTGCTGCAGCTCCGGAGCCAATGCTGTTCAGCCCCAGGCTGGAAGCTGAGCAGAAGGTGCCAATACCTGCCAGGAGCCCCGAAACCATGAGACCGAGGCCCAAAGCCACGCCGCCCGCAATAGTCTCCGTGCCTTGGATGATCCCTCGGCTGAATGTCTCGCCTGTGCCCTTGGCAGTCCAGAAGGCAATGGCCCACAAGGCGCGGCCAGTACCGCTCCCCACATCCCACAGGCCTTGAACCGCTCCCATGCCAATCGTTCTCGCGCCCCTTGCCGTCCCCAGCGTTACGCGGGCCAGGCTTGTTGCAGTGTGAGTGCAGAAGCTGAGCACGCCACGCCCACTTCCGAGTACCAGCCCCGCTCCGCCCTCAGCGGCCCCCAAGCCAATGGCCTTAAAGCCGCGGGCGGAGCGCCTGCACACGCGAGCCACACCCCGGGCCGCTTTCCCGCCCCAGCTCCTCCCCCGAGGTGGCTCCTGGGCCTCCAAGGGTGCGGCAGGGTGCTGGCCCAGGGAGACAGTGGCAGTCTCGTGAGGGCACCTCGCGCTGGCCAGCTGCTCGTCATCAAGCCTGCGAGGGAGGGAAGAGCCTGCCGCAGGCAAATGCGCGCCGGAAGGTCCATCGGCGGGCATGGGTAAAGAGAGCATGGCTTCCATCTCTGAGGCATCTTGCGGGACAGCTGCCGCTGCCTGCAGAAACAGCCGGAGGCAGTGCTGCGAGTGCTGCAACGTGGTGAGGTGCCAAGGGGACAGGGACTTCCCTGGGAGGACCGGTGACAGAGCCAAGGCATGCCGCAAGACACCTGCAGAAGCTGCCCGCAGGATGCTGAGCTCAAGGGACGCGGCAGGCGCAGCTCGTGCGGCTGATGGGGCTGATATCCCGGGGGGCGATTCGTGTGGGTGGCCCCCAGTGGCGAGGTGCAGAGCTAGCACTGAGGACAGCAGCGCAACGGATGACACCTGTGGATCGGTGCATGTGTAAATCGTTTGCTTGGTTGTTTGGTGATGAATAGATCGATCGATGGATTCGGGCATCCCATGTTCGACACCTGTTGATCAGGAGATGGGTCGATCTATTGGTGGATCGTTCAAGCAATGCCAATCTGTCATGGCCAATCAGTCAATGCTGTCATGGCCGATCATCTTCAGTCAGTCACTGTCAATCATTCAGTATAAGGGGACCTCACCTGGCTTTAGTTTTTTATATATGAAGTTAGAGAACTTGTATGTACGTACGAAAACTTAATGTATGAAATATTTAAGCCGGGTGTGGGAGGTGTGACATGGTGGTGCAACAGCAATTGACGGGGGAGGTGCAACAGCTCTTAAGATGGCAAGAGAGACTCATTCTCAGCTAGGCATTGCCTAAAACTCTCTCATAGATCGGCACCAGCTGCATGACCCACAGCTCACCTCCATATTGCCCGCATGGCCACCTGTCAGGCCACCTGCGTCCCCAGAATCACATCCATGCGTCAGGACATCCGTGCAGAACGCCACGAGGGCTGCGCCAACCCCGGGGTTTGCCGCGTCCCTTTCACTCGATCTCAACAGCTCCATGCACAGCGCGTCTCGACAGGAGACCACCCGAGGGGACCCGACTGCTGCCGTCACAGCCGGACTCGCTCCGAGCAGGCCCGAGGCAGAAAGGGCGGTTCTGACCTGACCAAATACCGGCTGGTTGGTTGGCATGCTCTTCCAGTAGCTGGCAAGAAGGTGCAAGGCAGCTGCCTGGCAGCTGCTGGAGGCAAACGAGAGCGGCATGAGGAGAGCAGGGTGTACCGCTGACGACCTGCAAAAGGGATCAAGGTTCAGAGTCAAGGCCTTAGGGTATAGGAAGGAACAGCAAAGTTTGTGTTGGACAGGTCACCTCCAGGCAGAGGAATAAGTGGGCGAGGGCGGCCAGCAAGTCCAGCCTCAACTCCAGGCTGCTCAGGCAGATGTCTTCTTCACGCTTCCAAGTTTTCAAAGCGGGCCGGTCGCTTTATCCTGCCCAGGATCAGCCTGCCCCTGCACCAGTAGCGCCTGGAACCTCCCTCTCTAAATCTCCCTCCCAGTCTTTGCCCGCGGCCCCACCCAGTCCCCAGTTCCCCACCCGTGCTCTCACCCAGACTCGTCCTGGCCCCCACCCCCGCCACCGAGCTCCACCTGCGCCACCGCCACCGCCCGGACAGCAGGTGGCAGGAGCCACTCCAGCGCATCCTTGGCTAGCGCAGCCGCCGTCCCCGGCATCAGCAGCGGCCTGCCTAAGGTGCGGTCCCCACCCTGGACCAGCAGGGCGTGCGTCAGAAGGCAGCTGGACAGAAGGTACGCCTCGCGGCACAGCAGCCACCGGAGGGTCAGGGCCTGAGCCTGGGCAGCCTGCCATGCACCACTGCCGCCGGGCGCAGGCGCTGGCGCAGCTACTGCTGCATCGCCCGCATCCGCCGCCTCCTGATTCGACTGCCTTGCCTCGGAGCCGACACCGCCGACGCCGCTGCTGCTGCCGCCGCCGTCCCCGTGGCCCAACGCTCCTGCTCCATGCAAGGCCACTGGCAGGAGCATCAGCGTGCACACCGACGAGAAAACGTCCTCCATGGCCGGCAAGCCCCCCACCCCCTGATGGCAACACACGCGCCACACGCGCAGCGCCTCCAGCACGCACAGCTGCTGCTGAGTCAGCCGATTGCCACTCAGGCCTCCACTGCCCTCTGCTGCAGACAAGCCAGCACCTCCACCTTCCTCGCCCCCACCCGTCGCCCTTGCCTCCGCCCCTGCTGGACCCGCCTCAGCTGGTCTTTGAGGCGCCACGGCACTGCATCCCACCAGCAGGTGCGCCTGCACCAGCGGCAGCAGCTCTGCTGTCCTGACCAGCTGCGCCGCCTGCTTGGACGACTGGCACAGCGTGCGCACGAGCAGCAACAGGGGCGCCTGGAAGGAGATGGTCCCCTCACTGGCCTCGGAGGCCACTCGAGAGGCCGGCCCATCCGGGGAGGCCGCTCGCGTTGAGTCCAGCAGGCAGACAGGGCGCAGCATGGACTTAATGACAATCAGCAGCCGGGGGCACCTGGGGGGTGACAAGGAATGGTGTCACTGATGAAGGTAAGGGTTTCAGCTACAATTTGGCTGTCTTGGGGGCTCAAGCTACAGTTCAGGTGTGTCCTATTGTCATGGCCAACAGCCGGGGCGTCCGAGTGCTGCAAGGCCTGCTGCTCTGGGCCCAACCGTACGCTGGTGACGGTTTGGTCCCCAACGACAGCAGTGGCTGAACAGCGGCCAGCCCCAATTTGTGTTGTGCCCCCTGACGAACACAGGAGGGAGGGAGAGAATTCCCGTGCCTAAGAGGAATGGCAAGAAGCACAAGGGCAGGGGAGGTCCTCTACCCTGGGTCCCCGTCTCCATTCAATCAGCCCTCCAGGGCCCAAGGGGCTTGCGGGGGAATGGCAGCCGCCTCATGCCCGCCCACAGGCTCACAATGTCTCATTCAACGGCTGCCCGCACAGCAGGGCCCTTATAAGCTTCAAGCGGGCAGCACGTCCCATGGCATCCCATTCAGCAGTGTCTTAACTTCACTAGCGTGTTGGCAGCACGGTGCTCCCAGCCCCCACCTGGCCACGGCCCTTGCTTGTGCCTCTCCCGCCCTTGCAGCGGCCGTCAGCGTCGCAAGCAGCAGCAGCGTCGCCCCGGGGAGCTGAGCCACCTCCAGGAGGTATCGGAGGCGCTGTAGGAGCTGTGGCAGGGGCAGGCCAGGGAGGGAGCAGCAGGTCACGAGGGGTAAAAGAGACTCACCTGCTCCTGCATCAGGCCAGACACCCTCCTCATGCTCACCTGCATCTGCATCAGACCAGCCAGGGGGTCCACAGCGGCCACATCCTCCGCTGTTTGCGCCTCATCCATTCCCGGGGCCACAGGCGGGGCGGGGGGGGCGGGCTCCAGGGGCTGCACCTCCCAGACGCCCGCAGCATTGGGGCGGGACAGGTAGGTGCCACGTACAGCCGGCCAGCCTGGTGGGGGGGTAGGGACAAAAACAGCCGGGTGGGGGAGTCGTGGAGAGGAGACACCGCTCAATAATTAAGGATAATGAACACACTGCCGGCCAACCTGGAGGAGGGTTAGTTACAACAACAGCAGAAAGGGGAGGCGACGCAACCAGGATGTGCAGCGGACACAGCCCAACCTGCACACGTGGCTGGACAGGAAGATCGGAGCATTGCCTGCGATGTTCTCTGTTTCGCTGCATTGGCTCTGAGCCTTGATGCGACTCCTCCCCCTGCTGCTGTCCCTGACCTATCACCGGGTAACCTGGGTCAAGGGCCAACAAAACAACAAACACAGATTAACAGGAGACACCGAGGGGGGGGGGGGCAAAAACAAAAAAATCGACCCCATCCCCTTTTTTGTAGAGCTGAACGAGAGCGTTCCATAGCTGTTTTTAAAACGTTTTTCGGCCCAGGGGGGTGGGAGATATGGGGGGGCAAAGTTTGGGGGGGGGGGGGTGATCCCCCAAACAATCCAATATTTGTTTTTTTCCCGAAGCTTCGTATCTTTTTTCTGGAGGTTTGTTGAGGCTGGCAGCGGCACCTCTGTGTTCTTCTTGCCAACATGAGTCCATTTACATCCTAAAATGTTGCTTGAATTACCACATGACCCCCTGCCCCCCCACACTGAGGGTTTTGGCTCCATTGGACAGCCCCCGAAACCAGCTGAGTCATTCTTAGTTGAATTTTGGCATGTCATCACCTAAAAATTTGAAACATACCAGTAGAAGCGCCTTGACGAGCTGGTTTTTGGGGGGGGGATGGGGTCCCTGGCTTTCTTTTTGCCCCACCCTCGGGAGACACACTCAAGAAAATAACATAGCGGCCAAACAGCTCACAAAGCCCAACGGATAACAGATCACAGAGTCAAACAGAGAACAGCAGAGGTTCAACGAGCAGGAGCAGACAGAAATGCTCCCAAACCCTGAGCACCTCATCGTACTGTTGGTGATCTGGTCCCTGCCTGCCACACTCACTGAATCAGGTTCCGGAGCCAGACCCCCTCATATTGTTTTGTGATATCATTCACTGCCTGGTGAAGTGCGGGGGGTGACTGCTTGCTAGGATGGCCAAAATTAGTCAAACACACCCCATACCCTCGCCTGTCTGAAGCCCCCCTCCCCCTTCACAGTCTGTAACCCACACGCATGAGAATATGAGACACATCCCCCCTGACACGCCTGCAACCCACACACATCCCCCCTCCTTTCTGTAGCCAGACCCCCCCCCCACCTGTCTGTGGGCAGCCATCTGCAGCCTCCTCTGTCGCTGCGTCCACATCTGAGGGACACAGCAGCGCTGCCAAAGCCCCTATAGCAGCGGCGACAACAGGCGCACTCCCATCGTCCAGCGCCAGCCGTACGTGCGGGGCCACCGCCAGGTCGTGTACAGCGTACCGCCACACATCCGCCCACATGGGCGCACGTACCGCTCGTATTGCTTGTACTGCACCTGTAGTGCCCCCGTCCGCAGCGGAGGCGGGCGGCGCGCCTGTCCCAGCCTGGGCCGAGACCGCTGTCTGTCCCCCAAGGGTTCCGGCGGAAACCCTGGCGGATGAGGCCCCGGGAGGCGCTGGTTCTTGACAACCGGGCTGCTCCTCCGCCGGCAGCGGCACGGCTGCGGGCGTGGCTGCCGTGAGGCGGGATGGCCGGGCCTGGCGGAGGACATCTGCCAGCATGCGCATGGCCAGGGCCCGGTGGTTGGGCAGGGTGCTGCGCGCCAGCAGGAGCATCTCTGTGATGGTGTAGCCAATGGGTACGAGACCCTCGCCTGCCCTCACTGCATCGCGGAGCAGCACCTGGAGGGGGCAGGGGAGGGGAGGGGGGCAGGCCTGGGGGGATCTCTCATTACCAGGGGGGGGGGGGAGGGGCAGCGAAAGGGCGAGTTTTGTAACACCGCGAATTGAATTGGGGTCCCCGAGGAGTGTACAAAGGGGGGGGGGTGATGTGATGAACCCACCCTGTCTGTCATGCATAAGCAGTCGATCGCCCTTCCAGCCCAGCGGGCGAACAGCACTTGTAGCAGCTCTTCTACTGTGAGTATGGTTCCCCTCAGCAGGCCCTCTGGCTCGTCCCCCCTCCCCTTCCCGCCCACCCACCTGGTCCCTTGTGCTCTTCTCCCCTTCAGACTGGATGCTGACCACGCTGGCGTGCAGCCCGAACCTCAGCCGCGCCTCCAGTCTAGGGTCAGCCACCAACTCCTCCTCGTCCGGCAGCTCCTGCCCTTCACCTGACTCGCCGCCCTCCCGGAAACCTCCTTGCCCCACCCCCTGCGTGGACCGCTGACCGGGAGCCCTCCCCGCACTAGTTCCTTCCAGGCCTTGCGCTTTCGCTAGGCGCTCCTTTTGAGTCCGAATCAAGGCCTGTTGATCCGACGGTTCAGGCGGGATCTGGCCGGAGGTGGAGGCAGCATCGGCCGCCCCCTCCCCTGGTCTCCCGGCTGCCACCGCAGCCGCTGCCGCTGCCTTCTTCTTAGCTCCCCTTTCCTGGAAGAACTGCAGCGCCCCAGGCTTCATCCTGGACTGGACGTCTTCTATGGCCTCCGCCACCTCCTGAGAGCTCATGCCCTGCAGCATTGCCGAGTTCTGATTCCCGATACCTGCAGCCTCCGGGGCTGTGCTGGCCAGGCCAGCAGCGGCAGTGCCCCCGGGTGCTAGTCGAGCCTCGCGGGATTCAGAGCCTGATGCAGCAGAGGGGCCGGTGGCGGAGGAGCGGGTGACCGGGGCCCCAGACGCTACCGAGGCGCCTGCAGCACCTCCCTTGGGCCGTCGGGACAGGGCAAACTGCAAGAGGCATAACGGGTGTGGGGGGGAGGCAACGTCAAGGCTAAGAAGGCCGAGAGGATCGCGTTGTAATGGGTAAAAGCATGTCAGTAATCGGTATACATGCTTTGCAAAGAGCGCAAGCTTAGGAACCAACGTCGGGGCTGTGCAAGCTGGGTGGATCCCATTAGATTGACTTCAAGGTTTCTCATGAATGCCAGGAGCACAAGGTGGTCATCAGCGTTGGGGATGGACAAGTTGAGAAGACCTCATTACGGTATACGGGAGTCAGTTCAAATTACTGGTAAGTCATGAGGCTGCATATTTTCGGGCTGGTTTTCAGGAATCACTAGGCGGTGACAGGGAGCAGGGGTGAGGCTTTGCCAGGAGGCAAAGACTCTGTCGCAATTCACACCTTTGATTGCCGGCGGTGCACTGCATCTGGAAACGCTGCCAGCGAGGTGTCTGGCTGGCTGCTTGAGGTTGCGGCGTGTGGCGATGGACGGCTGGGTCGCTCCGAAACATCACCCAGGATGCCGGCGATGTTGGGAGCAATACTCTCAGGCTGAGCTGGGGCGGGGGCGGCCGCCTCATCTGCTGAAGCAGGGGCTCCTGCAGATGATGAGGCAGAAGCTCCTGTATCAAGAGCCCTGGACGGACCAGCGGCCTCACTGCGCTCATTGCCTGCATTGGACGAGGGCCAGGCATAAGGAGGGTTGTTGTGGACGCCGGGCAGGTCATGTGGTTTGCGGCATGCACTGGTTTAATAATCATGCATAGAAGGGCAAGTCTGCAGGTGTATCCGCTACCTAACAAATGGAGGCACACATGTCAATGTGGCCCCATGCGTCAGATAAGTACATCCTTGCATGGGCTCTATGCCTGTGTGGCCACATGTCGCCAGGGGGTCCCTGGGATCCATACCATGTCGTTAAGAGGCCCATGGGAGGCCCCACCCACCTGGGGTGGTTTTCGGCTTCACTCGTAAGACCTTGGCGGATGCAGCCTCCTTCTTCGCCAGGAAAGCTGCCTGTGAGTAAAGAAGCCGTTTACAGTATTCGGCGTCTGAATTGTACAGCTCATGCCGGAACCAAGCAGATCTGGTATAGCAACCTGCATGCTGAGCAGATCGTCTTCGTCATCATCGCCACCCAATGCATTTGTGTCGCGCCTGAACATTATGGCTTTCAGATGCCTTCCGATGTGCCGCCGAAGTGCGTGCATTGACCTTCTGCACTGGTAGCTGACTGTGTAGCTGACTAGGTTGGTCGCTCCAATCCCTGCTCCAATGCAAGCCGTATTTTCACGATAACGGGTTTTTGTCTCCTGATGGTGACAACCATGCATGGTAATCCTATCGGAAGTTGATATTTGTGCACAGCAAGTAGCTTTCACATCCGGTGTCAGTCGCCTGGGCGGAGGCGGAGGTAATCGGCGGTGGGCAACACCCCTGGTCACCTCCTGCTGGTAACAGTGGGTCCGTGGGTGGGTGGGTAATCGGAATATCGGCTGCCGAATTGTGAAGGTTGAGGTCGGGTGGGTTGAGGAGCAACCCACATAGACAGACGAGCAGCCCTACCCTTCAGCGATCATACTCTGTCAATACATCTTTCCCATCTGTGTGCCTGATCTGTTGCAACCTCATGAAGCAGCTTTCAAAACTTTCCAATCCCACCCACTGGTCAGCCCCTGTAAATGTGTCTGTCTCCTGGCATCTGCAACCCATGGTATGTGCATATAGGAAAGTTTTAATGAGTTTCAACTATACCGCAAGAAGGTTGGTGATAGAAATCCTGAGTGTGGCAGGAGTCAGTTGGACTTCTGGGTCGCTGTTGGCATCCATACCCAGAGGTTGAGGGATCGATCCAAACCGGCCAAACGATCCTCGCTTCGCTCTTCCCCCACCTGAAACGCCGGGTTCCAAGATCCTGCCACCTCACATAGGAGGAAGGCATGGACGCATGCATGGTTGCACCTTGGCCCAGGCTGTGCATGGTAGCTGAAATTGAGCCTAGTCTTTCCTACCAACTCCACGTGACCGGGCGTTTAGCAGGGCCAAGCGGGTATGCACCGTTCTAAACTTATGGGTCGATGAACATTGAACTTGTAGTCATGTTGAGGATCACTTTGCCGTCCAATAAATGGACTATGCCTCTATCTTCGCATCAGGTCCAGTTCTCATGAATGGCCAAAAACCTACAAAATGGTGCAATCTTGTTTGCATTTTTCAGTACCGGTAGTGAGAAGCTACTGGCATACTGGTAGTGTCACAGCTACTGACCAGTACCCGGCACAATTTGGAATAAGAGGCTTCTGGTATCCCATAGTGCTGACCTGCTTGCATGACCCCTATTCTTACAGGCCCCTCATAAATATCCCTTTCGTTCCCTTTCTTTCTACTGCTGAAGTAGAAGCATGATACGAGCTTTATTAAGCCCAGTCTAAAATTGGAAGGCTGGTCGAATCTATCAATCTACCCTGCGCTATCTTTCTGCTGATTCTGAAACCGAGTATGAAACTGCGGACAATGTGTCACATCTTCGTCTCTTCGACAGTGCCGGCCCACAATCCATCCAATCACTCCGTCTCGTTCGGGCCCACTGCAAGCACACTGCTACCTTTGCTCACAGCCCTCCCAAAACGGACTTCACTTCCTCCTCCCTCCACCCTGGCCTGGCTAGATGAGCACATATCGGCGGCATTGCTTGGCAGCATAAGCTGGCTAAAATCCCGAGCTTTAGCGCCGGAATGATAACACCGGCAGGGAGCATCCGAAAGTGATTTGCTGGCTTTGAATATACGGTGAAGCTAAGAAACTTTCAGGTATTACCATTCTCAGCATCCATATCATATCCAAATGATAGATTGAAAAAGGAAGTGTTGTCAGAGATAAGTAGTCGCATGTTCGACCAAGGGGACAACTTGCCCATGAAAGAAAATAAGAAAACAATTTATTCTTTTAATACTAAATTACTGATAGGCGGTATGCTACATGGCTGCAGTACCGGTTTATGCCATGACACAAATGTGTTTCAATGGATGTCAAGATCATTGTGCCACTACAGGAAAGTAGCGCCCCAAACACTTCAACAGACTATATTTGATGTGAAATGTTGTAAACATGTAAATACAAGCGAGGTGCCAAGTATATTTTCCACACGATGCTATTGAAATGGGAGGAAACTAATAAAACAAAAATCACACCCTTCCCCTGCCCTCCTTGTTTGTTTTCGTATGCTTCAGCTACGCTTCAGCTAAATCACGGTTAGTGGCTGAGGAGGCCTGGTGCAGCCTGTTGCTTGGGCCACTGGCCAAAGTTTGGTCCTTCGGCCCAACTCAGCGGCCCCCAAAGTCAGTCTGACATGCAATCAAATGAATACTGATTGCTCTTGCACCTAATCACCTAAACCCTACCCTACTCTAAGCTATCTGCAGCAATGCGGTTTCTGTCTAAATCCGAACCGGCTTGACCAATGCCTTGATGCACTGCTTGATGCCCACGTAGTCTGTGTCAGCCGATCCCATGCACATCTTGCCAATGGCATTCACGTCCCAGGCGGTTGTGCCCTGCCTCCTCGTAAAGCTGCACAATACCACCGCCTGAGAGGTTTGCAGCTGTGCCCGCGTTACATCCTCAAACACATACCTGCACAACTCAATGCCACTTTTGGGGTCACGGACGCTCACGTGGGGCTGGACAATGTCTGACAAGCGGGCCCCGCTGAAGGCTGAGGCTGTAATGTACAGGGCCACCACGTCGGGGGGGAAGGCCGACATCCACACCTGCATGGGTAGGTATTTAGTCAGTTTTGCACCATCTGACCACCAAACACCAAAGTGCAAGCTTCCCAAAAAAAATAGGCCTGCTTTCAGCTGGACACCCAAGCAGCATGCCTGGCCATCACCCAGGGTGGCAGGGTGTCCCCCCAAAGGCCCCAGTGTAGCTGAAAAACATCTGATGTGTATTGTGTAACTACCAGTATCTGGCTAAGAAGAGCACTTGCCTGCATAGTATGCTGCCCACTCTGTGGCCCCATCTGGTCGCCAGAGTGTGACCCGGCCTGGATGTCCTGCCCCCTGCCGTACATGCTACGGGCACTCATGGATTGCTTTGCGTAGTCCATATAGTCCACCACTTCGCCGCATGCGTCTACCGAGAGCAGGGTGGCATCAAGGTACTGCGTGCGGCCACCGCGCCACTTCCAGCTGTCCAGAACCTCAATGTGGTTGGCGTTGGGTCCAAGGCCCGCGAATGACTCGCCCTTGAGCAGGAGCTTGCTGACTCCGCTACGGTGGATGGCACTGAAATCGGTATCAGCGGCATGGTAACCGAGGCTGAGGGACTTCTTACAAGCCGAGCGCATCAGCCGCGCAATGCCGGCCTCGTCCATTCCATTGAGGCCCAGGCAGGCGAGCGCCGGTGGCCATGATGACATCGCCCGGGCGGACAGGACCCCGCTGCGGAACCTGCGGATGTCGACCTCGCTGGGCATGCCGCACGAGGCATCCAGCTGTTGAACAAACGAGGCGTGGGAGCCGCCATCTGCAAGGATCACTGACTCCAGCGTCGCAAAGATGGAGAAGATGCGCATGGAGTTCTTGGCGCCTTCAAACGAGGCGTTGAAAAGGGCCTGGTCGGCCTCAGCGCCGGCGCTGCCGCCGCCCTTGAGCATCGGCATAACAGCGGGCTTGTTTTTACAAACCCACAGCACGTTGCGCACGAAGCTTTCCATCATAAGTGCCGGCGCAACGCTTTTCCTGCCGAGGTAGGGCAGCAGCGTGTAGCGCTGTTTCCTGCTGAGCAGTACGAGCAAGGCGACAAACAGCCCGAGACCCGGGGTGCCCTTCTTGGTGCGCGTCTGTGGGTCGCTCACGAAGGCAAGGACATGACCTTCAATGGCGGCAGCCGCTGCGGCTGCGCAGGCTTTGTCGCACAGGTGCAGCACCAGCAGGAGAACCTGCAAGCAGCGACCGAGCGCACGGATGCCTCCGTCTGCCAAAAGCACGCCGCACGTGCTGAACAGTGTACAGAACATGTCGATGCGAGGCGTGGCCAGAGACCGGCAGAGCTCTGTTAGGAGGCGCTCGGTGCCACGTGCGTAATGCGCAGCGTCAATGAAGAGCGGCAGCGCATAGGTGAAGGCTGTGCCAGATGGGGAGACCCTGACGCCGGCATTGAACGCTGTCATGCTGATGTAGCCGTCAAGGCAAGGCAAGATGTAATCCACCTGCGGGGAAGGGGTGGGGTTGTAAGAGGTATATATGCCAACCGGTGTAGTCCTTTCGGGCAGGGGATGCATAACCCACGCTTCAAAAGGTGGGGGGTGCGATGGGGTTAGTGGGCTGGATGGGGCCAACTGAGGGGTCCAGGCCCACAGGGAGCACCATGGGGTAGCGCAGGGGTAGGATAAACTTCTCTGAAATACTGTAGCATCATATGTGCAGCTTCGCTTACAGTATTTCGAACGGTATTGCAAGCATTTTGATTTTATTTTGAAAGAATAATGGCGATGGATGAGGGGAAATCAAGCGCGATGCATAGACCACGGGAGGGAGGGGGCACGGGGCAGCGGGCAGGATAGCAGCACACCTACTACCTAGAAGGAAGGGGGCCTCCGGGGGCAGAGGCAGGCTAGCAGGACATATTTCCCCAGGGGAAGTGGGAGCAGCTGGGGTGAGAGTGAGGGGTGAGCTCAATCCATTATGTGATCAGGGTACCAGTATTCGGTTCAAGATTGAGAGATAGGGTGTAAACCCTGAACGTTAAAACCTATATTCCTCATGCCATGGGGGGGGGGGGCAGACGCTAAAGTCAGATAAGGAAGCAGGTATAGAGGCCATAGCATAGGGGGAGGGGAAGGGGGCACAGCCTGGAGTCTTATGCTTTATAAGAAAGCAGGTATAGAGGCTAAAGCATAGGGGGGGGGGGGGGGCACCATCTGGAGTCTTATGCTTTATAAATTATAATGAAGCAGGTACAAAGGCCATAGTAGCATACAGGGAGGGGAAGGGGGCACAGCCTGGAGTCTTATGAAGAAGCACGTAAAGAGGCTCTTGTGCAATCATGTGAGCATACCTCACAGTAAGCAGGGAGGGGGAGCAGTAAGGCAGGGGAGAGGGCACCTAACATAAAGGAGATACCAGGTGCTGCCCTTGGGAAGACAGTGCCTCTTGCTTCACGCTCACCTTTCCAGTCATGGGGTTGCGTGTGTAGCTCAGGGGCACACAGATCGTGTCCTCCCTGCACGTCAGGCCCGTGTACCAGCAGCGGAACTCCGCCTCGACTTGGACATCTGGCACAGCGCGCTCTCCGCAGGCGTGCTTGAGCACTGCCACGTCAGACCCCTCCAGCAGCCCACCCAGGGGCTGCAGAACCCCGAAGAGGACGTCCAGCAGGGCTGCACCCTGCTGTGGTGCCTGGGAGCCGCCCGCAGCAGCCGGGCTGGGGGGTGCTGAGGCAGCCGAATGGGGAGGAGCAGATGGGGTGGGGACGTCGCTGCCGCCTGTCACTTTGCTGTGCCGGCCGACCTGCTTCCAGCCGCTGCCATCAGAGGGGCTACCATGACCAAGATCAGTCAGCGCTTTGGAGTAGGGTGCGAGGGGTGGTGCGAGGGGCGGTGAGAAGGGTACTGTTTGTGGGGGGGTGGAGGGCGGTGTGAGGGGCGGAGAGGGGACGATACTGCCCAGCAGCGACAGGAGTGAGTCGAGGCTTGGGTAAGAGCTCCACATGTCGTCCTCCAGGTCCGTGCAGGATGCCATTGCGCTCAAGTCCGACTCCGTCATGAAGACCGAGAGGAATTGCTGCACGTGCAGCAGGCACTGCGGCAGGCCGTAGGCGCTGCTCCAGCCCTCCTCTGCGTTGCACCTCCAGATGCTGCTCAAGGCAAAATAGCCCCTGGCGTCACCGTTGTTGGCCTGCACATGAATCAGAAGGCTATAAAAACTCGTGTGTGTGGTGGGCAGGAGAGCGGCTTTTGTGGAGCCCTAAACGGTGAAACTGTAACAATTGTGTGGAGCTGTAATACGTATAACTCCGGTGCAAGTGTGTGCGTGGTGAGCAGGAGAGCGGCTTTTGATGAGACCTTGTAGGAAAGGGCAGCAATTAGGAGGAAGCAGAAGCTGACGTGACACTGTAAAGTGCTGGAACTCCTTACCGATCACTGGGTTGACAGTGCCGTATGGACCACTTTTAATCAAAGGTTTGTAAAACAGTTGTACCGGTATTGGCTTTAACCCGTGGCTCCAACCATACATGCATCACAGGTCATCAATGACTTCACAATGACGCGGTCTCCTCTGTTTCGTCCTTTTGGCAGTGTCAGTTACAAGTACCCCCTTCCAGGAGTTAGGCGCTTCAGCTACTATTCAGGTCATTGTAGGCGTTCTGCCGAGGGGCCTGGCAAGGGCAAGCCCTGCAGCCCCTGCTGCATGGGCCGGGGGCCACCGTCCGTACGCCGATCAAGGTTTAGTCCCCATGCATGCATCAACCCAGTGGTGGCAGCCCAAATCCCTAGAATTTGTCTGGCATGCATTGAAATGAACACAGCATTGGGCATTCAGGCAGCCTCACCTGTAGGTTGATGTGTGGCAGCCGGCCTTTAACACGGACGTCTGGAGGCAATGAGGGGTAGCCGGGCGGGATCTTCAGCGTGACAAACAGGCAGGTGCCGTGGACGTGCAACTGCGCAGCCAGTGTTGTGACTTGGCCATTTTTGCCGTTTGGGAGGCTGCTGCAGAGCTTGAGGCCGAGAACGCCGGGCAGTGCCTGCTCATCAGGCAGGTGCGTGGGCAGGGCCTGCACCTGTCGTTTCAAGATGGAGCTGGTGAGCAGGGCGAGCGCTGCACAGGCCATGGTGCAGTACCTGTGAGAAAATAATCGCGACTGAGAAGGCATAGCAGGGTCGGAGGAGGGTGGGGAGGACGGAGGACGGTGACCAGGAAGATCACGAATCCCGAAAGCCGCATAAGCCGCAAGGGGAATGTTACGTTCTCACCTGACCGCTGCTTCTGAACGCAACCGAGGGCGGAATGAAGAGCTCTTTGCAGGCAGGTGGAAACTGTGGTGAGATGACTGTTGGAGGGGCCAATATCCTGGGCGTAAATAGCGAACGGCATCTTCCTGCTGGCTCCCTTCAGTTTAGGGCTTGGGGATCCCAGACCGGCTTCGCTGCGGCTTCGCAGCGACTTCTCCCGTACCAAGTACGGTTTGGTGGCTTTCTTTCGCGTAGAGGCTTGAAACGAAAAGGAAGATTTCTCTGGCCTGAAGTTATATAGACATGTAGTGGTCGCAGAATTCATATTGTCTTCGAGACGGGCAGGTCGAGTTCGCACTTGGTCTGACGACTTGAGAAGATGAGTGGTGTCGCACAGTAGCCAGCGCGGAGCAGCCGTAACGTATAGCCAGCCCTGCAGCTCAGCTTCTGGCCTAACAGATGCTCAGCCTAGCTGTCTTGACAAACATGGCAATAAAGTTTAGAACATAATCAAGCCTACCGGTGTTCTGAATAGAATAACACCACTCACGCTTAACACCATTCAGTCATTCACTGCTGACTGATCATCATTGGGCTTCAACCAAAGTTTCGCGCGAGGGCCGAAATGTCCTTCATATCACTTATCCTTGCATCCGCGCATCGGCTGTGGATGCGCCTATGCGTCCGGCGGCGTCCTCCCTCAAGCAGCACTGCTTCTGGGCCTATGGTCCAGTTGCCCGAGCCAGAGCTAGCCGGGGCCTCTCACGGTATTGCACCAGGCACTCATGCACTCACAAGTCACTTCCTTGGTGCATATTGCTGGTGTTAAGGCTGTTGACCTGAGTGCAAGACTGCAAGCGAGCTTAGACCTGATCCCCTCCCTCGCGGATGAGTGTGTAGTAAAGATAGACCAGACATACTTTGAATTTTTGTTGGGGAGTGTCTGATGAGAAGGAAATATGACAGCGATAGAGCTGGAGTCACATAGACAATATGGATTGCAGGATGGGCTTGCCGCATTGTTGGGATCGCTCTGATTGCTTTGAGGATTGCTCGTGATGTTG
Source organism: Limnomonas spitsbergensis (assembly GCA_037349105.1). Taxonomy (NCBI): domain Eukaryota; kingdom Viridiplantae; phylum Chlorophyta; class Chlorophyceae; order Chlamydomonadales; genus Limnomonas; species Limnomonas spitsbergensis. The sequence continues at coordinate 739,829 of JAYJMM010000022.1, read as the reverse complement.
TGAGGAAAAAGGGATAAAAAAAGGGAAGAAAGAGCTTGTTGAGCCTTGAAACTCAGAAGAAAGAAAGAAAACGCCTGAGCGTGGCTTCAGGAAAACGACATTTGCAATGCCGTAACTTGTCAGTCGTAGTCAGAGACTCTGGTCGTAGTGAAGAGCGAAGTTTGAAGAAGTGTGAACATGCGGACCTAAACAACTGAGAATGGCATCCATTCGACCAGCACACTATGGTGTAGTCATACGTCATGTCAATTCCAATACTGTACCACACAGAAACCACTGCCATGCCTTAGCTTTGGTGGGATGTCCGAGCTTTTGTGGAAGATGTGGTAGACATTGTTGATGGCTAGACTTGAGAGGGGCTAGGAACCCTCGCCCATCCTCTCCTTTCAGCCTTTGCTTGCCCCTTTTTGCTCTTGAATTTCCTTGGTCTTTAAATTTGAGGCGTGGAGGGTTTACCCACCCACCCCTCTTCCCCTTTACCAGTACTTCAGTTTCTTCCAACTAGATAGTTGGACCAGGTTGGACGCCCTTTTGCGCACGGGCCACAGGTTTTTGACGGTACACCTCGGTACCCTGCTCAAAAGGCTCAGCTGTTTGGGGGTCCAGCTGTCCGGCAAGGCCCACCGATGTTATGTCATTGGCTAATCACTTTTGTGGCAGGTCTTGTTGTTCATCCCTGGAACTGGTTATATAGCATGCCTGGCTGGATTTCACCTTGTCGTCAGTCAAAGCAAATGACGACAAGAGGTATATGTTTACCCGTATATGTGATTGCATTATAGTGCGCTCAATATCATGTTTACAAGGCCTCCGGATGAGCAGCCAGCGCTGCGCCAATGGGGACCAACCTTCGGAGGCCAAAGGCTGGTGGCCCTGGCAGCAGGGCTTGCTGCACCTGGACCCGTTGGCCATAGGCCATAATGCAGCTGAATGGAAGCTAAAACATCATGCAATGAATGGTTTGAATGGTGTACACCCACTGGGTCATGTTTAACACTCAGTCGCGTGGACCTGGAAGGAGGAGAGCATGTTCAATTATACCTGCCATGTACAGCCATGCATTGTTTGCAACCATGCCATCCTCTTTTGTGGGCATGGAACCCAAGAAGCTTGAAGATAATCGATTGGGCGTGACTCATCAACCAACACTAACCTCAAAAGGCCTTCCGTGGGAAGTGCATGCAGACTGTACCGCCTGCATGGTCGGCCCGCGTGTAACAGGGACTCTCTCCCCTGTCGACCTCTTTCCTTCCTCTGGGATCATGCTAGAAGGAGTCATTCAGTCCTGGGTGACCCACCACCTGGACAGGCAGTGTCTGCTGGAAATCGCTGCATTATAGCAAAGTGCTCCGAAGTAAACAATGTTGGGAACTGAAGTCGTACAGCACCCTTGACGTGTGGTGATTCCCAGTGAAAGATGCGGTTCTCTGATCATTGCACAATGACGAAGTGCATTGTGCTTGATTGCCTGTCCGGGAAACGTGTCCTCTGTGACCGTGCTGGTGCCGCACTGCCGCGTAGGCTACTGCCGTGGGGCATCTAGAATACGTGATGAGTTGTGAGCCGTTGCTTAAACGGTTGCCAAACGGTTTTGTGTATAAGATAGGGGTAGGGACAGGGTAGGAGGTTTGCGCTGATTGAGTTTGTTGACAATGGCATTTGCACTTCACCGCAACGTCGTTACTTCAAGGACACAGCAGTGCAGGTCGCTACGCAACGGCCCCACCTGCAAACCTCAGCGCCTAGGGGCGGTAGTTTGCAAGGCAATGACTCAACGTGAGTCCTTCGTTCAAAGCATTGCAGACTTTCGCGCATTGCAGACACTTCTTTTGTTATGACTCTTCGAATGCCGGGTCCTCGACCCACTCATCCACCGTTCACCGTGCGTAGATAGAAAAGCCGATGAGAAGGACAAGGTTGACCTCATTAACAAAGTAGAGTGCTTCATATTCGACTGCGATGGTGAGTTGCGACCCCCTGGATGGTGTGCTGTGACCACTCAGCCACCTCCTCCACGAATCTCCTGAACGGGAATTCAAATCTTTACGACAGGAGTGATCTGGAGGGGAGATTCCGTGATTGAAGGCGTTCCTGAAACACTGGCTCTGTTGCGCAGCCTGGTAAGCTAGAACAAAGCTGTTTTGTGTGCTGCCCATGCAAAGTATGCCATGTGACCTGTGCCGCGCTGCCTTAACTCCATGCTGGTAGTTGCTGCCCAGCCATCATTACAAGGAAAAATGGTGCTCCTTTAATGATTATGTTTTTCCTTTATCTCATTTTTGCCCATGCGCAAACATGCACCAGGGCAAAAGGCTGTTCTTTGTGACAAACAACTCCACCAAGTCCCGAGCTGGATATCTGAACAAGTTCACATCTCTCGGCCTTAACATTAATGCGGTGAGGCTGATAGATATCTACTATGCTGCACAATTATGCTCGGCGGATGGGGCAGTGCATTTATGATGCTGTGATTTATGATATTTTAAATTATTTAGCGATATTTCAGGGTCAGTAACCTGGGCAGATGCCAACGCACATATCTATGTTCTTAAAAAAAAATGTTGACAAATCTCTCATCCATTGAATCTGAAGGAGTATTTCCTCTGCAATCCACACATTTCCATTCACAAAAATGTAATCACGGGTTCTTATGTCAGTTCTGATTGCGAACGTCTCCTCTGATCTGGCCTCCAGGAGGAGATCTACTCATCATCTTTCGCAGCTGCCGCCTACCTGGACTCAATTGATTTCAAGAAGAAGGTCAGTGTCTATTGGAATACACATCAGACGTATCTACCTAGGGAGCTGACATGGGGGGCTGGGCTGCCCTCGCTGGGCCGATGGGGACCAAACCTGGACCTGCCTACGGCCGGTGGTGCAAGCAACCAAGCACTGCTGGCTGTGTCTGAAATGTAGTTGAACCACAAAAAAAAACAGTGAAGAAGGCCTACATTGTAACCCGTGCATGACTACCAGGAACCATTCAGTTTTGAAACATACAGCTGTTAACTGGATTGTCTGAGGCGGGTCGTAGGGCACAAGTGGTGGTGTATAACACTCTTTATCTCAAGTGAATATCTCGCATGCTTTCAGGCAGGCCGTAGGGCACAAGTGGTGGTGTATAACACTCTTTATCTCAAGTGAATATCTCGCATGCTTGCAGGCGCATAGTCTCATATCCTCTCATATGACCGTCTCGATATTCCCTCACAGCTGCATCCCCATCCAGGGCAACCCTAAACCCCCCTTCTGTAGTGCTCAATCCTGTTTGTAGGCCATTATCCCCTGCATCGAATATTTGACCCTATCCTGTCATATTTAACTCCAGGTGTATGTTATTGGCGAGGAGGGCATCCTGCAGGAGCTGGATCTCAAGGGCATCTCCCACCTGGGTGGGCCTAGCGATGGCGATAAGAAGGTCAAGCTGGGGCCGGGCGAGTTCATGGAGCATGATAAGGATGTGAGTGTCGGGGGGGATAGTTTTAAAGCAAGCAGCATGCAGATTAGTTTGCATGTTATCTGGTGTGGCTTCATGGCTCTGGGGGAGCCCAGCAGCCAGGCTCCCTGGAACTGCAGCCCCTGCCTTATGCCAGATACACATGCGCCCACTGTACCAGTACTGAGTGGTCGTTTGTATGATTTTTACTCCTAAAGGTGCCTGCGACAAGAAATAGAAAACAAAGGGACAACAAATTACTTCCCTCAATATGGGAGCTTTGACTTTGGTTTGCAGCTTTGAAGCTGTGGTGTTCAGCTCTGACCGACGTGTGAGCTACTACAAGATTCTAGGACCACGGCAGTGCCGCACCTTAGAGTTGTTGTATTTTAAACGTCCCTTCATGCAAATGACATGTCAGCTTCTGCGAGAATTTTGGGCCCCAGCATTGCCGTACCCGTGCTAAGTTGCTGTATTTGAATCACTCCTGCAGGTTGGTGCTGTGGTCGTGGGCTTTGACCGTCATCTCAACTACTACAAGGTTCAGTACGCAACGCTGTGCATCCGTGAAAACCCCGGCTGCCTCTTCATCGCCACCAACAGGGATGCAGTCACGCATCTCACTGACGCGCAGGAGTGGGCCGGTGCGTTTGGGGTTGAGGGCAAAGGTCTGGCAGACGCGAACTAGTTAGATTGTGGGTTCAGGGTTTGGAACTGACAGACGTGTAGGAGTGGGTTGGTGTGTTTTGGGTTCAGGGTGAAGGTCTGGTAACTGAGTGGGATTGTGGATTAAGATGTGCGGGAGTGGGCTGGTGCGTCGAACTTAGCGTGCAAACGGTTTTGATGAAGTTGGTTCCAAGGGACATATAGCTTCTGTGGTGTTCATGCCTGCCAGCCTCTATTTCTCTTATGCATCCCCCTTCTCCCCTTCTGTGTGACTGTACTCCCCTCTGGTGCATTTCTCTTCCCCCCTCAGGCAACGGTGCCATGGTGGGCGCCATTGTAGGATCCTGCAAACGGGAGCCCCTAGTGGTTGGCAAGCCCTCAGACTTCATGCTGGAGAACATTGCCACCACCTTCAACCTCAAGAAGGACCAGATCTGCATGGTGGGACCCCGGGGGGAGGGGGGAGCCATGGGATTAGATTCGCATGCTGGGACAACCCTACTGTGTCATGGCCTGGCTGTTGAAAATCATTTGAATGTCTGGTTCCCACCCTTGTTGAAAGCCATGTGCATTTTTTGATCCAGAGGATCTTTAATTTGATTGGCTTCTTAATCTCTTATTGAAATTACTCATATCTCATTTGGTCATTTCATCATTTGTGTGTCTGTCATACCTTATTAGATTGACATGCCTCGGCATTCATGAAATCAATGTGTGTCCATTGCACCTTTGATTGATCTGCCTTCGCACAATTTGATCGGCTGTGCCTTTCTCAACAACAGGTTGGAGACCGCCTGGACACGGACATCATGTTTGGCAAGAATGGCGGCCTGACGACCGCCCTGGTGCTGTCAGGTACAGCTTTGGCACTGTCAATGTTAGGGTGCTTCAGCTAAATTACTGCTACGTCACGGCCTCTGGCCGTGGGGCAGCCAGCCTGGAGCAGCCTGGAGCAGCAAGCCCTGCTGCTTCGTCCATCGGCTGTCAGCAGGTCAAGGCTTGGTCCCCCATGGCCCCTGTGGCCTGCTGAAGCTAGTTTCATGCACTGAAAGGATCACTGCAGCTTACCTGACAAGGCACTCACCAATTTGACATGCCTGGCTGCCACTTCCCATTTCCTGCAGCAGTTACCAGTTGGAACTAACCCAAGTATTCCTACCCGTTCCTCCAGGTGTGACTGACGAGGCAACGCTCCTGAGTCCCGATAACAAGATCATTCCAGACTACTACATGACACAGCTCAGCGACCTCCTCAGTGCAAAACAGGCGCTGACGGGGCAGAAGGTGGCTGCATGAAGAGAAAAGCTCAGGGCTATGTAGCCGTAGCCCAGCTTACTTTTAATTCTTGGTGGGGATGTTCCGTGAGGAAGCTAAGAAATGTGGGGAATGTGTGATTCAAGGCAAATGTATAAACTGGGTTGAGCGATTGGGGCATGGCTCACGAATATTACAAGTTTACTGTGGAAGTTAAATGAGGACGTGGCCGTTGGCATTGTCTGACAACGATTGCGGTGCTCAACTGCAGGGCATGGAAATTAACTGCTTATTTATTAGAGGCATACCAGTACCGGTAACATATCACATAACAGGGCATGCAAAAATGCCATCATTTTAACATGTGGCGATAGGGTTGCAATTTAGAAGGGTTGCACAGGCACTGCACCCTCCAGGACCATGCAATGTTTTCGAGCTGGTTGGCCCGCATGAAAGGTTAAGAATACTCGGACAAGCCCTGGGACTTTGGACGTAAAAGTAATAAAATAATATTAGTGAGGCTGGAGCAGAAGCCTGAGCCCTTGCTTGGCATGTGTGCTCATACGGACAGATTCGGACTAGATCTACAAAATGCGCCTTCTCTGAGTGTACTTCAGGATGGCGGTGAATATGGCCAGGCAGCCCAGCACGATCGCGACGCCTATCCCCCAGAAGCTCATCACGCTGGCCTCCAGCTGGCTCCGCATGTTCATGCCAAAGATGCCAGCCACCATGGCCCCCAGCGTGGCTGAGAAGCTGCCGATGGCCAGCGTCAGCTCCAGGCGGTTCACTTCATAGCGCCGGGCGCTGAGCGAGACGCCGATGGACTCCTCCAGGTCACGAGCTCCTGTGGGAAGGAGACGAATGCATGGTTTACCTTGAGGGTATTCAGGCTAGAATGCTGCTACACCAGTATGTCACCACGCCAGCCTTGAGGTCTGATGCAGCAAGTCGTGCTGATGATGCCGCCGTTCGCAGGCCGGTCAAGTTTAAGTGCTCCTCGGACCGGTGTTGAGGTCGGGCACTTCAAGAAAAAAGGGACAAGACTCGGCAGCAGGGGGGACTGCTCAATCCCAAACACCTGGTTGCCTGGGGCAAAGGGATCAGGGATGACCACGGGTCATATTACCACACCGTCCCGACAAAACTCAAGGTTCATCAACCACACCCATTTCAGCACTTTGGGTGCTTTGTGTCCCCTGCTTGACACATTCCCTGAATCCTGGCTATCCTCTGCTGCGTTGGTCCCTCACCCATGTGCATTCTCTTACAGCAGGCAGCGGAGGGGCGGAGATAACCTCTCATCCACATCTTCAGATCAATCATGGAAGGGGCTCTGATTCTCTGAAGCAATACCCCAACCCTCGTGTCAAGAAAGGACAAACTGAACTCGATACCGTATTTCGGTATTTGAACTTGAGCCCTGCCATGAACAGCTTTTGAATTCAAATATACCACGCAGTTTGAAAAAACAAGCTTGTCACACTGTCAGATACCGAGTGCCTTCCCACAGCTTCCCAGTGCCCTCCTTTAAACCCTTGCTTGAGTCCCCTGCCCGAGACCCCATGCTCACGCCTGCATCTGCATGTGCCCCTATTCCCCACCTGCCCCTCTCATCTACATCTATACCCTCTGTGCTCCTCCACTCCTCCTCGAGCCCCCCTAAACCTACCCGTGCCCCCTCCTGCCCCCTACATCCACCCCTGTGCTCCCCCCCTGATCCTTGGGGCCTCCTAAATCTACCCGTGCCCCCTCCTGCCCCCCTACATCCAACCCTGTGCTCCCCCCCTGATCCTTGGGGCCTCCTAAATCTACCCGTGCCCCCTCCTGCCCCCCTACATCCACCCCTGTGCTCCCCCCCTGATCCTTGGGGCCTCCTAAATCTACCCGTGCCCCCTCCTGCCCCCCTACATCCACCCCTGTGCTCCCCCCCTGATCCTAGGGGCCTCCTAAATCTACCCGTGCCCCCTCCTGCCCCCCTACATCCACCCCTGTGCTCCCCCCCTGATCCTTGGGGCCTCCTGAATCTACCCGTGCCCCCTCCTGCCCCCTACATCCCCCCCTGTGCCCCCCCCTGATCCTAGGGGCCTCCTAAATCTACCCGTGCCCCCTCCTGCCCCCCTACATCCACCCCTGTGCCCCACCCCTGATCCTTGGGGCCTCCTAAATCTACCCGTGCCCCCTCCTGCCCCCCTACATCCACCCCTGTGCCCCACCCCTGATCCTTGGGGCCTCCTGAATCTACCCGTGCCCCCTCCTGCCCCCCTACATCCACCCCTGTGCTCCCCCCCTGATCCTTGGGGCCTCCTAAATCTACCCGTGCCCCCTCCTGCCCCCTACATCCACCCCTGTGCTCCCCCCCTGATCCTTGGGGCCTCCTAAATCTACCCGTGCCCCCTCCTGCCCCCTACATCCACCCCTGTGCTCCCCCCCTGATCCTTGGGGCCTCCTGAATCTACCCGTGCCCCCTCCTGCCCCCCTACATCCACCCCTGTGCTCCCCCCCTGATCCTTGGGGCCTCCTAAATCTACCCGTGCCCCCTCCTGCCCCCTACATCCACCCCTGTGCTCCCCCCCTGATCCTAGGGGCCTCCTAAATCAACCCGTGCCCCCTCCTGCCCCCTACATCCACCCCTGTGCTCCCCCCCTGATCCTAGGGGCCTCCTAAATCTACCCGTGCCCCCTCCTGCCCCCTACATCCCCCCCTGTGCTCCCCCCCTGATCCTTGGGGCCTCCTAAATCTACCCGTGCCCCCTCCTGCCCCCCTACATCCACCCCTGTGCCCCACCCCTGATCCTTGGGGCCTCCTAAATCTACCCGTGCCCCCTCCTGCCCCCTACATCCACCCCTGTGCTCCCCCCCTGATCCTAGGGGCCTCCTAAATCTACCCGTGCCCCCTCCTGCCCCCTACATCCCCCCCTGTGCTCCCCCCCTGATCCTTGGGGCCTCCTAAATCTACCCGTGCCCCCTCCTGCCCCCCTACATCCACCCCTGTGCCCCACCCCTGATCCTTGGGGCCTCCTAAATCTACCCGTGCCCCCTCCTGCCCCCTACATCCACCCCTGTGCTCCCCCCCTGATCCTTGGGGCCTCCTAAATCTACCCGTGCCCCCTCCTGCCCCCTACATCCACCCCTGTGCTCCCCCCCTGATCCTTGGGGCCTCCTGAATCTACCCGTGCCCCCTCCTGCCCCCCTACATCCACCCCTGTGCTCCCCCCCTGATCCTTGGGGCCTCCTAAATCTACCCGTGCCCCCTCCTGCCCCCTACATCCACCCCTGTGCTCCCCCCCTGATCCTAGGGGCCTCCTAAATCTACCCGTGCCCCCTCCTGCCCCCTACATCCACCCCTGTGCTCCCCCCCTGATCCTAGGGGCCTCCTAAATCTACCCGTGCCCCCTCCTGCCCCCTACATCCCCCCCTGTGCTCCCCCCCTGATCCTTGGGGCCTCCTAAATCTACCCGTGCCCCCTCCTGCCCCCCTACATCCACCCCTGTGCCCCACCCCTGATCCTTGGGGCCTCCTAAATCTACCCGTGCCCCCTCCTGCCCCCTACATCCACCCCTGTGCTCCCCCCCTGATCCTTGGGGCCTCCTGAATCTACACGTGTGCTCCCTTCCCGTCACACTCTACCCTTACTCACCTGGCAGCCGCCGCTCCACCCTTTCCTGCATCCTTGTTGCCCCTGTCCCCCAACCCTCCCAGTCGCCCCCTGCCCCCTGCCCCCCTGTCCCCCTGGTTGGCCCCTGCTCCCTCACCTGCCAGCAGCCGTTCTGCTTCATCCTGCGTAGTGGAGGCACGCTGCAGGTAATACTCCAGCAGGTCCTCCACCTCCTCCACCTCCTGCTCCTCCTCCTCAGCCTCCACCATCTCCTCCAGTGCCTCCTGCGCCTCCTGGATATCATCATTGCTTCCCTCCAGTCTGCTGATCCACTCATCCCGCTCCCCACTCGTAGAATCGTCACGGTCCGAGGTGCCGCGGCTGCGGCGCTGGTCGCGGCCTCCGCCATCCTTGTCGTCCTTATCTTCGCGTCGCTCGCGGTCCGCCCAGTTGAACTTTGAGCGAAGCTCCAGAAGGCGCACTCTGTCGAACTTAGCGCGCAGGTCCTGCACGCGCTGCTTGCGCTGCTCAGGGGATAGGTTCGATGGGGCGGGCGGCTGCGGCGTCGCGGCTGCGGCGCCAGATGCGTTAGACGGCTGCAGGAGATGGCTCCTGCCGCTCTGCTCCATCTCCAACTGCAGCGAAGCATACATCCCTTCTCCTCGGAAGCTGCGCGGTACAGTGCCATTCACCTTGGGGTAGCCTGAGGGCTTGCCGCTCGCCTTGGCGGCTGCGGAGCTAATATTTTGCGAGCTCATGGGCATTCCTCCGGGGCCAAGCTCCCACTCCGCGCCTGCCATTCCCGCCACTCCATTCCCTCCTGACGCGCCTGCTCCATTGCCATTATTGTTCTTGTTGCTGCTTTGAGCACTGCTGGCAGCACCTGCTGCTTTATCGACCCCGGAGTCTGGGCCGTCATTCTGCAACTTCCGCCAGCTGCCCACAGACTCCTCGATTTCCTCTCGAACTTCTTGGGCCCTGTAAGGTTACAAAAGGCAGACACAGGAGTCGACAGGCTAATAAAGACATTAACTTCCAGGTTCAGGGTGTAGGGTGCAGGGTACTAGGGTACTGTATAACCGTACTGTTTGTGGCGCATCTTTCTAATGGATTTCTGCCTCAACATAGCTTCATTTATAATCATCTACCAGTACATTTGTTTTAGTATTCACTTTTGTAGATATGCTTTGCCTTCCCTTACAATGACAGCATAACACAAGGGTTCGTGCGGGATACACAAAGACACTTATGATCGATTATGTCGACGCCAGTAACTGTCGGGGATCTAGTGTTTTGGTCTCTGGTTTGGGTACAGGTTAAAAGCCCTGAGGCATCAAAATGATTATTAATTCATACCCAAGGGAGGGCTATTCAAATCTACGGGTGGCCCTTCAACACACAATAAAATCACAATACCGGTGCTTCCTTTGCCTCATTCCCACTTCGTTGCTGTTCAAAATAAACCAATCGATCATTGAAAGGACTAGAAGCGTCAGCCACCTTTGCCCAAACGTGAAGCGTCCTGTGCGATTGACCGCCTGAGCGGCTGGGATGCAGAAATAACTGCATACCCAAGGAAAAGATATTTAAAGCTATGTGCAAGGCTTCAGGCTCATGACAGTGGTCAGAAAAGGACTATCGACAAACTGCTCCCCCCCCCGTACCTCTCTAGCTCGCGCTCTAGCCTTTCTCTCTCCCTCTGTCGCCGTCTCTCCTCGCGCCTGGGTCGGCTCGTGAGGTTGAGCTCCCGTAGCTCGTCCTCGTCGTCCATCAACTCCTCCAACATGTTCCTAAAGCAGGGGGGCAGCAGCGGTAGGGACATGCACAGGGACCCAGGATGCCCAGGATGCAGGAAACAGGACCCCAGAGGGGAAAGTGTCACGGTAATCCAAAACGCATTCCCCGGAAATAAAAAATGAAACAAACATGTGCATATTATTTTTTGAGAAAGATTCCCTGAGTGCCTGCTTCATTTAAAACATCTTATTACTAAAAACAATGCCCCTTCTGGGCAAACCACACACACCTATTCCTCACACTGTTAAAAAACAATCCAAAGATTAACAGCCTCCCACCCCTCAGTCCCCCATGCACTTGGGCGGGACGTCCTGGGTTCAAGGTTTGCCCACCGGGTCCACCCAGTGCTTATTTTGTTGGCAACAAGTCCACCTATGGCAGGCCGCCCTGCAACTTGTGGCCAAAGCAGTATAGCTGGCCACAAATAGGGCTTCTGGCAAGAGGCCAGACTGTAGCAGACATGTAGCTGAGTCACGTAAAAGGAAACACCGGATCTACCCTCCTGAGTGTGCCTGCCTCCTACTCTAGATCCACCAGCCCCACCCCCCCTTTTCACCCTGCGCAGCTCGTCCAGATTCAAAGGCCTGATGTCCTGGCTCCCTGCCCACCACCTAGGGTTTGCTCCCCAACCAGACCTACCCACCTGAGTGTGTCTGCCTTCTGCTCTAGATCCACCAGCACACCCTTCACTCGGCGCAACTCCTCCAGGTTCAACGGGCTGATGTCCTGGGGCATCTTCTTCATCAGCTGCTGCACGTGACGGGTCACAGTGGCCATCTGCACATCCAGCTTGCCTGTAGATAGGGGACACACAGGCAGACACACAGGCATATATAAAAGAGCGGGCATGGTCACTTGGCAGTGCAGGGGACACAGGCAGCACACAGGAGGCAGCCTAGGGTGGGCAGATTATAACAGGCAGCACAGGATAAGCCACAAGCATAGCATTCAGCACTGTGCCGATTACGGTCCTTACGGTGGCTAAATTACGTGGCTGAGTTTCAGTCACCGTAATTACAAGAAAAACATACCTACTTTTACCCGCAAGGGACCGTGATTACTTACACAGTGTCTGAATTACGGCAATTGCACAGCACTGATAGCATTGAGCCACCATCCTTCACAACCTCCAGGACGATGCGCCACGCTTTTGCACACTGGTGGCAGTCCCCAGCACAGTTGTCAAGTTCAGACATGTGCCCTTTCCACACCCTCTCTGCTCCTCAGGCCTGGAGCACCTCTGGGTATCCATTGTAATGACTGTTTAGGGCTGCTTCCACTACCTTGCGCAAAACCCTGAACCCTTCGGCTTGAATGAAAACCTCAACCCAACCTGCGTCCATTACGATTGCTGTTTCATCGCCTCAAAAGTAATCCCCTGACCTCCAGGCCTCAACCCTCAACCCTACCTGTGGCCACCATGAGGGCTGCCTCCACCACCTCTAGTTCAAATGGGGGTGGGATCATGGCCTGCTCATCACTCTTCTGCTGATAGTTCTGGTAGTATCTGCGCAACAGCAGCAACAACAGCAACGTGGTCACCCTTTCTCGACCAGGGGGAAGCAGACGAACGTAAACTGTCAGGCAGGTACATGGACAGAACGGCTCGTGTCCCAGAGGACAGGGTTGGGGCATGCCGCAGATGTCACGTGTTCAATAGAGCTCTTATACTGTATTTTGTTCGTATTACGGCACTGAAGCTAAGATTGAGCGTCAGCACGTCTTGCAGCCGAGAGGACCTCATGCAGCAAGCCCTGCTGCCCAGGCCGACGGCCATGGAAAGTTCCAGGTTTGGTACCCATCGGCCCATCACTGGCAGCCCAGCAGCCTACCAAACACGCAAGCTCTAAACAAGCTCTGCTGCATATCAAGCCGTGATATACTTGGTGAGCTATAGAGAAAGGATCGGGTATTTACATCCCTCAGTTGGTCTGACCTTAGTCGCCCGCCTGACCTTTGACGCTTGTCCTACCTTCGTCATGCGATAATGTACAGGGACGGTAATGCCATGCGATCGTGTACAGGGAGCATGATGCCATATTTTGTACCGTGTTTTTACATTGCTTGTACCCACACTCTTTTGTACCAGCTTTCAACACTCCACCTCAAGGTAGCCGATCAACAAGAGCAGTAAACCTCCACACTATCTTAAGATAGCTCCTTGCCTGTTCATGTATTCCGTGTGACTGGCGCCTGATCTCAGGTTGAGGGCAGAGGGGCTTGCCCCCTGTAGGCCTGGGTGCTGGCGCGCCTGCACATGCTGCTGGACTACCTCCAAGAACTTCCGCGTGGATTCAGCCTGGGGCTCAAAGATGAGCGCCTTCTCACCCGTCAGCAACATCCTGGAGGAAGAGGGGACGGAAGGGGGGAGGTCAGCAGAGGGCAGAGAGGGGGGGAGGGGCGAGTCACCGCTGCTTGGGTAGAGGGCAAAGGAGGGGGGGGGGTCAGCCACCGCTGCTGGATGCCGTGGCGTGCAATGATATTGTTTTTCTTACAGCCTCTGCACGTCCACCCAACAACCAGGATGTACTGCATGCCCAGGATGTACTGCATGCCCAGGATGTACTGCATGCCCAGGATGTACTGCATGCCCGGAATGCACTGCATGCCCGGAATGCACTGCATGCCCAAGATGTACTGCATGCCCAGGATGTACTGCATGCCCAGGATGTACTGCATGCCCGGAATGCACTGCATGCCCAGGATGTACTGCATGCCCAGGATGTACTGCATGCCCAGGATGTACTGCATGCCCAGGATATACTGCATGCCCAGGATGTACTGCATGCCCGGAATGCACTGCATGCCCAGATTGTACAGCATGCCCAGGATGTACAGCATGCCATTTTTTCTAAATGCATGGTCCAGCCACAATTCAGCTCTTTCACAGCCTACACCGTAAGGGCCTGGCGCAACAAACCTTGCGGCTTCCAGATTCGGTCCCCACTGCCCCCATTGGTGGTCCACCGCACACTAAACAAGCACTTGTCTTACCTGACCCGATTGGTGGCTACCCGGCAGCTACCCATAGGTGGTCCACCGCACACTAAACAAGCACTTGTCTCACCTGACCCCTGCGGAACAGGATGACATCATCCTTCATGTTCCATATTGCATGTTCCATATTGCATGTTCCATATTGCATGTTCCATCTCACTTGTCCCACCAATTGCTCACCTAACCCCCCCGAGGCAGAGCAGGATGACGTTGTCCTTGATGGTAATGGAGGCGGGGGCCTTGTTCGGATCCACGGACAGATCTATGCGCCGGAGATCCCGCGGCAGCAGCCGATGCTCTTTGAGGAGGTCCCGCCGCCGCGCATACACCTGCCTAGCCTTCCCGGATCTGTCCAGGCGCAGGACCTGAACAGCCAGCATGCAGAGGCGGGCAGGCTGGGTTTTAAAACATCAAAGCAGGCCCTGTACTTCTTGCATAAATCTGCCTAGCCTGCCCGGATCTGTCCAGATAAAAGCAACACCTGCAGGTGCCAAAGTATTTATCTCAATGACTTGCGAAGCACAGACAAGTCAACTACATCTAATTCTCTTATCGAAAAAAGTGGCATAGCATGTGTTCTGGAAAAAATGCAGCAACCAAGGCAAGAAAGTATGAAGCCCTCCACTCAACGCATTCCAGCAGGTGATCGATCAGTGGTGATGATACGAGTGTGGCACGTGTGTGCGCTAACCTACTTCTAGAGCTCATGAAGAGGCCTAGATTGCGCTCAGCGGCCAGGTTCATTTCGAGGAATCATTTCGAGGAATCTTGAACATCCTCTCCTGATTTTTCAAATCCCAGCACCATGCACCTACCCACTGGAACAGGCCCATGCTGGCTCATGTCCCTCATGTGCTCCATGGCCCCTCTCAGGTCACCTCAAAAGTAGCCTTGTTGTAGGCATGTGCCTTCCCTTGACCCTCGTCCTCCGCCTCTTCGCTTGAGAACTCTCCCGAGGATATGATGTCGTGGTCGATGCTCAACGTCATCTCTGACAGGGCGATGCTAGCTGCTTCCACACCGCCGGGGACAGCGACCGGCGATTTCGGAGGAGGCAAGTCATTCAAATGACTAGTGTATTTAGAAGGGGTGTGCGTGGCGATGAGACGCCTGGCATGCAGCGGACAAATGTCCGCAGGCCGGGGTTTCAGAAACGCTCGTTGGCCTCTAGGGCTACGGATTTGCAGGCCTTGTTGGCATCTCCCTAACACTTGTTTTTGCATGGACGTGACGTAAAACCACCAATCAATTCACGCTAGTCGATCTCGAGCTGAATCTAAGCGCATGCACGGATGTCTTCTACCGTCAGGAGGACGACATCGCCAAAAATATGTCTGGATTCTGCATCAGCCCATTCCATAGGAGACCCTAATATCGATATCACGTCTACGTGTACGGGAGGAGGTGTTTCATAACCGTGATATTTATTACCGGTAGTCAGGTGTCAGCAAAAGAGGGAATCAGGGGTGAGAAGTCACAGTGACGGATCTAGCCCCTGGATCTGGTGAAACCTTGGGTCATAATCTACCTAGGATGTAGTAAGCCCTGATTGTAAAAGGGAATCATGTGAGTATGGTTCAAGTTCGAGACTCCCAGATGGGCACAAACCCTATGTAAGTTTCAATCCTCCACCATGATGAGATGTTCACAGTCATTGCGAACGCGACCACCTAGGAGACAGACAAGCTATTTACCGGTAATGCCAAACCCAACACGCCTTTCAAAGCAACTTCCGTACGCACTAGGTAGGTCAAGTACTCAGCTAGTGAGCTATTATAAACTGTGGGACTGTGGGTGCGCAAGCTCAAACACCATCACCCTGAGCACCTGGGAAGCTGGGTGGTACTTGGTTTCCTTTTCCTCTTTGTGGGGGGAGGAGATTGGGAGGAGGGGTCATTTCCTCTTTTTGTTCCCCTTCTGCTTTCTCCTCTCTTAAATTTTTTCTTCCTCAGACCTTGACTCTTTAAAGGCGAGGAACCATTGTAACCAAGACCTAGTCCACAAGGCATGCCTTTCCTTTATTTTTGTAGGGGTAGAGATACTTTATATCTCCTTTGTATCCCTCTCTTTCTTGCCTTTCCCCTCTTAAATTTACTTTCCTTCTCCCCACTTCACTGCTGGGCGCCCAAGTCTATTTGTGCTGGGTTCAGAGGTATACCGTCATTGACATGCAGTATTTCACATGCGGTGCCGGCCGTAGGCTGAAACAAGGCGTGGTAGATAGCTGCATGCATGCATGTGCTTGGTGCCTGTGGTGCTGGGCAAGGGGAGATGGTGAACATGTCAATGACGTTACACCTCTGGGCCCTGCTCAGAAAGGCTCGGCCGTGTGGGCGCCTAACTGAAGGGTTGGGAGGACAGAACGAAACAAACACCAGCAGGGGACAGGGAAAAAGGAGGGAAATAGGAAATACAGTGAATGGACAGACAAAAGGTTGGACAATAAAGACAAAGGAAGTGCCAGCCTCTGAAAAACGTCTACGCCTCAACTATATCTACCTCGGCTTCCACAAAAGCCAAGGCATCCCACTCAAGCCTGCCCCGGTACAACTGAAAGAAGTCTCTAGCACCGTTCGGCGGTCCTGCCCATCCCCACTCCCTAAGTTCATCCAGCACGCTGGGGCATTGAGAGCATGCATGCAAAGCATCATCCACATGCTCGCCATCGCCCATAGCCCAACATTGCTGGCAGCACCGTCTATCACGCTGCTGACCGCTGTGCTGTCCTCGAGTGTCAGCCGTACTGACGGCACCAAGCCGGAGCCTCAAGTTTGTGCGCACGCAAGCACTCCCTTCTGCTGGTGCGGCCCCTGGCCTGCGCCCGCCGTAGACTGAAACCAGGTGCGGTAGGCGGCAGCAAACCTGTGTTCAATGACGTCACACCTCTGGGCCCTGCTCAAGAAAAGGCTCAGCCGCATGGGCGCCTCACTAAAGGGTTGGGAGGACAGAACGAAACAAATACCAGGGGACAGGAGCAAAAGGAGGGAGATGGGAAATAAACATGGGGTGCCACCTGTATGTTTGCTTGTCTCATAGCAGACCCATACCACATGCTGGAAGGATCCAGGGCTTCGACTCGGGGGGAGGAGGATGTGAACAACTGGAGACCAGGGGGGGCACAGGCCGCAAGACCTGGAAAAACATGCCTTACACGGTGTAAACAAGGATGAGGTTTCAGGTAGACAAAGCGAGCACCTACACAACAGGCTGCCGACTTAAAACTGTACAATCGATGGGCCTTCAACCACCTCTGGTCGTGGCCATGCTTCAATAGCAGAATGAAGTCCAGCCTGCTTCAACACCTGGGCTAGCATGCAGGGCTGCCTGCGGCCGCCACTAGCTTAGGGGTCATCAGCAAGGTTCAGACCCAGCCCTGGCAGCGAGACTGGAGGAAGCACATGCTCCACTAGCTTGGGGATCATCAGCAAGGTTCAGATCCAGCCCTGGCAGCGAGACTGGTGGAGGCACATGCTCCACTAGCTTTGGGGGTCATCAGGGAGATTCAGATCCAGCCCTGGCAACGAGACTGGTGGAAGCACATGCTCCTGCGGCCGCCACTAGCTTGGGGTTCATCAGGAAGGTTCAGATCCAGCCCTGGCAGCGAGACTGGTGGAAGCACATGCTCCGCTTCTACAACTCAGCAGCGGTGCCGGCTGCACAGCGATAGATGCGGTTCGCGGTGCGACACAACAATGGAGGGCGCACATGGTGCAGTGAGCTGATAGGGGTACTTGGGGAGTTGGAGAGGGAAGTAGCTGACAGGCAGTGTCTGACCTGAAGCCGTTCCTTGTCCCAGTGGTGCTACACTTAGTGAACGTGGCCTGCAAGCAGGTGCAATTGGAGGCGACTGGCAGAGGGGACCCCGCCAACAAGCACAGGTCTGCAGCCGCCTACTTCGCCTATTTTCACCCTGCGGCTGGCGCTTGAAATATAAGGCAATGGCATTACACCTCTGGGTCCTGCTCAAAAAGGCTCGGCCGCGTGGGCGCCCAACAGTCTCGTTGGAAGAAAATAAAATTGAGTTAAGAGGGAAAGGAGGAGGTGAAAACAAAGGAGAGAACTACCCCCCCCAAAAGGAAAAGGCAGCCCGGAGTAAACCTTGCCCCTCTCAAGCCTATTCCCTAAGAAGGCAAAGAAAAACAACAAAAACAAAACTAGGCCTCAACAAAGCGAACGACGTCCTCAACAAAAGTCAGAGCCTCCCATACAAGCCTGCCCTGGTACAACTGTTGAAAGTCTGTGGCACCTTCCGGGGGGACTGCTTGAAATAGAAGTCCCATGGTTGAAATGTGAGTTCTGTAGCCTCAAAAGAAAAACAGGAGTTTGGGCGCACGCCAGAAACCGCACTTGGGAGAGTGTGCGTGGTTTGTATGTGCACACACTTTTAGGGCTACTATCAGCACATTGGATGCTGAAGATCGATGTAGTAGCGTAACCTTGCTCCTGCCAGAGGTGTTAGGCAAGAGGAGACGGCGAGCATGTGTAGGATGCGGTACATGCTTGCTCCTAGTGCCCTACTAGTACCGTTGAGGAAAGGGGAGCCTTAGGGAGCGAAGTTAGCTGGTACTCCTGGCAGTACGACAGGCTTGCATAATTTACAGGGCAGACATGGGCGGGTGGCCCTAGCTTCGTGGGGTACTTGGAGGCTTGGTGGGGTGCAGACTCAAGGGAGACTGCCTTTCATTTTGGGGGGGGGTCTTTTCCATCTGGTTTCTATTTTGTTTCCCTTTTCTTTTCTGATTCCAACAAGGCAGTAGGACGCTGTCGTGTCCGAGCCTTTGTTTGAGCAGGGACCAAAGGTGTAATGACATAAAATACATGCAAGCACGGCCGACAACGTCACATTTGACACATAGGCAATTGAAATTATAAGTTGACAACAATGGCAAGCCACAAGCAGAAGAGGTCGGATGCATGGTACTAATAGGCACTATCGCCACATCAGCTGCAGCCTTCTTCATGATCAAATCATGGTCAAAACAATAATGTACTATCAAAACTCAAAACAATGTACAAACCAAAGGAAAAGCAATGTACAAGACATCAGTAAATGGAGGATCGCTAGGTCAGGGCTTTCAGCCGCCCGTCCTTAAAGTTGGTTAGGCAGCATCTTTGCCCCAATATGCTTGTACAACACTGCAACCCCAATCTGAAGTCAGATCTGACTTAAAATCTACCATCTGTGGGTCCGCCAAATCTCTGTGACAGTCTCAGCCAAGAGCGACTGCACGATGCTGAAGCATATGCATAGATGTGCACACTAGGCCCTCGTGACTGATGAAGCTTAGCCGCCACAACACATACAAGGGACAAAGACTCCTTAGTGAGCCGTCACACGAGATCCCCCCCCTCATGTTTGCGTGCGCTCTGGTCGAACAAAGCCCTACGCATCATCTTTAGTATCAACTGCATAGTGATGGCTGCGACCTTGAGGGTTGTGCGTCGCTCAAGATCGACTTGGACACATATATTCACCAGAGACTGCAATGCTTCTCCATGGCAGCCAAACGGCTCCAGCTTGGCTGGATCAATGTTGGGATTCGGGGGGATGTTGGGATTTGGGGGAAATGGACAGAAGGCAGGTGGGAAGAAGGTGTGGACGCAGAACGAATCAGCCACCTCAGCATATCCGAAATTCCCGCGAAATTTCTCCAGTCACGAGTCGGCCGTTACTCGGCTACGCTAAAATACCCGTGGGGTACTAGGTACGAACACCGTTGCAACTTGCAAAGATATCTTCTGGCGCCTGACCCTGACTGGCGTGACGGCAGCTGGTGGCCATGATGTCGCTTTCAACCACCCATCGCCCCATGCCGATGCGGTTGCCTGAACCCCACGACCCGGCAGCACCACCCCTACACCGAGCGGACTCCCGCCGAGCACACTGCTTCTGGAGCTGCCTCGTTACCCAAGCTGGGGTGGCACCCAAGCTGGGGATGCAGAGCTTGCAGGGGCTCTCCCGCCTAAGATCAGTGGTCCACCGCTCACCATGTTGGATGTCTGGCTTTTCCAGCCCCCATCTGCCCGCAACACTTACCCAGGTTATATGGGTTTTGTGTGCAGGATCACCCTCCAAGTTATGGAGTTAGGACAGCGGCGGCTGTAGGAACCTCGTACATGTACCAGGGTTATACAAACCGGCCGGTTCCCACACAGAATTGGACAAAAGGATAAAAGCCGGGGAAAAGCGAGAGGGGGGTTCCGGCGAAGCCAGAAAAAAAGGGAGAAGTATGAATGTTCTCCGGCTGTCGTGATTTGGGGCAGGAGGCCCACAAACTTTTATCCGGCTCTTATACTCGCTCTCCCCGGCTGTTCCAGGTTTATTCCCTTTAACATACTCTCAGCAAGCCATTAGGGCTAGTGGTTCTAGAAAGCGGCCGTCCGCTAGCCAACCCTTCAACATCGGCATGTGGTCGTTAGACAAAACGAAGGAGCTAGCCACGTTTCGAAGTCGAGGAGCAACGTCGCGAAGTCGAGGTTGAGATCGACCTCACCGAAACAGCCCCAGCCAAAGCAGACGAAACAGCCCCAGCCGAAACAGCCTCCTCTCTTGTCTCGCTGCTGGCGATCTTCCCGCAGGCAGACGGCACATTGAAAGCCTACCTGATTTACGCCCTCCATTCCCTACCTCTTCCGACAGCTCAAAAAGAGGAGGAGAGCCTGTAGTTATGTGTGTGTGTAGGTTTGTGTGTAGGAGTGTATTTTGAGAAGATCGAACAGTTTGTAATGAGCGGGAAGAAAAAATCACACTTTTCACACTGTTTCGGAAAACCGGACGGGAAAAAAAGATGACTCCGCCGGCTCGGGAAAAAAAACCGGAGAGGGGGGGGGAAGTGCCCGGCTAAGCCGGTCAGTTCCCAGACCCAATTGTAGACCCCTGATATGTACCCTACCCGGATTAACGGGCTCCCTCGCTGCTTCCCGGGCCGCAGTAGCCCTGTTCTGGTTCCCCAAGAAGGTTTTCCCCCCACAGGTCCACAAAGTGGACCTTCAAACCCTCCCACCTGCCTGGGAGGCTATCCTCTCACCACATCACCGCTTAATTGGGAGGGCGGCCGCCCCAGCACCCCAGATGCCCCTCCCCTGCCGCCCCCCTCCCTGTCCTACACCTTAACGTGCCCGTGGGCCTTGATCTCCCATTATATATCGAATTGAGGGGCCTGGTCGGTGCTAAGGGCTGTGCAGAGTAAATTATTGTGCAAGCACAGGAAACAAATTCCGGTAAAGCAAGTATCAAAGACACCCTTTCACTATAAAGATGCTGTGACTTCAGGATTTATATCTTTTTGAAGGTGCTATGACTTCAGGAATATGACTGATTCCTGATCACTGCTGTTTAGGCTCGAATTCCCAGCTGTAAACCTGGGAATCAGTCGATAAATGAAGACAAGTACCCCCTGGGCTACTTACCTGACTACCGGTATTCTCTACTGTTCACAAGGTTGCCTGATGGGACGACCCTTCCGAAGGTGACTGTTGCAGTGGTTGGGAGATGTAGTACTCTGGTCGACAGGGTACGATGATCTCTGGTGGGAAGTCGCTGGTGGCAATCTTCAGGTGGGAGAACACAAAATAGGGCTTGGCCGTGTGGGCGCCTGACTAGAAATATGGGAGGAAAGACGGAAATACACATAGTTTAACTGCAACAGCACTTCCGTACACCAAGTTTAACTGCAGGATTCCTCTTCAGCAAGGAACTGATAATTCAGTAATACGCGCGGTCCGCTAATTCAGCAAGACAGCCTAATACCGGTACGCCTGTGCAGTGGTTTTCCTGCTTTTCAGTCTCTTCAGCCCCCTACCCTTGGGGCTGGGTGTTTCTGTCCTCAACCCCTGGTCTGCTTTTTTAAAGTATCTCGAGAGCCCCCCTGATCCCTGCTGCTATCCAAGATAACGTCCAACCACTGTCTTTCGGCGCGAGCTGGTCCCGGGAAGGAGTGGAAGGACCCTCAATGCTTTGCAATCAAATTGAACCTTTGGGTTGCTGTGCCTGGTCTGCCCCCCCTTTGTGATTTCGTCCCTGGGTAATATTGTGCATGTCCTGTTTGTGGCATTGCTTTATATACGTAAAAGCTGTGCCTTTGGCGCAGCCCCCGAGTGACGTGGTTGTGCTTGTTCATTGTGAACCGTGGCTGTATCGTAGTAGCCCTGAGGTTGAGGTACGAGATGTTATTTGGTCTGCTGGCACATAGGTAAGCGGCCTGGTTGAAGTTGGGTGGCTACCTAATGGGCATGGGTAGTGTCTTTGGCTGTTCTCTGTGTGGTTTGATGCTGAGAGCGAAAGCACGGTGCCGTTAGTGGGACATGACCTGGAAAGAACAGCAATGCAAAGTAGCGAGCACACTGTTTGGAAGCCTTAGATGTAGTAACGAACTCGGCAACTGCTGCCAGGACACACAGCCTAAGACACCTCTACAGTTTGCAGGGCACATGCACATGTCACTGGGGGGCCGCGCCAAAGGCAGAGCTATCACAAATGATAATACTGCGGTGCACACAGCAACAGTCTGACGGCACACCAACTCAGAAGACCTAAATCACAACAGAGAAAGGGCCCCACCTGTTGACCTGTGTATAAGCAGGTGAACAGGTACGTCCGACCCGGCTCTTCCTACGGAAGTGGGCACGCACAAGAAGCGTGAGCACTGTGCAATCAGTCGTACATTGGCATGAAGCACAGGAAACTAAACCAGGCTTTTAGGAATGAAGATCCCAGAATTGCATGGCCCACGTGAGAAGTTCGGGACTCAGTAACTTCTGGATAGGGAAAGCAGTATGGCCTGCGGACAGCAGGCCACCCCTGGGCTGATTGACACCAAACCTGGACCGATAGTACTGCTTTGTACTATCGGTCCAGGTTTGGTGTCAATCCACCAGCTGTGAATGGCACCAGTCACTTTCAAACACTGGAATTTGCAAGACCTTCACTGCTCCAAGCTGGGATGCTTTCGTGTGAGGGAACTTGTTGCGTGCCCTTGCTACATGTTTTCTGTAAGGTGCACTGCATGCTGCGGCACCGTGCCTGCCTCTGTCCCCCTAGGATTCCTCGTTTGTCCAACAGCTGTGCATGACACCTGTCACTTTGTCATCGCATGAACTTCACTTGCTGTATGTGCAAGCTGGATGCCATAAGTGATACTATGCACACAGCAACAATCCGATTGCACACCTAACACAGCAGCTGATTAGTCCTGAGCAGCAGGTCCCAAGCCTCAATCAGAAGTCAGAACAGTCAAAGGTGCCGATCTGTTTACCTGTGAGTTTGCCTATCTCTTTCTTGTCAAGCTGCTGCGATTGTGGTGTGTCTGGATGACAGATTTGGTGCATGGCACTGGGCGCTCTGTCGAAAGGTCGTCGCACTTCATTTACAGGAACCTGAAGAGGGCATGCAATACTGCCAGCACTGCCAAACCTTACATATAAAACGAGTCTGCGCCTGCAGCAGAGCTACGCGATAGTCCCTACCATGGTCTTTCACATGTTCTGCGGTAGGTGTCAACTGTCATCCTGCAAGATCGAAAACGAGTCAGCCGCTGGCTGCAGCGATACGGATCAACGCGAGCAAACCTATCCTCACGGCTAACCTGTTCAAAGAGTGTGCCCTTAAAGCAGCGCAACGCAAGTGCACAACACGTACATTGCAGTACCGGTATGGACTATCGATGAAGAAAGTCCAAACCATCGTGGGCGAGGCCGTGGCTGCCCTGCCACGAGCATATACATTGCTAACAGACATGCAAATGACTTTGCGCCCAAAACAAAGCAACGCAATGGCCTGTTTTTGAAATCAGCATCACTCTTCACCGCAAACCCCTAAAATTACCATGCCCAGAAAGTAGGGCTCGTTCGTTCTACTCCGCGCACTTCCGTTGCAGTGCACTGTCATGATGTAGGGAAGCACGTGATGCGCCATTGGGAATAAAAATTACTCGAAACCCTGGAGCGAGTGCGAAGAACGAGCCTCTCAAATGTGAGACCGTTTTGTTGGGTGGTAACCGATGTCCCAGTGAAACCAACTGAAAACCCAAACCCTGTCCGTTTCCGTTCCTTTCAGTCACTCGGGTATTGTGAGGACCTCTGGGTAGTTTGGGCCTTATGGCTACTGGTGTGCAAGATGTGTCTTTGCGGGTCAGGGGCCATGCCTTTGGGTAATACTTTGCCCGTATACCTCTTGGTGTCCAGGCACCTCCCTCTCTGGCTTGAGGCTTCCTGACAGTTCTTGTCTCCTTCTGCATGTTCGTTGCAGTTTTTCCGGCTTGGGTGGAGACGTTTGTAGCCGCTTTGGGATGGGATTCTGGTGGTACTCTGCTCTATCTAGCCAGGGGTCAGAGGAGTACCGAGGTGGGGTACCAAATATTTGTTCATGCCTTACTCTAAGTTTCTGCGCATGAGTTATTGCGGCCTTACGAGTGCTTGTTGTTCGTGTGCCTTCCTGCTTTTCCTGTGCCTATTCTCAACTGTCGACGAGGGCCACCACCGCCCTGGGCTGTTTTCTACGTTTGCGTTCCAGGGTTTCTAGGGTTGGGCAGCCTGCCTCACTTTGTGAAGTCCAAGAGAAAGTTGCTTTTCTTCATCATATATGTCAGAGGCAGAGCGAAGGGGGCAGAGAAGGCAGGCGCATGAAGGCAGACAGCCTCACAAATCCGCCCTATAATGGCTCGAATGCCTTCATCAGTTTCTTTTTGACAGCGCTTTTTTAATCTCGGGCCATGCTGCTTCTTATCCTGAACCTGTATTTGCTGGCAGGGTATATCGTTCTCTCTTTGATGACCAACGCTGCAGGTTCAAAATCGTATTTCATGCACTATGACATTGACGAGATGTCATGCACTTTTCAATACAAACCTCCAGCATTGAAGAATAAAGCAGTTTTTAAATGCTTCAATGGCAAACACCAGAATGGCAGTCAGGGACATAAAAGGCGGTGCCCCAATATAGAATCCTTAAATACATTTGCTTCAAACTACGACAGCCAAATTTACAATATTAAGAAAACCACGTGTGCCGTCTCTCAAACCATCCATTGGTGAATCCTTGTCAGTTCTTGGTGGAATGAGGCACAGTCTATATAATGCATGCTCCTGCAACACAAAAGTACCAGAATCAGTTTTTGCTTGTATATTCCCAAATTTTGACTGAACACCGTTTGTGCGTGAAACAGCTGAAAATACATCACACGTCAGCGGGAGAAGCAATAACATTGTAAGGAAATAGACGGATACAGCGACGCAGGTTGACGCCGGTATTTGTACGATGTGTGGAAACCTGGAAATTATGATCAAACAAAACGAAACAACGGAACTCTCTCCTTGGGGGGGCCCCTATAAGTCTGGTCCACAAAAAAAGCTCAAGCACCACTGGGGAACACCACAGGTTCCTCTCACAGTCCCGATGTACAAGTGAGTCCTGGGCTTATCCATGACTGTCCAAGTTTCCACACATTTTTCCACAGGGAGAACCTGATTCTTCCATTTGCAGAGGATGCTCATGGATGCTTCCTAATGCATTCCCTCTCGCCCTTTAACACACACCAACCAGCACACCAACAAAGCCTCCGTTCGGGCTCACGGAAGTAACTTCCACAAACGGCTTGCAACACGGAGATCAGATAGAAATGAACAACTGCACGCATTCAGAAGCTGGGTCTTCACCCATTAGCACATTTGAATGAATACAAATGTGCAATGCCAGCCAGATACGAAAGGGGGGCAACAAGTAATGCGTCAGACCAGCTTCTAGCAGTCCCCATAATAAGCGGGGCAAGATATATCCCCAACGCAACGCTGACTAAAACCTCTAACTCACCCTGCCAGATGTCAAACAGTGAACATCTCATTTGCCTCAAGAAGGTGCTCAAGCCGCACAGCTGCTCCCTTATCTGCACCAACCAGAGCCCACTAGTCAAGCGCCAAATGGAATTTCACACCTTAATGAAGCTTTTGAGGTAGCCTCGTCTCTAAGACACGGAACATCTAGCTACGCACCATCGTGGCCAGTGAGCAAGTAGGAATGTTTGGAAGCAAAATCGACATCGGGAACAGACTGGTGCTTCATGTCTCGTTGAGCTGCTCACTGGCCACATGGCCACATTGAGCAGCTCACTGGCCACATTCCTGCTTCCTCCAGCTTCCTCCAGCTTCCGGCAGCTTCTTCCAGTCGAGTATGAAGTGTTCAGCGCCTGAGGAAGTTCCCTGTGTGCACCAACCACAAGTAGATGTGAGGGAGGTAAACAAACCACAAGCACATGAGAGGCATGCGATGCATTGATCTGTCTCCCCATTCTTTACTTATGAATAACACCATCTAGGGAGCAGGGCTTTCTGCACCAGGCCCCCACATCAGTAGGCTATGATGTAACTGATTTAGCGCCTCTATCGTCAAGTACCCCCATGGACTTCTTGGAGGCAATATAAATAAAGGGGGCGGGCCTCACCAAGAATTAAATGGGGTCTAGCCGGGGCACCCTAAAGTAATGGGCAGCTTAGGTCCCCTCATCATCATCCCTTTCTTTTCCTTCCGCCTGCCTCTCCACATGTGACGGACTGGTGGGCAGGTTCGATCTTTTGACTCTTTTCCCGGACTGCACCCTTGTCATCCTCCCTCCTACCCTTCCACAGCCTCTACAGGTAAGCAGCTCAAGAGTATTTGAGCCAAATGATGGGAAAATGAACCTTTCACGTTAACTCCTCCATGGCTTAAACCCTCATGAGTCAAGACTCACAGTACTTGAGCGCGATGATGGAGGTGACGCGCACAAATATGATATAGGCGAGCAGGATGAGGACGCACCACCAACGCATGGTGTACTCGTAGCCAAATTGCTGCTCCACAAACTCTGACACCGTCAGGTTCTGTGAAGATAGAGGGGTCACATCACAAGCTTAGGGATCTCCAGCGGGGTTCAAATCGCAAATCCTGGAACGTTGACATGCCCCGGGGCAGCAGCAGGATAAACATCAACCAGAAAAATATTTGATTCTCCACCCCAATACCACCTTCCCCTGCCTCTCCGCTCTCACCTGCCCCGCGATCTGAGCTGAAATGACAGGGCCCTCATTGTCCCCCAGCTGACTGAC
The DNA here is from genome assembly GCA_037349105.1 of Limnomonas spitsbergensis. Taxonomy (NCBI): domain Eukaryota; kingdom Viridiplantae; phylum Chlorophyta; class Chlorophyceae; order Chlamydomonadales; genus Limnomonas; species Limnomonas spitsbergensis. The sequence continues at coordinate 713,006 of JAYJMM010000022.1, read as the reverse complement.
ACCCAGGCCATACAGAATCCAGGTGGGAGGAGAGAACCTGGACAGACAGAGGGGGCAGCAGTCAGGCCAAGATGGTGGAAAAGGGGCCCATATCTGCAAGCGGCCCCTTTTGTATGCTCAGAGGCAGGGTTCAGGATCCAGAGCTGTTGTTGCTGTCCATCAGTAGCTGTCCCACATACACCACTTGCCCAGGCACCATCTGTGGGCAGGGACACCATCCTGTTGTCAGTACTTGCACCTAGCACTGTCTCATAACCCGAGCAGCCAGAAAATAAGGCGATACGCCCGGGATGACCAGTCCCTGCCATGCCCATCCCTTCCTTTCCTTCCTTTCTCACCCCCCCTCTCTCTCCTCCCTCCCTCCCTTCATTCCCTCCCTCCTCTCTTTCCCTCCCACTTTCTCCTCATGTCTACTCCCTTTCCCCCCCTCCCTTTCCCCTTCCCTCTCTCCCTCCTGCTACCTTCCTCCGCTCCCTCTTGACACTCCCTTTCCCCCCTCCCCCCTCCCTCTCTCCCTCCTCACCTATTCATCCAGTGCCACCCCGAAGGCATTGCCGGGTACGTGATGACAAAGCCATCTGGGGTAAACAAGAAGACGGCAAACGTAAGCAAAACAAATCACAGAAGTAGTGGACGTGAGCAACATGGCAATGAGGCAACGGACATGGGCAACACTGCATGGAAGCACTAGGAGGCCTACCCCTTACCTCACACATACCCTGCCCCCGGGCAAATTTTAAATATTTTTTAGAAACATGCGGTCTTCTATATTATTTTATAAGTCGCTGACTCCCTTGCTTGGGGCCCTAAACTCCCCCACTAAGGGGAGTCACCGGAATAGCAAACAAGGGGGTCACCAGAAGATCTGAGATAGCTGAGAGCCGCAAAGAGTTCCTTAACACCATGAGAGACTAGGTCAACTCACTGAGACAGCTGAACAAGGAGATATACACCCTACCTACAGTCTGCGCCCACCCTGCATGGGCTTGGCCCTGGACAGCACTCACTGAAGAGGTTGAACAGGAAGTTGAACACCCCGCCCACGATCTGCGCCACCCCGGCGTTGGGCGTGATATAGACCAGGAACTGGCCGAGGATGGTGTAGAAGGTCATGGTCTCGAAGAACATGATGAAGTAGAGGAAGAAGGCCTCGGGGGTGGCCTGTTAGGAGGGAACAAGGGGGATGATTGAAGGGTGAAGAACCGGGCATACCCACTGGGCCCTGCTGAATGCTCGGCCGCGTGGGGCTGGAAGGGGATGAACAAGCTCAGTAGGATAACGTCAGACACGAACAGGAAAGCTTTGTTTTGCGTCCCCCCTGAATGGTCTACTTGGGCCTGCATGGTCTTTTTGGCCCCAAGCAGGCCATGCAGGGGCCCCAAGCAGTAAGGGGGAGAATGTCCCCTCCTCTAAAGGGGAGAAGACCCTTAGCAAAGCTAAAAAGCAGGAGCCCCCAAGAAGGCCATGCGGTGGGTGGGCATGCTTGTGTTTTTACCAAAAACCTTATCAAAGCCGCAGGGGGTTGTTCGAGCCAAGAACGCTCCACAAATGACACACCCACGATACCAGTATCTAGGGAAGCTAACCAGAGTGCTAGAGGATGAAGGGTGCAGCCAGCCACTCAGTTGCTGTCATGAATTCATGGTAGAAAAGAGGAGGACAAAGTAAGGTGTGCTATGCCAGCCGTGATCCCCCCCTCTTCTCCCCTGCTCCCCTGCACTGCCCTCCCCTGCTCACCTGCTCTACTTCCCCCTCCCCTTCCCCCTGTTCTACCCCCTCATGCCTTTGCCTGACCTCTCCCCCACTCCCCCTTTTGCCCTCCCCCCCCCGCCCTGTTCCCCTCAGCACCTTGAATGACACCATCCAGTACATGATGGGGACGAAGAAGAGGGACTGCACCAGCAGGTAGGGCATCTCAACAATGGCCAACGCATAGCCATAGGCAAACGCATCGTACCTGCAGGGGGAGATGGAAGGGGGTCAGTGCCCGGGGGGCAGGAAGGCATGAGGAGGCCTCAGACAGAGGGCTAGGCAAATGGGGGGAAGGGCACATTCACAAGCCAGCCCTCTATGAATGCTGTGCAGGAGGCTTTCACAAGCCAGCCCTCTATCCCTCCCTCATGCTCACACAGCCCCTGCTTCCAGCTTCTCCCCCACATCCTCACATGGATGGCTGGATGCCCCCCCTCACCCCCCTTGATTCAATTGAATTAAAGATGAAACACCCCTTTAATAAGCAGTGATGCTCACATGGACGCCCCCCTCTCGCGGTAGAACACCACACGCTCATATCCGATGACGGCCATGGAGCTCATGAGGTTGGTCATGCCCAGGAAGTTGGAGCTGCTGAACATGATGCCAATGATGTTCTGGATGTCACCCAGGGACGCAGGGTTGCCAACCTGGGTTGAGGAGGGCAGGGGACACAGGGAGGGGGAAAAGGTGTAAATCAGGCAAGCTGAAGGATTTAACCCTAACCTAGAAAACCTGGGATAAGTGCAAGGGACCTGGGAGGGAAGGAGTGTGTGTGGATCAGAAAGGGAGGAGGAGGGCAACAGCAAAGGTTGCGTGCATTTTATAACAGAAGACGTGGGCAGTGGTGCAAACAGCAAGCCCCTGCTTAACAGAACTTTGTCACTCACTTGCCCCCTCTTGTAGTAGGTTGTCCCGTACAGTATGGAGACCAGCAGAGTCACCAGCAGGCGCACAAAGTTGTACGAGGGGCTGCGCCAGAAGGCCAGGTTGAACTTGCGGAGCAGGATGCCCAGCTGAGTGGGTGGATGGGGGAGGGAGGATGAGAGTATTATTATTATTATTATTATGAGTAGTAGTAGTTGTAACCTAGCCACTTCAGTAGTACGGGGCAAGGGGATGAGGGTAAATATATTATTGTAAGTAGTTGTAAGTTGGCCACCTAAGTAGAACGGGGATTGAGGACGAGGGCATTATTATTATGAGTAGGAGGTGTCACTTTGCCACCTAAAATATCCCGTTGAGAGCGTGAGAGAGGTGGAGTAGCATACCCAGGTGGGCGGGCGTGCAGGGGGAAGGAGGGGGAGGGCAGGGGCGAAGCAGGAGGAAGTGAGAGGCGGGGCAGTGTAGCCAGCTGAGATCAAGGAGGGGGGGAGGGGGTCAGTGGGGGGGGGCAGGAGGCATGTGAGAGGCGGGGCAGTGTAGCCAGCTGAGAGGAGATTGTGGAAGGTGCAAGGGGGAGGAGGGCAGGGGGGAAGCAGGGGGCGTGTGAGAGGAGGGCAGGTGGAGGTAAGGGGTTTGTAAGGGGGAAATCAGCATACCCAGGTGAGAGGGTGCGAAGGAGCAAGGTGGGAGGTGGGAGGACGGTAGGTGGCGCAGGAGGCAAGTGGGGGGCGGAGCAGAAATGCCAAGTGGGCGTGTATGGAAAGGGGGCAAGGGGTGGAGGGCAGTAGGGCACAGGGGCAAGGAGCGCTGAAGGGGCGGAGTAGTATTTCCTGTTTAAGGTGTGCAACAGCAAGAGAGGAGGGCAGTAGAGGGGTGCAGGGGGCGGATGTATGGGAAGGGGCAAAGGGAGGGGGGCTTAAGGGCGCAGGGGGAAGAGGGTACTGGAGGGGCAGAGTAGTATTCCCAGTTGAAGGTGTGTGCAACAGCAGGAGAGGAGGGTGGGAGAGGGGTGCAGGGGGCAGATGTATGGGAAGGGGGCAAGGGGAAGGGAGCGCTGGAGGGGCAGAGTTGTATTCCCAGTTGAAGGTGTGTGCAACAGCAGGAGAGGAGGGCAGTGGAGGGCAGTAGAGGGGGCAGATGTATGGGAAGGGGGCAAGGGGAAGGGAGCGCTGGAGGGGCAGAGTAGTATTCCCAGTTGAAGGTGTGTGCAACAGCAGGAGAGGAGGGTGGGAGAGGGGTGCAGGGGGCAGATGTATGGGAAGGGGGCAAGGGGAAGGGAGCGCTGGAGGGGCAGAGTAGTATTCCCAGTAGAAGGTGTGTGCAACAGCAGGAGAGGAGGGTGGGAGAGGGGTGCAGGGGGCAGATGTATGGGAAGGGGGCAAGGGGAAGGGAGCGCTGGAGGGGCAGAGTAGTATTCCCAGTTGAAGGTGTGTGCAACAGCAGGAGCGGAGGGTGGGAGAGGGGTGCAGGGGGCAGATGTATGGGAAGGGGGCAAGGGGAAGGGAGCGCTGGAGGGGCAGAGTTGTATTCCCAGTAGAAGGTGTGTGCAATGGCGGGAGAGGAGGGCAGTGGAGGGCAGTAGAGGGGGCAGGGGTCAAATATGTGGAAAGGGGGCAAGGGGAGGAGGGCAGTAGGGCGAAGAGGGCGGGAGGCTTTAGGGGCGGGTTAGCATACCCAGCTAAGGGAGTGTGCAACGGCAGGACAGGAGGACCGTGGAGGGGGGCAGGGGCAGGGGGCAGAGTAGCATAACCAGCACAGCGTGTGGGCGGAGGCGAAGGTGAGGACAGAGGGTGTAGGAAGCCTAGCTTGCAGCACGCACAAGCATGTCTGCATGCCCAGGTGAAATACCTAGGCAAGCCGTTTGCCCTCCCCGGGCCTGTCCTTCCCTCCACTAGCCCAATGTGCACCCCCCTGCCCTTTAAAGCTCTACCTGCCCTGCAAATATCAGCACGTACAGGGACTGGACCACAAGCCGACGGCGTCCCACAGGGTCAGCCCTACCCAGGCCTGTCCCTCACCTCTCTACACACCTCCCTCCCTCCCTAAAAACCCTGCATGCGACCCCAAGGGCAGCTCGTACTGGCATTGGACCGAGAGCATCGGGCTGTAGAGGGCGTCCCGCTTATACAGCCCGATCCATGGCCTGTCCCACCGTCTACACCCCTCCCTCACACCCTCTTACCCCTCCTTGCTCCCTCTTTTCACCCCGCCCTTGCTCCCTTTTAAACCCTACCTGCGACCCAAAAGGCAACGCGTATTGGGACTGGACCACGAGCGCCGGACAGCTGACGGCGTCCCGCTTGACCAGGTCATCTCCGTACTGCAGGTTGCTCCGGAACACATCGCTCTCGCTGTATACAGTTGGCCAATCCACATCCACAGCCTGCAGGGGGTGGGGTGAGAGGTGGAGTTAGAGATGGAGTTGTAAGCATGGCCCTCCCCACCCAGCTTCTCTCCCATCCAGCCCCTCCCAGCCTCACCACCAGCCTTCTTCTCTCCATCCTTCTTCCCCTCCCTTCTATCCAACATGGTGGCCATGGATTCCCCTGTGACTTCCACCACCAGCCTTTTCTCCCTCCTTCCCAGTCCCCACTATCTCTCCCCTCCCCTCCCTCCTCACCACCCTCCTCCCCGGTCCACACCATCTCTCCCCTACTCTCCCTTCTTGCCACACTGCACTCCATCTTCCTCACCTCAACCATGGCAGTCATGGATTCTCCCCCTACACTCTCCCCCGTCCCCCCCCCTCCCTCCTACACACCACCGCACCTCCCCCCTCCCCACCCCCTTGCTCCCCTTCCACCTCACCTCCACCATTGTGGCCATAGATCCTCCGGTGACCTCCAACATCCAGGTCGCTGGGTTGAAGCCGACAGGGAGGGAGGGCGTTCCTAACAGCAGGCAGGAGAGGGGAGCAGGGAGGGAGGCAAGTCGACGAATATAAACAAAACAGGGCGGGAAGGGTTCAAGCTAAGAGTGCAGATGGACTTCCCTGACCATCAACAGGCATCAGGGGGGTGACAGGAGAATGGAGAGAGACTAAAGAAGAGGCAGAGGGAAATACAAATCCGTTTTCTTAGGGTTTTGAAAGACGGGTGGTGGTCGAGGTGGGGGTGGCGGGCATCCCAGACCATTAGCAGTCACGAAGAGGAGATGGAGTGGTGGACATAAATTTTTAAAAGTTAGGACAAAATTGAAATTGAGGTTCACACAAATCTTCAGGGCTTGTATACAAAAAAGTTCAGACATGATTGCTGCCCAGCAAGACCTCATTGTGACGAGTCGCCCCAGGGGGGAAATGCAGGGGGGAGGACATGCGGGGGTCAGAGAGCGGCCACGTGTGTCCAAGATAGACCGCACCAGACCACCTTTAGCCGGTCGTTGGGCAGCCAGCACTGCGGCCAAGGCCCAACCAGGAAGGCTTGCTGCAAGCCTGCTATATGCCCCTATTACCAGAGGAATATGCGTGTGAGCATATTTCAGCAGAGTCGTAGCTGAGTGGCGCTAAGAAAAACATTTGGCCACAACCTATGCTACCCAGAGCGATACAACTTTGCTGACCAGGGCAATACCACTCGGTCGCAGGGCCTCCCTCCCTCCTGCGCTGGCACCTTTTCTACCCCAATCCCCATCCTACTGTAGATTGACATTGCCTTCCCTCACAATTCATTTCGGGGTGAGGGGAACTTAAAAACAACTAATGTATTGATCGCTGACACCTGTAATCAATCGTACAGCGAGCCTTTTTGACCCAGGATTTGCTCCAAGGATAAGAAATCCTTCGAAACACATTAAAACCCATACCGGAGGGAAGTCAATTTAAATCTGTAGTCTGCTTGCAAGTGATCCAAGGCTCACCGGGGATGCGTTGCAGGTACTCAATAAGAGCGCCGCTGTGCATGCCCAGCAGGCCAAAGTACGTGATACGCCCGCCACGCTGGACCAGCAGCAGCATGTCGAAGGCCTGCGAGGGAGTGGGAGGGGAGGGGGGGCGGCAGGAGTGGAGGAGGATAAGCAAGTCCAAGGACATCATACGGTACTTAGACAAAACATGAAGACGAGAATCCCGAGTTCTTGGACTTGATTGCAACACAGAGATTCTAACACACATGTCGAAACGAAAACCCCTCCTTACCTCGGATGTCTCGATGGATGGCCGGTGGATCCAGTCAGATATAACATGAGGCTTGATAAATGGGGCTGGCGCCCCAAATCCCATTCGAAATCAACACATAAATTATTGTGGAGAACACGATCAACCTATGGGCCCCCCCCGGGCATTCTTCCAGCAAACAGGTTTGCAGTGGGCAGATGCTGACCCCACCATACAGCACATATGCTGCAGGCAGGAAAACGATTGTCCTGGTGCGGCATGTCGATCGAGACACCAAACCCTCACTCCGTGTCCCAACCCCTACCTCGAAGATCTCAATGGAGGGCTGGTGGATGGTGACAATGACTGTCCTGCCATTGCGAGCCACGTTGCGAACAGCACGCATAACAGTAGTGGCAGCGCGCGCATCCAGGCCTGCGTACAAGCGGTAAGGGGTAGGGCTTCTTTATCGTGACTCAATGACACGTCACCTACACTCCGACCTCTGGCCCCATTTGTGGCCAGCCATGCTGCATTGGCCACCACTCATAGGCCGGTCCAGGTTTGGTGCCAATGGAGACTTTCGCGGCCGCAGGGCGGCATGTTGAAGGTGGCCTTGTCGCCGAAAGAGAAACACTGGGAAGGGGTCAGAACCTAGGTAAGGACTTAAAGCATCGGTCCCAGTTGTTTCTGTGGACTCCAAGGCCGCCTAAGGCAGGCCACCCTGCAGACGCCTAAGGCCCGATTGGAACATCCAGGACCGGACTATTGCGGCTAGCCCAAGCAGCATGGAAGCCTGTGCGTGAGCCCTGCAGCCCCGAGATTGGTGGGTAGCTGAGCAGTAGCTGAACTGCAGCTGACAACCAAGCAGATAATAACTAGGCGGCCACCTCGCAGCAGCGGCGTTGTCCCTCCTCCCCTGTCGCCCAGCCACCTGCCAAAGGTTGTTTTGTGCGCACATACCTGAACACTCCCCCTTTCTCGCTTGTCTCTCACCTGAGGTCGGCTCATCCATGAAGACGATGCTGGGGTTGGAGACCAGCTCCACCGCAATAGTCAGACGCTTGCGCTGCTCCACACTCAACCCGCTCTCCCCAGGCATGCCCACCAGGTTGTACCTGGGGTTAAGGGTCAACAGGCACAGCTTTTATATCACGTATTGGTTGAGAAACTGGTTAGTTTTCAGGATTAAACGATGAAGGGTTTCCAACACAAGGTGAGGGGTTTTCGTCATGAGGTTGGGGTTTCCAACTGAGGGGTTTAGGGTTCAGCGTTTCCAGACCACCATCTTGTCCCTGATGCAGTCTGCACTAGCCACACACCTTAGTCAGGGTCAGGTCCTGTGCATGCCAAGAGCAGTACAGGAATACAGTGCACTCACGAACACTCCAAGACTGCACGAGCTTAGATGAAGTGTACAAGCAGGACCGCTACAGATCCTCAGCATGTGGCGCTAAGACTAGGTGACAGTACCTTCATGCCCCTGATCCTTCTTCTCCCACCCGTCCTTCTCCGCCCATCTGCCCCGCCCCCCCGTCCGCCCACCCAGTCCCTGTCCTCCCACCCGTGATCCCCCCCCCCTCTCACATGATATCCATCATGTCCACAATGTCCAGCACCTCATCCACGTACGCATCCACCTACACAGCAGGGCATGCAATACCTGTTTAGGTCAAACAAAGAGTAAACAAAGATCAAATATGTGTAACCAACCGAACCTGGTATACTATGACAGCTACCGTGTTCATAAAAGGAAAAGCATCTGAGCTTACTCCCTCAGAGTAGGGGCATCCTGAGCATGATTGCAGGCTGCCTGTCACCTTTGTCTCACCCAGAGCAGGGAGCCCACAAGCAACTGTCTATTTGAAACATTGTTTCAGCTACAAGCCTACATTTCAGCCACACCACAGCCAACGGTCGTGGAGAAGAAGCAAACCCTGTGTATGCACTCATGCAGACAATGTGCCAGAGCGTGGTGCATCTTCAGCATTGGCATTATTTATTTGTTGCCTAGCTATCGTTTCTGTTACGAGCTACAGCAGAATCACTGAGAATCTAAGAAAATCGCTGGAAGACAGTTCCGGTTGGTTCAGGGCACCAGACAAGTAAGACAAGCTGCAGCCCTGATTTCCCAACCCACTGGCCGAAGGCCATAGGCCAGCCGTGGTTGCCCAGCGAACAGCCAAAACTGGTCTGGCCCGCTCCAACGTTAACACAGAAGGGCAACCTAGGCAGTGCAGGGTAGCCTGCGCCTCGGCCAACACAAGCTACGGCAAAAGTTGTTTCCACATTCATGTGAGTATTAGAGGGCTGCACGTGCAGAAAAGGCACAAAGCAGATACGGGGCAGTTGCTCCTGTCCCTGTGTTTCTGACAGAGGCTCGCGTGCACTGGTGGTAAGCAAGATGCTCCTAGGCATGGACTGGCAGTGGTACCTGGCCCACTACACCCTTACCATGCGCAGGTGGAATACCCCCTGCCCCCCCCCCCCCCCCCCCCTGACAGAAGACTGATGCAATAATGGGTGGACCATGCAAAATCTGATGGCCTCATAAAAAGGCCAGCCCGGCGTTTGCCAGTGGCCCCTCAACGCCAGGCCAAGGAGCTGCCCCCGGGTGATGGCAATCCTTTCCGCCTTGCAACACCCACCTTGGTGTTTGAGATCGATGGGGGCATGCGCAGGCGGGCTGAGAACACCAGCGCCTCGCGCACCGTCTGCGCTGGCGAGTGGATGTCAAACTGCTCGCAGTAGCCCATCACTCGCGACCAGCTGCGCTGCTGCATGGGGTGGCCGTTGACAAAGATGTTCCCTGAAGGGGGTACAGCATGCGAGGTATGGGGGGCAGTGAAGGAGGAGGGGACAGGCAGGAGGGGATGGGCTGGTGGGGGGGAAGGGGCGGAGCAGTGAAGGAGGAAGGGAGGCACGAGGCAGTGGGGGAGGTAGTTGAGAGCGGGGAGGAGGGAGGACACATAGTGAAGCAAGAGGTATCCCTTCTTCTCTCTCTCTCTCCATTCCTTTAGACAAAGGAGATTGGCTCTTCTGAAGGCTCCAAACACCTGATTGGATATCCCGACCCTGGATACCGGATGTGATCCAGTCCAAGGGAATCCCATGCGACAGCTGCTGACACTTGCCAGCTGCCAGACTGCAGAGGTGTTGAAGGAGTCAATTGGAGCAGAATCATTATCACAAACGTATGCGGCGGTTTACCTCGAAGAAAACATTCCATCACCTGTAGGCTGGTTTGGTCGATACCGTGCCATGCTCAGTCCACACCCAAGATCCAAAAGATCCAGCCCACCTAGAATTGAACAGATCCAGTCCACCTTGGATCCAAAAGATCCAGCCCACCTAGGATAGATCAGATCCAGCCAAATTTGGAACCGACAGATCTAGCCCACCTAGTGGTCTAACAGATCCAGCCCACCTAGGATCCGACAGATCCAGCACACCTTCGATTCAACAGATCTTACCCACCTAGGATCTGTCAGATCCAGCCCACCTTGGATCCGGCCCACGGTCTTCCTGCCGGCCAGGACATCCATGAGCGTGGTCTTCCCAGCTCCTGATCCCCCCATGAGGGCAGTCAGGACGCCCGGCTCAGCATACCCATTCAGGCCCTTGAGCAGCTCCAACTCCTTCATCAGCGCGGGGTCCTGCAACAAGGGAGGTCGGGTTGAAACTTAGGGTTTGAACCATGCCTGGACACCAGGTCCTTGAAGGGAGGCAGACGGGATTAGGGTCAAGGGTTTGAACTAGGCTTGGGCACCAGGTCCTGTAAGGAAGAAAAGGCGGGATTAAGGTGAAGGGTTTGAACTCGGCCTGGGCACTAGTAACAAAGGAAGACGCCAAGCATTCAACCGGGGAGGCATGACCATCCGATGTGCCGCGTCACACGATTGGCATATCGTGGACACATGGACTGGTTCTGGAGCCAATTGCTTAAGCCAAGTTTGACATAAACTGGTGTACTACATTGTCTAATGAAGACAGGATTCGGTTCAGCATACGGCCGGGGCGCCAGGTGTGGCGAGCCCCATTGCCCTATCCTGCCCTATTGAGCCTTTTTGCCCTGGTGTAGCCTTTTTATTCGAGCTCTTTTTGCATATGCCGTTCAAGGTTAGGCCCCCACCGGCCCGTTCAGTGCTGACCAGTCACCCAGTGGTCTAGCGCTCCACCCTTTCAGCATTCACCTGCTCTTTGCTGCGGTGCGCCTTGGCGCTGATCTTGTGAAAAGGAGAGGCCTCAAATTGCGAGGTGCGGGGCAATTTCACAGCCCCCGGCGGCGCCACTCCCCCTTCCACGTCCGCCCCGGGACCTGTCATTGCGTGTCGCTTCTGCTCCTCCATTTTGGCGTGCGCCTTCACGGCTCGCGCGCTGTACTGGGGATTGGGCACAAAGTACCTGCGGGGTACACCAACAGAATGGTGGGGAGGGGGGCGGCGTTTGTGGGGTCATTAGGTGGGGCGATTGGAGGGGTGTTTTGAGGGGGCGTTTGGAGGTGCGTTTAAGGGGGCGTTTGGTGGGGACGGAGGGGAGGGGGGATGCTTGTTTGCTGACGTGCGCTTTGGCTACATCAGCTACGTCTGAAATCCTGTTTCCAGTTGGCAGAGCTGGTTGCATCAAGCCCTTCTACCACCAGCCAGAGATGAAGGCTTCCCCCGTATTATACAAATACCGGTGTATATGCATATCACCGGCATATACCGCATACTGGTACCACTATGTAAATGTATATTGCTCGTCTCCTGACGGATCCCAATTGGGATGTTGTGCCGTAAGGACCCCACCCGCTTGCACATGATGTCCTGGAAGATTAAGGTGCTGTGCTTTCAGCTACATGTCCGCAACCTCCTGGCTTCTGGCCAGAGGCCTCATCTGCAGCCAGGCATGGTACTCAGGCCACCAACCAATGCAGGTTTGGCCCCCAAGCTGTGTTTGCCCCCTTAAGGTAGATTTATAGCCCGAGAAAAACAATCTAGCAGAGTTATTCTACCGAATGATAGACAGCAGCCTATACAGCCCCCCCACGGGCCCCAGTGTAAAATGCGGTATGCGGTTACGAGTCCATCTTTGGCAGGCCGCCCAGCGGACGCCGAAGGCCCAATTTGGACCAAACCTGGACCAGCCTACAACCAGTGGCCAAAGCAGAATGGCTTGCCACAAATGTGGTCTCCAGAGGCGGGAGTGTAGTTGACATGTAGCTGAGTGACGAACAAGAAACAATGAGCCGCCCCCTGGCCTACACGCACCTGCAAAGTTTTTGTGAAGTTTTTTTAGTCCAGCAGGGCACGCCATTTGATGCGTGGGACCCACGCGCACCTAATATTTGTTACCCCGTTTGATGTGTGGGAGCCGCGCACCTGATGTCTTTGAAGACCAGTGTGATGGGCGTGAAGGGCAGCGAGGAGGCGACACCCGACTTCCGCGGACCGTCCTCGGTCTCGCCCTCGCAGATGGCCCCGGGCACCAAGAGCGGCGGCACGGGCGACTGGCTGCTCTGCCCCTTGTGCGGGGACGCCGGAGTTAAATTGATCATGACCCCAACAGCGTCCCCGCCGCGCCGCATGGTCAGGTTCTGGCGCCGGATGTCAGCCTGCTGGACCGCCGCCTGGATCTCCTTGTCATCAGGCAACTGCAGCCAGGTAAACACAGGTTGTGTCAGACACACACTCCAGCCAAGGAACAGTGGACGGGCCTCCTCAAGGTCAGTCCACTCTGATGTTCTCATCGAAGGGCTCCCCGTTTTTGTGTGACGGATCTGAAGACAAGACCCCTGGAAGAGGGAGGGGGATAGCGTTGTGTGTCTGACACAACTTGTCTTATGTTGTGACGGATTTGCAGACTGTGACGGATTTGCAGACTGGGGAGGAGAGGGATGGCATGGCGTATGCAGCTGTCCTCAGGCTAACCAACGGTTGAACTGTTGGTGAGTCTGAGGACAGCTACATAGGTGAAGAGTGGCATAGCTTTGCAAGGCCCGGCATGTTAAACACTGTTCCAGGCTGTTTCAGCTACAATTCAGCTACATCACAGCCAACAGCCAGGTGTAGCAGGCCCCCGATTGCTTGGGCAAGAGTTGCTGGCTGGTCCCCAATTGGCCAAATTTCCAAGATTCCACCAATTGGCCGAGTTTCCAAGTTCCCCCCCCACTTGGCCGAGTGATGGCAGCCTGCTGTAGGTGGCCCGTTTCACACTAAAATCAACATTGCCAGCCAGCCAGCCAGCCAGCCAACCGGACCTGTTCTCAGGTACATCATCTCTTCTGCTGCCCCTGCCCTCCTGCCCCCTGCATGAGTCTGGCTTGAAGAGGGGTGTGTGCTGTGGTTAGGCTTTGCAATGCCACTAGAGCATCTGGCGCCAGATGCTCTAGTGGCATTGCAAAGCCTATACCACAACAGGGGGTGGTCTCACCTGGGCACGGGGCACCTCAGGATCCTGGTACGCCAGGGACACGATGGAGAAGAAGGTGAGCAGAGCGTACATCCCGTACAGGAAGCCAATGCCGCCCCTAGCAATGGAATGGGAAGAGGGGGTCAGGAGACTTCTGTAAGACAAAACACGGTATAACTTGTAAAGGATTGGTACCAGTGCCAAGAAAGTATTTCAGAAGGCTCCAGTGTAAGTGCAGAGTGGTGTCCCGCACAATTAGTATAGGGCACGCGATGGGAATTGGGGATTGAACAGAAGCGAAGGAGTGTCGGGAGTACGGGCTGACAAAGAAGGGACGAATCTGTCGGATTTGGGAACGATTAAATGGTGGTATGTGTGTGTGGGGGGTAACGATTGAACAACTCCCCCCCCCTCCATTAGGGCATGGAAACCATGCGGAGCTTCATAAACAAACATTTTTCTGGGGGTCCAGGAAGGCACTATGCATGTGCGATTGTACAGTACCTTCACAAAATTTAAAATCAGAGTACCATACCAGTCTCTGTACATATTCAAACCCAGCCCCCACTAGATCTCACCAGATCCAGGTGGTGTCCGTGTAGAAATCGTAGTTGAGCAGGACCGTGTTCCCCAGTGACTGGGTGGATCCAGGTACCATCACGCTCTGGGAAAGGGGGCAGTGATGAGGGGAAGGGCTGGGGGTAGGGAGTGGAGGGTGGCAAGCAGGAGGGTGGGGAGGGAGGGAGGGGTGGAGAGGAACAGGGGGGTGACAAGGAAGAGGAAGATTGTTAGCACATATGGGGTGGGCAAGGGGAGGGTGATGTGGGGGAGGGTGGGGGTAGGGGATTGGCGGACAGTAAGTAGGAGGGTGGGGAGGGAGGGGTGGTGGAGACCAGGAGGGTGGAAGGGAGAGGAGGGTGGCCAACAAAGATGGGGTGGGTAGAGGGAGGGTGACATGGGAGAGTGGGGATCACAGACACAGACATAGCTCCCTCCCCCCAACCAGGGTACAGCTGTGTCCAGACCCTATTAGTTCAACATTACCGATCTATTGTGATATACCAGACAGACCCTAGAGGGGGCAGGCATGTCAGCTACCTCTCCACAATTTGTTTGTTTCAAAAGGAATCATAGGCCCCTTAATACACACAGGGACGTTATTTCAAGGGTCCAGTGTGGAGTCCAAGCTGCCTGTTCCCACCCAGCGACCTCGAGGGCCCCTTTCAGCCTTTGGCCCCCTCGGGGCAGGCTGAGGATAAACAATTGATGGGTTCAGGCAGCACCTCAGATGCACCAGCCCAGGACCAATCCTCGGACGGGCATTCAAGCCCAGGACAGCAGGACTTGATGGCCAAGGACTGCCAGCCCAGCACTTGCCGGCCACTTTGATGACAAAGTCCACACCTAATGATTCCTGTGTGTGCAGACTTTTTAAAATGCTGCAAAGCTTGTAAGAGCATGCTGAGCTTTGAAGAGCATGCTGAGCTTTTAAGAACATGCTGAGTACCGGGTACCTAGAACCATTCTTCGGTTTTGGAACACTCAAGCCAGGGTCCAGCACTTGCCTGCCACTTGGGTGATGAGAACTCATTGACCACGTAAGACCGCAAGGCATAGCTGAAGGGGGAGACTGCGAGCAGCACGGGGCAGAGGACAGCAGGGCACAGGTCAGCGCGGAGCAGCATGAGACAGATCAGTTGTGTATGAGAGAGCAGGGAACAAACCAGAGGGGGCAGAGGGGCCCACAGTCGTGTCAAGGACCAGAAATTAGCAGTGGGGGAGGTGCAGAGTGCAACCAGCTCCAAGGACCAGCGGTGAGTAAGATATGGTAGACAATTCAAACAAACAGGGCATCATTCCCCTGCTTCAAACAAATGAGGCATTCCCCTGGTTCAGACTGTTGGAGGATTCCAACAAACATACACAACACCGACTAGGAGACAAACTCACTGTAATACTGCGATTGGAAGGAGGGCGTTGAGGATGACGACCACGATGACAAAGGAGAGTGTTCCAGATGGGGCAGGGGCGAGTGAAGGTCAGGGGACGTGAGCAGCAGGCACAGCCAATGACGGGTTCGTCAAGTGGAGGGGTCGGCGAAGGAGGGGAGGGCGTACATTGAAGCCCCATGCCGCCATGGCAGCTTCCAAACCACCAAATCACATCCACATGCTACAAGAATACCCTGGGTGTTTGTCTTAATCATATTACATTTGTTCATTTAAGTACATTGAACATGGAATGAAGTCGATGTCGTGCTGCATTATGCTATAATTTGTGTGGAAATTGATCAGAGTTGCTATACTTTGAACACTAGAACAACCATGTGTGTAACCCACCCCTACCAGGCACCCCTCCACATCAGCGCACCCCTAGAAAACAGACTCACCGCCCAAATGATCCACGGGGGGATGCTATCTCTCACGATCACGAATCCTGCGGCATGGAAAACGTCCAGGATTTGAGGCTTCCCTTCATGCCCTGGCTGTAGAGGGCATCATACTGCAGGCACACCAGCACAGTCGACCCTAGCCAGGAACCAGCCCAGACAGCAACAGCAAGAATAGTGTGGCTGTGCACACAGACCCTATCCCAGGAGCAAAGCCCAGGCGGAGAGACCAAGCAGCAACAGCGGGGACAGCCATGCAGGCAGTAGTGCAATCACAAACATGCCAGACACGAGCCGCAATGCAGGCAGCCCATGTGGTCTGTATCCAGCCCGTGTCCAGACCAGATCCAGCCTGTGTCCAGCCAAGATCCAGCCTTTGTTCAGCCTAGATCCAGCCCAGACTCAGCCCGTGTCCAGCCAAGATCCAGCCTTTGTTCAGCCTAGATCCAGCCCAGACTCAGCCCGTGTCCAGCCAAGATCCAGCCTTTGTTCAGCCTAGATCCAGCCCAGACTCAGCCCGTGTCCAGCCAAGATCCAGCCTTTGTTCAGCCTAGATCCAGCCCAGACTCAGCCCGTACCCAGCCTAGATCCAGCCTTTGTTCAGCCTAGATCCAGCCCAGACTCAGCCCGTGTCCAGCCAAGATCCAGCCTTTGTTCAGCCTAGATCCAGCCCAGACTCAGCCCGTGTCCAGCCAAGATCCAGCCTTTGTTCAGCCTAGATCCAGCCCAGACTCAGCCCGTATCCAGCCGAAATCCAGCCTTTGTCCAGCCCAGATCTGGGCTGGACAAAGGCTGGGCACTGGCTGGATAAAGGCTGGATCTAAGCTGGGCACGGGCTGGACAAAGGCTGGATCTGGGCTGGGCTCGGGCTGGATCCAGCCTGTCCAGCCCAGATCCAACCTTTGTCCAGACCAGATCCAGCAGGCACTCACCTGACGTCACAATCAGCAGCACTATGGCCATCCCCCCGCACGCGTTGCCGACCACCATGTTGGGCGAGATGCAAGCGATGAAGCGAAAGATGGCCGAGCAGACCAGCGACTGGCCGGCAGAGATGGCGTAAAAGGTAAAGAAGTAGGAGGGGGCCATGTAGAACCCGACCTGGAGGAGAGGGCGCGGGCCACAAGCTGTAAGTATGTAGAATCCACATCATAGAAGTAAGTATGTAGATGAAGGGCGTTATGTAGAACCTGAGCAAGTTGTGCGGGGCACAGGCCAAACCATTTGTTTACCCCAACCACCGGTATTAAAAATAATAATAAACCTTGGTTACATGACGTGGTAAAAAACAAGGTTTAGGGTTCGCGGTGCCTTGTAAGGTTTAGGGTTCGCGGCACAGGATCGCAGTGCCTGAACCCTTAACCCTCACACAGTGGTACTCAAAGAAACAGGGGCGTATGCAAATCATCAGAAATACATCAGGTAATTTCTGATGTTGGCTATGGGTCCACCAAAGAGCATAGCTGGCTGCAAATGGAGCCTCTGGCAAGGGACCAGGAGATAGCTGGACCGCATTGGGGCCACCAAATTATACAATCGATAAGAAACAGGATTGAACTAGGGCTTTTTCTCACCTACAACCGGGAGGTCAGGGAGTGAGGCAACATCTGGTCCCCTTAGCATTGGCTCTCATTCAAACTTGACATACGCCACACCCGTGCCCCTTGCCCGACCCAAGGATATACCGTCCTCCGATCCTCATTCTTTGTACTTGTGTGTGCTGGCTGAGTGGGCAGGCTGGAATTCCCTGCGGCGCCTGCCACACAGTCTCCCTCCCCCCCAAAACAAAGAGAAGAGCATCAGCAGCTTTCTTTAAGCCCCCCCAGCCCCACCCATCTGAAGCTTATAAATACGGTAGAATATACACACAGTAATCTATTTTTCTATCGGGGATTTGGAGTGTTGTGCAACCTACAAGATATTGGTTTAAATATAGAATATCCACGATTATAGATGCCCGCACCATGAAGTAGATGATGAGGCTGAAGAGGGCCGCCTCTAGCAGGGACACTGGCAGCTGCACCAGAGCAATGGCTAGGCCCTGGGCGTAGGCGGGGATGAAGCAGTTGTCGCGATGCTTGTAGAAGACCCTGCGCAGAGGCACGCGGGAACAAAAGAGAGGGTTGGATGGCGAGAGTTTCTTAATATACGAGGGGCAGAGTTTGGCAAGGACTTGATTTCAAGTCTAGTGACGGGCTCCTAGGGGCTTAGCAGGGCCCCATCATGAGCCAGGCCTTTTCTGTCTCAGTCATGGAACCCTAAATAAATACCAGGAGGGGTACCACGTAATATGACTCAAGCCAAGAGACAAGTGGGGAGAGGGGGGCACTGGCCTCAGCGCCAGGCAGCCATACCAAACTCTCTGGTCGAAGGAACAAACAGCCCCTACAAACGCCAGATCGCTTTCCCCCTCGGGCCCCCCTCCTCACTTCATCTCCACCTCCCTACAAACACCATCATGCCACTATTCACCTCCAGCCCCCACAACGCCAGCACACAATTCCCCCTCAAGCCCCCCTCCTCACTTTTTCATCTCCAGCGTGATCGGTAGCTGAGGGAAGCCCCCGAAGGCCAGGAAGAGCATGGACATGAAGGCGGCCCCGAAAAAGGACCTAGCTCCGGCCATGGTGGTGGGCAGCATGTAGAACAATGAGCCCATGATGAGAGAAACCACCACAGTCTGCAGGGAGGAGAGAGGGGGTAAGGGGGCGATTGAGAATAGAGTGGGCAGGAAGGAGAGAGGGGGTAAGGGGGCGAATGAGAATAGAGTGGGCAGGGAGGAGAGAGGGGGTAAGGGGGCGAATGAGAATAGAGTGGACAGGGAGGAGAGAGGGGGTAAGGGGGCGAATGAGAATAGAGTGGGCAGGGAGGAGAGAGGGGGTAAGGGGGCGAATGAGAATAGAGTGGGCAGGGAGGAGAGAGGGGTAAGGGGGCGGCTGAGAATAGAGTGGGCAGGGAGGAGAGAGGGGGTAAGGGGGCGAATGAGAATAGAGTGGGCAGGGAGGAGAGAGGGGGTAAGGGGGTGACTGAGAAGATAGTGGGCAGGAAGGAGAGAGGGGGTAAGGGGGCGAATGAGAATAGAGTGGGCAGGGAGGAGAGAGGGGGTAAGGGGGCGAATGAGAATAGAGTGGGCAGGGAGGAGAGAGGGGGTAAGGGGGCGAATGAGAATAGAGTGGGCAGGAAGGAGAGAGGGGGTAAGGGGGCGACTGAGTGTTGTGTGAGTAGGGAGACAAGGGGGGAGAGGGTGGCAAGGTAGGAAAGGGGGCGACTGAGAGGGACCCCGAGGGTGGGTAGGCGAGGAGAGAGACCCAGATGGGAGGCTGGGTGCGACTGAAAGGAGGGTGGGCAGGGAGACAAGGAAGGAAAGGGGGCAACTGAGAGGAGTGTGGGCAGGGAGGAGAGAGGGGGTAAGGGGGCGAGTGAGTGTTGTATGGGTAGGGAGACAAGGGGGGAGAGGGTGGCAAGGGAGGAAAGGGGGCGACTGAGAGGGACCCCGAGGGTGGGCATGCGAGGAGAGGGACCCAGATGGGAGGCTGGGTGCGACTGAAAGGAGGGTGGGCAGGGAGACAAGGGAGGAAAGGGGGCAACTGAGAGGAGTGTGGGCAGGGAGGCAGATAGGGAAAAAGGGGCATAGTGGCAGGAGGCATGGTGCAGCTAGGTGGTGGGCAGGTGAACACAGTGGACCTGCAGGGAGGAAGCCCCTTTGAGACACTGCTGAGCTCATCTCTACCATTGGGGTGATAGGGCCTTCACCGGCCTGTCGCACAAGGCCCAAGCAGCATGGCTCGTTGCGCCAACTAGCCGAGCCTCCGCCAAAAGGTCGCAATAAAGCTAAATTGAGCCAGAGCACCCTACCGTGTACATCGTCATGTGCTTGGACCATGCCCCCCCCCAAGCAAGGACACTTCCTCGACATGACAGTGTTATTTGGAGATCAAGCATCCCCAACCTCAGGCTGTGATGTGGATGCATTGCAGTCAAAGCACACGACACTCCACAGCTCCCTCACCTGCACCATGCGCCCCCTCAGCACGACCTTGTCCCTCAGCATCAGCGTCATCTGCCGGTGCGTTGTCACGCAGATGGCTTCAAACGGCGACAGCGAATAGCGCGAGTGCACCAGGGCTCCAGGGTGGCAGGAGGCGGGGTCAATTGGAGTGTGCAGCTCCTGTAGGGGAGGAGGAACAGGAGGGCAATGTCTGCAGAGGGATCTGATAAAGGGGATTGCCAGTCTACAGCAGTGCATCTTTGTCTGTGACTCAGCTACATGTCAGCTACACTCTGGTTTCTAGCCAGAGGCCCCGGTTGTAGCCAGCCAAACTGCCTTGGGCATTAGTTGTAGGCCCGTCCTGGCTAGGTCTCAATTGGGCCTTTGGCGGCCTGCTGAAGGATGTCCCTTAGCTGGGGGAAAAAACTGGTCTACAGGCAGTCAAGCCCCATTGAGGCTGTCAAGACCAATGCAGCTCAGAACCAATTGAGGCAGTCAAGACTTAATAATCAATACAGCTAGAAGCCTACAACACAATGGAGGTAGTCAAGATCAGGGTCAAGACCCAATGCAACCAATGAGCAGCTTGCAATTAAGCGCTGGGATCACAGCCACGATTGAAACGCAAGTACGGATACAAAAACCTGTAACACGCAATGAGAGGGCGTGCCCCCCAGTGGTCCTGCGTGTCAGGTACAGCTTCCGCCTTGTTCTACCCCACGTGTCCCCATATGGCCCATACAACTCCTTTCCCTGCCCGCTTTAGGCCCATGACCCCTCATGTTCCCGTGCACCTCCGTCATGCGCCTCCCATGCTCGTTCTCCGACCAAAATCTGGCGGCGATCTCCGCAATGGGCACCGCCATGGCCTTGGCCTTGCGCTCACGTCGCCCCTGGGCCAGCTCCGCCTCGTTGTACGCTCCCTGCGGCCGGAGGCCCTTCGCGGCACGCAGCTCCTCGTTCGCATACAGGGCCTGTCCGCTGGCCGTGGTCACCTCCAGCAGGAAGGAGGGCACGTCCTTGCGCTGGGGGCAGGTGAAGCCCAGGCTGGTGAAGAAGGGAAGGACGTCCTCCACAGGACCTGGGTGCAGTGTTTCAAATTTGAAGGCTTCAGGCAGCAGTACACAGGTACACATTTCCAGATACCGGTACACATTTCCGGGTTTTGATTTCCATCAGCATCTCAATCAAGAGATGGCAAATGATGCGGCCAACGGGGAAACGGAAGAAAAACAGGCTGGTGAAGGAGGGAAGGACTTCCTCCATGGGGCCTGCCAACCGGGGGATTCAGATTGAAGGCTGTCAATTCCCCACTTCTTCAGGGGCTGTCAGTCAAAGGTGCTCAATCAGGGCCAACGGGGTGACAGGGAGCAAGCTGACAACATATCCTGTATTGTCAGATAAAGTGCACCTCTAGCTGCTGCCATGCTCCATGCACTGCACACTGCCCTCCTCCTCCACACCCTGACATGATACAGGATGAGGCCATGGCCCATACACTGCCCACTCTAACGCCTCCCCCCCCAAACCTCACCTCCCATCATCACCAGTTCACCTCTTGTCCCCCAGCATGGTGCATGATGAAGTGATGCAGCTACAAGCCACTCAATACGCAAACCAATGCCTCCCTTCCCCTCTGAACCGAACCTCCCATTATCACCACCTGCACCCTGCCTGACGCCTCCCTCAAAAATACCCACCATGGTACAGGATGAGTCCGTCTGATATCATGATGACATCATCAAACAGCTGGTAGGTCTCGGGGGGCGGTTGCAGCAGAGAGATGAGGCATGTGGTGTGGAGCTCATTGCACACCTACGGACATACAGGCATCAGGAATTCAAGAGGCGGGTAGTTTCAAGAAGCGGGTATTTTTAAAAGGTGGGTAGTTTCAAGAGACAGGTAGTTTCAAGAGGCGGGTGGGTTCAGGAGGCGGGTAGTTTCTAGAGGTGGGTAGATTCAAGAGACGGGTAGATTCAAGAGGCGGGTAGGTTCAAGCTATTTGCAGACCTGAGGGAAGGCAGGCAGGTATCAGGCATACGTGAGGCGAGGGGTGCCGATCTTATTGCATACCTGCGGACATGCAGGCATGAGGCATTCAAGAGGCGGGTAGCCTAAGCAGCAGGCACCTTGCTTCACCAGGCCCCCAAACCCGCCCTACACAAAGCATTGCTTTCCAGCCTCCTTCCTCACTGCCCTCTTCAGCCAGGCCCCTCTCACATTCGACATCCACTTGATGATGCTGAACAGTGTTGCGCTGTCTAGCCCTGTGCTCATCTCATCCAGGAACATCACATTGCGCGGTCCCACCTGGTGACAACAGGCACAAACAGGTTCAGGGCACAGGGCAGAGAAACAAGGGGGCAGGTAGCCGCTGGTGAGGGGTAGGTATAACTAGGGGCAGGGGCTAGCAAAATTTGGGGATAAGGGGACAGGCAGCCATTAGTGAGGGAAAGGCGGACCTAGGGGCAGTGGCTGGCAAACTTAGGAGGCAGGCAGCCGTTGGTGGGGGACTGGGGGGTAGGTATAACTAGGGGTAGGGGCTGGAAAACTGAAGGTAAGGGGCAGGCAAGCATTGGTGAGGGAAAGGCGGACCTAGGGGCAGGGGCTGGCAAACTTAGGGGACAAGAAGGGGGGGGGGGGGCAAGTTGACGAGGCAGGGGGATGGCAAACGTATGTGACATAAAACGGTTAGACTGCATTCTAGCGAGTGGAATCGGTGCACTTGCTGCCTAAATGCGGACGTGGACGGTAACAAGCAGGAGGGATAGCACTCCTATAAGTTGCCACACAGATCAGGCAGGTGGGAGACGGGGCCTTCTACCTCTCTCATCTCCAGCCCCTCCCCCCCCCCCCCCCCCCCCCTCTCTTTCTCCCCCATATCTGCAGCCCCTGTCTCCGCTCCCTCCCCCCTTCTCACCCCCATCTATACCCCCCTCAGCGCCTGCTCCCTCCCCCCCCTCTTCCCCCTAACTGCGTCCCTCTATCCCCTACCATCATCTCAGCAGTAGTGAGCCGCTTCTTCTCCCCGCCGCTGATGCCCCGCGTCATGTTGTCCCCAGCCAGCGTGTCCTTGCAGTGAATCAGGCCCACCATGTGCATCCAGACAATCACTCGTGCATCAGTCACCATGACCTGGGAGCAAGAAAGGTAATTAGTGGGCATTTGCTATCTCTGACAAGAAGAGAGCGAGAGCGGTGGTGTAAAGTTGGTGTAAGGGGGTGCATGGCAAGAGAGGGGCAGCACAGGCAGGGGCTGGAGGGGTCACGGATAGGGTTAACAGGATAATCACGAGACGTGATTCACGACACTTACAAGAGACAACTGGAGTGCACTTTCCTCGCAGTCGCATAAGCCCACTCTTACAGATGGCGTCAGGGCTGCGTGGCTTCTTTCAGACTTTAAGACTATTTTTTGGGATGCTGGTGCACCATCAGCAGGCCGGCTCATAACCGCAAAAAGCCCGTTTGGTGCCAGACATTGACTACAGCCGGCGGCCCAAGTGGTAAGGCAGGATAAGTGGGGGGGAAGGAATAGAGGAGCGTATGTACGAGTGGCTACTGACTGGAGGCCGTATGGCTAACGCAAGTTAGCCATACGGCCTCCACTCAGTAGCCAGTTGGTGCCTAGGCTGTAGCTCACAGGTGGCAAGGCCAACAAAAATAAGGCACCGGTGCACCTCCTGCAGAACATCTGAAACACTTTGGGTCTTTCCCGCTGGGCGGCTAACTACCGGGGACCAAACCTTGACCGGCCCACAGCCGGCAGCCCAAGCAGCAGGCACAATGCCTCACCAGGCCCGCCCCTCCGTAAGCTAATGTGGCTGAATAGAGGTAGGTGCACCATTCAACCGGGCCCACCTCCTGGAGGATGTCTTCAAAAGATTCCGGGCAATCTCCGCCGGGCGGATCCGAGTCTTCATCCCCTTTTCTGCCCCGAGTTGCAACGCCCGCCTTGTTGCTTGAGACACCATTGCCAGCATCCTGCAAACATACACGTCAAAGTCCCGCGCATTGGTCATTTCCATGATTATCCTCCCTCCCCCACACACACCACCACCGACAACAACAAGAGCGCTCGCCCTGTTGTATGCAAGGAAAGGACACACGGCGGCAAGTGGGCCCAGCAGTTTTCACCAATGCAGGGGAACACAAGCAAGCCGCGGGGAGGATCCATCAGCTCAAATGGACTCAAGTGAAAGTCTTGCCCAAGTAGACTCTTGCCTGAGCACTCCTTCTAAATGCATATTTGGTCACATGTTCCAGTGCTCTTTCTGGCTGTGGCCAGGCCTGGGGAGACAAGGAAGGAGGCTGTATGCATCACTTGATCTCCTCATCACTTGCCTGAGTTTTCCTCCTGGCCTTGGCCAGATCTTGGGCGACGAGGAATGATGATGCATGCAGACCCGACTGACAGGCATGCGCGTACAGCAATGTCTCCTCCACGCTTAGGTTGCCATTGTGATTGTCCATCTAAATAAAACACACACACACACTTAGACGTCAAGGCGGTCAAATTGACAGCTTATGGTCATCATCTCCTGCGGTGCTTCCGTCTTTGGACATTTGCCAGTCCCTCACCATGCTGCTTGAAAAAATGCCGATTCAGGGGGGAGGCACTTAGCCCGCATATTTGATTTATGCTCGTACCTGGTCCACATAAGCGGTTGTGCGGGGCAGCAGGAACTTGTCCGGCGTGTTTCCATTGTACTCGATCCTTCCAGACATCTGCGCAATCAGGGACGCCGGGCCATGCAATGGGTAGGGGTCAAGACTTGGTGGGAGGAGGTAGAGAGCAGACATTGAGCTCCAGACCGTAACACACTGGGGAGTCCAACACAGGAAGGGGCCTCCTCCCACCTTGGTGATGGCCGTCTGCTTCAGGCGCCCACTCAGCGCCTTCAGCAGCGTGGACTTCCCACAGCTGGGGGGTCCCAGGAGCAGCGTCAGGCGTCCCTGCATCACGCAGCATTGACACACACACACATTTTTTCACACCGCCAGCTCCCAGAAAAGTACGCCCAATAGCTGAAAACAAAAACCATGCATGGGACAGTCGTCGCATGGGACAGTCGTCGCATTTATTCTTGATCCCATCCATTTGACGGCTCGTATTTTCACGAATGACGGTGGCTGAGACAGGCTCTTATGCTCAGGCATGCATTCCGCCTGCCCGTAAATTATTATAACCCCAGCCCCAAACATCCAAGACCATAATAGTTGCATATTCTGATATTTGCATGGCTGGGTCGCATAGCTGGGTTGCATGCCTGGATTGCACGGCTAGGTTGACAGCAGTGCTGCATGGCCAGTTTCACCCTGAGTCTAGCCTCTCTGCCAGCCTAGAGGTGGAAACTTACTGGTTTCAAGACTCCATTCACTCCATTCAAAATATTCAGCTGCGCTTGCTTGCGGTCGCTGGACAGGCCCAGTAGTTTCTGCAACGTGCATGATATTTAGAAAAGCAACAGCCCTGAGTTTCCAATCATAAAACCCACATGTTCGGCCGCAGCACTCAAGGTGATCATGTATTTCACAAAGCTGCTCATGAATCATGACATCGGTGACCAGTTTCACATGTAATATTGCAGTACCCTATACGCGTAGACACCATTTACAGGCCCAGAAGGGCCATGCTGCACGGGTCCAACGTCCCATGGCATGCCTCCCATGCAGCATGAGGAGACTGTTCAACACCAGGACTCACAGAGAACAGATTCGTCAGAGAGTTTCCAACCGTGGGAATTCCAGAGCTGCCCACAAGTGCTGTCGTCGAGACGGTGAGGTCCTGAAAAGAGGGGAGTGACGACGTCAGATGATACACACCACCGTTTCTGCGTATCCGCACATCACTGCAATTCAGCGTATCTGCAGATCACAGCTTAGTTCATTTTTGCTTGCTTTATGTACCCGCAAAGGAGCATGACTTCACCATCGAACCGTATCACCTTGTATGAGACTGTCACTGATGGCGTCTTTATGCCATGCTTTCGGATCAGGGCTCCCGCCTTCTGCAGAAAAGTGCTCCCCGGTTCGTTGAAAGATAGCAGCTTCAACGCAAGCGCAATGCGCCTCTCCTCCGCATCCTCGGGGGCCGACGTCATCTCAGCTCCTTGGAGGAATTCTAGGTCAATGGCTTCCTTACGAAAGCAGGACGGAAAATTGTTGCACTGTCGACGCACGTCTATCGAAAAATAATCCTGTCACTGGGCTGTTGACAACAGATTCGCACTGGGTTGGGCAGAAGCTGTCGTGTTGGACCCGATGGGAATGGGAATCGGGGTACGGAGCATGTCATCAAGCAGAAAGTGTAGCCTGCGTCACTGGGGTCACCCTGCGTCATCGGTGTACCCTGTCATCCTGCGGCCACAAGTGACATGTGCCAACCAATGGTTGATGTTGGTGCACCGTGTGCACAAAACAGCAGTGCGCGCACCGGATGCACGACGATCATGCGAACGGAGCTCGAAAAAACGCGAAACAGGACGGTCGGCAGCGGTGGTCGGCAGCCCCTGGTCGGCTGATAATAATACAGTGGTTCTTCTTCCATTGAAAGGTCATCCAGAAACGATGCCACAAAAGTTTCCTATGCGTATGTACCGTTATTAGAATTTTGAAGAACTGCTGAGCCCCTCCACATAGGTCCGTCGGGACCTGACGCTGCTGCTCCCTGGCCTTGGCTCATTGACAGACCCTCCTTTGACAAGCCCATATTTGTCAGCCCTTGAGCTTGATTTGTTGCTGCTCCTATAGCTGCAAGGACAGTGAGTGGCAGTCTGGCAGAGGCACTGACCTGGCAACGGCCAAGCCTTACATTTCAGCATGGCCCAGAGATGCAATGTGATTGACTAGCCTGGCGCCCTGGCAACAGTCAAGCGGTTATGTTGGCAGCTGGTTCAGGCATGTTTGGCCACCAATATCGTGTGCTTAGATGTTACAAAGTGGGAGGCCGGCCTTTCCACCCTAAAACATGAGATGCTGACAGAAAACTAAACACAGCCCGGATGCGCAAGCATCATGTCGCCCTCGATGTGACCTGAGAAAAAGGCAAAACACGACAAGATGCCAAAGGAGCTGCTAGGATACTAGGAGTGAAAGGGTCATAAGAAGTCGCCAAAAGGCACCCGCAAAGAGACAGCTTGCACAGCCCAACCTACCCAGAGTTTTTCTCAACACAAAGCAGGCATTTCGGCCATATCTTGCTGCCCCCTCGTTACCAGGTCAGTTACGCCACTCGGCATTGGGCAGCTGCCTCTCTTAGCTGTGGTGCTTGCGGCAGCAGTAGTATGGAACCTTGATGCAACGCCGCCGCATCACCCCACGTGGACTTTGACTCGGCAGCAACGACGGCGCATCACCCCACACCCGTGCGCGCGTCGAAGTCTCAAGCCACGCCATGTCGCAGAATCGTCCAAGGTAGCACAATCCGGATACGCTTTCGCTGCTCCGGTGCGCTCCGCTCCGCTTCGATACGGCGGGCTAGGAGTATCAGTACTTTGCAGTCAAAAACTTGTTTAGGCATATACTACTGGCATATAAAGACATGGAAATGGTTGTAGGCCAGCAGACAGCCCCCATGCACATGTAACACTCCCGGCTGATAGATATCTGCATCTGGCCCAGATGGGCACTGTCTGCTGCTTAGCTGAGGTGGCAAGGCTCCCGACTGACAAACATATATATGTATGGCATAGTCGTTTTATGTCTGAGTTCAGCTAAGAATGCACTGGTAAATATCTAGAGATAGCCCAGTTGTAATTTGTCTGTTGTTAAGCTTGCAACTAAGGCTTCTAATGGATAGATATCTAGATCTGGCCCTGTTGTGCTATGTCTGCTGTCAAGCTGAGGTGACTAGGCTCTCCAGCCCCCTCGGCCAAAGAACGAGATGTACCTGTGACATGTAGCAAAAGCGACATGAAATAAACAGTGTCACGCACCTCCCTGACAATAATGGCAGAAGCCTGATGTACACATCCCTCTCAGGTTGCAACCATTGGGGCAGGACTGCACTCAGAACAAGCAGGTGCAGGTCAGCTTGGCTAAGAGTGTCAGAAGTCTGGAAGCAAGGTTTAGAGAGTCCTGGTAGGAGCAACAGGTGGCGGACACACCTCTATACACAAATCGTTGAAGCAATCACGATAGTACGATACCTAGGGGTAGTGGGTACACTCTAGGGGTGGACCAGTAATTATTTGAGAGGGCAGGACAGTACCTTCGCATGGCTGCCAGGCGTACACCACTGGGCCAAGGTGGAACATGCTTTGAGTGGCCTGCAGCCAGTGGTCCGAGCTGCAGGCTTTGCTGCCCCCTCAGCCATAGGCCATGTCGCAGTTGAATAGTAGCAGGCCAGTAGGGCTTTTAGCAAGAAAGCCTGCTGCTCAGGCCATTGGCCATTCCAAGTATGGTCCCACATGGCCACACGAAAACAAACTCTGTCGTGCAGCTCACTTACATGCCACTCCTCTACACAGTCCATGAACCGCCAAAGTCACCATCCAGGTCCTTGAGCTTCTCCGGCGTCCTGCCCTGAGTCCATCCCCCTGACCCTGCCTGAGCACCTTCAGTTCAGAGTGGACACCTCCAGGGCCTGAGGGGGATGAGGTTTCATCCCTAAGAACATATCTTTCAACAGCGCAACGGTTCTATCAGTCTATCAGCACACAAATTCACCACAGCTGGGCGGACTCTTCGTGGCTGAAATGCACCCAATGTAAAGGAAGGGACTTGTGTGCTGAGACAGGACGTGCATCACCCCAGATCTTGCAGATCTACAAGATAATTTGCAGATTTTATGACCCAAGACATGGACACTGAGAGTAAATTAATGGTGATCCAGGGCAAGGACAGTTGACTTGCTTGAGGGTGTTTAGTTCACACCCAGGCATGCACTGTAGCTTGCACATGCCTTGGGCCTTGGCGGGACAGGGCGGGATGGGACAGAGTAGATGCTCATCACATGCAATCATGTCCTGAATTGTTGAGGTGTCTTGATCTGATACAGCTTGACCACTCCCTCCTCCTCAGCAGCAGCCTCTGCTGCGCTTATGAAGTGACGGCCTGCCGACCGACAAACGAGTCTGAGTGGGGAAGACTCTTCGGTAAGTTTCCGACGCTTGAATGGGTCGTTTGAATCAAGATGGGGGAAACGGGTCGTTTGAACTGGCGATTTTGCGTGATTGAATCAAGCGTGTCCCCACCCCCTGCATTGTCGCCCCAGCATCCGTGCCGTCGTCCCGCTGGCGTCAGTGTTTGCTGTAGAATTGCGCACGCATTCCGGCACGCTTGCCTGCTTGAAAGATATCCGCTGCAGGACCGAGTCCGCTTGCTCGTCCGTCCGGCTACAGTTGCAGAAATATGTTCCCTTGCACGTCCTTCAGTCTGTTGCATATGAGTACCGTTAACTGCACTTCTTTGTCCGCCTGATGCAGACACACCCTGGCAATACTAATAAGCATGTCTTCTATGAGTTCCCTGTTGAAGGAATTCGATCATCGAGATGTTACCACAACGACCAGACAGGGTATGAACACGTACTTGCGTTTTAAGTAGTACTACTGATAGCTGAGGACTAGCCAGGGTGCCCGGTGGTACTAGCTAGTCGTTTGCCTTTCCTGTCCCTGCGTGCTTGCCTTTTCTCAGCTGACAACGAGAGTTTCTTGTACACCTGGGCTGTTGTTGGGCCGACTGCATTCTCCTAAAACTTCGTGTACTCTTCCTGCTTGGCATGCGGCTTGTCTACTGCTTGATTCTTTCACCTTTACTGAGTGGTCTACTAGTAGCCATCAGCCATTCCGAATCTGG
This sequence comes from Limnomonas spitsbergensis, assembly GCA_037349105.1. Classification (NCBI taxonomy): domain Eukaryota; kingdom Viridiplantae; phylum Chlorophyta; class Chlorophyceae; order Chlamydomonadales; genus Limnomonas; species Limnomonas spitsbergensis. The sequence continues at coordinate 683,706 of JAYJMM010000022.1, read as the reverse complement.
AGCTGCTGGCATGCAGCTACAGGGAGCATGCATACCAGCATCATGGAGCTGCTGGTAAGTGGTGAGCTTCCATGCCAACATATAAAATTATAGATGCTAGCCAGCTTGATGAACAGCCTGCAACATCTGGCTAGCTTGCGCACTAGCGTGAAGCTTCTGGCCATCTTGCACACCAGCTATCAGCATGAAGTTGGTGGTCAGCTTGCGCACCGGCGTGCGTGGAGCTGAGGGACAACTTGCACACCAGCATGGAGCTGTTGACCAGCTGGCAAACGAGCATGGAGCTGATGGCCAGCTGGCCCACCAGCATGTGGTTCATGGCCAGCTTGCGCACTAGCATGGGGCGGTTGGCTAGCTTGCGCACCGCTGCTGCTACCCAGTTGCTCGCTGAGGTGCGTGCTGCTTGTTAGGTGACCAGCCGTGGACCGCATAATACTAGTAGCAGTGAACGGCCGCTGCTACCCTGAGCACAGGTAGCCGCTTGAACAACCGACCGCATGCCTCTCTTGTTTTCCCCTCTATCTATCAAGGGGGTGCAATGATTGTACAGCTGTTGCTCACATGCACAACCATGAGCTTGTATTATATTGGCTGCATTAAACCGGTGACAGTGAGCGGCTGCTTCTCCCTAGACCTGCGCTTATCTGCCTGCATGGGCAAATGAGAGTAGGCTGGTATTGTTTCCCCCCCTAAAAGGAAGGTGCATGACCGGTCCAGCTGTTGTCCACGTGCGCAACCATAAACATGCAATAAACAGGCTGCATGTAACTGGTAGCAGTGAGCGGCCCCTGCCATCCGGGTCCGCGCTTAGGTGTGTGTTGCTTAGGCGACCGTCCTTTGGCCAGTCTTGTCCTGCTCTCTGTCAAAAAAATGTCGCGACGGTTCAAGTGTTGGCCACATGCGCATCCATGAGCGTGCATTATATTGGCTACATGAAACAAGTAGCAGTGAGCGGCCGCTGCTACACTGGTCCGCGCTTAGGTGCGTGCTACTAAGGCGACCAACAAGCAGTATGGGCCGGTCTTGTTTATGCTCCCCATCATGAGGGCGCAGTACCAGTACTGCAGTACAGCTACTGGCCGCATGCGCAACCATGAACGTGCATTATCCTGGTTGCATGATACCGGTCGTAGCTCCTTCCCCCTGTCCCAGCTCCTGCTCCTTGTCTTAGCTCCTGCCTTCAGTCCCAGCTCCTCCCCCCTGTCCCTGCTCCTGTCCCCTGTCTCTGCTCCTGTCCCCTGTCCTTGCTCCTGCCCCCTGTCCCTGCTCCTGTCCCCTGTCCCTGCTCATTTCCCCTGTCCCTGCTCCTGCCCCCTGTCCCTGCTCCTGCCCCCTGTCCCTGCTCCTATCCCCTGTCCCTGCTCATGCCCCATGTCCCTGCTCATGCCCCATGTCCCTGCTCATGCCCCCTGTCCCTGCTCATGTCCCTGTCCATGCTCCTGCCCCTTGTCTCTGCTCCTGTCCCATGTCCCTGCTCCTGCCCCCTTTCCATGCTCCTGCCCCCTGTCCCTGCTACTGCACCCTGTCCCAGCTCCTGCCCCCTGTCTCTGCTCCTGTCCCCTGTCCCAGCTTCTGTCCCATGTCCCAGCTTCTGTCCCCTGTCCCTGCTCCTATCCCTGCTCCTGTCCCCTGCTCCTGTCCCCTGCCCCTGCTTCTGTCCTCTGCTTCTGTCCCTTGCTCCTGTCCCCTGTCCCCTGCTCTTGTCCATGCCCCTATCCCTGCCCATGCCCTCTGTCCATGTCCTAGTCCCCTGTCAATCTGTCATGCACCTGTCCCCTGTCCCTCTTCCTGTCCCCTGCCCGTGCTTTCGACCCATAATCTGGGCAGGGAGTAACTCGGTTCCCCGAGCTTGAGGTGAACATCTAGTTTTCATCCGGTGGTACACTGACGCAACTCAAGGCTGGCATGAGCTTTCAGGAGAGCAAGGGATGCATCAGCTTTGAATGGGCAAAGAGGCGGCCGACTGGAGCGGCTTGGTACGAAATCATTGACTTCCAAAAGCCTATCCACCGCATGCTCTACACGGTGCCCGACTTTTTTAAGGAAGAGGCCTCCAGGTTCCTGATCAACCCATGGATACCGGTATGGGCCATGCTAGAGCCTTGCGAGAGGGGCTGGAAATCGAGGTTGGTACTGTCAATGATGGGGACCTTGTGTTTGAGTGAGTCTCTGATTGACAGCAGTGCCCCTTCACTGATTTTTAATCATACCAGGATTAATTGTACAATGATACAATCTTTTGTATCTACTGACTCGTGCGCTGCTCTCGGGCGCTTCCACTCTTGCCCCTGACCGCTACATTGCACCTAAATTCTCCGTTGCTCTGGACTGGTGTGTTTTCTGAGCACTGCTCTTTGGCCTGACCGCTTTCTAGCTTACGTACCAGTGCTAGTATTTTTAATCACCGCAGTACCGCACTGGCGCCTGACCGCTCTATTTAAGTTAAACTAGTATATTTAAGCACCGTTCTTGCATCTGACCGGTCTGTGAAGTTTTTTGTGAAGTTTTTACAATCCATCAGAGCATCACATTTGATGCATGGGACATGTGCCCGAAAACCGGTACATGCACTTGATACACTAGGACATAAAGCGAAAACCAGTGACCCGCTTGGGCAAGCAACTAGCACACAACCACGACAGTGGCGTGGGAATGAACCCCATAGTGCAGAAGATAAGCCCCAGTCATAAAACTTGACGTGGGTGCAATAGAGTTCGGTTGAGAACCACCTAGAGAATTAGGGGGGAGACGGGGGATTTGGCGAAGTTTTGAGATGATTCTCTCTTTTCATCCACTGAAAGATAAGATAACCAAATTTCTTCCATAACATAGATGCAGAAACCTCTGCATTTAGTTTGCCCCATCTTCCATTTGCGTACCGTTTCATGGCCTCATCCTCATCCTCTGGGTCATTATGGAAAGTGAGGTTAAATTGAAATCGAAGGTCTGTGTAGATAGGGAGGTAAATCATATGAAGCTCATCCGCCCGACATTTAAGATTGCTTTAGGAAAGGTGAGCGTTGTCAGCGCTCCCTCTCTATCCTTTCACAACTGTCTAGACCTTCTGCCCACTGGCCCTAGCTAGTGGGCACCATGCTGCAGTGTCCTTGGCTTTTCAGCCCCATGAACCTGAGCAAATTACGAACACATAGGCAGACCGCTTCACCGCAACGTACTACGTGCAGTGCTCCCTCTCTATTCCTTCACTTCATGTGCCCGCAGTAGGCTTGCTACCCACTGGACCTAGCTAGTGTGCACCATGCCGCTGAGTTCTTGGGTGTTCAACCCAAACATCTCATGAGTAAATTGATAACCCACCGGTAGGTTGCAGTTGATATGATTGGAGCGCTATAACCTTCAGTTAGGCACAGTCCATACGGATAGTAACGCTGCACCAAACCAGTAGGGCACAGTCGATACAGATGGTTGCGCTGCACCCGGCGGTAGGGCAGGGTCGATACAGGCGGTTGCACTGCACCCACCAGTGACGGTCCATACAGACGGTTGCGCTGCACCCACCGGTAGGACACAATCCATACAGGCGGTTGCGCTGCACCCACTGGTTGGGCACAGGAAATGCGGGCGGTTGCACTACACCCACCGGTAGTGAATAGGAAATGCAGGCGGTTGCGCTGCACCCACTGGTAGGGCACAGGAAATACAGGCGGTTGCGCTGCACCCACTGGTATGGCACAGGAAATGCATGCAGTTGCGCTACACCCACCGGAGGGCACAGGAAATGCAGGCGGTTGCGCAGCACCCACCAGTAGGGCACACGAAATGCAGGCTGTTGCGCTGCACCCACCGGTGGGGCACAGGCAATGCAGGCGGTTGCACTGCACCCACCGGTAGGGAACAGGAAATGCAGGCAGTTGCGTTGTACCCACCAATAGGGCACAGAAATGCAGGCAGTTGCGCTGCACCCACTGGTAGGGCACAGGACATGCAGGCGGTTGCGCTGCACCCACCGGTGGGGCACAGGAAATGCAGGCGGTTGCGCTGCACCCATCAGTGGGGCACAGGAAATGCAGGCGGTTGCGCTGCACCCACCGGTGGGGCACAGGAAATGCAGGCAGATGCGCAGCAACCATTAGTAGGGCACAGAAATGCAGGCAGTTGCGCTGCACACACTGGTAGGGCACAGGAAATGCAGGCGGTTGTGCTACACCCACCGGTAGCGAATAGTAAATGCAGGCGGTTGCGCTGCACCCATCGGTAGGGCACAAGAAATGCATGCAGTTGCGCTACACCCACCGGTAGGGCACAAGAAGTGCAGGCGGTTGCGCTGCACCCACCAGTGGGGCACTGGAAATGCAGGCGGTTGCGCTGCACCAACCGGTAGGGCACAGGAAATGCAGGCGGTTGCGCTGCACCAACCGGTAGGGCACAGGTTATACAGGCGGTTGCGCTGCACCCACTGGTATGGCCCAGGAAATGCAGGCAGTTGTGCTACACCCACCGGAGGGCACAGGAAATGCAGGCGGTTGCGCAGCACTCACCAGTAGGGCACAGGAAATGCAGGCGGTTGCGCTGCACCCACCGGTGGGGCACAGGAAATGCAGGCGGTTGCACTGCACCCACCGGTAGGGAACAGGAAATGCAGGCAGTTGCGTTGTACCCACCAGTAGGGCACAGAAATGCAGGCAGTTGCGCTGCACCCACTGGTAGGGCACAGGACATGCAGGCGGTTGCGCTGCACCCACCGGTGGGGCACAGGACATGCAGGCGGTTGCGCAGCACTCACCAGTAGGGCACACGAAATGCAGGCGGTTGCGCTGCACCTACCGGTGGGGCACAGGAAATGCAGGCGGTTGCACTGCACCCACCGGTAGGGCACAGGAAATGCAGGCAGTTGCGTTGTACCCACCAGTAGGGCACAGAAATGCAGGCAGTTGCGCTGCACCCACTGGTAGGGCACAGGACATGCAGGCGGTTGCGCTGCACCCACCGGTGGGGCACAGGAAATGCAGGCGGTTGCGCTGTACCCACCAGTGGGGCACAGGCAATGCAGGCGGTTGCGCTGCACCAACCGGTGGGGCACAGGAAATGCAGGCAGATGCGCAGCAACCACTAGTAGGGCACAGGAAATGCAGGCAGTTGCGCTACACCCACCAGCAGGGCACAGGAAATGCAGGCAGTTGCGCTGCACCCACCGGTAGTGCACAGGAAATGCAGGTGGTTGCGCATCACCCACCGGTGGGGCACAGGAAATGCAGGCGGTTGCGCTGCACCCACCAGTGGGGCACAGGAAATGCAGGCGGTTGCGCTGCACCCACCGGTAAGGCACAGGAAATGCAGGCAGTTGCGCTGCACCCAGTGGTATGGTACAGGAAATGCAGGCGGTTGCGCTACACCCACCGAAGGGCACAGGAAATGCAGGCGGTTGCACAGCACCAACCAGTAGGGCACAGGAAATGCAGGCGGTTGCGCTGCACCCACCGCTAGGGCACAGGAAATGCAGGCAGTTGCGCTGTACCCACTGGTAGGGCACAGGACATGAAGGCCGTTGCGCTTCACGCACTGGTAGGGCACAGGAAATTCAGGCAGTTGCGCTGCACCCACTGGTAGGGTACATGTCATACAGGCGGTATGCTGGTGAAGCGCTGCACCCACTGGCAGGGCATATTCCATAGAGGTAGGTGCCGTGCATGCGGGTGGGCAGTATACCATGGTAATACGAGCGGGCGCTGTGCACAAAAAATGGTGTCGGTGGGCGCTGTGCCTGTGGGTGGGGAACTGAACCAATCCGCATGACATATAAATTCGAGTGTTGCTGTGCATATGGGTGGCACTGCCCATCGGGCAAGCGCTGTGCATGCACACGAGGTTATGGGGTGCTACGGATTCAAGTAGGGCATTGCAAACAGGCCGGCAATAGGCATACCAGGAAATGCTATTATATGTGTGGGGCACTGTTCATACTCGAGGGATATGCTCATGCAAGAAGGGCGTTGTGCATGCCGGCGGGACGTTGCGCTTGGGCCTTGTGCGTATCAGTGTATACGGTATATGGGTCAGGCAATGCCCATGCCAGACATGCATGCTGACATGCGAGTCCCACAGCGCTGACCCCACACTGAGGGGTGTACTACTGCCTATTTCTGGTGCTGCCTCATCTACTCTTGTCGCAGCTGCTGCCCGTTTGCTTAGGGCGGCCAAATTCCGAGCTGCCGGATAAATCTCGCTCCTGTACACATGCTGGTAGGCTTCCGTCGCTGCAGCTTAGTGACCTTGCTGCTGCTTAGAAGGCTTGGAGAGTCATGTTCTGAGGAAGAGGCAATGTCCTGACTTGTCATCAGAGTGACCGTACTGAAATAGAACAAACGCTTGAGTGTGTTATAAGGGGGGGCGTTGACGAGCGCAAGCGGACCCGTTAGCGTCAACTGCCTTGTTCCGCCACACTTGCTTCATACATCTCGTGAGTGGACAATGTCGCGTTGCGAGATGTGTGACTTGTGTGAATACAGGTGTATTTCGTTGTTTCAAATTGAAAGGTGACATCCGCCGACAATATCTGCCTTTCTTTACCATGTCTTATATTCGTCCATCTAGTATGAGAGTTGCTGCTGGAAAGTCTCTCTATAAAGTTCCTAAACCAACTATCGTAGGCAAAAAGAGGGCTGCTATCGCGGTCGATACAGAGGGAGAGGCAGTCAATGGTGAACGAGCTCACTGCATTTTAATTTGCCGAAATGAAGAGATCTAGACTAGTGTGTTCCGTGCAGACAGTGGCGCGGCCCTCTCCACGGCTCCTCTGCCAGAAAACACCCCTCAGCCTATCGCGCGCAAAGCTGGAGGGCATTCTGTTCAGAGCGTTGAGATATTCATCTTATAGGACGTAAGACGCAGCGGCCCTTGCATAATCTGCGAACTCGTTGCCTGTCCTCACTGTTCTGTTTTTTTGCATCCAGGCAATGAGCCTCAAGACACTGATCTCCTAGATCATTCCCCTGGGGACGACGACTGGATGGAGGAAAAAGACACAGAGAATGATGATCTCCCCGATCCGCCCAGTATTGGCAAGGGTTCGTCACAGGAAACAACGCGAAACTCCCGCGTTTCGTCCGCGTGACAGGGGCTTGAGACATTTATGACACCCGATTTCATGGCCGTCATCGCGGGTCTCGACCCGCTAGTGGCAACGAGTTACTTAGCCCTCCTCTTGAAAGGGGAAGAGGTCAAGCTGGGCATGCTCCGGGTCGAGGTAAGGAATGACATCTGCCACTACCTGATTGTCAACCGCCCTGAATGAGAAAATTTCGTCCTCGCAGCCGGAGAAGTTGATTCAGCCCGGCAGACAGGCGGACATCAGCCATATGGACCTGACAGAAAGTGGAGCAGGACTTCGCAGTGGTGGCCATGCCAACGCATACATGCGCGCCAACAAGATGCTGTTGGTGAGGTTACCATGTTATATTGTCGCCTCCCAGGTTTGAGGCTTATAATGCATCAGTGGTACTAGTTGAATAAGATGAGCGCGTAAGATTGGCCAGGGTGGGCAGTACTACCAAGTAGGGCCGGCCGGGAGATGTAACTTGGCTTTTTGTCCTACAGTTCGCGGCACATAAATGAATAAGCGATGGCCACCTAATTCTGTACTTGTATTTACATCATGCAGGACCTTATTGGGAAGGCAGTGAGCTGTCTATTGTCCCGGACAAAAAAAGACTCCAAGTTCTTGCTGACAGGGAATGAGACTGAGACATAAGTACCTTCTCAGCTACGAACCCATCCAGGAGTTCCAGCAACAGTTCGACCCTGGGTTTGCCACCAACCGTGCCCACTGGAACCAGTTCTGGGTCTACAAGGTGGTCAACAACGGTGGCCTATTTTCAGGCTGTCAGGGTGGGAGAGCGGTCTGACAGAACAAGTTTTCCAATCAAGTTGGGCAGATCTCTACGCGCGCGGTGAGTGATAGATATGCATTTCAGACGTGCTTGTAGACTATGTGCATGTCAGACTTAGAGCCACCAGAGTAACTCTCTTTGAAGTAGATGGTTTACTAATTTTTGTTATCAATGTATCATTAATTGCTGATTAATTGCTGGCTTGGACATGTGCCACCAAAGTAATCATCAATATCTAATTAGTAATTGCTGGTTAATTGCTCAAGTTCTTGGCTTTGACATGTGCCACCAAAGTAACTCTCTTCAATTGCTGAAGTTGTTGGCTTTGTAATTTAAAATATCTCTTTAATAATTAATAATGAATACCTGAAACAACACTCATTCATGCTACTGCAGTTTGACCAGTTCATGGTCTGCAACACGAAGAATACGAAGGACACTTCTGAGAGCAACAAGGCAGCGGTGAAGGAGTGGGCAGATCAGCAACTGCTGCCTGTCGGTGAGGGCAACATGGTATACCGCAGCAACTCTCAGCCTTTCGACGCCCGCGCATTCGTGTCAGCCATTGCCACCGGCATGGATAAGAGGGCCGTGCTCACGGGCGCGCACACCGGTTAATACTCCCGCAGTGACCATCCAATGGCTCGCTTTCTTCAGTTTCAAGGTAATTTCAATTTCAGTTCTTGGCATGTCCTCTAGATTCAAGGTTCATTGACTACAAATGCTGCTATTTTTGCATCATAACATTTACTAGAGGGACACATGACTGTCCTTACTTCCACTCATGTTACTAAAGATACCCAGAGTATACTTTCAATAGTGCATGACTCATTCACCTCTCTGATAATATGATTTCGCATTCATGTGCTATAGATTAAGAACCGGCTGAGGGAGTTGGCTGGAGTGTCGGCGACTGCAAAGGGAGATGGGCACCTCGCGCTCATCCTAGCAGAGGCGGTAGAGGTAGAGAGGCTTGGCTTCGCTCACGGATGGGACAAGATCACGGGCCTCCGCATTACTTGCAAGTCGAAGTAGCAACCTTGAAATGCAGGCAACAGGGGAACGTTTCATATAGTGTTTGAAACATATTATTACTGTTTCACCAACAGAGGTCAAGTAGTTGATTCATGCGACAATTGGCCCCCTTTGATTCAGACATGTAGCGATTGAGACAGGGTTTGATTCAGACATGATTGAAATATGTTTTTCTGTTTGACCAGTATACTTGATTCAGAATGTTATAAACAACACATGATTCAGGTAAAGGTCCGCTTGAGACTGAGTTTGATTCAAACATGATTGATTATTTTTTTACTGTTTGATTAGTACTTGATTCAGACACTTTTCAACCCCACTCGATTCAAGCAAGTGGCCGCTTTAGACTCAGTTTGATTCAAGCATGCTTGAATTGCAGATGTAATGATTGATCGACGTTTGATTCAAGTGGTGCTCAAACATGCTTGAATATGGACGATCTCCGATTATGCTTGAGTTTGAATCAAGCGGCCCGTTCAAACGCGATCGTTTTTTATTCAAGCGACTTTCAAACCGACGAAAGTTACCGACGGAGTTGCGGGGGGGGGGGGGGGAGGGCAAAAGATAGGGTGCGTGGGGAAGAGTTGCGAGGAGGTAGGTATGATTGTCAGGTTCATGGTTGAGATTAAGGGTCTATCTCGCATCCCCCTCTACAACCGTTATCCTTGGAGCATGCATGCCTTCCTACCCCGCCTCCCAATCACTCATTTCACCATGATGACGTCCTCATCCTCCGTCCCCTCCTCCCATGTAACAGTGCTCGGTGGCCACTGGCCAGGACGGAGTATTGATAGCACTGTCCAGCTCATCTAGCTCATCCTGCAGGGGAGGAGGGGGTCCTTTAAGAGGTTCGAACACAGAGCACGGAGGTTGATAAACTAGAGAACTACCCGCACTCCTTTCATGTGCTATCCGACACAGCTTCCCCCCCAGAGATCTCGAACTTCATATGAGATGCACAGGGTCCTAACTCCTTACCAAACCATGCAGCAGGCTGGAACGGATATATAGCTGCAAACACCGCACCGCACCGCTGAAAAAACTCGCTAGTCGTAGATAGACGCGTCTTTGCAGCTTGAAAGAGCTCACGACCCAGATCGTCCTGCCAAAGCATGCTGCGGACGTATTGCAAACGCGTGCTATAATAAGTACCAACGTCTTCTTGACGACGAGTTGATGAGATCAGATCAGAGAAACTGTTGTCACTCAGCCAAATGTCTACTGCTTTTTTAGCTGATTTTTTCATCCAATTGGACCTTCAAACCCGGCATAAAACTCGCAACCTACGAACCATATTTAATGATTTCGTCTCGCGTCTTTTCAAGAAAGTATTGCTTATCGACACATGGGGGCGGAAACTTCGGGCCCAATTCCACCTGTGTCCGGAACTCGACAAGTAATCAGGGGTGCTGCTGCGCAGCACAAAAAACGGCAGAGCAGTCAGGTATGTGACTTTTCCGAGGGCAGGCGCAGCCAGATGCGGACGGGGTCTCCTAGACCCCATGCAAACCCCCTCGCCATGGTGCAGGATTTCAAAATATTTGTCACAACTCTATCGCTGGCTCAGTGCGTGTTTTTAATGATGCGTATCGAATTACGCATAGAGAAGCGAAGCCACAGCTGTCGGCCTGTCGCGTGACACCAGGGGACAGCGTGATGACACCGGCCCTACGTCGTCAGTCATCGCATCCGCTGTGATATCCAGCCTTGGTAGCTTAGTTTCTCATTTCTGCACCTCGGTCTTTGAGGTCTGACAGGAATAACCTTCATAAATACAGCCGGTTGATTTGCGCTGTAGCGCATAAAGTTTCCGTGACGTTCCAGAAACATCAGGCGGACTGACTGACTGACAGACTGACTGACGGACGGACGGACGGACGGACGGAAACGGGTGGAAACTGGGGGCATCGCCCCCGCGACCTTCGGCCGCCCGGGGGGCTCTGCCGAAAAATAGTGCCAGCTAGACAAAAGTCAATTCCACTAGTGTTCGGGATTGTGTTCGGGATCATGCCCACCCATTATCCGTACCCGGCGAGGCATGATTTTTGCATCGTGCCCAGGGGGGTCGATGCAAAACTCAAGCCTCGCCGGGTACGGATAAGCGTGACAGCGAGGCGTGGCTCCATTACATCACTTGATTATCACTCTCAGTCGCGCGCGCGATTCGTTTCATTCATCTCGTTCAATCTATCTCTCTTTCTCTATGGTTTCTTTCGTCATGGCTGACAATCCATCTGACGGCGGCAAAGATCTTGCAGGCGCCTTTGCAGAGATCAGCGCGCGCATGGAGTGGCGCTAGTGGCGCAAAGAGCACCACAACGAGCAAAGCGCACAGAGCAGCGCAAATACAAGAACAGCGCAAAGAGCAAAGAACAGCGCAAAGAACAGCACAAAGTGCTACGCAAAGACAAGAGCAGCACTAGGAACAAAGATCAGCGCAAAGATCAGCGCAAAGAGTAGCGCAAAGAGCACCGCAAAGAGCAAAGATCAGCGCAAACGAGAAAATAAAACACAACAGCAGCGCCTAGCAGCACAAAGAGCACAGAGGCTGGTTGACAGGCTGTAATGTAAAGAGATTTGGTTTCGCCCGTACCCGAACATCTCGCGTGCTCAAGTGGAATTGCATTTGCTGTATTCCCCGCACTCTGTCTCCCCGCATCAGAAAAACTGACACCGGGATTAATCCCGGCGAGGCGCAGGTGGAATTGGGCCCTTCGTCGTCACCGCTTCGTCGACATTGGTTGAGTCGGTTGGGGCAACAGGCTGGCATCCAGCTGACACCATGGCGAGGCTCTGGCTCTTGTTGGCACCACGATTGCGACGCATCCAAGGCGCGTTGCTGCAGTGCGACCTTAATTCCGATTCAAATATTACAAGTGGGGCGTCGGTGCTATACTGGCGCCATGGGCGCCACATCAGCAGTTCAGCAGTGATTTGAATTTGGCAGGTCCAGGATCAGAGCCACCGCTTGCCGCCTGTCAAAGGCACAATGTTCCGCAGGTTCCTGGTGTCCCAAATTGCCAGAACGATCCGATTGAAAAAGCCTGATGTGCGTAAAGACTTAGGGGGTGTTTCCACTGGTGCCTTAAACCAGCGCGGTTTGAATCCGGTTGCTCGCGATCGTGATTTTTTCACGCCTTAAACCAAAACTGTTTCCACTGAAATCCAGGAAGTTCACAGCGAACTTCCTGCCGCCAGAGGTCTGATCTAGGGGCGCCGAGACGTTCTGCGACGATTCGTGACCTCGGAACCACAAGTGTCGCCGCTTATTTCGATCTGGCTATAGAAATGGCGTCTTTAATGCTGAACGATCTTTCGCGCGGAGATGGTTCCTTAAACCAAGAGGCAACCAACTCACAGAATAGCTTAAACCTGGTCATCGACGAGGTATAGGGCCCAATTCCACTTGGGCGCTCACCGGAACGCGTTCCGGTGGCGGTTTATGTGGTTGGGCGAGGCTTCAACCACGCTGGCTGAAAAAACTTGAAACGCAATTCCACTTGTATCCGGAATGTGTTCGGGTACGGCTGAGACCGAATCTTCCTAGTGAACAGCCTGTCAGGCATTTGCCTTATCGCTTCGTGTATCTAGAGTGTTATGTCTACTTGTCTCGCTTAGCATGAAAGTCCTGCTTGACAAACTGTCGAGTTGCAAGGTACGTGCAGCCAGGGATGCCCTGGCACTGTCGAAGTTGGGTGTAGCAAATGCAGGCCGGTGCTAAACGATATCCCAGGCGATCGGAGGGACTGCTAGGGGGCACACGTCGACATTCGCCATTGGGTTGGTCAGATCGGTGCCAATTTCTGCGCGGAAAAGATTCAAATGAGGCTCCTGTTAAGGGTAAGCGTCGGCCATGGCAGTAGGAACGGGCGAAAGGGAGTATTCAGAACGAACGAAAGATGACGGCGATGAAAATTTGAACATGAGGACGAAGTTGTCCACGCTGTCGGAGCGTTGATGCGAAGTATTTTTGCATCGCTCAAAATAGGAGCGATGCAAAATATGGCACTTAACGGGTACGGCAGCGCCACGCTGGCGCCACGCTGGCGTTCCGGTGCCATTCCGGTGACAAGTGGAATTGGGGAGGGTGAGCTGGCATGCAATTTCCGCGTTCCGGTGACAAGTGGAATTGGGCCCATAGGCTATTCTCGACTGCGTGGTTTCAGAAAGGCTAAACCGTGTCGGTTTGCGGCAGTTGGGTCGAAATTGGGCCTTAAACCGTGTCGGTTGCCCGACAGAATACCAGTGGAAACACGACCTTACAGCGCACTCCTCAGAGGCTGCATCAGAGGTATGGTGCCAGCTGGATGCCAACATGTTGCCCCACCAGACTCAACCGATGTCGACGAAGCTGTCGGTGACGACGAAGTTTCTGCCCCCATGTCAAGATCTTGACGCACAATGAACCAATGCACAAACCATGAAATCCTGTCGTCGAAAAGATCGTTACCTACCTTTGGCACAAATAATATCTAGAGAAGGACTGCAGGATGGGCAGCGAAAGCTCATGGCCTGTGGTAAGATCGGACCATTACAACTTTTAGGTCATGAAATCTGACAGTAGGTCATGGGTCCTAGCTCGTTCGTTCGGGGAGGATTTCACGATATGTTTTGTGGAAACGGTAGCCAACAGCAAGGGCAATTACGTTAATTGAAGGCTTGTTGTAAGAAATCGTGTGGACTTCGCTGCAACTGAAACCCTAGACCCTGCAAATTTGAAAACTTGAACCCAGGGTTCCCCTCCTTGAACTCAAATACATCCAACATTCATCAGGATCAGAGCAATGGCCTTGAAATCTCCAGCACCTGCGTAATAATTGATGGTTTGACTTGAGCGAATACTTCCCCCCTCGTTCATTAAATCAGATACGATATGGGACATTTCAAGCCCAAATATGGGTTGGTACGCTTGACTCTTGAGTGAGGAAGCTTAAAGAGAAAAGGACGCCAAAGCCGAGGAAAAAGCCACCCGTCAAGCCTCTAACAATAAAAAAAATCCAAAACAAGCTACCATAAGCGGAGACAGCAGCTAGCAGAACGGGCTGAGCAACAACAACCTTTCCCTTCTGACTCCATGGAATGCTCTGAGGAGACTGAGCAGCAGCTGCCTTTTTGCCCTTCAACTGATGGTGATGAAGATTGGCAGCCAGACCATGCAGCCTCAGCCTCAACAACAGCAAGAGCCCCAGCCCCAACTTCCACCCTTCCACCACACATGGAACAACAAGTCTGCCCTCAATGGCGAAGGGGAGCTGCTCTGGTATAGCCTGCTCATTCGTGGCCTCAATAAGCTTGACCGCAAAGCATATCTCCTCTCTAACTTCCGTCAAGATCTGAAGGGGACCAAGACAGACAGGATGGCAGCATTCTGGGATGCATGCTCAACCATCTTCAATGCAGTAATGGGCACCAGCTCACCAGGGCAGGATCACAAGAGGTATCACCTCTTTATCACATACAAGCGGCGTTCTGCTCAGTGGCCTCATAAGCGCAAGGACAGATGGCGATGGGTAGAGCACAGGCAGTTGTTGTCTGATGTGGCTGTAAACGAGGCGATGACAGATGCCATGGAAAAGGCGTTGTTGGCATCCTTGGTCACCTGTAACCTGAGCGGACAGGTTCTCGCCGACATGCAGGGAGTTGTCGCCGTTTTGTCTAGCATGCAGCCATGTACGGCCACATCGGCCGAGGTCAGCCCAGCAGCCATTGAGGCCAGGGTTGAGCATGGCGATGATCAACCTTTGGCTCCTGCATCGCATGACAAGCTGACGGCCCTCAAGGCAAAAACAATTTGGATGCTACGAATCTCTGGTCCTAGTAGCTTTCTCCACACTAAATATCATGGTAACGCTTGAGTATTCCTTGACCTCTGGCAGGCTGCGTTCGACGATGGGGGTCTGTCTATTGAATGCAGCAATGGCTGGATAACAGCCGTGATTGGAGATGGCCAAGATCGCAGGCTGGATTTTCTGTCCAAGCTTGATTTCCATCGGGGCATAAGCCTCACTCTTACCATGTTTCCCGACAGCTCCACGCATGTTGAGGTGCGAGTACTAGACGAGATTGTGCCTTCGCTGTCCAGACGCTCTGTGAACAGCCTCAAAGAGCTTGGATCCTTGCTGTCTAAGCTGGGTGCATGCCGGCCGTGCTCCTGTGTGTCCCATGCAGATCATAAGCGTCGGCCCAAGGCCATGCAGGCTCGCAACCTGGCCACATGTGCTCAGCGGATCAGGCTCCCTGGACAAGAGAACCTGGATCTTTGGCCCCGTGGGAGCACCCTAATCTGCCACTCATGCTGCAGGTTTGCATCTCTTAAAAACAAGAAGAGCATGAGGTGGCATCCATAGGTGAATAGGTGATCCCTTTTGCTCTGGATGTCGCGTCTGGCTGCGGCACCAAGGCCTATGTCAATCTGACTGAGAACTTTGCTGGAGTTGAGGATCTGCCGAAAATACGCACCATCCAGAGGTGTCCTATTTTGCTGCCAAATAACAGGATTCCAACAATTGATGCATCTGACATAACAGCCATGCATGACATGTTTTTACAGTATTTGTTTCCATCTGGCTGTTGGCATGCATTCATGTGTTGACTCTTCAGCGTTTTCAGTGCCTTGGAATGCTT
This sequence comes from Limnomonas spitsbergensis, assembly GCA_037349105.1. Taxonomy (NCBI): domain Eukaryota; kingdom Viridiplantae; phylum Chlorophyta; class Chlorophyceae; order Chlamydomonadales; genus Limnomonas; species Limnomonas spitsbergensis. The sequence goes on along the minus strand of JAYJMM010000022.1, from coordinate 668,200 downwards.
GCAGTGACTGCCTTTTCCTCACTGGTGCATGCAGTGAATCGTTTTCTGACGTAGTACATCTCGTGCACCTAGTTCAGCCAGCCTGGAGCAGCTTTGCCTGCAGTGTGCTGCTTGACGTCGAATGCATGGCCTGACCCGTTTTGCAAGGTTACAATTCATAACATGTGTACTTTTATTGATACATATCTGTATCGCATGTACGCTGGCAGACCCAGGGGGCGAAATGCCTGGCCAGACAAGGTCAAGTACAGCCTATGTAAAGCCATGTAAAATTCCGCTCATGGAAATGGCCTTTGCTGTATTATTTTTTTACGTCCTCAAATTACGAGGCCTGTATTCGCCTGTATTTACAAGTCGACGCTATCATCCACTGGCGATCCCCATTCGAATTCTAGAATCGTGATAAACTGTTCAAATAGCGGCATCCACACCTTGGAATGGTTGTGAGCGACGCAATATGGGCGAAGATCTGGGCCAGGCCTGTTTCCCCCCTGGCTGGACTAAAGGAAAGTATGAAACCTGGGGGAGATCCGCCTAGTGAATAGTGGCACACCCCTCCCCTGGGCTAAAACCAGAGAATCTCTGGCTAAAACCTCCCTTTTTGTACCGCAAATATTGCAGTGCCCCCTAGAGCCCGATTATTTTCAGGAAATTTTACCTCGGGGTGGTAAAATGAGCGGGCAATGTAGCAGACACGGTTCTGAGGAAAGAAATGTCGGAAGCAGCAGCGCTAGCGAGTCCGTGATCGTTTATAAGCATACGAGAGGAACTAGCTACCCTAATGACGAAGAGACTCGCGCTTATATCGAAGAGCAGAACTTGGAACTTTACGTACAGCGAGTCGGCAAAGCGGACAGCCCTCTCTCGGGGAAGCAGCTCGTTGCGCTCCGTCGCACGTTCGTGGCAAGGGACGGCCAAGTCCCGGGGTTGCTCGAAAGGCAGGTGAAGCTCGAGGCAAAGCTCAAGGGCGTTCTGGGAGTGCAAAACGAGATGCAAAACGATTTCAACGTGAGTCCCCTCTCACTCAGTCAGGTCACCTGTAAGTGACCATCCACACAAGGGGGGATGCCGATGGGTGGAAAAGGGGGGGACGACGGATATTCATTAACTCCTTTAATTATTCTGCTTCATTCTAAACGCCAATGCTACTACAATCAGTAGCATTCTTATTAATACTATGGTCACTGTCGGACTCTCATAGCAACTCGCATAAGGCATTGGGTGTCCAGTGCTCGAGACATAGAATGTCTGACAAACCGAAAGGATCTAAAAGAAACTTATCATCAGTATAAATACCGACAAACTCTCCCCAGTATGCCGCACCGAGGATTGGCCGACCTAAGGGAAGCGGCACAGCAGGACCCACGCGATCGACGCAACAACGGGGTACAGCAGCTGCAACAGCAGCAAGGAAAGCAGCAGAAGCAGAGGCAGCAGACACAGCTCGCTATGACGAAGCAGAGGATGATGTGGAGGAGCCCTCCACGTGGGGGCTACGTTGTGGGACTCAGCATGAAGCATGGAGGTGTGGCATTGCAGATTGCAGAGGCAAGTACTGTGACAGCCTGCCAGTCAAACTGACTAGGAGTAAGAGGGAAGCAGAAGGCCTGAGGGAGAGACTGCAAGATGAGGTGGACAGCTGGCAGCCACCTGCATGCAGCAATTGCGAGCAAGACTCGCAGCGGGGCTTTACCCGCTTGCCTGCTGGGGAGGTCACTTACTATGGCCGGACCTGTGTCTTCAAGCTCAATCTCCATGATTGGCAGTGCACATGCTGCAACAAGAAGATCGCTCCCTCTCCTCTAACTTTTGGTTGCTTCCCTAGCACTCCAACGCTGCCTCAAGTCTGGTTTGAGTTGCAGCTCCTTCAACTGTACAGGAGGCTCGGCCATGAGGGCTTGTCATCCACAGGTGTGAGGAGGTTTAGACAGTGGTTGTGATGCTCTTCCTCTGTCTCCTGACATTTAACTAACTCCTTGTTGTTTGACTTCCATCGCAGCATTTCTGAGCTCGCTCTCCGACGGACACGAGACTTGGTGTGACGCCTCAAAACACATCACGGCCTCCAGCTTTCAAGATGCATCTTCGTGACAACAGAGTGATCAGGTAAGGTCATGGTGGCAGTGACACTTGCATGGCTGCTTGGGGCCTAGGGGGTCAGTTTATCAATACTGGCATTCCCATGCGCAACTTGTGGTAAATTCCGATGTTGATTATTTGTTTGCCGAATGCTGATTTGCAGCCTAGAGGAGCGCATAATGCTGGCCGTGCATGAGGTCCAAGACAAGAGGGTCAAGAAGGAGATGGTGGGGCCTTCAAGCAAGGAGGGCCGGGCACTGAAGAAGAGCATAGGCAGGAAGAAGGCTGGAACAAAGGCCATACTGCTGGTGAAGTGGCAAGCATTCAATAATATATTATTTGACCTGGATTCCATTTCATTTCAAGTTCGAGGCCAAGTGTTATTTGAATTCTGTTTCAGCTTGCCTTCTTGAGGTACTCGCATGCAAGTTCTGCCGGAAAACTCTTCGCTAAGACTTTTTAAGACTGATCCAACTGAAACATGATACATGGCTTCGAGATTCAGAGAAATGCATGACTATGAGCCTCCATTTCAAGTTCGAGGCCAGCTGTTATGTGGATTCTGTTTCAGCTTGCCTTCTGGAGATACTTGCATTCATGTCCTGCCGGAAAGCTCTGCGCTAAGACTTTTAAGACTGGTCCAATTGAAACATGGTACATGGCTTCGAGTTTTTCAACTTGAGAGAACTGCAGTGGTATGAGACTCCATTTCAAGTTCGAAGCCAACTGCTCTTTGAATTACAGGTTTGTTTTAAAGTAGAAACCGCCAATAAAATGTTCAGAACGGCCTGCAACTTTCAGGATGGTTTAAGCCAGCACTAAGCAGACAAAATGCCAATTTATCTGGCTCAAATCTGAAACTCACAGCTCAGCCTACAGTAGGACTGGCTTAAAAGGTAGCCGAATCAGCGTGCGCGCTAGGCAAAGTGGAGCTAGCAGGTCACACAAATAAATATTCAGAATGACCTGCAACTTTCAGGATAGTTTAAGCCAGCACTAAGCAGACCAAATACCAAGTTTTCCTTGTCAGCTGCCCTGGCTTGTTCCCCCTTGTTTTTTTCCTTGCCTGCCTGGTGGTGTAGCTGTTTCTTGTATGCAGCCCATGCTGGGTGAAGCTCAGCGGTCAAAGGGAGGACCCTCTTCTCCTCGAGGTACTGGAAGAATCCGGGAGCCACTTCATCAGTGAGCTGCACGTCGCGCCCGGCTTTGACTGTTCGACAAGCTACGATTTGAAGGAGTGGCAGTATTAGCCTGATGGTCAGCTGGAACGACGACAGCGTTCATAATTGAAGAAGTTAATTAACTGTCATTATGATTTATGAATATCCGTCGTCCCCCCCTTTTCCACCCATCGGCATCCCCCCTTGTGTGGATGGTCACTTACAGGTGACCTGACTGTCTCACTTATCCAATCTGTTCGAATTGACGTTCGAATTGACGTTGTTTATGCCATAAGTTTGCTGCGGCCCCTGCAGTCAGAGTATTGACACAGATTTCAACACAACACAACATTTATTGGCAGAGCAAACAGAATAGTCATATAATCATATTGTTCTGGAGAGGCCTGTTGGAACTGACGCAAATTCTGACCTTCTCTGCATGCTTTCTCTCGAACAGGGTTGTTGGTTGATGCGCTCCTTAAAGCGCCGCGCATCTCGTAACTGACTTGTTTGCTTCCCTTCGCCCCTGTGTGCTAAGATGCCCCCCCCCCCTTCCTACGCTACGAGAGGACGCAGAAGAAGTGAGTAGGGGCATGTGCTACAAATGGGGGGCAGCAGGCAGCGCACCATGCATCAAGCCCACGTGATGCATGCCTGAGCGCCCCTTCTCTTGCTTCCATGCGTCTCTGTCTTGCCCGGCTGCAGTAGTCCATGCATCTAGTCCGTCTGATTCTGGAACCACAGCTACATACCACATGACGGACTGTCCTCCTTCCCTATGCAGGCTGAGACAGCTCAGCACCTGCACGGTGTTGTGCATGACCTGTTTCGAGGGCTGCTGGCTTTCATCACAAAGAATGGCTTTAAGGTGTGACATGTTTCAGGAGGGGGGAAATGAGTGCCTGGCAGAGCACACCTCTTATCTTAATCTTATTTCAAGGCTCCACGCACCTCCATGCAGCCCCATGCAGTTTCTTGCAGCCTCAACCACTACTGCATGCAACACATAGTGGCCTCATGCGTGCAGAGCCGGTAAACAGTGAGGGATCTGTCCCCTGCACGGCAAATAATTGTGTTTTGCCTCCATTCATTCCTGCCCTCCCTCCTCTTCCATCACCTTTCTACCTTACAAAAATTTAAGCGAAAACGGCCCGGAACAGGGCGGGCACAAACCTGCCGACCAGGTTCTGCGGATCTGTCTCACTACCCTGCGCGCACACTCACGCACACCTACCTCTGACCCACAGGCATTCCAGGCACTGCTGGAAGCACCCGACGCGGCGAAGATCTTTGACCTGGCGGGGGTCGTTTGGAAGTGGAAGGTTGGAGACAAAGCTGTGCGCAAGACCATCGTGGAGGCCATGGCGGCTTTCGGCAAGGCACAGGAGCCGCCCCTGGATGATACGTGGTGGTGGGGGGCGGCAGAAGCAAAGAGGATGATCTCTTCGCGCAACCACCTGCAGCACGGCCTCACGGTCGAGCAGTACGGGCAGCAGGCGAAGGAGGTCTTTACCTCGGACGCCTACGGCTCCGATATGGCGGTGTACGTGGATGTACTCAAGCAATTTGCGGACAAGTTTGGTCCAGAAATGCGAGAGAAGGCGGCCCAGGCTCTCAATGATCTCAATGACGCAAAAAACGAGGCACGGGAACTGATCTCGGTAGGAAGAGGACCATGCAGAAGCCTGGCTTTGGCGTGGGCCAGGGTACATTTGGTGGGGCGGTAGTGACCTGATCAGTTGGGCCCTTGGTGGCAGTGGGCGATGCGGGTGGCAGCCTGCTGGGCATGGGAGCCCCCAGGTTTGTGGCTTCAAGCTGACCCTCACAGCAGCTTTTACGTAGTATGTGAGCCTGCCAAATATGTACATGGAAATGTAGCTGATCTATAGCTGAGGAGCTGCTGAAACCAGTGGGAGCTTTAGCTGAGTTTTGGGCCATGTGCCTTGTGTGACTTGCATGTCAGAACAGAATGGAAACTGGAGAGTGGAGCTCCTCAGAAACAATTTAGTTTGGATTCGTATTATGCCCACCACACCGTACGCGTGACATTGTGCTCCTGCCTCTCTGCCTGATGACAGCTTTGGCGAGAGCGGCAACTGCCTGCCCAAATCACAAGCCCCAAACCCATCGCCCCGACCCTGACTTCAAACCCAAACTCGATCCCTGTGCAGAAGGGCGGGGCCGAGCTGGCCACGGTGGAGGCTCCCACCGAGAAGGCCGAGGTCTTCAGCGAGGAGGCATGCCTCATGGTGCGCGACCACGCCGTGCCTTTGCTCATGCGGGCATTCATGTGGTGACAGTTTGGGGTATTGGGTAAAATATTGCTGCATTATAGTGCAGAGGGGGAAGGGCAGGGAGCGATGCACGTGCTGTAGTCTCATCAGATCGGGCACGTGGTCCACACTTCCTCCCCCCCGCTCACTCTCTCCCCGCGCCTCTCTCTCTCTCTGGTTCCTGCCCTCCCGCAGCTTACGAGGCAGACCCCAGTGCTCGTCCTGCTATGCCCCCTGCGTCACTGCGTGCCGTTGATCAGGCGGCATGGCCTTATTTAGCCTCCGCCGATGGTGGCCCTGGGAATTGAGCTGCCCATCTTTGTTGCAAGCCCCAACAGCAGCAGCTGGCAAGTTTTCACACTGCAGATTTGTCCCCGGCCAGAGCCCCCTGAAAGCAGACTACGAGAGGGGCAATGAGGCTCTGTCACCTCCCCTGGCCACACACATTCCGTCCCCGTGGTCTGCCAAAACCCTGAACCTTCCCTGCCCACTCACTCCTGCCCCGCGCTCCGCCGCCTTGTTCAGAAGGAGGAGCAGGCGCACGCCTCCGACATGGAGGAGGTGGCGCAGCATCTGGACAGTGGTGGGGCCATCCAGCGCACCTCACCGGGCTGCCACGGCCAGCGACAGCCCTTCATCGGCGGCAGCGGCGGGGAGGTGCCGGCTGTCAGCCAGGCCGTCGCCGTTGACATTGCCGCGACGTCTATTCCAAGGGCGTCTCCGTTGACAGCGGCGGTGGGCGACCTGCACGGCTATGATGCTACGGCGGCCGCAACAACGCCGCCAGCGCTACCGCTGCTGGTTCCCGGCTTGGACACCCAGCCGGCGTTCTCGGAGGCTGGGCCCAGACTGGCGTCGTTGGACGCAGCTACGAGCAGCGGCGAGTCCATTGTGGGCGTCAAGGAAGGGCGCCCCGCACCCTCACCTGTCGGCACCAGCGACGCTGCCCATCCCCCCGAGCAGGTAAGGTTGGACGTTGCGGGACTGAAGGAGATTCGGTAGTTGTGAGGGGATTCCATAGTTGTGTATGAAGACATAATCAGCCCTCAATACTAACCGTATCTAACATAATATGTACGCGGGGCATGGAAGAGCCTCTATAGGAGCCTAGAGTATGCAATATAGCCCTACACATACTGTTGGTCATATGATCTATAGGTGACATTATAGACAATGCTGTACCTGACAGAATATGTTCGCGAGGCATGGAGGCTGGAGTGCACCGTGTTTGCCTACCCACGTGCATGTACTATATACTGCCCATCTGCCCCCCTCAAGCTGCACTGCAGCACTATTCCTCTGCCCACCTCTCAGGTGCACTGACTGTACTTCCCACTTGCCACCTTGATAAACTGCCTGTGCTTCCCACCTTGGGTGTACTGCCTGTACCAGCTGCTTGCGGGTTGTATCGTCTCACACCTCTTCCCACACTTGTCTCATACTGAGACCTCCCCCCTCGCTGCTGTGCCTACAGGCGTACGGGTATGGCCAGCAGGCAGGTTCTTACGACGCCTACGGCCAAAAGCGCGCTGCGGACCACTCGTACGGCGCCTACGCCGCACCCACGGCCTACCAGCAGCATGAGCAAGACAACAAGCGCGCCCGTTACTGAATGCCAGAGTGACGCTGAGGGCGTTGGCCAGCTGTGGTTGCGGATCAGGTAGTCTGTCTGCTGGTTGTGAGGGAGCACACGGGCAAGGGAGAAGGGTTGAGAGTCCAGTGGGTGGAGGGTTCACAATTTAGGGTGGGGAAGAAGAGGAGGGGGGAGGGATCCCCCCCCATGAGGAGGGGATCCCTCGGAGAGGCAGGCTGTGTTCTGGTTCTGAGGGAGCGCACGTGCAAGGTGAAGGAGGGAGCTGCTTCCCGCTGACTGGCTGGGGGGCACGGCAGAGTGTAGCTGAAATGTAGTTGGCAGTGTCTTTTTAGTCAGTGCTCAGTGCCATCTGACCATCTTTGGCAGGCCACACCGCGGCCACCAGAGGCCCGATTGGCCCCAAACCTTGACCGATGGCCCAAGCAGGATGCCTGGCCACACCTGATGCCTCCGGTTGGAGACCGGAGTGTAGCTGAAATGTCGCTGAAGGTCACAAAAAATAATATTGGTAGCCGGGCGTCACGAGAAAGAATACTGCAGTTAGCGCCATACAGGCTTCCTTCAGTTGCCGGTGCTAGCGCAAGGTCCTCACCTTCTGACCAGGGTGGCATCTTGGCAGTCTTGGGCACTTCAGAAGGTACTAGGAAACAGCCCATGAGGATGACCAAGTCGACAACGCCCAGCCATTATTTTACCATGCGACCATGATGCTTGCTGATCAGTGCTGATGCCTCCAACTGAAGTAGTTGGCTGAGTTTGAGTGTCAGCTGGCAAGGTGATAATGGCTGGGTACTATTGTAAGCAGTTATTATGGTAATGTATGCCTGCTGCTGGGTTTGAGTTGTGGCTACAATGGTAATGGACGGTTTGAGTGTCATATATGATGGAAATGATGGCCGGTTTTGAGTTCAGTTATTACGGGAATGTATGGCTGTTGCTAGGTTTGAGCAATTTGAGCAATAGTTATTATTGTGATGGCTGAGACTCAACAGCAGTTATGATGGAGGTCATGGATGGGTGTCAGTAACAGTTATGATGGTGATGGATGGCCGTTGTAGGGTTTGAGCAGCAGTGGCTATGACAATGGCTACTTTAGAATATCAGTTATGATGGTGATGCGTGGGTTACAGTAGCAATTATGATGGTGATGGATGGGTTACAATAGCAATTATGATGATGATGGGTGGATGCTGTTGGGATGCTTTTGAGTAGCAGTTTGTAATCTATATTTGGTGGTCTTACGTCCCTGGCTTCTCGTTCTCCTCAAGTGTTATGCCACTGGCTTTCTGTGCGTGAACTATGTAACTCCCCTGAACATTTCAATGCCATTGCACCTCCGGGCCCTGCTCAAAAAGGCGTGGCCACGTGGGCGCGCAACTAAAATCTGTTATATGGAAAGAAACAAGAAATAGACCAAAATAAGTAGGTCAGGAAACATACTTAGGGGATATGAAATCAGGGCACTGAGGGGGGGCAAACAAAATCTAGGACATCTTCATTGATTGAAAGAGCTTAGAGAGCACATTCCAAACCTGGTATAAAACGTGTTTTGGCCCAGAGCGAGTCATGCCAACATTTGATATTTGTCAATAACGTTACACCTCTGGGCCCGCACAAAGCTCGGCCGCGTGGGCGCCCAACTGTTCAGAAGGGAGAAAAACAGTGAAGAAACTAAAAGGAAGAGGGGGGGGGAAAGAACAAAAGGAAAGGCCGGGAAGGCAAAGAAGAACAAGTCCGACACCTGAGTTCCACTAGAGACTAGCCCTCAACAAAGCCTACAACAGAAACCCCACTAAGCAAGCGTATCCCACTCCTGCTCGGCCGCGAGGGCGCCCCACATGTCACAGTATATTACCGTATACGTGACAGAATCGTTTAGGCCGCAGCTAGCGGCCGCGGAGCCTCCGCAGCTTATCTGCGGAGTCTCCGGATTTGAGCTGAGACCTAGAAACCCGCTTACGCAGGGTGATTTAGCATAATCTGTACTCTGAATTGGGCCTGCCGGGTCCCTGTATCCCGGCAATTGCCTAAGCTACTACTTTTGTCCCTTTTGAAGGACAGGCCTCTGGTGTAAAGAGTATAGGCCTAGCTCTCACGGATACTAGTAGCCCTTGCTCGCCACTAAGTCAGTACCTTACACTTCAGTCAAGTCTAGCACCACGGAAAGTGGTGATAGCATAAGCAAGTGACAAGCGAGCCCCATCCATATCACTGGACATCCCCAGCCGACGCCATCTACGGAGCTCGCCCTGAAGAGCACGCGACCTACGGTGCCGATCCCTGACTACTCGTCCATCGGAGACGACTAATCAGGCAAGCAGTCCCAAGCAGATATTCACCTAAATAGACCAGGAGGCGCAAAGCCGACCAGGAGCTCTCGGCGTACCAGCTTCCAGCTGAGTCCGCCCGGCGACAAAACCCACGGACAAAGTCACCTCCGTCGCCGTTCCTTCGCAACCCCGAGCATCCCCGCTCTCAGTGTCCTTCAAAAGGGACAAAAAAAGTATTGCAGCCTGATCAGCTGCTTGCCAACGAGTTCCTCGCTGAGGGAAGCTAAGCTTGTCTGACCTGGAATATTTTTTTTGAATTGTTCGCCTTGGACAGCTTGAAAAAGCACCTCTGTCGCTGCATTCTGCTTGGGCTTTTCGTGCCAAATTAGATCTTGCAAACTCCAGCTGTGAAGAGCCTTGGGGAGAAGCTCGAAGATCCAGTTGTGGAGTTATAAACCCAGCTTGATTCCCTGTGCATTGAGCGTGGCAGCTTAGTGTTGAGTCCAGGAGAGGCTTGAAGATCTGGCTGGGGATTTATCCTGCAGATAATTACCTGTATGACTGCAGATTGAGATCAGGTGATCCAATCTTTCATCATTGACAGAAGTGAACTTGTGGATAGAACATCCAGGTTTGAAATTTTGTGGGTGTACCAAAGGATCCCCGCAGGACCGCAGAGCTGAACGGACACTACGCAAGAGGATACCTCCGCGTAGGACGCGAGACATCCACGCGGGACGTGTGCCATCTAGAAGCAGCCCAGCCAGCAAAGGTGGGAAGTACTAAAAAGGGCGAAGGAGGATTCCGCCAGATTAAAAATCAGCAAGCAGAACCAGGGGCGAAGGAGGATTCTGCCAGATTAAAAATCAGCAAGCAGAAAAAAGGGCGAAGGAGGATTCCGCCAGATTAAAATTAGCGAGCAGAAAAGAGGGCGAAGGAGGATTCCGCCAGATTAAAATTAGTGAGCAGAAAAGCAGAAAGGCGAGGCCTACCCAGCTTAATCCCATGAGCCAATAGAAAGGGACGCAGAGACCTAGGCAGTGGGCCAGAATACGCGACGCAGAAGAGGCTGCTGAGAGTGGCAAGTGCTGCGCAGTGCGTTAAAAAAGAGAACGGTACGATGCCCCGTGGTGGAGGTCAGGTGATCAGGAAACCTGCAGATCTGCAGGCGGTGGGTAGAGCAAAAGACGCCACTGCGAAATGGCCCCCAGTAAAAAGGAAGGAGGATCTGGCTCAGCCAATAGGGTGGAACATGCTAGGACAGTGGATCGCTGGAGTGTGGAAAGTTGCGTGTGACGCAGTAATCACCTTAACAGAAGAATTCCCTGCGTTGCAAGAAGAGCAGGATCTGTACTGGACAGAAGTCCATGGGGATGACCAGAATGATCCGGAGCAGGTGAGGTTAAGGAGCCTGGCTGTGCGTCAGCAGTGCACACCCTTGGAGGCAGTGACCCGGCGTGTGAAGCAGCCAGGAGGTCAGGTAACCCCCAGCGGCTGGTCCATGATTGATATCCTCAGCAGTGACAGTGAGCCAAGTCCCAGGCACCTGATCAACTGTATTACGGCAGAGAGTGCCGGCCCACCCAGGCAGGATAGCCTGGTAGCTAGCGAGCAGCTGCACCTGATCAACTGTATTACGGCAGAGAGTGCCGGCCCACCCAGGCAGGATAGCCCGGTAGCTAGCGAGCAGCTGCACCTGATCAACTGTGTTCCGATAGGGAATTCTTTTTCACCCAAACCAGTGACCGGTGGCTGCGAGCCAAGCCAACTGCAGGTGCAGGCGTCACGGCTGGGTTTGCAGAGAGAGGCGGTTCCTGTGACACCTGCAGTGACCGGTGGCTGCGAGCCAAGCCAACTGCAGGTGCAGGCGTCACGGCTGGGTTTGCAGAGAGAGGCGGTTCCTGTGACACCTGTAGGGATCGGTGGCTCCGAGCCGTGCCAACTGCAGGTGCAGGCGTCACGGCTGTGTTTTCAGATGGAGGACGTTCCTGTGACACCTGGGGTGGCCGGTGGCTGTGAGCCAGGCCAACTGCAGTTGCAGGCGGCACGATGGTGCTTGCAGAGGGAGGCAATTCATGTGACACCTGTAAGGATCGGTGGCTGTGAGCCAGGCCAACTGCAGGTGCAGGCGTCACGTTTGTGTTTGTCGAGGGAGGCAGCCCATGTGACACCTGTGGTGGCCAACGGCTGCGAGCCGGACCAACTGCATCCGTGGGAGCAGAAGCTGAACCAAAAGGTGGCTGAGGAACCAGTTGGCCCAAGTGAGGTTGAGGACCACGAGCACAGGCAGGCGCCGGTGCTGGTGCAGATGCACCAGCCAGAAGAAGATGGGCCTGTGACACCACCAGTGGCAGCAGCTCCAGGAGGGGTCCAGGTGCCAATATCAGAACCAGGGGCGGCCCAGCAGGCCAGCAAACAGCTGGAGGCGGCAGAGAATCCTGAGGGGTCAGAGGAGCAGGGAATCTCCATACCCATGCTGAGGGAAAAGGTTAATTTGTACCGGCAGAAGCTCAAAGGAATGGCCAGGCAGCTGTGGGTGGTCAGGCAGCCAATAATAGCAGTGAAGATGAGGATAACCAGACAGCTGAGGATGGTGAAGCATTGCTTGGAACATGCCAAACAGAACCTACAGGCGCGGCTGCCTACAGGTGAGGAAGAGGAAGAGCAGCAGCTGCAGCAGACAGCCATGGTTACATGGCACGTGGCACTACCCGGGGGGCACGGGGCTGAGCAGGCCAGCCATGAGGCGAAAAAAGAGGCACAGCCGCCGCAGCACCAGGAGTGCATGCCCAGATTGCCCAGGCAGGAGGGCTTCCGCTCAGCAGAGCCGTGTGGGCCAGTGGGTCAAGCCAGCCCTAGCCTGAGTCTGGGCCCTGACGGCTGCAGCAAGTCCAGCCAGGCAATGGCAGGCAAGGCAGCTGACAGTAACGTGGAAGCAGCTAGGAGCAGCAGGTCTCCGGTGCCAGCACACGTGGACATCAGCAGCAGCAGGAATGTGTGCCTGGTAGCAATCCATGCTGCGGTGCCTGCAGATGTGGAGCTGGCCAGGATCTGGGAGAATCGTGCAACAGGTGCCCGTCAGCAGCCGATGGACATCCGCAATGCCATGCGTCAGAAGAGGCAGAAGAGGCAGAAGAGGAGAATGAGATGGAAGAGGAGGAAGAGGCGGATGAGGAGGAGGAGGCGCGAGAGGCTTCTTGGAGGAAGAGACTTTTTGGAGAAAGATATTCCTTGGATGAAGAGAAGCCAATGTCACCCAGCGAGCGGTCCATAAATTGGCAAAGGTGGCGCTAGGCTTCCAACAAAGAGGAGGAGTCAGCCCTTGCGGAGCTTACCAAGACCTGAGGCCGAGCCCAGAGCGGCAAGGCCGCTGAGCACGTGACGTTACCCACGCCGTAACTGGCAAGGAGCGGGCAGGCGCCTACAGAGCAGAAAATGCAGACGCAGCGCGGCTTGTCCTAGTACCCGGCAGGCAGTGGGCCGGCAGCCAGCGGACCGAAGACGGAAGATGCAGGATTGGAGTTAAAGCTATCGCAGCAACATAGTGAAAATTTGTTTCTCAACCACCGTAGGCTACGGTAGTACATATGTTATGAAGATGATGAGCGAGGAGAATTAGTCAACTCGGGCGATGATAACACAGCAGGGGGCGGATCACGCTGCTACGGCGCACATTTCCTGTGGCCATTGAAGACCAGGCGGCTATGGCGCAGTGGGGCGAGAGCAGCGGTTGTTCTTAGCTTAACCTGATAACTTTGAAAATTTCTCTGTTTGCTAGCCAGTAGTGGGCTGAACAGCCTGGATTTGTAGGATTCTGCGCATTGCGCTTCAGCTGAGACTCGGTGGATTTTTTTTAATTCTGATTGAAGAAGGCCTGAACCAGGCAGATTTGCTAAGACGATTTGAGCTTCTACGTACATATTTTCCAGAAGTTTAAAGATTCTGATTTCTGATGGTTTCTGATGATTTCTGATGGTTGCTGAGGGTTTCTGATGGGTTCTGACCCTTTATTGCCTGCAACCAAGCATGACACTGGTGACGGTACCGGATTCTGTGTGCCCCGATCAGGCCGGAGAGAGATCAGGGTCCCAGAGGCCTTTGTCAAGTGTGCAGAACCGTGGGTGGACCTAGGGTCCGCCACGGGTTTCAGTGAATTTTTTCTTTGGTGAATTTCCTTGTGTGGATGTCCTGCAGCACATTTCCTGCAGTGGATTTTCTTCAGGGGATTTTTTTACCGACTGGCTGGATTGCAGTCAGATGTTTAGGAGGCTTCAGTGTTAGGGAACTGACAAGTTCTGGGCGTACAGATTTTGCTTTGAAAACAGCCTGAACCAGGCAGATTTGCTTTGATATTTTGATCTTCTGAGGTGTACATATTGCCAGAAGTTTATTTCTTTCAGTACCGACCCCTTTTTCCGGCTCCCAGCGCATGCCCTTTAGGCTTAACGCTGAGGAGCGGGGGGCGAGTGAAGTAGTAGGGGCGGTACCCACAAGACAGGGACACCCAGACATTACCCCTAGGCAGAGAGACTTCCTGCTAGGGCCGAACCTTACAGTAGCCAGTTAACAGCTCTTGTCTGAAGTACAAGGAGTCTGTGTGTACGGTAATGTACCGTGTTTATGAGTAGAAGGACACTTCTCTAAGGCGCCTTTACCGGAGATTCCGGAGTTTACCATATTGGCACGTTTACTGCTTTATGGTGCGACAGCTGTCACAGTATATTACCGTATACGTGACAGAACCGTTTAGGCCGCAGTTAGCGGCCGCGGAGCCTCCGCAGCTTATCTGCGGAGTCTCCGGATTTGAGCTGAGACCTAGAAACCCGCTTACGCAGGGTGATTTAGCATAATCTGTACTCTGAATTGGGCCTGCCGGGTCCCTGTATCCCGGCAATTGCCTAAGCTACTACTTTTGTCCCTTTTGAAGGACAGGCCTCTGGTGTAAAGAGTATAGGCCTAGCTCTCACGGATACTAGTAGCCCTTGCTCGCCACTAAGTCAGTACCTTACACTTCAGTCAAGTCTAGCACCACGGAAAGTGGTGATAGCATAAGCAAGTGACAAGCGAGCCCCATCCATATCACTGGACATCCCCAGCCGACGCCATCTACGGAGCTCGCCCTGAAGAGCACGCGACCTACGGTGCCGATCCCTGACTACTCGTCCATCGGAGACGACTAATCAGGCAAGCAGTCCCAAGCAGATATTCACCTAAATAGACCAGGAGGCGCAAAGCCGACCAGGAGCTCTCGGCGTACCAGCTTCCAGCTGAGTCCGCCCGGCGACAAAACCCACGGACAAAGTCACCTCCGTCGCCGTTCCTTCGCAACCCCGAGCATCCCCGCTCTCAGTAGTGAAGTAGTAGGGGCGGTACCCACAAGACAGGGACACCCAGACATTACCCCTAGGCAGAGAGACTTCCTGCTAGGGCCGAACCTTACAGTAGCCAGTTAACAGCTCTTGTCTGAAGTACAAGGAGTCTGTGTGTACGGTAATGTACCGTGTTTATGAGTAGAAGGACACTTCTCTAAGGCGCCTTTACCGGAGATTCCGGAGTTTACCATATTGGCACGTTTACTGCTTTATGGTGCGACACACAGAATAGAAAGGAGAAAAAACGAAACTAAAAAGGGGGCCAAAAAAGGACCAAAAGGGAAGGCCGGAAAGGCAAACGAGACCGGAGCCTGAGAATCCCCAGAGACTAACCCTCAACAATGCCCACAACACAGTCCACAAAAGTAAGTGCATCCCATCCATGCTCATCCTGGTACAGCTGGTGGAAGTTAGTGGCAGCGCCCGGAGGACTTGCCCACCCCTGCTCCCGTAACTGCCCCTGACACTAGGGCATTGGAAGCATACATGTAGCGCATCCTCCACCTGCTCGCTATCCCCCCGTGCCCAACACCGCTGGCAGCAGCGTGCCTCTCCGTTGCGCCGTCCTCTGGTATCAGCCGTGCTGATCGCGCCAAGCCGCAGTCGCAAATTTATGCGCACACAAGCACACTCCCTCTGGCTAGTGCGGCTCCTAGCTTGCGCTAGCACGGCACCCGCCGTGGACTGGAACCTGGCGCGGTAGGTCGCCGCAGATCTGTGCTCGGTGGTAGGGTCCCTGGGGTCCCCACCGCCGCTGGCGTCCAGCTGTGCCTGCTCGTAGGCTGCGTCAACGAGTGCCAACACCTCTGTGACGGGTAGGCGCTGTAGGGCAGCTGCTGCCTCGCGCAAGGTGGGGGTGGTTGCCTTCCGCTCGAGATCCTCTAATGCACCCAGCAAATCAGAGCACCAGGTGCGGCCGCCATTGCCATGGCTGACTGGAAGCTGCATATCTGCTGCCATGGCTTGAGACATGAGAGGGCTGTATTGTTGTGCCGCCGGTGCCACCGCTGCATTGTAGAAGCGGAGGATATGGGTCCACCTTCCACGGCCCTCTTCAGGCCGCCGCTTTCGTGCTGAATGATGCCCAAGAACTTGAATTCTTGGACACGCTTCATAACGGCAAGGCCAGGGCCGTACACACAAATATGGGCTCGTTGTCGGCGTTGCGCTGCTAAGCGGCTGCCAAACTCCATGATCTCTGTCTTACTGACATTGACCTGAAGCTGTTTATGTGCCGCGTACTCATGCATGGCATCAAGCATGCGTTGCAGCCCTGCTGGGGTGCGGGCTAGCAGGGAGAGGTCGTCCGCATACAGCAGGCAGCATAGCTGTCGCCCCGCCTGCAGCTCAATGCCCTCTGCAGGGCACTTGGCTACGAGCATGGCCGGCAGGTCACTGAGGATAGCTAAAGAGCAGAGGGCTCAGGGGCAGCCTTGTTTGATGCCTCTGGTGCAAGGCACAGGCCCAGTGCGCTTGTGGCCGTCAGTGAGCGTGTAAACTGCACCGGCATAAAGCGCTTGCACCGCGCGTAACAGGCATGCAGGCATGTGAAGATGCTCACATTTGATATTTGTGAACTAGCTAGGGAACAGTTTAGGACACCTTTAGGGACGTTGAGGGACACCGTTGAGCTGACTCGAAGTAACCATCCGACCCTTCAAGAATTCTGTTTTTTGACTGAGATACCAAGGTTTGACTAGGATCTGAAGGCAGGGGGGGTAGCCCGGGGTCGCTAAAATCGATGGGGGGGGGTAACTGTTTTTGCCCTCCCTCACGGCCTCACACACACACCCTCTCTCAAGGAATACACAAAGGCTAGGAAAGGTCAGCCCGGCCTCTGAAACGTCTGTGCCTCGATAGCTACCACATCTTCCACAATGTTAATCCCGTGATGATGTCAATGACGTTACACCCTAGGTCATGCACAAGCAGGCTCGGCTGCGTGGGCTCCCAACCGTTCTGAAGGGGGAAAAGGAAGGAATTAAATTGAAGGGAAGAGGGTGGGGGGGAATTGAACAAAAGTTCAGGCCGCAAAGGCAAATAAGACCAACACCTCACCCCTCGAGCAACTATGGTAGCCGACAAAAGCGGGTACAAAATAAAGCAAGGATCAGCCGCACCCAACTGTTTAGAAAGGAAAAAGGAGAAAGAAGGGAGAAAGGAAAGAAACTGAAAGGAAGAAGGGGGGGGGTATAAAAGAAATGGCCGGAAAGGCAAACAAGTCAGACACCTTACCCCTTCAGCAACTAGCCCTTAACAATGCCTACAAAAGCAACCGCATGCCATCCCTGTGTGGCCTGGTACAGCTGGTGGAAGTTCGTGGCACCGTTTGGGGGACCTGCCCCCCCCGCTCCCGAAACTGCTCCCTGACACTTGGGCATTGGAAGCAAGCATGCCGTGCATCATCTACATGCTCGCCATCACCCCTTGACCAGCATCCTTGGCAACAGCGTGCTCCTCGCCGCTGCCTGCTGCGCCGTCCTCTGGTGTCAGCCGTGCTGATGGCGCCAAGCCGCAGTCGCAATTTGTGCGCACACAAGTTGACTCCCTCGAGCTGGTGCGGATCACGGCTTACGGCAGCACAGCGCCTGCCGTGGTCTGAAGCCAGGCGCCGTAGGTCGCCGCAGACATGTGCTCAGTGGTAGGGTCCCTGGGGACCCCCCGCCGTCGCTTGCGTTCAGTTGGCCTGCTCGTACGCTGCGTCAACGAGTCAATAACGTTACACCTCTGGGCCCGCTCAAAGCTCGGCCGCGTGGGCGCCCAACTGTTCAGAAGGGAGAAAAACAAAGAAGAAACTAAAAGGACGGAAGAGGGGGGGGGAAGGAACAAAAGGAAAGGCCGGGAAGGCAAAGAAGACCAAGTCCGACACCTGAGTTCCACAGAGACTAGTCCTCAACAAAGCCTACAATAACAACAAAAAACCCACAAAGCAAGCGTATCCCACCCCTGCTTGGCCGCGAGGGCGCCCCACTGATCAGAAGGGAGAAGACACTAAAAAGGGGGCAAAAAATAGGAAAGGACCAAAAGGGAAGGACGGAAAGGCAAACGAGACTGGAGCCTCAGAATCCCTATAGACTAACCGTGCTTCAACGAGTGCCAGCACCTATGTGAATGGTAGGCTTTGTAGCTCAGCTGCTCCCGTGAATATGTAAGGGTAACCGACAAGGGGCTGACTTGTTGTCCATGTGCCGAGTTGCAACTGGCCAGAATAGCAGACAGGGGCGCCAATATCAAACCCAGACTTGTTGGATTTGAAAACTCAGTTGTGAGAGTGTGAGACACACAGATGCGAACAAGGAAGCTCAGGCCGGTGAAATTGAGGAAGTGGGAGGTGTGTCGAACTGACCTCGATAAGATCGACCATACCTGAACTCATGGAGTGCTGCATTTGCCTTTTTAACATAATATTTAACTGGTATCCGCTGGCGTTTTTATTCTTGTGATATCAGAGGTGATGCTAGGTTTAACTTCTTGATTGTTTCCTTTGGCCTTGCCTTGTCTGTGTTGAACCAATTCACAGGTATATCGCTTCCTTTCTGGCTCATATGTTGGTCATTAATACTCATTCCCAGGTGACCGGTATGTCACGGTATAATGCAGTATACGTGCCAAAACCGTAGGGGCCGCTACTGCGGCCCCGGAGACTCCGCAGCTTCCCTGCGGAGCCCCCCCTTTTAGGGTTAGGAGCCCAGCTTCCCACTTTCGGGAAGATCTGAGGCAAGATTTCCCGTACCTTAGTAATAAGGGCTTGCCGGGACCTTGTGTCCCGGCTTGCCCACTGTCCCTTACTTCGTTTCTTCTAAGTGGACAGGCCTCTAATTGTAAAGAGCACCGGCTACATCCCAGGGATCTACCCAGTGAAGAGCAACAACGCCAGTACCACTCAACTAGTCAAGCCTAGGACAGCCCTACATCGTCTTAGCAGCCCTAGACCCCCAAAGCGAGACACCCAGCCCGACTCAGGCCAACGCCCGCAGTCTACGGCTACGGTCTCTCCTGCCGCGCTCGGTAAGTGACTCAGCGACCCTCCAGATTAGCTATCTGGAAGGTCAGCGTTCTAGCTGAAGCCAAGTGCTAGACTCCACGATTGTCATCTAGAAGTTCCAGCCACAGCTTAACGCGCTGCGCATTCGCGGCCAGTGTGTAGTCACTGAGCCCGCCCGCAGGCGTCCGCCACTCTGTGGGGAAGAAGTCCGCCACGGACCCGAAGCTAACCTCTCGTGTCCACTTAAAAGGAACGAAGTGGGATAGGCCTGATCAGCCTGACTCATCGAATTATGCTGAGGGTGCATGTGCTGTGAGGACTGGAATTTTTTCTGCATGACCAACGGATCCGCCTTGGACAGCTAGAAATCACTGAGCTGAGAATTCGACATAAAGATACCAAGTCAATACCTGCTTGCGCTGGGCGTGGCAACCCAGAAGCAGACGTTGCTTTAAGATCAGGCTGTGGAGTTATAAACCCAGCTGATAGTGCCTGTGCACCTGGCCTGCACTTGTGGTGAAGTGCACTACCCGCGTGTGGACAGAAGTGAACAAGGATCCGGGATCCAAGTTTAAAAGCAGGCTACCCAAGGCTGTGTGCAGGAATTATTGGAGCTGCATAGCTTGAGCGGAAGCTGCGTGACGGATCGGCAAGGAGCAGCAGACGAGCCCAGCGATCCAGAAGGTGGGAAAGAGGCGAGGCAAATTCCGCCAGATTTAGAAAAAGAAAGAAAATTGCCTGTTGCCTGACCTGTCTAGCACAAGCCTCACCAGCCTGCAGAAGGTAGAGGGAACGGAAGCGCGCTGTAAGCGAGCGGCCAAGTGCTGTGTGCCAACACAGTCGAACATGCGCAGCTGTGCAGCAATTTTGCAGAAATGCAAGATGAAATTGTAGATCCTGATCGCCACCTGCACCCAGCAGCCTGGAGGCGCAATAGTCGTGTGAAGGGATTAAATCCGGGGGAGGACCCTATGACACCCATTGACGCAGCCCTAGCTGAGGAGGCTATGCAGATCTCGTTAGGATTGTCAGGCGGTGACAGTGCCGCTGTGTGGGAGAGCAAGGCCCTTGGGGCCGAAAGCTCCCTTGCCTTGGATGCTGGCTCGGTGCACGTTGCAGTAACACGCAGGGGTATCGGACGAGGTGGCACCGTGCGCAACCCCCCAGGGCTGAGCCAGGACGATGAGTAGTGGCCAGTCCCCCGTGATGAATCCTTGGACACGACCTCGGGGCCACCCACTTTGAGGTCTTTGACCGGTGGTGTTGGGGAGGTCGGTGGGCCAGTGCGATCTCCGGAAGCCCTGTCTGGCAGGCCAGACGCGTGGAGCGGTGAAGCTGAGCGGGACCTCCAGGCACCTGTCAGAAAGGAGGCCAGGGAGCCCCCGCCTGAGCCCGCTGAGGTCAGGATGGAGCTGACAAGATCCAACGAGCAGCAGACCCAAGGGGAGTCGGCAGAACCAGTGGTGACCCTGCGGGACCTGCAAAGACGCAGTGACCCACAGGCCGTGGCGGCGTCGGCCGTTCATGTGGGGCAGCCATGGGCTTAACTGGCCGCTGAGGAGGAGCCGCCAAATCCACGCGGTGGGATGCAGGCGCCAAGGGGAGTACCACCGAGGCCGGAGCTGCATAGGAAAAAGCAGACAAGACCATACCGCATCCCAGTGGAGGAAACAACTGAAGCGTTGGCATACGGCACACCCCTGTCCAAGTTCCCTGCTAGCACAAGCGGGCAAAGGCAAGAGGCTGTGGCCGGACACGACAGCAAGGAAATGAGGAGCGGCAGCCAGGCTGCCAGCCTCTACGGGTACTTAAACAACCCAGCATGGACGCCTATCCCAGGGGAACAGTACCCAGTGGAGGGGAGCACTCGGGGAGCATCGGGCAGCCAGATCCGGCGGAGCAACCAGCGGGAGAGCTTCTACCGATCGGATGGGCAGGCATCCTGCAGTGGGCAGCACGGCTGTGGCAGCAAGTGTGCTCCAGATGCTTCGCCCACCTCAGCGATCAGACCCGGGCCATCGAGGAGTTCCGAAGCCACCACCTGGCAGAATGGGCAACAAAGGCCATCATGGGCATCCCCCACACGGGGCAAGACAGGGCGACGCTGCTGGCAGCCCTGCGCAGGGCGTCCAAGGGAACAGCAAGGCCAGAGGCGGCCCTAGCTGTTAAGGCCTTCGCGGTAGGATGGTGCAACGGCACGGCAGGGGATCAGGAGGAACCCGAATCCGAGCAAGAGGAAGAGCTCCAGGAGTGGGAAGATTCGAGGCGTCCAGGCTGCAGCCAGACGACCGCAAGGAGGTGCGAAGGTGGCAGGAGCAGACGGAAGGAGCTGCCCCAGCTGCAAGCCCAGCCAAGTGGGAACGCCTAGAGGCCAGCAGTGAGCCCAGCCTCCGAAACCAGCTGGATGAAGGGCGCATGCCCAGACCAAGCAGCCCCGCGGCCAGCGAGCAGCCAAGGACAACCAGCCTGCAGCTAGCCAGGGCAGCAGAGCAGGGCTCGGCGCCTAGAAGGTCCAGCATGCAAGAGTCCCATGCTATGCTGCGCATCGTGGACGACAAGGAACACAGCAGCCAAGAGGGCCAGGTGGACCACATTGCTGAATTCCTGCGGGGCCAAGCGGCCCAGGCGGGGGGCAGGGCGGAAAGGAGGAGCCACTGCCCCAGCCAAGGAAGGAGGATCTTGCAGGAAATCGAGCCAGCAAGTACCGCCGGGAGAGGCGGCCCACAAGGGCAGGAAAGCAGGGACGATGACCTGTCAGTTTCCGAGGCAAGGGAGTACACCGGCGGGACGCAGCCAAGCAGGCCCAGCAGTCACCAGCCAGGAAGGCAGGCGGAGTCAAGAGAAGATAGACACCAAGAACATGCGACGCAGCCTTCAGGGGGCGGCAGCCGCCCCAGAAGCGTGGCAAGCGAGAGGCCGTCTGGGGGCGGGCAGTCCCAGCGAAGTGCAGACCGCAGAGACCAAAGGGGCCAGCGCAGTCGAAGCCCAGCCAAGGGCGGAGGTGGCGGATCTGGCTCGGACCCCAGCAAGTCGGACTCGGAGGACACGGAGGGACGCAGCCCGGGCTCCAGCGTGAAATCCATGAGACAGAAAAGGGAAAGGATAGCCCTGGAGCAGGCGGAGACGCACATACAGCTGCAGAAACAGATGATCTTGCAGCTGGTTGGAGGAACCCGGTTCACCAAGATCCCCACCATCCAAGGCAACGCGCCAGTGTTGGACATGTCCCAGCCGGGGGCGGTTGCAGCCAGGCAGTACTGCCAGGCTTGCAGCTCATGGGGCTCGCACAACCGCCTGGCTTTATCTGACGAGCCGCCAGCCCTGGCAGTGGTGGTAGGGGAGATCGCGGGATCTTGCCAGTCCCCCTCCGCCATGGCTCTGCTGGTCCGCTCATTGGTTGGCATGTGGAACGACAAGCCAGCCTGCATGGGGCCGCTGGTTGTAGCCATACGGTCGGCGCCCCAGGGAGACAAAGCCTCCCGGGAGGTTGAGCGGATCCAGGAGGCGTGGCCGCCTCCGGTGGTCGGGCCGCCGAGCGAGGTGTCCCTCCTCACCCTGTGGATCAGGGTGGTGCAGAAGGAGGTAGGCAAGCCAACTTCAGACGAGAGGGCAGCGGTCACCGGCCTCAAGCTGGGAGTCAAAACCACCTTGGACCCGGGCGTCAAGCTGGAGGAGACTGTGGAGGCATTCGCCCACAGAGTCCTATCCACGGCGGAGCTGCTGCAGATCTCCAGGGACGCGGTTGACCACTTCGGCAGGCGACATTCGGTGGCCCACATGTTCTATGAGGGGCTGCCAGGGGCGGTCAGGGTCAAGCTGACCGCATTTATCATGACCGTGCCAGGCTACATGAACATGACAGACGAGGGGCAGGTGGCAGTACTGACGCAGCAAGTGCTGCTGTGGGAAAGGTTCGCCCTGGAGTTGGGGGACCTGGCTGCCCTGGACACCAGGCAAGGGCCAGGAGACCAGCAGCAGAGGGGCCAGGGGGAGCAGCAGGCGGGACGCGGCAGACGAGATAGGCCAAGTCAGTGGGAGGCCAGGCCTAGATTGGATGGGCCAGGCGCTGCTCCCTTCCAGAACAGCAACCAGCCTGCCAGGCAGGAAGGGAGAGCCAAGGTGGTCACGTGGGCCGACCAAGCCACAGCCTTGACGACCAGCACCCACGGTGCTGGGGGCGCCCCCAAGGCCTGCTTCCAGTGCGGCAGCCTGGACCACCTGGCAAGGGACTGCAGGATGCCCAGGGCTAGAGACGAACGCCGCCCGGCTCCCCTGGCTACTGACATTGCTACAGGGCAGGCCAGGCCGCCGCAGCAGCCGTACCCGCAGCTGCCAAGGCCGTTAGGGCAGCCTGCCAGCAGAACCTATGACAGAAACCAAGGCAGCAGGCAATTCCGAAGGCAACCGCAGGGGCAGGCGGGGCATGGTCAGCAGGCGGCTCACATGTCCCACCTGCCTCTCCGGCCCCTCAGAGCTAGCTAAACCAGATGGGTGGCACCAGACGGTTGCCGAAATGCTGAGCGAGTCAGTCGCCTTGCTGACGCAGGTCGGGCTAACGCCCAGGCCTGGGGAATACAAACAGGCGGCTCACAACGCCAGGCCTCGGTCCTTCAGGCCCTCATCTATCAGTGAGGAGGATCGACAGAACCGATAGTTATTGAACGCGTTTCCAGGAAAGGAGCCAAGAGACTTGCGTTAAGTCGGTTACCGGTAGCTGACAGTCGGTGTGATGTCCGCGCGCATGTGGTTTACCTAAACGAGAGGATCACGGCCCTGGCGCATACCACCATGCCAATGGGAACCAAACCACTCCGCGGTGAGCCTGGCTGGGTTGGTCGTGGGCGCTCGGTGACCATCAGTCCTAGGCTGCAGTACTTCAAAAATGACAGGCGTGACTACAGCCAATGTGTGGGGCTCATGGTCAAGGGGCGGGTGCTAGTGGCCCAGAAGGCACTGATGGATACAGCTTGCTCTTGCCATGTCATCACCGTCAATATCGCCGAGCAGCTGGTGGCCATGGGGGCCAAGCTGGTCCTGACGGATGAGAAAATCAGGACCACCGATAATGCAGGCGCTGACGGACCTGCACGGGATCCTCTTCATCTATGTCGTGAACGGGTACGGGAGCCCGAACGCAATCGTGGAAAAGGCGGTGGTCAGGGTGGTCAAGACACCCCCTGACGCGTATGAGCACCTGGTAGGGAACCCCGAGTACCTCAAGTACGGGGGGATCCTGGAGGCTGCTGCGGGGCGTTTGTCCTTGTTTCCCCAGGGGGGAGCCGACGGGCTGACCCTGCCGCTAGTGCTAGCTTCCCCAGCAGGGGGCTACCAGGAGGCAGCAGCAGCGTGGGCCGGCCTGGATGACCCCGACACGGTGCCCGGGGAGTGGCCCGCAGATTGGGACGAGGACAGACCAGACCTAACCCCGCATTGTGCCATGATGACATGCACATGAGCCAATCAGGAGCGGAAAACGGCAGCGGCTGCTGTCCGCGTTACTCGCCTGCCCGCGGCGGAGGCACATGCGGCGGCACCAACGGGGGACATCCAGGCCAAGGCCAAAGAAGGCCGCGGAGCAGGAGCCGATGATGAGTGCCAGCTGACAAGACAAAAGGGTGCCACCCCTGCAGTCGTGCCGGGGGCCGGGCAAGCTGGCAAGGCCACTGCCCGGGCCTGCCCAACGCCAGAAGGCCAGGACGGTACCAGGGGTACCGGGGGCCGGCCCGCCCGCCAGGACAAGGACGGCGACGCCCTGGGACCCTCAGTAACGGCGCGGGACAAGGCAAGGATAGCCATGGAGCAGGAACACGTGGCCCGGACGGAGGTCAGGAGAACCCTGAGGAAGAAAAGGGACGGCCCCTGCACATACTGCGACATGCGCAGATCGCATACGGACAAGGAGTGTGAGCAGCGGATTATGGAGCTCCTGGACACCGGGACGGCTGACAGGATGGGGCCGCTAGCGGGGGAGCCCAGCGCGGCAGGAAGCAGCTAGCAGCCAAGCCAGGGCAAGGACTCCTACAGCAATGGAAGCTGCCCGCCAAGCCCACCAGCTGCGCACCCTCAGGGCACCACTCGGAAAGTGACCTGTCCCGATGGCGGAATGAGTGCGAGTCGTGGATTGCCGAGATCAACGAGCTCAAGCGGACTTACAAGGAGACGTACAAAAGCACGGGAGCTGCTCCAGAGCCGTACCCGACAAGCCCTAGTGGAGTCCAGCGGGCAGCCGGTAGTGGAGCTAGGGGCAAGGCCAGGGAGGCCGAGCAGCCGCAGCAGCTGGCAGAGAAGAGTGCCGAGGCTCCACAGCAGGACATGGCGCAGGACGAGGATGCCAAGGGAGACGTGAAGGACGGCAAGGAAGGGACGCTAGCGATAAGCTTACCGAGGTCCAGGAGGTCCTGAACGGGCTCAACGACCCTGCCCTATGGAGCCCCCTGGAGGAGCAAGAGCTGGACCAAAAAGACGGAAGAGGCAAGCCAAAGGGGGGTGACCAATCCAGGCCAACCGTCAGCTGCAGCCCCAGGCCTCGGGCACGGGAGTCAATCTGCAGCCCAGAGCGCGAGCCCAGCGGCCGCAGGGGGTCCAGGCCTGCCAGCGCCGAAGGAGGGCGCCGACCAGGGGGAAGGAGCCCAGAGCGCCGCAACGACCGCGGGGAGCGGCGGGCCTCCAGTGCCGAGGAGCACCGTGAGGACCGCAGGCCGGTGGAGCCCGCAGGCGGAAGGAACGGCGTGGAGCAGCAGCCCCGGGAAGGATCACCTGGCAGAAGGCGACCCCCAGCGCCGCGGGGCGCGAGCAGCGGCAAAGACCAGCGCCCCAGGGGAAGGGAGGTCAACAGACCAGACGGCAGGAACCGGAGCCTTAGAACCAGGAGCCGTAGCCCCGTCACCCCCGGGAAAGCGCCCCGCCATAGAAGCAGAAGTAGGGAGCATGAGGGCAGAAGCGGAGGGCACAGGGCCAGAGGAGTTGCCCAGAGCCCCCACGGCGAGCGTTGGCCGCAAGGCAGAGCCCGGAGCCCCATCAGGCAGGGCCCGGCCCACAGCCCCGTCAGGGAAAGGAGGTCAACAGCCGAGGAGCCGAGCGAGAGCATGCGGATCAGGTGGACGCCGCCAGAGGCCCTTGCCCGGGGCAGGTCCGACAAAACCGCAACCCCCCAGAAGGGCGCTTGCTACAACTGCGGGGAGACCGGCCACTTCTCCTACGATTGCAGCTAGACGCGGGACCGGCCCTGGCGGCCCAGCAGCAAGGGAGAAGACCGGGCGCGAGCCCCTGAAGGCTCAGGGCCCAGCCGTGCCAGGCAGGAAGAGCAGGCCAGCGGCGGCGAGCAGCAAGACCACCTCCGCGACTTGTTCGAAGCGGCCAGGGTGGAACCTTTCGACGTGTGGGCGGCCAAGCGAGCCAGCATACTCCCCCCCGAACGGCTGCCAGGCCCGCCCGGGGGACCAAGGTGGGCTGGCAGGGGGACCCATGGGTGCTTCGCAACCACCCCAAGGGGACACGACCCGGGGTTTGACGAGCAAGACACATGGGCCGAGCAGGAGTGGGTTGACGCGCACCTAGAGGGGCAGGAGGAGCAGGCGCGGCAGCCAATGGACCCTCAGGAAGGTTATGAGCCTGATCCATGGGCAGGCCAGGCGCGGTTGACCGTGCAGACCCCTGGGTCGCAGGAGGGAGAGGTGCCCCAGCAAGTCCACCATTGGAGGATGGTGGTTGAGGCGATGGCCACCAACTGCCTCCTGACCATGCCCAGAGGCTCCCCTAAAACACGGCCCACGTCCTAGAGTTCTTGAACGACCTGAGGCAGCGGTGAGCGCCGGCCCTGCAGGAGGGGTGGCTCGCCCTCCTTGCAAGGTTCCTGCAGGAGCTGAGGGCCAGGGAAGAGGGCTACTACGAAGGATGGAACCGCAGCGACTCCGAAGGCGGCTCCTACAGCCGCGGCCCTGAGCAGTCAGGGGAGGTCCCTGTGGACGGAGGGGAGTCGGATGGCCCTTCCCTAGGCCCTGACGGCCTCCCCGATGTGTTGTGCCCAGGTACCCCCGCAGCAGAGGATCCCACCGCCGGGCCCAGGGCCGCAGCCTCCGAGGAAGGAAGTGGCAGCAGTCCCCTGTTGCAGGCCCAGGAAGCAAGGGGGGGCAACACCAGCCCCCTCCCAGCCACAGCCAGCGGCCATCGCAGCTGCAGGGCGGAGGGGGGTCCGCTGGAGATGACGTGGATGGAGGTAGCCGCAACCCGCGACGTGGGTGATAGCGGCCACGCTGCCGCAGGCGACGGAGGGGCCCAACGCACACCAGGGCCTAGGCACGGCGACCCCTGGCCCATGAGGAGCTTCGTGCAGTGGTACCTGGCAGGTACCGACATGCCAGAAGCCGCCACCACCGAGGCCATGATCACCCACCCAGCCCGGTTCACGGACGGGCTGTGCATGTTGCAAAACCACTGGTGCATACCGCGGGGGGAGGTGATCTGTATCAACAAGCAGGCTGCGTTGCAGGCGGTAGCGAGGCTGGTCTTCCCTTGGGACGCGGTCACAGCGGTGCTACTGACGGCGGCCCTTAAAGGTTACATCAGGCCCAGCACGGTCATGGAGGAATTCATGGGACCCAGCTCACCCTCTCAGGCAGCTGCGGGGGAACCCGCGAGCGAGCTTAAGGACTTCAGCAAGGAGCAATGGGCTGACAAACTGAGACGATTCGTGGCCCAGCGCGACAAGCAGCGGCTAGCGGAAGAGGCTCCGGGGAAGGGCCGCCAAGAAGAGACCGGAGCCAGAGCAGCCGCATCGAGGCCAGCCTGAGGTATAGGCTGAGCATGGTTCCAGGACCCGACCCCTACCCAAGGATGCAGGGGTACGACCAAGCGGCAGAGGATTTGAGGCAGGCGTTCCAAATCAGCTTGCTGGCCCACATAAGTGAGGAGCACGACGCGGCTATTGCCCAGCTGCTGGCCGCGGGCCCGGCAAGGGGAGCAAACTCAGGGCCGCTACCTGTCCAGCGATGGGCCAGCTTGGGGACAGCCGGCAGGCCGGGTACCCGCATGGAGCACGCCTCGGGCCAGCTGCCAGTACCAGAAGAAAGGCAAAAAACGGGCGGCCCGGGCCGCGGCCTTGTGGAGGAACCACCAAGGTTCAGGGTCAACCAGGCGGTACCGCCAGCACAAGCTCTGGGGGCGACATGCCATGCGCAGGATGCGACCAGGGCCGCGTCGGCGAGCGCATTGTCCGGTGTGACACCTGTGGAACTCCATGGCACGACCTGTGCATGAGGACCCCACGGACGGGGGCAGCCAGGGTGTGCCGGTTCTGCACGGTACCCGCGCCCGTGCTGCAAAGGTGCATGGGATGTGGAGAGAACCTCCGCTCAGCAAAACAGCCCAGCAGGAAATGCTGCCGATGCCACGCCACAGCCTGCAGCAAGTGCGCGGACAGACCAGGCGTTGGGGGTAGCCGGCGAGGGGTGTGGGCCTGCTGCGGCTGCAGCGACACGGTACCCCCGGCATGGGGCCACGGCTCCGCCCACGGCGAGCCATGCCTGCGATGCGGCAACGTGGGGCATGACTATCACGCATGCCCCGCACCGGAAGTGCGGGCGGGCCGGTGTGCCATCTGCTGCCACCAGGGGCACCTGACCGAGGCATGCCCTGAGCGTGACCAGCCGCTGGGCATCATCAGAAGAAGGCAGATGGAGGAAGACTCCGGGATCGGGGTTCGGTGGTGGTGCAATGTGCAGGAGGCACTGCCCAGCGAAAGGGAGGTAGTGTTCAGGGCAGCCCAAGGCAGGGCCACGGCCACCGAAGTACGGCAAGCCATCGATGCGCGCATGATGGATGAGGCCCGCTGGGCTAGGAGGAAGGAGCATCGCCCCGTACCAAACAAGGAATGGTTCAGGGAGACGGGTGACCAACCCCTGCAGCCATCCATGCACGCCGTCCAATGCGCCCAAATCCTGTCCATCGGTGCAGACCTGGTCAAGGCCAACGACGAGGGGGTGTGGCCAGACACGGGCAGGCCATTGGACACATGGCCAGTAGAGTGGAGGGTGCCAGAAAAAACCAGCCGGTGGAGCTACCTGGCCATCCAGCGGACAATGCTCCAGCCCAACCAGCTGGGCAGACACCCGCAGAGGGAGGCCAGGGGCAGCGTCAATGTAAGAGGCGAGCCCATCAGCCAGGAGGATGCGTACAGGACTGCAGCGGACGGCGCACGCCAGGCCGCGGCAGGAGAGCGTCAGGCCCCAGTAAGCAGTGGAGAGGCCGGGGCAGCGGAATCCTCGAGGGCCAGGGCCGCCGCAGCAAGGAGTGCGCGGAACGCCAGGAACCGCTCGCGCCAGGGGCGCAGGAAGGCGGCAGAAAGAGAGAGCAACAGCAGCACGGAGTGCCCATCGCCACCCACCAAGATCAGCCAGGTGGAGCTGGAGATCTCCTGGAGGTAGGGGCCGGTAGGGCAAGGCCAGCCGACCACCCCGACACCGCCAGTTAGTTCCAGAAGGGCCGCAGCCCAGCCCCAGACGACAGCCCGCATGCCGGGGCCTCCTGTCATGCACAGCATTCAGAGGGCTCCCTCCTAGCGTGCCTGTGCCACTTGGCACTGGTGTGGCTGCTCCTCTCCTGCTTCCCAGGGGCCCATGCTAGCGGACGAGGTGTGCGAGGAGGAGGCTTAAGGGACCGCCAAGGAGCATTCGCCTACTCCATGCTGGGACTGCCAGGCTACTGCGGGGCACATGGTGAGTTCACGCTGGCCCAAGAAGATGAGCACAGCTCGTGCTTTCAGAAGGCCAGGGACATGCCACCCCCTAAAGCTGCCATCTTCAAGGAAAAGTGTCAACCCATGATAGAAGCTGGCATCATTGTTAGGGTTCCTCAGGGGGGTCCCATCAAGTTTGCGGCCAACTCTGTCGTAGCGGCAAAGAAGTGTGCCCAGACGGGCCAGTGGTCAGACCACCGCATTGCGCATGCCATGAGGAGGCTAAACCTCCGCACGGCCAAGCAGGAGTTTGCCATCCCTAGGATGGAGACAATCTTTCAGAACATGGGCACGGCCAAGGTGTTTAGCAAGGTGGACCTGAGGTCAGGGTTCATGCAGATCCCTTCTTCCAGCGTATGATGGAAGAGGAGATCGCCAGGGTAGGCCTGAGCTCCTTTTGTGTCGCATTCATTGACGACCTGCTGGTGTACAGTGACACGCCCGCAGAGCACATCAGGCATGTGGAACTCATGCTAGACATGCTCCATGAGGTGGGGCTGAGAGCGCATCCTGACAAGTCCCTGTTTGGGTGTGCGACGGTTGGGTACCTTGGCCACAACGTGTCAGCCCACGGGCTCACGCCGCACGCAGCCAAGATAGCAGCTGTCATGGCCCTGCCTGAGCCCGCATCGGTCAAAAACATCCAAGAGGTTATGGGATTCCTGAACATCTACCGGTGCTACATTAAGTAGGGGCGGTACCCACAAGCTAGGGGCGCCCGGGTAGGCCAGCCTTCCCTCTTATAAGGTACGCTGTACCTAGTTACCTCTTTACAGCCCTTGTACCTCCGCAGTGTCGTACAAGGTGCACGTGTGTACGGAGTTGAACCATAGATGTGAGTAGTGTAAGCCTCTCTAAGGCAGTACGGGCAGCTTCCACCATTTTGGCACGGTTACTGCTCTATGGTGCGACATGTATGTTTGTCTTTTCTCTTTTTTGATGGCTAGGGTCTTCAGGGGCTGGGATTCGGATTACCATTCCTTCTGCCATTTCCGTCTGTCATGTTCCTTTTGAGCTTGGCCCAGAGGTGTAACGTCAAGGATACATGTTTGTCTCCTTGAAAAAGACGTTTCATTTTCGCCACCAGATTAATACTCTTACACGGTCATATTCAAATCCAGCCTCCTTTCTAATTTCTCTCAAGAGCTTCTGCGGCATTCTTTGGTTTTGTCAATCATGGACCGGCTGCTAACGGCGCTGTAGTCCAGGGGTGTGACCCCCTGTCAGTGTTTCATCCTCACTGTCCTACTGCGACAAATTCGCCGACCCCTCCTCCTCAGCTTCTGTGTCGGAAGTCTGCCCCTCTATTGATGTCGTAGCGGGGACCTGGGCGTCCCTGGTCTGCGATTTCCACCGGGCATGGCAAAATATTCAAGAAGAGGGTGTGCATCATTCAGGTCAAGGTCTCACCAGCTATCTGCTGGGCCCCTCAGGGGAAGCTGCAGATATCAGATTTCAGATATCCGATACAAGTATTGATAGGCACATGGGACCTGTACACCATGTGCTGAGCAGTACATGCCAGTGTCCTCTGCATCGCCTTCACCCTCCCTGGCTGCAGGGTCAGCTCGTCCAGCTGCTAGTGCAGCAGGGGGATGCTCGCCTCCGGCGGAGAGCGTCGACCGATGAAGCTGGGGCCTTAAGGCTGGTGTACGTGGTCGCCTGGGTTGAGGGAAGAGGGCCTAGTCTTCAGGGTGAAGGGTGCAGAGTTGGCGCACATAGCCGAGTGAGTGGGAAGTTTGGCATTTAGATCCAATGAACGATTCTGAACCACGTGGTCACTTGGTTTGAGGGATGAGGGCAAATGGTGACGAGTTGATGAGCACGGCCAACTATATGCAGACAAGAAAGGGCAACACAGGCAGATGGAGCAGGTGTCTAGCTGAGAGCTCTGTGCATTGGCAATCATACAATTTGCTTGCCGGCATCATGATCCCATTTACAATTCACAACTCAGCTAAATCACGGCCAAAGCCTGAGGGGCCTGGCACAACAAGCCCTATTGCTTGGCACACAAGATGTGGTCCCCATAAGCCCAGCCAGTGTTGGCTTCCTTTAAGTTCGCTTAAGCTGGTCTGGTCCACACACAAATAAACACATAGAGGCCAGAAAGCATGGTGATCGCCTCTGATTGCTCAGTAGTGAGTGCCTTCATCAGTGATCGCGCGGCTTGGACCTCAGCATGGATGATCAACAGGCGATCAGCAATGATGGAAGAAAACCAGGGCGGCATAACAGCGACCCCTCGTCCCCTCCCCACAGAGAGCTTAAAAATGTCCTCTACTAAAAAGGCACAATTCAAGGCCTTCTTCCAAATGCCTTTGGTCTCCATATGTCTGACTGTCTGCCTGCCTAACTGTCTACTGTCTGTCCTGCTGTCTGCGTGCCTGCCTGTCTGTCTATCAGCCTGCCTGTGTGTCTGCCAGCCTGTCCATCTGCCTGCCAGCATGTCTGTCTGCCTGCCTGTCAGCCTGCCAGCATGTCTGTCTGCCTGCCTGCTTGTCAGTCTGCCTATCTGTCTGCCCGCCTGCCTGTCTGTCCATCAGTCTGCCTGCCTGCCTAACGGTCTTTTTGTTTTTCTGCCTGGTTGTGTGCCATCCAAGTCTGCCTGTCTGCATGCACAAGGCCTCAATCCTCACTTTTTGCCGAACGTTGGCCGAGCAGTCCATGTCGCTGCGCCAGCACTTGGGCCACAAGCCAACATCCGGGTCCTCCCCGTCCCCACAGATGCGGCCTGCGAAGATACACTGCCGGCCGACAGGGGCCGGCCAGAGTGCCTTGTTCCAGCCGCAATACTCTGTGTCCGCATGCACTGCCCAGTATGACAGCTAGGTGGTGTTTGGAGTCAGGCAGTGGACCAGGTCATAGGAGCCTTTGGCGTCCTCCACGCCCAGATCGCCTGAGGTTGAGGGGGCGATCGTCATGTGGAACGTTTACATTTTAGAGTGGAGGATTGCAGATGAAGGCTGAGCACCAAGGGCTTGTGACGCATAGGTCCCTGAGCATGGCAAAGGCAGCCCGAGCCCATGGCACACGGGAGGTATATCTGCATGACAGATATAGATATAAAAATCTTGAGAGACCTAGAAAGTAGAAACACCAGCCGACAGCACATCATACGATCAGCTTTGGGAACAAAGCCTTGCTTGCCCTGCACGGGTCCTATATTGAAACTTTAGGTAAAAATCGGCAGAGCTAGATCATTTAGATAACTGAACACAGATGTGGTCCACTTCCATGGTGTCAGCTGCTAGGTTGAGGGGGCAAGGCTTACGATGGATTAATATCTAGATCTGGCCCAGTTGTGCCATGTCTGCTACTGGGCCGAAGATGCAAGGCTCACGAGTCCCGACTGGTAGATATCTAGGTTTGGCCCTGATGTAATCTGTCTGTCTGCTGCTCAGCTGAGGATGCCAATATCATGACTGATATATATCTAGACCTGGCCCAATTAAACCTTTTCTGCTGCTAGAGTGCTAGGCCGAGGAGGCAAGGCCCCCGACTAATAGATACCCAGATGTGACCCGGATGTAATATGTCTGCTGCCAAGCGAATTGGCAAGGCTCCCGACAGATTAGATCTTAGATCTTGACTACAGATCTGGACTACAGATCTGGACCATGGATATGGACCAGATATCTTTACCATCGATCTTGCTGTTGCTTGCAGATGGAGTTTTCTGTGACCGTGGCTCGTTGGTGGAGTCGATTGCCAAGGGCATGTTTACTCCCTCGCCGCGCTGGGGCCGGGGCACTGCGCTACGCGCCCTGATTCGCACAGGCAAAGAGGTGGCTCAGGTGGGAAGGGGGGGGAGGGACAGTGCTGAGGTTGGGCGAATGCATGGCATGGCTCAGGCGGGTAGGGGGGGTAAGGGCAAGGCGGGGCGGGGGCACTGCGCAACGGGCCTTGATTGGTAGGGTTCCGTCCGCTGCCATGGACCACCTCCTGCGGACAGTCACATGCCAATGGACTGATAGGGACCAAATCTTGTGTAACAAATATTCGTTTCACCTTCATTGAAATCGTGAAGTCGGTTTATAAACCTACTGGACACCATAAATCCTGAACCCTCAGCTTCACGGGAACCGTAACGGTAACGGCGCGGATGTGGCATCGGCGTAGGCTGCGCTACTTCCCTAACTCTCCCTGGGTGCATGCAGCCTCCTTGCCCGCCTGGAAATGGTGGAAGCTGTATGCCATCCACTTGGTGCGTGTTCATCACGATTGTGCTTTGCATCCTTTTCCTGGCTGCATATATGTCAATGACATTTAACCTCTGGGCCCTGCTCAAAAAGGCTCGGCCGCGTGGGCGCCTAAATGTCCCGTTGGGAGAAAAGGAAGTTAAGGCATGAATATATGTGTACCGAACTACCAATTACCCTGTTTGTTTGTCTTTTGCAGCCCGTACTCTGTTGCACAACCATTGCTGCGCTGATTGCCTTCAGCGCTTACACGCTTAAATTAAACGCTTGCGGTTTGCAGCCCCTGATTTGCCTAGCTTACATTTGGCCTAGCTTACATTTGTATACTTATTTATCTGTGTGTGTGTCCCTTGCAGCCTGAACTTTGCCGCATTGCCATGCGGGTGCTGGGCCAGCCTGCAGCTGCTAGCGGGAGCGAGCACAACTGGAGTGTTTTTGACTTCATCCACAGCCCCAGCCACAACAAGCTGCTGCACAGCCGGGCTGAGATGCTGGTGTACGTCTTCAGCAACCTGCGGCTAGTGGACAACCTGACGTCGTGTGATTACAAGGATGCAGATGTGCGCTGGACGTATGTCGATGAAGAGGCGGAGGTAGAGCCAGAGTGTGAGGACGAGCAGGTGCCTGCTGAGGGGGAGGAGGTAGAGGAAGAGTCGGGCGAGGGGGAGGAGGAGGGTGAGGAGGAGAGCGAGGAGGAGATGGGAGGGAGGTGGGAAGAGTGGAGGTGGTGGTGATAGATGAGGACGGGGGCGGGGCGGATGGCGAGGAGGACGGCGAGGAGGCGAGTGAGGAGGAGGGGAGGGAGAAGAGTGAGGAGGAGGGCAGCAAGGAGGACAGTGAGGAGGAGGGGGAGGAGGGGGAAGATGAGAGGCGGCGAAGGCTGTTCGATCCTCCATGCTCTGTCCCCGTTAGCGAGCTATCCCCCAGGCTGAAGCGTAAGGCAGGTCAGAGAGGTGAAGCCAGGGGTGGTAAGGTTCGGGCGAGCTCCCCTCGCGGGCGGTCTCTGATCCCGCCCGCCAGCGCAAGAATAATCAGGAAGCCCAACTCGAGGTTCCAAGAATGGGCCCCTAGGGCCTTGCTGTATGTCTCTCAATGATATGTTGTGCTACCAGTTGGACTTGTACGAACCATTTGTTTTAATCTTTGTGAGCGCCATGATGCGAAGAAGTGGCCAGCAAGTGCTGTGCTACACCGCGACGAAGATTGAAATTATTGACAGTTTTTTTACTTTCCCAGGAGAGCATTGCGCATACGGTCCTAGTTTATTCGCTTTCTGTTTAGGCTTGGTGCCTACTGACATGAAAGGATCTGCAATGAGGCTTAGTGCATTTGGCTGTAACTGGAGGAATTATGGATGGGCTCTGCCGGCAAAGACAAGTGTCCCTACGGTCCAAACAAAGGTTCTGAATTCACTGAGTTGCATCACGCTGAACAGCCAACAACCTTGCAGCATAGTGCACAGAAATGCAGGTCAGTGGGCCCGAAGCATGGACAGGAACTGAAGGAATTCTGGATGGGCTCTGGCAGCACTGAGCTGTGGCCCTATGGTCCAGCCAAAGGATCTGGATTCACCGAGTTGCATCACGCTGCTCAGCCAACAACCTTGCAACAAAGTGCAGGCTAGCGGGCCCGAAGCATGGACAGGAACTGAAGGAATTATGGATGGGCTCTGACGGCAATGAGCTGTGGCCCTATGGTCCAGCCAAAGGTTCTGAATTCACTGAGTTACATCACGCTGAACAGCCAACAACCTTATGATCCAATCAGGCCAATAGCAATGCAAACCTGAACAGAAAATGAATCGACTGAGAGAGATAGTGCAAACAATCAAGCAGCTTTCCGGCCAGGGTTTCTTAATGTATTCAATAACAACCAGTCTTACAGCCAGATGCCGTAGGCCATACTGCTGATCCACTCAGGCCAATAGCCTACACAGAAAGATAATCGACTGAGAGCGGTTGTGCAAAACAATCAAGCAGCTTTGCAGCTTCCCGGCCAGGGTTTCTTAATGTATTCAATACCAACCAGTCTTTACAGCCGGATGCCCTAGGCCATACTGCTGATCCACTTAGGCCAGTAGCGTAACAAGCCTAAGCAGAAAATGAATCGACTGAGAGCGGATGTGGAAAACAATCAAGGCCAGGGTTGCTCAATGTATTCAATAACAACCTTTCATCCAACCAGAGACCCTAGGCATGATGTAGCTGACGGGTGTTTCTGAGATAAGGGTACCCTGATGAGCTGTAGTTGAAGGAGGTAGCTGACATCAGATTACAATGAGCAGAAGTCTGAGATGGGATTGCGCTCAAACAATCCCTCCCCCCTCCCCACCTTGGTCCCTTAGCACGCTCCCTGTTATGCTGCTGTACAGCATGTGCTGAGCGGCGCATGCCAGTATCCTCTGCATCGCCTTCACCCTCCCCGGCTGCAGGGTCAGCTCCACCAGCCGCTCATGCAGCAGGGGATGCTTGCCTAAACCCGTCCAATCCAGCTGGTGCGCAAAGGGCTGGTGCCCATGGTCACCTAAGTTGCGGGTTGAGAGATGAGGGCGTATTAGGGCGTATTAGGGCCTATATCTGATACAGCTTGGCCATCCCCTCAAAAAAAGCGGCAGCCTCTGCAGCACAGCTGAAACCTGATGCTCAATAGCCTGTCAGCCTACAAACCCTGATTGACAGAGCTCCCCCTTGGCATTTTCATCATGCACTCCTCTCAAGTGTTTTCTAGCTGACTTTCACGCTCCCGGTTAATTGTGTCTGCACCCAGACCTCTGAAGAATGGGCGAAGTGATTGCAGCATAGTAAAATAAACCCTGATGCCTTCCTGCTGAGTTTGGCTTCGCTGCAATGCAGCCTTGGAATCTAGAGGCATACATGGATTACAATCGATCAGTCAAGGCAGAATACCCGGCATGTCAACATACCTGGCTGTTTGCTGCTCCCTGCCAGACTATAGGTTGATCATGTGCCGTAGGGTGCAGGTGTCCACTGTCAGGGGGGGGGTGACTTGGTGACTTGGTGCAGGATGAGGGAGGGGTGTGTTCGGTTCACCATGATATCGTCTGCAACAGGTACAAATGAGGGGACACCGTCGTCAGCCTTCTAGTGATTTAAACCCAGGGCACTGAGGTTGACGAAAGAGCGAACCCGCACTCCTTTCCTGTGCTGCCCGATCTCAGCTCCCCCTCCAAGAGATTTCAAACAATAAGAGATAAACAGGTTCCTCAGCAACCCTTGCAGGCTTGAATGTTCTAGGGTTGTAATCAACGCACCGCTGATGAAAGTGCCGTAATCGCTTGCAGACTCGCCTTGCCGCTTACGTGAACTTTCGGCCCATAACTTCATGCCAGACTGAGAGTCAGATGCGGAAATATTAAGAACTTGTGTACCGGGTACATCACCAACGTCTTCCTGATGAATATTTGAGATCTGATCTGAGCAGCTGTAGCCGTTCCGCCAGATTCTGCTTACCGAAGACCGACCCACCTGCAACTCCGTACTGTGCCTGAGCCCTACCACCGACTCCGCCACCCCACTCCTGTCTCAATTTGATTGTTAGGCTTTAAGAGGAAAACACCACCGATCTCCACACCCCTACTTACGGTACATCCCCACGCAAACCCGGTGACTCTCAATCCCATACTGGCATATTTGAATCAGCCGGTTCAAGAGCGGAATCCCATCCTGATGATCTCGCTACTCGTTAAATTTAACCTGTTAACACCAATGCCGAGCTGCGCATCTCGGATATTCGGCCCTCGTGGCGTTCACAGCTTCACGGCCGCAGCAAGCCGACGGTGGAGGCCTCGCTGCCTTCAAAATGCAATCATGGTGCAACAAGCAGGGGGCCACACGCATGGAACATGCAACATGCGAGGAGATGGGCAGGTATAATACTGCTCACTACTTCAGCATGCATGCACCCATGCAGCTGTGTGCTAACTGCTACGCAGTTTCATTGAGTCCTACCTTTGCCTTCTGGCTAAACATTAGCCACTTAAGTGCAATTCCTTATCACAGCTCGTCAAATGTGGGCACGGTGTTGCACCGGTTTATTCTGCCTGATGCAGCAAGCCTTGCTATTCGGGCATCGGCTGTAGGATGGCAAAGGTTGCGTCTTACTTGTCCCTGTCGTGACCACCCCGCACCACACTTCACACTGTAGGGGCCCTCAGCCATTTTAAACCTGGGGTCTCATAGTTTTCAGTTATCTCGAGACCCCTGATCCCTGCTGGACGAGATGACATTCAAACTCTGCCCGAGCTGATCCCCGGGAGGCATCCCTATATGCTTTGCAATCTACTTGAACCTTTGGGTCGCTGTGCCCCATTTCGCATTTTCGCCCCTATTGTTATTTTGTCCCTGGTTCAGGTTGTGCATGTCCTGTTTGCGGTTTGTTAAGTGTTGTGACTAAGGGCCTGTAGGTAGTTTCGGCCTTCTAGCTGCTAGTGTGTGAGTCGTAGCTTTGTAGATGGGGTGCCATGTCTTCGGGTAATACTTTGCCCATGTCCCTCTTATTAGTGTCCAGGCAGCTCATTTTCTGGCTTCCTGTCAGCTCCTGTCTCCTTCTGCAGGTTGGAACTGTTTTTCCGGCTCTGGTAGAGACGTTTGAATCCGCTTTGGGGTGTGATTCTGGTGGTAGTGCGCTCTAGCTGGAGGGGTGGCGATTTGTGATGTTTTTGCAGACCTTTATCCCACTTTTTATGCATAAGTTATTGCCGCCATGCGAGTCTTTCCTGTTCCTGCTTGTCTCTTCTCTACTGTCGAAAAGGGCCACAAACACACCCGGGCTGTTTTTCTGTGTTCGCGTCTTAGGTTTTATAGGGTTGAGCAGCCAGCCTCATAGTTCAAGCAAAATACACCTGCGCATCGGTCTGTTTCTTCACACGCCATATTTTTTAAACTCAGCCGACATAAACCTATGTGTTACGTGTGCATGCCTGCCCATCCAAATGGCTGTAACCTAAGGCATTGGCCATCAACATGATGGTGTGTGTCACACTTTACTCATGGTGTTTTTGACACAATTCAGCTTCAGCTCGGCTCCATCACGACCTACGGGACTTGGTGCAGTAAGCCCTGCATCTTCAAGCTTTTGTCCCCACCAGCCTTGTGGCATCAGCCTAGCAGCCTGCTGAACTTAGAGTATTCTGGGCATTAAAAAACGGATTGTTGTGCCCCCATCCCAGTGGTTGAAGCAGCGTCTGCTTCGGGCCATTGTAACAAGGTCCTGGCCTTGACATCCGGAGCCGTATGAAGCTAAGTACTCTTCAGCTACATCACAGCCGACGGTTCGGGAACAAGCCATCCGCAAGGTGCTGAGCTAGAAGCTCACTGGTGGGTTTTGGGTGTTGCAACATTGGAGGTTTTTGAAGTTTGTGAGCTTGCTTTTCAAAGGTATGTGCATGCTTTGTCGAGGCTTTATGGGATTCGCTCAAGTTGGCATAGTTTTGCCCGCTTGCATTATTATGTGCAAGTTCTGTTTACCGTTGGGTATCTGATCACGAGTTTATAGAGTGCTGCAATATTGGAATACGCAAGGAGACGATGGGCGAGAGGGGGCTGGATCAAAAAATAGGGGAGTGGACCACGGGCGCTTCCCAAACGATTAGATGTAAAGGAATCCAAGGGGGGGGGGGGGGGGGGGCAGAAATAAAGATGTAACCCACATCCTAGAGCAAATATGTTTGGCCCCTCGAGATACTCCTCTACACATGCTACTCATGCTACCGGTATACAGCATACTCAGGTCACTCGAGATAGTCGGGATCCCCTAGTCGCCGAGATACTGGTACCCAGGAGACTCAGGAAACTGGGGATACCGGCACTCAGGATAATCAGGATACCGGTACTCAGCATACTCGGGATACTTAGGTTTCCGGGACTCAGGGCAATGGAGACACTCAGGATCCTACCCCCATTCAATTTGCAGACCAAGGGGGGAAGATCAGTGCTAATTCATGCCCTATTGTATGATTTTAATAAATAACATTTGACTTCAAGAGAATGGCGTAGCTCTTGCCGCAAACTGACACCTATAAAACATGGTTTGCACCACTCACCATCAGCACTGCCAAATAACAGCAATCACACAAATAAACTCTGAAGAACAAAATAAAGAAAGCTACGCACTGTGGGGGTCGTGAGCTTCCATGCAACTGCGCAGTTTGTCGGGCCAAATGAAGCCACATCCGCGTCATTACCGGTATCATGCAGAAACAGTACACAGCGAAGTGTTGAAATATAAATGAAGGCTACATTGTGTTTGGAGCAATCTTGTCCTAGGAGACATTGAGATGGATACATCGACGTTGAGCTTAGGCAGGGGATCAAGAAAAGGCTGACAACTTCTCTTCATTCAGGTTCGTTTGTGCCTCACTGTTAGAGAGATGTTTGCTAGCAGGATCCTAAGCTTGGGTGTCACATCCAGCCCCTTCAAACTAGGCCCCTTCGAGCCTGACGTATGAAGCAGCCGAGTAGCTGAGTAGCCATGCAGCCAGCGTGAAATCGTGCAGCTGTGCAACCGTGCAACCCCAGTTCATGCAGCCCTGCAGGTGCAAGTGCACAAGGAAGAGCTAATGCGAACACATTCAGCTGACATGCACAGGGCTTCCAGATCATGGTGTAAAGCATCAAACAAAAGTGTTGTTTTTAAGAGCTCCAGACCAACTCTTTTGGAGACTTTCTTTTATGCGGCATCCCTTAGCATGGACGCAGAACAGCTCGTACTGACAGGCATGAATCATAAGCGGGCATGTGGGCAGGAGGCTGCTATTAGAAAGCAAATCAGGGCAAGACTCAGGGCGGCAGCACACAAGATAGCTAGGACCACGGACAAACCTTGGGGGGTGCCATGGGGTAATCTTCCGGGAGAAAAAGCTCCAATTTGAACACCCCACCTGGTGCAAGGGATCAGCATAGATTTAGCATGCAACAGACCCCTAGAAGATGAACCATCCTGCCCATGTCATCCCACTACTCCTGGTATACTGGTATACAGGGAACGATTATGTCATCAAATGAACGGCACCGGTGTATGACGTCTCCTGGTGTAAAAAACCAGTGCCCAATCTGAATGCAGTTTGTAAGCAGCAGGCATGCATCAGGTACTGCAGTACCTGATGCATGCTTGCTCCATACAGATTGCTAGGGGTATGCAGGGCAGCACCTTCATAGGGAGATTGCTGTGGTCCCAGAATCATGACATTGAAGTACCGCAGGTTGTCCTCGGCTGGGAGGCCACCGCCTGGTGGTCAGGTAGCAATCCGATCCTGATATCAGATTTCAGAGCGCTGCGGGATTGGTGTGACTACGGCTTCCACGCAATGACCCGTCAGCTTTTTACAAATGGCTAAGCAGTGTGAACCGGCAAATCCAATTGCGCACAGCTATCATCCTCCCCGCGTTGTCCTGCTCCCTCCCACGCTCACCGATACATCCGATCCAGCACAGCCTACATGAACGCCCATGACAAACCATTTGTAACCAGCCCAACGTGCGCTAAAGCCCTTGCCTGTTACACCCCCCAGACCTTGCACAATAAACCCTCACCTCCAACATCCCCACGAATCTGCACACTGAACCCTTGCATGCAACACCCACCCGATCCTACCCACTAAACCCTCGCCTACCCCCCCCCCCTGACCTTGCACACTAAACCTTCACATGCAACATCCCCCTGAACCTGCACATACACTGAACCCTAGCATACAAGAAAGAAAACTACGCCCCTAGCATACAACACCCCCCTGACCAAGCACGCTAAACCCTCACATGCAATTCCCCCTTGACCCTGCATGTAAACCCTTGCCTGCAACACCCCCCCTCACGGACTCTGAAGCTAATCCCTCGCCTGCAACACCCCCTAGACCTTGCATGCTAAACCCTTGCATGC
This sequence comes from Limnomonas spitsbergensis, assembly GCA_037349105.1. Lineage (NCBI taxonomy): Eukaryota > Viridiplantae > Chlorophyta > Chlorophyceae > Chlamydomonadales > Limnomonas > Limnomonas spitsbergensis. The sequence goes on along the minus strand of JAYJMM010000022.1, from coordinate 626,640 downwards.
AACGGCCCTCTGACCCTGCAGACTGTACCCTTGTCTGCAACACCCCTTTGATCATGCACACTTCACCCTGAAGCAAGTTTCCCCCCTGAGGGATGCAGGAAAAGAAGCCACGAGGGACAAGCAGTTATAAATTATTAGCAATATGTACAATTAAGCTACAAGTGTCTACTAGCGCACTCAGTGGGTGCTGATTATATTTAGGAACATGAAAGCTTCACCAGTTTTATTTAAGAACACATGTATGTATGTGATGACTGGAAGGTATACCTTCCAGTCTCAGGCCATGCATAGCTGGCACCGCAACTTAGCCCGCCCGCCATGTATGTAGGCAGGTACAGGTTAGATCCCGATGTACCTCTTCGCGGCAGCTGTCCGGGAATAGGCAGATACATGGACAAATTTAGTCTGACTAGTATCTCTCCATTCTTGGCAGTTTTGAAAACCATCAGGTGGTACCAGTCGGCAGATATAAAGTATATCAGTAAATCGGTATACTGATATCCGATTGTATCCAGTCAACTGAATAAACAAAAAAACGGGGAGAAATCCCGCCCCAGTCAGCGATTGATACCAGGGTGTGCGACGGGAATACAGTAGACAGTTCCCCCCCCCTGGCTCAGCTACATTTATTTCAGCTACATCCCTCGAGTGTTGGGGTGGACGGAGTGTCCATGCGCATCCAGCATGTTGCTTGGGGTGGGCAAAGAAAGAAAGAAAGGTATGTCCCCACTGAGGGCGTGCGCCACCGGGGCTAAGGACACAGCGCAACGTGGGGTGCCAGGCCACTAGTGCTACAAGCTTTAGGCTATTCAAGGTTCGGTTTCAGTTGGCGGGCCTTAAGTCCGGTGGCGAGGTGTCCCTTGGATACATACCTTAAGACTGTGACCGCATGGCGGCCGGCCCTAGATAGTTTCTAGCCAGTAGACAAGTTACGTGTTCATAAATCCGGAAACTCTGCTTGTAGAAAGTGCCAAAGCTCGCCTGGCCCGAAGTGGGTTGTTAATAGGCTGTACAGCTGGTGAGTTTTCTGCATGTACTTATTAGGGGAACATACCCTCACCTAGACGTACGCACGTACAAGCATCGTATGTAGGTCCCCTCTCGATTGTGTCAGCGCTTTACTATGCTTTGTAATCACATTGCAAGGCGAAGATAAATACCGATATATATATGGTTCCATCATCATCACTGATGATGCGTGCGGCAGGTGTCGGCAAGACAGCGCGTTTCAGGTGCGTGAGTGAGACCGTCATCAATCAGTCAAGCATGATGATCAAACCGCTTTTAAGCCTTATTAGCGCTAAGCAATGCCTCTGCATCCACGGCCACGACCTTCGTTCTTCACGATGGCATGCCGTTGAATCCCAAGATTCTGAGTCAGCACCAGTCAACTCCGTCCATCGCCATGTAATGGTCATGTAACCAGTACCCCAGAATTACCAGTCGCTGACGCGACCTGCCTTACGTTATCGGCGCTTACGCTCCATACGGAAGTTGCAGGGTCGCCTGGCAAGCCCAGACCAGAACCCTCACGGGTTAAACCCTGCACCTCCCATATAAGCGAGCTCTGCTAGGCATCGGGAAGTCTCAGACGAGATCAATCCATCAGGCTCAATACCTGACTGTCCCACTATCAAATCTCTAGTCTCCAGCAGTCTCCCCTCGTGAGCACCTAGTCCCCCCTCAGTCAACTCTCCGACTACTCGTCTACCCTCAACACCGTCCCGGACTCCCCTTCACGTTCCTCTACTAGTGAGTCCCTGTCTAGATATAAGAGTCCTGCCCCCTAGGGCACCTAGGACCTCTTCAGTGGTTTCAGAGCGCCTGGCATCTCGGCATCTCCTGCCTGTTACTAGCTGCCTGGCTGTAGGCCTCGTGCGCATGAATTGCCTCGATTGTTCATTCTGCACATTGATGCTAGCTAGCCTGTCAATCGGTTATAACTTTGCTTGACGTCATCAAACATCCGTCCGCCTACTATCCATCCGCTCGGGCGCATATAAACACAATGAGTCGTGCTGAAGAGGTCCTAGGTGCCCTAGGGGGCAGGACTCTTATATCTAGACAGGGACTCACTAGTAGAGGAACGTGAAGGGGAGTCCGGGACGGTGTTGAGGGTAGACGAGTAGTCGGAGAGTTGACTGAGGGGGGACTAGGTGCTCACGAGGGGAGACTGCTGGAGACTAGAGATTTGATAGTGGGACAGTCAGGTATTGAGCCTGATGGATTGATCTCGTCTGAGACTTCCCGATGCCTAGCAGAGCTCGCTTATATGGGAGGTGCAGGGTTTAACCCGTGAGGGTTCTGGTCTGGGCTTGCCAGGCGACCCTGCAACTTCCGTATGGAGCGTAAGCGCCGATAACGTAAGGCAGGTCGCGTCAGCGACTGGTAATTCTGGGGTACTGGTTACATGACCATTACATACCTCCCCCCTAGGCTGCGTGCCGAGCGCGGTGGAAGGTAAATGTTAGTGAACTGGAACTCGGATTGTTGCAGTATTTAATCAATTAAATGCAAACATGAAATCTGGAGCAAGTTATCTTGGAACTGCTAGAGTACTTGATTGTCCGCTGGAAAAATTAACTCAAGTCTGGATCTAGGTTGAATTATAACGAGAAGTGAAATCTGAGCAGCTTGCCAGGCTGGGCAGTATCGGTTCTCAAAGGAATTCAAGACAAGGTTCAGAAAGAAAGAGAAAAAAAAATCTGACTGGTCTGGTTTAGAGTTAGGTCTCGATCTGGGACTAGGGGTATGGACCTTGAATACTAGACAAGTGCTGGTTACTCAAAAAGGTTTTGAGCGTCAAGGAGTAATTCAGGAGTCAGGTTCTTGAGTGGCTCCCATGAATTGTGAGTGTCATCGTAACCAAGCCATTTGATTAGGACCTGCTTGACTCGCTTTTTGCCGACTCGTCGAATGCGATGTGACAAGAGCGACTCGACCTGGTATAATGGTAAACCATCCACGACTTGAGGCTCGACAGGTACTGGGTTTGAACTGGTACTGGGCTTGAACTGTCGTAAGAGTGACACGTGGAAGACTGGGTGAACTCGAGTGTAATTCTCGGGTAGTTGCAACCTAGCAGCATTGCCACCAGAAGTTAAACTCAGGATTGTCACTGGGCCGATATACTTGGGATGAAGTTTCTTAACTCCGGTCTGGAACTTGAAGTTTCTTGTTGACAGGAGAACTTGGTCACCTGCTTGAAAAGTGTGAGGTGCTCGGAAGCGCGTGTCAGCGTACGACGACTGGCGATCCTGCGCAGCTCGTAATAGTTTCTGAACTTGAACTAGAGTGTCATCCAGGTTACTGAAGACTGAATCAAGAGCTGGAATTTGCTTGTCTGGAATGTCGATTGACAAAGGGGTATACGGGTTGCGTCCACAGTTCAGGTAGAACGGGGTGTGCCTGGTCGTACTGGTCTTGGCATTGTTAATGGACATAGCAACAACTGGTAGGAGTTCTTCCCAAGTGACATGGTTTCCATCAATGAAATGCCTAAGCACTTCTTCGACGACTCGATTCATTCGCTCTGTTTGACCATCTGTTTGGGGGTGGAAAGCAGTTGAAAATCTGGGCTGTACACCAAGGCGGTGACACATGGTCTTCCAGAATGACGAAGTGAATCGAACATCTCTGTCAGAAATGATGTTTCTAGGAAAACCGTGATGCTGGAATACATGTGAGATGAAAACTCGAGCAACATCTTCAGATGTGCTAGATTTCCTGACTGGGGCTAGACAAACAAACTTTGTAAGCTTGTCCACAATGACCATGATGCCATCATGACCACTGGCTGACTGGGGCAAGTCAAACACAAAGTCCATGGTGACAGTGTGCCATCTGGAATCAGGGATTTCTAGTGGCTGGTTTAGACCAAAGGGCCTCTTGTTTGCAGACTTGTTCCTCTGGCATGAGGCACATGATGAGACGTACTTTTGTACATCTGCCTGGATTGAGGGCCACCAAAATTGGCGTTTGATGTGGTCCAGTGTTGTCTTCCAATTGAAATGTCCTGCAAGGGGTGAATCATGGTGATCTCGAATGACTTCTTGTCGAAGTGCTACTGGGATAATGACTAGGCCTGCATGAGACCAGTAGCCATTGCTAAAGGACCATTCTCGAGTTTTACTGGAAAGTTTGAATTCTGGATCAATGCTAGACTCGTTCTTGATTCTTTGCATGAAATCTGGGCATGACTCGTTAACTGTGATTGCAAATAGCATTGCAGCATGGGCAGGTCCTTGGTGTGGCAACCTGGAAAGGGAATCAGCTGGGTTGGTAGCACCTGGTCGGTACTTCACAGTGAACTCGAATCGAGATAGGAACTCGCTCCATCTTGCTTGCCTACGTGACAGGGTGGGCTGCTTGGAGAAAAATGTCAGGGGGTTGTGATCAGTCACAATGTTTAGGCCATTGCTGCCTTCTAGATAGCATCGCCACTCCTTGAGAGCTTTGATAATTCCAAGGAGTTCTTGTTCGCCAGTAGTGTAATTGCGCTCGGCAGGTGAGAACTTGGCAGAGAAGTACGCGACAGGTCGACCTTGTTGCGTAAGCACTGCACCACATCCAGTGATGGAGGCATCTGAAACGAGTTCGTACGATTGGTTTGGATCTGGGTATGCAAGAACTGGAGGCGAAGCTAACGCTTCCTTGATAGCTTGAAAAGCCAACAGAGCGTCAGCTCCTCCTGAGAACTGGACGGTTTTCTTGGTCAAATGGTACAAGGGTGCTGCCAGCCTGGAGAGGTTCGGAATGAATTTGCGAAAGTAATTTGCTAGGCCTAGAAATTGCAAGACACCTGTTGCACTGGTCGGGAATTCCCACTCGGTAAGCGCTCGAATTTTGTCTGGGTCAGCAGCCACACCTTCTTTCGAAAGAATGTGCCCTAGGTACTTGACTTGAGCCTGCAGAAATTTGCACTTGGAAAATTTGACCTGCAGTCCTGATTCTCGTATTTTGTCAAACACTTGTCTTAAATGCTGGAGGTGCTGTTCTGGTGTCTGGGACAGGATCATGATGTCATCAATGTAAATGAGGACGAATGCTAGATCAGCAAAGATTTTATTGACAGTGCTCTGGTATTGACTGGGCGCGTTCGAAAGACCCATTGGCAGGCAACGCCATGCATAATGGCCGAAGGGTGTAGCAAAAGCTGTCTTGGGCTGGTCTTCCTCGGAAATAAGCAGTTGGTGAAAGCCACCTGCCATGTCTAGACAAGAGAAACATGAAGCTCCGCGAGCTGCATCTAGAAGATCATCGATCCTTGGTAGTGGGTAGCGTAGTTTGACAGTTAGTTCGTTCAAGGCTCGGTAATCAAGGCAGAACCTAAGTCCTCCATTTGGTTTCTTGATGAACAAGACTGGGGCTCCATAAGGACTGTTGACAGGGGTGATGATTCCTTTGTCAAGTAGCTCGGCAACCTGTTTCTTGAGTTCTTCAGACTCGGCTGGAGAGAGACGAAAGTTCCTGCGAAAAGGTGGTTTAGCGCCAGCGACCAGATCGATCGTGTGCTCTAGAGGTGGGACTTTCGCTCCGCCAGCTCGAGGGGTTTCTGAAAAAATGTCATCGTACTCGTCGATCAGTGAAGTAATCGCTGTACGCTGGTCTGGGTGCACATGGTTCATGTTTGCTAGTTTTTCTCGACTGGTTTTATGGTCTAGTTCTCCTTCTGGATTTGGTACTGGTTGTAACTCCTCGTCTGGTTCGCTAGCCTGTGGTGTCAATACAGCTAAGAATGCTCGGTGGCGACCAGACTTGAGTAATTTGGCTGCAAGGCCAGCTGGGATTTGATCGGTCTTCGTACGTGTACGGCATGGTCGGGATTCGTCTTCAGCGTCACACTGTCCAGCGTTATTGTCATGGGTCGGATCGGCTGGGCTAGAAGTGGTCTTCACAGCATGAGCAACCTGTACTGCACCTGTGCCACGTAAAACACACGAATTCAAGACCTCATGAACGACCCCGTCAGTGATGGTCATGAGACTAGACTGGTCTGGGCTGTACTGCAAATTACAAGAGTGTGTTTTCATGAAGTCTTCGCCAATGATTAAATCAATGGTATCGAGAAACGCTGGGAGGATGTGAACTGTAGCTTCAAAGTCAGTCCGGCCGAACGTAACAGTGAGACTCGCAGAACCTAGGACAGTACAGTCTCGACCAGCCGCAGTGGCCACTGCTCGATATTTATTTGAACGAATCTGGAGTCCGAGTTTCTTGGCAAGTTTGGCTCCCATGAAACATGAGGATGCCCCCGAATCAAATAGACACTTGAGGTTTTTGCCATGTGCTTGGCCGTGGTAGGTTGCTGCTAGGGGCTGGTCATCACCATCTTGGTGATTTCCATCTTGTTTTACATCCTTGTCTTGGCTGGTATGCAATATCTGGACTCGATCATCAACTTGTATTTTGGCTAGAACTCGACACTGGGCTGTTTCTCTTGTATCAGCTGGGATTACAAAGGCAAGTACTGGGGATGGTTTCATACCCTTATTCATAGCGGTACCAAGCGCTGAACTGGATTCGTATTTCTTGACTAGGAAAGAGTGTTGGAGTAGCGGTTGTAATCCTGCTGCTTGTCTGGAGGAAACTAGAAGACATGAACTGGTGTTGGGTCTGTTGTTCAAATAAAGCCTGGCTTGGCTTCTGGTTTTTGCAACGTAAATCTGGTGTTTGTCTGGAGAGTTGGAGTGAATGACTGGAAGCGTGCAGGTACAATTCAAATGTTCGTTACAAATCACTCGGTCGTACGTCAGGAAGCTAGAGTTCATCAAGTCAGACACGTGATTCTCAACTGCAGTGCACACATGACATCTAGAGACAGGAGGGGGACCCGGGAATACCTCCTGCAAAAATTCCTACTGGGAAGGAGGCTTGTTTTCCTTCTTCTCAGGGCAGTTCTTGGCTTGGTGGCAACCTGCCCGGCAGTACCAGCACAGGTTATACTCGTTCAATGATTGCTTCGCAGCGATGCTCAGTGCACCCACGTACTTGTAGTACGGGCAGGACTCGAATGGGGTCTTGAAGTTTTTGGCCTCTTTCCCGGAGCTGGTCTGGGCGCTGGGCTCGATCTTCCTCTTCGGAACGGACTCGGTGTGTGCCAGCCGAGCGCGTCACGGCTGCTGGAAGTCCTGTGTTTTGGCAGGGTACTCGGGTTTGTGCACTGGTCTGGTATCTGTGCGGTAGCTGGGTCTGGTCACTGGGGTGTAACTGGATCTTGATACTGGTACGAAACAGGCACGTGCACTGGTCATTCGCAGGTCCTCGACATATGCGAATTTCATGAGGTTTGGCAGGGATTGCCAGGTATTTCCATCCTTGTCTAGAATGCAGCGTTGTTTCAGGGATGGATCCATGCCTGATAGGTAATGGACGCACAAGGTTGCTTGAGATTCGTCGGGCAAGAGTCTGGTCACGTTCAGGAATTGCTGGGAGTACTGGGAGGCTGACTGGGAACCCTGGGTGATCATACGACCGACTAGTTGTTCGCGGGCAATGTCAACTGCTGAACGTACCTCGCCGGACACGAAGTTTGTGAGGGCCAGGATGAACTCGTTTTGCTCGAACAGCATGTGGGACTCGATGTAGTTCATTAAGAACTCCTTGACCTCGGGATCGTCGATAAAGACAGACATGTCCTCGGGGTAGCGGTGACCGTTCTCGAGCAGCCAGCGCCTGAGCTCCTCGAAGCTCATCGCGATTAATCTCGGCTTGTTCTTGCACTGTTGGAAGAACGGCTTGTTCATCCGGCCTGGTGCAGGCAAGGCTGGGGGACGACGACGATAGTCAGTCTCGCGTCTGACAGGTACTGGGATTTGAACTTGGGTGGGTACACTGGTAACAGGATTCCCGACAAGACGAACGGTAGGAGTAACAACAGGCTGGGCTGGGACAGCAGTTGAATCTAGTCTGGTTAAGAGTGACTGCAAGAGTTGCAATTCACCTTGCTTGAGTTGTTTCTTGAATTGCTCGAACATATCGTCCTGCATGTAGGACGAGGTATGCTGGGCCGGTAGAGGGTCCGTGCTGCAGCCAGCGACGCAAGGTGTGATCAAGACTCGAGGGTTGGCCACCGCTGCGTATGTTGCAGGTGCCACGGAAGCCACAGCGATGGGCTGGAGAGCTGGTCTCGGTGCAGCTACCGCAATTGGGACAGGGGCTTGTGCTGGTGCTGGTACTGGTGCTGGTACTGGTGCTGGTACTGGTGCTGGTGCTGGTGCTGGTGCTGGTGTTGGTGCTGCAGCGACCATGTCGGGAACGACAATGGCGGGAAGCTGGGCAGGAGCTGGGTTGTCGACTTGAAGGTTGTTCACTGCGCGTTTGGATTTGTTTCGTTTAGCGACCATTAGATTGTGAATTACTGTGAAAGTTCAGCAATCAGGAAGCTTATGACTGGTCTGGACTGGAGTGTACGGAATTCAAACCGTCGGAGTCGAACAACTCAAGTTACGACACTTACTAGACTCAGTCAACGCAACAAGTGCGTGCCTGGGACTCGGGACAAGGGCTGGAAATCCGTCGGCTCCGCCGAGCTTGTCAGACCAATAGTAGATACTGTCGAGTTGCTCTGGGGTTGGCCCTGATCCGGACACTGGACTGGGGTCGGTACTGGAATTCGAATAGTTTTAACCCTGACAGGTCTAAGGGACGCGACTGCCCAGCGCGCGTGTCTCAAAACTCTTTCGAGCCGACGGCAGGGTTCTGTCAATGAAACTGCGACAGGATCGAACCGATAAGGCTCTGGAACCACTGAAGAGGTCCTAGGTGCCCTAGGGGGCAGGACTCTTATATCTAGACAGGGACTCACTAGTAGAGGAACGTGAAGGGGAGTCCGGGACGGTGTTGAGGGTAGACGAGTAGTCGGAGAGTTGACTGAGGGGGGACTAGGTGCTCACGAGGGGAGACTGCTGGAGACTAGAGATTTGATAGTGGGACAGTCAGGTATTGAGCCTGATGGATTGATCTCGTCTGAGACTTCCCGATGCCTAGCAGAGCTCGCTTATATGGGAGGTGCAGGGTTTAACCCGTGAGGGTTCTGGTCTGGGCTTGCCAGGCGACCCTGCAACTTCCGTATGGAGCGTAAGCGCCGATAACGTAAGGCAGGTCGCGTCAGCGACTGGTAATTCTGGGGTACTGGTTACATGACCATTACACGTGCTTTACTGATTACGGTATCGACGCCCTCTTCTAACATGTGTCCATGCATCCCGCCCTTGAGTTGACTTTTTTCTTACCGATGTCCAACCGACCTGCTGCATCATGCCATTCAGACTGAGTCTCAGACCGACTCATGTCAGTCGCTCGGTGGTCTGCATCACCAATGCAATGCATGGTGACGTCGTCCCCAAATCATGCCTGGACACTGCTGCATGAGCACCTTGAAAATGTCGTGGAGTCCATTGTTTAAAATTGGACTGCTCTGTCCATCCCCAATCGACCAAAAGTTTGCGATCGATGGATGGATGGATGGGGCAATCCAAGGTTGATTGAAACACTGAACTCCACGACTGACATATCCAAGCTACTCAATTTTTGCTCCACCTCATTACTCGCACCTGGTATAGCTTCTCCCAGTTGCTCCTCATTGTTCCATCTGCTGTCTATACAGTCACTCCTTCCGTCATTTCCTTGATTTGTCCCCGTGCTCCTGTGAATTGATGCGTAGGCATCATGCTCTGCAGCGCCGTCGAGGCAAGTCCGAGTTCGGCAGAGATATAATACTGGTGAGATAACCCTTTTCGCGTGGTTCCCGGTGGCATGAAAAGATAGGGGAGGTTATTTAGGCTACCAAATACAGCAGATGATTAAAATATGTCACTGTGCGAGATCTGGCTTCTCTGCTCGTCAGACTGCCAGCGCTGACGAGAAAGGTTGCGGAATACCGGAAGTATGACTGGTTTCACACCACTGTCGTTGTAGGATCGGTGGACTGAGTGGTCTGGGATGGATCCAGTCAACCTCGGCTGCAGAGAAAATGGATCAAAAATCTTGAGAGCATGCATCATGTCTGCTTCTCATGCATCAAAAATCATCCACTCCACTCAGTCAACCCTCATCTCACCCATCAATCAATGTATGGACATTTGAATATGTTGACCTGGCTGCCTGTATTCGGTTCCCACCTCTCATCGCTCACTGTCAATGAGTTGGAGTGGACGCTGCTAGCCTATCAGCAGTTAAAAAACGATTTAATTGGATCCTAGCTCTCTACTTGGATATACCCATCCAGCTGAGAGCCTGAGAGGATCCTTGAAGTATGGCTGTATATCCTGCTGACTGTATGTGAGGTAGGTTACCGGTAGGTGCGTGGGTCTAGTGGGTCCGTCAGTAGGGTCAGTGACCCTGGTAATGACCCACTGCGGCAGCCTCTTTGAAAGCAGCATCGATGACTTTGGCGTGACAATGTGACACCCCCTTTCACTCCCGTACTCAACTGAGAGACTAGCTAGACTAGCTCGTGCCTCCTCCTAGTCAGGACATGCCTATGATGCCATTGGACCGACAAACCTTGTCCCTTGTCTCCTACTAAATCATAAACTTCTTGTGGTGCTACTCCTATGTTGCAGGTCCCCTACAGCTCTCAGAGCTTAGACGGGCGAATGCCACGCTGCGAATCCAGCGCAGCAAGGCCCTTGTCCAGGCTGAGGTGGCAGAGGCTGCACTGGATGGAGTCCGGGATTCCCTCACCCAGACAGGCGACAAGCTTGCTGCCCAGAGGCGGGCTAATTGGAAGCTGCGAGAGAGGGAAGAGGAGTCGAGAGTGGAGGCCGTGCTGAGGCCCCACGCTGCGGTAAATCAGGTGCCAACCAGCGAAATAATGGCAGCAATAGCAGCTGGAGACGTGACGGGGATTGCTGAAGGCGGCAACGGAGGGATCGTCCGGGTGATGCTCAAGGGGCGTGCATACATGTTGAAGTTTGCTCTGGTGAGTGGCTTATTACTGATGATATTCGCAATGCAATGAACCTGGCAGTGAACCCTGCAGTGAACCCTGCAGTGAACCCTGCTGTGAACCATGCATGTAGTGAACCATGCAGCGAACCATGCTATGAACCCTGCTGTGAACCATACAAAGAACCCTGCTGTTAACCCTGCTACCATGCGGAGGGGCCGGGCTGGCTGCCTTGACGAATAGCAACAGAATAATGAGGCTGTGGTGAAGTTGCAGCGAGTCTCACGAACAATGGCATGGTATTTAAGCCTTACCCCTTTTCCCTGTCCTTCCCTCGCTGCTTGCTTGTGCGCAGACCGGCTTTGAGCATCTGATCGAGAACGAGATGTCCATTCTGCTGCATGCCCGCGGAGCCGGAAGGGACAGAGACGACTTTGTGTTGGCGGTCCAAGCAGTGGTCGTCAATGACGTCGAAGGCGAGCCGCCAGTTATCATGGGCTACCTCATGGAGGTGATGGAAGGCACCTTGGGCGACTTCGTCCACGATCCAAGGTGCGGGCCGCTGGAATGCATGCGGCTCATTCGTAAGGCCGTCACGTCTATCAAGGAGTTCCAAGACAGCGGATACATTCACCTCGACATAAAGATGCAAAACCTGCTGGTCCGTTCGATCTGTGCAGCAGACGGGACAATGGACGACGAGGTGGTGAAGGTGAGTGCACAGGGTAAAAGGGCAAACAGCTAGTGCCAGTGAGTGGGGACGTTTGCACAGGGCAACTAAAAGGGCAACCTAGGCAGCCAACTACTACCAGTGACTGGGGACCTTTGCACAGGGCAAAAGGGCAACCTAGGCAATCAAGTACTGCCAGTGAGGGGGGACCTTTGCACAGGGCAAAAGGGCAACCTAGGCAACCAACTGGGAGCATGCACTTCATTAAAATTGCTTTTGTGTATCACAATGTGAGTTTTAGCCGGATGCGACGCACCTTGAGGATAAATGAGAAGCGTAATCAATATTTGGTTGTATTCACATCCACTTTATGCCTATGTCTTAGAAATGATTGAATTAGCAAACACAAAAGAAATAAAATAAAATGATAATAAAACGGTACGCAGGCAGGTGGGTGGATAAAGGAAGCCGCCCATGAGGCCAAAGCATGAGAATTGCCTGGATTTACTGGCAAAAAACAGAAAATCAGAAATCCACAATTTGAAATATGGAAATTCCATTTGGGATCAAAGGAACAATTTTGTTTGCACCTCTCTGACCATTGGACAGACATCTGTCAGTTTGTCATGATCACCTCACACCCCTCCCTTAAAGACATATCCTTAGACCCTTAATAATCATAAAACCCTTCCCCTTCACCTTCCAGGTTGCTGACACTGGGCTTTCCAGGCTCGCTGACCCGGACGGAACCACACCCAGCCCAGCGTATGGGACCATCACTACCTCGGCACCCGAGACCTTCATCGAGGATGGACTGGTGAGCCGATATTCCAGCACCCAGGCTCAATTGTTTGAAAGAAAGAAAGAATGCCTTGATAATGATATAATGATATAGCAAGTGTACCAGTAGAAAGAAAGAAAAATGCCCTGATTATGAAATGATGATATAGCAAGTGTACCACCAGTATGCTCATTGGTTAAGACAAGCAACTTCATGGCAAGCTTGAAAGCCTGATTCTAATAAAACTGACAGCTGTCTCTGTCAGCGCCTGCAAACTCCGGCCAAGTCATCTGAAAATCAAATAATCTCATGTCAAATCAGTCATCATGTATTTTATACGATACGCCCTTGTTCATGCAGGTGTCAGCGTTTGCCGATGTTTTGTCTATTGGACGCACCATCGCCGCCATCGTTAACGGCCAGGAGATGCCATTCACTGACATTGAATCAGCGTACATGGCAGCAGATCCCAGCCTGTCAGCCGACGAGGCGTGGGAGCGGATCGAGGACGAGATTAAAAGAGGAGTGGCACCCCCCCTGAACATGGACCAGACAAGGCTGGCTCGATTCGGTCCCCGGGCGGCCAGCGACATCACCGACCTTGTCAACCACTGCAACGAGACAGAGGCCAGCCACCGGCCCACCATGTCTGAGGTTGAGAGTATCCTCCTGAACATCGTGGCCTACATGACGGTCGAGCAGAACGCAGCAGCGGCTGCTTCCAGCACCTCGGCTTCCCGCATGGTGCCTTTGCCTTTAAGCTGTGCCCCAGCCGGAACCATGCGTCACCATGCCTCTGCCCCTCCCAGCTGGGCACCTGCTGCGGCCTCAGCTCTCGGCGACTCTGCACCTGCCAGCAGCGTCTCTGCTGAGGCCTCAGCTCTCGGCGCCTCTGCTCCTGCCAGCTGGGCCCCTGCTGAGGCCTCAGATCTCGGCGTTTCTGCTCCTGCCACCTGTGCCCCTGCTGCAGCCTCAGCTCTCGGCGTTTCTGCTCCTGCAAGCTGGGCCCCTGCTGCAGCCTCAGCTCTCAGCAATTCTGCTCCTGCCACCTGTGCCCCTGCTGCGGCCTCAGCTCTCGGCGTTTCTGCTCCTGCAAGCTGGGCACCTGCTGCGGCCTCAGCTCTCAGCGATTCTGCTCCTGCCAGCTGGGCCTCTGCTGCGGCCTCAGCTCTCGGCGCCTCTGCTCCTGCCAGCTGGGCACCTGCTGAGGCCTCAGCTCTCTGCACCTCTGCTCCTGCCAGCTGGGCACCTGCTGAGGCCTCAACTCACGGCACCTCTGCTCCTACCCGCTGGGCACCTGCTGAGGCCTCAACTCACGGCACCTCTGCTCCTGCCAGCTGGGCACCTGCTGAGGCCTCAGCTCTCAGCACCTCTGCTCCTGCTAGCTGGGCACCTGCTGAGGCCTCAGCTCTCTGCGGCTCTGCTGCTGCCAGCTGGGCACCTCCTGCGGCTACAGCTCTCGGCACTTCTGCTCCTGCCAGCTGGGCACCTGCTGAGGCCTCAGCTCTCGGCATTTCTGCCCCTGCCAGCTGGGCACCTGCTGAGGCCTCAACTCTCAGCACATTGGCTCCTGCCAGCTTGGCACCTGCTGAGGCCTCAGCTCTCAGCACATTTGCTCCTGCCAGCTGGGCACCTGCTGCGGCCTCAGCTCTCGGCACTTCTGCTCCTGCCAGCTGGGCACCTGCTGAAGCCTCAGCTCTCGGCACTTCTGCTCCTGCCAGCTGGGCACCTGCTGAGGCCTCAACTCACGGCACCTCTGCTCCTACCCGCTGGGCACCTGCTGAGGCCTCAGCTCACAGCACCTCTGCTCCTGCCACCAGGGCCCCTGCTGAGGCCTCAGCTCTCAGCACCTCTGCTCCTGCCAGCTGGGCCCCTGCTGAGGCCTCAGCTCGCGGCGACTCTGCTCCTGCCAGCTGGGCACCTGCTGAGGCCTCAGCTCTCGGCTTTTCTGCCCCTGCCAGCTGGGCACCTGCTGAGACCTCAACTCACGGCACCTCTGCTCCTGCCAGCTTGGCACCTGCTGAGGCCTCAGCTCTCAGCATATTTGCTCCTGCCAGCTGGGCACCTGCTGCGGCCTCAGCTCTCGGCACCTCTGCTCCTGCCAGCTGGGCACCTGCTGAGGCCTCAGCTCTTGGCACTTCTGCTGCTGCTAGCTGGGCACCTGTTGAGGCCTCAACTCACGGCACCTCTGCTCCTGCCACCAGCCTGGCACCTGCTGAGGCCTCAGCTCTCGGCACCTATGCTCCTGCCAGCTGGGCACCTGCTGAGGCCACAGCTCTCGGCACCTCTGCTCCTGCCAGCTGGGCACCTACTGAGGCCTCAGCTCTCGGCACCTCTGCTCCTGCCAGCTGGGCACCTGCTGATGCCTCAACTCACGGCACCTCTGCTCTCACCAGCTGGGCACCTGCTGAGGCCTCAGCTCTCAGCACATCTTCTCCTGCCAGCTTGGCACCTGCTGAGGCCTCAGCTCTCGGCACCTCTGCTCCTGTCAGCTGGGCACCTGCTGAGGCCTCAACTCACGGCACCTCTGCTCCTGCCAGCTGGGTACCTGCTGAGGCCTTAGCTCACAGCACCTCTGCTCCTGCCAGCTGGGCACCTGCTGAGGCCACAGCTCTCGGCACCTCTGCTCCTGCCAGCTGGGCACCTGCTGAGGCATCAGCTCACGACACCTCTGCTCCTGCTAGCTGGGCACCTGCTGAGGCCTCAGCTCTCGGCACATCTTCTCCTGCCAGCTGGGCACCTGCTGAGGCCTCAGCTCTCGGCACCTCTGCTCCTGCCAGCTGGGCACCTGCTGAGGCCTCAGCTCTCGGCACCTCTGCTCTTGCCAGCTGGGCACCTACTGAGGCCTCAGCTCTCGGCACCTCTGCTCCTGCTAGCTGGGCACCTGCTGAGGCTTCAGCTCTCTGCGACTCTGCTGCTGCTAGCTGGGCACCTGCTGATGCCTCAGCTCTCGGCACCTCTGCTCCTGCCAGCTGGGCACCTGCTGAGGCATCAGCTCACGACACCTCTGCTCCTGCTAGCTGGGCACCTGCTGAGGCCTCAGCTCTCGGCACATCTTCTCCTGCCAGCTGGGCACCTGCTGAGGCCTCAGCTCTCGGCACCTCTGCTCCTGCCAGCTGGGCACCTGCTGAGGCCTCAGCTCTCGGCACCTCTGCTCCTGCCAGCTGGGCACCTACTGAGGCCTCAGCTCTCGGCACCTCTGCTCCTGCTAGCTGGGCACCTGCTGAGGCTTCAGCTCGCGGCGACTCTGCTCCTGCCAGCTGGGCACCTGCTGAGGCCTCAGCTCTCGGCTTTTCTGCCCCTGCCAGCTGGGCACCTGCTGAGACCTCAACTCACGGCACCTCTGCTCCTGCCAGCTTGGCACCTGCTGAGGCCTCAGCTCTCAGCATATTTGCTCCTGCCAGCTGGGCACCTGCTGCGGCCTCAGCTCTCGGCACCTCTGCTCCTGCCAGCTGGGCACCTGCTGAGGCCTCAGCTCTTGGCACTTCTGCTGCTGCTAGCTGGGCACCTGTTGAGGCCTCAACTCACGGCACCTCTGCTCCTGCCACCAGCCTGGCACCTGCTGAGGCCTCAGCTCTCGGCACCTATGCTCCTGCCAGCTGGGCACCTGCTGAGGCCACAGCTCTCGGCACCTCTGCTCCTGCCAGCTGGGCACCTACTGAGGCCTCAGCTCTCGGCACCTCTGCTCCTGCCAGCTGGGCACCTGCTGATGCCTCAACTCACGGCACCTCTGCTCCTACCCGCTGGGCACCTGCTGAGGCCTCAACTCACGGCACCTCTGCTCCTGCCAGCTGGGCACCTGCTGAGGCCTCAGCTCTCAGCACCTCTGCTCCTGCTAGCTGGGCACCTGCTGAGGCTTCAGCTCTCTGCGGCTCTGCTGCTGCCAGCTGGGCACCTCCTGCGGCTACAGCTCTCGGCACTTCTGCTCCTGCCAGCTGGGCACCTGCTGAGGCCTCAGCTCTCGGCATTTCTGCCCCTGCCAGCTGGGCACCTGCTGAGGCCTCAACTCTCAGCACATTGGCTCCTGCCAGCTTGGCACCTACTGAGGCCTCAGCTCTCAGCACATTTGCTCCTGCCAGCTGGGCACCTGCTGCGGCCTCAGCTCTCGGCACTTCTGCTCCTGCCAGCTGGGCACCTGCTGAAGCCTCAGCTCTCGGCACTTCTGCTCCTGCCAGCTGGGCACCTGCTGAGGCCTCAACTCACGGCACCTCTGCTCCTACCCGCTGGGCACCTGCTGAGGCCTCAGCTCACAGCACCTCTGCTCCTGCCACCAGGGCCCCTGCTGAGGCCTCAGCTCTCAGCACCTCTGCTCCTGCCAGCTGGGCCCCTGCTGAGGCCTCAGCTCGCGGCGACTCTGCTCCTGCCAGCTGGGCACCTGCTGAGGCCTCAGCTCTCGGCTTTTCTGCCCCTGCCAGCTGGGCACCTGCTGAGACCTCAACTCACGGCACCTCTGCTCCTGCCAGCTTGGCACCTGCTGAGGCCTCAGCTCTCAGCATATTTGCTCCTGCCAGCTGGGCACCTGCTGCGGCCTCAGCTCTCGGCACCTCTGCTCCTGCCAGCTGGGCACCTGCTGAGGCCTCAGCTCTTGGCACTTCTGCTGCTGCTAGCTGGGCACCTGTTGAGGCCTCAACTCACGGCACCTCTGCTCCTGCCACCAGCCTGGCACCTGCTGAGGCCTCAGCTCTCGGCACCTATGCTCCTGCCAGCTGGGCACCTGCTGAGGCCACAGCTCTCGGCACCTCTGCTCCTGCCAGCTGGGCACCTACTGAGGCCTCAGCTCTCGGCACCTCTGCTCCTGCCAGCTGGGCACCTGCTGATGCCTCAACTCACGGCACCTCTGCTCTCACCAGCTGGGCACCTGCTGAGGCCTCAGCTCTCAGCACATCTTCTCCTGCCAGCTTGGCACCTGCTGAGGCCTCAGCTCTCGGCACCTCTGCTCCTGTCAGCTGGGCACCTGCTGAGGCCTCAACTCACGGCACCTCTGCTCCTGCCAGCTGGGTACCTGCTGAGGCCTTAGCTCACAGCACCTCTGCTCCTGCCAGCTGGGCACCTGCTGAGGCCACAGCTCTCGGCACCTCTGCTCCTGCCAGCTGGGCACCTGCTGAGGCATCAGCTCACGACACCTCTGCTCCTGCTAGCTGGGCACCTGCTGAGGCCTCAGCTCTCGGCACATCTTCTCCTGCCAGCTGGGCACCTGCTGAGGCCTCAGCTCTCGGCACCTCTGCTCCTGCCAGCTGGGCACCTGCTGAGGCCTCAGCTCTCGGCACCTCTGCTCTTGCCAGCTGGGCACCTACTGAGGCCTCAGCTCTCGGCACCTCTGCTCCTGCTAGCTGGGCACCTGCTGAGGCTTCAGCTCTCTGCGACTCTGCTGCTGCTAGCTGGGCACCTGCTGATGCCTCAGCTCTCGGCACCTCTGCTCCTGCCAGCTGGGCACCTGCTGAGGCATCAGCTCACGACACCTCTGCTCCTGCTAGCTGGGCACCTGCTGAGGCCTCAGCTCTCGGCACATCTTCTCCTGCCAGCTGGGCACCTGCTGAGGCCTCAGCTCTCGGCACCTCTGCTCCTGCCAGCTGGGCACCTGCTGAGGCCTCAGCTCTCGGCACCTCTGCTCTTGCCAGCTGGGCACCTACTGAGGCCTCAGCTCTCGGCACCTCTGCTCCTGCTAGCTGGGCACCTGCTGAGGCTTCAGCTCGCGGCGACTCTGCTCCTGCCAGCTGGGCACCTGCTGAGGCCTCAGCTCTCGGCTTTTCTGCCCCTGCCAGCTGGGCACCTGCTGAGACCTCAACTCACGGCACCTCTGCTCCTGCCAGCTTGGCACCTGCTGAGGCCTCAGCTCTCAGCATATTTGCTCCTGCCAGCTGGGCACCTGCTGCGGCCTCAGCTCTCGGCACCTCTGCTCCTGCCAGCTGGGCACCTGCTGAGGCCTCAGCTCTTGGCACTTCTGCTGCTGCTAGCTGGGCACCTGTTGAGGCCTCAACTCACGGCACCTCTGCTCCTGCCACCAGCCTGGCACCTGCTGAGGCCTCAGCTCTCGGCACCTATGCTCCTGCCAGCTGGGCACCTGCTGAGGCCACAGCTCTCGGCACCTCTGCTCCTGCCAGCTGGGCACCTACTGAGGCCTCAGCTCTCGGCACCTCTGCTCCTGCCAGCTGGGCACCTGCTGATGCCTCAACTCACGGCACCTCTGCTCTCACCAGCTGGGCACCTGCTGAGGCCTCAGCTCTCAGCACATCTTCTCCTGCCAGCTTGGCACCTGCTGAGGCCTCAGCTCTCGGCACCTCTGCTCCTGTCAGCTGGGCACCTGCTGAGGCCTCAACTCACGGCACCTCTGCTCCTGCCAGCTGGGTACCTGCTGAGGCCTTAGCTCACAGCACCTCTGCTCCTGCCAGCTGGGCACCTGCTGAGGCCACAGCTCTCGGCACCTCTGCTCCTGCCAGCTGGGCACCTGCTGAGGCATCAGCTCACGACACCTCTGCTCCTGCTAGCTGGGCACCTGCTGAGGCCTCAGCTCTCGGCACATCTTCTCCTGCCAGCTGGGCACCTGCTGAGGCCTCAGCTCTCGGCACCTCTGCTCCTGCCAGCTGGGCACCTGCTGAGGCCTCAGCTCTCGGCACCTCTGCTCTTGCCAGCTGGGCACCTACTGAGGCCTCAGCTCTCGGCACCTCTGCTCCTGCTAGCTGGGCACCTGCTGAGGCTTCAGCTCTCTGCGACTCTGCTGCTGCTAGCTGGGCACCTGCTGATGCCTCAGCTCTCGGCACCTCTGCTCCTGCCAGCTGGGCACCTGCTGAGGCATCAGCTCACGACACCTCTGCTCCTGCTAGCTGGGCACCTGCTGAGGCCTCAGCTCTCGGCACATCTTCTCCTGCCAGCTGGGCACCTGCTGAGGCCTCAGCTCTCGGCACCTCTGCTCCTGCCAGCTGGGCACCTGCTGAGGCCTCAGCTCTCGGCACCTCTGCTCTTGCCAGCTGGGCACCTACTGAGGCCTCAGCTCTCGGCACCTCTGCTCCTGCTAGCTGGGCACCTGCTGAGGCTTCAGCTCTCTGCGACTCTCCTGCTGCTAGCTGGGCACCTGCTGATGCCTCAGCTCTCGGCACCTCTGCTCCCGCCAGCTGGGCACCTGCTGCGGCCTCAGCTCACGGCACCTCTGCTCCTGCCAGCTGGGCACCTGCTGAGGCCTCAGCTCTCAGCACATTTGCTCCTGCCAGCTGGGCACCTGCTGAGGCCTCAACTCACGGCACCTCTGCTCCCGCCAGCTGGGCACCTGCTGAGGCTTCAGCTCTCTGCGACTCTGCTGCTGCTAGCTGGGCACCTGCTGATGCCTCAGCTCTCGGCACCTCTGCTCCTGCCAGCTGGGCACCTGCTGAGGCCTCAACTCACGGCACCTCTGCTCCTGCCAGCTGGGCACCTGCTGAGGCCTCAGCTCTCGGCACCTCTGCTCCTGCTAGCTGGGCACCTGCTGAGGCTTCAGCTCTCTGCGGCTCTGCTGCTGCTAGCTGGGTGATTGCTGGTACTGAAACTCAGACAGCGGACGGGTGGGAATGGCTCATAGGTGAGTCAGTTAATGTAAAATAATATTTCTGTCAGACACAGAATATGTGTATTTCATTATATCGGTGGTTTCTGGGCGGGTGTGAATCCTGTTATATTATTGAGGCGAGGATGAAGGGCTGGAATTTGCTTGTGGACAAGTACCCAAAACCCTGAATCCTAAATTTTCAGAACTTCTCCTTAACCCTGAAACCAACATTCTACAAGTTCCCCTTAACCCTTAACTAAAATATTTACAAGCCCCCCTACACCTTTTATCACAAATGTTCACCAGCTACTCCATTTTTTATTTTTCACACGCGCCCCCAAACCCTGCACTCTAGATTGTCACAATCTCCGTTTAAGCTGAACCCTAAATTTCCACAAGCTCCCCTAAACCCCAACATGTAAATTAAGGCATGCCCTTTACATAATGCAATCTTGTCCCTTCAAACACTTTAGACAGTGCGAAGCTCTGGCTAGGCATGTCCATGATTCAATTATGGCAGTAGCTAATATCCAGTGGCTATGGCGTCCTAACGCAGCCCAAAGCAGAACGGGGCGCTGGTCATGTGTCTGCCTCTCTGGTGTGCAGCCTCATGGACCAGCTTTGCTGCCTCAGGCTGCTTTGTGTGTGTATGGGCGTGACCCTAACAGCAGGCGCCTCGGTCAATAACTGATGATGAGTCTTCTCCTAGGATCACCTGCTGTGTCACTCTCTATGTTGGGTTCTGGGCTTAGGGTTGCTGGCCTAATACTGACTCCTGACACGTGTTCATGCTGCATTTCCTCAGGCGCCTGCTCTACCAAACATCGTACTCCCTGCCCATCTGAGATCATGGAGGCTGCTGGTGAGAGGAGGGGGGGGCTGTAGACATATATAATGCCGGGCAGAGGGATGTGGACAGCACTATTCATACAAGTTTGGGCCAGACCATCTTCAGGGGTCTCCGGGTGGCCATTTCTGGCCAATGGGGACCAAACCTTACTTGAATGACCTGCCTCCAGTTGTTCAAGCATTAGGGCTGGCTGAACCTTGCCTCACAGTGCCTTGCCTTTGAGTGTCAGAACGGTTGCCGCACATCTTATGACTCCTGAGTGCTGAAATGTGATGAAACTAACTTGCTGTTTGTCACCGCTGGTGTAACTTGCGGCAATAAGGAGCCCGGTTGGTTGCATAACCTAGGATATGTCCAGTAACTGATATCAGTTAAGAACTCATTTGTTCTGCCGTTCCACCCGCCGTAGGAGGTTTCTGTGCGGCATATCCTGCCACACTGCCTAGCGGTGCCAACTCAAGCCTTCCAGGAGGCAGCAGCCACTGCCTTGCATCGCAGTTCAGAGCTGGTGGCGGCAGCTGCCTGGCCTGTGTGGCTGGGTGGTGTGACTGTGGCGAAAGTGGCAGCCAGCCCTTCACCAATGACATGGATGGCGGCAGCTGCCTGGCCTGTGTGGCTGGGTGGTGTGACTGTGGCGGAAGTGGCAGCCAGGCCTTCACCAAGGACATGGATGGAGGGATGAGAGGTGTGTGCCATATGACTGACCCATCACATTGTGTCTGCGGCCGATTAAGGCTCTGTTCCTGGCCATGCTTGCTTGTTGTGTTCGTGTGGTGTGGCCCGGTAAGGCCCATGGGGGAGTCAATTGATTTATAAAATAAGTACTGGTTATATCACAGAATATGTGTTCTTCCATTTGCCGGTAGGTACCGGTAGTGTGGATCCTGTTCTATATGTGAGACACAGATTCAGGGATCAAAGATGCACGTGCTTGTGGCAGTAAATAGTACCCAGCTGTTGTGAAGTCTTAATCTGGCCCTAAGCAGAACTGGGTGTTGGTCATGTGTCTGTTGAGCAGTCTGGACCAGCCTCGCCATCTCAGGCTGCTTTGCATGTGATCTGGGCGTGGCACTAAGAGCAGGCACATCGGTTCATGACTGAGGAAACATCTCCTCTGAGGAGTCTTTACTGTGTCGGTCTCCATGTTTGGATCCAGGCTGAGGTTGGGTGGCCTGGTACTGACTGATAAATTGTTCATGTTGCATGCAGGGGCCTCAGGCGCTGAATCTACCACGCCCCGTACTCCCTCCCAATCTGGGGCAATGACAGATGCTGGTGAGAGGTGGGGGGGCTGTAGGCGTAATACGGGAGAGAGGGCGTGGAAAGCAGTGTGTATGTTAGTATGGGTCAGGCCATGTTCAGGGAGGTTGGCCAATGGGGACCAAACCTTGATTGGCCTACTGCAAATTGCCCAGACATTAGGACTGGCTTCACCTTGCCCCCACAGCAGATATCCGTTATGTAGGTGAAGTGTAGCTGAAGTGCACTGACCTATACTGTGGTGGACAGGTGATGATGAAGCCTTGCCTTTGAGTGCCATAGTCAGCGCACACCTCCTGAATCACTGAGGACTGAAATGTAATTTAAATAAGTTGTTTGATACTGCTATACAGTGGTGGTTGCAGTGTGACACCATCTCACTGACCCCCACATTGGAGACGCAGCCAATTAAGGTTCGGCTCATGACTGCAACTGAAATTACCATGCTGCTGCTGTCATGCTGCAGGACACCTCTTGGTCGCAGAGCTCAGAAAGGAAATCTCCTTGCTGAGGGATCGGCACACCAAGACCCTGGTTCAGGCGGAGGATGCTGAGGCAGCACTGAGTAGAGCTCAGCATCTTCTCACCCAGGAGGGCGATGCGCTTGCTGCGGCGAGGCAGTCCATTGAGAGTTTTCGACAGAGGGAGGCAGAGTCGAACCTGGAAGCTGTGTTGAGGCCGCATGCTGCAATGAGATATTTCCCAGTCAGCGCCATCTTCGCAGCTGAAGCGGCTGGAGACGTGGTGTCCATTGCAACAAGTGGCCATGCAGGGGTCCTCCGGGTGATTCTCGACGGGGATGCGTATATGCTGAAGATAGCTCTGGTGAGTGGCCCACTGACGATATTAGTGATGAACCACAATGAATAATGGAGCAGTGAACCCTGCAGCAGGGGACGGGGCGGGTTGCCTTGACGGACACTATCCTCCTTAGTCACCCCATGGGCCATGTGCTTTAAAGCGATAGATACAATCGTTTTATGGGCATACAAAATAGTATCCCTCAGTCCCTGCCATGCCTGTACTCGAATCCTGGCTGAGATAAGGCAATGCACTTCTCTCAATGCGTGTAATGGGTAGCTCCATATCCCCAGGCCTCTCTGTCCCCAGGCCGACTCATGAAGAATTGATTGTGTACATGGATTGATAGCCGTAGAATAACAAGGCTGCGGTTATCTTACAGTGCGCCGTGCAATAATTACATGGCTTGGGTGTTTCAGTTGAGACTCGCGGTCCTCATGCACCGCACCTACCCTCCCCCCGGCTGTTGCTATGGAGCCAGTATCGAAGCCTCACCCTCCCTCCCTGTCTTTCCCTGCTTGCTTGTGTGCAGGCCGGTCATGAGCATCTGATCCAGCATGAGATCTCTAAGCTGCTGCACGCCCGCGGAGCCAGAGGGGCCAGAGGCGCCTTCGTGGTGGCGATCCAAGGCGTGGTGTATGATGATGATGCTGGCCTGCCTGGACCTGATTCCCCAATCTTGGGATATCTTATGGAGATCATGGACGGAAGCCTCGAAGACTTCGTCCACGATCCAACGTGCGGGACGCTGGAATGCATGCGGTTGCTCTGCAAGGCTGTCACGGCCCTCAGGGAGTACAACGAGAGCGGCTACCTGCACCTGGACGTCAAGATGCAAAACTTCCTGGTCCGCTTGGTGCTCGCAGCAGATGGGACATTGGTCGAGGAGGTCGTGAAGGTGATTGAACCTAGACAGCAAAGTGGGGAGCACTTCATCCAAATTGTTTCTGTCCATTTCAAAGCGCGTTCCAGCTGGATCTTGCCAGGCCCCCCTAGACAGACCAGGATAGGCCAGTGGCCCCTACATTGTGCACCGGTGCACCACTCTTAGTTTATTTTGTGCTGAACTACCTGGGCCATACTGGGACCGCCAAGCACCAGTGGGTGGATGGGGACCAAAACTTGACCAGCGCACGACCAGTTGGCCAAGCAGAAGTGCTTGTTGCACCCGCAGTCTCCTCCCCGCCCCTTAACGCTGTGATGTAGCTCAATTGTGACTGGGGAGGGCACAAATAATAGTGGGGTATGCAGACTAGAGATTTCTTATCTTAAATGAAAGAATCCCCCCGCTTGTTCGTTGTTTCAAGCATACCTAGAACCCACATGCCAGAAAATATATTTTGGGATCCAAGGATTGTTCTGTTTCAAACTTCCTGTAAAGAGGATGTCTGTTTGTCACCCTGGTAGTCCCAGAACCCTAACGACCCTTTACCTTATACCCTAACCGCACTAATCATTCATTTCAAATCCTTCACCTTTCAGATTGCTGACGCCGGGATGTCGAGGCTCGCCGACCCGGACGGAACCACACACGGCCCAGCATATGGGACACTCTTCAACATGGCAACTGAGTGCTTCTTGGACGGACTGGTGAGCCTCTGTTCCAGCAGCCAGGCTCAGTGTGTGACTAGAGTGACCTGTCAGGCATGCAATTATCCCCGGGGGAGTAAAGGATCAAGCCCTCGTATGTAGCTAGGTGCAGACAATGACCAAGAAAGTGCACAATAATCAGCAGGCTGCCAAATCGGATTCAGACCGTGGCAATATTACTGACAGTTGGCTGCATTATGGGCTGCAACACCGGCAACGTAATCTTTAAATCACCTCGTTGTGTTTGAAATCCCATACAACTATTCAAACTGTGTTTATACGTTGCACCCTTGTTCATGCAGGTGTCAGGAGCGGCCGATGTTTTGGCCCTGGGTCGGACCATAGTTGCCATCATCAATGGCCAAACCGTGCCATTCTTCGACATAGCGTCAGAGTACATGGCAGCAGATCCACTTCTGTCAGAAGAGATGGCATGGGAGCGCATCGAGCAGGAGATTAAAGGTGGCATGGCACCGCCCCTGAACATGGACCAGACAAGGCTGGCTACATTCGGTCCCCGGGCGGCCAGCGACATCACCGACCTTATCAACCACTGCAACGAGACAGAGGCCAGCCAGCGGCCCACCATGGCCGAGGTTGAGAGGATCCTCCTGAACATCGTCGCCTACATGGAGGTCGAGGAGAACGCAGCAGCAGCAGCTGCTTCCAGTGCCTCGGTTACCTGCATGGAGATCGGGAAGAACGCAGCAGCAGCAGCGGCTGCTCCCAGCGCCACGGCTACATGCTCGTCAGCAGCTGGGTTCGCGTCACTGCCTGCCAGCTGGGCTCCTGACGGTGCGATGATGTACCAGGTCTCTACTGCTGCCAGCGGTTCCCCTCCCAGTGCCTTGCTTGGATACACCTCTGCCAGCTGGGCCCCTGACGGTGCGATGATGTACCAGGTCTCTACTGCTGCCAGCGGTTCCCCTCCCAGTGCCTTGCTTGGACACACCTCTTCCAGCTGGGCTCCTGACGGTGCGATGATGTACCAGGTCTCTACTGCTGCCAGCGGTTCCTCTCCCAGTGCCTTGCTTGGACACACCTCTGCCAGCTGGGCTACTGACAATGCGATGATGGACCAGGTCTCTACTGCTGCCAGCGGTTCCCCTCCCAGTGCCTTGCTTGGATACACCTCTGCCAGCTGGGCTCCTGACGGTGCGATGATGGACCAGGTCTCTACTGCTGCCAGCGGTTCCCCTCCCAGCGCCTTGCTTGGACACACCTCTGCCAGCTGGGCTCCTGACAATGCGATGATGTACCAGGTCTCTACTGCTGCCAGCGGTTCCCCTCCCAGCGCCTTGCTTGGACACACCTCTGCCAGCTGGGCCCCTGACAGTGCAATGATGGACCAGGTCTCTACTGCTGCCAGCGGTTCCCCTCCCAGTGCCTTGCTTGGACACACCTCTTCCAGCTGGGCTCCTGACGGTGCGATGATGGACCAGGTCTCTACTGCTGCCAGCGGTTCCCCTCCCAGTGCCTTGCTTGGATACACCTCTGCCAGCTGGGCTGCTGACGGTGCGATGATGGACCAGGTCTCTACTGCTGCCAGCGGTTCCCCTCCCAGCGCCTTGCTTGGACACACCTCTGCCAGCTGGGCTCCTGACAATGCGATGATGTACCAGGTCTCTACTGCTGCCAGCGGTTCCCCTCCCAGCGCCTTGCTTGGACACACCTCTGCCAGCTGGGCCCCTGACAGTGCAATGATGGACCAGGTCTCTACTGCTGCCAGCGGTTCCCCTCCCAGTGCCTTGCTTGGACACACCTCTTCCAGCTGGGCTCCTGACGGTGCGATGATGGACCAGGTCTCTACTGCTGCCAGCGGTTCCCCTCCCAGTGCCTTGCTTGGATACACCTCTGCCAGCTGGGCTCCTGACGGTGCGATGATGGACCAGGTCTCTACTGCTGCCAGCGGTTCCCCTCCCAGTGCCTTGCTTGGATACACCTCTGCCAGCTGGGTTCCTGACGGTGCGATGATGGACCAGGTCTCTACCGCTGCCAGCGGTTCCCCTCCTAGCGCCTTGCTTGGACACACCTCTGCCAGCTGGGCTCCTGACGGTGGGATGATGGACCAGGTCTCTACCGCTGCCAGCGGTTCCCCTCCTAGCGCCTTGCTTGGACACACCTCTTCCAGCTGGGCTCCTGACGGTGCGATGATGGACCAGGTCTCTACTGCTGCCAGCGGTTCCCCTCCCAGTGCCTTGCTTGGACACACCTCTTCCAGCTGGGCTCCTGACGGTGCGATGATGGACCAGGTCTCTACTGCTGCCAGCGGTTCCCCTCCCAGTGCCTTGCTTGGATACACCTCTGCCAGCTGGGCTCCTGACGGTGCGATGATGGACCAGGTCTCTACTGCTGCCAGCGGTTCCCCTCCCAGTGCCTTGCTTGGATACACCTCTGCCAGCTGGGCTCCTGACGGTGCGATGATGGACCAGGTCTCTACCGCTGCCAGCGGTTCCCCTCCCAGCGCCTTGCTTGGACACACCTCTGCCAGCTGGGCCCCTGACAGTGCAATGATGGACCAGGTCTCTACTGCTGCCAGCGGTTCCCCTCCCAGTGCCTTGCTTGGACACACCTCTTCCAGCTGGGCTCCTGACGGTGCGATGATGGACCAGGTCTCTACTGCTGCCAGCGGTTCCCCTCCCAGTGCCTTGCTTGGATACACCTCTGCCAGCTGGGCTCCTGACGGTGCGATGATGGACCAGGTCTCTACTGCTGCCAGCGGTTCCCCTCCCAGTGCCTTGCTTGGATACACCTCTGCCAGCTGGGCTCCTGACGGTGCGATGATGGACCAGGTCTCTACCGCTGCCAGCGGTTCCCCTCCTAGCGCCTTGCTTGGACACACCTCTGCCAGCTGGGCTCCTGACGGTGGGATGATGGACCAGGTCTCTACCGCTGCCAGCGGTTCCCCTCCTAGCGCCTTGCTTGGACACACCTCTTCCAGCTGGGCTCCTGACGGTGCGATGATGGACCAGGTCTCTACTGCTGCCAGCGGTTCCCCTCCCAGTGCCTTGCTTGGATACACCTCTGCCAGCTGGGCCCCTGACAGTGCAATGATGTACCAGGTCTCTACTGCTGCCAGCGGTTCCTCTCCCAGTGCCTTGCTTGGACACACCTCTGCCAGCTGGGCTACTGACGGTGCGATGATGTACCAGGTCTCTACTGCTGCCAGCGGTTCCCCTCCCAGCGCCTTGCTTGGACACACCTCTGCCAGCTGGGCTCCTGACAATGCGATGATGTACCAGGTCTCTACTGCTGCCAGCGGTTCCCCTCCCAGCGCCTTGCTTGGACACACCTCTGCCAGCTGGGCCCCTGACAGTGCAATGATGGACCAGGTCTCTACTGCTGCCAGCGGTTCCCCTCCCAGTGCCTTGCTTGGACACACCTCTTCCAGCTGGGCTCCTGACGGTGCGATGATGGACCAGGTCTCTACTGCTGCCAGCGGTTCCCCTCCCAGTGCCTTGCTTGGATACACCTCTGCCAGCTGGGCCCCTGCTGGTGACTCAGCTCCCCACATCTGTGCACTTACCAGCTGGACCCCTGCTGCGGCTTCAGCCCCTGCTGCTTCCCCCGATGGAACCAGGCTTGACAAGGCCTCTCTTGCTGACAGTTGGTCCCTTGTTGGTGCCTCAGTCCCTGCTGCTTCCCCCGATGGAGCCAGGCTTGACGAGGCCTCTCTTGCTGACGGCTGGTCCCTTGCTGGGGCCTCAGTCCCTGCTGCTGCCTCCGACGGAGCCAGGCTTGACGAGGCCTCTCTTGCTGACAGCTGGTCCCTTGCTGGGGCCTCAGTCCCTGCTGCTTCCCCTGATGTAGCCAGGCTTGACGAGGCCTCTCTTGCTGACAGTTGGTCCCTTGCTAGGGTCTCAGTCCCTGCTGCTTCCCCCAATGGAGCCAGGCTTGACGAGGCCTCTCTTGCTGACGGCTGGTCCCTTGCTGGGGCCT
Source organism: Limnomonas spitsbergensis (assembly GCA_037349105.1). Classification (NCBI taxonomy): domain Eukaryota; kingdom Viridiplantae; phylum Chlorophyta; class Chlorophyceae; order Chlamydomonadales; genus Limnomonas; species Limnomonas spitsbergensis. The sequence continues at coordinate 598,342 of JAYJMM010000022.1, read as the reverse complement.
CAGTCGCTGCTGCTTCCCCCGATGGAGCCAGGCTTGACAAGGCCTCTCTTGCTGACAGCTGGTCCTTTGCTGAAGCCTCAGTCCCTGCTGCTTCCCCCGACGGAGCCAGGCTTGACGAGGTCTCTCTTGCTGACGGCTGGTCCCTTGCTAGGGCCTCAGTCCCTGCTGCTTCCCCTGATGGAGCCAGGCTTGACGAGGCCTCTCTTGCTGACGGCTGGTCCCTTGCTGGGGCCTCAGTCCCTGCTGCTTCCCCTGATGGAGCCAGGCTTGACGAGGCCTCTCTTGCTGACGGCTGGTCCCTTGCTGGGGCCTCAGTCCCTGCTGCTTCCCCTGATGGAGCCAGGCTTGACGAGGCCTCTCTTGCTGACGGCTGGTCCCTTGCTGGGGCCTCAGTCCCTGCTGCTTCCCCTGATGGAGCCAGGCTTGACGAGGCCTCTCTTGCTGACGGCTGGTCCCTTGCTGGGGCCTCAGTCCCTGCTGCTTCCCCTGATGGAGCCAGGCTTGACGAGGCCTCTCTTGCTGACGGCTGGTCCCTTGCTGGGGCCTCAGTCCCTGCTGCTTCCCCCGACGGAGCCAGGCTTGACGAGGCCTCTCACGCTGCCATCTGTTTCCCTTCTGGTGCCTTGCTCGGCCACACTTCTGGTCTTGACAGCTTGACCCCTGGCGATGACTCAGCTCTCAACGTTTCTGCACCTGCCAGCTGTTCCCAAGCACTGGCCTTAGCTGTCAAAACAACAGCTGCTGCCAGCTGGGTGCTTGCTGGTGCCGCTGTTAACGATGCATGCATCCATGACCAGCAAGACCACTCCTGCCGTTCTCGAGGCAACCCCTGGTCTGCTGGGCCGCACAGCACGGATGGAAGTGGCGGCCAGGACTGCGCAACTGGGCAGCTGGACTGTGACACAGCAAGCAGCGAGGCCTGTACTGACTGCACTCTAGGTAGGTCTAACAGACTTTTTGCTGGCTGAAGTAACATTTTATTACCACCAGTCTGGTAGATGAGGATGGGCTGTTCCCTGCCTGCCTTGCTGTGTTTGTCGTCACCCTTGGTTCAGGGTTTAGGTTTAGGTCCTGAATCTGAATGCTCAAGGGCTGTGCATGCTGAATCCTTGTGGATACATGTAGTGTGCGAGGATTGCCAGTTTCGTCTCTGCCACAACCAGTTGTCAAACCCGATCTGGGGCACGTTCAAATGATGCTCGTGCTGTTCATGTTGTGTGCAGGGACCACAGGTGAAGGCTTGTCTGCTGACTACTACTCAGCTGCTGGCTTGCTGGCTGTGGGCCCCTCCACTGCCAGCGCCTCCGCTTTTAGCTATCCTGCTGCCAGCGCCTGGGCTGCTGGTTTGCCGGCTGTGGACGCCTCTACCATGCTGCCAGGGCCTCAGCTGTTGGACTGGCACCCGGAGGTATTTGAGCCCCTGGCCTCAAGTGCCGGCTCTGCCGCGCCGCATACTCCCTCCCGATCCGGGACCATGCCAGCTGCTGGTGAGAGGAGGGTGGGGGATGTAGTCATAATCCAGAAGAAAGGGGAAAGGGACGCGGGCAGCCGTGTGTATGTACCTGTGGGCCAGACCACCCTCGGGGGGCATCCGGGCGGCCACCATTCGGGGTAACGGGGACCCAACCTTGATCCTCCTAAGCTCAGTAGCCCCAGCTTTAGATATGGCTGCACCAGGTCCCCATGGCTGTAGGCTGTCATGCTTTCAAATTGCAGCTGCAATGCTAGAGATGAATAGTGGTGTGTTGCTGGGTTTGAACCCGTGCCTAAAACTATCAAGGTAAGTGTTGCACTCCTGACTCCAAGGCTGGCATCAAATCCACAAAGGACAGTACGTCGCTAAACAAACACAGCTGGCAGCAGCACCTGTACCTCCTGATGGGTCCAGAGATCCGATGCGTGCCAGCTCCCTGACAGACATTACTTTGGTCCACAGCTGATGAGGCGGCTCCCCCTAGCCCTGCTTGTAACGTTCCTCCCCTTGTTTGATTCAGTGTTATGGATTAGTGGCTTGATGCTGGTTCATGAAGGGCGGATCATGTTGTGGGCAGGGACCTCAGTACGGGCTATGACACGACCCGCATACCCTCCCCAACTGGAATCATGTCAGCAGCTGATGAAGTGTTGTCCTTCCTTTGTGCAGGGAGCTCAAGTGCAGGCTCGGTCACAGAGCTACAAGGGGAGATACGTGCACAGCAGCCGGCTCCATTCTGCTTTCCTGTTCCAGTTCCAGCAAGAGCTCCTCTCCTTCCGGCTGTGGTTGCATATTTGCAGTCTTGGGCACTTCGGAAAGTGCTAGGATACAGCCCATTGGGATGACCAAGTCGACAACGCCCAGCCATTCTTTTACCATGCGACCATGATGCCTGCTGATCAGTGTTGATGCCTCCAACTGAAATAGTCTAGAACCGGGGATGTGTTGATGTTCAGAAAGAGAGCAGCGGGGAGTGATTACGACGTCGCTGTTCTCAGAGCATACAGAACCGGGTTTAGCGTTTCAGGGGGTCAGGATAGGACCCAGCTGGTCGCACAGGCAAAGCTTGATGCAAGCGCAGGGGAATGGCTACCTCTTCTGTTGCCTACCCCTCTAGTCCCGCCACCCACTCATGTAGTTGCCTGTGCTGGTGATACCTAGCTCTCAGCCCCCTTCTAACCATGGTGGCGCCTTGGCTGTCCTGGGCACTTTGGAAGGTACTAGGGTACAGCCCATGAGGATAACCTTGGTCTACAGCGCCCAGTCATGATTTTACTATGCCACCATGATGCTTGCTGATCAGTGCTGATGCCTCCAACTGAAATCGTTTAGAACCGGGTATGTGTTGATGTTCAGAAAGAGAGCAGCGGGGAGTGATTACGACGTCGCTGTTCTCAGAGCATACATAACCGGGTCTAGTGTTTCAGGGCCGGTCAGGATACGGTATCAATTGAATATGAGATCTTCACCATTTGCACGTTCGGTACATGCCTGGACCGTGCTGGGTGTTATTTCAAAATTCAATTGTTTACACTCCGCTCAGTGGATTTGCAACTGTTATTGAATTGTATCAATGTGGCTGCGTGGGTTTGAGTATCAGTTATTAATACCGGTATGGTGGTGGCTTTCGATGTGGCTGAGTTTGAGTGTCAGCTGGCAAGGTGATAATGGCTGGGTATTATAAGCAGTTATCATGGTAATGGATGCCTGCTGCTGGGTTGAGTTGTGGTTGTAACGGTAATGGACGGTTTGAGTGTCAGATATGATGGAAATGATGGCCGGTTTTGAGTTCATTTACTTCGGGGATGGATGGCTGTTGCTAGGTTTGAGCAGCAGTTATTATTGTGATGGCTGAGACTCAACAGCAGTTATAATGAAGATCATGGATCGGTGTCAGTAAGAGTTGTGATGGTGATGGATGGCCGATGTAGGGTTTGAGCAGCAGTGGTTATGACAACGGCTGTTTTGAGTAGCAGTTATGATGGTGACACGTGGGTTACACTAGCAGTTATGATGGATATCATGGATGGATTGCAGTAGCAATTATGATGATGATGGGTGGATGGCGTTGGGATGCTTTTGAGTACCAGTATGTAATCTATATCGGGTGGTCTTACGTCCCTGGCTTCTCATTCTCCTCAACTGTTATGCCTTTGGATTGGAATATTGGATGCCGTGTGTGATCTATGTAACACCCGTGAACATTTCAATGCCATTGCACCTCTGGGCCCCACTTTATAAGGCATGGGCACGTGGGCGCCTAACCAAAATCTGTTTTGAAGAAAGAAATCAAAAATAAACCAAAACAAGTAGGTCAGGAAAAATAAAAATGTAGAACATCGTCATAGATTTAAAGAGATTAGAGAGCATTCCAAACCTGGTATAAAACGTGTTTTGACCCAGAAGGTGGGGTAGATAAGGGGGGGGGGGTATAGGGGGTAAAAAGGAAATATATCCGAGAAAAAATACTGACACTTTGTACAACAGGTTGAGACGATAGCTACCCCTTGTGTTCCTTGTGGCAAACGCTCGGCCCACTTGCATCGTCCTACGTTTTAGTAAAACATATCATTCATATAACATCCCCTACACATCCCATTTTGACTGGGGGTGGCTTTGCAACTAAAAAACTGGTGTTGGCATGCCCATTGTTCAGTCAAACAGCGCACTAGTGCTGGTAGATGTTGTGATCTAAGCAGGGCATACATGTTTTAAGGTCTTCAAATTCATAGAAGATGCACGCAGCAGCCCTAGGGAATCACCGACAAGGGACAAGTTGACATTAAGGGGCTAAGAGGCTAGCCAAGGAGCACGTATCAAAGCGACATCGCATAATAACATGGCAATTCTCTTCTCCTAGTCTGGCTGTATCGGCATATCCCACACCAATTACTACCTAGGATGCTGCTGCTGTCGTCATCAGCACTCTTGCAGGACCATCAACTGCTGTTGATAAAATACCAATAAAATACCCAAGAGCCCGTCGCAAATCTTGTCCTTGTATTGAGCAAATCCAGCCAACATTTGATATTTGTGAACCAGCTAGGGAACAGTGAGGGACACCATTTGGGACGTTGAGAGACACCGTTGAGCTGATTCGAATTAACCATCCTACCCTTCAAATGTTCTGCTTTTTGATTGAGAACCAAGATTTGCCTAGGTTTTGAAGGCACAGGGGGGTAGCCCGGGTCGCTAAAATTGTTTAGGGAAGGGGGGTACTGTTTTTGCCCTCCCTCACGGCCTCACACACACACCCTCTCTTAAGGAATACAGAAAGGCCGGTCAGCCCGGCCTCTGAAACATCCATGTCTCGATAGCTAGCACATCTTCCACAATACGAGTCCCGTGATTATGTCAATGACGTTACACCTCTAGGCCATGCACAAGCAGGCTCGGCCGCATAGGCGCCCACCTGTTGTGAAGGGAGAAAAGGAGGGAACTAAATTTCTGCGAAGAGGGGGAAATAATGGAACAGAAGTAAATGCCAGAAAGGCAAAAAATAACGACACCTCACCCCTCGAGCAACTAGCCCTCAACAAAGCGGGCAACAGCAGGTACAAAAGCAAGGATCAGCCGCACGGCCGCACCCGACTGTTTAGAAGGGAGAAAGGGAAGAAACTGAAAGGAAGAGGAAGGGGGGGGTGGAATAAAAGGAAAGGCCGGAAATGCAAACAAGTCAGACACCTTACCCCTCCAGCAACTTACCCTCAACAACGCCTACAAAAGCGTCTACAAAAGCAACCGCATGCCACCCCTGCTCGGCCTAGTAAAGCTGGTGGAAGTTCGTGTCACCTTGCGGGGGACCTGCCCCCCCCCCGCTCCCGAAACTGCTCCCTGACACTTGGGCATTGGAAGCAAGCATGAAGTGCATCATCTACATGCTCGCCATCACCCCTTGACCAGCATCCTTGGTAACAGCGTGCCTCTCGCCGCTGCCTGTTGCGCTGTCCTCTGGTGTCAGCCGTGCTGATCGCGCCAAGCCGCAGGCGCAAATTTGTGCGCACACAAGCACACTCCCTCGTGCTGGTGCGGCTCAAGGCTTGCGCCAGCACAGCGTCTGCCGTGGTCTGGATCCAGGTGCAGTAGGTCGCAGCAGACCAGTGCTCAGTAGTCCGGTCCCTGGCCGGGGCCCCTCCCGCCACCGCTCGCCTTGAGTTGGCCTGCTTGTACGCTGCGTCAACGAGTGCCAGTACCTATGTGACTGGTAGGCTTTGTAGCTCAGCTGCTCCCATGGATATGTAAGGTTGGCCAAGAAGGGGCCCAACATGGTTGCCGTTGTGCCGTGTTGCAATAGGGCAGACCAGCAGACAGACAGGCAAGGGGCGCCAACATTTAACCCTGGCTTGTTGGATTTGAAACACACAGATGCAAACAGCAAAGCTCAGGCTGGTGAATTGAAGAACTGAGGGTGTGTCGAACTGTCTTCGATAAGACCGACCTTGCCTGAACTCAAGGAGTGCTGCCTTTGCCTTTTTAAGGTCATATTTCAACTTATCCGCTTGCTCTTTGTATGCTGATCAGAGGCGATGATCAGTTTCACTTCTTGATATTTTCTCTCGGCCTAGCCACGTCTGTGTTGATCGAATTCTCAGGTATATCGCAGCCTTCATGACAGTGATATTTTGGTCAGTAATACTCGTTTCAAGGATGCCGGTATATTTTTGTCTTTCCTCTTTGTTGATGGCTAGGGTTCTGATTCCTTTAACCGTATGTCGGTTGTTTCCCCTTAAGCCATTATTTCATTTCCGGGCGCCAACGCGGCCAAGTCTTTTGAGCTTGACCCAGAGGTGTAACGTCAAGGGGACATGTTTGTCTCCTTGAAGAAGACAATTCATATTTGCCACAAGATTAATACTCTTATATAGTCACATTCAAATCGAGCCTCATTCCTGCTGGTGGCATCCACATCCCAAAGTTGAGGGCTCGAACCCGCCTCCGATCTTCTTTCCCCCCCTGCTTAGATCGCCGGGATCCGTGTTTCTGCCCCCTCACATAAAAGGGTGGCATGGCTGCAACATGGTCCTCGCAGTGCATGGTAGCTGGAATTGAGCCTAGTCATTCCCTACCAGCCCCACGTGGCCGAGCGTTCAGCAGGAACATGCAGGTATGCACCGTTCTAACCTTGTTTCTCTAGCAAGCTTCTGCATCCTTCTCTAGATTTGTCAATCATGGACCAGCTGCAAACGGCGCTGGAGTCCAGGGGCGTGACCCCCCGCCATGTCTACGCGGGACGCGTCATCACCATGTATCAGTGTTTCGTCCTCACTGTCCAACTGCGACAACATCGCCGACCCCTCCTCCTCAGCTTCTGTGTCGGAGGTCTGCCCCTCCATTGATGTCGCAGGTGGACCTGGGCATTGCCGCGTCCCTGGTCTGCGATTTCCACGGGGCATGAAAAAACATTCAAAAAGAGGGTGTGCATCATTCAGGTCTAGGTCTCACCAGTTATCTGCTTGGCCTCTCAGGGCGAGCCGCAGATATCAGATTTCATGTGTCTATCGAAGTATTGATAGGCACATGAGACCTGTAGATGTCCGAGAAGATAAGGCCAAGATACAAACACACTAGATCTGATGAAGGCCTGGAATCCTTCTGCTTGGGACACGGACCATAGGCCTCCAAGTGGTCAAGGGCAAGTCCAAAAAAAATCACAAACTTCACATCAGCCTGATGGTCGGTCGGTCAAGGAAAGGACCAACTTAGCCCACTGATGGCCGTCGGAAGGTGGTCTGGCGCAAACTAAAATAATTTGTGATGTGCAGCTCACCTGCGGGCCACTCATCTCCACGGCTCATGAACCGCAGGAAGTCCGCGTCCAGGTCCTTGAGCTCCTCTGGTGCCACCACCCCGGACGCTTCTCCATGACCCTGAGCAACTCCAGAGTAGTATCAAATGTGTAACATCTGCAGTAGCATGAGTAATTAATTGTCGAGGATAAGCTACAGTCAAGCCACATCCCCATGCTCTGACAGCCATGCTGCTTGGGGTGGGGCTGGCCTCTGGCGGAGAGCGTCGACCCATCCAGCTGGGGCCCAAAGGGCTAGTGTACGTGGTCACCTGGGTTGAGGGATGAGGGTCTAATCTTCAGAGTTATGGGCGAAGAGTTCATGCACATGGTGAGTGAGAGCTTAGGCATTTGGATCCAGTGAACGATCCTGAACCACGTGGTCACTCGGGTTGAAAGATGAGGGATAAGGGCAAAGTCTACAGAGTAAATGGTGACGAGTTGATGAGCACGGCCAACTATATGCAGACAAGAAAGGGCAACACAGGCAGATGGAGCAGGTGTCTAGCTGAGAGCTCAGTGCATTGGCAATCATACAATTTGCTTGCCGGCATCAGGGTCCCATTTACAATTCACAACTCAGCTAAATCACGGCCAAAGCCTGAGGGCCTGGCACAGCAAGCCCTATTGCTTGGCACACAAGATGTGGTCCCCATAAGCCCAGCCAGTGTTGGCTTCCTCTAAGTTCGCTTAAGCTGGTCTGGTCCACACACAAATAAACACATAGAGGCCAGAAAGCATGGTGATCGCCTCTGATTGCTCAGTAGTGAGTGCCTTCATCAGTGACCGCGCGGCTTGGACCTCAGCATGGATGATCAACAGGCGATCAGCAATGATGGAAGTTAACCAGGGCGGCATAACAGCCAACCTTCATGCCCTCCCCACAGAGAGCCCAAATATATCCCCTAACTAAAAGGCATAACCCAAGGCCCATTATATCTTTATGATATTATAAGTCTAACTGTCTGCCTGTCTGTCTGCCATCCTGTCTGCATGCTTGTCTGTCTGTCTGTCTACCTGCACTCCTGTCATTCAGTCTATCTGTCTGCCAGCCTGCCTGTCTGTCCGCCTGCCTACATGTCTGCCTGCCTACCTGTCTGTCTGCTTATCTGTATGCCTGCCTACCTGTCTGTCCATCAGCCTGCCTGCCTGTCCAACGGTCTTTTTGTTTTTCTGTCTGGCTGCGTGCCTACCTAGTCTGCCTGCCTGCCTGTCTGCGTGCACAGGTCTCATCCCTTACCTTCTGCCGGACGTTGGCCGAGTAGTCCTCGTTGCTGCGCCAGCAGTTAAGCCACAAGCCCACACCCGGGTCCTTCCAGTCCCCACTGATGCGGCCTGCCAAGATACTCTGCACAGCCAACAGGGGCCTGCCAGTGTGCCTTGTTCCAGCCGCAACACTCCTTGTCCGCATCCAATGCCCAGAATGACAGCTAGGTGGAGTTTGGAGTCAGGCAGTGGACCAGGTCAAAGGAGCCCTTGGCGTCCTCCTCGCCCAGATCGCCTGAGGAAGAGGGGGCGATGGTCACAAGGACGTTTACATTTTAGAGTGGAGGATTGCAGATGAAGGCTGCGCACCAAGGGCTTGTGACGCATAGGTCCCTGAACATGGCAAAGGCAGCCCGAGCCCATGGCACGCGGAAGGTATATCTGCATGACAGATATGGATATAAAATTCTTGAGAGACCTAGAAGGAGAAACACCAGCCGACAGCACATCATACGATCAGCTTTGGGAACAAAGCCTTGCTTGCCCTGCACGGGTCCTACATTGAAAGTACAGGTCAACATCCCATGGGCGGATCATGATCCATGATCCATATGCAGAACTAATTTTAATGTGGTCCACTTACATGTTGTCAGCTGCTAGGATGAGGACGCAAGACTTACGATGGATTCATATCTAGATCTGGCCCAGTTGTACCATGTCTGCTTCTAGACAGAAGATGCAAGGCTCACGGCTGATAGATATCTAGGTTTGGCCCTGATGCAATCTGTCTGCTGCTGGGCTGAGGATACAAATATTGTAACTGCTATCTAGAAATATCTAGACCTGGCCCAGTAAACCCTGTCTGCTGCTAGGCTGAGGATGCAAGGCTCCTGACTGACAAACATCTATGTCTGGCCTAGTCGTTTTATGTCTGCTGTTCAGCTGAGAAAGCACTGATAAATATCTAGATATAGCCCAGTTGTAATCTGTCTGCTGTTAAGCTTGCAATGCTTCTAAAGGATAAATATCTAGATCTGGCCCTGTTGTACTCTGTGTGATGCTGCTCAGCTGAGGATGCAAGGCTCTCAACAGATAATTATATCAATATCTGGCCCTGTTGTGCTCTATCTGCTGCTGCTCAGCTGAGGATGCAAGGCTCCCAACAGATAAATATCTAGATCTTGCCCTGTTGTGCTGAATCTGCTGCTAAGCTGAGGTGATTACAGTCTCAATCCCCCTTGGCCAAAGACCGATATTTACCTGCAACATGTAGCATAAGGGACCTGAAATAAACACACCTTACTGACAATGGCAGAAGCCTTATGTGCACTTCCCTCTCGGAGTACAACCATTGGAGCAGGCCTGCAATCAGAACAAGCAGGTGCAGGTCAGCTTGGCTATGAGTTGGATAAGTGTAAAAGCTTAAGAGAGTCTTGGGAGGAGCAGCAGGTGGTGGACAAACCTTTCAAAACAAGCCGTTGAAGCAATCACAACACCTAGAGGTATTGGGTACACTCTAGGGTCGGACCAGTGATTATTTAAGAGGGCAGCAGAATACCTTTGTGTGGCTGCCAGGCGAACACCACTGGGCCAAGGTGGTATATGCTTTGATCAGCCTGCAGCCAGTAGTCCAAGCTGCAAGTTTCGCTACCCCCTCAGCCATAGGCCATGTCGCAGTTGATTTGCAGCAGATCAGTAGGGCTTATAGCACGAAGGCCTGCTGCTCAGGCCATTGGCCATTCCATGTATGGTCCCACATGGCCACACTGAAACAAACTCTATCGTGCTGCTCACTTGCAGGCCACTCCTCTACACAGTTCATGAAAGTCACCATCCAGGTCCTTGAGCTCCAGCGTCCCTCCCCTGAGTCCATCCCCGTGACCCTGAGCACCTCCATAGTGGACACCTCCAGGGCCTGAGGCCTGAGGGGGATGAGGGTTCATCCCTAAAAACATGTCTCTCAACAGCGCAAAGCTACTTCCAGCACACGGATTCACCACAGCAGGGTGGACTCTTCAGCGGCTGAATCGTCACCCAATGCAAAGGAAGGGACTTGTGTGCTGAGAAACAACGTGCAGTACACCAGATCTTGCAGATCTACCAGACAATTTGCACATTTTATAATCCAGGGCATGGACACTGAGAGTAAAAAATGGTGATCCAGGGCATGGACAGTTGAGATGAGGGTGCCCACACCCATGCACTGCAGCTTGCACATGCACTGGGGCTTGGTGGGACAGGGCGGGATGGGACAGAGTAGATGCTCACCTGCAATCATGTCCTGAATTGTTGAGGTGTCTTGATCTAATACAGCTTGGCCACACCCTCCTCCTCAGCAGCAGCCACTGCTGCGCTTATGAAGTGACGGCCTGACACCCGACAAACGAGTCTGGGGAAGAGCTGCGGGGCGGGGAGGGAGGGCAATGGATTGGCTGGGGAAGAGTTGCGGGGAGGTAGGTATAATTGTCAGGTTCAAGGTTGAGATCAAGGGTCTATCTTGCAACCCACTCTACAACTGTTATCCTTGGAGTATGCATGCCTTCCTCCCCCCCTCCCAATCATCTCACCATGATGACGTCCTCATCCTCCGCAGCTCCTCCCATGTAACAGTGCTCGGTGGCCACTGGCCAGGAGTACAGCAATGTCCAGCTCATTCTGCAGGGGAGAAGGGGGTCCTTTCAGCGGTTTGAGCTCAAAGCACGGAGGTTGATAAACGAGAGAACCGCACTCCTTTCCTGTGCTATCCGACACAGCTCCCCCTCCCAGAGATATCGAACTTCATATGAGATGCACAGGGTCCAAACTCCTTAGCGACCCATGCAGGCTACAATGATAATATGGCTACAACTCACCGCACCGCTGAAGAAAGTCGCAATCGTAGACACGTTATGCAGAAAGAGCTCACGGTCCAGATCTTTCTGCCAAAGCATGTTGCGGACGTATTTCGAACGTGTGCTATAATAATTCCCGACTTCTTCTTGATGACGAGTTGAGATCTGATCAGAAGAGCTGCGGTCCCTTAGTCAAATATCTACTGCTTATTACTGACCCCACCTCCCCCTGGACCCCACCCGCAACTCCGTACTGTGCCTGAGCTATGCCACCGCCTCCACCACCACCGTCCACCACCCCACATTCACAAAATCGTCCGCATCTGGTTTTCAGGCTCCAATAGAAACTCGCTTATGATTTCAGACACCCCACTCGAATCTCCACTCGAACCCGATGACTCGAACCGAACCCTGGGTGCACCAACTAACATCCAACAAAGCATATTTGAATCAGCCCGCTCAAGGGCTTCCCTTCCCGATGATCTCGCAGCTCATTGAACTAAACATGTACCTTCATGCCAATATGCCCATCTTGAACCTCTCGTCGTTAACAGCTGCACGGCCGCTGCAAGCCGACAATGGAGGCCTCCCTGCCAGCAAGTGCCAATCATCGTGCCACAAGAATGGAACATACATGCAATGAGGGGCTGGGCAGGTATGCTGCTAATCACCACCTCAGCATGCATGCTTGCACTCATGCAACAATGAGCAGCGCAGTTTATTTTGCTCCAGCCTTTGCTGTATACCTGTTGCTTACTTGCTTCTAGACTCAATGAATGTCCTCCACTTGTCCCTTCTCCCACTGTTTCTTTAATCATTCACTGTGCACTTAATCCTGATCTATGCCACCCAGCCAAGACCGCCCGAGCCCCGCTGTTGTTTTCAACTTTAAGGGGTGAAACACTGAAACCTTGAACTCTAAATCCCAACTTTTATGTTACTCTTTCCGGCACTGTGGCCTTCAGGCCATAGAGAACCTACCACTACCCCACGCCTATATCTGCGGCACAAGATTGAATCACGCCCTACGCCCTAAATCCCACGCCCTTCATCCTAAATCCCAATCTGGCCGCCTCTTCCCTCTAAAGGATGGTTCCCATGCCAAAGCGGGCTTGCTGCTGCCTTTGAACAACACGAGTGCTGTTTGCTAGAGATCATGCTCTCTGTGCTTGTGTTGGGGGGGCTGAACCCTAAACCTAAACCCATATTAGGAACCCCTTACTTGTGATCCCACGTAGGACGGCTCCCAGGCCATGGAGGGCCTGCCGCTGTCTCAGCTCGATGACCGTGAGTGGACTCATTGCGAGAGACTGTGCTTATGCCCTTGTGTTGCCAAGACAAATGGTGTGGCCTATATGCGTCCTCACGTCACGGACCGCATAACGGCGACACCACTAATTTGGCAACACAGAGGCAGAGGCACAGTCTCTCGCAATGAGTCCGCTACTAGAGTCATGTATCAAGTGGGCCAATGGTTTTGAACGATGAGGGTTCAGCTGTGTGTCAGGTGGGCTTACACCGCTGCTGCAAGAGGTCCTTCAAACCCATCAACAAACCACACAGATAGAGAATTATTGAGTAGAAATTTGAATTTACCGGAGCCTCAAACCATAGATGCATGAGGCTGGGATTTACAGTATGCATATTGTGACACAAAGTCTCTACTCCTTGAGATCTTCCTAATTTTCTGACCCACACCTCCCTGATCCCTGAATAATATTCTGACCGACACCCTCCTTGATCTCTGACTAATATTCTGACCCCCACCCTCCCCGATCCCTGCCCAACATTCTGACCCACACCTAACATCTGCTCTTGGCCCCCTCCCCTTTCACAGACCCCCTCACTTCAACCTACCCCCCCCACACACAGGGGGCACTGAGCCCAGCAAGAGCAGCTAAGACCACGAGGAGTTCAACGGCTGTGTTGCCGGAGCGCCCAAGGCTGTGGCACTCCAATGAAGGTCGGTGTCACGCTCAGGATGATTCAGCAACAATGCTGCGATGCCCTGGTTTGCGGCCTAGTTTACTCATTCCACCAGGTGCCTGCTGCTTGTGGCGTTGGCCAAAGGCTGTTCAAGATGTCCCTCGGTGACCCAATGATGGCTGCCTGGCAGCCAAGCAAAGGGGGTATGGTGTAAAAAGAAATGTTCCAGGCACCATGCCCGACCTACTGTTGTTAACGTGTCCACCAGAAGCAGACTTTCTCCAAGTGCCAGCCTGCGTGCCAGTGTGCGTGGCCAGTAGTCTAGTACCGGTACGTGAAGGTCACACTAAAAGTGCATGGCCATGCGGTATTGGCCATGTTCATTTCAGTGTGCGCAACAGATATACTGCGATTGGCAGGCTGCTGGGCAGGCACCACTAGGCCTATGAAGACAAAACATGACTACATGACTGACCTCCAGCGGGCACCATTTGAGCTAAAACCTCACACAAAATCCAGTGCATAGACACCGATTCATTTATGAATGTCTGCATCATTTAAAAGCTTCGGTGGGTAGGGATCCGGATAGGGATATGTTGATGGTTATAATATTGGTACAAGCTGCACTGCTACTAGGCCGTCTTGTACAAGATGGTTTAGTGGCAGTGCAGCTCGTACCAATATTCTAACGCATGGGATGACTGGCAATCCTTTCATTTATACCGCCCCTAGTACTTGCTTTGAACATTATATCACCCTTAACGTGCAATGCATGTGTGCATGCCCAGCCGTCATGAAAACATACTAAGGCACTCGATCTGGAGGTCCTGCCATGTGACCCTTTCATATTAGGTATTCATATACCGCACCTACATACCTACACATTTCACCCCCCTGTTATCCCTTACCGTAGAACCGGATAGGGTTTGCGCACCCCGGATTTGAATATTTTAGCAAATCGTCCGAACAGCAAAATAAGCTATGTGTCCGCGCAGCGCATTTACCGTGCAGCAGCCATTTGAGCAAATAATTGTATTTCCTGCGCGCAGCCCTTGAGATCTTATTAATACAGGTCCGCGCAGCTACAAAAAAACAACTTAGCGCCGGGCAAACAGCCACTACGTACTGTCATCACAATCGAAAACATCGTTTGGTGACTAAGTGAAATGTGCATGGTGTCCAACTCGTAAATTTCGCTTTGTCGTTCGGACGTAGTGCCGAAGATTGACAAAATTTGGACACTTGGTACAAGTTAATAGTCCGCGCACCCGAGGGGGGGGCAGAAAAAGAGCTGAGGACCCCATGCCCGAATATAAAATCGAGCGACCAAGGCTACCACCCACGTACCGCCTTTGGAACACATTGGAATTCAGATATCTCAGTCAATATTCAAAATTACAGGGCATGTAAGGGGTGTAATTTGATGAGCTTGTCAAGGCGCTTCTACCAGTATATTTCAAAATTGTAGGTGATGAAAATTCAAGCCAACAGTCAATTTGTGTACTGGGCTCAGCCAGGCTAATGAGAAAATAAGAATGCTAGCGATCAAATTTCATGCTCACAGTCAATTTCGGTACTGAGCTCAGCCAGGCCATTGACTTCCGACTAATGCTCGCTGGTAGCGATGACATGTTGCCAGAAGGCAGATGGCCTGGATGGCGGTGGCAATGCGCTGGCATCAGCCTTCATCATGGCCATGAGCTCCCTCACTGCCTTCGTCCTCTCCCTCAGCGGGAACTCTTTGCCCACTACCTCCTCTAATAATTTCTCCACCGTCACCGCGTAGCGTGCCACATCTGCCTCCACCAGCTGCTGATCGGGATGGGCTGTCTGCATGTGATCAAGGTAGTGATGGATAGCTCGGAACGGGAGCAAACCCGAGCGTTCTCTGCCGCTTCGAATTGCGTTGTATCGTGGAAGCTGCCATGCACTCCCTCCCATTCTGGTCAGATGTTTGCAGGGTCAGCAGATTTGAGGACCTTGCCACAACGAACACACGTGATCTGTTTATTCATAATCCACCAGACCAACACTACCATATGCTGCGTGTAATACAGCTCTTATTAAGGCTTTCTCAGCTGGTTTCAGGATGTGTCCAATCTAGCCAAACCCTCATTATGGGGGGCCAGCAGGGGGTCATGTGGTAATCCAAGCATCATTTTAGGATGGAAATGGACTCATGTTGGAAAGAAGAACATAGATTTGGCGCTGCCTGCCTCAACAGACCTCCAGAAAAAAGATACACCGTTTTTCAAATATTGAATTTTTTGCCCCCCCATATCCCCTACCACCCCTAGGCAAAAAAACATTTTAAGACCAGATATGGAACACGCTCTCGTTAAGCTCTACACTCAAGGGACATGCAATGGGGTCGAAATTCATTTTTGCCCTCTCCCTCAGGTACCTCGGGCGCACCTCTCAAATACTTTATTTGGCCTGTGACTATCAAGGTCGCACAACGGAATTTTCCGAATTATATTTACGGCGCATTCTGTTCGCTCACCCCCCAAAACAATGAATTAAACGCGGAGTGAAACCGGTCCTACGGTACGTTCGCACGGGAATCCCTGATGTTCCGTTTCACATCACACGGTAACTGTCGCGCCCTTACGCTCAGAAAAGTGTAACATACGGACGCACGCACGCACAGGCCCTTTTCCAGCGTTCCATTCCGTCCCAACAGGTATAGCATGGCACCGCCCCGATTTATCGGTGCCGTACGTACGCCTACTGTCGCGCCCTAACGCTCAGAAAAGTGTTACAAGCGGCGCGCGCGGACGCACGCACGCACGCACAGACCCTGCTCCGATAATACATAGGGGAGGGGAAATGGTGTTCCAGACATCATCACACCCTTGTTTACTAAATTTCAGAATGTCCAATTGTCTTGTTTGCCATGGCGCTCTAGCTGAGCAGGTACCCTCTGAGCAGACATCCGCTGATAAGCGCACCCGGGGGCACTGGGGCGAGGTCGGTGCCTTTCGGGCCATCTTTATCGGTGGCCTGCACCTGCTGGCGCTGGCAGCCCCGTCCAGTTTCTCGTGGTCCATGGTGCTATTACTCATCGCATGCTATTACATCACCTGCTCCTTGGGCATCACACTCTGCTACCACAGGTTATTGAGCCACCGCAGCTTCACCATTCCCAAGGTTAGTGTTGCCAATCTGGCTACTCACTGGAAAGTCATTCAGTGTTCAGTGACGCATCTGGATACAGAAATATTTGGTCGTGATGTCTGTGACGGAAATAGGAATGGAAGGGAATGCTGTCCCCTTGCAACTAATGATGCGCTTGGTTGTATTGGGTGGATGAAATTGTCAGCTTGAACAAGTGTATCCCACATTCTCTCCGACTCAATCACTCAATAAACGACCTGACCATCTCAACATGCTTGTTTGCAGGGGCTGGAGTATACCTTCGCCATCTTTGGTTTACTTGCGGGCCAGGTGTGTGCTACGTGCGTGGGTAAACCAGCCACTTGACTGAGCTTGAGTCTCCTGTGTGTAGTGACCGGATACACGCTGTTAGTATGCCCCACTCTGTCCTATGTGTCCCACTGTGTTATTGAAGTCCGTATTTTTCTATGAAGCCGCACTAATAGCCTTGTCTACGGACCTTAATTCCCGAGGTCCCTTGATTGACTTCTCTCCTGAATACATTCAACTGGCCCTTTGCTTTGACAATGTAATTACAGTCTCATCCCATTGAGTGGGTCAGCACCCACCGTGGCCACCACAAGCACACCGACACCCCCTTGGACGTCCACTCCCCCAATGATGGCTTTTGGTGGAGCCACTGGGGTTGGCAATTTGACCACAAGGTGCGGGCTGAAGAGCCAGGATCGCAGGGCGGAGGGTTTAATTGTTTCTGACCAAGCAGCTTCAACCGGAAGGGCGAAATGATGGTGAAAGGGGGCAGCAGATAGAGACATTTCATGATATTGAGGATGGGTATAACAAACATCACTGCACCCCATCAGGATTTATGAGTTAAGTCAAAATATATAAAATCATTATGATGTTGTTTAGAGATTCAACAGCAGGTGCCAGGTTTGCTTTTGGTTGGAGATGCAAAGCAGGTGCCACTTGCACCTTTGTGATCTGCAGGTGAGGCGGCAGCTCCACGACCGCACTAACACAACCGACCTCAAGTCTCAGTCCTTCTACCGCTTCCTCGGCGGCCCGAGCGGGTTGGTGATCATGCTCCTCCAGTTCCCGCTGCTGTACGCATTCGGCGGGTGGCCAGCCGTGGTGTGGGGCGGCGCCTTGCGCATGGTGCTTGTGTATCACGCCATCTTCCTGATCAACAGCGCGTCACACGTTTGGGGCACACAGCCGTACATATCTGGAGATAACTCGCGCAACAACTGGTGCGCCGAGGACTGTGGACTGTTTTGAATATGGTTTGGCTATGCTGATTACCAGCTTTTCTCCATCCTAACATCTTCCTTGCTCAAGGAGCCTAGGACCAGAACAAGGGGCTCGCGGGGGCCCTGGTAAACCCTAAACCCTTAACTAGGGCAGCGCCCCGCGCTTGTTGCCCCCCCCCCTGGTATACGCAGTTCACATATGAATCTTAGCATATACATGTTCTCATGTATGTGCTAAGATTCATACGTTGGGTCCATTCCAAGCTTGAGTTACGCAAGCTCTGTAAGCTCTGGATTCCCCATATTTGCTTGGAGACATCCTTCCCTCTTTAACAGTTGTTGGCATTCACGACAATAATTTGCCAGAAAAAAACGACATCCTCTCTGGGTGGCCTGAAATTAGCTAGAGGTACTTTTTTTCTTCTTCTTTAGTTCCTCTTTCCAAGGGGCCATTTCGGAAGCCGAAAATAAATGGAAATTGCTTCAGCTTTAGCCGAAATATTTTTAAATGCCTGCTATGCAGTACCTACCATTGACAGTCACAATGTGACGTATACGGCAAGCAGATGATCTCCTAGAGGATTGCGAGGCTCGTCATGAATGCAACATTTGAACTAAATCGCTCATTTTGTCCTTTCATTTTCGGTGCTGGCGGCTCTGCAGGTGGGTCGGCCTCCTGGCATGTGGCGAGGGCTGGCACAACAACCACCATACCTTCGCATGGTCTGCTAGACATGGCCTCGAGTGGTGGCAGGTGCGAGCAAGTGCTTCACTGCCTTTTCTTCAGTGTTTGCATTTCTGCCCGACACTTTTCTAGTGCGGGGTGAAACATGGTGCATGTAGTTAGGGATCCTGCAGGCAGTTTCCATGAAAAGGGGCAAGCCTCTGTTTCCGTGGTAGGAGGTGGTACAAAATAGAGATATTGTCAGGATTATTTAGGTTAAAGTAGTGCATGCTGGGCTCCACGCCCAACCACTGCGGCTGACACCTCTTTACCCCAAGACCCTCGCCTACTCCGCCGTGGGACGTCACCTGGGCCTTTCAGTATGACTGATTACTGGAGGTTGCACCCCCTCCCTTCCTTCACACCCCTCCTAGGCCCCCCCTCCCTTGGCCCCCCTCCCTTGCCCCCTATTTCCCCCCACACACACATACGCCCCCTTTCCTCCCCGCCCACACTCACATGCAGCCCCTACCCCCTCATCAGGTGGACGTCACGTGGATGACGATCAGGGCCCTGGAGATCGTCGGCCTGGCGAAAAACGTCAAGCTGCCCACCAAGGAGCAAAAAGAAAAGCTGAGGATCAAGGGGACCGGGCCAACCACGGCTAATATCTCCCTGTTGACTAAGACATGCAAAGCTTCTTAACGAATTGCAGTGGGTGGAAAGTTGCAGAGAGCCCTGTGTAGATAGATCATCACCAGTGTATAGTTAGCTGCCCGAGCTTGTTTGTGGCTTTGTTCCACGTGCCAAGTTGGGAGTGAGGCGATTTTACGTACGCCTGGAGTAGCTGGGTGCGCTGGTTGCCATCTCTAGGCAGGGTAGGGAAGTTGACCAGTTCGAGTGCGTTGTTCTGTGCCTGTTTTGTACGCTGATTTACGTACGACAAAAGCTAGTTACTTGGGCAACTTCTTAAATACCGGTAAATAAAAACTAAATGTACAAAATCTCCCTGATTATATCATCTTGCACGCCAGCCTATGTCCGGACCTTCCAGGTTCCAGCCTGACATCGGTACGGATCGCGTGACTTGAGGTCGGCAACTTCGATTGTGATTTACCTTAGTTTTAGTCCGATTTGGTTTTGCTTGTGGGTTTTTTTATATTAAACCAATCATAAAAACCAATAGTTTCAGGTACAAAACAAGAAATTCAACCATAACAAGAGGAGTTTGAGGTACACCAGGGTCGTCAGCTGCATTTCCGTGCCTTTCGCGCCTATTCTCTGTAAGAGCGAACCAATCTCCATGTACAATGAGGAGACAGTTAAAGTTGTTTGAGGCAATGGATAGAGCCAAATGTGGGAATGGAGGGGATAGAGGGGGCGTCCGCTGTTGAGGGACAGGAGGGGGCTTCCACCAATGAGGGGCAGGAGGGGGCCTCTACCTATGAGGGGTGGGAGGGTGCCTCGACCGATGATGGGGAGGAGGGGCCATCCATCGATGAGGAGGAGGAAGAGCAGGTACCGGTAGTGGCGGCGAGAATAAGCGGCCGCGCCTTCTTTAGGGACTTTCAGGGGGAACCAAATTTTAGCCCATAAAGTATTATTGTTTTTTTAATTAAACCAAACGTGTAAAAGCCAAAAGTTTCAGGTGAGGGGGGGGCATACAAAAAGCCAGGGCCCCATCTCCCCCCCAAAACGAGCACCCAAGCCTATCACCCACCCTCGTACCGCCTCCGGAACCCATTAAAATTCGAATATCTCAGTCAAATTCGAAATTACAAGGCATGTAAGGGGTGTATTTTCATCAGCTCGTCAACGCGCTTCTACTGGTATATTTCACTTTGTTAAGTGATGACAATTCATGCCAACAGTCAATTTTAGTACTGGGCTCAGCCAGGCTATCGAGTCACTGACATTACACCTCTGGGCCCTTCTCAAAAGGCTCGGCCGCGTGGGCGCCTAACTAAAAAGAGTTGGGAAGAAAGATGGAAACAACACAAGGGGGCAGGGCAAAAGAAAGGAGGGAAAAGTGGGAAAGAGGGTGAAGAACATAAGGGAAAGAACCCCCCCCCCCCCCTAAAAGGAAAAGGCAGCCCGGAGTACCCTTGCCCCTTTCAAGCCTATCGAGTACCGACTAATGCTCGCTAGCGACCAAAATTCGTGCCAACAGTCAATCTGGGTACTGAGCTCAGCCAAGCTATTGACAACCGACTACTTCTCACTAGCGATCACATGTTTCCAGAAGGAAAATGGCCTGCATGGCGGTGGCAATGCGATGGCATCAGCCTTCATCTTGGCCATGAGCTTCCTCACTGCCTTCTTCCTATCCCTCAGCGGGACCTCTTTGCCCATTGTTCCCTCTCATTCCGCCACCGTCAACGCGTAGCTTGCCACAAAGACCACAAGTGATCTGTTTATTCATGATCCACCAGACCAACACTATCATGTGCTGCGTGTCAAACAGCTCTTTATAAGGCTGGCTCAGCTGGTTGCAGGGTGTCTCCAAAGGAGCACAACCCTCAGTGTGGGAGGCCAGGGGGTCACATGGTAATTCAATCAACATTTAGGATGTAAATCAACTCATGTTGGCAAGAAGAACACAGAGGTGCCGCTGCCAGCCTCAACAAACCTCCAGAAAAAAGATACGGAGTTTTAGAAATGTCGGATTTTTGGGGAGCCCCATCCACCCCCCCCAACTTTGCCCCCCCATATCCCCCAACCCCCTTGGACCAAAAACATTTAAAAAACAGCTATGAAACGGTTAATAAGCTCTATAAAAAGGGTGATGGGGTCGAACATTTTGTTTCTGACCCCCCTCGGATTCAGATACACAAAAAGAAAACCAACCATGAAAAACCAACCGCAATCAAAAGCAGATTCCGGGTTTTCAAAAAAACTCTGAAAAAAACAAATTCAACTGAAACTACGGTAGCGCTGGGAACATGAGCATTGCAATTTGCAAAAAAACTTCTTTTGCATTTCTGAGATCGGTTCCCTGAACTAGCACTAAGTGACGCCTCCAGAACCAAACCCTCAGGAGAGTGTGGCTGTTGCCTGTTGGTGCCCGAAACGTCAGCATTCAGGCATCAGGCACCCTTCCCTGCCCCGCCCCCCAGGATCGAGGTTCACGCTCCGGCCACTGAACTGGCACAACTTTCACCAAACATCTGCAAAAACCCGCGCTTTCTGGCAAGCCTATTTTGGCAGCGATCGGCCCCGTCTCCGAAAACAAAATGTTGACCACAGGTCAGTAAGATGTTAATCCCGATCAACACTATCCTAGTGACTGACAGGAAATAAATTGTCAAACAAAGTTCATTTGGATTGTAGGCGACGGAATTCTCGCTCAATCGGGGAAAAGAGAAGAGACAATGACGTCCTCTGAAACCAGCTCTGGAGCTCGTTATACAGGCAAGTTGATGTGGGCGTCCATCCAGAGAGAAACAGATTTATGTCAATGATGTTACACCTCTGGACTTTCCTTGCCAACTATTAACTTGGGCGCCCACATGGCGGAGCCTTTCCTAGCAGGCTCCAGATGCGTAACGTCATTGACCGGGAATTACGACAGGTCGACGACACTCCTCTGACGTTATGCCCCTGGGCCCTGCTCAAAACAACTAGGCCGTGTGGGCACCAACTGTCTAGATGGGACAAAAAGAAACTAACGACTGAAGGAGAAATGAAAGAAAATACGGAAATGGAGAAGGACAAGACCACCCCAGAAAGGGAAGGCAGTCCGAAGATTGCCTAGCCCCTCCAGATCCAAGCCTTCAACAAGGCAGAGGAGTGTTTCTTTGTTTCATAACACCTGTGCCTTGCTTCATCCGCATCCTGCCTTGTCCACATGCAGTCCCTAGTGTGACAACCAGGTGGAGTTTTGGAGTCAGGCGGCGGACCAGCTCGTAAAAGTCCTTGGTGTCCTCCACACCCAGGTCGCCTGAGGATGAAGGGGTGGCGGTGACATGGAGGTTTAACAGTGAAAAGTTGCAGGTAATGATTGTGTACCAGGGGCTCGTGACGCCTAGATGCCTGAGCTGGACAAGGGCAGCCTGAGGCACACGGGACATATGGCTACACGACAGATATGGATACGTCTCTCGTCGGTGCAACAGCTCACATGTGTGGCTAATGGCATGTCTAGCGCCTCCTGTTGCGTTTCGCGAAGGCCAGGTGTTGCAATCGTACTCTAGGGCCACGGGCCTGATGTTGCTGTTGCTGTGGCCGTGGACATGGCAGCAGGCGGGCTGACAAGACCATGTTAAATGGATTGGGGAGGTCTGGATCTTGAAAGACCTAGATCCACCGACCGGCAGCACATCGTCCCATAAGCTTTAGAAACAATGCCTCGACCTGCATGGGCCCTGCCTATAAACTACATGCCAGCATACCTGCCCGTTCGCCCTGCATGTTCCCTTGGTGCGCTCAAACAATCCCTCCCCCCTCCCCACCTTGGTCTCCTAGCACGCCCCCTGTCATGTTGCTGTACACCATGTGCTGAGCGGCGCATGCTAGCATCCCCTGCATCGCCTTCACCCTCCCCGGCTGCAGGGTCAGCTCCTCCAGCCGCTCCTGCAGCAGGGGGATGCTCGCCTCCGGAGCCGCGACGGAGAACGTCGACCAATCCAGCTGGTGCTCAAAGAGCTGGTGCACATGGTCACCTAAGTTGAGGGTTAAGGGTTGAGAGAACAAGGCAGGGCGAAGTAGGTCCTAGATCTGATACAACTTTGCCGTCCTTTCAAAAACAGCGGCAGCCTCTGCAGCACTTCTGAAACCTGATGCTCAACAGCCTGTCAGCCTACAAACGAGTCTGGGTGAAGGCTGAGGGGCAGGAAGGGAATTGGTTAGGCTGAGGAAGGGCCGTGGGCGATGGGGTAAATTGCCAGGTCCAGGGTCGAGATTGTGGGTTTACCTCACAATGCACTTCCGTAGAACCACTTCGACTCCGATCGTATTTGAATGATTATTGGGTTGCGCGGACATGCTGCGCGCTAATAATTAATCAAAAAATCAACGGTGCGCGGAGTTGAACTCAGATTTCCACCCTAATAGGTGCGCGAAGAGTCCCGCTGTTATTTGCTACATACATGCATCATAAAGAAATCCACCCAAAATGCCTCACCCCTCTTGGCATGCAATTTTGGCATGGGGGGGTGTGATCGCTCCGGAACCACATGCACCGTTGTGCGCACACCCATTATGGACTCACACGATGTACCTACATTGGTAGTTACTATTAATTAAGCAATGACAAACTTCTGTGAGCATTGTTTGATGGTCTTAAAATTCACAGACAACCCAGTAGCCCTAAGAAATCACCAACAGGGGAAAGAGTGCAAGAGAGGAGCTGAGAGGCTGGCCAAGGAGAACTCGACGAAGCGACAGCGCACAATCACATCATTATGCCCCTTTTACTTCTGCTACTCCTTCAGCTCTTGCTCCGGCTGCTGCTGCTGCTATCGAGCATGCGGCTGCCGTAGAGTCTCCTTGCACCAACAGGCCAGTGGCTTGCACCATCTGCAGGAGCATCACGGGCACCGTCCGCCCTTATGTGTGGAGCTATCACTTCCTAGATCACATGGAGTCAGCCCACCCTGGTCAGGAGCTGACGGAGGTAGATGTGACGAGATATGCCATCAGCGCTGAAGAGTCTGAGGGGGTGGTGGGCAAGGAGCTCCCTAAGAAGCAGAAGACCAAGCTTCTGAAGCAGCACGTCAGCACGCTCAAGTTTGATGCTAGTTTGCTGCCACTCTTGCGAGAGTCCTCTCGTTTCTGGAGCCTCATGGTCTCTAGCGTGGATAGGTAGCTGGCAGGTGGTAGCAAGACACTGTGGGCATTGTTGAGGGTTAGCCTCTAGGGATTCTTAGGCACCGGTCTCGTTTGCCTTTCCGGCCTTCCCTTTCTGGTCATCTTTTTCTTTTCGCCCCCTTTTAAGTTTCCTCTCTTCTCCCTTCTGATCAGTGGGGCGCCCTCGCGGCCAAGCAGGGGTGGGATATGCTTGCTTTTGTGGACTTTTCTTTTTTCGGAGGTATTGTTGAGGGCTAGTCCGAGGGGGGGGGGCAAAAAAAAGGACAAACACCCCATCATAAAAAAAAAGTGAAATCCCCTGGCTACCCCGCCTCCCCGCCTCCGGTACCTAGTAAAACCTTAATTTCTCAGTCAAAAATCAGAATTTCAGGGAGGGAGCGGGGTCACTTTCTATCGGCTCAAACGTGCGCTTCTGATGGTGTCGATAAATGTTCATGGTTCACAAATGTCAAGTGGTGAAACAAAAGAATATACCAAGTCCGCACAAGCAAGTGCATCGCGCCCCTGCTCAGCCTGGTACAGCTGGTGGAAGTTAGTGGCAGCGCCCAGAAGACCTGCCCATCCCCGCTCCGGTAATTGCTCCCTGACACTAGGGCACTGGAAGCACACATGTAGCGCATCCTCCACCTGCTCGCTATCCCCCTGTGCCCAACACCGCTGGCAGCAGCGTGCCTCCCGCTGGCAGCAGCGTGCCTCTCGCTGACTGTTGCGCCGTCCTCTGGTATCAGCCGTGCAGATCGCGCCGAGCCGCAGTCGCAAATTGATGCGCACACAAGCACACCTTCTCTGGCTAGTGCCGCTCTAGCTCCTCTAATGCACCCAGCAGATCAGAGCACCAGGTGCGGCCGGGCTGACTGCAAGCTGCATATCTGCTGCCATGGCTTGAGCCATGAGAGGGCTGTATTGCTGTGCCGCCGGTGTCACCGCTGCATTGTAGAAGCGGAGGATATGGGTCCACCAGTCTGGCTGAAGTGGCTGGAGCTGCAGCTCTCTCAGGACTACCCAACTGGCGGCTGATGCAGGTAGCCCCGCAGCTTGGCGTAGGTGCTGAAGCAAGCTGGACTGCGTTTTGCTGGAGAGACATTGCCGCGGCCGAAGGTGGCTGGTGGCCCACACCACGTCGCCGTAGTTGGCCGCAGGCGCTGCGTACGCAGCTGCCAACCTGATGCGGGTTGGAAAATGGCGCCTTAGGTCCACTTTGGCTGCCATGCGGCGAACGCGGTGCAGCCTCATGTGAGCATCTCTGCTGCCTTTAGGCAACAGTATCAGAGTGCAATCCTGGCACTGCTCTCAGCTTCTGGCCCTACACCACGCACCCCTGTCAGCTTGCCTCAGTAGTGTCAGCACTGCCATCCAAGTGGCTGGACAGCCCAACTGCTTCCAAGGTACCTCCGGCGAGTTCCTGGTCAGGAAGTCTGACGAGACTCTTTCCCTCATGCTGATGGATGGCATCAGGGACGGCCTGGTCATGCGTGGTACGACCCTGCAGGCACTCCCACAACAGCTTAGCCCGGCTAGCCTCAACTACAGCGTCGACTTCTGCCGAGGCACATGCACATGCCCTGACTGCAGCCACAGCGGCCTGGTTTGCAAGCTCATGTTCGGCATCTTCCATCACAGCAGCAAGGACGCCAAGTTCCTAAAGCCCTGGTGCTTTGGGGACCTACCCAGCAGCTTCACCGACAGAGCCCACTTGGTCATTGATGCAGAGGTGGTTGGCTCCTTCACAAGTGAAGAAGTCACGACAGGAGGTGGCACAGCAGGAGGTGGAGGCGAACCACACCACCCAACCCATCACGCACGACACTGTGCGTGGGACGGTCTGGACTCGCTCGCCATTACTGATACCCACTCAGGCACTCATACCCACCACCCCCTTTGGTCTCGGAGCTATATGCGTATGCGTCATACGTCACGTCAAGGGCGGGGTTCGGCAGGACGCACAGTTTTTGACGGCCGAGCGTGGGAGGAGACGTCGTGCGTCGGTATTGATTACTAAAGACGGCTGCAGATTTTGATCGTGCACCGGTGTTGATTGCCAAAAACTACAGATGCATGTGTCGTTTTCGGGGGGGGGGGGGGTGAATGGGTCATCAGCCCGGCCAGCCAGCAGACATCAACGATGTAGCAATTGCAAGCGGCCATCACAGAAGCGATTGAGGCTGCTGACATCACATAAGCACACATCAGAATGATTTTGCTTGGACAGAATTTGCGACCACTATTTTGATTCGATCGTAAAAACGGTATTGTCGACCTGATCGACATCAGTCATGCATCATTACACCCTTGTTTGTTAGATTTCGGTATTTGTATTTGCCCTTGCTATCGATGGCGCCCTTGGAGCAGGAATCCTCTGGTTCGCGCCCCCGGGGGTACTGGGCCGAGATCGGCCCCGTCCGGGCGATGTTCATTGGCGGTCTGCACCTGCTAGCCTTGGCAGCCCCGTTCACCTTCTCGTGGCCCATGGTACTGCTGCTCATCGTAGGCTACTACAGTACCTGCTTGTTGGGCATCACACTCTGCTACCACAGGCTATTAAGCCACCGCAGCTTCACGATTCCCAAGGTTTGTGTTGCCCATCAACCAGTAGCTAGCTATACGTAACATACTAACATCAGTGAGGCAGCTCGATAGAGGAATCTCTGGTCATAATGTCTCCGGAATAGGAATGGAAGACAACTCTCTCCCCTTGCAACTGACGGTGTGTGGTTGTATTGATTGATGGAGGAGTTTATTTGTCAGCACGTACAGCCACGCCTTCTGTCTGACTAGGTAGTAACCATCTGAACATGCTTGTTTGCAGTGGCTGGAGTATACCTTCGCCATCTTTGGTTTACTTGCGGGCCAGGTGCGTGATACGTGCGTGGGTTGACCAGCCTCTTGACTGTGCTTGAGTCTCCCACACGCAGTGACTGGTGAGGGGGCAACACAGTACGAGCCCCACTCTGCCCTATCTGTCCTACTGTGGTGTTGAAGTCCGTATATTTTAAGTCTCACTCCTCTCAGTGACCTTGTCTCTACTAAAGTCATGTGACACTGGCATTGCCAGGGTCCACTTGATTGACCTCTCTCCTGAATACCGTACACCCAATTGGCCCTTTACAATGACAGTATCATCCCATCGAGTGGGTCAGCACCCACCGTGGCCACCACAAGCACACCGACACCCCCTTGGACTTCCACTCCCCCAATGATGGCCTTTGGTGGAGCCACTGGGGTTGGCAATTTGACCACAAGGTGCGGGCTGAAGAGCCAGGCAATGCTGGGTCACTGGGTGTAAGCTGGGTAAGGAGGGTTTCTAACCAAGCAACTTCAGACGACAGGGCAAGATGCTGGTGAGAGGAGGCAGCAGATGGAGGTATTTGGACGGGTATGAACATCTCTGCAGTCTGCACCCCTTCAGGATCCATGAGTAAAGTCCAAATATCTAAAAGTTTGCTTTTGGTTGGAGATGCAAAGCGGGGGCAACTTGCACCTTTGTGATCTGCAGGTGAGGCGGCAGCTCCACAACCCACGCAACACACCCGACCTCAAGTCTCAGTCCTTCTACCGCTTCCTCGCCGGCCCCAGCGGGTTGGTGATCATGCTCCTCCAGTTCCCGCTGCTTTACGCATTCGGCAGGCTGCCAGCCTTGGTTTGGGGCGGCGCTTTGCGCATGGTGCTAGTGTATCATGCCGTATTCCTCGTCAACAGCGCGGCTCACATTTGGGGCACACAGCCGTACAAGTCAGGAGACAACTCGCGCAACAACTGGTGAGGTGGGGACCGTGGAATGTTTTGAATGTGGTTTGACTCGGCTGTTTGGCAGGGTCTCACCATCTAATGTGCTCAAGGAGCCCAGGATCAAAACAGGAGACCCTTTTGAAGGGCTTAGTGTATGCAGGTCACACAGATGTAGGATTGGCAAGAAAATGAACCTCCACCCTAGGTTCCCTATGGACCCTAGGCCTACATTCGGCACCCAATTGCCTGCCCAAGGGTATAGCCCTATGGCTTACCGTAGGTACTCGAGTGCCGATCCTGTATGTTCTATGCAGTATCTCACATTGCCAGTCAAAATGTGACATATGCGGCGTGCAGTTGTTCTACTAAAAGATTGCGAGGCTCTCCTCAATTGCTTCAAGATTTGTCCTTTCATTTTTGGCGGTGGCTGCTCTGCAGGTGGGTCGCCCTCTTGGTATGTGGTGAGGGCTGGCACAACAACCACCATGCCTTCGCATGGTCTGCTAAGCATGGATTCGAGTGGTGGCAGGTGAGAGCAAGTGATCGACGGCATTGTTTTCAGTGTTAGCATTCTGGCCAGACACGTAGTGCCATGTGAAACATAAAGTGCATGGAAGTATGGATCCTGGGGGGAGTTTCCATAGAAAGGGACGAGCCTCTCTCACCGCGGAAGGTTGAAGTAGTACGCATCAGACAGTGCATGCTGTGCAGCACACCCTACCAATGCGGCTGACACCTCCTCACCCCAAGACCCTCGCCTAACCTGAAGTGGGAAGTTAACTGGGCCTTTCAATATGGCCGATTGCTTGAGGTTGGCCCCCCTCCCTCTCTTAACCCTCTCCTTGGCTCCACCTCCCCTGGCTACCTTGTCCCCCTTCCCTTGCCCCACGTCCCTTTCTCCCCCTCCCCCTTTCTCCCCCTAACTTGCCCCACTTACTTTTCTCCCCCTCCACCCTGCTCCCCCTCTATTGCCCCCTTCCTTGCCCCGCTTCCCTTGCCCCCCCTCCTCCTTGCCCCCCCCCGCCCCCCCCTCCCCCCCACACACACACCCGTGGTCCCCTTACTTGCTCCCCCTCCCCTGCCCCCCTTCCTTTGCCCCACGTCCCTTTCTCCCCCTCCTCCTTGCTCCCCCTCCATTGCCACCCCTTCCTTGCCCCACCTCCGTTCTTCCGCCTGACCTTGTCCTACCTACCTTGCCCCCATCCTTGCTCCCCCTCTATTGCCCCACTTCCATTGTCCCCCCTTCCTTGCCCCACCTCCCTTTGTCCCCCTCTACCTTGCCTCCCCTACCTTGCCCCCTTCCTTGCTCCCCCTCCCCTGTCCCACCTCCATTGTCCCCCCTTCCTTGCCCCACCTCCATTGGACACCCCCACTTCCTTGCCCCACCTCCCCTTCTCTTCCTCTACCTTGCCCCACCTACCTTGCCCCCTTCCTTGCTCCCCCCCCTGTCCCACCTCCATTGCCCCAATTTTCTTGCCCCACCTCCATTGCACCCCCTTCCCACCCCCTACCCCCTCATCAGGTGGACATCACGTGGATGACGATCAGGGCCCTGGAGTTCGTCGGCCTGGCAAAAAATGTCAAGCTGCCCACCAAGGAGCAAAAAGAAAGGCTAATGATCCAGGGGGCCGAGCCGACCACGGCCAGCATCTCTGCCTCCTCGCAGACTACCCAGAGTCACCGACTGATGAAACTCTGAAAGGAAGAAAGATATTTCAACCGAATTCAGGTCCATTCTGGAAGCCTCATTTGACGGGCAACTACAAACTCATCTTGCCACGTCGCCGAAAAGAGTAGGGGCAATGACGTCACACCCCTGGGACCTGCCAAAAAGGCACGGTCATTTGGGCGCCTAACTGCTAGCTCTTCCCCAGCCTTGCATCCTTTGACTTTCGTTCCCCTTTTTCTTTGTTTTTCCTGACAAATATATTTGTTTCTTTCCTCCCAACTGATAAGCTGGGCTGAAAGAGGTTGGGCTCACGCAGCCAATCCTTTGCAGCAGGGCCCGCAGGAGTAATGTCATTGACCAGTAGTGCAGTCATTGACTAGTTGTACTGTTGGGACCCCATGCAGCCGAGCCATTATGCGCAGGGCCCACATGAGTTACGTTATTGACCAGTTTAACCGGGGCAGGCATGGGTCGGAGGCCATGCATGTCTTTTGTGAAGGACGTGGTTGAACTTATTCCGGGCTGGTTTGTGTAGTAAAGATTCCCTCTTGCGGAGGGCTGCTTATATGTTGGGTTCCTCTCTTGCTTTTTCTTCGTTTTGGATTGAATTGTTGAGGACAAGGCTCAAGTAAGGGCTGGGGAATGTTTGGTCTTCTTTTCTTGATGGGGATGCTTTCCTTCTCCTACATGTTTCTCACTTTCTTTGAAATGGTCAAGGGTTCGAATTCGCCAATCGCTCCTCTGTATCCCCCAGTCTAGGATACTGGATTCCAAGCACCATCACATAGGATGTGGGCATGGCTGAAACCTGGATCGGCGGGTTACAATAGGTTCCATGGTCATATCCCATGCCTCACATATGATGGTGGCTTGGCTGTACATTGGTACTGGGAGTTGAGCTTTCTCCTTTCCTATCAGCCTCACGCGGCCTGGCGGGTATGAACTCGGTTTTTTCCCTTTCCCCTCTTGTCTTCACCTCCCTACCGCAACCACACAGTTGGGCGCCCACGCGGTTGAACGGTTACGCATCTTAACATTTTTTATGACCCTCTTACTTTGAGTTTCCTGTTCTCGTTCCCTGTTGCCTTGAGTTTCCTGTTCTCATAATAAACATAGCTGGGCGTCTGCGCAGTCGAGCCTTTTTGAGCAAAGCCCGGAGGTGTAACGTCACCAATTTTCTCATGTTTTGATCAGAAATGAAGAACTTAACGCGTCCCCGCATATAAATCCCGAGCTTTACGCTAGCTACAAGTCCAGAACAGGAGCTGAAACTCTGCTTCAGCTGCCCATCAAATCATACACAACTGCATTTGATGGGACTCAGAAATGGGCACAACTCATCGCTCATAGGTAGACAGGTAAGCTTATAGCTTTCCCTTCGACAGCGACTGTGCAGGGGATGAGGTCCCACTGAACCTCATACCCCCTAGCAGGGTGTAGGGTAAACCCTAGGTAGTAACCCCCTGCCTCAGGGTCGACTTCCTCTGTGTTTGTCATGCATCAATGATGCATTTATGCATACTGACTGCAAGTCTCCATATCTTGAGTTTTGTTTCCTTATTCTTCCTGTCCCCTCAAATACGTTAGTTACTTCTGTACTCAGTAGTAATAGGTGCCTCGGGGAGCCTAGTCATCTCCTACCAGCCCCGCGGGCCCAGCGGGTATGTAACGTTCTAAACATCACTGCCTCACTGACAAGCTCTTCAAGTACCGGCAAGGCAGGTGGCAATGCTTAAACAACACCAAGAAATAAATCATTTGGTTACAGGGCTTTTTGAGTTTATGAAATGGCACTTCCCGCTCACATAAGGAGGGGAAAAGGAATAGACCCAGAAAGAAATAGGAGTCAGACTCCCCAGCCCCTCAAGTCTGTAGTCAAGCCCTCAACAGTTCCGACTATTTAACACTAATAGAAGTTGGATTCTCCCAACCATGCCTGCCTCACCCAATAACTTTCTTATACATTTTTGAAGAAATGCAGTGGTGTACGGCTAGGGACTGGCCTGGAGCAACTTTTCGAGCAACTCTCAACCTTGATGCATGGGACATTCGTCCACAAACTGCATCAGGCGCAGAGCAAACTGGAACCGCAAGCAAAATAACAGCGAGAGAAAACAAACCAAGCCACATTCCTTGAACTGAGGCTTGCGTCTGAGTCCCTCGTTTATAGAGTATCTGTCTTTCTGTGATTTATGACGTTTTTGTTTTTCCCTGTCAAGCTCACGGAGTCATGGGCCAGATGCCCAGATGCCCACCACCTGGTCCAAGTTCTCTCTGGTATCAGGTCACATCTCCTGGCATGATGAAGGATATCAACCCCCACCTGCATGAATGAAGAAGTGGTCAAGCGAGCCGGAAAAGGAGGGGAGTAAAGGAGCTTGGACCAGCCCAGCTGGCGGGACACCTCGGCTGAAGCGTACTTTGCCTTCTCCTGGAGGCTGAGCACCTGTTCGTGCACACAGGCAGGCTCACTGATTGTCAAAAGTATTTCACAGCAGCCACTGAAGCCAGTCCCGACCACTACACTCAGGTCACAGAATCCTGATCTCACCACCCATGGCACACAGGCACCCTAGCACCTGTTCGTGCATAGTCAGGATGTCCCCTTATTAAAGGTCTTTATAGCAGCCACGGAAGCCAGCACCTGCCTTAAAATTCCTGGGAAGCATCGAGTCACTCAGGTCACAAGATCCTAAGTTAATCACCCAAGGCATGCAAACAGTCAAGCGTGTCTCAGCACCTGTCTTGCAGTCTTGCTGCCAGCCGGTCAAGGATTCCCCCCTTAGGCCTCTAGTTCGATAAGTCCCCCCAATTTCTCCAGATATGCCAAGATTAAACCTTGGTCAGTCCAGCAATGTATCCCAACAGGACCTCCCTCAGCCTAACCTATCGTGTAGCCCTCTAGATCGGAATGGCTTACCTTGGGGCCGATGGACTTCAGGGCTTTGGTCAGCCCTTGCGATGCTTGCTCCACAACGTTCTTGCCCAGGTAAATGCCATTGATGCCTTCATCATCCGGGCTGTAGCGGATGGCCCTATGTGAGCACGGAGATGCAAATGCATCTGCTGGGTAGGAAGTCTGATCAGACTGATGATTGATGCGGCCACAACATGCGGGGTTCCCCATGAGATGTACAGTCATACCCGCACATGCGGGTAAAACAAAGCGCATATGCCTAGAAGCAAATCCGGTCAGTTGTTTCCCTGCAGCAGATTTGAAGATACAATATCCCTCGGGTACATGACCCAATCAGGGGCAACCGACAGTGCAGCTGAGGCGCATGGTACTCATAAGCGGTTTGTCTTTCCGGTCACAAGGCCAGCAATGGTAGCCTGTCCTGCAGCCGCCCAAGGCCCCTTAGGGACTAAACCAGGACGAGCCTACAGCCAGCAGCCTGAGCAGCAAGGTAAGCCATTCCTCGAAGTCATGTCGGAAGCGCAGGGGAAAGACGGCCAACGCTGGTATATGCAGCCAGAGCTCCTGGATGCCGGATATGAGATTTGCAGTGCTTTGCTTCTCCGTGCTCTAGAGGATGCCCACCCCATTGCACCAGCGGCTGTGGTTCTAGACCTGCAGCAGGCGGCACAGCTGCTGAATGGGGAGGCTTTGATGGGGCGGATCTGCAGGGATGTTGAGCGCACTCAGCCACGTGACCGTTTGAACATGATCCTGGTGAATCCTTACCCAGCCCAAACATGTGAGCAGTGCTTGGCACAAAGAGCTTTAAAATATGCATTCGGGATCACGACATCACGTGTTGTCGCACACATTTCTCCATCAAACATAAACCCTCCCCCCCCAAGGGAACACGCACCGGCCTGCAGGTAGCCTTCCACCAGGAAGGCTTGATTCAAGGTGGCACACATCTGTGCAGCAGCTAGCTATGTTGTACGCAGCTGCTGCCCGCCTTGCCCTAAACTGGCAGCCAAGGTGTCCTTGCATGGATTTTGGAGCCGCCATAAGAGCCCAGCCACTCATGACGATGATCCTGCCAATATGAAAAGTGAGGAACGTCTTCAAGTCATGACAGTGAGCATGCATGCGGTACTATAAGTGTCACGACTCACGATGTACGGTATGACGAGAGGGGCATCACAGTTGATGCGTGTCGCCCTGGGGTAGCACCAGTCACTGTCCAGTGGTGTAGGGAATCAATACTAGCCACAGCACCTGAGCCGTACTTATCACAAAATGTCGAACATGTCAGCGGCTCAATGCCACTTCCAAACTGGTATCACTGACCCACCCAGCTCCCACCTATTTCCTGACAGGAGAGCCAGCAAAGAGTTGCCCCGGAGGAGGCGCGGGAAGCGGGCAGCTGAACGGGCAGCTGAGCAGCAGCAGGCAGATGTGCAGGGGCTGAAGAGAGCGCTCGATGCCAGCGAGGAGGCCTCTCATAGATTATTCATGTTTGCTGCTGACCAAGCTGATGTCGGCTGCCTCAACCAGCGCTTTCTAAGTGAGAAAGTGCAGTGTTGTCGCGGCACAGGGGTGCACCCTAAGGAATGGGTGCACCAAGCAAACAGAATACAAGACATGTCAAGAAAAAGTAAAGTACCCAATTCAGGATCCACATAGTAGGCACACACACTAATTCAAGTTCACACATACCTTACGACCGAAAAGCAGTTGGCGCGGTCAAACGCATGGTGCAGTCATACGTCGTGACAGTATCTAGGTAGTCAGAAAGTGCAGTGCCATTAAGGGAAGCCCGAGAATGTAACGGTAGCTGAGGTGCAGCGTTTGCATTGTCTGACTTTCTTTGCATACCGTTATCTGCCATGCGTCCATGCACTCATTCAGCCAAGCAGTCATGCATATGCATTCCCCACCATATCCTGTCAATGTACGCATGCATGTAGCCACCACAAAGCCATCACCATTGAACCACGCAGGCACCTGCCGGGTTTCTGAAGCAACCTATGTTTAGAAGTATACGTTTCTGTGTATCTTGCAGTGCTGGCTCGTTCCCAGGAGGCGTGGAGCCATTTTGCGCCATTTGTCCATTGTCTGGTGCGCCCAATGTTTTGTTTTGCTTGTGCAAACATATTTTCACATTGTTGTTATATAGTTCTCAAATGCTCGTGAGCGGCAGATGACTGCTGCCGATGATGTTGTTTTCAGGTGTGAGAAGCGGCCGAACAGAAACGGGTGCGCGTTATGATGCAAACCTGGATGCAACCGTCCGAAGATTACGACATCGACATGATTGATGCCCCAGGTCTACGGTAATGCGTAGCCCATCAAAATTTTCTTAGTGTCAACCCAATCACCCAATCACCGCCGGTACTCGCCTCTCGATGCAGCCAGACCACCTGACTTTATGAGTTCATTCGTGACGCAAATCTGACGTAGTCGAGACGTCAGCTAGACTATACAGATTTAGGCCGCTTCCAGGCCTAAGAAAGAGAGGCGCGGTGGCACCGCAGAAGAACCACTGCTCCACCACCCCACGCACGTCACACTGCACAGCAAGACACGCACTGGCCTAGGCATTCAAACAACGTCAAGAAACTGAGCATCCATCATGGCAATTTTTGCGACGAGACAGCCGGTGTACCTCATCGACCTAAATTGCTACAAGCCACCTGGTAATGAAATATTTTCACCTGATGAGAGGGGGGGGCAACAGGGCAATGGCAGTGTCGGTCATTGGCAGAAATCAGCCGGTAACGAATGAAGGACATGAGCAACGTGTTTCGGGAACATCCAGGGTCGGGCATGCCTTCCGCTGGTCGTCAGCAGCCTAGCTATGCACTTTGTCATGCAAGCTGACCCAAATTAGGATCCTCTTTATGATTTGCAGGGGCCAATCTAGTTCGGCATGAGGCAGCAATGTTGTGGATGTTCCTTGTTCGTTTCTGCCTTGGCTGAGCATTGCAAGTTTGCTGTTGCGCAGAGTCACTGAGAGGGGACAATGACGCGGCTTACGATTTATGGGCCAGATACAAGGTATGGTACCAGAAATGCAAATTGATTGGATGTTTACACATGATGGGGATGACCCAAGCATCCTCTGCTATCCCAGTGCCCAATTCAAATTTCAAAATGCTGTGCTCGAGTCCATCTACCTGTATCAGTCTGAAGCAGCCCCATGGCATGCACAATCAGAGTCCTCACTCGAGATATATTTTTATGGTATGCACTTCCTAATTAAAAACGCAGCACTCTAGAATTGGATGGCTGAGAAAAATGAATTATCTTCCATCTTCTCCTTTCTCCCAAGATATTAATGCACGTCCTAGCTTCATGCACCTCCTAGTTTTTATCCAACATTCTGAAAATCATGCGCTTGCAATCTTCTTTTTCTCTGTCGCAGATGTACAGCCCTGAGGACATTGAATTTTTGAAGCGGGTTTTGGAGAAGTCAGGCCTGACAAGAACTGGCACCTACTTACCTCACACCATCAACCCAGGCAAGAGAATGGCAAGAGTGATTGGCACGAGTAGCAAGAGCGATTGTCAAGGAAATGGCAGGAGTGCTGTAACATTCAAATTCCTGTTTGACAGGGAGGGGTCGAAACACATTATAAATCCGATTGATGAAAACCGACCCTGTGAAAAAATCCCATTCTCCTTGCTGTCAGTTCTGTGCGGAGAAAACATCGGATACGACGACTTGGCTGAGGCAATGGAGGAATGCAAGCTCACGCTGACAGGGGCTCTACAGGTGCGTGACCTTGAGGTACTGCCATTAAGTGGGTCCTGAAGCATCTTCGCTTTCTCAAGTGTGAAGGGTGCGTGCGTTGATGCAAGGCAAGGCGATTTCGAACCCCCCTCCCTTCATTTGGACAGATAATGAAGAAGTAAAAGTTGTGACTCGCTATGCTCATACCACATCAATAGCCCACTAGCCCAGCCCTTTCAAATACGCTGGCTGCAACAGCATTTCAAGATTGAGGCAAAGCCTAGTCACATCTGCATTCATATACCTTATCCTAATAGATTCCGAGGCCCCCTTGCAAGCCTGTGCATCCTATCCCTGAGTGGTATTCCTTGTTCGTCCTTGTGTGGACAGGGCCTCCTGGACAGGGCTGGTCTCAAGGCAACAGACATCGACATCCTGGTCACCACGTGAGTTCTCACTTCAGGCTTTCAGGAGCCAGATAAGATGAAGAGCAATCCTGGCTTTGGATGGGTATTTATTTATACCTGTTTTCATTCCGTTATGGGCGTGGCTCAAAAGGAAGATTATCTGTACAGTCACACACAAGCCTAAACCACCCGGTACATGGACTGTTGTAGTCAAACACATGCAGCACAAGTCTAAGCCAACAGTAACCTAATCTGTGTGTCTTTACGGCTGGAGCCGTTATAATGAGATCTGCAGCATCTGCGCCGCGTCAAGCTGTTGACAATCGCTAGACTTATCACCCTGTCATGGCCACCCCTCCTCAGGTGCAGCATCTATTGCCCCACCCCCAGCATGTCCTCGATGTTGGTGAACCACTTTAAGATGCGGACTGACGTGCAGAGCTACCACCTGGGGGGAATGGGCTGTGCAAATGGTAAGGGTATGGGAATCTACTGAGTCAATGCAAAACTGCATATTGGGCAGCCAGGCTGGATTGTGCGGCATAACAAAGTGCTGTCAAATGCATATGGGGCAGCCAGGTTGGCTTGTGCTGCAGATGTCCAGTACATCATGGGTGCAGATGGCTGGTGTTTTTCAGGGACACAAGATCATCAGTCTGTGTGGCAGTTGTGGGTCATTGTGGGTGCAGGTGGTGTGATGTTGGGGTGGTGATTCAGGCCATTCAGGTGCTTTATTTTGAGGGCCAGAACCTGCTGCAGGATGGCACATGTGCAAGCTTTTAAGTTCCCTTGAAATATGTTTATAATACTTTGGCCAATACTCGGGTACGCAGTGGCTTGCAGCAGCATGGGCCTGGTGCGAGGCAATTGGCTGTAGACTGGTTCACGGGTCAATGTTTGTTTCCCATGGGTTCAGGGGAGGGGATACGCACTTCCTTAGCCATGGATCGAAGACACATGACACACTGAAATGCATTGCACTGTCCCTTGCCATGCGTGTCGCAACCAGGTAGCTGAGATTTACTGAAGTTCATCCGCCCTCCCAATACCTTGCCCTGCCATCACTGCCCATGCTTGTTTGCAGGAGTTGTGGGTGTGAACCTAGTGAGGGAC
The DNA here is from genome assembly GCA_037349105.1 of Limnomonas spitsbergensis. NCBI lineage: Eukaryota > Viridiplantae > Chlorophyta > Chlorophyceae > Chlamydomonadales > Limnomonas > Limnomonas spitsbergensis. The sequence continues at coordinate 560,734 of JAYJMM010000022.1, read as the reverse complement.
TTGCTTCAGGTGAGTGGTCGGAACAATAGCTTCTTATGCAAAACTGCAGAATGAGGGGCTGTGTTCTGTCTTGAATTGCCGTGACTTCAGCCAGGCTTCTATTGGTGTTTCACTATCCAGAATGGGTTGCACACTGATGAGCTTGAGGGTGCATGATGGCCTACTGCCAAACAGTATGTATGCAAACAAGTTGTAATCAAAACAGTGGCCATCATGCATTTTCATCTGACCTGCGGAATCTAGCTAAGTCCCAAACCTAGCTTGATCGAACACCTATCGCTGCCCGAATCCTGGCACGCAAAAATGTGATTGGAAATCAATGTCATGGAGCCCTTGTTAAAAGTACCCCCTGTCCTCATGCACCTTCTATGCCTGTCAGGCTCATCCCAACGCCAAGGCTGTGTTTTGCACAACTGAGGTGACCACTCCTGCTTACTATCCTGGGAAGGACAGGCACAGGTAGGAAGACATATCTGGCAGATAAAAACCCTGGTTACTGGTACAGGTATGTTGGCATATCAGGCACATGCAACCCTGGGTAGGGTGAGGGCTGACTCATTGATTATCTCTATCAGTGTTGTCATCTTCGGCAGATCCTCCCTGGAAGGAACAGTTCCCTTTCTCAGTGGGTGGATCATGGATTGTGCGTCCTCGTGATCGCTCAGACTGGAAATCCTCTCAACTTGTCTTTTCCTGGTCCTCGACTCTACTGTCTTAGGATGGTGACGAACATGCTGTTCCGGATGGGGGCTGCGGCCATGCTGATGAGCAACAACCCGGCTCCGTGTGGGCGTCCAGCCAAATATGTCCTGCGGCATCACGAGAGAGTGCATGTGGGACAGAGCGATGAGGCTTACCAGTGAGTGCCAGCAGTGCCATTTAGTGCCAGCAGTGTTTTTATCGTGACTCAGCTACATGTCAGCTATAGTCCAGCTTCCAGCCTAGGAGTGGCTAACCATGCTGACGGCCATAGGCTCGCCCCGGCTTGGCCCCCAACGGGCATTTGGCGGATGTGGGGCAGCCTGCTAATGGTGGCCTTGTATCAGCTGACAATGGCCATGTGCCTCAGCTGCACTGTCGCTTGACCCTGATTGGTTGATCTACTGGAGGGAGATTGTATCTTCGAAACTGGGTTTGCTTCTGGACATGTCAATGGCCGTGGCTGGACCTGAAACAACTGAGGGACTTGAGGCATAGTAGAAATACACATTCAAGAAGGCAGCATGCAGCCTTATAGCTGTAACTTAATTTTAATCAAGCATATGCAGACATGACTATACCTCCCATGGATAACCCTGAGGGCGGGCCGCATCAGTCTTCCTACCCAGCAGATGCATCTGCATCTCCGTGCTTACATAGGGCCATCCGCTACAGCCCGGATGACGAAGGCATCAATGGCATTTACCTGGGCAAGAACGTCGTGGAGCAAGCATCACAAGGGCTGACCAAAGCCCTCAAGTCCATCGGCCCCAAGGTAAGCCATTCCGATCTAGTGGGCTACACGATAGGTTAGGCTGAGGGAGGTCCTGTTGGGATACATTGCTGGACTGACCAAGGTTGAATATTGGCATATCTGGAGGCATTGGGGGGACTACTGGCCTAAGGGGGGAATCCTTGACCGGCTGGCAGCAAGCCTGCAAGACAGATGTTGAGGCCTGCTAGACTGCCTGAATGCCTTGGGTGATGATCTAAGAATCCTGTGACCTGAGTGACTAGATGCTTCCCAGGCATTTTACGGCAGGTGCTGGTTTCCGTTGCAGCTATAAAGACCTTTGATAAGGGGACATCCCAACAGCACATACAGGTGCCAGACTTCCTGTGTGCCATGGGTGGTGAGCTCAGGATTCTGTGACCTGAGTGTAGTGGTCGGGACTGGCTTCAGTGGCCGCAGTGAAATACCTTTGACATCTGTGAGCCTGCCTGTGTCCACCAACAGGTGCTAAGCCTCAAGGAGAAAGCAAAGTACGCTTCAGCCGAGGTGTCCCGCCAGCTGGGCTGGTCCAAGCTCCGTTACTCGCCCTCCTTCTCCGGCTCGCTTGAACACTTCCTCATTCATGCGGGTGAGGATTGATATCTATCATCATGCCAGGAGATATAATCTGATGCCAGAGAGTTCTTGGACCGGGTGGTGGGCACCTGGCCCATGCAACAAATGTAGTTCTCTGCTGGACTGTAAAACCAGGGGTAAAAGACATTTGTCACATATCACTAGAGTCAGATACTGTCTTAACGAGGGATTCAGGCACAAGCTTCGGGTCAAGGAAGTGGCTTGACTTGTTTTCTTTCCTCCTTATTTTTCGTGTTGGTCCTAGTTTACTCACTCAGTCCCCCAATCGGTTTGCGCTCATATGTCCCATGCATCAATTGTGATGCTCCGCTGGACCGAAATAAATCTCAAATTTGCAGCAGATGGAGGAATGAGTGAGGCATGATCTTGCAGGATTTAAACCATCCACAAATGCTAAGGCTCTTGAATTTTCAAATGGATTAGCCAAGGGCATCGGGGATGCTTTGTTACGCTGGTCTTGCATGCCAGGGTCCTCTTGGGTGACCAGTCTCACACTCACGCATTGCAGTTGTTTAAGCCAAAGCGACCATGCTGGCATGCTTTACTTACCGGTGTACAGAGGAGTCTTCTTGAAGTGATTAATATCATGTTCGCACTGCACATTAGCGCTTGTTCAGGGCGGACTGCACTTTTGAGAGCTGGTCTGGCGACCATTGCACTGATGGCATCCTAATTTGCTGCCCTCACAATTCATTGCGATTGGCCATCTCTCACTTCGTTCTAGGTAGAAATGGAACTGGACATGTTGGTCAATTTCATGTGACGCACTGTCTTGTCCAACCTTGCACCTTATCAACTATATGCCTGGCCACGCTTCAGGGGGTGCCAAGGTGTTGGATGGACTGGAACAGGCGCTGAAGCTGACAAAAAGGGATTTGGAGCCATCACGGGCTGTGTTGTACGACTACGGCAATGTCTCTTCTTCCACCACATGGTATGATGAGGGAGGGAGGAGGGCGAAGGGAGGGAGGGAGGGAGGGAGGGAGGGGAGAGGGGGGAGGAGGGAGGGAGGGAGGGAGGGAGGGAGGAGGGAGAGAGGAGGAAGAGGAGGGAGGAGGAAGAGGAGGGAGGAGGAAGAGGAGGGAGGAGGAAGAGGAGGGAGGAGGGAGGGAGGAGGGAGAGAGGAGGGAGAGAGGAGGGAGAGAGGAGGGAGAGAGGAGGGAGAGAGGAGGGAGAGAGGAGGGAGAGAGGAGGGAGAGAGGAGGGAGAGAGGAGGGAGAGAGGAGGGAGAGAGGAGGGAGAGAGGAGGGAGAGAGGAGGGAGAGAGGAGGGAGAGAGGAGGGAGGGAGGAGGGAGGGAGGAGGGAGGGAGGAGGGAGAGAGGAGGGAGAGAGGAGGGAGAGAGGAGGGAGAGAGGAGGGAGAGAGGAGGGAGGGAGGAGGGAGAGAGGAGGGAGAGAGGAGGGAGAGAGGAGGGAGAGAGGAGGGAGAGAGGAGGGAGAGAGGAGGGAGAGAGGAGGGAGAGAGGAGGGAGAGAGGAGGGAGGGAGGAGGGAGGGAGGAGGGAGAGAGGAGGGAGAGAGGAGGGAGAGAGGAGGGAGAGAGGAGGGAGAGAGGAGGAAGAGAGGAGGGAGAGAGGAGGGAGAGAGGAGGGAGAGAGGAGGGAGAGAGGAGGGAGAGAGGAGGGAGAGAGGAGGGAGAGAGGAGGGAGAGAGGAGGGAGAGAGGAGGGAGAGAGGAGGGAGAGAGGAGGGAGAGAGGAGGGAGAGAGGAGGGAGAGAGGAGGGAGAGAGGAGGGAGAGAGGAGGGAGGGGAGGGAGGGAGGGAGGGAGGGGAGGGAGGGGAGGGGAGGGAGGGGAGGGAGGAAGGAAGGAAGGAGGGAGGGGAGGGAGGAAGGAAGGAAGGAGGGAGGGAGGGAGGGAGGAAGGAGGGAGGGAGGGAGGGAGGAAGGGAGGGAGGGAGTGAGGAAGGGAGGGAGGGAGGGAGGGAGGGAGGGAGGGAGGAGGGAGGGAGGGAGGAAGGAGGGAGGGAGGAAGAAGGGGGGGAGGAAGGAGGGAGGGAGGGAGGAAGGAGGGAGGGAGGAAGGAGGGAGGGAGGAGGGAGGGGGGAAGGAGGGAGGGGGGGGGGAGGGAAAAGGGAGGCAAAAGGGAGGGAGGGGGAGGGACACATGAGAGGAAGCTGGAAGGAGGAATGAGGGGGGGAGAAGGGAAGGATGAGAGAAAAATGGGGGAGGGAGGAGGGAGGGATAGGGGAGGGAGGAGGGATCGATGAGAAAGGGAGGGTGGGGGTCGATGAGGGAAGAAAACGCGATACGTGGTTTGTCTGATAAGTTTAGGAGTGAAGCATGGTATCCCCATTGGCGAGGCGCTCGAGACTGTTATATTTTGTTGTTTCGGTTTTGCAGCTATGTTTTCAAACTGACCAGTATGGTAGGCCATTCTTACCTGTCTCGTATGTGCAGCATTACTGGTTGTGTCAGGCGTAGAGGAGAATATGACGTACACAGACGACCTGACAATGTTGCACAGCCGAGCATTCTATCGATTGTCAACCTGCCTTCAAATCAGCATGTTGTTGGTTCGATGTATCGACCTGACTTCCGGAACAGAGCTTCGAAGAAACAAAAGGGATTGTAAAATCGTCTTCATTTAGTTGTGCGTGGTCGCTTAGGCGTTTCGAAGTAGGATGTCGCTCGTGACTGCAGCATTGAGCTCCATTTGCCAGGGATCAGCGCTTTGGTACAAGGCATGGACCCGACTAAAATGCAGCGTAATGTGGGTTGGCTGTGCATGGATTCACATGTTGCCATGTTGCGCAGGTACACAATGAGCTATGTGGAGAGCATGCGAGGAGTGCGACGGGGGGACCGCATCATGCAGATCGGTGTCGGGTCGGGTGTCAAATGCGGTGTCAATGTTTGGCAGGTGAGCGACTCCCATCCGCTTCTGTTGGAGGGAGGCTTGGTTTGCGTGAGTTGCCTTCAGGGCTGGGGTTAAGTACGCCTCCACCTCACTGCAGTTTTTACAAAAACTGGTCATTGAGTGATCATCCTTCCTGCCCCTTCTCCTGCCCCCCGGGCTGATCTACCCCGCATGCCAGTATGATGCATCTGCCCTTCAGGATCATGCCTCTTGACCCTCCTGTCATGATGGTGCAAAGGAATCTGTCTTTAGGGCAGAGAATTGCTGATTTGGTCAATTCAAAGCCAGCGGTACATTAGATTTGATGCATGGGACAGGTGCCTGTAAAGCTGTTTGAGCACTTCATAAGCTAGGACTGGAAACAAGTTAAACCAGTGCCCCCCCCTTCTGGGCTTCCCAACAGCAACCAACCATACTGTGACATAGGTTTTGAACCCCATGATGGTGCTTTGGAATTCTTCTGCTATTTCCAAACATAGAGCACTTCGTATAGTGTTGCATGGAGGGAGCGGTGGATTGAGTATTCTCTGCATTGCAAGCATACGGAGGGAAATCTGGTACCTCTGATAATAATCTAATATTTGTCTTTTTGTTCTGACTCACAGGCCGCCCGCTCTTTCGAGGACGTGCATGAGGTGTGGAAGCACAGGGCGCCGTCATCAGGCAAGAAGCAGACTGACGTTGGGCTGGGCCTATGGTATCTTCTTGGCAGCCTGCTGGTTTTGCTCCTGCTGGTGATGATCGTGGCATTTGCGCTGGTCGCCTTCCCCCATGTGAAAGTGGCATTGTACGACATGGTGGCGGCTGTCAAGGATGGGTACTCATCTCGCGAAGGAGTGATGGGATTGTTTCTGCGCCGGGGAGGATCCGCATCGCCCCTGTTCCAAAAGTGTGAATCCAGCAGCTGACTGATGGCATGTTGTGTTGGATGTTTCTGACCCAGGGAAGATCCGCATTGCCAGCAGCTGACTTAATAGGTGTCACATCATGACAGATGGTACTGCATGGTTTGATCTTTGAAACAAGCATCTGTCCAGGTATGGAATCCGAGGGATGTTAACACGGGGAGTTGTTCGAAAAGTTGCACGTTGCAAGTCCCTACGCAGGCCGTACAACACTGCATTTATTTGGCCTCATGAAAAACTTTTTATAAACACCCTTGACTGAGGCAGGCATGGGTGGGAGGCTCCAGCTTGTGTGGATGTGGTATGCAGTGAAACTGTTAAGGGCCAGACGCCACATTTAGGGGCTGGGGGATCTCGACTCCCATTTCGGCGTGGGCATTTTCCTCCTGTCCCTCTTATCCTTTCTCTTCACCCGCGTGGGCGTCCATCTGCCTGTTTCCAGACAGTCGGACACCCGCGCGGCCAAAGCCTATAGAACAGGAACTAGAGGTCAATGACGTTACACCTCTGGGCCCTGCTCAAAAAGGCTCGGCCGCGTGGGCGCCTAACTATAAAGAGTTGGGAGGGAAGATGGAAACAACATAAGGGGCAGGACAAAAGAAAGGAGGAAAAAAGTGGATAGGAGGGAGAGAAGGAGAAGAGCAAAAAGAAAAGAAATACCCCCCCTAAGGAAAAGGCAGCCCGAAGTACCCTTGCCCCTCTCAAGCCTATTCCTCAAGAAGGCAAAGAACAGCAACAAAACTAGGCCTCAACAAAGCGTACGACGTTAACAACAAAAGCTAGAGCCTCCCATCCAAGCTTGCCCCGGTACAAGTGTTGAAAGTTTGTGGCGCACTCCGGGGTACCTGCCTAACCTCTCTCCCTAAGCCTCTCTTCCACGCTAGGGCACTGAATGCAGACATGTAGCGCATCATCCGCATGCTCGCCATCTCCCCTAGCCCATCACCGTTGGCAGGACCGTCCGTCACGCTGCTGACCGCTGCGCCGTCCTCGAGTGTCAGCCGTGCTGACGGCGCCGAGCCGCAGCCCTAAGTTCGTGCACACGCAAGCACACTCCCTTCGACTGGTGCGGCCCCTGGCCTGTGGTAAGCACCCGCCGTAGACTAAAACCAGGTGCGGTAGGCCGCCGAAGACCAGTGTTCAGTGGCAGGATCTCTGGGGTCCCCTCTGCCAGCTGCATCCATCTGCGCCCGCTCGTATGCTGCATCAAATAGCCCTAGCACCTTCGAGAGCTGCAGCTCCAGCCACTTCAGCGAGACTGGTGGACCCATATCCTCCGCTTCTACAATGCAGCGGTGGCACAGCAACACAGCCCTCTCATGGCTCAAGCCAAGGCAGCATATATGCAGCTTGCAGTCAGCCAGGGCACTGGTGGCCGCACCTGGTGCTCTGATCTGCTGGGTGCATTAGGGGAGCGGGGGCGGGAGGCAGCCACCCCCACCTTCCGAGAGGTAGCAGCTGCCCTACAGCGCCTAGTGGTATGATCATGAGGGGCAGGCTCTGACGGCACAATTGGCTCCATACCTCGAGCCCACACCTGTGCAGTACACGATGTTTTCGACGAAAAAACATCCGATAGCGTGCAGTAAAGGGTTCACAGAGCATGTCCATTGGTACCTTGCAAGCTTATACCACCGGCCGTGCGCCTGTTTTGGTTTTGTCACATTCAGCATGTGTGAAATACCAGTGCAGGGGGGTAACGACATCCTCCTAAAGAACGTGACGAAGGAGCTGGCAGACCACGAGAAGGCCGACATAGCTGCAGTCGATGAGCCGGAGCTACCATTGCCGACAGCCAGAACCAGCCAACGACATATTGCAACTGTTTTGACGCATGGGACTCTCAAATTCTGATGCATGGTGCTTTACAATTCTGAGAGATGGGGTGTGGACTGTCAGCTTGCAGAAGTTTGGGCATGAAATACTTGAAATAACATCGTCATATGCCATTGCCTGCCCTTGACGCAAGAGGGCTGCCCAGGAACAAAGATGAGGCAGCAGCCAGCAGCGGGTGTGCATGGCACTGTGCAGCATGCTACCATGACTGTGGAGGAGGCCCAGCAGGTTTGACAGAGTGCAGTGAAGGGCACACGCAGACGATCCTGTCAAGTGGCACCTTCCTCCCTTGGACCACCGGGCATAAAGCCTCTAGCTCAAATCAGGCGGTTCGGAACCTATTCGTGGCATACGGTAGCTTGTGTTTCTTGCTAATCTGAGATACATGAACACTACTGCCCTCAGGAATTCAAGAAGATGCTGACACAAGAGCCAAGGTTTAAACAACATGGCCCTGCGGGGCTTACGGCCAAAACTTCTTAACTTGAACATGCAGATCTAACTACCGGTAGCTGTGCTGGTGCAAGGGTATTGGCTGTTCAGCCCGATGAACCTGAGTACATTAAGAATCCATAACCCAACCGCATCACTGGCGCTTGTCGCAGTCTGCGCTCCCGCTCTATTCCTTCATTTCATGTCTAGGCTTGCTGCCCACTGGCCCTAGCAAGTGTGCAGCATGCTGCAGGGGTATTGGCTGTTCAGCCGAATGAACCTGAGTAACGTAAGTACCCATAGCCCGACCGCGACACCGCAGCTTGTTACGGGCAGCGCTCCTGCTCTATTCCTTCACTTCATGTCTAGGCTTGCAGCCCACTTGCCCTAGCAAGTGTGCAGCATGCTGCAGGGGTATTGGCTGTTCAGCCCGATGAACATCAGTAAATTTAGAACCCAAAGCCCGACCGCATCACCGCAGCTTAGTGCGGTCAGCGCTCCCGCTCTATTCCTTCACTTCCTGTCTAAGTTTGCTGCCCACTGGCCCTAGCCACCGTTGTGTCAATAACGTTACACCGCTGGGCCCGCTCAAAGCTCGGCCGCGTGGGCGCCCAACTGCTCAGAAGGGAGAAAAGAAGAAACTAAAACAAAGAGGGGGGGAAAGGAACAAAAGAAGAGGCCGGAAGGCAAAGAAGACCAAGTCCGATACCTGAGTTCCACTAGAGACTAGCCCTCAACAAAGCCTCCAAGAAAGAAACATCCACAAAAGCAAGCGTATCCCACCGTGTATCCCACCCCTGCTTGGCCGCGAGGGCGCCCCACTGATCAGAAGGGAGAAGAGAAGAAACTTAAAAGGGGGCAAACAAAAACAACAACAACAAGAAGGACCAAAAGAGAAGGCCGGTTAGGCAAACGACACCGGCACCTCAGAAACCCTAGAGACTAACCCTCAACCCTATGAGCCGTTCCAAAACTGCGTCAGACAGCGACTGACATGCAGCCGCTTCCTGTCACAGAGGTGCTAGCGCTAGTTGATGCAGCATACGAGCGGGCGCAGCTGGATGCAGCTGGCAGAGGGGACCCCAGAGATCCTGCCACTGAACACAGGCCTACGGCCACTCACCGCACCTGGTTTCAGTCTAAGGCGGGCGCTTACCACAGGCCAGGGGCCGCACCAGTCGAAGGGAGTGTGCTTGCGTGTGCACGAACTTAGGGCTGCGGCTCGGCGCCGTCAGTACGGCTGACACTCGAGGACGGCGCAGCGGTCAGCAGCGTGACGGGCGGTGCTGCCAACGGTGTTGGGCAAGGGGAGATGGCGAGCATGTGGAGGATGCGCTGCATGTCTGCATTCAGTGCCCTAGCATGAAGGAGAGGCTTAGGGGGAGAGGTTGGGCAGGCACCCCGGAGGATGCTACAGACTTTCGACAGTTGTACCGGGGTAGGCTTGGATGGGAGGCTCTGACTTTTGTTGAGGACGTTGTTCGCATTGTTGAAGCCTAGATTTTGTTTTTGCTGCTTTTCTTTGCCTTCTTGAAGGCTTGAGAGGGGCAAGGGTACTTCGGGCTGCCTTTTCCTTTTGGGGGGAATATTTCCTTCTCCTTTGTGTTCTTTTCCTTCTTCCCCTTTTACCTTAAGGTTCTTTCTTTTCTTGCAACGGGACAGTTGGGAGCCAACGCGGCCGATACTTTTTGAGCAGGGACCAATGGTGTAATGTGTTATGTCATTGACCTGTGGGCCCTTCGCAACAAGGCTCGGCTGCGTGGGTGCCCTACGGTACTGTACAACTGGTCAATGACTGTACATATGGTGAAATTCCGGGGCACCACCCACAGGGCCAGCCCAACCCTACTTCCATCAGCTTCTCCGTGACAGTAAGACATTGGGATGCAAACAAGTAGCACGTCCTCCACGAACTTGCTTGCCGTCTCCCCTGGCCCAATATCGCTGGCAGCGGCGTGTCGCATGCTGCTGACCGCTGCACCATCTTCTAGTGTCGGCTGTATGGACCGTGCTGAGCTGCAGCCTTACGTTTGCGTAAACGCCATCACACGCCATATCGCTCTTTTTGAGCAGGGACCAGAGGTGTAATGTCATTATCTCATCATCACACATATGTATTTTAGTATTTTCATGCATTTCACTTAACGGTAAACACTCTCTTCTGCCACCCTGATTTTCTATGCGGTGTTCAATTTGCACTCCTTTGCGCCCACGTCATGTTTATATGGGCTTATCTTCGGCACTATGAGGTTTATTCTCACGCTACCCATCTAAATAAAACTACACAGGGGATATGGAATATCTGCCCTTTGGGGGTGGATCTATTTCATATCTGTTCCACTGCTGCTTTCTATGCTTCTCTCTTTGCGTGTGCCTTGTTAAAGGCTTGGATCTGGAGGGGCTAGTGAATCTTTGGACTGCCTTCCCTATCTGGGGTGGTCTTGTTCTTCTCCATTTCCCGTATTTATTTCATTTTGTCCTCAAGCAATTAGTTTATTTTCCTCTCAATCAGACAGTTGGGCGCCCAAATGGCCTGGTTGTTCAAAGCAGGGCCCGGGGGCATAATGTCAGAGGAATGACGGGCACCTGTGTTAATTCCCAGTCAATGACGTTACGCCTCTGGAGCCTGCTAGGAAAGGTTCCGCCATGTGGGCGCCCAACTGAATTATGAAATTCCAGAGGTGTAACATAATCAACATACGGTAACTCTGTATCGACGCCCACATGACCGTGCCTTTCTAAAAGGTCCTGAGGACGTCATTGTCTCCTCTGTTTTAGCGAGAATTCCATCATCCATTATTCAAATGAATTCGTTTTACAATTTATCTCATTCTAGTCACTGGGATAGTGCTGATTGGGCTTAACTTCATCTGGTCGGTGGTCAACCTTTTCAGTTTCTATCCGACAGTGAATGTAATATTTGAACGGCACTCGGCCTATTCGCAGGCTTTAAGCACCCGAAGACAGTGGGGCGCCCTCGCTGCTAAGCAGGGGTGGGATACTCTTGCTTTGTGGACTTTTTTTCTAGAGGCTTTGTTGAGGGCTAGTCTCTAGTGGAACTCAGGTGTCGGACTTGAACTTCTTTGCCTTCCCAGCCTCTCCTTTTGTTCCTTTCCCCCCCTCTTCCTTATAGTTTCTTCTTCAATACCTTCTGAACAGTTGGGCGCCCACGTGGCCGAGCTTTGAGCGGGCCCAGAGGTGTAACGTTATTGACACCCGAAGACTCGCAACAACAGCATATACAGCGCACAGAGAAGTAGGGCGGGGGACTGTTGGTGAGTAAATCTTTGAATCAGGGGATGATTGAACACTGATATATTATTATTTCTAGATTTTTATTTAAAAAGTGACCCAAGTAACTAGCTTCTGTCCCGCGTACATCAGTGTGAAGTTTGTGAAGTTTTTACAGTCCATCGGGACATCCATCACATTTGTGTAAAAAAAGGCGCAGAACAACGCACTCGAACTGGTCAACTTCCCTACCCTGCCTAGTGATGGCGACCAGCCCACCCAGCTACTCCAGGCGTACGTAAAATCGCCTCACTCCCAACTTGGCATGTGGCACAAAGCCACAAACAAGCTCGGGCAGCCAACTTAACACTGGTGATGATCTATCTACACAGGGGTCTCTGCAACTTTCCACCCACTGCAATTTTTTAAGAAGCTTTGCATGCGTTAGTTAACAGAGAGATGTTAGCCGTGGTTGGCCCGGTCCCCTTGATCCTCATCTTTTCTTTTTGCTCTTTGGTGGGCAGCTTGACGTTTTTCGCCAGGCCGACGAGCTCCAGGGCCCTGATCGTCATCCATGTGACGTCCACCTGATGAGGGGGTAGGGGGTGCATGTGAGAGTGGGCGGGGGTAGGGGGTGCTTGTGAGTGTGGGCGGGGGTAGGTGTTCCTGCGTGTGTGGGAGGGGGTAGGGTTGCATGTGTGTGTGGGAGGAGGAAAGGGAGTGCATGTGTGTGTGGGAGGAAAGGGGGGGGCAAGGGGAAGGGGGCGGGGAGGGGGAGAAAGGGAGGGAGGAGAATGGGAGGTGGGGCAAGGAAGGGGGGGGGGGCATGGAGGGTGGGCAGGGGAGGGGGGGGGGGAGAAGGGGGGGGCAAGAGAGGTAAGGACGAGGAGGGGTGTGAAGGAAGGGAGGGGGTGCAACCTCCAGTAATCAGTCATGCTGAAAGGCCCAGGTTACGTCCCACGGCGGAGTAGGCGAGGGTCTTGGGGTGAAGAGGTGTCAGCCGCAGTGGTTGGGCGTGGTGCCCAGCATGCACTATCTGATGCGTACTACTTAATCCGAAATAATCCTGTAAATGTATCTATTTAGTTCCACCAACTTCCGCGGTAACAGATGCTCGCCCCTTTCCATGGGAACTGCCTGATGGATCCCTACCTACATGCACTATGTTTCACCTGGCACTAGAAAAATGTCAGGCAGAAAATGCAAACACTGAAGAAAAGGCCGTGGAGCACTTGTTCTCACCTGCCACCACTCGAGGCCATGCCTAGCAGACCATGCGAAGGTATGGTGGTTGTTGTGCCAGCCCTCGCCACATGCCAACAGGCCAACCCACCTGCAGAGCAGCCACCACCCGAAAATAAAGGGATCAAATTGATGTAGTTCAGATATTGCTAATTAAGAGCCTCGCAATCCTGTAGAAAAACATCTGCTTGCCGTACACATCACATTGTGACTGTGAATGGTATAAACTGCATAGCAGGCATTTGAAATATTCCGGCTTGAGCTGAAGTAGTCTTCATTTATTTTCAGCTTTCGAAATGGCCTTTTGTACCTCCACAGCTCATGTCAGGCCGCCCAGAAAGGATGCGATTTTTTCAGGCAAATTTTGTAGTGAGTGCCAAAAACTGTTGAAGAGGGAACTAGGGAAGTATGTCTCCAGCCCAAGCATATATGGGGCATCCAGAGCTGACTAAGCTGGCGTAACTATAGCTTGGAATGGACCCAAAAAGTAGAACATAAAGATGCCAAGATTCATGTGTGAACTGCGCATACCAGACCCCCCGCGAGCCCCTTTTTTTGGTCCGAGGCTCCTTGAGCAAGGAAGATGCTAGGATGGAGAGAACCTGGTAATCAGCATAGCCGAACCATAATCTGAATAGTCCACAGTCTCCGCCTCACCAGTTGTTGCGCGAGTTGTCTCCAGATTTGTACGGCTGTGTGCCCCAAACGTGTGACGCGCTGTTGACCAGGAAGATGGCGTGATACACAAGCACCATGCGCAAGGCGCCGCCCCACACCACGGCTGGCCACCCGCCGAATGCGTACAGCAGCGGGAACTGGAGGAGCATGATCACCAACCCGCTCGGGCCGCCGAGGAAGCGGTAGAAGGACTGAGACTTGAGGTCGGTTGTGTTAGTGCGGTCGTGGAGCTGCCGCCTCACCTACAGATCACAAAGGTGCAAGTGGCACCTGCTTTGCATCTCCAACCAAAAGCAAACTCGGCATCTGCTTTTGCATCTCCAAACAAGCACAAACATTGTAGACATTTGGATGTACCTCATGGATCCCGAATACAGTGATGTGTGTTACACCCATCCACAATATCATCAAATATCTCTATATGCTGCCCCCTTTCACTGTTTCATCATCGTCATGCCCTGCCGTCTGAAGTTGCTTGGGACCAATATTGGGACAAATGGGACCAATATGGTGCAAATAATGGGACCTCATTAACCATGACACCCTTGCTTATTCAGTCTACACCCTGCGTTCCTGGCTCTTCAGCCCGCACCTTGTGGTCAAATTGCCAACCCCAGTGGCTCCACCAAAAGCCATCATTGGGTGTGTGGACGTCCAAGGGGGTGTCGGTGTGCTTGTGGTGGGATCGGTGGGTGCTGACCCATTCAATGGGATGAGACTGTATTTACATAGTCAAAGCAAAGGGCCAGTTGGGTATGTTCATGAGAGAAGTCAATCAAGTTAATCAAGTGGACCTCGGGAATAGAGTTACGTAGGATGTAGCATAGACAAGCAAGGCCACTAGTGCGACTTCAGAGAAAAATACCGACTTTAATACCACAGTGGGACACAGGACATAGTGGGGCATACTAACAGCGTGTCACCGGTCACTGCACGCAGGAGACTCAACCACAGTCAAGAGGGCGGTCGACCCATGTATCACGCACCTGGCCCGCAAGTAAACCAAAGATGGCGAAGGTATACTCCAGCCACTGCAAACAAGCATATTGAGATGCTAAAATCAGGTCGTTTATTGAGTGATAGAGTCGGAGAGAATGTGGGGTTCACTTGTTCGAGCTGACAAACTCATCCACCAATACCATCAAGCGCATCATGAGTAGTCGGTTGCAAGCAAGGGGACAGTATTTCCTTCCATTCCTATTTCCGTCACAGACATCACGACCAAAGATTTCTCTATCCAGCTGCGTCACTGATCACAGAATGATGTCTTTCCAGTAAGTAGCCAGATTGGCTAAACTTACCTTGGGAATGGTGAAGCTGCGGTGGCTCAATAACCTGTGGTAGCAGAGTGTGATGCCCAAGGAGCAGGTGATGTAGTAGCATACGATGAGCAACAGCACCATGGACCACGAGAAACTGGACGGGGCTGCCAGCGCCAGCAGGTGCAGGCCACCGATGAAGATTGCCCGAAATGCGCCGACCTCGCCCCAGTGCCCCCGGGAGCGCTTATCAGCGGATGCCTGCTCAGAGGGTGCCTGCTTGCAGGGTACCTGCTCCGCCCAGTCAGAGGGCGCCATCGCTATCAAGACAATTGAAAACTCTGGAATTAAGCAAACAAGGGTGCGATTATCAGTGAAGCACAATTTCGCCAATTCTGTAAATCAGCGTTTTTACGATCGCCGGGACGATTGATTGTCGAGTGTGTGGTTACAACTCTCAAATCCTGAAAAGCTGGTAGATAGACACACGATGCCTCCACACACATTCGGCCATCATCAGTGATTGGCTATAATTGCTACAGGCACCGGCACACACTCGGAGTTTCATGTTTGATGTGTAGGGTGATGCCCTCCAAAATCAGTGCACCTGTTGCGCACGACCGAGCGCTTCTGTTTCACACTTTCACCCGGCACTTATTTTTTGCGTGGACCGCAATGTGATGCCGGGCCCTCTGAGTGACAGCGCCCGGCATCACATTGCGGTCCAAGAAAAAAATAACATATTTGACTGCATCGCTGGCTTACGATGCAGTCAATCAGGTAGTTTTTTCTTGGACCGCAATGTCAGGATCGATGGAAGCCCAGGGAGTTGCTCTGCCTGGATTATCTTATTAGTTGTTCTCTGACGTACCCTGCGGTATTACCGTCAAATTCGGAATTAGGACCGACCCTCTAAACCATAGTTTGTAGAGACTCACGAAAGTGTGAAATAAGGTTTGTAGAGACTTGAAATCGAATCGTACAATGCCAAATATTTTCTACGTCAAACATGCATCGTTTGATACTTTTGATAGCTCATTTTAGAGCTGAAACGTCGCTTTTTAATATGCAATCGACTTTGACTCGGATAACCTTGACTTCGATAGCCTAGACAGATGGCTGGCGAGCTAGAGGAGTCCGCGCTAGAGCAGCCCGCGCTAGAGAGCCGCAAACGCAACATCAGAGCTCCCATACAGCCACTGCGATATCTAGCCTACATGTCCAGACACGCGAATGTCTCGAACAAACGCTTGAGAAGGGCGGACGTGGCGTCGGCGTTGCTCAATCAACGTGCTTAACCCTGCTCGTCGCTACACACCACGTGAAGAAGGGCAAGGACCTCCTCCTAAGGCATTCGATCGTGAGGGCAGGTCCCCGCTGAGCCTTGACAGCACTGTCCAAGCAGGGCTCTGCACTGCAAGCTTTTGAAACAGCTCTCACTCACATCCATTTTCATGCCAAGGAGCTCGATCCTGCCCAGTCTGATCCTGTACAGATGGTCTCCACTGGCAACTTCAACAAGGACCTGCATCACGTCCGTGGTTGGGTCGTCAATCAGTGCAACGACGAGTAGGGTAAATGTAAGCTGCCATGCATGCATGTGAAAGTATGTGTATCATTGTCAATTACTACCTAGACCAGCAAAGTTCAAATCACCAGTCATGCACCTTCAACAAAAACAAACTTGCACTTATACATGAAGGCATCCGCTGCCATGCAAAACATTTGTTTTTCTCATGCCAAGCCATGCACACAAATGCCAGAGTCTAACACTGCACCACTCCTACCCTGCCACAGCATACAAGTACGTGTACTGCAAGAGCAAAGCTGAATATGCCCACCCAGTGCCAGACTGGTGGCGTGATTCATTTGGCAAGGAAGCCCCCTTCTCGTCGAAGTTCTTAGAGGAGATCAACCTTGAGACAAACAAGGTGAACTTCTATGGCATATTTGAGTTCCTTGCAAAGGCAGAGCACCAGAGGGCAGTGGATCAGAAGGTCGGACATCTTGACTCTCTTCCATCACTCTCCCTCCTCTCTCCCTTTCTCTCCCTTCCCCCTCTCTCCCCCCTCTTCCTCCCAACCTCCCACCTTCTCTCCCTCCCCCCCCCCCTCGTCTTTCCTGCCCCCCCCCCCCCCTCCTCTCCTCTCCCTCCCCCCCCCCAACCCTTCTTCCCTGTTCTCCCCTCCCCCCTCCCTCCCTCTCTTCTTCCCTGTTCTCCCCTCCCCCCCCCCCCCCCCTCCCTCCCTCCCCCTCTTCTTCCTTGTTCTCCCCTCCCCCCTCCCTTACCCCCCCTTCTTCCATGTTCTACCCCCCACTTCCCCCCCTTCTTCCATGTTCTCCCCTCCCACTCCCTCCCTCCCTGCCCTCTCTCCCTCTGCCCCCCCTGTCTCCCCTCCTTCCCCCTATCTTCCCTCTCCTTCTTTTTCCCTCCTCATAATAACCCTCCAAGGCCCCCCTCTCTCCACATCCCGCTCTCTCGCTCACCCCCCCTACCCCCATGTCCACACACAGTATGTACTCACTGCCTCCTTGTTGCCCCATGTATTGCAGAGGGAAGCTGGAATTCAGGCTGCCAATGACAATAACAAAGAGCCGCCATTGGAGGGCAGTGACAACGAAGAGGCCTCGGAAGATGTAGACGCGCGCTTCTCACTGCCAGCATCCTCTGAGCAGCCTAGCAGCCAGGCAGATCGCACTTCAGGGCAGCTTGGAGCTGGGGAAACGCCACGAGGCTCTTCCTCTTCCTTCCTAGTGGCGTTTCCCCAGCTCCAAGCATGAGGCCCTCTGTGCTTGGCAAGACCACCACACCAGCCAGGGGAGGCAAGGGGGGAAGGGGCAAAGGAAGGGCAAGGCCTCGTGGTAGGGGCGGGCGGTCGGCCATCCATAAGCCGTCAGACGGAAACAATGACATTCAGGGGGAGCCAGAAGATTCAGGCCTGAGCCCTGCACTGCCAGCATCCCCTGAGCAGTCTGGTAGCCAGGCAAATGGCATTTCCCCAGCTCCAAGCATGAGGCCCTTCGTGCTTGGCAAGGCCACCACCCCAGCTAGGGGAAGGGGCAGAGGAAGTATTAGGGGAAGAGGCGGAAGGTCAGGTGGAGTGGAAAGGTGTGACTCTGTTGAGCCGCATGTCGAAGATGAGCTGAGTGCTCTGATGGCCCTGGCTCAAGATGCTGCCCCGTCTCCATCTGTTCGCATAAGTAAAAGGCATGTGGACTACCGTGCTATTCAGCGTGGTTGATGCATGTCATCCGATCCTTGAGCCTCAGGACTTCCTTTTAAGTACGGTGGATTAATATCAGGGCTGGGACGAGAACCAGTCTACTGATTGCTGACATCTGCTAATACTTGTTTGAGCTATGAGTATCAGCGCAATTTTTTTGATGATGCGATGATGCCTGCCAGCATTGCTTGAGCCTCAGGACTCTCTTTGAGTGCGGTGGATTGATATCAGGGCTGGGACAAGAACAGGTCAACTGATCACCATAAAAATTCTGCAAACACCCGTCCAGTCAATTTGAGTACCAATGTCCAATTATTTACCAAAATAAGCATGCGACTACCAATTGAAAACCACGATGCTAACTGAATTGAGTTAAGTGCTTCTTCAGCTCTTGGTTGCACCTGGACAGATAGTAGCGGACATGCTTCATGTAATTATCTTGACGCATGAAAGCAACCTGAGAACAGATTCTACCCAGCTTAGCATTGCACTGCTCTGCTACCTGGGAATTAAACGCATCTAGTGAGACACCAGGAATGATAATCTCATCACCAGGATATGCATCCAGGTTGTATACCTCATGGCAGGCCACATGCCCCCGGTAATGCATCCGGTCTATAGCAAACCAGGTACGCGCAAAGTACTCAGGCTCGCGCTGCAAGCAGAACCGATGCAGGTTGCAGCTGTATTCGTGTGCGATGATCTTGGGAGCTGCAATAAAAAGAGCTAGACGTGAGATGGATTAAGACACCATCAGCATTTGTCAGCTTACCCTTGGGGAATCGATGGCATATCATATCAAATGCAGTCCTTGGCCCTTCGTGGCGTGACATGATCTTGAAGGCCAAGCACACTCCATGTGGGCAGAACATAGCAAAGATCCCCGGGGTGAGGCCTGCAAAACAAGCTCTGTCAACATCACGTCATTTCAGAAGACAGAATGCGTACATACCGGGGTGCTTGATGGAGTACTTCGTACATGGTACCTCATCCCGCTCAGTGTCAGCCGCTCCCACTTGAGCATCTGCCTCCTAATGACTAGGACGACGGCACAGGGGATGCTTGGACCGTATGCCAAATGAGCTTGTTAGTCCTCCACGTCATCTTGCGCAGCATCCTCTGCATATGCTTGCGCAGGCTGGCACCGAGCGCAGGATAGTAACTTGGTCTACAAGGGTGGGACATCAGTGTTCAGGGCGGTACAGCCAGAGCAGTACAGCCAGAGCTTTACAACCAGGGCAGAACAACAGCTATCAACGTCCCACAAGGAGCTTGAAAGGCTGTGGAAGCTGTCCATTCCACTCAACCTGGCTCGTGACGAGCTGACCCAAAGCAGGAAAATGCCCGAGTATAATCTGCTTCTCCGATACGCGAATATTACCTCACACGGCACGGGACAGGACATCTCCATGCAAGGCACCTGGCCGCAAGAGATTTGCAGCCTGAGACCACCCAGCCAAGGGCCACAGGATCCCGCTCATCCCAGGTGGACCCACATGAGCAAGTGGGCTCCCCGTCATGGATCTGGGGCACGCAATGGGTGCATGCTTGGACACCACCGGCAGAAGAGCACGTGGCACAGAGAGGAAGAAGCCCTCCTGCAACCAAGGGCAAGGGTCATGGGCACCGTTGGCAATCAAACCGATAAAACAAAGGATCAAAGCATGCATCAACTTACCCACACACAGGGTCCGCTCCATCATGCGCTCATTGCAAAAGGCCAGGGGAATCAGGCGGTGAGATATCGAGGACATCCCATCTAGATCGCTGCCCGATTGAGTAGAATGCTGCAGATGGCTCCAACCAGAAGGACGCATAGAAAATGGCTCAAAAACCTCGTCAAGTGTGCCTTCGTTCGCCAAGAGCCAAGAGCCAAGCTCAGCCACATGCGGGCACCTATGCTGATGCTGATGGCACGACTGGCAAATGTACTGACCATGGGCGTTAGTTCCAATTATGGCACGATGCGAGAAGTCACCGTCGTCGTCGACATCCGCTGATGAAATCCACAGGACAGGAACAGATTTGAGTCGGTGGAGGACATGACAGTAACAGGGTTGGACGAGCAAGGAAATGCCAGAAAGTCGAGGCATGTGCATGGCTCGGGGGCCATGCTGCTGCCTGCAATGAGGTGAAGAATGTGGCATGTCAGCCTGGTTGTTTTCACAGCAGAAATCATTCCCTTGAGGCCAAGAACTGACCGTAAGGGATCTGGCCATTCTCATGAAGGGTCCTGATAGTGTTGCTGTGCTGGCAAAAGCTGAGCTTGTCGTTGCATTCCTCAATGGACACATTGACACTGGTGTTCAATCCAGATAGAACTGCCCACGATGCAGACATAACATCACAATCGCACAGGAAGATGCACTGCTCCTTGACACTGTCAGCATGCTGGAAAGCAAGAGGGCACTGGTAGACATGGACAAATGAATCGACATGCGGAAGCCATGCAGAAGCAAGGGTGATCTGCAGCTCAAGTACATGTGCTTCTTTCTATAACTACTGAACAGCACTTGGCACACACACCTTCAGGGCACTGAAGCCCCCATCCTCATAGGCATCGAAATCAGAAATGCAGAAGCAGCCTTGTCCATGAACTGCGCTGTCCTGATCCAGCTGCAACTCGGTGACAGAGCCGTGCCTGGCCAGCTCCGCCCTGTACGCTGCCCAAGAGTCGACATTGAGAGGGGCGTCAGATACCTGGACTTCATGTGTGCCGCTGTTACGGCTGAATGGTGCCATTCATGCTGCCCTTTGCAGAGGGGAATCTGTCGACCCAGAAACTGCAGCCATAGTGGAAGCCGTGATTGAGAAGCTGTCCAGCGTCGTGGTATCTACAAAGCTGCATCTGCCGCCCGCCCAGCGCACACTGTCACCCGACATCAAGGATGCTCGCAAGATGCGCAACTGCATGGACCAACACATAAAGACCAAGATCTGCAGCATCTGCTCCTGCATGCGAGAGCTGTGTTGTGTGCGAACTGTGCTCATTAAGGACATCCCCAATCTCGCTCTGCTGAAATTGGGGTGCCCAAGACAAAGGAGCTGCCGCGCAATGAGCGCTGACGCAACACCGCGGCCATTGCTTGCAGCCTCTGGCCGTCCAAGGCAAGCACATCACCATCTGCGAGGAGTGCCATGGGCAGCTCAGCAAGGGCCGCGTGCCAGACGGGTCTCTGGTGCGTGTGGACACAGGCAGCATCCCTCTGAGTCCAGACCCAACTGACTATGATAGAGGAGCGGCTCATGGGCTTGTGCATGCATTACATGTTCCATGCACATTGCGGCAAGCCACCATGCACACTATTAGGTGCATCGGACCTGGCTGTTTCTTGATCACGATTGTAAACAGTGTATTGAGAAAGAGTCATGTCCAAGAGGTATGCACGTATATTTTCATTTCCGTCCGTCGTAACTGCGCTGAGGGTGGCCATCGCAAATACTGTAAAATCACCGTGCCCGGCAAGCTGTCGGTAAAAGCCAATGTCCATGCATGAGTCTTTCTCTTCTCATATTTCGGAGGTGGAGAGTACGGGGGCCATCCCTCACACGAACATGAACAAACACACCGACCAAGGTCGACTCCAAGCCTCAGCCACGCCCTAAGCACACCGTCATCAGCAGCCACCGCACCCGTCACACAGCGTCACTCGGGCAAAGCGCCACGCAGGCGCTCCTTAAAATATAATACCCCCCTGCTTGAATGGGTATTTGCCCATGTTCAGTATGGGTCGACTTACGTCAGTTGGCCACTTTCGGCCATCACTGATGAGTGGGCGCGATTGCACGGCCATGTCCCTCCTGAGCAGTTTGGTTTTTAACAGCGCCGTAGCACGCTCCAGGCTGCTTTCCTTCTCAGGCATGCAGTCCATGCTCAACGGGCAGCTGCAGGCGGTGGCAAGCTGCATGTGGACTTTGTGGACTTCACAAAGGCCTATGACAGCGTGCCCCAGGAGCTGCTGTTGCGGCATTTATGCGAGCATCTTCACATGCCTCCATGCCTGTTACGCGCGGTGCAAGCGCTTTATGCCGGTGCAGTTTACACGCTCACTGATGGCCACAAGCACACAGGTCCTGTGGCTTGCACCAGAGGCATCAAGCAGGGCTGCCCCCTGAGCCCCCTGCTCTTAAGCATTTACCTCAGTGACCTGCCGGCCATGCTCGCAGCCATGTGCCCGGCAGAGGGCATTGAGGTGCAGGCGGGGCGACAGCTAAGCTCCCTGCTGTATGCGGACGACCTCTCCTTGCTAGCCCGCACCCCAGCAGGGTTGCAACGCATGCTTGATGCCCTGCATGAATATGCGGTACATAAACAGCTTCAGTTAAATGTCAGTAAGACAGAGGTCATGGCGTTTGGCAGCCGCTTAGCAGCGCAGCGCCGACAGCCAGCCCATGTTTGCGTGTGCGGCCCTGACCGTGCCGTGTTGAAGCGTGTCCAAGAAGTCAAGTTCTTGGGCATCATTCAGCACGAAAGCGGCAGCCTGAAGAGGGCCATGGAGGGCAGAGAGGCGCCTTTGGCTGGCGCGCTGCACCGCGTTCGCCGCATGGCAGCCAAGGTGGGCCTAAGGCGCCATCTTCCAACCCGCATCAGGTTGGCAGCTGTGTACGCAGCGCCTGCTGCCAACTACGGCGACGTGGTGTGGGCCACCAGCCACCTTCGGCCGCGGCAATGTCTCTCCAGCAAAATGCAGTCCAGCGTGCCTCAGCACCTACGCCAGGCTGCGGGGCTACCTGCATCAGCCGCCAGTTGGGGAGTCCTAAGAGAGCTGCAGCTCCAGCCACTACAGCGAGACTGGTAGACCCATATCCTCCGCTTCTACAATGCAGCGGTGGCACCGGCGGCACAGCAATACAGCCCTCTCATGTCTCAAGCCATGGCAGCAGATATGCAGCTTGCAGTCAGCCAGGGCACTGGCGGCCGCACCTGGTGCACTGATCTGCTGGGTGCATTAGAGGAGCTGGAGCGGGGGGCGCCTTGTGCGAGGCAGCAGATGCCCTACAGCGCCTACCCGTCACAGAGGTGTTGGCACTCGTTGACGCAGCCTAAGAGCAAGCACGGCTGGACGCCAGCGGCGGTGGGGACCCTACAACCGAGCACAGATCTGCAGCGACCTACCGCGCCTGGCTCCAGTCCACAGCGGGTGCCATGCTGGCGCAAGCCTAGAGCCGCACTAGCCAGAGGAAGTGTGCTTGTGTGCGCATAAAGTTGCGACTGCGGCTCGGCGCGTTCAGCACGGCTGATGCCAGAGGACGGCGCAACAGTCAGCGGCGAGAGGCACGCTGCTACCAGCTGTGTTGGGCACGGGGGGGTAGCGAGCAGGTGGAGGATGCGCTACATGTGTGCTTTGAGTGCCCTAGTGTCAGGGAGCAGTTACGGGAGCGGGGGTGGGCAGGACCTCCGGGCGCTGCCACTAACTACCACCAGCTGTACCAGGCTGACCAGGGGTGGGATGCACTTCCTTTTGTGGACTGTGCAGTGGGCATTGTTGAGGGTTAGTCTCTAGGGTTTCTGAGGCGCCAGTGTCGTTTGCCTTTCCGACCTTCTCTTTTGGTCCTTTTTCTTCTTGTTGTTGTTTGCCCCCTTTTTAGTTTCTTCTAATTTATCGTCTGATCAGTGGGGCGCCCTCGCGGCCAAGCAGGGGTGGGATACGCTTGCTTTTGTGGCCTTTTTTTGAGAGGCTTTGTTGAGGGCTACTCTCAAGTGGAACTCAGGTGTCGGACTTGGTCTTCTCTGCCTTCCCGGCCTCTCCTTTTGTTCCTTTCCCCCTTTCTTCCTTTTAGTTTCTCCTTTTCTCCCATCTGAACAGTTGGGCGCCCACACGGCCGAGCTTTGAGCGGGCCCAGAGGTGTTACGTTATTGACATGATTTCTGCTTCACTCCATAGGGACAGTTGTTATCAAATACCGTATGTCAATGACATCACACCTCTGGGCCCTGCTCAAAAAGGCTCGGCCGCATGGGCGCCCAACTGTCTCGTTGGAAGAAAATAAACTTAAGAGGGAAAGAAGGAGAAGAAAACAAAGGAAAGAACTACGCCCCCCGAAGGAAAAGGCAGCCCGAAGCAAACCTTGCCCCTCTCAAGCCTATTCCCCAAGAAGGCAAAGAAAAACAACAAAACTAGGCCTCAACAAAGCGAACGACGTCCTCAACAAAAGTCATTGCCTCCCATCCAAGCCTGCCCTGGTACAACTGTTGAAAGTGTGTGGCACCTTCCGGGGGGGCTGTCCAACCTCTCCCCCTAAGCCTCTCCTTCATGCTGAGGGCACTGGAAGCAGACATGCAGCGCATCCTCCACATGCTCGCCATCTCCCCTTTCCCAACACCGTTGGCAGCACCGTCCGTCACGCTGCTGACCGCTGCGCCGTCCTCAAGTGTTAGCTGTGCTGACGGCGCCAAGCTGCAGCCTTAAGTTCGTGTGCACGCAAACACACTCCCTTCGACTGGTGCGGCCCCTGGCCTGCGCCAGCAAAGCGCCCGCCGTAGACTGAAACCAGGTACGGTAGGCCGCCGTAGACCAATGTTCAGTGGCAGGATCTCTGGGGTCCCCTCTGCCAGCTGCATCCAGCTGCGCCTGCTCGTATGCTGCATCAACTAGCGCCAGCACCTCTGTGACGGGGAAACTTGAGCAAGCATGCCTTTGATTAATGGTAGCACGATACATTACGATGCAATGCGATACGATACGAATACGATGAATTGAACGTATCGTATCACTTCAGTGCAAAATCATTTTTAGACTGAGCTGATAACCAGAGTCTGTGGGGTCAAGCTGAATAGTTTTGACTGAGCTGGATAGCTCAATACCTGATGGCCTGAGTAAGTTGTGTAGTGTTGAGACTGAGTTGAGGGCCGGCAAAGCATTTTCGTCCATGCCAGCACAGCATGATTCCAGCATTTGTCGGCCGTCACAACAATGGCTAGTGTATCATTTTCATTTACACTGCAACACAACAGCAGCAGCAACAAAACAGACGTGGGTGCATGGCAATCAAAGCATCAAAGCATAGCAACCAAAGGATGGTTGCATGGCAATCAGGGGCTCAGGGCAGGTCCGTAGGGCAGGCCGGCACTCAGGGCAGGCTGGCAGGGAAATTCAGATGCACTACCCGGCCAGTCACCGAATTATCACCGGATAACTCTGCAATTATATTTACTTTTTAGGGATCTCCTTTATGGGAGACTGTAAAAAAAGTGTGCCTAGAAAAAAAAAGTGACTAAAAAAAAAATCGTGGGGTTCTTTGGCACCTTTCCCGGGTTTCTTTTGGTGTCTTTACTCTTCTAGAACCCTTCGCTCTTTTTCAGGGTTGTTTTCTTTCGGGTGCGAACAACCATCGGCTAACACCAGCAGGTATCGAACTCGCGACCTCCGCTTGATCAGCATCGTCGGTGCTAGGCTGTACGCGACTGACACCAGTACGGCATTAGTCACGGTCGATTGGGTGGGTGGCGGGCGAGAGGTGTCATCGCCGCGCGGCCAAAAAGCTTCACGAATACACATCGCCTACACCCGACGTTGAGTAAAATATAACCACATTGCTAATGCGCTGCTTTCAATCGAGGCCGCACTTGCGCCATAACACTGCGTTGCCACCCAGGCCGTGCATGCCGAGCGTCGCCACTCGTTTCGGTATGTAGCATGGGTGGTTGGCCGGCGAGAGATGTCATCGGCCCCCAATTCGCAGCGACTGCAATAACTTTTCGAATACATATCGCCTACACTCGACGTTGAGTGCATTAGAATCACAATGTCAATGCGCATCTTTTGATCGCCTGCCCGGTGCCTGCTGAGCGTCGTGAGCCGTCCAGGCCGGCATAGTAGGTTCTGCTGCGCGTGTTTGTTGTTTTTTTTTTTTTTTTTTAGTCACTTTTTTTTTCTAGGCACACTTTTTTTACAGTCTCCCATAAAGGAGATCCCTAAAAAAAAAAAAAAAAAAACACGCACACCAAACCTACTATGCCGAAGCGACGGCTCACGACGCTCCGCAGGCACAGGCCAGGGGTGGGTTGCCACGAAGTGTTCTACCGCAAGCGCGGCCTCGATCAAAAGCAGCGCATTAGCAATGCGATTCTATTGCACCCAACGTCGGGTGTAGGCGATGTGTATTCGTGAAGCTTTTTGGCCGCGCGGCGATGACACCTCTCGCCCGCCACCCACCCAATCGTCCGTGACTAATGCCGTACTGGTGTCAGTCGCTTACAGCCTAGCACCGACGATGCTGATCAAGCGGAGGTCGCGAGTTCGATACCTGCTGGTGGCAGAAAAAGTTGTTGCATACCGTGCGTTATCGCACTGACACGCCGATGGTTGTTCGCACCCGAAAGAAAACAACCCTGAAAAAGAGCGAAAGGTTGAAGAAAAGTAAATACACCAAAAGAAACCCGGGAAAGGTGCCAAAGATCCCCACGATTTTTTTTTTTAGGGATCTCCTTCATGGGAGACTGTAAAAAAAGTGTGCCTAGAAAAAAAAAGTGACTAAAAAAACAAAAAAAATTGAGAGAAGACGGTCACCAAACCTACTATGCCGAAGCGACGGCTCACGACGCTCCGCAGGCACAGGCCAGGGGTGGGTTGCCACGAAGTGTTCTACCGCAAGCGCAGCCTCGATCAAAAGCAGCGCATTAGCAATGCGATTCTATTGCAACCAACGTCGGGTGTAGGCGACATAAATTCGAAAAGCTTTTGGGCAGCGCGGCGATGACACCTCTCGCCCGCCACCCACCCGACGTAATCGTATGTGACTAATGCCGTACTGGTGCCAGTCGCTTACAGCCTAGCATCGACGATACTGTCAAGCAGAGGTCGCGAGTTCGATACCTGCCGGTGGAAACAACCCAGAAAAAGAGCGAAGGGTTCAAGAAAACAACCCAGAAAAAGAGCCAAGGGTTCAAGAAAATAAAAGACACCAAAAGAAACCCGGGGAAGGTGCCAAAGATCCCCACGATTTTTAAGCTCACCTTGTCGAACAGTGTAGTACGCAACAGGTTGTAGCCAGGAGGCTTGTAACCAGCTCCGAACGCAGCCACCTTGCGCATCATCCTCTTCCAGTAGCGATTGCGGGAGACGTTGAAGGGGATGCCGTTGGCGTAGAATGCCATTGCGACTGATAGGTCGACGTCGTCCTTCTGCAACTTGTTGGCGAAGTAAGGAATCGTCCCCGGCGTAGGTGGAATGGGCTTGTTTACACCAGAGCACACGAATTCATTCTTGCATTTCAGGCGTTTCCACTTGCTGTTTGAGGTAAACTTGCTTGGGTCGCCTTTCTACTGCACTTTTCCGAGAGTATCTACTGAGGACGTCAACCTCATCATCATCCGACATTGTGCAGCGCTTCGTCGGAGACGAGACACGTCCCAGTTTTACTAGTGTGTACATCGGCACGGCATGCCCTAAATAACGAGAGGGGGGCACTGAGGCTCTACTGTCCATCCTGTGGACTGGACTGGGCTGGGCAGCATCGTATCGTTTCGAATCAACCGTATCGTTTCGTATCATCGAAACGATACGAATACGAAGGCCAAAACATCGTATCGTGCTACCATGCTAGTTTGATTAAGTGTAATGGTCATGTAACCAGTACCCCAGAATTACCAGTCGCTGACGCGACCTGCCTTACGTTATCGGCGCTTACGCTCCATACGGAAGTTGCAGGGTCGCCTGGCAAGCCCAGACCAGAACCCTCACGGGTTAAACCCTGCACCTCCCATATAAGCGAGCTCTGCTAGGCATCGGGAAGTCTCAGACGAGATCAATCCATCAGGCTCAATACCTGACTGTCCCACTATCAAATCTCTAGTCTCCAGCAGTCTCCCCTCGTGAGCACCTAGTCCCCCCTCAGTCAACTCTCCGACTACTCGTCTACCCTCAACACCGTCCCGGACTCCCCTTCACGTTCCTCTACTAGTGAGTCCCTGTCTAGATATAAGAGTCCTGCCCCCTAGGGCACCTAGGACCTCTTCAGTGGTTCCAGAGCCTTATCGGTTCGATCCTGTCGCAGTTTCATTGACAGAACCCTGCCGTCGGCTCGAAAGAGTTTTGAGACACGCGCGCTGGGCAGTCGCGTCCCTTAGACCTGTCAGGGTTAAAACTATTCGAATTCCAGTACCGACCCCAGTCCAGTGTCCGGATCAGGGCCAACCCCAGAGCAACTCGACAGTATCTACTATTGGTCTGACAAGCTCGGCGGAGCCGACGGATTTCCAGCCCTTGTCCCGAGTCCCAGGCACGCACTTGTTGCGTTGACTGAGTCTAGTAAGTGTCGTAACTTGAGTTGTTCGACTCCGACGGTTTGAATTCCGTACACTCCAGTCCAGACCAGTCATAAGCTTCCTGATTGCTGAACTTTCACAGTAATTCACAATCTAATGGTCGCTAAACGAAACAAATCCAAACGCGCAGTGAACAACCTTCAAGTCGACAACCCAGCTCCTGCCCAGCTTCCCGCCATTGTCGTTCCCGACATGGTCGCTGCAGCACCAGCACCAGCACCAGCACCAGCACCAGTACCAGCACCAGTACCAGCACCAGTACCAGCACCAGCACAAGCCCCTGTCCCAATTGCGGTAGCTGCACCGAGACCAGCTCTCCAGCCCATCGCTGTGGCTTCCGTGGCACCTGCAACATACGCAGCGGTGGCCAACCCTCGAGTCTTGATCACACCTTGCGTCGCTGGCTGCAGCACGGACCCTCTACCGGCCCAGCATACCTCGTCCTACATGCAGGACGATATGTTCGAGCAATTCAAGAAACAACTCAAGCAAGGTGAATTGCAACTCTTGCAGTCACTCTTAACCAGACTAGATTCAACTGCTGTCCCAGCCCAGCCTGTTGTTACTCCTACCGTTCGTCTTGTCGGGAATCCTGTTACCAGTGTACCCACCCAAGTTCAAATCCCAGTACCTGTCAGACGCGAGACTGACTATCGTCGTCGTCCCCCAGCCTTGCCTGCACCAGGCCGGATGAACAAGCCGTTCTTCCAACAGTGCAAGAACAAGCCGAGATTAATCGCGATGAGCTTCGAGGAGCTCAGGCGCTGGCTGCTCGAGAACGGTCACCGCTACCCCGAGGACATGTCTGTCTTTATCGACGATCCCGAGGTCAAGGAGTTCTTAATGAACTACATCGAGTCCCACATGCTGTTCGAGCAAAACGAGTTCATCCTGGCCCTCACAAACTTCGTGTCCGGCGAGGTACGTTCAGCAGTTGACATTGCCCGCGAACAACTAGTCGGTCGTATGATCACCCAGGGTTCCCAGTCAGCCTCCCAGTACTCCCAGCAATTCCTGAACGTGACCAGACTCTTGCCCGACGAATCTCAAGCAACCTTGTGCGTCCATTACCTATCAGGCATGGATCCATCCCTGAAACAACGCTGCATTCTAGACAAGGATGGAAATACCTGGCAATCCCTGCCAAACCTCATGAAATTCGCATATGTCGAGGACCTGCGAATGACCAGTGCACGTGCCTGTTTCGTACCAGTATCAAGATCCAGTTACACCCCAGTGACCAGACCCAGCTACCGCACAGATACCAGACCAGTGCACAAACCCGAGTACCCTGCCAAAACACAGGACTTCCAGCAGCCGCGACGCGCTCGGCTGGCACACACCGAGTCCGTTCCGAAGAGGAAGATCGAGCCCAGCGCCCAGACCAGCTCCGGGAAAGAGGCCAAAAACTTCAAGACCCCATTCGAGTCCTGCCCGTACTACAAGTACGTGGGTGCACTGAGCATCGCTGCGAAGCAATCATTGAACGAGTATAACCTGTGCTGGTACTGCCGGGCAGGTTGCCACCAAGCCAAGAACTGCCCTGAGAAGAAGGAAAACAAGCCTCCTTCCCAGTAGGAATTTTTGCAGGAGGTATTCCCGGGTCCCCCTCCTGTCTCTAGATGTCATGTGTGCACTGCAGTTGAGAATCACGTGTCTGACTTGATGAACTCTAGCTTCCTGACGTACGACCGAGTGATTTGTAACGAACATTTGAATTGTACCTGCACGCTTCCAGTCATTCACTCCAACTCTCCAGACAAACACCAGATTTACGTTGCAAAAACCAGAAGCCAAGCCAGGCTTTATTTGAACAACAGACCCAACACCAGTTCATGTCTTCTAGTTTCCTCCAGACAAGCAGCAGGATTACAACCGCTACTCCAACACTCTTTCCTAGTCAAGAAATACGAATCCAGTTCAGCGCTTGGTACCGCTATGAATAAGGGTATGAAACCATCCCCAGTACTTGCCTTTGTAATCCCAGCTGATACAAGAGAAACAGCCCAGTGTCGAGTTCTAGCCAAAATACAAGTTGATGATCGAGTCCAGATATTGCATACCAGCCAAGACAAGGATGTAAAACAAGATGGAAATCACCAAGATGGTGATGACCAGCCCCTAGCAGCAACCTACCACGGCCAAGCACATGGCAAAAACCTCAAGTGTCTATTTGATTCGGGGGCATCCTCATGTTTCATGGGAGCCAAACTTGCCAAGAAACTCGGACTCCAGATTCGTTCAAGTAAATATCGAGCAGTGGCCACTGCGGCTGGTCGAGACTGTACTGTCCTAGGTTCTGCGAGTCTCACTGTTACGTTCGGCCGGACTGACTTTGAAGCTACAGTTCACATCCTCCCAGCGTTTCTCGATACCATTGATTTAATCATTGGCGAAGACTTCATGAAAACACACTCTTGTAATTTGCAGTACAGCCCAGACCAGTCTAGTCTCATGACCATCACTGACGGGGTCGTTCATGAGGTCTTGAATTCGTGTGTTTTACGTGGCACAGGTGCAGTACAGGTTGCTCATGCTGTGAAGACCACTTCTAGCCCAGCCGATCCGACCCCGACCCAGTCATGTAACCAGTACCCCAGAATTACCAGTCGCTGACGCGACCTGCCTTACGTTATCGGCGCTTACGCTCCATACGGAAGTTGCAGGGTCGCCTGGCAAGCCCAGACCAGAACCCTCACGGGTTAAACCCTGCACCTCCCATATAAGCGAGCTCTGCTAGGCATCGGGAAGTCTCAGACGAGATCAATCCATCAGGCTCAATACCTGACTGTCCCACTATCAAATCTCTAGTCTCCAGCAGTCTCCCCTCGTGAGCACCTAGTCCCCCCTCAGTCAACTCTCCGACTACTCGTCTACCCTCAACACCGTCCCGGACTCCCCTTCACGTTCCTCTACTAGTGAGTCCCTGTCTAGATATAAGAGTCCTGCCCCCTAGGGCCCCTAGGACCTCTTCAGTGGTTCCAGAGCCTTATCGGTTCGATCCTGTCGCAGTTTCATTGACAGAACCCTGCCGTCGGCTCGAAAGAGTTTTGAGACACGCGCGCTGGGCAGTCGCGTCCCTTAGACCTGTCAGGGTTAAAACTATTCGAATTCCAGTACCGACCCCAGTCCAGTGTCCGGATCAGGGCCAACCCCAGAGCAACTCGACAGTATCTACTATTGGTCTGACAAGCTCGGCGGAGCCGACGGATTTCCAGCCCTTGTCCCGAGTCCCAGGCACGCACTTGTTGCGTTGACTGAGTCTAGTAAGTGTCGTAACTTGAGTTGTTCGACTCCGACGGTTTGAATTCCGTACACTCCAGTCCAGACCAGTCATAAGCTTCCTGATTGCTGAACTTTCACAGTAATTCACAATCTAATGGTCGCTAAACGAAACAAATCCAAACGCGCAGTGAACAACCTTCAAGTCGACAACCCAGCTCCTGCCCAGCTTCCCGCCATTGTCGTTCCCGACATGGTCGCTGCAGCACCAGCACCAGCACCAGCACCAGCACCAGTACCAGCACCAGTACCAGCACCAGTACCAG
Organism: Limnomonas spitsbergensis; assembly: GCA_037349105.1. Classification (NCBI taxonomy): domain Eukaryota; kingdom Viridiplantae; phylum Chlorophyta; class Chlorophyceae; order Chlamydomonadales; genus Limnomonas; species Limnomonas spitsbergensis. The sequence continues at coordinate 529,187 of JAYJMM010000022.1, read as the reverse complement.
CACCAGCACAAGCCCCTGTCCCAATTGCGGTAGCTGCACCGAGACCAGCTCTCCAGCCCATCGCTGTGGCTTCCGTGGCACCTGCAACATACGCAGCGGTGGCCAACCCTCGAGTCTTGATCACACCTTGCGTCGCTGGCTGCAGCACGGACCCTCTACCGGCCCAGCATACCTCGTCCTACATGCAGGACGATATGTTCGAGCAATTCAAGAAACAACTCAAGCAAGGTGAATTGCAACTCTTGCAGTCACTCTTAACCAGACTAGATTCAACTGCTGTCCCAGCCCAGCCTGTTGTTACTCCTACCGTTCGTCTTGTCGGGAATCCTGTTACCAGTGTACCCACCCAAGTTCAAATCCCAGTACCTGTCAGACGCGAGACTGACTATCGTCGTCGTCCCCCAGCCTTGCCTGCACCAGGCCGGATGAACAAGCCGTTCTTCCAACAGTGCAAGAACAAGCCGAGATTAATCGCGATGAGCTTCGAGGAGCTCAGGCGCTGGCTGCTCGAGAACGGTCACCGCTACCCCGAGGACATGTCTGTCTTTATCGACGATCCCGAGGTCAAGGAGTTCTTAATGAACTACATCGAGTCCCACATGCTGTTCGAGCAAAACGAGTTCATCCTGGCCCTCACAAACTTCGTGTCCGGCGAGGTACGTTCAGCAGTTGACATTGCCCGCGAACAACTAGTCGGTCGTATGATCACCCAGGGTTCCCAGTCAGCCTCCCAGTACTCCCAGCAATTCCTGAACGTGACCAGACTCTTGCCCGACGAATCTCAAGCAACCTTGTGCGTCCATTACCTATCAGGCATGGATCCATCCCTGAAACAACGCTGCATTCTAGACAAGGATGGAAATACCTGGCAATCCCTGCCAAACCTCATGAAATTCGCATATGTCGAGGACCTGCGAATGACCAGTGCACGTGCCTGTTTCGTACCAGTATCAAGATCCAGTTACACCCCAGTGACCAGACCCAGCTACCGCACAGATACCAGACCAGTGCACAAACCCGAGTACCCTGCCAAAACACAGGACTTCCAGCAGCCGCGACGCGCTCGGCTGGCACACACCGAGTCCGTTCCGAAGAGGAAGATCGAGCCCAGCGCCCAGACCAGCTCCGGGAAAGAGGCCAAAAACTTCAAGACCCCATTCGAGTCCTGCCCGTACTACAAGTACGTGGGTGCACTGAGCATCGCTGCGAAGCAATCATTGAACGAGTATAACCTGTGCTGGTACTGCCGGGCAGGTTGCCACCAAGCCAAGAACTGCCCTGAGAAGAAGGAAAACAAGCCTCCTTCCCAGTAGGAATTTTTGCAGGAGGTATTCCCGGGTCCCCCTCCTGTCTCTAGATGTCATGTGTGCACTGCAGTTGAGAATCACGTGTCTGACTTGATGAACTCTAGCTTCCTGACGTACGACCGAGTGATTTGTAACGAACATTTGAATTGTACCTGCACGCTTCCAGTCATTCACTCCAACTCTCCAGACAAACACCAGATTTACGTTGCAAAAACCAGAAGCCAAGCCAGGCTTTATTTGAACAACAGACCCAACACCAGTTCATGTCTTCTAGTTTCCTCCAGACAAGCAGCAGGATTACAACCGCTACTCCAACACTCTTTCCTAGTCAAGAAATACGAATCCAGTTCAGCGCTTGGTACCGCTATGAATAAGGGTATGAAACCATCCCCAGTACTTGCCTTTGTAATCCCAGCTGATACAAGAGAAACAGCCCAGTGTCGAGTTCTAGCCAAAATACAAGTTGATGATCGAGTCCAGATATTGCATACCAGCCAAGACAAGGATGTAAAACAAGATGGAAATCACCAAGATGGTGATGACCAGCCCCTAGCAGCAACCTACCACGGCCAAGCACATGGCAAAAACCTCAAGTGTCTATTTGATTCGGGGGCATCCTCATGTTTCATGGGAGCCAAACTTGCCAAGAAACTCGGACTCCAGATTCGTTCAAGTAAATATCGAGCAGTGGCCACTGCGGCTGGTCGAGACTGTACTGTCCTAGGTTCTGCGAGTCTCACTGTTACGTTCGGCCGGACTGACTTTGAAGCTACAGTTCACATCCTCCCAGCGTTTCTCGATACCATTGATTTAATCATTGGCGAAGACTTCATGAAAACACACTCTTGTAATTTGCAGTACAGCCCAGACCAGTCTAGTCTCATGACCATCACTGACGGGGTCGTTCATGAGGTCTTGAATTCGTGTGTTTTACGTGGCACAGGTGCAGTACAGGTTGCTCATGCTGTGAAGACCACTTCTAGCCCAGCCGATCCGACCCATGACAATAACGCTGGACAGTGTGACGCTGAAGACGAATCCCGACCATGCCGTACACGTACGAAGACCGATCAAATCCCAGCTGGCCTTGCAGCCAAATTACTCAAGTCTGGTCGCCACCGAGCATTCTTAGCTGTATTGACACCACAGGCTAGCGAACCAGACGAGGAGTTACAACCAGTACCAAATCCAGAAGGAGAACTAGACCATAAAACCAGTCGAGAAAAACTAGCAAACATGAACCATGTGCACCCAGACCAGCGTACAGCGATTACTTCACTGATCGACGAGTACGATGACATTTTTTCAGAAACCCCTCGAGCTGGCGGAGCGAAAGTCCCACCTCTAGAGCACACGATCGATCTGGTCGCTGGCGCTAAACCACCTTTTCGCAGGAACTTTCGTCTCTCTCCAGCCGAGTCTGAAGAACTCAAGAAACAGGTTGCCGAGCTACTTGACAAAGGAATCATCACCCCTGTCAACAGTCCTTATGGAGCCCCAGTCTTGTTCATCAAGAAACCAAATGGAGGACTTAGGTTCTGCCTTGATTACCGAGCCTTGAACGAACTAACTGTCAAACTACGCTACCCACTACCAAGGATCGATGATCTTCTAGATGCAGCTCGCGGAGCTTCATGTTTCTCTTGTCTAGACATGGCAGGTGGCTTTCACCAACTGCTTATTTCCGAGGAAGACCAGCCCAAGACAGCTTTTGCTACACCCTTCGGCCATTATGCATGGCGTTGCCTGCCAATGGGTCTTTCGAACGCGCCCAGTCAATACCAGAGCACTGTCAATAAAATCTTTGCTGATCTAGCATTCGTCCTCATTTACATTGATGACATCATGATCCTGTCCCAGACACCAGAACAGCACCTCCAGCATTTAAGACAAGTGTTTGACAAAATACGAGAATCAGGACTGCAGGTCAAATTTTCCAAGTGCAAATTTCTGCAGGCTCAAGTCAAGTACCTAGGGCACATTCTTTCGAAAGAAGGTGTGGCTGCTGACCCAGACAAAATTCGAGCGCTTACCGAGTGGGAATTCCCGACCAGTGCAACAGGTGTCTTGCAATTTCTAGGCCTAGCAAATTACTTTCGCAAATTCATTCCGAACCTCTCCAGGCTGGCAGCACCCTTGTACCATTTGACCAAGAAAACCGTCCAGTTCTCAGGAGGAGCTGACGCTCTGTTGGCTTTTCAAGCTATCAAGGAAGCGTTAGCTTCGCCTCCAGTTCTTGCATACCCAGATCCAAACCAATCGTACGAACTCGTTTCAGATGCCTCCATCACTGGATGTGGTGCAGTGCTTACGCAACAAGGTCGACCTGTCGCGTACTTCTCTGCCAAGTTCTCATCTGCCGAGCGCAATTACACTACTGGCGAACAAGAACTCCTTGGAATTATCAAAGCTCTCAAGGAGTGGCGATGCTATCTAGAAGGCAGCAATGGCCTAAACATTGTGACTGATCACAACCCCCTGACATTTTTCTCCAAGCAGCCCACCCTGTCACGTAGGCAAGCAAGATGGAGCGAGTTCCTATCTCGATTCGAGTTCACTGTGAAGTACCGACCAGGTGCTACCAACCCAGCTGATTCCCTTTCCAGGTTGCCACACCAAGGACCTGCCCATGCTGCAATGCTATTTGCAATCACAGTTAACGAGTCATGCCCAGATTTCATGCAAAGAATCAAGAACGAGTCTAGCATTGATCCAGAATTCAAACTTTCCAGTAAAACTCGAGAATGGTCCTTTAGCAATGGCTACTGGTCTCATGCAGGCCTAGTCATTATCCCAGTAGCACTTCGACAAGAAGTCATTCGAGATCACCATGATTCACCCCTTGCAGGACATTTCAATTGGAAGACAACACTGGACCACATCAAACGCCAATTTTGGTGGCCCTCAATCCAGGCAGATGTACAAAAGTACGTCTCATCATGTGCCTCATGCCAGAGGAACAAGTCTGCAAACAAGAGGCCCTTTGGTCTAAACCAGCCACTAGAAATCCCTGATTCCAGATGGCACACTGTCACCATGGACTTTGTGTTTGACTTGCCCCAGTCAGCCAGTGGTCATGATGGCATCATGGTCATTGTGGACAAGCTTACAAAGTTTGTTTGTCTAGCCCCAGTCAGGAAATCTAGCACATCTGAAGATGTTGCTCGAGTTTTCATCTCACATGTATTCCAGCATCACGGTTTTCCTAGAAACATCATTTCTGACAGAGATGTTCGATTCACTTCGTCATTCTGGAAGACCATGTGTCACCGCCTTGGTGTACAGCCCAGATTTTCAACTGCTTTCCACCCCCAAACAGATGGTCAAACAGAGCGAATGAATCGAGTCGTCGAAGAAGTGCTTAGGCATTTCATTGATGGAAACCATGTCACTTGGGAAGAACTCCTACCAGTTGTTGCTATGTCCATTAACAATGCCAAGACCAGTACGACCAGGCACACCCCGTTCTACCTGAACTGTGGACGCAACCCGTATACCCCTTTGTCAATCGACATTCCAGACAAGCAAATTCCAGCTCTTGATTCAGTCTTCAGTGACCTGGATGACACTCTAGTTCAAGTTCAGAAACTATTACGAGCTGCGCAGGATCGCCAGTCGTCGTACGCTGACACGCGCTTCCGAGCACCTCACACTTTTCAAGCAGGTGACCAAGTTCTCCTGTCAACAAGAAACTTCAAGTTCCAGACCGGAGTTAAGAAACTTCATCCCAAGTATATCGGCCCAGTGACAATCCTGAGTTTAACTTCTGGTGGCAATGCTGCTAGGTTGCAACTACCCGAGAATTACACTCGAGTTCACCCAGTCTTCCACGTGTCACTCTTACGACAGTTCAAGCCCAGTACCAGTTCAAACCCAGTACCTGTCGAGCCTCAAGTCGTGGATGGTTTACCATTATACCAGGTCGAGTCGCTCTTGTCACATCGCATTCGACGAGTCGGCAAAAAGCGAGTCAAGCAGGTCCTAATCAAATGGCTTGGTTACGATGACACTCACAATTCATGGGAGCCACTCAAGAACCTGACTCCTGAATTACTCCTTGACGCTCAAAACCTTTTTGAGTAACCAGCACTTGTCTAGTATTCAAGGTCCATACCCCTAGTCCCAGATCGAGACCTAACTCTAAACCAGACCAGTCAGATTTTTTTTTCTTTCTTTCTGAACCTTGTCTTGAATTCCTTTGAGAACCGATACTGCCCAGCCTGGCAAGCTGCTCAGATTTCACTTCTCGTTATAATTCAACCTAGATCCAGACTTGAGTTAATTTTTCCAGCGGACAATCAAGTACTCTAGCAGTTCCAAGATAACTTGCTCCAGATTTCATGTTTGCATTTAATTGATTAAATACTGCAACAATCCGAGTTCCAGTTCACTAACATTTACCTTCCACCGCGCTCGGCACGCAGCCTAGGGGGGAGGTATGTAATGGTCATGTAACCAGTACCCCAGAATTACCAGTCGCTGACGCGACCTGCCTTACGTTATCGGCGCTTACGCTCCATACGGAAGTTGCAGGGTCGCCTGGCAAGCCCAGACCAGAACCCTCACGGGTTAAACCCTGCACCTCCCATATAAGCGAGCTCTGCTAGGCATCGGGAAGTCTCAGACGAGATCAATCCATCAGGCTCAATACCTGACTGTCCCACTATCAAATCTCTAGTCTCCAGCAGTCTCCCCTCGTGAGCACCTAGTCCCCCCTCAGTCAACTCTCCGACTACTCGTCTACCCTCAACACCGTCCCGGACTCCCCTTCACGTTCCTCTACTAGTGAGTCCCTGTCTAGATATAAGAGTCCTGCCCCCTAGGGCACCTAGGACCTCTTCATTAAGGCTATTTATTACTTAAGAGGACCTCTAGCCCTCTCAAGCCTATTCCCCAAGAAGGCAAAAAAGCAACAAAACTAGGCCTCAACAAAGAGTACGACGTTCTTAACAAAAGTTAGAGCCTTCCATCCAAGCCTGCCCCGGTACAACTGATGAAAGTCTTTGGCGCCCTCTGGGGGGCCTGCCCAACCTCACTCCCTAAGCCTCTCTTTCACGCTAGGGCACCGGAAGCAGACATGTAGCATGTTAAATTTTAGGCAGGTCTGCATAGTCCTCCGAGGGCTGTGCAATATTAAAAGTCTATTACCCATGTGAGCCAATCATATTGTTCAAGCACTCGGTTGTATACTTGGCTGGGCCTGACGCACTACCAGCACTGCTCCACAGTTCGAAATGTGAAGGATGCCAGGCCTACCGGTATTGGTCAGTTCCAAAACGTGAATTCCACATCCCTCAAACTACAAAAATTCGGTGTCCCTCATCAGTTTATGCAAAGTTCTGTAGTGAAAAATGATTTGTGCCCGGGCTTCAGAGCGTGAGTGTCAAACGGGCAATCCAATTTTGGAGGACCCTGGCATGCAACGCCATCATAACAAAGCACCCCCTTAGCTAATCCATTTGCCTATTCTAGAGCCTTGGGATGTGTAGATGGTTTGAAGGCACAACAATCTGCAAGTTCATGCCTCACTCATTCGTGCAAATCCATCTCCTGAAGGTGTGATAATTTTGGTCCAGTGGAGCATCACAATTGATGCACGGGTGAAGTGTCCTCAATCCGGTCCGGGCACAAAATCAATGACGTTACACCTCTGGGATCTGCTAAAAAAAAAGCTCGGCCGCGTGGGCGCCTAACTAAAGAGTTGGGAGAAAGATGGAAAGAAACACAGAAGGGGGGGGGCACTAAATAACCTATACAAGTGAGCAGACAAATATTGAACTCTTTGGGCAAGCAACCAATGCTCAACCACAGGCGTGTGGCGTGAAAAAACAGCAAACAGAGGGGGGGCAGGTTTTGCCAGGCATGCTACTTGGGCCGCCGGCCGAAGGCCTGTCAAGTATGGGGCCAATCGGGCCTTTGGCGGCCGCGGTGCGGCTTGCTTCAGGTGGTTTTTCGGTCCCCGGTAACCAATAAGAACACTAGTCCAGCCGTCAACAGTTTCCACTTTCTAACACTTAAAAATAAGCTGGGGTCTCCCACCCATGCCTGCCTTACTCAAGGACGTTCATATACTTTTTCAAGAGATGCAGTGGCTGTGTGTGGCTTGTGTAGGGACTGGCCTGGTGCAACTTTCCGAACAGATGTCAACATGGCAACATCCCTCGGATTCGATACCTGGACAGATGCTCGTTTCAAACGATGCAGTATAATCTGTCAATCTGTCATGATGTGACACCTATCAGCTGCTAGCGACGCGGATCCTTCCTGGCTTTAAAATATCTGTCCTAGCGTGCCATCAGTCAGCTGCTGGATTCACACTTCTGGATCAGGGGCGATGCGGATCCTCCCCGGCTCAGAAAGAATCCCATAAGTCCTTCGCGAGATGGGGACCTATCCTGTACAGCACCACCATGTCATAAAATGCCACTTTCACAAGGGGGAAGGCGACCAGCGCAAATGCCACCATCATCACCAGCAGCAGCAACACCAGCAGACTGCCAAGAAGATACCATAGGCCGCCCAGCCCTATGTCAGTCTGCTTCTTGCCTGCCGACGGCGCCCTGTGCTTCCACACCTCATGCACGTCCTTGAAAGAGCAGAGGGCCTGTGAGTCAGAACAAGCAAAACAAATATTAGACTGTAATTAGAGGTCCAGAGGTACCAGATGCCCTCTAAATGCCTGTAAGGCGGAGAATACTCAATCCACCGCTCGCTCCTTCTATGCAAAGCTGTATGGAGGGCTCTATGTTCAGAAGAATTCGCAAGCACCATCCTGGGGTTCAAAACCTATGCCACAGTGGGGTGGGTGGCACTGGTTTATCTCATTTCCAGTCCTAGCTTATGAAGTGCTCAAACAGGTTAACGGGACAGGTGCCCACCACCCCGTTAAAGATCTGTCTGGTATCAGGTCTCATCTCCTGGCATGATGATAGATATCAATCCTCACCCGCATGAATGAGGAAGTGGTCAAGCGAGCCGGAGAAGGAGGGCGAGTAATGGAGCTTGGACCAGCCCAGCTTGCGGGACACCTCGGCTGAAGCGTACTTTGTCTTCCCCTGGAGGCTGAGCACCTGTTTGTGCACACAGTCAGGTTAAAAGATCACCGAACGTCTTTCACAGCAGTCACTGAAGCCAGTCCCGACCACTACACTCAGGTCACAGAATCTTGATCTCACCACCCATGGCACACAGGAAGCCTAGCACCTGTTGGTGCACAGTCGGGATGTCCTCTTGTCAAAGGTCTTTTATAGCAGCCACGGAAGCCAGCACCTGCCTTACAATGCCTGGGAAGCATCTAGTCACGCAGGTCACAGGATCCTGAGATCATCATTCAAGGCATGCAGGCATTCTGGCATGCCTCAGCACCTGTCTTGCAGGCTTGCTGCCCGCCGGTCAAGGATTCCCCCCTTAGGCCTGTAGTTCGACAAGTCCCCCCAATTTCTCCAGATATGCCAATATTCAACCTTGGTCAGTCCAGCAATGTATCCTAATATGACCTCCCTCAGCAAAAAGTCCTGCCCTGACCAGCATGCCAACTACCACTGACACCGCACTGACGCAGAAGTCATGCCGTTAGAAGCGCAGCGGAAAGGCGGCCAGCGCTGGCGGAGCTCCTGGATGCCGGATATGAGATTTGTCATGCTTTGCTGCTCCGTGCTCTAGAGGATGCCCACCCCATTGCACCAGCGGCCGTGGTTCTAGACCTGCAGCAGGCGGCGCAGCTGCTGAATGGGGAGGCCTGGATGGGGCGGATCTGCAGGAATGCTGAGCGCGCTCAGCCACGTGACCGTTTGAACACGATCCTGGTGAGTCCCAACCCAGCCCAAACATGTGAGCAGTGCTTGACACAAACAGTTGTAAAATATGCATTCAGGATCACGTGTTGTCGCACACATTCCTCCATCTAACATAAATCTTGCACCCCCCTCCCAATGGGAAAACGCACCGGCCTGCATCTGTGCCACCTTGAATCAAGCCTTCCACCAGGAAGGCTTGATTCAAGATGGCACAGATCTGTGCAGCAGCTAGCTATGTTGTGCGCAGCTGCTGCCGGCCTTGCCTTGAGCTGGCAGCCAAGGTGTCCTTGCATGGATTTTGGAGCCGCCATAAGAGCCCAGCCACTCATGACGATGATCCTGCCAAGATGAAAAGTGAGGAACGTGTTCAAGTCATGACAGTGAGCATGCATGCGGTACTATAAGTGTCGCGACTCACGACGCGACTCACGACGTAAGTACGGTATGACGAGAGGGGCATCAAAGTTGATGCGTGTCGCCCTGCCTAGGGTAGCAGTAAGCATATATACAGTCACTGGCCAGCGGCGTAGGGAATCAATACTAGCCACAGAACCTGAGCTATACTTATCACGAAATGTTGAACATGTCAGCGGCTCAATGCCACTTCCAAACTGGTATCACTGACCCACCCAGCTCCCACCTATTCCCTGACAGGAGAGACAGCAATGAGTTGCTCCGGAGGAGGCGCGGGAGCGGGCAGCTGAACGGGCAGCTGAGCAGCATCAGGCAGATGTGCAGGGGCTGAAGAGAGCGCTCGATGCCAGCGAAGAGGCCTCTCATGGATTATTCATGTTTGCTGCTGACCAAGCTGATGACGGCTGCCTCAACCAGCGCTTTCTGAGTGAGAAGGTGCAGTGTCATCTAGTAGTCAGAAAGTGCAGGGCCATCAAGGGAAGCCCGAGAATGTATAGTAGCTGAGGTGCAGCGTTTGCATTGTCTGACTTTCTTTGCATACCGTTATCTACCATGCGTCCATGCACTCATTCAGCCAAGCAGTCATGCATATGCATTCCCCACCATATCCTGTCAATGTACGCATGCATGTAGCCACCACAAAGCCATCACCATTGAACCACGCAGGCACCTGCCGGGTTCCTGAAGCAACCTATGTTTAGAAGTATACGTTTCTGTGTATCTTGCAGTGCTGGCTCGTTTCAGGTGGCATGGAGCCATTTTGCGCCGTTTTGTCCATTGCCGTCTGGTGTGCCCAATGTGTGCAATCTAGTTCGGCATGTGGCAGCAATGTTGTGAATGTTCCTTGTTCATTTCTGCCTTGGCTGAGCATTGCAAGTTTGCTGTTGCGCAGAGTCACTGAGAGGGGACAATGACGTCGCTTACGATTTATGGGCCAGATACAAGGTCATATACCTGTATCTGTCTGAAGCAGCCCCATGGCATGCACAATCAGAGTCCTCACTCGAGATATATTTCATGTTGTTATGCACTTTCTAGTTTAAAACGCAGCACTCTAAAATTGGATGGCTGAGCAAAACATCTTCCATCTTCTCCTTTCCCGTAGTCCTTTCTCCCAAGATATTGATGCACCTCCTAGTTTTTACCTAACATTCTGAAAATCATGCACTTGCAATCTTTTTTTTCGCCGTCGCAGAGGTACAGCCCTGAGGATATTGATTTTTTGAAGCGGGTTTTGGAGAAGTCAGGCCTGACAAGAACTGGCACCCACTTACCTCACACCATCAACCCAGGCAAGAGAATGGCAAGAGCGATTGGCAAGAGATTGGCACAAGTAGCAAAAGTGATTGTCAAGGAAATGACAGGAGTGCTGTAACATTCAAATTTCTGTTTGACAGGGAGGGGTCGAAACACATCATACATAAGATTGATGAAAACCAACCTTGTGATTCTCCTTGCTGTCAGTTCTGTGCGGAGAAAACATTCGATACGACGACTTGGCTGAGGCAATGGAGGAATGCAAGCTTACTCTAACAGGGGCTCTGCAGGTGCGTGACCTTAAGGTACTGCCATCAAGTGGGTCCTGAAGCATCTTCGCTTTCTCAAGTGTTAAGGATGTGAGCGTTGACGGATGCAAGGCAAGGCGATTTTGATTTTGACCCCCCTCCCCTTCATTTGGCCAGATGATGAAGAGGTCTTGGTTGTGACTAGCTATGCTCGTACCACCTCTAAAGCTCGGCCTTTTAAAATGCGCTGGCCGCAACAGCACTTCAAAATTGAGGCAAAGCCTACCGTTGTTTGAGTCAGATTTGGTTTTATCCTGAGTTGGTTTTTTTTTTACATCCTGAATTTGCATTTTGAAGTGGTTGGATATTTTTTGGTTGTTTTTTGTTTTGTACCTGAAACTTTGGTTTGACACGTTTTTAAACCATTTTGGGGGCTTACATTTAGTTTCCGATATACCGTAAACGCCGAAGGGTTCGCGCACCCCCAAAACAAGATTTCTTTTTTTTCGTCGCGCAGCTGAAAAGAATTTTGAAAACGGCCGCTCATCATTTAATTTTAAAACTTCTTTCATTCATAGCCGCGCAGGGGTCATTTCAGGTACTTACACACTCTTCCTGCACGACGGAAAACCGAGTTCAACTCCTCCCCAATAATGAATTAATTTTGGGTGAAGTCAAAGGCATTCTACGGTAGAAGAGGAAAAGGACGGGGCAGGGCGGTGCCACCTGTAATCATCATTAGGTCATCATCTGTGTCGGAAAGCTCTGTCGGAACGTGCTCTTCAGCCCTCTTTGAAGCCTTTGCCTTCGCTCTATCGATTGCCTCAAACAATTTTAATTGGCTCCTCATTGTAAATGGAGATTGGTTTGCTGTGACAGAGACTAATAGGCGTAAAAATTTGTGAAATTTAACTGAAAACCCTCATGTACCCCTAACTATTGCTTTTTTATGGTTGGTTTTCTCCTTTTTTACCTGAAACTATTGGTTTGTATCAGGGGTTTGTTTGAGTACCCCTGGTTTAATATAAAAACCATCATAAATACCAAATCGGACTACCCAAACTACGGTAGTCTCAAACGACGTTTCCACTGCATTCATATACCTTATCCTAATAGATTCCGAGGCCCCCTTGCAAGCCTGTGCATCCTATCCCTGAGTGGTATTCCTTGTTCATCCTTGTGTGGACAGGGCCTCCTGGACAGGACCGGTCTCAAGGCAACAGACATAGACATCCTGGTCACCACGTGAGTTCTCACTTCAGGCTTTCAGGAGCCAGATAAGATGAAGAGCAAACCTGGCTTTGGATGGGTATTTATTTTTGCCGGTTTCATTTTGTTATGGGTGTGGCTCACAAGGAAGATTTTCTGCACAGTGACTCACAAACAAGAACCACCTGGTAGATGCATGCAGCACAAGCCTAAGCGAACAGTAACATAGTCTGTGTTTTTGTACGGCAAGAGCTGTAGATCTGCAGCGTCAAGCTGTTGACAATCGCTTGACTAATTACCCTGTCATGGCCATCCCTCGTCAGGTGCAGCATCTACTGCCCCACCCCCAGCATGTCCTCGATGTTGGTGAACTACTTCAAGATGCGGACTGACGTGCAGAGCTACCACCTGGGGGGAATGGGCTGTGCAAATGGTAAGGTATGGGATTCTACTGAGTCAATGCGAAACTGCATATGGGGCCGCCAGTTTGGATTGTGCGGCATAACAAAGTGCAGTCAAATGCATATGGGTCAGCCAGGTTGGCTTGTGCTGCAGAAGTGGTGTGAAATGCATATGGGGCAGTCAGGCTGGCTTGAGCTGCAGAGGTGCTGTCAAATGCATCTTGAAGACCCGAACCTGCGTCAGGATGGCATACGTGCATACTTTTACATTCCTTTGAATCATTGTATGACAGTTTGGCCATAACTCGTGTACGCAGTGGCCTGCAGCAGCATGGGCCTGGTGCTAAGGCAATCTTGCTGCTTAGGTAATTGGCTGTAGACTGGTTCACGCCTTCACAGGTCAGTGTTTGTTTCCCATGGGTTCAGTGGGGGGGGATACGCACTTCCTTATCCCTGGATGAAACACAGAGCATACACTGATATGCATTGCACTGTCCCTTGCCATGCGTGTCGCAACCAGGTAGCTGAGATTTACTGAAGTTCATCCGCCCTCCCAATACCCTACCACCACTACCCATGCTTGCTTGCAGGCGTTGTGGGTGTAAACCTAGTGAGGGACTTGCTTCAGGTGAGTGGTCGGAACACTAGCCTCTAATGCAAGACTGCAGAATGAGGGGCCATGTTCTGTTTTCAAATGCTGTGACTTCAGCCAGGCTTCTATTGGTGTTTCACTATCCAGATCGGCGAAACCCGGTTTGTTGAATGTTGAGTTGAGAAGGGTTTGCTGTGGGTGCGGCGCTAGTGCTGCTGCTGTTGCTGCCACTACCGGCATAGTTAAAAAACTGGAAAGCAACGAATGAAGTGCGTGGGCTGGGAACTAAAGGGTTGCTCACAGATGAGCAGGAGGGTGCATGATGGCCTACTGCCAAACAGTATGTATGCAAACAAGTCAAAACAGTGGCCATCATGCATTTTCATCTGACCTGCGGAATCTAGCTCAGTCCCAAACTTCGCTTAATCCAACACGTATCTCTGCCCCAAATCCTGACACGCAACAATGTGATTGGAAATCAATGTCATGGAGCCCTTGTTAAAAGTACCCCCTGTCCTCATGCACCTTCTATGCCTGTCAGGCTCATCCCCACGCCAAGGCTGTGTTTTGCACAACTGAGGTGACCACTCCCGCTTACTATCCCGGGAAGGACAGGCACAGGTAGGAAGACATATCAGGCAGATAAAAACCTTGGTTACTGGTACGGGTATGTTGGCATATCAGGCACATGCAACCCTGGGTAGGGCGAGGGCTTACTCATTGAATATCTCTATCAGTGTTGTCATCTTCGGCACATCCTCCCTGGAAGAAACAGTTCCCTTTCTTAGTGGGTAGATAATGGATTGTGCGTCCTTGTGATCGCCCAGACTGGAAATCCTCTCAACTTGTCTTTTCCTGGTCCTCTACTCTACTGCCTAAGGATGGTGACAAACATGCTGTTCCGGATGGGGGCTGCCTAAGGATGGTGACAAACATGCTGTTCCGGATGGGGGCATGCTGATGAGCAACAGCCCGGCTCCGTGTGGGCGTCCAGCCAAGTATGTCCTGCGGCATCACGAGAGAGTGCATGTGGGACAGAGCGATGAGGCTTACCAGTGAGTGCCAGCAGTGCCGTATAGTGCCAGCAGTGTTCTATATCCTGACTCGGCTACATGTCAGCTACAGTCCAGCTTCCAGCCAGAGGCCTAGGAGTGGCTCACCATGCTGACGGCCATAGGCTCCTCCAGGTTTGGTCCCCAACGGGCATTTGGCGGCTGTGGGGTAGCCTGCCAATGGTGGCCTCGTAGTAGCTGACAATGGCCATGTGCCTCAGCTGCGCTGTCGCTCGACCCTGATTGGTTGATCTACCCGAGGGAGATTGTATCTTCGAATATGGGTTTGCTTCTGGACATGTCAATGGCCGTGGCTGGACCTGAAACAACCGAGGGACTTGAGGCATAGTAGAAACACACATTCAAGAAGGCAGCATGCAGCCTTATAGCTGCAACATAATTTTAATTCAGCATATGTAGATATGCCTCTACGTCTCATGGATAACCCCGCATGCGGGCCGCAGCAGTCTTCCTACCAAGCAGATGCATTTGCATGTCCGTGCTTGCATAGGGCCATCCGCTACAGCCCGGATGACAAAGGCATTAATGGCATTTACCTGGGCAAGAACGTCGTGGAACAAGCATCACAAGGGCTGACCAAAGCCCTCAAGTCCATCGGCCCCAAGGTAAGCCATTCCGATCCAGTGGGCTACACGATAGGTTAGGCTGAGGGAGGTCCTGTTGGGACACATTGCTGGACTGAGTTTATTGGCATATCTGGAGACATTGGGGGGCCTTGTCGAACTACAGGCGTAAGGGGGGAATCCTTGACCGGCTGGCAGCAAGCCTGCAAGACAGATGTTGAGGCATGCTAGAATGCCTGCATGCCTTGAATGATGATCTCAGAATCCTGTGACCTGAGTGACTAGATGCTTCCCAGGCATTTTACGGCAGGTCCTGGGGCCTTTGATAAGGGGACATCCCGACAGCACAAACAGGTGCTAGGGTGCCTGTGTGCCATGGGTGGTGAGCTCAGGATTATGTGACCTGAGTGAAGTGGTTGGGACAGGCTTCAGTGACTGCTGTGAAAACTTCTGAACATCTGTGAGCCTGTTTTTGTGCACAAACAGGTGCTCAGCCTCCAGGAGAAAGCAAAGTACGCTTCAGCCGAGGTGTCCCGCCAGCTAGGCTGGTTCAAGCTCCGTTACTCGCCCTCCATTTTTGCTCGCTTGACCACTTCCTCATTCATGCGGGTGAGGATTGATATCTATCATCATGCCAGGAGATATAATCTGATGCCAGAGAGAACTTTGACCGGGTGGTAGGCTACTGTCCCATAAATCAAATGTGATGCTCTGTTGGATTGTAAAAACACACATTCGTCACATGTCACAGAGTGGAAAAAGGATTTGCAGAAATGAGTGAGGCATGAGCTTGCAGGATTTAAACCATCCCCACATCCCAAGGCTCTTGAATTGGCAGATGGATTAGCCAAGGGCACAGGTGATGCTTTGTTATGCTGGCGTTGCATGCCAGGGCCTCTTGGGTGGCCAGTCTCACACTCGTGCATTGAAGTTGTTGTAACCAAAGCGACCATGCTGGCATGCTTTACTTACCGGTATACAGAGGAGTCTTCTTGAAGTGATTCATATCATGTTCGCACTGCACATAAGCACTTGTTTAGGGCGGACTGCACCTTTAAGAGCTGGTCTGGCGACCATCGCACTGATGGCATCCTGATTTGTTGCCCATTCAAGTCACTGCGATTGGCCATGTCTCACTTTGTTCTAGGTAGAAATGGAACTGGACATGTTGGTCAATTTCATGTGACGCACTGTCTTGTCCAACCTTGCACCTTATCAACTATATGCTTGGCCACGCTTCAGGGGTTGCCAAGGTGTTGGATGGACTGGAACAGGCGCTGAAGCTGACAAAAAGGGATTTGGAGCCATCACGGGCTGTGTTGTACGACTACGGCAATGTCTCTTCTTTCACCACATGGTATGAGGGAGGAGGGAGGAGGGAGGAGGGAGGAGGGAGGAGGGAGGAGGGAGGAGGGAGGAGGGAGGAGGGAGGAGGGAGGAGGGAGGAGGGAGGAGGGAGGAGGGAGGAGGGAGGAGGGAGGAGGGAGGAGGGAGGAGGGAGGAGGGAGGAGGGAGGAGGGAGGAGGGAGGAGGGAGGAGGGAGGAGGGAGGAGGGAGGAGGGAGGAGGGAGGAGGGAGGAGGGAGGAGGGAGGAGGGAGGAGGGAGGAGGGAGGAGGGAGGAGGGAGGAGGGAGGAGGGAGGAGGGAGGAGGGAGGAGGGAGGAGGGAGGAGGGAGGAGGGAGGAGGGAGGAGGGAGGAGGGAGGAGGGAGGAGGGAGGAGGGAGGAGGGAGGAGGGAGGAGGGAGGAGGGAGGAGGGAGGAGGGAGGAGGGAGGAGGGAGGAGGGAGGAGGGAGGAGGGAGGAGGGAGGAGGGAGGAGGGAGGAGGGAGGAGGGAGGAGGGAGGAGGGAGGAGGGAGGAGGGAGGAGGGAGGAGGGAGGAGGGAGGAGGGAGGAGGGAGGAGGGAGGAGGGAGGAGGGAGGAGGGAGGAGGGAGGAGGGAGGAGGGAGGAGGGAGGAGGGAGGAGGGAGGAGGGAGGAGGGAGGAGGGAGGAGGGAGGAGGGAGGAGGGAGGAGGGAGGAGGGAGGAGGGAGGAGGGAGGAGGGAGGAGGGAGGAGGGAGGAGGGAGGAGGGAGGAGGGAGGAGGGAGGAGGGAGGAGGGAGGAGGGAGGAGGGAGGAGGGAGGAGGGAGGAGGGAGGAGGGAGGAGGGAGGAGGGAGGAGGGAGGAGGGAGGAGGGAGGAGGGAGGAGGGAGGAGGGAGGAGGGAGGAGGGAGGAGGGAGGAGGGAGGAGGGAGGAGGGAGGAGGGAGGAGGGAGGAGGGAGGAGGGAGGAGGGAGGAGGGAGGAGGGAGGAGGGAGGAGGGAGGAGGGAGGAGGGAGGGAGGGAGGAGGAGGGAGGGAGGGAGGAGGGAGGAAGGAGGGAGGGAGGAGGGAGGAAGGAGGAAGGGATGGAGGGAGGAGGAAGGTTCGTGACTGCAGCATTGAGCTCCATTTGCCAGGGATCAGCGTTTGGTACAAGGCATGGGCCTGAATACAATGCAGTGTGCTGTGGGTTGGCTGTGCATGGATTCACATGTTGCCATGTTGCGCAGGTACACAATGAGCTATGTGGAGAGCATGCGAGGAGTGCGACGGGGGGACCGCATCATGCAGATCGGTGTCGGGTAGGGTGTCAAATGCGGTGTCAATGTTTGGCAGGTGAGCGACTCCCATCCGCTTCTGTTGGAGGAAGGCTTGGTCTGTGAGAGTCGTCTTCAGGACCGGGGTCAAGTGCGCCTCCTCCTCACTGCAGATTTTACAAAATTGGTCAACGAGATCATCCTTCCTGCCCCTTCTCCTGCCCCCCGGGCTGATCTACCCTGCATGCCAGTATGATGCATCAGCCCTTGAGGATCATGCCTCTTGACCCTCCTGTCATGATGGTGGAAAGGAATATCTCTTTAGGGCAGAGAATTGCTTTTTTTTCCAAAGTTTTCTGGATTTGTTTAATTTAAAGTCAGCGGTGCATTATATTTGATGTACGAGACAGGTGCCTGTAAACCTGTTTAAGCACTTAATGAGCTGTATCTGGAAACAAGATAAACCGATGCCCCCCTCCCCTGGGCTTCCCAACAGCAAACAAGCATACTGTGGCATAGGTTTTGAACCCCATGATGGTGCTTCGGAATTCTTCTGCTATTTCCAAACATAGAGCACTCCGTATAGTGTTGCATGGAAGGAGCGGTGGATTGAGTATTCTCTGCATTGCAGGCATACGATGGGAAATCTGGTACCTCTGGTAACAATCTAAGATTTGTTTTGTTTGTTCTGACTCAAATAGGCCGCCCGCTCTTTCGAGGACGTGCATGAGGTGTGGAAGCACAGGGCGCCGTCGGCAGGCAAGAAGCAGACTGACGTTGGGCTGGGCTTATGGTATCTTCTCGGCTGTCTGCTGGTGTTGCTGTTGCTGGTGATGATCGTGGCATTTGCGCTGGTCGCCTTCCCCCATGTTAAAATTGCATTGTACGACATGGTGGCGGCTGTCAAGGATAGGTACTCATCTCGCGAAGGAGTGATGGGATTGTTTCTGAGCCGGGAAGGATCCGCATCGCCCCTGTTCCAGAAGTGCGAAGCCAGCGGCTGACTGATGGCACGCTGTGACCGATGTTTCTTAGCCAGGGAAGGTCCGCATTGCCAGCCGCTGACTTGATAGGTGTCACATCATAACAGATGGTACTGCATGGTTTGAAACGAGCATCTGTCCAGGTTTCGAATCCAAGGGGTGTTATCACGGGGAGTCGTTCTTAAAGTTGCATGTTGCCTGTCCCTTCGCAGGCCGTACAACACTGCATTTATTTGGCCTGATAAAAACCTTGATCTCAACTAATTGACTATGCAGGCATGGGTGGGAGGCTCCAGCTCGTGTGGATGTGGTCGAAAGTGAAACTTTGGAGGGCCAGACGCCAGACTAAGGGGCTGGAGAGTCTCGACTGATCGACTCCCATTTCATTAGGCATTTTCCTTCTGCCCCTTATATCCTTTCTCCCCATGCGCATGGGCGTCTAACTGCCTGTTTTCAGACAGTGGGACACCCATGCGGCCAAGCCTAAAGAACAGGAACCAGAGGTGAAGGCCTTTTATGCAGCCCCCGACAGATGAGCTGATGCACGGAAAGTGCCATTTTATACAAACTGTAACAATGTAAATGAAATGACATTTAAACCTTCACACCTGCCATAGTTGAAAAACTTGTTAGTGATATGGTGAGGAAGGAAAAACATAATTTCAGATGTTGTCATGGATTTGTGGTGTGAAGCTTGGGATTAGTTAGCTAAGCATAGCAGTATGCCACGGCAACAGCTATATCTCTTTCACTTCTGATCAGAACATGAAAGAATTGATTGACGTTGAACCTCCGGGTCTGCTAAGAAAAGCTCGGGCGTGTGGGCGTCCAACTGTGTGGTTGGGAGAACAGGAAGCTAAGGCAAGAGGGGGAAGATAAAAGTTTAGGAAGGTGCATACTAACTAGGCCGCGTGGGCGCCCAACTGTGCAGTTGGCGGAGCAGGGGATGCGTAAGCTCAACTCAGTAACTCACTGAGCCATGCACAGACAGGACCATTGTGCACGCATGCCACCATCTCGTGTGATATGGGCAGGAACTTGGGACCCGGTGTCATAAACTGGGGGATAGAGAGAAATGACTGGTGGCTTCAAATTGCGCTGCTCATAGCTGCTTGCGTGCAAGCATGCATGCTGAGGTAGTGATTAGCAGCATACCTGCCCGGCTCGTGGTACAAGCATGGAACATACATGCAATGACGGTGGTTGGCACTTGCTGGCAGCGAGACCTCCACTGTCGGCTTGCAGCGGCCGTGCAGCTGTTAACGCCGAGAGCTTCAAGATGGGCATACTAGCATCGGGGTACATTTTTAGTTCAGTGAGCTGCGAGTTCATCGGAAAGGGATCAAGCTCTTGAGCGGGATGATTCAAATGTGCCTTGCTGGGGTTCGAGTGGGGTCCGAGTGGGATTCGAGTGGGTTGACGGAGATCAGAAGCGCGTTCCTATTGGAGCCTCAAACCCAGATGCGGACGGTTTTGTGAATGTAGGATGGTAGGCGGTGGTGGTCAGAGAGTCTCTGGTGGTGGTGGAGCCGGTGCAACAGCTCGGGCACAGTACGGAGTTGCGGGAGGGTCGGTAAACAGTAGATATTTGGCTGAGGGGCCACAGCCTCTATGATATGATATCAACTCGTCATCACGAAGATGTCGGCAATTATTATAGCATGCGTTCGATATAACGTTCGCAGCATGCTTTGGCAGAAAGATCTGGGCCGTGAGCTCTTTCAATTTGCAAGACGCGTCTACGTTTGGCGACTTTCTTCAGCAGTGCGGTGCGTTGTTTGCAGCCATATAATCATTGTAGCCTGCAAGGTTAGCTTAGAAGTTAGGACCCTTTGCATGTCGTATGATGTTCGAGATCTCTGGGAGGGGGAGCTGTGTCGGATAGCACAGGAAAGGAGTGCGGGTTCCCTCGTTTATCAACCTTCGTGCTCTGAGTTCGTACCGCTTAATGGACTCCTTTCTCCCCTGCAGGATGAGCTGGCAGTGCTGTACTCCTGGCCAGTGGCCACCCAGCAAGACAGTTACATGGGAGGAGGGTCGGTGCAATACCACCAGACGCAGGGCCCAGACAATGATGACGTCATCATGCATGGTAAGATGATGGGGAGGGAGGCATGCATACTCCAAGGATAAAGTTCGTAGAGTGGGTTGCAAGATAGACCCTTAATCTCAAGTTCGCAACCATGAACCTGACAATTAAACCTACCTCTCTACATCTCTTCCCCAGCCTGTCCATTACCATCCCCGCCCCGCCCCGCAGCTCTTCCCCAGACTCGTTTGTCGGTCGTCAGGCCGTCACTTCATAAGCGCAGCAGAGGCTGCTGCTGAAGAGGGTGTGGTTAAGCTGTATTAGATCAAGACACTCAACAATTCAGGACATGATTGCAGGTGAGCATTTTCTGTCCCATCCCGCCCTGTCCCACCAAGCCCCAGTGCATGTGCAAGCTGCAGTGCAAGGGTGTGAACATCCTCATCTCAACTGTCCATGCCCTGGATCACCATTTATTTTACTCTCAGTGTCCATGCCCTGGATCGACGAGTCTGCAAATTGTCTGGTAGACCTGCAAGATCTGGTGTGATGCACATTGTGTCTCAGCACTACAGCACACAAATCTCTTCCTTTGCATTGGGCGCATTTCAGCCCCGAAGAGTACTCCCAGCTGTGGTGAATTTGTGTGCTGATAGACTGATAGAACCGTTGCGCTGTAGAGATATGTTCTTAGGGATGAAACCTTATCCCCCTCAGGCCCTGGAGGTGTCCACTCTGAAGGTGCTCAGGGTCACGGGGATGGACTCAGGGCGGGACGCCGGAGAAGCTCAAGGACCTGGATGGTGACTTTTGGCGGTTCATGGACTGTGTGGAGGAGTGGCCTGCAAGTGAGCTGCACGATAGAGTTTGTTTTAGTGTGGCCATGTGGGACCATACATGGAATGGCCAATGGCCTGAGCAGCAGGCTTTCGTGCTATAAGCCCTACTGATCTGCTATAATTTAACTGCAACATGGCCTATGGCTGAGGGGGCAGCGAAACTTGCAGCTTGGACCACTGGCTGTAGGGCGAGTAAAGCATGTTCCACCTTGGCCCAGTGGTGTACGCCTGGCAGCCACGCAAAGGTTGTCTGCTGCCCTCTCAAATAATCACTAGTCCACCCCTAGAGTGTACCCAATACCCCTAGGTGTCGTGATTGCTTCGACGGCTTGTCTCAAAAGGTTTGTCCACCACCTGCTGCTCCTCCCAGGACTCTCTAAAGCTTCCACACTTTTGAAACCGGCAGCCAAGCTGACCTGCACCTGCTTGTTCTGAGTGCAGGCCTGCTCCAATGGTTGCAACCTGAGAGTGAAGTGTACATCAGGCTTCTGCCATTATCAGGAAGGTGGGTGACACTGTTTATTTCAGACCGTTTTTTGTATATGTCACAGGTACATCTCGGTCTTTGGCCGAGGGGGCTTGGGTGCCTAGTCACCTCAGCTTTGGAGCAGACGGAGCACAACAGGTCATAAAATCGTATCTAGATATTTATCAGTCGGAAGCCTTGCATCTTCAGCCTAGCAGCAGACAGGGTTTAACTGGGCCAGGTCTAGATATTTATCAGTCAAGATATTTGCATCCGCAGCTTAGCAGCAGGCAGATAACATCAAGGCCAAACCTAAATATTTACCAGTCGGGACTCGTGAGCCTTGCATCTTCTGCCCAGCAGCAGACATGGTACAACTAGGTCAGATCTAGATAGTGATCCATCGGTAGCCTTGCGTCCTCAACCTAGCAGCTGACAACGCGTAAGTGGACCACATACACAAATATAGTCAAGTATATGGATCTTGATCCGTCCAGGGGATGTTGACCTGTAGTTTCAATATAGGACCCATGCATGGCAAGCAAGACTTTGTCCCCAAAGCTGATTGTATGATGTGCTGTCGGCTGGTGTTTCCACTTTCTAGGTCTCTCAAGATTCTTATATCTATACCTGTCTTGCAGATATACCTCATGTGTGGCATGGGCTCGGGCTGCCTTGTCCAGCTCAGGGACCTATGCGGCACAAGCCCCTGGTCCACAGCCTTAACCTGCAACCCTTCACTCTTGAGCATAAATGTCCCTGTGACCATGGCCCCCTCAACCTCAGGCGATCTGGGCGAGGAGGACGCCAAGGACTCCTATCAGCTGGTCGACCGCCTGACTCCAAACTCAACCTGACTGACACACTGGGCAGTGCATGCGGACAAGGAGTGTTGCGGCTGGAACAAGGCACACTGGCTGGCACCTGTCGGCCGGCAGTGTTTCTTTGCAGGCCACATCTGTGGGGACCGGAAGGACCCGGATGTGGGCGTGTGGCCCAACTGCTGGCGCAGCAACGAGGACCACTCGGCCAACGTACGGCGGAAGTGTGGGTTGAGACATGTGCAGCAGATAGACAGACTAGGTAGGCACGCAGCCAGACAGAAAAATAGAAAGACAGATAGACAGGCAGGCAAACTGATGGACACTGGACAGACAGGCAGGTAGGCTGACAGATAAGCAGACTGACAGACAGGCAGGCTGACAGGCAGACAGACAGGCTGGCAGGCAGATAGACAGACAGACCGGCATGCAGACAGGAGGATAGACAGGTATGCAGACAGACAGGACGGCAGACTGATGGACAGACAGGCAGACAGACAGATAAGCAGACTGACAGGCAGGCAGACAGACAGGCAGGCAGACTGATGGACAGACAGGCAGGCAGGCAGACAGATAAGCAGACTGACAGGCAGGCAGACAGACAGACAGGCTGGTAGGCAGATGGACAGATAGATGGAAAGGCATGAAGATAGACAGACAGGCAGGCAGACAGGCAGACTAGGTAGTCACGCAGTCTGACAGAAAGACAGACATGCAGACTGATGGACAGACAGGCAGGCAGGCAGACAGATAAGCAGACTGACAGACAGGCAGGCTGACAGGCAGACAGACAGGCTGGCAGGCAGATAGACAGACAGACAGACCGGCATGCAGACAGGAGGATAGACAGGTATGCAGACAGACAGGACGGCAGACTGATGGACAGACAGGCAGACAGACAGATAAGCAGACTGACAGGCAGGCAGACAGACAGGCAGGCAGACTGATGGACAGACAGGCAGGCAGGCAGACAGATAAGCAGACTGACAGGCAGGCAGACAGACAGACAGGCTGGTAGGCAGATGGACAGATAGATGGAAAGGCATGAAGATAGACAGACAGGCAGGCAGACAGGCAGACTAGGTAGTCACGCAGCCTGACAGAAAGACAGACAGGCAGACTGATGGACAGACAGGCAGGCAGGCAGACAGATAAGCAGACTGACAGGCAGGCAGGCTGGCAGGCAGATGGACAGACAGGCCGGCAGGCAGACAGGAGAGAGACAGGAAGACAGACAGGCAGGCAGACAGTCAGACATAAGGAAACCACAGGCATTTGGAAGAAGGCTTAAGGTTCTATCATCAAGCATATTGGGTTATGCCTTTTAGGTGGGGAAGGGACAAGGGGTCACTGTCATGTTGCCCTGGTTTTGTTGCACACCTGCTGATTGCCTGCTCATCATCCCTGCTGCGGTGTAACCTGCAGGATCACTAATTACAGCATTGCCTACTGCGCAATCAGAGGCAATCACAATGATTTCTGGCCTCTTCTGCTTATTTTAGTGTGGACCAGACCGGTTGAAGCTAACCTAGAGGGTGCTTCGCACTTCACCGTCTGGGACCCTAATTTTATGGTCACCATTTACTCTGTAGATTCTACTCTGCCCTGATCACTGATCCTTTCAACTCAAGTGACCACGTGGTGCAGGATCGTTCAATGGATCCAAATGCCAAACTTCTTGCCCACTTGGCCATTTGAACCAACTCTTCACCCTTTACCCTGAAGAGTAGGCCCTCATCCCTCGACCCAGGGGACCACGTGCACCAGCCTTTGGGCCCCAGCTGGATGGGTCGACGCTCTCCGCCGGAGGCAAGCATCGCCCTGCTGCATGAGCGGCTGGAGGAGCTGACCTGCAGCCGGGGAGGGTGAAGGCGATGCAGAGGACACTGGTATGTGCCGCTCAGCACGTGGTGTACAGCAGCATGACAGGGGGGCGTGTTAGGGAACAAAGTGAGGAGTGGGGAGGGATTGTTTAAGTGCTTGCGGGGCAAGCAGGCAGGGATTCTGTGACCATTGGACCACCCCGCACTCTCTCCATATTTTCATGGACAGGACTACACTCTCAACAAGCAGGGATCTAGCCTGTTGAATAACCTTGTCATGCAGGGCGTGAGGGCAGCCCCACTCCAAGCAGCATGGCTGTCAGAGCATGGGGAATGTGGCTTGACTGTAGCTTATCCTGGACAATTAATTGCTCATGCTACCGCAGATGCTACACATTTGATACTACTCTGGAGGTGCTCAGGGTCATGGAGAAGCGCCCGGGGGGGTGGCACCAGAGTAGCTCAAGGACCTGGACGCGGACTTCCTGCGGTTCATGAGCCGTGGAGATGAGTGGCCCGCAGGTGAGCTGCACATCACACATTATTTTAGTTTGCGCCAGACCACCTTCCGACGGCCATCATAGGGCCTTGTGGGGCCATTTCTTGACCGACCGACCACTGGGCTGATGTGAAGTTTGTGGTTTTTTGTGGACTTGACCTTGACGACTTGGAGGCCTATGGTCCGTGTCCCAAGCAGAAGGATTCCAGGCCTTCATCAGATCTAGTGTGTTTGTATCTTGGCCTTATCTTCTCGGACATCTACAGGTCTCATGTGCCTATCAATACTTCGATAGGCACATGAAATCTGATATCTGCGGCCTGAGGGGCCAAGCAGATAGCTGGTGAGACCTAGACCTGAATGATGCACACCCTCTTCTTGAATGTTTTTTCATGCCCCCTGGAAATCGCAGACCAGGGACGCGGCAATGCCCAGGTCCCCCTGCGACATCAATGGAGGGGCAGACCTCCGACACAGAAGCTGAGGAGAAGGGGTCGGCGATGTTGTTGCAGTTGGACAGTGAGGACGAAACACTGATACATGGTGATGTCGCGTCCCGCGTAGACATAGCGGGGGGTCACGCCCCTGGACTCCAGCGCCGTTAGCAGCTGGTCCATGATTTACAAATCTAGAGAAGGATGCAGAAGCTTTCTAGAGAAACAATGTAAGAACGGTGCATACCTGAGTGTTCCTGCTGAACGCTCGGCCACGTGGGGCTGGTAGGGAATGACTAGGCTCAATTCCAGCTACCATGCACTGCGAGGACCATGGTGCAGCCATGCCACCCTTTTATGTGAGGGGGCAGGAACATGGAACCCGGCGATCTAGGCAGGGGGGGGGGGAATCGTGAGGCAGGTTCGAGCCCTAAACCTTGGGATGTGGATGCCACCAGCGCAAGAAACAAGAAAAGAGGCTCGATTTGAATGTGACTTTATAAGAGTATTAATCTTGTGGCAAATATAAATTGTCTTCTTCAAGGAGACAAACATGTGTCATTGACGTTACACCTCTGGGTCAAGCTCAAAAGACTTGGCCGCGTTGGCGCCCGGAAATGAAATGGCTTAAGGGGAAACAACTGGCATACGGTTAAAGGAGAAGGTAAGGAATCAGAACCCTAGCCATCAACAAAGAGGAAAGACACAATATACCGGTATCCTTGAAACAAGTATTACTGACCAAAATATCACTGTCATAAAGGCTGCGATATACCTGAGAATTCGTTCAACACAGACGTGGCAAGGCCGACAGAAAATATCAAGAAGTGAAACTGATCATCACCTCTGATCACCATGTAAAGAGCAAGCGGATAAGTTGGAATATGACCTTAGAAAAGGCAAATGCAGCACTCCTTGAGTTCAGGCAAGGTCGGTCTTATCGAGGAGAGTTCGACACACCCTCAATTCTTCAATTCACCGGCCTGAGCTTTGCTGTTTGCATCTGTGTGTTTCAAATCCAACAAGCCAGGGTTGAATGTTGGCGCCCCTTGCCTGTC
This sequence comes from Limnomonas spitsbergensis, assembly GCA_037349105.1. Taxonomy (NCBI): domain Eukaryota; kingdom Viridiplantae; phylum Chlorophyta; class Chlorophyceae; order Chlamydomonadales; genus Limnomonas; species Limnomonas spitsbergensis. The sequence continues at coordinate 502,816 of JAYJMM010000022.1, read as the reverse complement.
TGCTGGTCTGCCCTATTGCAACACGGCACATTGGCAACCATGTTGGGCCCCTTCTTGGCCAACCTTACATATCCATGGGAGCAGCTGGGCTACAAAGCCTACCAGTCACATAGGTACTGGCACTCGTTGACGCAGCGTACAAGCAGGCCAACTCTAAGCGAGCGGTGGCAGGAGGGGCCCCGGCCAGGGACCCGACTACTGAGCACTGGTCTGCTGCGACCTACCGCACCTGGATCCAGACCACGGCAGGCGCTGTGCTGGCGCAAGCCTTGAGCCGCACCAGCACGAGGGAGTGTGCTTGTGTGCGCACAAATTTGCGACTGCGGCTTGGCACGATCAGCACGGCTGACACCAGAGGACGACGCAGCAGGCAGCGGCGAGAGGCACGCTGTTACCAAGGATGCTGCTCAAGGGGTGATGGCGAGCATGTAGATGATGCACTTCATGCTTGCTTCCAATGCCCAAGTGTCAGGGAGCAGTTTCAGGAGCAGGGGGGGGCAGCCAGGTCCCCCGAAAGGTGCCACAAATGTTTACCAGCTTAACTACGTCGAGCATGAGTGGCATGCGTGTGCTTTTGTAGACGCTTTTGTAGGCGTTAGTTGCTGGAGGGATAAGGTGTCTGACTTGTTTGCCTTTCCGGCCTTTCCCTTTTATTCCACCCCCCCCCTCCTCTTCCTTTCAGTTTCTTCCCTTTCTCCCTTCTAGACAGTCGGGTGCGGCCGTGCGGCTGATCCTTGCTTTTGTACCTGATGTTGTCCGCTTTGTTGAGGGCTAGTTGCTCGAGGGGTGAGGTGTCGTTCTTTTTTGCCTCTCTGTCATTTACTTCTGTTCCATTTCCCCCCCCCTCTACATTTAAATTTAGTTCCTTCCATTTCTCCCTACACAACAGGTGGGCGCCCATGCGGCCGAGCCTGCTTGTGCATGGCCTAGAGGTGCAACGTCATTGACGTAATCACGGGACTCGTATTGTGGAAGATGTGCTAGCTATCGAGACATGGATGTTTCAGAGGCCGGGCTGACCTTTCCTAGCCTTTGTGTATTCCTTAAGAGAGGGTGTGTGTGTGAGGCCGTGAGAGAGGGCAAAAACAGTACCCCCCCTCCCTAAGCAATTTTAGCGACCCGGGCTACCCCTTTGTGCCTTCAGAACCTAGTCAAACCTTAATTCTCAATAAAAATGCAAAACTTTTGAAGGGTAGAACTTTGGTTCATTCGAATCAGCTCAACGGTGTCTCTCAACGTCCCAAATGGTGTCCCTCACTGTTCCCTAGCTGGTTCACAAATATCAAATGTTGGCAGGATTTGCTCAATACAGGGACAAAATTTGCGTCGGGCTCTTGTTTGTTTTTGGTATCTTATCAACAGCAGTTGATGGTCCTGCAAGAGTGCTGATGACGACAGCAGCAGCAGCCTGGGTAGTAACGGGTGTGGGATATGCCGATACAGCCAGAATAGGAGGAGAATGGCCATGTTATTATGCGATGTCGCTTCCATAAGTGCTCATGTCACGACATATGGGTGCACCGCACGCATGGGTGGCTTGTACATTCTTTTTGGTTTCGGATCCAGTCTGTTTTGTGGTACTTCGAGAATGCCTGGCTCGCTCCATGCATTCTTCTCTTCTTACTCAAGTATACATGTACCTCGTAACACTCCTTGGCTAGCCTCTTAGCCCCTTAATGTCACGTTGTCCCTTGTCGGCGATTCCCTAGGGCTGCTGCGTGCATCTTCTATGAATTTGAAGACCTTAAAACATGTATGCCCTGCTTAGATCACAACATCTACCAGCACTAGTACACTGTTTGACTGAACAATGGGCATGTCAACACCAGTTCTTTTATTGCAAAGCCGCCCCGAGTCAAAATGGGATGTGTAGGGGATCGTATATAAATGCTATGTTTTACTAACACGTAGGACGATGCAAGTGGGCCGAGCGTTTGCCACAAGGAACACAAGGGGTAGCTATCGTCTCAACCTGCTGTACAAAAATGTGAGTATTTTTCTCAGATATATTTCCTTTTAACCCCCTCTACCCCCCCCCTTATCCACCCCACCTTCTGGGCCAAAACACGTTTTATACCAGGTTTGGAATGCTCTCTCCAAGCTCTTTAAATCTATGATGATGTTCTACATTTTGCCCCCTACGGTTCCTTGATTTCATATCCCCTACATATTTTTCCTGACCTACTTATTTTGGTTTATTTTTGGTTTCATTCTTCAAAACAGACTTTGGTTAGGCGCCCACGTGGTCATGCCTTTTTAAGTGGGGCTCAGAGGTGCAATGGAATTGAAATGTTCACGGGGGTTACATAGATCACGCACAGAAAGCCTAAGGCATAACACTTGAGTAAAACTATAAGCCAGGGACGTAAGGCCACCCGATATAAATTACATACTGCTACTCAAAAGCATCCCAACAACATCCACCCATCATCATCATAATTGCTATTGCAATCGATCCATGATATCCATCATAACTGCTTTTGTAACCCACTTGTCACCATCATAAGTGCTACTAAAAAACAGCCATTGTCATAACCACTGCTGTTCAAACCCCACAGCAGCCATCCATCACCATCAGAACTGTTACTGACACCCATCCATGATCTCCATCTTAACTGCTATTGAGTCTCAGCCATCACAATAATAACTGCTGCTCAAACCTAGTGACAGCGAACCATCCCCATAATAACTGATGAACTGAAAACCGGCCATCATTTCCATCAAATCTGACACTCAAAGCGTCCATTACCGTCGGTTATAACCACAACTCAACCCAGCAGCAGGCATCCATTACCATGATAGCTCGTCGGTAAGATTCGGCCGCTTGAAATGGTCGATTGATTCAAACGGAGGGAAAAGTTCGCTTGATCGAACGCTTGAAGCTCGATTGATTCAACTGTCCGCTTTTTCTCCCCTGTCGACACCCGCCCTGTCGAAGTACTGGTACAGGTGCACCCGCCCGCTCGCTCCTGCTGGCCCTCGCTCGCTCTTGCTAGCGTCGTCAACTCGTCATTCCTCTTGCGTCGGCATTAGTCATCTTCACAGCTCAACATCAAGTTATACGCTCGTATGGAAAATGCATGACAGCTTCGTCGTGTGCATATATATCTGTGTGCATATTTTTGCTTTGTTCAACTAGCTACTAGTTTAGGAATTCGAATGGGGCGGAGATGAAGATGTGCATGCGTTCCAAGTGTGAATACAGTGATAGTTTGTTCCCCTATGAACAGAAATTGAGTCTGCAACGGGGGGGCTGATGCATGTCTCCCTGTCTGCAACACAGGCCAAATCACACATCAGCCTGGCGTTGCTTCCCAGCTTGCGCACAAACAAGAAGCTGGTGGCCAGCTTGCCCATCAGCATGGAGCTGTTGGCCTCCTGTTGCATGCAGCGAGCTTGCACACCAGCATGGAGCTGCTGGCGAGTAGCAGGCTTGTTCACCGACATAAAGATTCAATGCTAGCCAGTATGCGGAACAGCCTGGAACATCTGCCCAGCTTGCGCACCAGTGTGGAGCTTCTAGCCATCTTGCTCACCAGGCACGCTTCAACATGGATTTGGTGGTCAGCTTGCGCACCGGCGTGAAGCTGATGGACAACTTGCACACCAGCATGGAGCTGGTGGCCAGCTTGCCCACCAGCTTGGAGTTAATGGCCCAGCTTGCGCACCAGCGTGGGGTTGTTGGCTAGATTGCACACCGTTGCTGCTACCGAGGTCCTCGCCTAGGTGAGTGTTGCTTAGGTGACCAGCCGTGGGCCTTGTTTTGCCTCCCATCGGAGAGCTCAGGAGGTGCAATACCAGTAAAACTATTGGCCACTTGCGCAACCATGAAACTTGATTCTACTGACTGTATGATGCTAGTAACAGTGAACGGCCAATGCTACCCCGGCCTGCGCTTAGGTGCGTGCCGCTTGTACGACCGACCGCATTCCGGTCTGGTTTCCGCCCCTATCAGGGAGGTGCAATGCTTGTACAGCTACTGCCCACATGCGCAACCATGAGCATCTATTATATTGGCTGCAGAAAACCGGGGCTGGGGAGCGGCCGCTTCTCCCCATGTTCGCACTTAGGTGCCTGCTTGGGCAACGGACAGTAGGCGGTATTGTTACCCCCTATCAGGAAGGTGCATGACCGGTCCAGCTACTGTCCACGTGTGCAACCATAAACATGCATTGAACAGGCTGCATGAAACCAGTATCAGTGATCGGCCCCTGCCACCCAGGTCCGCGCTTAGGTGTGATGCTTAGGAGACCGACCTTTGGCCGGTCTTGTTTTGCTCTCTGTCAAGAATGTGCCGTGCCGGTACAATTTTTGGCCACATGCAAATCCATTAATGTGCACTATATTGGCTGCATGAAACGGGTAGTAGTGAGCGGCCGTTGCTACCCTGGTCCACGCCTAGGTGCGTGCTGCTTAGGCGACCGACCATGGGCCGGTCTCTTATTTTTTTGCAATGCAATACCGGTACATCTATTGGCCACATGCGCAACCATGAACGTGCATTATCCTGGCTGCATGATACCAGTAGTAGCTCTTGCCCCATGTCCCAGTTCCTGCCCCTTGTCCCAGCTTCTGCCCCTTGTCCCTGCTCCTACCTTCTGTCCTTGCTTCTGCCTCCTGTCCTAGCTCCTGCCCCGTGTCCCTGCTCATGCCTTCTGTCCTTGCTCATGCCTTCTGTTCCTGCTCCTATTTTCTGTCCCTGCTCCTGCCTTCTGTTCCTGCTCCTGCCTTCTGTCCATGCTCCTGCCTTATGTTCCTGCTCCTGCCTTCTGTCCATGCTCCTGCCTTCTGTTCCAGCTCCTGCCTTCTGTCCTTGCTCCTGCCCCCTGTCCATGTTTCTGCCTTCTGTTCATGCTCCTGCCTTCTGTCCCTGCTTCTGCCTTCTGTCCCTGCTCCTGCCTTCTGCCCCTGCTCCTGCCTTCTGTCCCTGTTCCTGCCTTCTGTCCCGGTTTTTGCCTTCTGTCCCTGCTCCCGCCTTCTGTCCCTGCTCCTGCCCTCTGCCCCTGCTTCTGCCTTCTGTCCCTGCTCATGCCCCCTGTCCCTGCTCCTGCCTTCTAACCCACCTCCTGTCTTCTGTCCCTGCTCCTGCCTTCTGTCCTTGTTCCTGCCCCATGTCCCTGCTCCTGCCCCCTGTCCCTGCGTATACCCCCTATCCCTACTCATGCCTTCTGTCCCTGCTCCTGTCCCCTGTCCCTACTTCTTCTATATGTCCCTGCTCCTGACTTCTGCCCCTGCCCCCTGCCCCCTGCCCCCTGCCCCCTGCCCCCTGCCCCCTGCCCCCTGCCCCCTGCCCCCTGCCCCCTGCCCCCTGCCCCCTGCCCCCTGCCCCCTGCCCCCTGCCCCCTGCCCCCTGCCCCCTGCCCCCTGCCCCCTGCCCCCTGCCCCCTGCCCCCTGCCCCCTGCCCCCTGCCCCCTGCCCCCTGCCCCCTGCCCCCTGCCCCCTGCCCCCTGCCCCCTGCCCCTGCCCCTGCCCCTGCCCCTGCCCCTGCCCCTGCCCCTGCCCCTGCCCCTGCCCCTGCCCCTGCCCCTGCCCCTGCCCCTGCCCCTGCCCCTGCCCCTGCCCCTGCCCCTGCCCCTGCCCCTGCCCCTGCCCCTGCCCCTGCCCCCTGCCCCCTGCCCCCTGCCCCCTGCCCCCTGCCCCCTGCCCCCTGCCCCCTGCCCCCTGCCCCCTGCCCCCTGCCCCCTGCCCCCTGCCCCCTGCCCCCTGCCCCCTGCCCCCTGCCCCCTGCCCCCTGCCCCCTGCCCCCTGCCCCCTGCCCCCTGCCCCCTGCCCCCTGCCCCCTGCCCCCTGCCCCCTGCCCCCTGCCCCCTGCCCCCTGCCCCCTGCCCCCTGCCCCCTGCCCCCTGCCCCCTGCCCCCTGCCCCCTGCCCCCTGCCCCCTGCCCCCTGCCCCCTGCCCCCTGCCCCCTGCCCCCTGCCCCCTGCCCCCTGCCCCCTGCCCCCTGCCCCCTGCCCCCTGCCCCTGCCCCTGCCCCTGCCCCTGCCCCTGCCCCTGCCCCTGCCCCTGCCCCTGCCCCTGCCCCTGCCCCTGCCCCTGCCCCTGCCCCTGCCCCTGCCCCCCTGCCCCTGCCCCTGCCCCCCTGCCCCTGCCCCTGCCCCTGCCCCTGCCCCTGCCCCTGCCCCTGCCCCTGCCCCTGCCCCTGCCCCTGCCCCTGCCCCTGCCCCTGCCCCTGCCCCTGCCCCTGCCCCTGCCCCTGCCCCTGCCCCTGCCCCTGCCCCTGCCCCTGCCCCTGCCCCTGCCCCTGTCCCTGCCCCTGTCCCTGCCCCTGCCCCTGCCCTTGTCCCTGCCCCTGCCCCGTAGGCGTCCAACTCCGAGATCTATGGGGCAACAGTCAGTTTGTTTTCCCTTGGCTGTTCTGCTTTGGCGGGGATGAGCCAGAGATCAAGGATATGGTGTTTCTTCCAAGCGGCCTTGTGAGAAGTGTTGGGTCCCGGAGAAGAACTTGTCTGCAGTGGACCTGGCTTGGCCCTTGCGTACGGAGTCAGAGTAAATCAAGACTTACAAACACTTAGGCCATGACCTTCCCGACCATCGGTGGCAGAGAGGAGATCTCCACTCAACTAGTCCCCTCTGGTTTCTGGAGATTTGCTTATGGCGACTGTGTAAGACTAGGAGCTTCCTCTCAGTGCTTCCCTCTTTTGCTTTAGGACTGGTATATTTCCACCGCTCGTGCGTCTGACAGGTCTAATTGCTTTATTAATAGTATTTTTAAGCACCGTTGTTGCTTCTGACTGCTCTGTTGCCTTTGGACTGGCATATTTTATGAACACCGCTCTTGCCCCAGACTGATGTATTGCTTTTGGACTGGTATGTTTCCTGAGCACCGCTCTTGCGCCCGACCGCTCTATTTGCTTTAGATATAGTATTTTTGAGCACCGCTCTTGCGCCTGACTGCTCAATAGCCGAAGGTATGGTATATTTTTTGAACACCGCTCTTGCACATGAATCGCTCTATTGCTTTAAGACTGGTATACTTCTGAGCAACGCTCTTGCGTCTGACCGCTCTAATTGCTTAAGTAATAGTATTTTTGAGCGCAGCTCTTGCGCCTGACTGATCTAAAGCCTTAGGGCTGTTATAGTTTCTGAACACCGCTCTTGCGCATGAACCACACTATTGCTTTATGACTGGCATACCTTCTTTAACCCGCTCTTGCGCTTTTATTTCTAGTCTTTTTAATCACCGTTGTTGCGCGTGACCGCTTTATTGTGTGCAACCAGCTCCAGAGTTCTTGACTGTTCAACCCGATGTAACGGATAAAATTGAAAACCTATGACACAACCGCATCACTACTGCGCATTGCGCTTTGCGTTTCTCCTCATTGTTTCACTTCCTCTTTAGGCTTGCTGCCTTTTGGCCCTAGCTAGCGTGCACCATGCTCTAGGCTTCTTGGCTGTTCAGCCCGATGTCACAGAGTAAATTAGTATTACCCCATGGACCAACAGCATCCAGTCACAGCTGCTTATTGCACTTGCGGTTCTATATCTATTCCTTCTCTTCTTGTCTAGGTAGGCTTGCTACCTTCTGTCCCTAGCTAATGTGCACCCTGCTCCAGGATTCTTGGCTGTTCAGCCCAATGCAACGGAGTAAATTAGTATTATTCCGTGGCCCAACCGCATCGCCGCTGCTCACTGCGCTTAGCGTTCTCTCTCCATCCCTTCTCCTCTTGTCTAGGCTTGCTGCCGTCTGCCCCTAGCTAGTATGCACTCTGCCTCCTGGCCCGAGCTAGATTGCACCCTGCTCCAGGGTTCTTGGCTGTTCAGCCCTATGTAAAGGAGTAAATATGGGTACCCATAGCCCGACCGCAGCACCGCTGCACCTACCAGTAGGGAACAGTAAACAAGGACAGGCGCTTTGCATGTGTGTGTGCAACGCTGCGCCCACCAGCAGGGTACTGTAAATAAGGGCAGGCGCTGTGCATGCGGGTGCACCGCTATACCTGCCAGCATGGTACATTTTACAAGGGCAGGCACAGGGCAAAGGCGTGAACCGCAGCACCCTCCGGATGGGTACACTAAATAAGGGCAGGCGCTGTGCATGCGGGTGCCCCGATGCATCCGCCAGTGGGGTACAGTAATTAGGGCATGCTCTGTTCCATGGGTGGACCGCTGCATCTGCATGTGCACAGTAAATGAGAGCGAGCACTGTGAATGCGTCGGGAGCGCTGCACCTCCCGGTAGCACATAGTAAATAGGTGTGGCTGTTGTGCTAAATACGGCTGTCCCTCATCGGGTACGTGCGGGAGCTGTATTCGGGTGGGTCGCAGCACCCACAAACAGGGCACAGTAAATATGGGTTGGCACTACATCATTCCCGCTAGTGGCTACCTGAAACATGCGCTGCGCATGCGGCCATGGTGATGTGCATACAAGCAGGGCACTGTGCATGCAAGTAGAGCGCTGTGCGTATGGCACCGTATGGGTGAGGCGCTGCACATGCGGGTAGGGATCTGGCAGTATTCATTTTGAGATGCCTCAGCTACATTTTAGCTGCGACCCGGCCAACAGCTAAGAGAGCTTTGCGCATGCAGCCATGCTGCTTTGTATTACAGCAGTTGGCCTGGCAAGGCCTGGTCCCCACGGGCCCAATAGTGCCCGTCCAGTGGCCCCCCATAAGTTGTTTGGGGCGTACTACCGTAAACACTGACGTACGGTACCAAGCATGTCCCTTCATAAATGTCCACATCCAACAGGATCTGCGCCTTTGGTGTAGAACTACCGGTAGGTATGGAAGTTGGGCGCTGCGCATTTAAGAGTGACGTCCTGTGCATGCGGGTAGGGCTCAATGCATACCGCATGGGTGCCGCAGTGCGCCTGTAAGTAGGATGCTGTGCCCTTAAGCATGCGGACAGGGCGCTGTGCTCCATGGTTGGAGTGCAGTGCTTACCAGTACGTACGGAGCGACACGCATGTGGGTAGTGCCACAGCTTAGAGGGTAGAGTCACCTGCGTTACCAGCTCCAAGCTTCTGAGGTGAAAATTTGGGGAAAGCCATGCAGCTCAGCAGCAAGGACCGCTGCCAGGTCAAAGCCTGACACAGCGTGGTTTATAAGTGGTTTATAAGTGGTTTTCCTGTATGCCACTTCTGAATGCGGAATGATGAATGGAGGCCTAACTGCTAAGATTATAGCGCCAGTACTCGTGTTCGAATAAGAAACTCGGCAGATTTAGTTCGTTGTTGCAAGCAGCTTGTGCATGGCATCAGCGCAAAATCTATCCGAAACCCACACTTCCTGCGTACACTCCACACTGAATTTGGGTATACCAAACAGGTACCCCCAATCTTGTACCTGGGAAGCTCATCGGCACACTCGAATATTTGGACGCGATTTCAGACTCATCGCGCCGCTACACTCATGTAATAAAAGGGGAGCATGAATGTCTGGTGCACCTAAAGCCGCCAAGCGCCGCAAGGGGCATCCCGTGCCACGCCTGTGCCACGTAAGTGCTACTTGACGTTGCTCAATGCCATCCAGTGTTTCCTCTTCACCTACTGTACATGTATGTGTCCCTGATGCAGATCACGGACGCGGGCGAAGGGAACCCTGCGGCCTAGATAGGATAAGCAAGATCAATGTGCCCTGTCACCCACGCTATGGAGCGTCCTATCCTATCTGCATGCACGCATGCGATGTGAAGCATTCAGCAACGATATAATCTACAAGGTTAAAAGAAGGTTGGTCGATTTTTGCTGGAGTGCACGTGCCTATGGGTCGACAAAGGCGACTCGACTTGATTTTGATATGTGTGCTTCTATCCGCAGGCCGACAAAGATCTAGCGATTCCTGATCACAACGAATTCTCTGCTACTGAAGGACGCATGAAAGGAAATCTGCATGGAAGCAGATCTTACCGAGATATTACCAAGATCGGCAGTGCTCAACCCACCCGGTGGCTCGGTAAGTGATGATCATGTACCGGCTATTGACGAATGGAAGTGAGGCCATGCTTGGCGGGTGGGTTTATGCTGCCTGCATCGTGAAGGATAATGCTTTCTCAAGTAAACAGCGTTCCGATGATGCCCAAGTGTCACCGTGCCATGCGGCCGCACGGCCCATCTCATGCATGGAGTCCCATGACCAGCCAACTTCATCTAGCAGTAATTAATGGTAGCCTCATTCTTTCAGGCAAGATTATATGATATTCACTAACTTGCGGTGTATTTTTGTACCGCAGAGAGAACCCCGAGGATGAAGCACCAAATAGGCATATATTAAAAGGCACCCGCCGTTAACTAGCGCCGATGACTGGTCAGGTCTTCTCCCACTTCTCCCACTGTTAAGGTAGGTTGGAAGTCAAGTTATATTGCACTGGCTAAGTTTTTGTATTCCAATTAATTTGCTGTCGTATACCGTATGACGTCTCCGGTATCATGTTCTCTGATTCCATCCTCCTAACAATTACCCCCCTATTTAATTTCCTGATTTGCCATGCGCCTCACGCACTATCCCTCTTTTCTTTGCCCAGATCAAGAACTGCCTGATCCGATGGTTATGGCTGATGATACGAATGTGCGTCCTTTTAGAGCGAATCACATTAACATTTGTGGGAGGATCACGGAGGCGACCGAGGCGTAGGGCTTGCTTGGGTGTTGGTGGGACATTTACACAATGCATTTTTCTATAAATCCTCAACATTGATTACACTATGGGTGTGTCTATTTATCATTGCAATGAATGTTTGTTGCCACCGGTACTTGTTTCAGACCAAAGCTGTATTCAGTTCAACTATGTGTCACGCTAGGATTGATTAATAAGGTGTGTGAAGTGTCATTTGATTATTGTTTCAAACATTAACTTGGTTCAACCGATACAAAGCTTGCTGTTAGGGCTGATCCAATTGCGTTGTAACATGACTTGATTTAACTGAGATTGATGCTCCTTGTTTCAAACGATATCTTGATTCAATCGAAACCCTGCTGGACGCTAGGGTTGATTGAAACGCGGTGCATAACCACTTGATTCAGTTGAGATTGACCCCTACTTGTTTCAACCAAGGTTGATTCAATCGAAACCCTGCTTGATGCTAGGATTGATTCAAACGCGTCGACATCTCGCTTGATTCAAACGCGTCGACAGCTCGCTTGATTCAAAGCTGTCAACATATCGCTTGATTCAAGCATGATTGATTGCCACTTGAACACTGCTTGTTTCAATCACGTCGATAGCCCGTTTGATTCAACCATGCTTGATTGTCGCTTGTTTCAAATGGCTTTCAAACACGTTGTTTTCAACTGAAAGCCCGTTTGAAGCTAGGGTTGAATCAAGTGACGATTTCAATCACGTTTTCGTTTGTTTCAAGCGGCTTTCAAACGCACGAATCTTACCGACGCTGCTTATGATACCCAGCCATTGTCACCCTGCCAGCTGACACTCAAACTCAGCCACATCGAAAGCCATCACAATAATAACTGCTACTCAAAGCCACGCAGCCACATCGATACAATTCAATAACAGCTGCAAATCCACTGAGCGAAGTGTTAACAATTGAAATTTGAAATAACACCCAGCACGGCCCAGGCATGTACCGAACGAGCAAATGGTGAAGATCTCATATTTGTAAAAGCTGTGCCTATGGCGCAGCCCCCGAGTGACGTGTCTGCCCTGAAATCTGCTGCGGTGTGCTAGGCTGTCCTATTTGCTGAGTTTGTCCCCGCCTCTATTTGAGTTTTGAACATTCGGGAGATGGTGTTACTTTGTTGGTTGAATGATGAGTGGTGTCACGGTATAATGCAGTAAACGTGCCAGAACCGTATTTGCCGCTGACGCGGCTTCGGAGACTCCGCAGCTTCTCTGCGGAGCCCCCTTTTCTAGGTTAGGAGCCCAGCTTCCCACTTTCGGGAGGTCTGAGGCAGGATTTCCCGTACTTAGTTAATAGGGCTTGCCGGGACCTTTGAATCCCGGCTTGCACGCTTGACACTTACTTCGTTCCTTTTAAGTGGACAGGCCTCTAATTGTAATCAGCACCGGCTATCATCCCAAGATATACCCTGTGAATACCAATAACGCCAGTACCACGAAGGCGACAAAGCCTAGTTCTGCCTCAGAGCCGACATAGCAACCTAGTAATCCTCAGCTAGATGCCCAGCCCGACCTAGGACACCGTCCGCAGTCTACGGCTACGACATCCCCCGCTTCACGCGGTAAGCGGGGATTCGAATTCCCCCGACAGATCAGCTATCTGAAGGGCCAGCAGTTAGCTTTACAAGTGACCAGCTCCGTGTCTGTCATCTAGAAGTTCCAGCCACAGCTTAACGCGCTGCGCATCCGCGGCCAGTGTGAAGTCACTGAGTCCGCCCGTAGGCGTCCGCCATTATGTGGGGAAGAAGTCCGCTACGGACCTGAAGCAAACATCCCGTGTCCACTTCAAAGGAACGAAGTGGATCTAGCCTGATCAGCCTGATCCAACGAATTCTGCTTAAGGTGCATGTGCTGTGGACTTGAATTTTCTTTTTGAAGGCAGCGGATCTGCCTTGGACAGCTAGAAATCACTGAGCAGAGGATTCTCCTTAGAACCCAAGTCAATTCCTGCTTGCGCTGGGCGTGGCAACCCAGAAGCAGACGTAGCTTGAAGATCAGGCTGTGGAGTTATAAACCCAGCTGATATTGCCTCTGCACCTGGCCTGCATTTGTGGTAAAGTGCCCACCCCCGCTTCACGCAAAGTGAACAAGGATCCGGGATCCAAGTTTAAAAGCGGCAACCCGAGACTGTGTGCAGGAATCATCCGAAAGCTGCAGATCGCAGCTTGAGCGGAACCTGCGGAGCCTGAGGAGGAAGCTGCGCTACGAAGCGGAAGGGAATAGCGGACGAGACCCGCTATACGCGGAATCATCCGAGGCTGCAGTCGCAGCTTGAGCGGAACCTGCGGAGCCCGAGGATGAAGCTGCGCGACGAAGCGGAAGGGAATAGCGGACGAGACCCGCTATACGCGGAATCATCCGAGGCTGCAGTCGCAGCTTGACCGGAACCTGCGGAGCCCGATGAGGAAGCTGCGCGACGAAGCGGAAGGGAATAGCGGACGAGACCCGCTATACGCGGAATCATCCGAAGCTGCAGTCGCAGCTTAAGCGGAACCTGTGGGGCCTGAGGAGGAAGCTGCGCGACGAAGCGGCAGGGAATAGCGGACGAGACCAGCAATCCAGAAGGTGAAAATACCCGCCAGACCCATTAGAAAATTTACCCGTGCTTGACCTGTCTAGCAAAGCCTAACCAGCCTGCAGAAGGTAGAGGAGAGCGGAAGCAAACTGTAAGCTAGTGACCAATTGCTGTGAGCCCACACAGTCGAGCTGGCACAGCTGTTCAGCGTCGATAGTACAATCCAGGACGCCATTGTAGATCCTAACCGCCACCAGCACCCAGATACTGCAAGACGCAGTGGGCGAGTGAGAGGGATGGAACCAGGGGAGGATCCCATGACACCCATAAATGTGGCTGTAGCCGAGGAAGCTATGCAGATTGCCCTTTGATTGTCCGGAGATGACTATGCAGTGGTGGGGGAGAACAAGGCCCTGGGGGTCGAAGGTTCTCTTGCCTTGGATGCGGGTATGGTGCACATTGAAGTGGCACGCAGGGGTATCGGACGAGGCGGCATCGCGCGCATTCCACCTGGGCTGAGCCAGGAGGAGGAGCGGTGGCCAGTGCCCGTCGATGGATCCCTGGACCCGACCTCGGAGCCACCCACTGTGAGGTATTGGACCGGTGGTGTTGGAGAGGGTGGCGGGCCAGCGCGACCTCCGGATGACCTGCCTGAACAAGCAGGAGTGGAAGGAGTCGACGCCCGAAGGAGTCGACGCCCGAGTGGAAGGAGTCGACGCGAGCCGCACCCCCTGGCACCTGTCAAGAGGGAAGCAAAGGAGTCCCAGCATGAGCCCGCAGTGGTCAGGGGGGAAAGAAGAGCGGTCCAGCCAGCAGCGGTCAAGATGGAGCGGACGAGATCCAACGAACAGCAGATCCAAGGGGAGTCGGCAGAAACGGTGGCGAGCCTGCGAGATCTGCAAAGGCGCAGCGACCCACATGCCGCGGCGGCGCTGGCCGTCTCGGTAGGGCAGCCACGGGCTGACCTGGCCGCCAAGGAGGAGCCGCCAGATCCGCGCGGTGGGACGCAGGCACCAAGGGGAGTACCGCGAAGGCCAGAGCTGCATAGGATGAAGCAGACGAGACCGTCCCGTATCCCAGCGGAGGAAGCAACTGAAGCGTCGGCATATGGCACACCCCTGTCCAGGTTCCCTGCTAGCGCAAGCGGGCAAAGGCAGGAGGCTGTGGCCGGACACGGCGTGGAATATGCGCAGGGGTTGAAGCTGGGAGGAGGCACCCCTGAGTTGGTTTTGGATCCAGATACGGCAGTGTCGCACACAGAGATCGGCCGAGGTGAGCCAGTGCCCCAATCAACCCCGGATTTTTGAGGCAGGGCCTGGAATATGCGCAGTGCTTGAAACTGGTAGGAGGTGCCTCTGAGTCGGCTCCAGATCCAAACACGGCTGTGTCGCAGCTAGGGGGCGCGGATCTATGCAGTGGGCCAGAATACGCGACGCAGAAGAGGCCGCTGGGAGTGGCACGTGCTGCGCGACGCATTAAAGAGGAGAGTGGGACGATGCCCCGTGGTGGAAATCAGATGATCAGGAAACTTGCAGATCTGCAGGCGGTAGAGGGAGCAAAAGTGCAAAAGCCGCCACCACTGAATGGCCCCCAGTAAAAAGGAAGAAGGACCTGGCCCAGCCGGTAGGGTGGAAGAGGCTAGGGCAGTGGGCCACTGGAGTGTGGAAAGTTGTGTGTGACGCAGAGCAGGTGGGGTTGGGCAATCTGGCTGTGCTGGTTGGCACCGCAGGTCGCGTGCCCTTGGAGGCATTGACCAGGCGTGTGGAGCAGCCAGGTAGTCAGGTGTCCCCCAACGGCTGGTCCATGTTTGATATCCTCAGCAGTGAAGGCGAGCCAAGTCCCAGGCACCAACAGCAGACCCGAGGGAGTGCCTGTCCACCTAGGCGGGATAGCCCGGTAGCTAGCGAGCAGCTGCACCTGATCAACTGTGTTACGGCAGAGAGTGCCTGCCCACCCAGGATAGCCTGGTAGCTAGCGAGCAGCTGCACCTGATCAACTGTATAACGGCAGAGAGTGCCGGCCCACCCAGGCAGGATAGTCCGGTAGCTACCGAGCAGCTGCACCTGATCAACTGTGTTCCAAAAGGGAATGCTTTTCCACCCAAACCAGTGACCGGTGGCTGCGAGCCGGGCCAATTGCAGGTGCATGCGCCACGGCTGTGCATGCAGAGGGAGGCAGTTCCTGTGACACCTGTGGTGGCCGGTGGCTGCGAGCCGGGCGAACTGCAGGTGCAGGCGTCACGGCTGAGTTTGCCGAGGAAGGCAGCCCATGTGACACCTGTGGTGGCCGGTGGCTGTGAGCCAGGCCAACTGCAGGTGCAGGCGTCACGGCTGTGCTTGCAGAGGGAGGCAGTTCCAGTGACATCTGTAATGGCCGGTGGCTGTGAGCCAGGCCAACTGCAGGTGCAGGCGGCACGACGGTGCTTGCAGAGGGAGGCATCTCATGTGACACCTGTGTTGACCGGTGGCTGCGAGCCGGGCCAACTGCAGGTGCAGGCGTCACGGCTGTGCTTGCAGAGGGAGGCAGTTCCTGTGACACCTGTGGTGACCGGTGGAAACGAGCCGGGCCAACTGCAGGTGCATGCGTCACGGCTGTGCTTGCAGAGGGAGGCAGTCCCTGTGACACCTGTGGTGACCGGTGGCTCCGAGCCGGGCCAACTGCAGGTGCAGGCGTCACGGCTGTGTTTGCAGAAGGAGGCAGTTCCTGTGACACATGTGGTGGCCGGTGGCTGTGAGCCAAGCTAACTGCAGGTGCAGGCGTCACGACGGTGCTTGCAGAGGGAGGCATCTCATGTGACACCTGTGTTGACCGGTGGCTGCGAGCCGGGCCAACTGCAGGTGCAGGCGTCACGGCTGTGCTTGCAGAGGGAGGCAGTTCCTGTGACACCTGTGGTGACCGGTGGAAACGAGCCGGGCCAACTGCAGGTGCATGCGTCACGGCTGTGCTTGCAGAGGGAGGCAGTCCCTGTGACACCTGTGGTGACCGGTGGCTCCGAGCCGGGCCAACTGCAGGTGCAGGCGTCACGGCTGTGTTTGCAGAAGGAGGCAGTTCCTGTGACACATGTGGTGGCCGGTGGCTGTGAGCCAAGCTAACTGCAGGTGCAGGCGTCACGGCTGTGCTTGCAGAGGGAGGCAGCCCATGTGACACCTGTGGTGGCCGGTGGCTGTGAGCCAGGCCAACCGCAGGTGCAGGTGTCACGGCTGTGCTTGCAGAGGGAGACAGCCCATGTGACACCTGTGGTGGCCGGTGGCTGTGAGCCAAGCCAACCGCAGGTGCAGGCGTCATGGCTGTGTTTGCAGAGAGAGGCAGTTCCTGTGACACCTGTAGGGATCGGCGGCTGCGAGCCAGGCCATCTGCAGGTGCATGCGTCACGGCTGTGTTTGCCGAGGGAGGCAGCCCATGTGACACCTGTGGTGGCCGGTGGCTGTGAGCCAGGCCAACTGCAGGTGCAGGCGTCACGGCTGTGCTTGCAGAGGGAGGCAGTTCCTGTGACACCTGTGGTGGCCGGTGGCTGTGAGCCAGGCCAACTGCAGGTGCAGGCGTCACGGATGTGTTTGCAGAGGGAGGCAGTTCCTGTGGCATCTGTAATGGCCGGTGGCTGTGAGCCAGGCCAACTGCAGGTGCAGGCGTCACGGCTGTGTTGGCAGAGGGAGGCAGCTCCTGTGACACCTGTGGTGGCCGGCGGCTGCGAGCCGGACCAGCTGCATTCGTGGGAGCAGAAGCTGAACCAGCAGGTGGCTGAGGAACCAGTTGGACCAAGTGAGGTTGAGGACCACGTGCACAGACAGGCGCCGGTGCTGGTGCAGATGCACCAGCCAGAAGAGGATGGGCATGTCACACCACCAGTAGCAGCAGCTCCAGGAGGGGGCCAGGTGCCAACACCAGAACCAGGGGCAGCCCAGCAAGCCAACAAGCAGCTGGGGGCGCCCAAGGGTGTGGCAGGTATGCCTGCAGCTGCCATGGGCCCTAGCCAGCCCCTGGTCGAGGCCTCAGGACTCAAGGGGGGCCAGGCAGGCAACCTGCCAGAGGGGTTGGCCGTGCATGGTCCAACTGAAGGGGCAAGGCAGGTGATCCCGGGCACACGGGTAGCAAGCCCAACCAACCAGGACAGTGCCCATATGGAACACAAAGGACACTTACCCAAGCCAGTTGCAGCAGAGAATCCTGAGGGTTCAGAGGAGCAGGGAATCTCCGTACCCATGCAGAGGGAAAAGGTTAACTGGTACCGGCAGAAGCTCAAAGGAGTGACCAGGCAACTGTGGGTGGCCAGGCAGCCAATGTTGGCCTGGAATATGAGGATGACCAGGCAGCTGAGGATGGTGAAACATCGCTTGGAACATGCCAAACAGAACCTCCAGGCGCTGCTGCCAACAGGCGAGGAGGAGGAAGAGCAGCAGCTGCAGCAGGCAGCCATGGTTGCATGGCACGTGGCACTACCCGGGGGACACGGGGCTGAGCAGGCCAGCCATGAGGCGAAAGAAGAGGCACAGCCGCCGCAGCACCAGGAGTGCATGCCCAGATTGCCCAGGCAGGAGGGCTTCCGCTCAGCAGAGCCGTGTGGGCCCCAATCCAAGGGCCCGAGAAGGGCAGACCCAGGTTGGGAGAGCAGAGGTACCAAGGTCAGGGTGAAAGCCTGTACATGTATTCCGACAACCCAGCTCGGACACCTGTGACCGGTGGGCAGGCTGCAAGCCCCAGTGGATCTGGGGGCGGTGCGAGCAGGATGTCAGTGGACATGGAGGATCAGGCGGAAGCGGAAGGGCCTCAGCCGATCGGATGGGCAGGCATCTGGCAGTGGGCTGCGCGCCTGTGGCAGCAGGTGTGCTCCAGGTACTACGCCCACCTCAGCGACCAGGCCAGAGCCATCGAGGAGTTCCGGAGCCATCACCTGGCGGAATGGGCCACAAAAGCCCTCATGGGCATCCCTCACACGGGCCAAGACAGAGCAACGCTGCTGGCGGCCCTTAGCAGGGTGTCCAGGGGAACAACGGGGCCAGAGGCGGCCATGGCTGTTAAAGCCTTCGCGGACGAGTGGTGCAACGGCACGGTAGGAGATCAGAAGGAGCCCGAGCCCGAGTCAGAGGGAGAGGAGGAGCCCCAGGAGTGGGAAGGATTCAATGCGGCCAGGCTGGAGCCAGACGGCCTCAGGGAAGTCCAAAGGTGGCAGGCGCAGACAGGGAGAGCCGTGCCAGCCACACGCCAGGCCAGGTGGGAACGCCTGGAGGCAAGCAGTGAGCCTAGCCTCAGAAACCAGCGGCTGGATGAAGGGCGCAGGCCCAGGCCAAGCAGCCCCGCGGCCAGCGAGCAGCCAAGGACAACCAGCCTGCAGCTAGCCAGGGCAGCAGAGCAGGGCTCGGCGCCTAGAAGGGCCAGCAGGCAGGAGTCCCATGCTATGCTGCGCATCGTGGACAACAAGGAATACAACAACCAAGAGGGCCAGGTGGACGACATTGCGGAGCTCCTGCGGGCCCGGGCAGCCCAGGCAGGCGGAAGGACGGAAAGGAGGAGCCACTGCCCCGACCAAGGAAGGAGGATCCAGCAGGAAATCGAATCCGCAGGGAACGCCGGGAGAGGTGATTCGCGAAGGCATGAAGGCAGGGATGAAGAGCGGTCAGGATCTGAGGCAAGGGAGCACACGGGTGGAACGCAGCACAGCAGGCCCAACAGCAACCCACCCAAGCGACAGGCAGGATCAGGAGGAGGAGTGGAGCACCAAGGGCCAGTTCAGCCGCCGTCAGAGGGAGGCAGGGCCCCCAGAAGCGAGGCAAGCGAGCGACCGTCTAGGGGCGGACAGTCCCAGGGAAGTGCAGACTGCAGAGACAGCCGGGACCAGCGCAGCCGGAACCCAACCAGGGGTGGAGGCGGCGGGTCAGGCTCAGACCCCAGCAACTCGGACTCGGATGACACGGAGGGACGCAGCCCGGGCTCCAGCGGGGAATCCATGAGACAAAAAAGGGAGAGGATAGCCCTAGAGCAGGCGGAGGCGGACTTACAGCTGCAGAAACAGATGATCCTGCAGCTGGCCGGGGGAACCAGGTTCACCAAGATCCCAACCATCCAAGGCAACGTGCCGGTGCTGGACATGTCCCAGCCGGGGGCGGTCGCAGCCAGGCAGTACTGCCAGGCCTGCAGCTCCTGGGGCTCGCACAACCGCCTTGCATCATCCGACGAGCCGCCAGCACTGGCAGTGGTGGCAGGGGAGATCTTAGGGTCCTGCCAGTGCCCCTCAGCCATGGCCTTGCTGGTCCGATCATTGGTCGGCATGTGGAACGACAAGCCGGCCTGCACTATGGGGCCGCTGGTAGTCGCCATATGGGCAGCACCTCAGGGAGACAGGGCCTCCCGGGAGGTCGAGCGGATCAAGGAGAGGTGGTCACCTTCGGTGGTAGGGCCGCCAGACGAGGTATCCCTGCTCACCCTGTGGATCAGGGTGGTGCAGAAGGAGGTGGACAAGCCAACTTCGGACGAGAGAGCGGTGGTCACCAGCCTCAAGCTGGGAGTCAAGACCACCCTGGACCCAGGAGTCAAGCCGGAGGAGATGGTTGAGGCTTTCGCCCACAGGATCCTGTCCACGGCAGAGTTGCTGCAGATTTCCAGGGATGCACCAGACCACTTTGGCAGAAAGCACTCGGTCTCGCACATGTTCTATGATGGGCTGCCAGTGGCCACCAGGGCCAAGCTGTGCGAGTTCAGGATGACTGTGCCCAACTACCTGTGCATGGCCGATGAGGAGCAGATCACTGTGCTGACGCAGCAGGTGGTGCTGTTGGAGAGGTTCGCCCTGGAAATGAGAGACCTGGTGGTCGCAGATCACAGGCCGACGGCAGAAGAGGCGGAAGAGATGGAAGAGGAGGACGAGACAGATGAGGACGAAGAGACGGCAGATGAGGATGAGACGGAAGAGGCGGATGAGACGGGCGAGCGGAGAAAGCCGGCACGTAGGACACCTAGACCAACCCTGCCACCCGGCAGGGGGAGCGGGGTGTCACAAGACCAATGGCGAGCGGACTCAATGGCATCGCGTACACCAATGACAGGGGAGAAGCCAATCTCACCTCGCGAGCGGTACATTGAAGGGCCAAGGTGGCGCTAGGCTTCCAACGAAGAGGTGTCGGCCCTCGAGGGGCAGACAGCCAGGAAGGGCTAAGGGGGAATAAAACCCCCCTAGAACGGCAGTACGCGCTGAGCACTTGACGGAACCCAGGCCATACCTGGAAGAACGGGCCTGCGCCAGCCCTAGGGGAACACCCCAGAATCGGCAAGGCTGGCACTAGTAGGCAGCAGGCAGTGGACCGACGGCCAGCAGGACGTAGCCTAACCCTCACATAAAACAGCTTTCCCGTTGTACCGTAGTAAGCAGGAGCAGCGAGCCAAGGGAGTACATAGTGACGACGGCTACAGCGCTGATTTAGGAGGTAGAATTGCATGACATCTGCCTGTGGATTAAAACTGCAACAGGACCAACTGTCAGCAGAAGGGCAGGACTAGGATAGGACACCGCTGCTAATGCGCGCATCTCCTCTGGCCTAGGGCCAGGCGTCAACGGTGCATTGTCTGTTGCCTGACTGAAGGTTCTGGATTTCAGATGATGACTGACAGTTTCTGAGGATCCTGTAGTTCTGATGGTTTCTGATGGGTTCTGAAGGAATCGAGATTCCTGACGGTTTCAGTGACTTTTTTTTTGTGACTTTATCCACGCATGACACTGGTGACGGTACTGGATTCCGCGTGCCCTGATCAGGCCAGTGAGAGATCGGGTGTAGCTCAGAGGCCTTCGTCGAGTGCGCGGAACCTTGGGAGGACCTAGGATTAGCCACGGGATTCAGTGAATTTTCTTTGGTAAATTCCTTTTGTGGATGTCCTGCAGCACATTTCCTGCAGTGGATTTTCTTCAGTGGATTGTCTTCCGACTGGCTGATTTGCAGTCAGATGTTTAGGAGACTTCCGTGTTAGGGAACTGACAAGTTCTGAGTGTACATATTTTCCGATTCCAATTTCAGTACCACCCCTAGTCCGGCTCCCCACGCACGCCCGGAGGGCTTATCGTGCGGAGCGGGGGGCGAGTAAAGTAGGGGCGGTACCCACAGCTAGGGGCGCCCGTGTAGGCCAGCCTTCCCTCTTATACGATACGCTGTACCTAGTTACCCCTTTACAGCCCTTGTACCTCCGCAGTGTAGTACAAGGTGCACGTGTGTACGGTGTTGTACCGTAGTTGTGAGTAGAGTGAGCCTCTCTAAGGCGACCTGGCCAGCTTTTACCATTATGGCACGGTTACTGCATTATGGTGCGACAGCTGTCACGGTATAATGCAGTAAACGTGCCAGAACCGTATTTGCCGCTGACGCGGCATCGGAGACTCCGCAGCTTCTCTGCGGAGCCCCCTTTTCTAGGTTAGGAGCCCAGCTTCCCACTTTCGGGAAGGTCTGAGGCAGGATTTCCCGTACTTAGTTAATAGGGCTTGCCGGGACCTTTGAATCCCGGCTTGCACGCTTGACACTTACTTCGTTCCTTTTAAGTGGACAGGCCTCTAATTGTAATCAGCACCGGCTATCATCCCAAGATATACCCTGTGAATACCAATAACGCCAGTACCACGAAGACGATCAAGCCTAGTTCTGCCTCAGAGCCGACATAGCAACCTAGTAATCCTCAGCTAGATGCCCAGCCCGACCTAGGACACCGTCCGCAGTCTACGGCTACGACATCCCCCGCTTCACGCGGTAAGTGACTCAGCGACCCGACAGATCAGCTATCTGAGGGGCCAGCAGTTAGCTTTACAAGTGACCAGCTCCGTGTCTGTCATCTAGAAGTTCCAGCCACAGCTTAACGCGCTGCGCATCTGCGGCCAGTGTGTAGTCACTGAGTCCGCCCGTAGGCGTCCGCCACTATGTGGGGAAGAAGTCCGCCACGGACCTGAAGCAAACATCCCGAGTAAAGTAGGGGCGGTACCCACAGCTAGGGGCGCCCGGGTAGGCCAGCCTTCCCTCTTATACGGTACGCTGTACCTAGTTACCCCGTTACAGCCCTTGTACCTCCGCAGTGTAATACAAGGTGCACGTGTGTACGGTGTTGTACCGTAGTTGTGAGTAGAGTAGGCCTCTCTAAGGCGACCTGGCCAGCTTTTTCCATTATGGCACGGTTACTGCTTGATGGTGCGACAGTGGTGCTGGTGATGTGTGTGTTGTGTGTGTTGCTTGTGCGGTGGGGTTGTAGGTGTTGCTGTGCATGTAGGGTACTACTGCTTGTGCATGTAAGGTACTACTGCTTGTACAAGTGTGCCTAGTTGCTGCTGGAAGTGGTGTTCAGTGAACACAGTACAGATGGGCAACAAAATTCTTCTGACATCTGACATTTCCTGAAACACAGTGACCTACTGGCCTATTCTGCTTCTGCTCTGATTCTGGGGCCCAGCGTGCAGCCCAGCTTGATGCCTTTGGTGCAAGGCGTGGGCCAAGTTCTTTATGGCAATTTCTGAGCGTGTAGATTGCCCACTCCTGCGAACACATATCACCCAGCATGCGCTTGCTGCATGTGTTCTGCAAGGCACATTGCAAGTTGCGCCACCATGCCAGCTTGAGTCCCTCAGCTGTCCTAGCAGCTGACCAGTCCTGAGCAGCAGGTCCCACACCTCAATCAAAACAGTGGGAGGTGCCAATCTGTTGACCTGTGAGAGTGCATATCTGTTTCTGGTTAAGCTGCTGCAGTTGTGGTGTCCCAGCCTGTCAGGATGACAGTTGGTGCATGGCACCGGACGCTCTGTCGAAATGTCATCGCACTTCATACACGGGAATCTGAGGAAGGCAAGCAATTCTGCCAGCACTGCCAAACGTTACAGACAAAACGTGTTTGTGCCTAACGCAAAGCTGCACGATAGTCCATACGATGGTCTTTCGCATGTCCTGCAGTGTGAACTGTCATCCTACAAGTTCGATTACTAGTCAGCCGCTGGCTGCAGCGATACGGATGAATGCGAGCAGCCCTGTCATCACGGCTAAGCTGTTCAACGAGTTTGCGCTTAAAGCAGCGCAACGCAAGTGCACAACATGTACTGTGCAGTATGAGCTTTCGGTCGACAAGGGCGAAAACCAACGTGGCCGAGGCCTTGGCTGCCCCGTCACGAGCATAAACATCGCATACGGACATGGAAACGACTTTGCGCCCAATACGAAGCAACGCGGTGGCCTGTTTCTGAAATTGGCACCATTTTTCACCGCAAACCCCCGCAAATAGCATGTCCAAGAAAGTACGGCGCATTCGATCCGCTCTGCGCGCCTCCGTTGCAGTGCACTGTCATAAGGTAGGGAAGCACGAGATACGCCATTACAACAAAAATGACTCAAAACACTGGGGCGACCGCGAAGAACGAGCCTTTCAAAACTGCAACCATTTTGGCGGTTGGTAACCGATGTCCCAGTGAACTCAACTGAAAACCCAAACCCTATCCCTTTTCGTTCCTTTCAGTCACTCGGGTATTCAATCGCTACCGTATTCTGACCCCTGAAACACTAGACCCGGTCATTTCGATTTTATGTATGCTCTGAGAACAGCGACGTCGTAATCACTCCCCGTTGCTCTCTTTCTGAACATCAACACATACCCGGTTCTAAACGATTTCAGTTGGAGGCATCAGCATTGATGAGCAGGCATCATGGTCGCATAGTAAAATTCTGACTGGGCGCTGTAGACTAAGGTTATCCTCATGGGCTGTATCCTAGTACCTTCCAAAGTGCCCAGGACTGCCAAGGCGCCACCATGGTTAGAAGGGGGCTGAGAGCTAGGTATCACCTGCAAGGTAGCACAAAACGGCAAAACCTGTTTCGTATCCGGAGCGGATCGCTGCTCCGCTCCGGATACGGCGATACTGCTCCGATCCGGCTCACCATGCAGGAAATTTGTGTGCAGCCCTTCCGGGCGACATGGCAGGCCATGCAGCCCTTGCACACGTGTTGCTTAGAGGCCATAGGGGGCGGGAATCAACAACCACGCGATAGTACGCCTACATACCGTCACATGTCCGATAGAACTGAGGACTTCGCTGACGTTCTAGACATATTCGTTGATAACCTCAGGATACGCGTAAACCATCTGACCCATCCAAGTTGTCTTCCAATTCGCGATGGCATCGCAAGCAATGCAAGCTAGCTAGACTTTTTTGGCTCCGGACGAAGCCTTAAGCCCATTGCAACGAAGTGACAGGGAAATATTTGTGCGATCAATCAATTGGCTGTTTCAAGGAACAACGAACTCCGAAAACAACGAAGCAAGTCCGTGACTACTAAGTTTGCAGTCAAAAACTTGTTTTAGGCACATCACTGGCATACATACTGGCATACAAAGACATGAAGATGGTTGCATGCCGGCAGACAGCCCCCATGTATGCCCAGATGGCATATCCCCCCCTCTACTGGCCCCAAAGTAGCCATGCATCCATGCAGCATGCATGCATATTAGTTAGGACTAAGGACGATGCAAATTGCTGTGGCAAAACAGTCAATGATCAATGCAGTCCCCAAATCCTGAACTGTCCAAACAGTAACAACTTCAGTAAGTAGTTGCCATGCATAACTAATTCCCCCTCACGTTTTCCCACTTGTCCTTCAAATCTGCAACCTTGCTTGATACCGTCGGTATGCAGAATTTGGCGACTTAAGCTCAGGGTTCCCCGGGTGAAGGCTGGATTTCCTTAGCTCGTGCTAAATTGCTGATCGATCGGACGATTCGGAAACAGCACTACATGAGTGGGTGGCGGGACTGGAGGGATAGGCAACAGAAGAGGTAGCCATTCCGCTGCGCTTGCATCAAGCTGTACCTGTGCGACCAACTGGGTGCTATCCTGAACCCCGGAAACGCTATACCCGGTTCTGTATGCTCTGAGAACAACGACGTCGTAATCACTCCCCGCAGCTCTCTTTCTGAACATCAACACATACCCGATTCTAAACTGTTTCAGTTTGAGGCATCGGCACTGATCAGCAAGCATCATGGTCGCATGGTAAAAGAATGGCTGGGCGTTGTCGACTTGGTCATCCTCATGGGCTGTATCCTAGCACTTTCCGAAGTGCCCACGACTGCCAATATGCAACCACAACCGGAAGGAGAGGAGCATTTGCTGGCACTGGAAAGCAGAATGGAGCCGGCTGGGCAGGGGTCTGCTCCTGTTAGTCTGTGACCGAGCATGCGCACAAAACGGACAACGCTTCATCAGTTGCTGACATGATTCCAGTTGGGGAGGGGATGCATGTTGTGTCAGAGCCGGAACTGAGGTCCCTGCCCGCAGCATGACCAGCCTTTAATCAGCCAGCATCAAGCCACCCATCCATGACAGTGAATCAAACAAGGGGAGGAACGTATCAAGCAAGGCCAAGGGGAGCCTCCTCATCAGCTGTGGACCATAGCAATGTCTGTCAGGGAGCTGGCACGCATCGGATCTCTGGACCCATCAGTTGGTGCATGTGCTGCTGCCAGCTGTGCCTTTTTAGTGATGTACTGTCCTTTGTGGATTTGATGCCAGTCCTTGGAGTTAGGAGTGCAACACTTACCTTGATACTTTTAGGCACAGGTTCAAACCCAGCTACACACCACTGTTTATCTCTAGCATTGCAGCTGCAATTTAACTGCATGACAGCCTACAGCCATGGGGACCTGGTGCAGCCATATCTAAAGCTGGGGCTACTGAGCTTAGGAGGATCAAGGTTGGGTCCCTATTAGCCGAATGGTGGCCGCCCGGATGCCCCCAGAGGGTGGTCTGGCCCACAGTTACATACACACGGCTGCCCGCGTCCCTTTCCCCTTTCTTCTGGATTATGACTACATCCCCCACCCTCCTCTCACCAGCAGCTGGCATGGTCCAGCAGGATCGGGAGGGAGTACGCGGCGTGGCAGAGCCGGCACTTGAGGCCAGGGGCTCAAACACCGCCGGGTGCCAGTCCAACAGCTGAGGCCCTGGCAGCATGGTAGAGGCGTCCACAGCCGGCAAACCAGCAGCCCAGGCGCTGGCAGCAGGATAGCTAAAAGCGGAGGCGCTGGTAGTGGAGGTGACCACAGCCAGCGAGCCAGCAGCTGAGGAGCAGACGGGAGACAAACCTTCATTCGGCGTCCCTGCACACAACATGAACATCACGAGCATCAGTTGAACGTGCCCCAAATCAGGATTGATTACCGGTTGTGGCAGAGACGGCACTGGCAATCGTCGCACACTACATGTATGCACAAGGATTCAGCATGCACAGCCCTTGAGCAGTCAGATTCAGGACATAAACCTAAACCCTGAACCAAGCGTGAGGACAAACACAGCAAGGCAGGCAGGGAACAGCCCATCCTCAGCTACCATTCCGGTGGTAATAAATGCTTCTTCAGCCAGCAAAAAGTCTGTTAGACCTACCTAGAGTGCCGTCAGTACAGGCCTCGCTGCTTGCTGTGTCACAGTCCAGCTGCCCAGTTGCGCAGTCCTGGCCGCCACTTCCATCCGTGCTGAGCGGCCCAGCAGACCAAGGGTTGCCTCGAGAAAGGCAGGCGTGGATGCATGCATCCTCAACAGAGGCACCAACAAGCACCCAGCTGGCAGCAGCTGTTGTTTTGAGAGCTAAGGCCAGTGCATGGGACCAGCTGGCAGGTGCAGAAACATTGGGAGCGGAGTCATCGCCAGGGGCCAAGCTGTCAAGACCAGAAGTGTGGCCGAGCAAAGCACCAGCAAGGGACCAGCTGTTAGCAAGAGAGGCCTCGTCAAGCCTGGCTCCATAGGGGGAAGCAGCAGGGGCTGAGGCCATAGCAAGGGACCAGCTGTCAGCAAGAGAGGCCTCGTCAAGCCTGGCTCCATCGGGGAAAGCAGCAGGGACTGAGGCCCTAGCAAGGGACCAGCTGTCAGCAACAGAGGCCTCGTCAAGCCTGGCTCCATCGGGGGAAGCAGCAGGGACTGAGGCCCCAGCAAGGGACCAGCCGTCAGCAGGAGAGGCCTCGTCAAGCCTGGCTCCATCGGGGGACGCAGCAGGGACTGAGGCCCCAGCAAGGGACCAGTTGTCAGCAAGAGAGGCCTCGTCAAGCCTGGCTCCATAGGGGGAAGCAGCAGGGACTGAGGCCCTAGCAAGGGACCAGCTGTCAGCAACAGAGGCCTCGTCAAGCCTGGCTCCATCGGGGCAAGCAGCAGGGACTGAGGCCCCAGCAAGGGACCAGCCGTCAGCAGGAGAGGCCTCGTCAAGCCTGGCTCCATCGGGGGACGCAGCAGAGACTGAGGCCCCAGCAAGGGACCAGCTGTCAGCAAGAGAGGCCTCGTCAAGCCTGGCTCCATCGGGGCAAGCAGCAGGGACTGAGGCCCCAGCAAGGGACCAGCCGTCAGCAGGAGAGGCCTCGTCAAGCCTGGCTCCATCGGGGGACGCAGCAGAGACTGAGGCCCCAGCAAGGGACCAGCTGTCAGCAAGAGAGGCCTCGTCAAGCCTGGCTCCATCGGGGGAAGCAGCAGGGGCTGAGGCCGCAGCAGGGGTCCAACTGGTAGGTGTGCATATGTGGGGGGCTGAGTCACCAACAGGGGCCCAGCTGGCAGATGTGTGTCCAAGCAAGGCGCTAGGAGGGGAACCGCTGGCAGCAGTGGAGATCTGGTCCATCATCGCACCGTCAGGGGCCCAGCTGGTAGAGGTGTGTCCAAGCAAGGCGCTGGAAGGGGAACCGCTGGCAGCAGAAGAGACGTGTTCCATCATCGCACCGTCAGGGGCCCAGCTGGCAGAGGTGTGTCCAAGCAAGGCGCTGGGAGGGGAACCGCTGGCAGCAGTAGAGACGTGGTCCATCATCGCACCGTCAGGGGCCCAGATGGCAGAGGTGTGTCCAAGCAAGGTGATGGGAGGGGAACCGCTGGCAGCAATAGAGACCTGGTCCATCATCGCACCGTCAGGGGCCCAACTGGCAGAGGCCCCTTCCGAGGTACCATGGACTAGGCTTTCCTCATTATGTTTGCCCCTAGCAAGAATCTATCGCCTAAAGGCGCATGTCATGGATGGGGGATGGGGTGACTGAGGAAGGCATTTAACGTCCGTCACGGCAACCGACCCTTGCGCAGGGTTCACTGCAGGGTTCACTGTAGGGTTCACTGCATGGTTCATTGAAGGGTTCGCTGCAGGGTTCACTGCATGGCTCATTGCAGGGTTTACAGCAGGGTTCATTGCATGGATCATTGCAGGGTTTACAGCAGGGTTCATTGCAGGGTTCACTGCAGGGTTCTCTGCATGGCTCATTGCAGGGTTCACTGCAGGGTTCACTGCAGGGTTCACTGCATGGGCCATAACAGGGTTCACAGCAGGGTTCATTGCAGGGTTCACTGTAGGGTTCACGGCATGGCTCATTGCATGGTTCACTTTCGGGTTTACTGCATGGCTCATTGCAGGGTTCACATCAGGGTTAACTGCATCGTAAATTGCAGAGTTCATAGCTGGGTTCAATGCAGGGTTCAATGCAGGGTTCACTGCATGGTTCACTGCATGGTTCACTGCATGGTCCACTGCCTGCCCACCCCTTCGCCCGCCCGCCCGCCCGCCCGCCCGCCCGCCTGCCCGCCCGCCTGCCTGCCTGGCTGCCTGCCTGCTTGCCCGCCCGCCCACCTGCCTGTCTGCCCGCCCGCCTGCCCGTCCGCCCGTTTGCATGCCTGCATGCATGCCCGCCTGCATGCCTGCCCACCTGCCTGCCTGCCTGCCTAATGCCTAATGCCTGATGCATGCATGCCTTCTTGCTGCATGCCTGCCTGCCTTCTTGCTGCATGCCTGCCTGCTACTTGATGCATGCTACCTGATGCCTGATGCTTGTCTGATGCCATCCTGTCTGATGGCTGTCGGCCTGCTTGCCTGATGCCCGCCTGTCTGCCTGATGCCTGCCTGATGCCTGATGCCTGCTTGATGCCTGATGCCCGCCTGCCTGATGCCTGCTACTTGATGCCTGCCTGATGCCTGATGCCTGCTTGATGCCCGCCTGCCGGCATGTCTGCCTGCATGCCCCCTTGTCTGCCTGCCTGCCCGCTTGTCTGCCTGCCTGCATGCCTGCTGCCAGAATCCTGCCTCATGTGGCACACCAGCACACAAGGCCGCAGGAATTCTGGCAAGGCAGCGGTCAGCACCATAAGGTGTCCCCCACCTGACGTCTGTTCGAGATCAGCAGTACGTCAGACCCCCCTGCCGCTGCCAACGACGTTACATTAGACGCGGGAAGGTCAATACAACTCGATGCTACAACAGTACAACCTGAAGCAGCAACCGTGCATCCAGGAGCAGGGCATCTATGACCAGAAGCACAACCAGCAGCAACAGCAGTACATCCAGCAGCAGGGCAGCCACGTCCAGCAGCACCAGGAACAACAGGACATCCAGCAGCAGCACAGCCGCACCCAGCAGCAGTACAAGCACCAGGAACAACAGCACATCCAGCTACAACACAGCCGCGCCCAGCAGCAGTACAAGCACCAGGAACAACAGTACATCCAGCTACAGCACAGCCGCGCCCAGCAGCAGTACAAGCACCAGGATCAACAGTACATCCAGCAGCATGACATCCTTTTCTTCCGTCAGCCGGTGAGCACGGTTCCAGAACAACCGCTTGTGTTGGACCCGCGTTTACCGGCCGGGGTGTCCATTTCTCTCCATGGTACCCCCTCCAGCAGTTTCCGTCACTAGCAATTGGATTGGGATCTCCCTTGATGGTTCCTGCAATGTCGCCCGCAAGGTGTTTACTGCCAGGGCTTGGCATAATGCTAAGGTCAGGCTTTGGCCAGCCCATTGATAAGAGGTCTAGGCATGATCTCTGATCGGGATCTTGCAAAGATCTTCGGTAACGATGTTGTTTGTCTCACGTAACTCCAACATGTTACAGTGGTCCAAACAGTGGTCCATGGCTTCGTTCATTATACCAACTTTGATTAGAGTTTATTTCTCACATTTCTCAGAGAGACCCTGGAACGTCCACCAAAAAATCTCAAAAAATCGGTATCTTGCGATCTTGCGTAATCGCTTTTCATTATGACACTTAACTAAGCTACGTTTCCGAGATAAGCCGTACAAGAAACCATTTACGTACAAAAAATATAAATTATACTCGGGCGCACTGAGTTCAGAGGCTCGAGGCCTGAGATCGGGAATGGGACAAGATACCGATTTGTTCTCGGGAGCTTTTTTGGTGGACGTTCCAGGGTCTCTGTGCGTGAAGTGAACTTCCCCCCGGCTCCACTTATCACTCGATCACTCATCCAGGCGGTGGTCGAGGTCGGTGGTGACAGGCGACGAACTCGAAGTATAGGTTCTCACGCAGACATTGGAATAACGATCTTAATTTAAACGTACCTTGCCAACTAATCTCTATGGTCAGCGTGCGAGTTGGGGCAAACCTACACAAAACCGAGGGCGGCCTGGTCGGAGTCGTCAGGCAGAGGTGCGATTAGTGCGCAGGTGACACATATACAATTTGAGGTCTCTAGATCGCAAGTCGTAATCGGGATCACTGCTAGAAAGGCGAGTCGCTGCGATGAGGGCCCGGTCGGTGCAGACAGGGTCGCAGGCGATGCAGGGCTCCGCGGCATGTGCAAGCAAGCCATCAATAGAATCGAGTATGCACACGTAATAAAAAGAATAAAGATCTTGACAGGAATGATCGCTGCCACTCAGTCTAGCCGCAACAATGGGGGTCCCAGCGAAATGCCTGGCCTACAAGTCACATGCATGGCCACAGCCATTGCTTGCTCACTTGATTACCTGGTCTGGTGTAAAGTATAGCCACCCATCCATGCAGCCCAAGCCCCATCTAGAAACATGCATGGAGTGTTGCCCACCCCCCCAGACTTGCATGGCGCACTAGGATGTAGGAAACGGAGGCATGTGCAACCCGCCTGATCGGTACCCAGTTCCCTAGAGAGAAAGCTTGCTAGTCATTGGCAACTAAGGTCGTGTTTCCACTGTTATTCTGTCAGGCAACCGACACGGTTTAAGGCCCAATTTCGACCCAACTCCCGCAAACCGACACGGTTTAGCCTTTGTGAAACCTGGGGGTGTTTCCACGAGGTATCGATCTCCCTTAAAAACGTACTTTTACTCTCCAACGTTTCAGTCAAATGACATGGCATTATTTGCCAACGTTGGCAAGTGAGTAACGTCATTTTTTCCTAAGTCCGTCATCTTTGAAGAGGAGCGCATGCCATTAAATACTTGCATTACTTGTTATTTATCGACCTCGATTCCGATCGTACCAAGTGCCCAGAGGGCCTCCATGGAAGCGGGGTGTTGCAGGCGAGGGTGGACTAATCGCTGTTGCAGCCCATCCTGATGAGGAGCGATTATATAAAGCTGCCGGTACTACTTTTACTGGTACGAAGCGTGCCTGAACCTTCGCCTACTACAAGAGCATTCACTGCATTTTGGTGTGCAGTTTAGCCCACATGCACAGCATTGAGCCAGCGAACACAGCATCCCACCCTTTTTGGGCAACATCTTACATGCATGCGCAGCTTCCACCAGCACTGGCAGCCCCCGAATGCATGCCCAGCCCCCCGCATGCATGCACGTTACCCTCCCGCTTGCATGCACTACCGGACTACCCCCCGGCCGCATGCGCACCGCTTGCATGCACAGCTCCCACCCACATGCACACTGCCTACATGCACACACCCCTGCCCACATGCACCGCATCCCGCCTGCTTGCAGAGCGCCCCACACGCATGCGCGTTCCTTGCATGCACAGGTCCTCGCTTGCATTTAAATCACGTAGCTGCGCTCGCGACCCTCCACCTGCATTCTTAGCTCCTTCCCACATGCAAACACCCCGCCCGCATACGCACTACCCCCCGCCTGCCAACATTGTAGCATCTCTCGTGACTGTATGCTAGAGAACCCAGCCAAGGATCCACGAGTCATGAACATTCTCACTGGCTGCAGTTCACGGGGGAATCTGGTCCGCATCTGCGAGAATACCGGCGATGATTTCACTGCGTGATCCATGACAGAGGAGGGGCTAACGACTCACAGCTGCTCTGCAAAGAGGTGTGGCCAGACATGCGGCCATATCTCGTGGGGGGACCAGAAGCTGCCTGACATGACATGTGGCGTCTTCAGGTTGGGTGGACTGCTGAAGGTCAAGTTGCATACCCGTATGCACCGTGCTTTAATCCCGCCTGGGCGTTTCGAGGCAGATGGATCAGAGTTCGCCTTGCTGAGGTAAATTTGCCCTGGGCTAGACTGTAAATTCGCTAACCCCAAGCTTTTCTATAAACAGGGGCAAATGTACATCACGAGTGGATTTAAACAAAGCATGCCATGGATCAAGCCTTTGTAATGTATCACTTTCCCTTACCCCGCTTAGGTACAGCCCCATGTACTTCTTCTCGTATGAGGTCATGTGTGACTGGTCAGCGCAATGTATCGGCTTGTGGAACTTCTACCGCAACTTGCTGCTCAGGTCAGTCAGATATCCTGAACTGCCACTTGCAAACAAAAAGGTGCAACCCAGGGTATGCTACACGTGTTTATTTAAAGGGAGCCTCTACTGTGATTCAGCTAAGGCCCGGGGATCCACGTGCATCAAGCCCTGTTTTGCCCGGGCCACCGGCCGTAGGATGGTCAAGATTTGGCACATTGCACCTGCTCCATTTGCTCAGTTCTACCATTCATGCCCTTCGAAGGTATCACATAGACACATAGTGCCTATGACAGGCTCCATAGAGGTCACTGCGGCCGTTGTTGCAACAACAAAGCAGCACTTGCTCAGCAACGAGTCGCCGTTTTTCCGTCGTGCCACGCTTGACGTCATCATGCAGCAGTATGATGGTATCACAATTGGCTTTCACCATGACCGGTGTTGCATCGCGGCCCCTTGTTTGGCAGATCTTGAGGCGCCGCTTGTTTTGGGGTCAAGCTTCAAGGACAGATGCTTTGTCCAGGACCATAGCCACCGTTTATCACGGCTAGCCCTCGTGCAAGACAGCAGCTACTCTGCTGGTATCTCTGAGGAGAAGCTTGATGACTTGAGGGCTGCTTTCGCTAGGATGCGCAGCGACCGCTCCGGGCATTCACCAAAACTAATCAGGAGTTTGGAGAGCAACTGCGGATACATGTCTCATATTGTTTTCCTTCTGTGCGTGCGGTACTGTGTGCACCACATGAACACAGTTCAGAGGGAGAAGGAGTCAGGGGAGCGCTTCTTTGCGAAGTGACAAAAAACTTCAGCCTGTCTTCAGTTGTCTATGCTTGGCTCGTATTTCCGCCAATATTGAGGTTTCCGTCATGTAATATACAGTGGTTTTGAACTTGACTCAACAGCCTTACCCAGTGAAAGTGGCTTAGCAACAGTATCCCTCAATGGCATAACAGTATCACAAGGATCCACACTCAATATTTCAACCTTCAACCCAGCTTGGGTCTTCTAGAGTGACATGCTGGGGGTGCATCAGTGCATTTATGATTCCAGTCTACAGCCTAGCTTAAGTCTCCTAAAGTGGCAAGCCTAGTAGGGGCATCGACACAAATTAGATTTCAGTTTAACCCCGTGCTTGGGATTCCTCGAGTGGCATGCATGTGGCTCATCAACATAATAAAGATTCCAGTCAAGAGCATTGCTCACGTCTCCTAGAGTTGCATGTCTAGGGCGCATCAGCATAATTAAGATTCCAGTCTAAGTTCCTGCTTGGGTCTCCTAAAGTGGCATGTCTAGGGCGCATCAGCATAATTAAGATTTCAGTCTAAGACCCTGCTTGGGTCTCCTAGAGTGGCATGTCTAGGGCGCATCAGCATAATTAAGGTTCAGTATGGAACCATGCTTGGGTCTCCTAGAGTGGCATGTCTAGGGCGCATCAGCATAATTAAGATTTCAGTCTAAAGCCTTGCTCACGTCTCCTATGGTGCATACCTGGCCGCATCAGCATAATTAAGATTTCAGTCTAGAGACCTCCTCGGGTCTTCTAGAGTGGCATGTCTAGGGTGCATCAGCATAATTAAAATTTCAGTATTTAGCCTTGTTTGGGTCTCCTAGAGTGGCATATCTGGGGCAAATGTCGCACCATAAAGCAGTAACTGCAATACTATGGTAAATACCGTGAACTCCGGTCAGGACGCCTTAGAGAGGCGTCCTCCACTCACAAATACGGTACAGCGCCGTACACTCAGGCTCCTTGTACTACATACAAGAGCTGTTAACATGATAACTGTAAGGCATAGCCCTAGTAGGCGAGTCTTCCTGTCTAGGGCCTGACTGGGTGTCCCTGTCTCGTGGGTACCGCCCCTACTACTTTACTTCGCGATGTGCGCTTCAGGTCCGTGGCGGACTTCTTTCCTCACGGCAGTGACGGATGCCTACGGGCAGACTCAGTGACTATACACTGGCTGCGAGTGCTCAGCGAGTTAAGCAGCTGAGCCGGATATTTGTATGTCTAGCAATTGACTATGGTAGCGTAGGCCTTCTGGCCGTCTGGGCGCGATCCAGCAGGGCTATGTTAAGGGGCACTTACCGCGCGACTCGCGGTGAGGTTGCCGGGGCGTAGACTGCGTACTTCTTCTTCTGCAGGGTCTCGGTTCTCTTTACTGGGTACTTGTCTCCAGCTAGTTCGACTGAGGCTGAACTAGTCTTGACTTGTGTAGAAGTACTGACTTATTGGAGCGCTGAAGGTCTCATACACTGATGACGGCCGGTGCTTGTTACAATAGAGGTCTGTCCTTTAGAAAGGGACGAAGTAACTAGTTTAGGCAATTGCCGGGATACAGGGACCCGGCAGGCCCAATTCAGAGTACGGATTATGCCGAATCACCCTGCGTAAGCGGGTTTCTAGGTCTCAGTTCAAATCAGGAGAGAAGCTGCGGAGGCTCCGTGGCCGCTAGTGGCGGCTCAAACGGTTCTGTCACGTATACGGTAATATACTGTGACAGCTGTCGCACCATAAAGCAGTAACTGCAATACTATGGTAAATACCGTGAACTCCGGTCAGGACGCCTTAGAGAGGCGTCCTCTACTCACAAATACGGTACAGCGCCGTACACTCAGGCTCCTTGTACTACATACAAGAGCTGTTAACATGATAACTGTAAGGCATAGCCCTAGTAGGCGAGTCTTCCTGTCTAGGGCCTGACTGGGTGTCCCTGTCTCGTGGGTACCGCCCCTACTACTTTACTCGCCCCCCGCTCCCCAGCCCTCCAGGCATGCGCGGGGAGCCGGAAAAGGGGTGGTACTGAAAGAAACTTCTGGAAAAATATGCACGTAGAAGCTCAAATCGTCTCAGCAAATCTGCCTGGTTCAGGCCTTCTTCAATCAGAACTAAAAAAAATCCACCGAGTCTCAGCTGAAGCGCAATGCGCAGAATCCTACAAATCCAAGCTGTTCAGCCCACTACTGGCTAGCAAACAGAGAAATCTTCAAAGTTATCAGGTCAAGCTAAGAACAACCGCTGCTCTCGCCCCACTGCGCCATAGCCGCCTGGTCTTCAATGGCCACAGGAAATGTGCGCCGTAGCAGCGTGATCCGCCCCTGGCTGTGTTATCATCGCCCGAGTTGACTAATTCTCCTCGCCCATCATCTTCATTACATATGTACTACCGCTGTACCGCAGCTTTGCTGCTACGGTGTTTGAGAAACAAATTTTCACTATGTTGCTGCGATAGCTTTTAACTCAAATCCTGCATCTTCCGTTTTCGGTCCGCTGGCTGCCGGCCCACTGCCTGCCGGGTACTAGGACAAGCCGCGCTGCGTCTGCATTTCTGCTCTGTAGGCGCCTGCCCGCTCCTTGCCAGTTACGGCGTGGGTAACGTCACGTGCTCAGCGACCTTGCCGCTCTGGGCTCGGCCTCAGGTCTCGGTAAGCTCCTCAAGGGCTGACTCCTCTTCTTCCCTTGCTGCTTCTTTGGCCACCTTAGCCCTTCTTGTAACTGCTCTCGGGGTGACATTGGCCTCTCCCCGGCCAGTGGTGTACGAGATGTCGTGCAATCCGTTCGCCATTGGTCTTGCGATGCCCCGCTCCATTTGTCTTGTTGCTGGGTTGGTGACCATGACTTCCACCTCAGGCCTGTCCATGACATTGGCCTCCTGGGCTGTTCTGGCAGCCGCTCTGGCTGCTGGGCTCGGCCGCCCCTGGGCCTTCAAACTGCGATCTTCTGTAGCGGGCCCTGCTATTGCAGCGGGCCCAGCTCCCTTGTCATCAGGTGTGCATTTTGGGCACAACCACTCGCCCTCAGGCACCTTCTCGAGTACTGGCACCAAGCAATCCATGTGCCAACCTGTATTGCAGGCATCACACAAAAGCATCACCTCTCCGCGATCAGGCAGCTGGCACACCTCGCATGACAGGCTGTTATTGGGTCTGGTTCCACTGAAATCAACCACTCCCCTGAGGTTGGGCAAGTGGCATGGAGAACAATTGACAGCATTCTCTGTTACTGTGAGGCCATCTGCCCCCTCCAAAACCAAGGTTCCCGTCACCCCCAGTGTCTTCACCCTTAGGATCTCAGGCCTGGCCTTGGGATCGAGGCTGCGTCGTTCTGATGCATACTTTACATACACGTAATGTCCCTCTGCAAAACGCCTGACCTGGGGGACATACCCTCCCCCACGAATGCGTGCATATCGCAGCTTGTCGCGGTGCTGCGCAATTTTCAGATGCTCACCCGCGACTGGCAGCGCCTCTTTGATCCTGGCCACTCTGGCCAAGAGCAGGTCTGCTGCCTCTTCTGCTGTTGCCACCTTGGCTGTGTTCCAGAGGTCCGCCCCCACTCTGGAGGGAAAGGTGGGTCTCTGCCCGAACAGCACCTCGTACGGCGCCATGCGCGTGGCCTGCTGCGGCGAGCACCGGAAGCCTAGGGCCACCCAGGGCACCATCTTGTCCCAGGACTCGTCGCTGCTGCCCTCCTCGCAGCACTTGCGCAGGCCTGCCTTGAGGGTCTGGACAGCCCTCTCTGATAGCCCGTCTGCCTGGGGATGGTTGGCAGAAGTGGTGCGGTGATCAATGAAGCAGTCCAACAACATGTCCTGAAATTCACCCTGGAACTCTGTTCCCTGGTCTGTCACCACTTCTGCGCATCCTCCGAATCTTGCAACAACATTTTGAAAGAATGCCAAGGCTGTCACATCAGACGCCTTGCTTGGAATGGGGATCAACTCCACCCATTTGGAGTAATGCTCCACACACACCATCACGAATCGATTGCCCTTGGAAGTGGTCGTGAATGGCCCACACAGGTCCACTCCCCACCGGAAAAACAACCCCTCAATGGGTAGCGGGTGCAGGTCGGGCTGTATGTGATTGAACGTGGACGCCCTGGCCCTGTCACACACCCCGCATTCCTGCACCGCCTTCTTGACTGCTGCTCTAAGCCCCCGCCACCAATGCTGCTGCATGACCATGAAAGCCGTGCGGTGGCTGCCAAAATGGCCCGTACCTGCATGGGCTGTCTGGATCACTGCAAGCCTGTCCTCTGGCCTGGGCACCACACAACGCCTACCATGAGGCATGAGTCTCATCAGTACTCCTCCCCTCTCTGATTCCCACTGGAATGGAGCCACTCTGCGCTGTATTCTGGTCTGCTCTCCTAGCTCTGTTCCCTGAACATATGTTTTCTCGCGGAGAAACATTCAGTGGGAATCAGAGAGGGGAGGAGTACTGATGAGACTCATGCCTGATGGTAGGCGTTGTGTGGTGCCCAGGCCAGAGGACAGGCTTGCAGTGATCCAGACAGCCCATGCAGGTACGGGCCATTTTGGCAGCCACCGCACGGCTTTCATGGTCATGCAGCAGCATTGGTGGCGGGGGCTTAGAGCAGCAGTCAAGAAGGCGGTGCAGGAATGCGGGGTGTGTGACAGGGCCAGGGCGTCCACGTTCTGCGCTGTATTCTGGTCTGCTCTCCTAGCTCTGTTCCCTGAACATATGTTTTCTCGCGGAGAAACCTCAATACATGGTCATCTGCCCACACATCAACCCTGGCCGATGGTCCTGCAGGACATCCTGGCGGGTCCTTCTCACCCTCTGTGTCCCTGGTCACCTCGATTTCAACATCAACTTTTTCCTCAGGTGTGTTCCCACCTGGTTCCTGTGCCGCGTCGGCCCAATCTGCCGCAGCGGATTCTCCCAGGCACTGCCTGTATGACGCTGCCGCCTCTCCGCTGCCAGAGCACGCGTTTCCTGCAGTAGCAAGGGCGTAGTGGCTGGACATTTAAGTTGCACCAAGCACTGGATCCATGTCAGGGCCTGGCAGCTTTGCTCTGCGTTTCAATTCCTCTGGTATGATTTTAGCACACTCAAGTGCCGCATTGAGCCATGCTCCTAGTGCCCACGAATCCATGCACCTGCCCAAGGCTGCCCTCCTGGCCGCCTATGGGAAGTCTGGGCGCGGCAATGTGGACCCCACAGCGTACCCCATGGCTCGTTCACGTTCGTTTGCATTGGGCTCCTGCAAGTCCCCCATGTTTCTGTACACCATCCCATTTTGCCCGTTCCGAAAAGAATATGATGAGGGCGTGGCCATCAAACACGGCAGCACCCTCCTGGGCTGTCCTGTTACGTTGATGCGGTACCCCCCATTGTCAGGGCATGAGACTATCTGGGCCTTGCTGCCCTTGTCCAGAATGTCGTCTACTATCCCCCCGTGGGGTCTGGTCGACGCACGAATCACAAACTCGATATCTGCTGCAGGGGCGATATTCCCCCAATAGTTGCGAGTGCGGTGGGCGTAAGACCCCACCTGCGCTGCGTCAAACAACGCCGGTGTTCCCAGAATCCTGCACACCTCCTGAAAGGCATCAACACTGGCCTTCACACTTCTCTGATTCAATTGCATTGCCACATTCCCAATCAGGTACGCTGGCGGCCTAGGCCCCTGCAGGATCTGCAGTGTACCCAACAGCTTGACTAACGGGAAAAAAGACTTGCTTCTCTCTCCCGCGAGCCCACGCCCCTTGCCTGCTGACGAGAGGTCCTGGCACTCCCAGCCTGCTACCATGAACCACTGGCGCCCTTCCTGGGCGCCCGCCTCCTGGAGGTGCTCCGCCGTAATGGCATACACATCTTGGGGCAACGCTCTGAAAGCCTTATCAAACGCTTTGACCGGAAGCAAGTGAGGGTATCTCCTGTGCAACTGCACCAGGCGACCCCCTGCGATCTCTCTGACTTCCTCACTGATATCCGCATACAAGTACTGCACCACTGGGATACCCGCCCTGAGCACCATTTCCAACCCTGAGCACATACCTCCAAAGGGCTCGAAAAGGACGACTCCCTCGGTCTCCATGGCCCGCACAGCCCCACTCGACAGGCAAGCTGTGTCCAGGCCTGCATGTAAATGAGGGGGCGTCACCCGAGGCAGGTCAGCAAGTACATCACTGATCATTGTCCTGGCCCGCTCCCTGTTGCTGAACGCCTGTTCTGCCGTACTGACAGGCTGCGCCTGCTCATCATCGTCAGTGGCGGCAGAGGATATCTCTTGCCCCACCGGCGCTGTCACGCAAGCTGCCTCTGCAGCCCGCAACATCTGTACTCTCCTTCTTCCCTCCTGCGCCATGCGCACCACCTGGTCTGCATGCCACTGATTGACTCTGCTCAGAAAGAAAGAAAACTACGCCCCGTGGGGGGCGTGAGAGTTAAGGAAACAGCGCAGCCTGGGCCGAAGCCACATCCGCGCCGTTACCGTGAGAAAAAGAAGACACATCATAATTGATTACGGCGGCTTGCGGTTCTGATTAATTTTCCCTCCGATTTTAGCAGGTCCAGTGGGGCAGTATTCAATTCTTCGCCTGGTCTGCATGATGCTATGTAGGTATTTAATAGCTTGCACATGCATTTTCTGTGCACATTTTTTCGTATGGTAGGTGGACAAGCCCAATTGTTGCATGCTCTGAAGGGTGTGCTCGAGATAGACTGTGCCTGACGTCCCGATTAAGACGGGGACAAGCTTGATATTGCATTGCCTATATCCACTTTGCATGAGTTTCTCAATGAGGAGGGCATGCTGGTTTTTGCAAGCTACAAGCTGGGTTTCTGGTAGGGTATCTCTGGAGTATTTGAACTCAATGACATAAATGGTGGTGTCTGCTTTGTTAGCTTTGTGTTGGACAAGCATGATGTCGGGTTGCAGCTTCTTTTTCTCCCCAGGCTCTGTATTGAGCCCTAGTAACATGTCTTTCGGGACCCTGTTGCACGACATTACAGGTGCGCCTGCCTTTTCACATTTGTGTGCTGATCCAAGGTCAGCCATTACGAGGTCCCCCCATGCTGCCCTTCGAAATAGCCCTTAGCAATATCCGTCCAGTGTGGTGGTGCCGTTCAGTGTACATTTTCCCCATTTCCGGGTGTTGGCATCCCCCGGTGATATGTCCAGCACTGTCCGGATGTCCACACAGAGGGCACTTGTCTGTGTTGCTTTTGCCGTACCTGTGCGCCAGCTTGTTATTCCATAGACAGCCATGCCTCCACTTCAGCGTGTTCTTCCGTTCGGATTGAGTGATGGCAGGATGATACATGAAGCTGTTGCTGATTCCACCATCAGCTTTGGCCTTTATCTTTTGCCAGCCCTGGAAGTACACGCCAGTCGTGTCGGACTGCCCCAGTCTGCGTCTCTCATGCATGTGAGTGTGGAGTGCCCCCCTTAGGTTTTCAAGGCTCTGGGGCATTGTATCAGTGGTGTCCTCGATAGACTCGCTGGGCCTGCTGAACAGCCAGTAACTGTTTTGGTACGAGGGTTCGGGGGAAACATTCACCGTCATGTCACACTTTCCTTCGAGCGTTGCTGCTTTCTTTGCGACTGCGTCCACTGTTTCGTTGCCGATATCCCCATTATGTGCCTTTACTTTATAGAACTCAACCGGCACATTTTCACGCGTCAGTTCGCGTAATTTTTGCGCGATGTCTTCAAGCATGTCCCTATGTTTGTGATAGAGCAGCCTATCCGGGAATCTGATAGCCGTTCGGACTTGGTATAATGCCGTGGCGCTGTCGACCGCAATTTTATGCTGCTGCTTTTCCAAGGCTACGGAGATCCCTGCGAGCTCGGCCCTTGTGATCGTGTTCGTTGGTCCTTTTCCTGCTGGGTCGATCGTGAAGTTTCTCTGGCCTTCTGCCGCATCAGGTATAAAGAGGCCGGCGCCAGTCTTCTGATTTTTTCCTGTGGGGAGGGTGACGTCGATGCAGCTGCCGTCTGTGTAGGCAATCTTCCTCCAGTCGTGCCTCAGTTGGCTGTTATCACAGCCGAAGTCGCGAGAGATGCCCTGTGTTGTCATGACTGCTTCTGCCCAGTGTGGGAGGATCTCATCCGAGGGCATTTCGTGGAAGGAGCGGGGTGCTTTAAAATGGGTCCCGTCTGCTTGCTCGGTTGGGTCAGCTCTTGCATGGGCCCAGCATGTTCCGAGGTCCTGGGGGATGGTGTTGTTTTCTCTGTGGCTTGTTAGTCGGGGTTGATGTTTTGCCGCCTTGTCTGAGGTATGTGAGGCTTCAAGCGCTATCTTCAGGTCCTCTGACAGTCGTTGTGCCATGTAGGGATCCCATGTTGTGGCACACTTTGGATTTGGGGATCTGGCCGAGGAGTTCCACACAAGGATGATGTCCATGCGGCACTTCCCTTTAGGCTGGGGTGTTGCTCCTTGCGTCCATTGCTCGTCTTGTGAGAGGGGGAAGGGTGAGCCAGAGGTGCTGGCAATGTGCGTGCAGTATTGCGGATATTTGTCAAGCCATTTCTGAAATGCTGGTTTTCCTGGTGACCGCAATGTCCTCGGCAGGAACATGACGGTGGCTGTTGGGGAATCTGCATGGTGGGCAGACCAGAGGGCCCAGCGTACAGCTTTGTCTAGTGATGGATCGTTGTGGTCGGGGAATGCATATGAGTAACCGGTCCACTTGTGTTTGTATGCATCAATTTGTGCCCCGAAGGCTTGGTCTCTTTGGTGCATGCTCCAGTACCTGGTTTTATGGCCTCTTACATTTAGTGGACTTGCAAATCTTTCCTTGTTTGTATTAAAATATGAGTCTATCACTGAGCGGAGGGGGTCCGGTATGCTCCATTGGTCATGTTGTTGTTTGGTCTGGGCCTTTGTCCCTTGCTTGTATCTAATGATCAAGTCTATTATCTCCTCCTCAAATGAGGAGGGAGGGGGGGTCATGTATTTATGCATGTCCATGCGCTCTGCTTTGTCATATAACTGTCTTAGGGTTATCAGTCTGTCTAGGGTGATCGTGCCTACGCATTTGCCATTGCCTTTATAGACACATGCCATGTCGGTCTCACGCGTCTGCGTTACGCTTTCCTTGTCCCATACCTCTATCTTCCTTATCTCTATTTTGCATTCTCCTGTCGGGTGGATGTCAAGCTGTGGGTTAATGGGTTCCATTTCAAAACTCACTAGACCTCTGACGGGGTCTCCCATTGAAGTAATCCATGGGTCTGCTTGTGTATCATGAAATCCTTGCCTCGCGAGGTTTGGCATGTGAGCATCCAGAGCAGCCGTGCATATTCTTGATGGGGGCTGGTCTTGGTTCTCTTTTTTCCATTGCCGTAAGAGCTCAGCTATGTTTTTATTTGCACTTAGTGTGTCTTCGGGTTCCCAGCTGGGGTTCCAGTGGACCTCCACTAGGGTATCAGTGAGATCTGTGTCGTGGCTTGAGTTAGCAGTACATGCTGGACAGTGCCAGGATTCTGAGTCTGGCCTCCAGCCCCTGGTTTGACCTATGCATTGCACGTGGTAGTATTTGTTGCATTCGTCGCAAACTATGACGTCATCTTGGCAGTTGGATTCAGAGTCATATTCAAGACTGTTAGGGCTCCAGCACACTTCACATGCCGCAATCGAAGCCCATTCGTGTGGGGGTAGGTCAAGCCCGTGGGTGAGGTCCTTTCTTGAACGTACGGTGGTGCTTGCAGTTGTGTACCCCGCAAGTTGGTGGTAGTGGAGAGCCCATTCTTCTATTATGCTTGGGAGCCAAGCTATCTGATACTGGATTTGAGTGATTATTTCTTTTTTAATATTATCTTTCCTATTCTTCTTAGTGATCATGCGCCATCCAGTTATGCCTGCCACCTGGTGGGTGTGCCCGTACATGTGTTGGACTACAGTGGCAGCCATGTCACCCTCCGTACGTCGGCGAGGTGCATTATTAAAGATGAGATCTGCCT
Organism: Limnomonas spitsbergensis; assembly: GCA_037349105.1. Lineage (NCBI taxonomy): Eukaryota > Viridiplantae > Chlorophyta > Chlorophyceae > Chlamydomonadales > Limnomonas > Limnomonas spitsbergensis. The sequence continues at coordinate 459,639 of JAYJMM010000022.1, read as the reverse complement.
GCTCCTGTTTGTACGCGTGATTTTGGCACTTGCATGTACCCGTGGCGTGTGTGTGAGCAACGGTTGGCGCTTGGGTGTCTTTTCGGAGCAGGCTCTTGCGAGGCGAGGCATGTTCCCGCTGTCTTTTTCTGGCCTTGTCTCTGTGGAGTCTGGGGTCTTTATGCGTTGGCTTGCTTTTTGTGCGTATTTTTCGGCGTTGACGGCTTCTGTAGTTGCAATTGCTGTCTGGTTGGGTGTTGGTTGCTGCCCTGTTTCTTTGAGGGCTGTTTGCCTCGCAAGGAACTCAGTTATCAGTCTTTGGTCGGGCTGCTTGACGGCTGGGAATGGTATTATCGTGGGTTGGGAGTGTGTTGCTAGGGCAGTGATGTGCATATTTTCTGGGTGGATTTTCCGTAGTGGCTTGTCCAGAATTAGAGAATTGTTTCTCTTTCTTAGCAGGGCCAGTACGTCGTTGTCGTGTCCTGGGCCCTCATGCAGGAGAGATGAGAGGCGGTTGAGTGCTGCAATGTGTTTGGCTTTCACATGTCTGCCATAGAGGAGTTTGAGGCTGCGTCCGCTGATCACATGTGTGCCTCCTGGCTCGATAAGCTCTGTGAGTAGTTCGATTCTGAGTTTGAACAGTGGTTGGAGGAATGCACATGGGACTTGCCATGCGTGTGTTGGGTTGAGGGGATTAAGCTTTTTGAGGGCTTGGACTATTTCAGGGGATTGCGTGAATTGTGCCATGTTGTCTTTCATGATCAGTAGGTCGTTGTCGATGATATGTGAGAGCTGACGCGCCCGTAGGCAATATTCAGATTGTTGTGAGTCTTTCAGACCTATGTAGCAGCCCCCGAGGAGTTGCAGTTGTTTGTCTAGCAGTGCTTTGGTGACTGTGCCCATGCGGCCTTTGTCCCGCAAGGATTCAATAAGGAGGGATGCATTTTTCCTGGCATACTCGGTTGCCAGAGATTCACAGCCCAGTCCAAAAGAGGCGACATCTTCTTGAACTGTGGCGGTTCCTACACTCCTTGGTAAGCCGTTTGCTTTCTTCACTGCCATGCTAAGAATGCTGTCGAGGATTTTGAGGTCTGTCCCAGTGCACGGGGTTATGCCAAACGTGTTGGTGATTGCTGGCTTGATTGTATTGTTTATTATATTCTGGATCTGCCTGGGTGTTGCATGAGAGGCTTGTAGCTCCTCTATTTTATTTCTGGCCTTTTTTATGAGTTCCACGTGTTGGAATTTCCAGTCGAGTGTCATTGTGAGTTCAGCTCCAAGGTATCTGAAAGGTTTTGTAGGTTCGAGGTACTGAACATTTTCCCCCTGGACTTTCACCGAGTTTTCAAGTTGTCTCCGGACGTTTGTAAGAGGGTTCGTATTGCCGTATTGCCTGCTCAAAATGTTTTGGTATAGCACCCCTGACACCTGGGTTTTACCGTTATTGACTTTCATTTTAGCCCAGTCTGAGTACATGCTAAGCTTATCTGCTTGGACATGCAGGTCAGACAGCTTGTTCGTGAGGATGGACAGGTCATCAGCGTATGCTGCACTACTCAAAGAGTGCTCGAGGCGAGTGTTGGCGTCTTCCAAGCACCCGAACATGTACCCTCGGCCCCCGACCTGGAGCCAGCGGAGGAGGGGCTCGATATATATGAGGAATAGGAAGGGTGAGAGGGTGTCCCCTTGGATACTTCCTCTCTCTACGGGGATGGCTTTTGTGAGCTCTGCACCCCATCTCACTTGGGTAGTTGCTCCAGTGTAGAGGTTCTTGATAACGTCTATAGCATCTGTTGGGAAACCAAGATCATACATAATCATCAGGAGTTGGTCATGATCAATCATATTGAAAGCCGACGTGAAGTCCACTTGGAGGTTGTAAATATTTTGTCCTGTGAGGGGAGCATCCTCGAGTGCCATAACCAGCATCTGCAGTTGGTCCATGGTACTTGCACTCCTCCTGAAACCTTTTTGGGTGGAGCTTAGTATAAGATGTTTCTCTGCAAAGTCAGTCTGCGCCTTTGTTTGTAGGCGTGTCCATAACTTGTAGAGGGCGTTCAACAGCCCAATAGGTCTTTTCTTTTCCACTAGGGTCGGGTCTGTCCCTTTCTCAAGTTGGTGTGTGATGCTTTGCTTCCAATTGTCGGGTGTGATGGAGGTCGCCCACATGATGATCATTAGCATGTGCATGCAATCTTTGAAGTCGACAGGCATCATTTTCAGCAGTTCATTCACTACTCCGTCGGGGCCAGGGGTTTTCCCGTTACTCAAGGTGTAGAGGCAGTCTTCGAATACCGTGCGGTCTTTGATGACGTGATGCAGCCACGGCCTCTTAGTCAGCCTTGTGGCTGGGGTCTCTAGTTGGAATTTGTCGGGCCCCTGTGTCCACGGGTATTGCCGGGGGATGTCGCTGGGGTGGTACTTTCCGTGTTTTGGGCCTGAGGGTGGCTGGAGGAGCTTAGTATAGTGTTGCTCGACGATCTTGATCATTTTCTGGGGGTCATCGGTGACTGTGTTTGTGGTTGGATCTCGGAGTGCTTTGTAGGTAGTTCCGGATGCGTTTTTTTTGAAGATTAGTCGGTTGGCCAGTTTAGGTTTCTTATCAATGAGGTGTCGGATACTCTCCTTAGCTTTCTGCAGACTGTCGTGGTTATGTTCCTGGTCCAGTTTTATAATATCAGATCTGACGCCTTTTGTGATCTGTAGCATGATCTGACGGCCGTCAAGTTCAGAGTTGGTGTCAATGTTGGACACATCTCGCCATTCCGCCAGGAGGCCTTCTGGAAGATCCTGTTCGGTTTCCATCATTTCTTGCACTGCATTGGGGGTACTGATGTCCAGCTCGTGCATGTCTTTGTAAAGCTTCCTGGTGGCTTCCAGCTGTTTGGCGAGGCTTGCCCTTTTTTCAGAGGTACCTCGTTTCCGGTAGTGGATTCCTGAGGGATTTGTCATTTTGCTGCTGCATGTTTGCATGGCAATTTGTTGGCCGGCTTGAAGAATTGTTGTGAGCTCTGCACCGAGGTTGTTGACAGCCGTTTCCGCATTGCCCCCCTGGATGGTGGCCAAGCGGTTGCTAATTTTCCCGTCTTCGGCCTCTATTTTTGTGAAGTACGGCGTGATTTCTGTGTCTATGATGTTTTGTAGCTTCTTGTGCAGTGCTTGGGTCTGACGCCCAGTACCTTCAGAGAAGCTGGCTATTTGCTTGGAAAAAACTTCTTTGTCAGGGGTGGATATCGGTCTGTTTAGGACACGGGTGGGCTCCTGTATAACTTGCGGTCTTTCTGATGGAATAAAGATGTCTGTATTTTTGAGTTGGACGGTTGCGAGAAGTGGGTTATGGTCTGATAGAGTGCCCTCAGAAAGGACTGACGTCTTACAGTCCATTGTAGCAATGTCTAGGTTTGTCAGGATATCGTCGATTCTGCTTGTCGTCCTATCACCATTTCCTATTTGGTATGGGTGTAGGTTGGGGCACGGAGGCTTGTACGGTCTGCGTCTAGGGGTGCCAGTTTGTGGGTGCGGCAGAATGTTTGATGTTGGAGATCTTTTTTGTAAGTGTGTTTGCTGCTACGGTCACCGGGGAGTAGAGCAGCGTTCCAGTCACCTGCCAAAAAGTGGCACGTGCAGTTATTTTTCTCTTTTTCTGTTTCGAAGATGGTTTGGATTCGGGTGTAGATCATTTCTCTCTCTTTTCCCTCTTCTAATGTGTCTCCTGCTGGGGCATACACCCCAGTGATCCCTATTGGTTTGGAGTGGGGGAGATTTAGGGTGACGTGCACTAGGCGCCCTTGGCACGTGTCCCCCTCTGTTAGTGTCGCTCTTCCTATGGCTGCAATGTGGTCTTTTACGGCTATGATCACCCCACGGCTAGCTCGTCCGCTGTCAGTGTGGGTGGATGCCCAGTATTGGTAGCCCCGCAGGGTCTCTTTCACCCAGCCGGCTCTCTTGTGTTTTGCCTTCAGATTCAGCTCAGTAAGGACAAGTATATCTGGTTTGTGTGTGATGATGGTCTGGGCAATGTCATGTGTGGCGTGGTACATGCCTTGAACATTCGCGGTTAAGAAGGTGAGGGTCTGGGGTGACTTGAATTCGTCCGCGTGCACTTGGCCGTTAGTAGTGTGTGTCGTGTTTTTGTTGACTTTTTGCTGGTCGTCCTCGTTATTTATTTTATTTTTGTCAGCTTCCTCTTGTGGTTTCACTTTGTTTTTGTCAGCTTCTTCTTCTGGTATCAAATGTTCTGGTGCCTTCCTTGTCTGGGGGGTCGTGGCTTTTACAAATGCTGACATCAGGGTTTGGATCATTCGTTTTTTGTTTTGCTTGTCCTCTCCTGGAGTTTTAATTTGTCTTTTCTTTATAATTTTTTTGATATAGCTTTTTTTCTCCGTTATAGTTTTCTTTGGTTTTGTTTTATCAGGGTTATATTGCCCTGTTAAGGGGGCGGGGGGGCTATATCCAGCATCGACCGTGGAATGCGGGGCGGTCGGAATATTGTTTATTTTTGTCCGTTTAATATTTTGTATCTTCCCCGTAGGCTTTATTCTTGTTTGTTTCCCCCCCACTGAGACCATTGCAGGCCTTTTGTTCTTGTTCCGAGTCATGTTCGCCTCCTGCAGTTTAGGCTGCATTTCTAGGATCTCGAAGTCGCTATCTGAGTCGTCTTTTTTAGATGGAGCGTATGTCCGGCGTTCAAGCCTGAGATCTGCAATCGCCGTCCGGCCGCGGTTGGCAGCAGTGTGCATGTGATCTATTACTTTTACTATGGTTGCCCTCAGTTGCGCTCTGGATTCAGTGTCTGCAGGGATTTGTGGGAAGATGAATGCCACCTGTTGCTCAAGCTCGTCGGTCTTGTTTTGCATCTCTAGTGCATGGCCCGTTTCAGCATCCGCAGCCAGACGCCGGATGATGTTTTCGAGTTGGTCTGTATGGGGCACCTCTGCTGTGTGGTCCTTGATAACCTTCTCGTACAGCTGATTAAGGAGGGTATGTGTGGCTTCGTCGCTTATAGCGTTGGCTGCCCCCGGTAGGCTCGTGTTTAAAGGAAGGAGGGGTGTGTAGTGCCCTGCGTCCATCAGGCCTGAGAACATAATCCTGACCTCTTTGGGTTCCCAATACCGGGTCAGTTTCTTGTGCCCCCCAGGTCTGTACGTTCATGTGTCCGTTGCGATCAAGCATGTAGACGAGGACCTTCGTGTGAATGGCCAGTGCTGTAAAGTGGACGATGAGGGTGTCAGCCCAGAGTCCTGCGTTTGCTCCGCTCTTTAGCATGGCATCCATGTATTGTCTTGGGGGCATATTGGCACTTTGTCTGACCGTGCGCATGTTGAAGATTTTTGTAATTGCGTCTTCGAGACTCGCTGCTATGGAATGCCGGAGGCTTAGGATGCCGGCTTGTCTCAGCTTTAAGCTGGGGTATCCTGTGAGGTACTGCAAGCAGTCGAAGTAGCAGTCACCTACTACAAATGTATACGTATGGTCAGCTTTCAGCTGGTGCTCTTCTGCCAAAAGGTTGTCGATCAGGGTAATTCTTGTTTGGATTTGGTTTGCAGCCTTGATTTTAGGGGGACGTGGTTTAGCACCCCCGACCGGATTAAACGTATTCTTACAGCTACAGAGGGAGGTGGGCGTCAGGTGCGTGGAACTGAATCTTGTGGTGCCAGGGTCAGAGGTCTCACGGAAGGCAGGATAGTCAGGGGCCTCGGTGGGGCTGGGGTTGAACATCTTGGCGGGGCCGGCATCATGGGTCCTGGAGTTTTTTGGGCCAGGGGTCTCCGGGGAACAGAAGAACATGTTTCGGAGACTATGCATCCAGCATTATAGTTAGCCTCTTCGACCTTAGGGGCCTTTTTACTTTGGCAGCGGGAGGTGGGCGTAGTTACGTATCTAGGGGGCATATTCTTCACGAGCCTTTTGAATCCCTTCACTGGAAAAGGCTGTTTCCATATGTGCCGAATCTGATTGCCCATCTTGGATTTTAGGCCCCATCTGAGAGCATTCGTATGCGCAAAATGAATATACTTGATTTTGATGTACTTATTTCTAGCTGATTTATGTTGCATGTGGCGCAAGTCAGATTTTCTTTTCTCAGTTTTCGATTTGTTTTCCTTTTTCTTTCTTTTTTTTGAGCTAAGAGCACAGGTCTTGGAGGGACAAGGGTTTCGGACCTCAGGGGGGGAGAGGTCAGAAGTTTCTGAGGGTCTATGATTGGGGTCCCCGGGTGAGTCAAGGTCAAAATTGTCAAGGGGGCCTAGGTTAGGAACATCGGGGGTGGAGTGATTAGAGGGCTCGGTTGCTGAATATAGGTCCAATAGTTCGGACGAGTGGAGAGCATGGGACTCGGGCGGGGGAAGATTTGAGGTGCCAGATAGAGGGGGGCAGGGATCAGTGGTCTCGTGGAGGAAAATGTCAGAGGTTTGGGGGGGGCAGGGACCAGAGGTCTCGGGGAGGAAAGTGTCAGAGGTCTGAGGGGGGCAGGGATCCGAAGTTTCGTGGAGAGAAATGTCATAGGATTGGGGAGGGTGAGGATCAGAGGTTTCGGGCAGGGAGATGTCTGAGGTATGGGGGGTTGTGACATCGGAAGGGCAGGGATCTGATGCCTCTGGGTGTCTCAGATAAGACATGTCGGGGTGGTGGATTTTGTGAGTCAGATCAGCAGTTATACAGCAAATATGGCCTATGAAGGCAGTAAATAACACACCGGCGAGGCTGAGGGCGAAGAGTTCTAGTGAGAAAACGTGATAGTGTGAGAGTACCTCTGCAAACCGGTAAATGGAAAAAGTTTCGGTACGCAGTCTCATGCAGGGTCTTATGGCACTGGCGGGGGCATGGAGGGGCGTATGGTGGGACTGCGTAGTATCGTCCACGTTGTAGAGCACTGTGATCTTGTTCATGTACGCAATCAGATAGCACGTGTTGGTGGCCCCCAGCGGTATGTGGGCATAGAAAGAGCTGTTATTTACGTGTGGTGTTATATCAATCGAAGTTCCCGACGTTTCAGAAGTGGCGCAGGTATGCGGAGCCCAATTCCGTTTGCAAGCACATACAAAGTTAGGCGAGGTAGTCCGGTATTCCCCGTAAGTGCAGGGAACGGCATGACATTTAGCGTGCACTCCTGTGTGAGGAAGTTGCCGACACGGCATGTTTGCATGGCGGGTCAAGATGTTGCCATTTGCCAATACGCGAAGAACATGTCAGGTCTAGCGTTTCCACTATCGTTCTGGCACAAGGCAACTGTTGGATCAAATAATTAAGGTTGTAAGAGCCGAGAAGGTGAAAGGTTGGCCATGGCCTCAAGGCAGAAGAGAGATGTAAGCAGCGCGTGTCGTGGGGATTGGCACAGGATGCAATCATAGAGTCGACTGTCAGCTGTTCCCGTTCGAAAATGCAGGTTCTTGATGCCGAAGCTAAGTTCAAAGGAGGCCGTGGGTCAACCCTGTGAGCAAAGCTACCTGCTTCCCACTGGCCTCCCCCTAGACTGCTGGTTCGGGGGCAGCTGTATCAAGCCTGGCCCCCGTGCGGTCGGCTGAGGAAACGAGAGGTGACCTGGACGGGATGTCTGCATTCTGGTGGCATGCTCCTGAGCGGTGGACAATGGTAATGTCCAGCTCCTGGAGCATGAGAGCCCACCTAGCGTGCTGGCCCACCAACGTCTGATTGTCCATGAGGTAAGTGAGCGGCTCATGGTCAGTGATGAGATGCACCTTGCACCCAAACAGCATGTGGCGGTATGTGCGTGCCGCATACACTGCGGCCAACATCTCCCCCTGGAACGAGGAATAGTTCCTCTCGCTCTTGTTCAGGGATCTGGACGTGCATGCCACCATATACTCCCGCCCGCTGTCATCACACTGCCCTAGCACGGCGCCTATGCCCTGCTTAGAGAAATCTGTGTACAATAAGAACGGCCTTGGCGGCCCCTTGCCGTCTGGCCCTGTCCCACTGTAATCTGGTCTGCGCAGGACTCTTCCGCCCTTGCACATCTCTGTTTTGATCAACTGGAACGCCTGCGACTGCTCTGGTCCCCACACAAACGGGATCCCCTTGACCAGCACTGCGTTAATGCATGCCGCCTTTTTCGAGAAATCCGGGATGTAGCACCGGTAGAAGTTCAGGAACCCCATGACCTCCTTGATGTTTTTCACCGACGCGGGCTCTGGCAACGCCATAACCGCTGCAATCTTAGCCGCATGCGGCGTGAGCCCCTGGGCAGACACATTGTGCCCCAAGTACTCAACTGTTGCACACCCAAACAGCGACTTGTCGGGGTGCGCCCTCAACCCTACACTGTGGAGCATGTCCAGCATCAGCTCCACATGCCTGATGTGGTCTGCCGGTGTATCGCTGTACACTAGCAGATCGTCAATAAATGCCACGCAAAAAGCGCTCAATCCTGCCCTGGCAATCTCCTCTTCCATCATACGCTGGAAAAAAGGCGGTCCATTGCGCAGCCCGAAATTGAGCTTTGTGTACATCCAAAGCTCAGGACCCATCCAGAAAGCTGTCTTAGGCTGGTCCTCGACCTTTATAGGGATCTGCATGAACCCCGACCGGAGATCAACCTTGCTGAATATCTTGGCAGTTCCCAGATTCTGAAAAATAGTCTCCATCCTGGGGATGGCAAATTCCTGCTTAGCCGTTCGCAGGTTTAACCTGCGCATATCGTGCGCTATACGGTGGTCTGTCCACTCCCCCGTCTCAGCACTCTTCTTAGCCGCTACCACTGAGTTGGCTGCAAACTTAATGGGCCCTCCCTGGGGCACCTTGACTATGATGCCTGCCTCAATCATCGGCTGACACTTTTCCTTAAAAATGGCCGCCTTAGGCGGTGGCATATCCCTGGACTTCTGAAAGCACGAACTGACCTCGTCTTCCAACGCCAGTGTAAACTCACCCTGCGTGCCACAGTAGCCGGGTAAGTCCTCCATGGAGTAAGCGAACGCTCCTTGGCGATCCCTGAGGCTCTGCTGCTCGAGGGTCTCCTGCTGGTCCACCGTGAAGTCAGGGTGCTGGCCCAGCAGCCACCCCTCCTTAGTCTTGACGTACTCCGAGGGTGGTTCGACTACTCCCCCCGGTTGGAACATGTCAATCATCTCCGCCGCCTGCGGGTTGTCCTCCGCGGGCGGCGCTTCCTCGCCTGTGCTGTTGCCGCGCTGCCAGTCTTCCTGCTGGCTGTACTCGCCCCTTGTCCTGCTGGCGCCCCCCATAGGGCTGACTGCTGGCGGGCGCAGCCAGCCTGACGTGAGCTTTGCTGCGGCTTCCTGGCTGGACACAAAAGCTCCTTGGCCTGCTGTAAATCCTCCTCCTCTCACTCCCTGCCCGGTGGCTCGCGCACCCGGGATGCATACGGACAGCAGGAGCCATACCAACACCAGCTGGAGCGTCCCCATAAGGAACCCCTTAAAAGCCGTGCTAGTGAGGAGCCCCCTGCAGGATGGCAGCCGTCTTGCAGGCTCCTGCGGCTGGTGCGCTGCAGGCTGTTCGCGTGGCCCTGCACTCTGCTCTGTCCTCTGCTGTTCCGCTTCCCATGTTATCTCCAAGTCCACCTGGCAGATCCTGAAAGGTTGGCCTGGGCAGTCCATGCCTGGCCTGATACCGCGGTCCCTTTCCGCGGCTTTCCTCTGCGCCGCTCCTACGCGTCGCCTAGCCTTTTTGGACTTCTTGCCTTGTAACTTGGCTGTGTCAGCCCAAGCTGGGCCTCTCTGGCCGTGCTTCTGGGGCGTGTCCCTTGCTGTCTTGCGCATGTTGCTCCTGCCCGCGGGTGGTGTGCTGCGCAGCCTCGCTGACTCCTGCGCGCGCGGCCCTTGCTGGTCCTCCGCACTGCCTCATGCCTCTCCTGTCATTGGCCACTTGTCTTGCTCGGCCTGCCGACCAGCTGCTGCTGTGGCTGTTTTCTGCAGTAGCTGCTCCGCCGGCCCTATCCGCTGGCCGCGACTGCTGCACACCTGGGGCCTGGCTGCTGTGACTGCCTGCGGTCTGCTGTGCAGCACTTGCACTGGCCCTTGTCGCCCCAAGGGCTGATATCCTCTCCGTCAACTCCTCCTGTAGATCTCTGATCGCCCTGCTGTATCCTCCCATCCTGGGGTTAGGATCGGGCTGTGGCAGCATTCTGAGTCGGAAAAGCAGGCTAGCCTCCTGGCCTGCCTCTTGCTGCCCCATTTCCTGCCTTCTTAGCACGTCCAGCTGATCTACGAAGTTCCTGAGCACTGCCATCCAGCACCCCGTACTGTATGATGCCGGGTCACCCCAGGGCTCCCTTGCCGCTGCCTGCACTGGCGGGCTGATCTGGGCGTCCACTGGGCGCCTGCTGCCAGCCCCGCCGGCTGCTGCCTCCTTTGAATCGGAAGCGCACTGGTCTGCTGCCTGCCGCGGGCTGACCCTTACTGCGGCCTGGTGCGTCCCCTCTTCTAGTGTGATCTCGTTACCGCGCTCTATCGCGGCTCTCCTGATTCTGCGCTCCTCCATTGCTGCTTGCTCCTGAACGACGCTGCGCATCCACTCGCGCCGCAGCTGTGTCAGCTCTTCCTCGAGGTCGTGCCCCGGACTCCCTGGTCCTGGGCCTCTGTCGGATGGCATATCATTTCCTTCTGCATCCCGAGCCTCTGCTCTGGCGACGCCATCCTGGTCCGGGGGCATGGCTCCTCCCTCGTACCACTCCTCTTCTGACCCCTCAAGCTCCACCAGTGGTGGCGGCCCCTCCGAAAGGTCGTCGCTGTACCCTGGGTTCCTGCTGTCCAGGTCCTCTGCAAGCGGAGTGCTGGTACTGTCTTGGGGTGCCTGGGGCTCTGCCCGTCCCCTAGGCTCAGATTCCAGTGCTGACACTCCCATCTCTTCCGCGGGCTCCAGCCATTCCCATGAGGATGCAGCTGCCCCGAATGTGGTGACGAATGCTGCCTGGGTCCATTCTGGCTCCTCTTCCAGGATAGGACCGTCGGTGGCGGCCGCGGGTTCCTCCGAGTAGGCACCGCGCCTGCCCACCAGCCAGTGTCCTATCCTCGGCTGGTTCCTCAGGGCCTCCAACTCCTCCTCAATGGCGACCGCCCCTGCTCCTCTGAACTGGGGGTGCAGCGTGCGCACCCCTGCCGGGTGCGCCTGTCTCCACAACTGCGTCGTTATGACGTCTGCCTGCCAATAGGGCAGCACACTGCTGGCCCTGTTGTCGCGCCACGCTCTCCTCTCTTGACGCACCCACTGGTGCACGCATGCTTCCAGTCGTTCTACTGCGAACGGCGAGCGCGCCAGCTCCTCCTCTCCTTCCCACATGGCTCCCGATGCTGGCGTCCTCAGGGGCCCGTAAGGCCATGCGGGACAGGCTGTTACCTCCGAAGGTGCCCATTGATCCTCTACACCCCACACATGCCGCATGGCCGCTGACAGCTGCCCTGGGAGCAGGACCCTCTGCAGCGCCATAAGCATGACCGTCCACGTTGTCGGGTCTGCTCCCCTGGCGTAGGTGTAGGCATGCAACTCCGCCTCGTCTACTGACGCGCATTTAGTGATTGCCACGTCTCCTTGGTGCCGTGCGAACAGGTAGACGGGCATGTCATCCTGAGTTGCGTGCATGTGGATCCATGCTGCTGAAACCGGTAATTCCCCATCTTCCACCTCCTCATAGTAGTAAGTTACTAGCTGCTGGACCGGGATGGCTGCCCTGGCCTCCCCTGGTGCCGTCCCCCATGGCACTGCTTGTCCTGCGACCATCCTGGGGATGACGATGGACGCCTCAATGGTCGCCTCACACCGCCTTGGCCTGCCCGGATGGCACAGTCATGCCCCGGCTGGGGCTTGCTCTGTTGTTCCCTCAAACCCCTCGTACTCGCCCATGGCTTGTACTGGCACATAAAATGCGCGGTCTCTGAGAGCTGTGTGCCCCATCAGCTGACGGACACAGTCCTCCGCCCATTGTGAGCGCATGAACCTGGGCAACGCCCCCCGCCACAGCCCCTCAGTGCGCACGCTGTCGGGCATGTCCGGGTGCGCCCTGGCTGCTGCCTCTACCGCTGTGATGCCCTCTGTGACTGCCATATTCACCATTTCAGTCGCGCAGGCTACGTAGATGGGGTGCCGCCCCCACCCGCGCGCCATGAAACTGGGCATATTTGTACTGGGCTGAATGTACCCGTGGAGCGCTGCTTGCAGTAATACCGCAGTCACTGTGTCCCCCGGGAAGATCATCATGGCCACTGCCTGACTGGCTGCCAACCTGTTCACGCACATCTGCACGCCGCCTTCCTGGAGCCTGTGATTTTGCAACCGACACAGCCCGTCCTTGTATCCTCCTGGCAAGGTCAGCATGGCCATGGAGGTGGACGCCTCTGGCATCTCTTCCCCCAGGCGGTAATACTGCACAAAGGGCTCGCTCTCTGGCGGTGTCGGCGGATATGGCTCTATGTGGACACGCTCTCTGCTGTAAGATCTGTCGCGAATGACCCCGCTTGCTTGGTCGAACTGGCTGTCCTCGCTCCCTGCGGTGGACCACCAGCCTCTGCCACGGCCGCGCTGCGACTCTTCGGCCTCGTCTCCCCCTCCCCCCGAATTGTACTGGGAGGTGGTGCTTTTATGGGTCCTAACGGGCCCCGCCAGATCGTCCCGCTGGCTCCTTGCTGCGGCCCCCCTGGCCCCTGGGCAGCGAACCCTCGCGCTGGTCGGATCCCTGGTCCCGGCGGCTGCTCCCGCTACCCCTCCGCCTGTGTCGTGGTTGCCCTCCGGGGTACATGGACATAACACGGCAAACTCTTCCTCATGCAATGGTGATGGTTCCTGAGGCTCGTATCTTTCTTCTGAAAGGTTGGAGCCGTCCCAACTGGAACCGGTCTCCCACCCGTCTACGCTGTGCTGGGGCACTGCCTCCCGCTCGCGTCTCTCAAACTCATCCCACTGTTCATTATACTTGTCCCATTCCATGTCTAGGAACCTCTGCAACATACCCGGCCAACCTTCACACGGGGCTGGGCACCCCCTCCGCTGGAGGTCCCTCAAGAGTCCCATCGCATGTGTCACAGATCTGGCCGACCCCGCTGGCATGGTCCCATAATGGTTCATGGCCAACGTCTCTACTGCCATTGTCCAGTGGTTTACCTGCCTGGCCACCTGCCCTTCTGGCACCCTCTGGGAAGTCACCTGAACTGGTGCTGCCTGGCTGACCTCAGCCTGGTTGGCACCCCTGTCATGGCTAAACCCCATGTGGCTGGTCATGAAGCACGTGTGGTTTCCTGTCCCACCCCACCTTGGTTGCTCGCCCTGGCCTGGCGGTTCTTGTCGCCCCGGCGGTCCTGGCCACGCGCTTGGGCCCGCTGCTGCCTGCTGGCAGTCCCCTTCGCGGGGCGTCCCCATAGCAGTCTCGAAGGTCCGGCGCCGGTTCCCCTCGGGGACATCCTGACTCCTGCCAGGCCCTCTGGCTCCATAGCCCCGTGCTGGGCCTGCAGGTGCTCCTGGCCTGTCGCCTGTTTGTACGGCCTGCTCAGGGTTGGTGCATTCATTTGCAAAGTGCCCTGGCTGGCCGCACCTGAAGCATGCTCCACCATGGCGGGGTCCTAGGTTGCGCTTTGGCTCTGCCACCCCACTGCCTCCTGCCTGGGCCCTGCCCGGCGGACTCAGGCCTGGGCCTCTCTGATACCCCGGCCCCTGCCTGTATGGCCTGGAAAATCCCTCTGGCTGGCGATCCCTGGACCTGCCCCTGGGCTGGTCCCTGCTGGGCGACCGCTGCCTGCGGTCCCTGCCGGGAGACTGCGGCCTGCGGCCCATACTGGGTGAATGCTGCCTGCGGTCCCTGCCCCGCTCCTCACTGGTGCTGCGCTGCGCCGCGCCTTGCCGCTGGGTCCTGGCTTCCGGCGTGGGCACCACCATGTGGCGCTCCCCACTGAAGGCCCTGTGCGCGCTTCTGCTGCGCTGTCGGAGTCGTCGGCTCCCTGAGTTGCTGGTGTCGTTGCTCTCAGATTCCTTCCGCTCCTTCTCCTGAGCTTCCTCATCCTCGTCGCTAAGCTTGCTCCCAGCCGACATTGGCCGTATGTTAGCCATTATTTGTTGAAACTCCCTTGCCATCTCCGGGTCTCCATGGGTCAGCTGCTGCCCGAGGTTTGGCGGCCCCCCCAGCTGCTGTGCTCCAAGGGCGTCTCGCAGCTTGGTCAGGTCATCCGCACGCAGGATGTACTGATGATGAACTTCTGCCAGGACTTGGGTGGCATCCTGGATGCTCCTCCACCTGCCCAGCTGTCCTCCCAAGTAGTCGACAATCCCTGCCGCCTGGCTCCACATCTGTGTTTCTCTCCACCTGAGAGCTTTTTTCAGCCCGCCAATCCGGCCGCACAGTCTTTCCAGGTGCTTGTCATGTTGGCTGGACCCTGGCTCTGGGACCTTTTCCTCACTGCTCTCCTTTGCTTCCTCCTCCTCGCCTTCGCTGCTGCTTGCCTCTTTTGGGCTGGGTCCTGCCTTCTCTGGCGGCCCTTGCGGCTGCTCCACCTGAGCCCGCTCGCCCCTGCGGGGTACTTGTACCCCTGCGCCGTACGCTGATCCCGCGCGTGCAGCTCTGCTAGTTGCAGCCGAGCCGTATGCCTCCCTCTGCCTTGCAACAGGCGGTGCCGCCTGCGCCGCGGGCGCTGTCCCTGGGATCTGCGACAGATCCTGAATCCTCCTCTCGCACTCCTCTGGCGAGTGCTTGGCTGGATTCCCGCACAAGGCGCACGGGTGGCTGGAGCATGCTGGCAAGCAGCCCCTGATGAATTCTCTATCCTTGGCAGAAATGCCCGCGGCTCTGCGCGCTCTGGTCACCTCCTCTGAGGCTGCTGCGCCGGCCTCTGCCTGTGCTGCCTCGATCGGCACCAGCCTTTGCCTTTGGAGCCTGGAGGGTACCGTGTTGCTCGGTCCTGCGTCCTGTCCAACCCTCATAGCGGCACCTGCGCGTGTGGCCATGGCATGCTGTAAGAGCGGCTCGTGCTCTGCCTCAACTGTTGCAGCGGGCCACCCCTCTCTTTCTGCGAATCCACACTGGATTCCTGCCCATGCCACTGCTGCTGCCTGGTACCCCCCTGCTGGAGATGCCCGCATTAGTGGCAGCGTAAGGTCCCTGACCCCTTGCGCCCTCTGTGAACCCTCTCTGGGGCGTAAGGTCAGTCTTCCTGCTGCCTCTAATACCCCGTTATACTTGAGGAACTCCGGGTTCCCTACCAAGTGCTCATATGCGTCTGGTGGCGTCTTAACGACCCTGCCCACCGTGGGCTCCATAATGGCATTGGGTCCGCCATATCCGTACACCACATAAATGAACAGCACTCCATACAGATCTGCCCCTGCATTGTCTGTGGTACGGATCTTCTCATCCGTACGCACCAGCTCCGCCCCCATGGCGACTAATTGCTCTGCAATATTGACAGTGATGACATGGCACGTGCATGCTGAGTCCATGAGGGCTTTCTGAGCCACCAGGACATTCCCTTTGACCATGAGTCCCACGCACTGCTCCAGGTTGCTTCTGTCATTTTTGAAATACTGCAGCTGGGGTGCAGCTGTCATCGTTCTACTCTCTGGCCTGGTGTTACTGGTCTCACCCGTGTAGTTGTCTGATCCCATCGGCATCGTGGTGAAAGACAGCGCCGAGAGTCTCTCGTTCAGCTTGAACACCTGTAGGCGGATGTCAGACAGATCATCAGCTAATTTACTCAATACCAGCCTCTTTGCCCCCTTCCTGGAGGCAGGTTCCAGGAATCCTGGCACTGGTTCCTCCTCCTGAAAAGGTTCCGGCCTAAATGACTTAGGACGGGCGTTATGAACCGCCTGTTTGAAACCCGCAGGCTTGGGTGCCAGCCCAACCTGCGTCATGAGTGCCACGGACTCGCTGAGCATCTCTGCCATGGTCTGGTGCCAGCCTTCTGGCTCAGCCTGCACCGTTGCACTGCTGAAGTGCGACACGTGGGCCGCCTGCTGCGCCTGACCCCCCTGGCTAGGCCCAGGCCTTGGGTGCTGCCGCTTATTGTTCTGATTCCGTTCATACGGCCTGCCTGCAGCCTGTCCCTGCTGCGGCCTTGGCGGTAGAGGGTACTGCTGTTGCAGCGGATACTGCTGTTGCGGCTGTCTAGCCGGTCCAGTTGTGATGTCTGTAACCAGGGGCGTAGGCCTGCGCTCATCCCTGGCCCTGGGCACCCTGCAGTCCCTGGCCAGGTGCGCCGTGCTACCACACTGGTAGCACGCCTTGGCTGCTCCCAGAGCGCCTTCTGCGCTGTAATTTGCTGTCCCGGTTTGGTCCGCCCAGGTAACTCCTCTGGGTTTACCATCAACCCGCAGCTGCGGTGCGGCTGCTGAGCCTGCGGGGTGCCCCTTCAAGGCGTGTCCGCATCTCCCACTGTCCCGTTCTCTCTTTTCTGCCCCTGTTGGGCTGTGCATCTCCCTGGCTAGGCCCGCTGTTGGTCATCTGCCTGAAGCTGGTTCCTCCCATGTCACCCATTTCCAGGGCAAACCTCTCCCACAGCACCACCTGCTGTGTGAGTACTGCGATCTGGTCTTCATCAGTCATGCTGAGGTACCCTGGCACCGTCATAACGAACTTGCTCAGCTTGGCCCTAGCAACAGCTGGGAGTCCGTCATGGAACATGCGCAAGACAGAGTGGCTTCTGCCGAAGTGATCTACTGCATCCCTTTAGATCTGCAACAACTCTGTCACAGTATATTACCGTATACGTGACAGAACCGTTTAGACCGCAGTTAGCGGCCGCGGAGCCTCCGCAGCTTATCTGCGGAGTCTCCGGATTTGAACTGAGACCCAGAATCCCGCTTAAGTGTGAAGTGTAGCAGATTTCCCGTACTCAGTAAATAGGGCTTGCCGGGACCTTTGAATCCCGGCTTGCACGCTTGACACTTACTTCGTTCCTTTTAAGTGGACAGGCCTCTAATTGTAATCAGCAACGGCTATCATCCCAAGATATACCCTGTGAATACCAATAACGCCAGTACCACGAAGGCACGAAGACGATCAAGCCTGGTTCAGCCTCAGAGCCGACATAGCAACCTAGTTATCCTCAGCTAGATGCCCAGCCCGACCTGGGACACCGCCCGCAGTCTACGGCTACGACATCCCCCGCTTCACGCGGTGAGTGACTCAGCGACCCAACAGATCAGCTGTCTGAAGGGCAGCTCCGTGTCTGTCATCTAGAAGTTCCAGCCACAGCTTAACGCGCTGCGCATCCGCGGCCAGTGTGTAGTCACTGAGTCCGCCCGTAGGCGTCCGCCACTAAGTGGGGAAGAAGTCCGCCACGGACCTGAAGCAAACCTCTCGTGTCCACTTAAAAGGAACGAAGTGGATCTTGCCTTATCAGCCTGACCCAACGAATCCTGCTTAAGGTGTATGTGCTGTGGAGCTTGGAATTTCTTTTTGAGACAGCGGATTGCCTTGGACAGCTAGAAATCACTGAGCAGAGGATTTCTCATAGATATTCCAAGCCAATCCCTGCTTGCGCTGGGCGTGGCAACCCAGAAGCAGACGTAGCTTGAAGATCAGGCTGTGGAGTTATAAACCCAGCTGATAGTGCCTGTGCACCTGGACTTGCCTTTGTGGTGGAGTGCAAATTCCCAAGTGACAGAAGTGGATCTAAGGATCAGTGATCAATGGATTGCTGAGGCTGAGATTTCAGTGGCCCAGAACTGTGTGAACTGTGTGAACTGAAAGGCAGGGCCTGGACTCAGAGCAGCAGATGGCGCTTGAGGGAGAAGCGACGCGTATTTCTCGCGGGCTAGCAGGGATCGAGGATCCCGCAACTTTGGGGTGCAAGGTGCCCAGTGCAGATCAAGCTTGGCCCGTTGAGGTGTCGCAGACCAGTGGCGCAAATCGGGACAGGGGTCCAGAAGGCGCACCAGAGCAGGACTTGCCCAGTGGGGCAGGGGCCGCGCAACGAGTCAAGAACGAGCCCGATTACGGTGATCAAGGGGCAGGCACCTCGGCAGCCCCAGAGGGGGCAGCAGAGTGCGGGAGAGCAAGAGACCTAGGCAGTGGGCCAGAATACGCGACGCAGAAGAAGCTGATGAGGGTGGCAAGTGCTGCACAGTGCGTTCAAAAGGAACGAAGTAAGTGTCAAGCGTGCAAGCCGGGATTCAAAGGTCCCGGCAAGCCCTATTTACTGAGTACGGGAAATCTGCTACACTTCACACTTAAGCGGGATTCTGGGTCTCAGTTCAAATCCGGAGACTCCGCAGATAAGCTGCGGAGGCTCCGCGGCCGCTAACTGCGGTCTAAACGGTTCTGTCACGTATACGGTAATATACTGTGACAGCTGTCGCACCATAAAGCAGTAAACGTGCCAATATGGTAAACTCCGGAATCTCCGGTAAAGGTGCCTTAGAGAAGTGTCCTTCTACTCATAAACACGGTACATTACCGTACACACAGACTCCTTGTACTTCAGACAAAAGCTGTTAACTGGCTACTGTAAGGTTCGGCCCTAGCAGGAAGTCTCTCTGCCTAGGGGTAAGTCTGGGTGTCCCTGTCTCGTGGGTACCGCCCCTACTACTTCACTCGCCCCCCCGCTCCTCAGCGTTAAGCCTATCGGGCATGCGCTGGGAGCCGGAAAAAGGGGTCGGTACTGTAAGAAAGAAACTTCTGGCAATATGTACACCTCAGAAGATCAAAATATCAAAGCAAATCTGCCTGGTTCAGGCCGTCCCCCGCATCTGCCTGGTTCAGGCTATATACACACATCAGCCTGGTTCAGGCTGTTTTCAAAGCAAAATCTGTACGCCCAGAACTTGTTAGTTCCCTAACACTGAAGCCTCCTAAACATCTGACTGCAATCCAGCCAGTCGGTAAAAAAAAAATCCCCTGAAGAAAATCCACTGCAGGAAATGTGCTGCAGGACATCCACACAAGGAAATTCACCAAAGAAAAAATTCACTGAAACCCGTGGCGGACCCTAGGTCCACCCACGGTTCTGGGACCCTGACCTCTCTCCGGCCTGATCGGGGCACACAGAATCCGGTACCGTCACCAGTGTCATGCTTGGTTGCAGGCAATAAAGGGTCAGAACCCATCAGAAACCCTCAGCAACCATCAAAAACCATCAAAAATCATCAGAAACCATCAGAAGTCATCAGAAACCATCAGAAATCAGAATCTTTAAACTTTTGGAAAATATGTACGTAGAAGCTCAAATCGTCTTAGCAAATCTGCCTGGTTCAGGCCTTCTTCAATCAGAATTAAAAAAATCCACCGAGTCTCAGCTGAAGCGCAATGCGCAGAATCCTACAAATCCAGGCTGTTCAGCCCACTACTGGCTAGCAAACAGAGAAATTTTCAAAGTTATCAGGTTAAGCTAAGAACAACCGCTGCTCTCGCCCCACTGCGCCATAGCCGCCTGGTCTTCAATGGCCACAGGAAATGTGTGCCGTAGCAGCGTGATCCGCCCCCTGCTGTGTTATCATCGCCCGAGTTGACTAATTCTCCTCGCTCATCATCTTCATAACATATGTACTACCGTAGCCTTGCTGCTACGGTGTTTGAGAAACAAATTTTCACTATGTTGCTGCGATAGCTTTAACTCCAATCCTGCATCTTCCGTCTTCGGTCCGCTGGCTGCCGGCCCACTGCCTGCCGGGTACTAGGACAAGCCGCGCTGCGTCTGCATTTTCTGCTCTGTACGGCGCGGGTAGCGTCACGTGCTCAGCGGCCTTGCCGCTCTGGGCTCGGCCTTCCCTGAGTATCAGGTGTCGATAAACCCCGCAAGGGCTGACTCCTCCTCTTTGTTGGAAGCCTAGCGCCACCTTGGCCCATTTATGGACCGCTCGCTGGGTGACATTGGCTTCTCTTCATCCAATGAATATCTTTCTCCAAAAAGTCTCTCCCTCCAAGAAGCCTCTCGCGCCTCCTCCTCCTCATCCGCCTCTTCCTCCTCTTCCATCTCATTCTCCTCTTCTGCCTCTTCTGCCTCTTCTGACGCATGGCATTGCGGATGTCCATCGGCTGCTGACGGGCACCTGTTGCGCGATTCTCCCAGATCCTGGCCAGCTCCACATCTGCAGGCACCGCAGCATGGATTGCTACCAGGCACACATTCCTGCTGCTGCTGTCGTCCACGTGTGCTGGCACCGGAGACCTGCTGCTCCTAGCTGCTTCCACGTCACTGTCAGCTGCCTTGCCTGCCATTGCCTGGCTGGACTTGCTGCAGCCGTCAGGGCCCAGACTCAGGCTAGGGCTGGCTTGACCCACCGGCCTGCACGGCTCTGCTGAGCGGAAGTCCTCCTGCCAGGTCAATCTGGGCATGCACTCCTGGTGCTGCGGCGGCTGTGCCTCTTTTTTTGCCTCATGGCTGGCCTGCTCAGCCCCGTGCCCCCCGGGTAGTGCCACGTGCCATGTAACCATGGCTGTCTGCTGCAGCTGCTGCTCTTCCTCTTCCTCACCTGTAGGCAGCCGCGCCTGTAGGTTCTGTTTGGCATGTTCCAAGCGATGCTTCACTATCCTCAGCTGTCTGGTCATCCTCATCTTCACTGCTATTATTGGCTGCCTGGCCACCCACAGCTGCCTGGCCATTCCTTTGAGCTTCTGCCGGTACAAATTAACCTTTTCCCTCAGCATGGGTATGGAGATTCCCTGCTCCTCTGACCCCCCAGGATTCTCTGCCGCCTCCAGCTGTTTGCTGGCTTGCTGGGCCGCCCCTGGTTCTGATATTGGCACATGGACCCCTCCTGGAGCTGCTGCCACTGGTGGTGTGACAGGCCCATCCTCTTCTGGCTGGTGCATCTGCACCAGCACCGGCGCCTGCCTGTGCTCGTGGTCCTCAACCTCACTTGGTCCAACTGGTTCCTCAGCCACCTGTTGGTTCAGCTTCTGTTCCCACGGATGCAGTTGGTCCGGCTCGCAGCCGCCGGCCAACACAGGTGTCACATGGGCTGCCTCCCTCGACAAACACAAACGTGACGCCTGCACCTGCAGTTGGCTTGGCTCGGAGCCACCGATCCCTACAGGTGTCACAGGAACCGCCTCTCTCTGCAAACCCAGTTGTGACGCCTGCACATGCAGTTGGTCTGGCTCACAGCCACCGATCCCTACAGGTGTCACAGGAACTGCCTTTCTCTGCAAACACAGCCTTGACGCCTGCACCTGCAGTTGGTCTGGCTCACAGCCACCGATCCCGACAGGTGTCACAGGAACTGCCTCCATCTGCAAACCCAGCCTTGACGCCTGCACCTGCAGTTGGTCTGGCTCACAGCCACCGATCCCGACAGGTGTCACAGGAACTGCCTCCATCTGCAAACCCAGCCTTGACGCCTGCACCTGCAGTTGGCTTGGCTCGCAGCCACCGGTCACTGGTTTGGGTGAAAAAGCATTCCCTATTGGAACACAGTTGATCAGGTGCAGCTGCTCGCTAGCTACCGGGCTATCCTGCCAGTGAAGTAGTAGGGGCGGTACCCACGAGACAGGGACACCCAGACTTACCCCTAGGCAGAGAGACTTCCTGCTAGGGCCGAACCTTACAGTAGCCAGTTAACAGCTCTTGTCTGAAGTACAAGGAGTCTGTGTGTACGGTAATGTACCGTGTTTATGAGTAGAAGGACACTTCTCTAAGGCACCTTTACCGGAGATTCCGGAGTTTACCATATTGGCACGTTTACTGCTTTATGGTGCGACAACTCTGCCGTTGTCAGCACTCTGTGAGCAAATGCTTCCACCGTCTCCTCTGGCTTGACGTCCGGGTCTAGAGTAGTCTTTACTCCTAGCCTGAGGTTGGTGATGGCTGTCCTCTCCTCTGAAGTTGGTTTCCCACTTCCGCCTGAACCACCCTGATCCAGAAAGTGAGCAGCGAGGCCTCGCAACACTGCTCCTCTGCTGGGGCGATCCACTGCTGCCCGATCCGTTCCACTTCTCTGGCAATTCTGTTTCCTGCATGGGGCGCCGCCCTGATGGCTGCCATCAGCGGCCCCATGCTGGCCGGCTTGCTGTCCCACAGCTTGACCAGCGACTTGATCAGCAACGTCATACTAGCTGACGGCGACTGGCATGATCCAGCTATTTCACCGGCCACCACAGCCAGCGCTGGCTGGTCATCTGACATTGCCAGCCTGTTGTGCGATCCCCAGTATCCACACGCCTGGCAATATTTCCTGGCTGCAACTGCGCCTGGGTGCGACATATCCAGGACTGGCACGTTGCCTTGGATGGCTGGGATATTGGTGACCTTGGCCACCCCTGTCAGCTGCATGACCATCTGTTGCTGCAGCTGCAGGGTCAATCTCGCCTGCTCCCTGTCGATTCTCTTCATTTCTTGGTCGTTGGACTCCTGCCTGGTTCTTGGCCTGCGCCTGTCCGCTCCCCTTGGCTCTGAATTCGCTGATTCTGAGCGCGATCCATATCCACCTCCGCTGCCTCCTGACGGGCTGCGTCTTGGACGGTATCTGTCGAATCTGTTGTCATTGTCCTCCTGACCATCCCGTGACGGCTGTCTGCCTGCTCTTCCTGCGGAGCTTCTACTCCCGTCGCGCGGCTGCCTCCCGGTCTCCCTTCTGCCTGGTCTGTCGCCCGACCCGGGTCTCCAAGGATGTGCTCTGCCTGGTCCTGCCTGCCCCCTGGGCGGCTCCTGGCTTTGCCGATCCTGCTGTGCTCTCCTGCTGCATTCATCGGTTCCCCTGGGTGGCTCCTGGCTTTGCTGCCTTGGCTGTTCCCAGCTGTCTGCCTGCCCCCTGGGCGGCTCCTGGCCTTGCTGGTTTGGCTGTTCCCTGCTGTCTGCCCGCTCCCTGGGCGGCTCTTGGCTGTACCAGCTGGGTTGTTCTCTGTTGTATTCCTGCTCTCTGGGCATCTACTGGCTTTGCCAGTACTGCTGTTCTTCACTGCTTGCTTGCCCCCTGGGCCGCCCTTGGTTCTGTCTTCCTGGCTGCGTCCCTCCTGTGTAATTCCTGGCGAAGGAATCAGATAGTTGGGCTGGCACCCAAGCCTGCGGGTTTCAAACAGGCGGTTCATAACGCCCGTCCTACGTCGTTTAGGCCGGAACCTTTTCAGGAGGAGGAACCAGTGCCAGGATGCCTGGAACCTGCCTCCAGGAAGGGGGCAAAGAGGCTGGTATTGAGTAAATTAGCTGATGATCTGTCTGACATCCGCCTACAGGTGTTCAAGCTGAACGAGAGACTCTCGGCGCTGTCTTTCACCACGATGCCAATGGGAGGAGACAACTACACGGGTGAGACCAGTAACACCGGGCCAGAGAGTAGAACGATGACAGCTGCACCCCAGCTGCAGTATTTCAAAAATGACAGAAGCAACCTGGAGCAGTGCGTGGGACTTATGGTCAAAGGGAAGGTCCTGGTGGCTCAGAAAGCCCTCATGGACTCAGCATGCACGTGCCATGTCATCACTGTCAATATTGCAGAGCAATTAGTTGCCATGGGGGCGGAGCTGGTGCGTACGGATGAGAAGATCCGTACCACAGACAATGCAGGGGCAGATCTGTATGGAGTGCTGTTCATTTATGTGGTGTATGGATATGGCGGGCCCAATGCCATTATGGAGCCCACGGTGGTCAGGGTCGTTAAGACGCCACCAGACGCATATGAGCACTTGGTAGGGAACCCGGAGTTCCTCAAGTATAACGGGGTATTAGAGGCAGCAGGAAGACTGACCTTACGCCCCAGAGAGGGTTCACAGAGGGCGCAAGGGGTCAGGGACCTTACGCTGCCACTAATGCGGGCATCTCCAGCAGGGGGGTACCAGGCAGCAGCAGTGGCATGGGCAGGAATCCAGTGTGGATTCGCAGAAAGAGAGGGGTGGCCCGCTGCAACAGTTGAGGCAGAGCACGAGCCGCTCTTACAGCATGCCATGGCCACACGCGCAGGTGCCGCTACGAGGGCTAGACAGGACGCAGGACCAAGCAACACGGTACACCCCAGGCTCCAAAGGCAAAGGCTGGTGCCGATCGAGGCAGCACAGGCAGAGGCCGGCGCAGCAGCCTCAGAGGAGGTGACCAGAGCGCGCAGAGCCGCGGGCATTTCTGCCAAGGATAGAGAATTCATCAGGAGCTGCTTGCCAGCATGCTCCAGCCACCCGTGCGTCTTGTGCGGGAAGCCAGCCAAGCACTCGCCAGAGGAGTGTGAGAGGAGGATTCAGGATCTCTCGCAGATCCCAGGGACAGCGCCCGCGGCGCAGGCGGCACCGCCTGTTGCAAGGCAGAGGGAGGCATACGGCTCGGCTGCAACTAGCAGAGCTGCACGCGCGGGATCAGCGTACGGCGCAGGGGTACAAGTACCCCGCAGGGGCGAGCGGGCTCAGGTGGAGCAGCCGCAAGGGCCGCCAGAGAAGGCAGGACCCAGCCCAAAAGAGGCAAGCAGCAGCGAAGGGGAGGAGGAAGAAGCAAAGGAGAGCAGTGAGGAAAAGGTCCCGGAGCCAGGGTCCAGCCAACAGGACAAGCACCTGGAAAGGCTGTGCGGCCGGATTGGCGGGCTGAAAAAAGCTCTCAAGTGGAGAGAAAAACAGATGTGGAGCCAAGCGGCAGGGATTGTCGACTACTTGGAAGGACAGCTGGGCAGGTGGAGGAGCATCCAGGATGCCACCCAAGTCCTGGCAGAAGTTCATCAGCAGTACATCCTGCCTGCGTGCGGATGACCTGACCAAGCTGCGAGACGCCCTTGGAACACAGCAGCTGGGGGAGCCGCCAAACCTCGGGCAGCAGCTGACCCATGGAGACCCGGAGATGGCAAGGGAGTTACAACAAATAATGGCTAACATACGGCCAATGTCGTCTGGGAGCAAGCTTAGCGACGAGGATGAGGAAGCTCAGGAGAAGGAGCAGAAGGAATCTGAGAGCAACGACACCAGCAACTCAGGGAGCCGACGACTCCGACAGCGCAGCAGAAGCGCGCACAGGGCCTCCAGTGGGGAGCGCCACAGGGTGGTGCCCACGCCGGAAGCCAGGACCCAGCGGCAAGGCGCAGCGCAGCGCAGCACCAATGAGGAGCGGGGCAGGGACCGCAGGCAGCAGTCTCCCGGCAGGGACCGCAGGCAGCATATACCCAGTATGGGCCGCAGGCAGCAGTCTCCCGGCAGGGACCGCAGGCAGCGGTCGCCCAGCAGGGACCAGTCCAGGGGCAGGTCCAGGGATCGCCAGCCAGAGGGATTTGCCAGGCCATACAGGCAGGGGCCAGGGTATCAGAGAGGCCCATGCCTGAGTCCGCCGGGCAGGGCCCAGGCAGGAGGCAGTGGGGTGGCAGAGCCAAAGCGCAACCTAGGACCCCGCCATGGTGGAGCCTGCTTCAGGTGCGGCCAGCCAGGGCACTTTGCAAATGAATGCACCAACCATGAGCAGGCCGTACAAACAGGCGACAGGCCAGGAGCACCTGCAGGCCCAGCACGGGGCTATGGAGCCAGAGGGCCTGGCAGAAGTCAGGATGTCCCCGAGGGGAACCGGCGCCGGACCTTCGAGACTGCTATGGGGACGCCCCGCGAAGGGGACTGCCAGCAGGCAGCAGCGGGCCCAAGCGCGTGGCCAGGACCGCCGGAGCGACAAGAACCGCCAGGCCAGGGCGAGCAACCAAGGTGGGGTGGGACAGGAAACCACACGTGCTTCATGACCAGCCACATGGGGTTAAGCCATGACAGGGGTGCCAACCAGGCTGAGGTCAGCCAGGCAGCACCAGTTCAGGTGACTTCCCAGAGGGTGCCAGAAGGGCAGGTGGCCAGGCAGGTAAACCACTGGACAATGGCAGTAGAGGCGTTGGCCATGAACCATTATGGGACCATGCCAGCGGGGTCGGCCAGATCTGTGACACATGCGATGGGACTCTTGAGGGACCTCCAGCGGAGGGGGTGCCCAGCCCCGTGTGAAGGTTGGCCGGGTATGTTGCAGAGGTTCCTAGACATGGAATGGGACAAGTATAATGAACAGTGGGATGAGTTTGAGAGACGCGAGCGGGAGGCAGTGCCCCAGCACAGCGTAGACGGGTGGGAGACCGGTTCCAGTTGGGACGGCTCCAACCTTTCAGAAGAAAGATACGAGCCTCAGGAACCATCACCATTGCATGAGGAAGAGTTTGCCGTGTTATGTCCATGTACCCCGGAGGGCAACCACGACACAGGCGGAGGGGTAGCGGGAGCAGCCGCCGGGACCAGGGATCCGACCAGCGCGAGGGTTCGCTGCCCAGGGGCCAGGGGGGCCGCAGCAAGGAGCCAGCGGGACGATCTGGCGGGGCCCGTTAGGACCCATAAAAGCACCACCTCCCAGTACAATTCGGGGGGAGGGGGAGACGAGGCCGAAGAGTCGCAGCGCGGCCGTGGCAGAGGCTGGTGGTCCACCGCAGGGAGCGAGGACAGCCAGTTCGACCAAGCAAGCGGGGTCATTCGCGACAGATCTTACAGCAGAGAGCGTGTCCACATAGAGCCATATCCGCCGACACCGCCAGAGAGCGAGCCCTTTGTGCAGTATTACCGCCTGGGGGAAGAGATGCCAGAGGCGTCCACCTCCATGGCCATGCTGACCTTGCCAGGAGGATACAAGGACGGGCTGTGTCGGTTGCAAAATCACAGGCTCCAGGAAGGCGGCGTGCAGATGTGCGTGAACAGGTTGGCAGCCAGTCAGGCAGTGGCCATGATGATCTTCCCGGGGGACACAGTGACTGCGGTATTACTGCAAGCAGCGCTCCACGGGTACATTCAGCCCAGTACAAATATGCCCAGTTTCATGGCGCGCGGGTGGGGGCGGCACCCCATCTACGTAGCCTGCGCGACTGAAATGGTGAATATGGCAGTCACAGAGGGCATCACAGCGGTAGAGGCAGCAGCCAGGGCGCACCCGGACATGCCCGACAGCGTGCGCACTGAGGGGCTGTGGCGGGGGGCGTTGCCCAGGTTCATGCGCTCACAATGGGCGGAGGACTGTGTCCGTCAGCTGATGGGGCACACAGCTCTCAGAGACCGCGCATTTTATGTGCCAGTACAAGCCATGGGCGAGTACGAGGGGTTTGAGGGAACAACAGAGCAAGCCCCAGCCGGGGCATGACTGTGCCATCCGGGCAGGCCAAGGCGGTGTGAGGCGACCATTGAGGCGTCCATCGTCATCCCCAGGATGGTCGCAGGACAAGCAGTGCCATGGGGGACGGCACCAGGGGAGGCCAGGGCAGCCATCCCGGTCCAGCAGCTAGTAACTTACTACTATGAGGAGGTGGAAGATGGGGAATTACCGGTTTCAGCAGCATGGATCCACATGCACGCAACTCAGGATGACATGCCCGTCTACCTGTTTGCACGGCACCAAGGAGACGTGGCAATCACTAAATGCGCGTCAGTAGACGAGGCGGAGTTGCATGCCTACACCTACGCCAGGGGAGCAGACCCGACAACGTGGACGGTCATGCTTATGGCGCTGCAGAGGGTCCTGCTCCCAGGGCAGCTGTCAGCGGCCATGCGGCATGTGTGGGGTGTAGAGGATCAATGGGCACCTTCGGAGGTAACAGCCTGTCCCGCATGGCCTTACGGGCCCCTGAGGACGCCAGCATCGGGAGCCATGTGGGAAGGAGAGGAGGAGCTGGCGCGCTCGCCGTTCGCAGTAGAACGACTGGAAGCATGCGTGCACCAGTGGGTGCGTCAAGAGAGGAGAGCGTGGCGCGACAACAGGGCCAGCAGTGTGCTGCCCTATTGGCAGGCAGACGTCATAACGACGCAGTTGTGGAGACAGGCGCACCCGGCAGGGGTGCGCACGCTGCACCCCCAGTTCAGAGGAGCAGGGGCGGTCGCCATTGAGGAGGAGTTGGAGGCCCTGAGGAACCAGCCGAGGATAGGACACTGGCTGGTGGGCAGGCGCGGTGCCTACTCGGAGGAACCCGCGGCCGCCACCGACGGTCCTATCCTGGAAGAGGAGCCAGAATGGACCCAGGCAGCATTCGTCACCACATTCGGGGCAGCTGCATCCTCATGGGAATGGCTGGAGCCCGCGGAAGAGATGGGAGTGTCAGCACTGGAATCTGAGCCTAGGGGACGGGCAGAGCCCCAGGCACCCCAAGACAGTACCAGCACTCCGCTTGCAGAGGACCTGGACAGCAGGAACCCAGGGTACAGCGACGACCTTTCGGAGGGGCCGCCACCACTGGTGGAGCTTGAGGGGTCAGAAGAGGAGTGGTACGAGGGAGGAGCCATGCCCCCGGACCAGGATGGCGTCGCCAGAGCAGAGGCTCGGGATGCAGAAGGAAATGATATGCCATCCGACAGAGGCCCAGGACCAGGGAGTCCGGGGCACGACCTCGAGGAAGAGCTGACACAGCTGCGGCGCGAGTGGATGCGCAGCGTCGTTCAGGAGCAAGCAGCAATGGAGGAGCGCAGAATCAGGAGAGCCGCGATAGAGCGCGGTAACGAGATCACACTAGAAGAGGGGACGCACCAGGCTGCAGTAAGGGTCAGCCCGCGGCAGGCAGCAGACCAGTGCGCTTCCGATTCAAAGGAGGCAGCAGCCGGCGGGGCTGGCAGCAGGCGCCCAGTGGACGCCCAGATCAGCCCGCCAGTGCAGGCAGCGGCAAGGGAGCCCTGGGGTGACCCGGCATCATACAGTACGGGGTGCTGGATGGCAGTGCTCAGGAACTTCGTAGATCAGCTGGACGTGCTAAGAAGGCAGGAAATGGGGCAGCAAGAGGCAGGCCAGGAGGCTAGCCTGCTTTTCCGACTCAGAATGCTGCCACAGCCCGATCCTAACCCCAGGATGGGAGGATACAGCAGGGCGATCAGAGATCTACAGGAGGAGTTGACGGAGAGGATATCAGCCCTTGGGGCGACAAGGGCCAGTGCAAGTGCTGCACAGCAGACCGCAGGCAGTCACAGCAGCCAGGCCCCAGGTGTGCAGCAGTCGCGGCCAGCGGATAGGGCCGGCGGAGCAGCTACTGCAGAAAACAGCCACAGCAGCAGCTGGTCGGCAGGCCGAGCAAGACAAGTGGCCAATGACAGGAGAGGCATGAGGCAGTGCGGAGGACCAGCAAGGGCCGCGCGCGCAGGAGTCAGCGAGGCTGCGCAGCACACCACCCGCGGGCAGGAGCAACATGCGCAAGACAGCAAGGGACACGCCCCAGAAGCACGGCCAGAGAGGCCCAGCTTGGGCTGACACAGCCAAGTTACAAGGCAAGAAGTCCAAAAAGGCTAGGCGACGCGTAGGAGCGGCGCAGAGGAAAGCCGCGGAAAGGGACCGCGGTATCAGGCCAGGCATGGACTGCCCAGGCCAACCTTTCAGGATCTGCCAGGTGGACTTGGAGATAACATGGGAAGCGGAACAGCAGAGGACAGAGCAGAGTGCAGGGCCACGCGAACAGCCTGCAGCGCACCAGCCGCAGGAGCCTGCAAGACGGCTGCCATCCTGCAGGGGGCTCCTCACTAGCACGGCTTTTAAGGGGTTCCTTATGGGGACGCTCCAGCTGGTGTTGGTATGGCTCCTGCTGTCCGTATGCATCCCGGGTGCGCGAGCCACCGGGCAGGGAGTGAGAGGAGGAGGATTTACAGCAGGCCAAGGAGCTTTTGTGTCCAGCCAGGAAGCCGCAGCAAAGCTCACGTCAGGCTGGCTGCGCCCGCCAGCAGTCAGCCCTATGGGGGGCGCCAGCAGGACAAGGGGCGAGTACAGCCAGCAGGAAGACTGGCAGCGCGGCAACAGCACAGGCGAGGAAGCGCCGCCCGCGGAGGACAACCCGCAGGCGGCGGAGATGATTGACATGTTCCAACCGGGGGGAGTAGTCGAACCACCCTCGGAGTACGTCAAGACTAAGGAGGGGTGGCTGCTGGGCCAGCACCCTGACTTCACGGTGGACCAGCAGGAGACCCTCGAGCAGCAGAGCCTCAGGGATCGCCAAGGAGCGTTCGCTTACTCCATGGAGGACTTACCCGGCTACTGTGGCACGCAGGGTGAGTTTACACTGGCGTTGGAAGACGAGGTCAGTTCGTGCTTTCAGAAGTCCAGGGATATGCCACCGCCTAAGGCGGCCATTTTTAAGGAAAAGTGTCAGCCGATGATTGAGGCAGGCATCATAGTCAAGGTGCCCCAGGGAGGGCCCATTAAGTTTGCAGCCAACTCAGTGGTAGCGGCTAAGAAGAGTGCTGAGACGGGGGAGTGGACAGACCACCGTATAGCGCACGATATGCGCAGGTTAAACCTGCGAACGGCTAAGCAGGAATTTGCCATCCCCAGGATGGAGACTATTTTTCAGAATCTGGGAACTGCCAAGATATTCAGCAAGGTTGATCTCCGGTCGGGGTTCATGCAGATCCCTATAAAGGTCGAGGACCAGCCTAAGACAGCTTTCTGGATGGGTCCTGAGCTTTGGATGTACACAAAGCTCAATTTCGGGCTGCGCAATGGACCGCCTTTTTTCCAGCGTATGATGGAAGAGGAGATTGCCAGGGCAGGATTGAGCGCTTTTTGCGTGGCATTTATTGACGATCTGCTAGTGTACAGCGATACACCGGCAGACCACATCAGGCATGTGGAGCTGATGCTGGACATGCTCCACAGTGTAGGGTTGAGGGCGCACCCCGACAAGTCGCTGTTTGGGTGTGCAACAGTTGAGTACTTGGGGCACAATGTGTCTGCCCAGGGGCTCACGCCGCATGCGGCTAAGATTGCAGCGGTTATGGCGTTGCCAGAGCCCGCGTCGGTGAAAAACATCCAGGAGGTCATGGGGTTCCTGAACTTCTACCGGTGCTACATCCCGGATTTCTCGAAAAAGGCGGCATGCATCAACGCATTGCTGGTCAAGGGGATCCCGTTTGTGTGGGGACCAGAGCAGTCGCAGGCGTTCCAGTTGATCAAAACAGAGATGTGCGAGGGCGGAAGAGTCCTGCGCAGACCAGATTACAGTGGGACAGGGCCAGACGGCAAGGGGCCGCCAAGGCCGTTCTTATTGTACACAGATTTCTCTAAGCAGGGCATAGGCGCCGTGCTAGGGCAGTGTGATGACAGCGGGCGGGAGTATATGGTGGCATGCACGTCCAGATCCCTGAACAAGAGCGAGAGGAACTATTCCTCGTTCCAGGGGGAGATGTTGGCCGCAGTGTATGCGGCACGCACATACCGCCACATGCTGTTTGGGTGCAAGGTGCATCTCATCACTGACCATGAGCCGCTCACTTACCTCATGGACAATCAGACGTTGGTGGGCCAGCACGCTAGGTGGGCTCTCATGCTCCAGGAGCTGGACATTACCATTGTCCACCGCTCAGGAGCATGCCACCAGAATGCAGACATCCCGTCCAGGTCACCTCTCGCTTCCTCAGCCGACCGCACGGGGGCTAGGCTTGATACAGCTGCCCCCGAACCAGCAGTCCAGGGGGAGGCAAGTGGGAAGCATGTAGCTTTGCTCACGGGGTTGAGCAGAGTCAATCAGTGGCATGCAGACCAGGTGGTGCGCATGGCGCAGGAGGGAAGAAGGAGAGTACATATGTTGCGGGCTGCAGAGGCATCTTGCGTGACAGCGCCGGTGGGGCAAGAGATATCCTCTGCCACCACTGACGATGATGAGCAGGCGCAGCCTGTCAGTACGGCAGAACAGGCGTTCAGCAACAGGGAGCGGGCCAGGACAATGATCAGTGACTAATGTACTTGCTGACCTGCCTCGGGTGACGCCCCCTCATTTACATGCAGGCCTGGACACAGCTTGCCTGTCGAGTGGGGCTGTGCGGGCCATGGAGACCGAGGGAGTCGTCCTTTTCGAGCCCTTTGGAGGTATGTGCTCAGGGTTGGAAATGATGCTCAGGGCGGGTATCCCAGTGGTGCAGTACTTGTATGCGGATATCAGTGAGGAAGTCAGAGAGATCGCAGGGGGTCGCCTGGTGCAGTTGCACAGGCGATACCCTCACTTGCTTCCGGTCAAAGCGTTTGATAAGGCTTTCAGAGCGTTGCCCCAAGATGTATATGCCATTACGGCGGAGCACCTCCAGGAGGCGGGTGCCCAGGAAGGGCGCCACTGGTTCATGGTAGCAGGCTGGGAGTGCCAGGACCTCTCGTCAGCAGGCAAAGGGCGTGGGCTCGCGGGAGAGAGAAGCAAGTCTTTCTTCCCGTTAGTCAAGCTGTTGGGTACACTGCAGATCCTGCAGGGGCCTAGGCCACCAGCGTACCTGATTGAGAATGTGGCAATGCAATTGAATCAGAGAAGTGTGAAGGCCAGTGTTGATGCCTTTCAGGAGGTGTGCAGGATTCTGGGAACACCGGCGTTGTTTGACGCAGCGCAGGTGGGGTCTTACGCCCACCGCACTCGCAACTATTGGGGGAATATCGCCCCTGCAGCAGATATCGAGTTTGTGATTCGTGCGTCGACCAGACCCCACGGGGGGATAGTAGACGACATTCTGGACAAGGGCAGCAAGGCCCAGATAGTCTCATGCCCTGACAATGGGGGGTACCGCATCAACGTAACGGGACAGCCCAGGAGGGTGCTGCCGTGTTTGATGGCCACGCCCTCATCATATTCTTTTCGGAACGGGCAAAATGGGATGGTGTACAGAAACATGGGGGACTTGCAGGAGCCCAATGCAAACGAACGTGAACAAGCCATGGGGTACGCTGTGGGGTCCACATTGCCGCGCCCAGACTTCCCAGAGGCGGCCAGGAGGGCAGCCTTGGGCAGGTGCATGGATTCGTGGGCACTAGGAGCATGGCTCAATGTGGCACTTGAGTGTGCTAAAATCATACCAGAGGAATTGAAACGCAGAGCAAAGCTGCCAGGCCCGGACATGGATCCAGTGCTTGGTGCAACTTTAATGTCCAGCCACTACGCCCTTGCTACTGCAGGAAACGCGTGCTCTGGCAGCGGAGAAGCGGCAGCGTCATACATGCAGTGCCTGGGAGAGTCCGCTGCGGCAGATTGGGCCGACGCGGCACAGGAACCAGGTGGGAACACACCTGAGGAAAAAGTTGATGTTGAAATCGAGGTGACCAGGGACACAGAGGGTGAGAAGGACCCGCCAGGATGTCTTGCAGGACCATCGGCCAGGGTTGATGTGTGGGCAGATGAACCAGTATTGAGGTTTCTCTGCGAGAAAACATATGTTCAGGGAACAGAGCTAGGAGAGCAGACCAGAATACAGCGCAGAGCGGCTCCATTCCAGTGGGAATCAGAGAGGGGAGGAGTACTGATGAGACTCATGCCTGATGGTAGGCGTTGTGTGGTGCCCAGGCCAGAGGACAAGCTTGCAGTGATCCAGACAGCCCATGCAGGTACGGGCCATTTTGGCAGCCACCGCACGGCTTTCATGGTCATGCAACAGCATTGGTGGCGGGGGCTTAGAGCAGCAGTCAAGAAGGCGGTGCAGGAATGCGGGGTGTGTGACAGGGCCAGGGCGTCCACGTTCAACCACATACAGCCCAACCTGCACCCGCTACCCATTGAGGGGTTGTTTTTCCGGTGGGGAGTGGACATGTGTGGGCCATTCACGACCACTTCCAAGGGCAATCGATTCGTGATGGTGTGTGTGGAGCATTACTCCAAATGGGTGGAGTTGATCCCCATTCCAAGCAAGGCGTCTGATGTGACAGCCTTGGCATTCTTTCAAAATGTTGTTGCAAGATTCGGAGGATGCGCAGAAGTGGTGACAGACCAGGGAACAGAGTTCCAGGGTGAATTTCAGGACATGTTGTTGGACTGCTTCATTGATCACCGCACCACTTCTGCCAACCATCCCCAGGCAGACGGGCTATCAGAGAGGGCTGTCCAGACCCTCAAGGCAGGCCTGCGCAAGTGCTGCGAGGAGGGCAGCAGCGACGAGTCTTGGGACAAGA
Source organism: Limnomonas spitsbergensis (assembly GCA_037349105.1). Taxonomy (NCBI): domain Eukaryota; kingdom Viridiplantae; phylum Chlorophyta; class Chlorophyceae; order Chlamydomonadales; genus Limnomonas; species Limnomonas spitsbergensis. The sequence continues at coordinate 425,974 of JAYJMM010000022.1, read as the reverse complement.
TGGTGCCCTGGGTGGCCCTAGGCTTCCGGTGCTCGCCGCAGCAGGCCACGCGCATGGCGCCGTACGAGGTGCTGTTCGGGCAGAGACCCACCTTTCCCTCCAGAGTGGGGGCGGACCTCTGGAACACAGCCAAGGTGGCAACAGCAGAAGAGGCAGCAGACCTGCTCTTGGCCAGAGTGGCCAGGATCAAAGAGGCGCTGCCAGTCGCGGGTGAGCATCTGAAAATTGCGCAGCACCGCGACAAGCTGCGATATGCACGCATTCGTGGGGGAGGGTATGTCCCCCAGGTCAGGCGTTATGCAGAGGGAGATTACGTGTATGTGAAGTATTCATCAGAACGACGCAGCCTCGATCCCAAGGCCAGGCCTGAGATCCTAAGGGTGAAGACACTGGGGGTGACGGGAACCTTGGTTTTGGAGGGGGCAGATGGCCTCACAGTAACAGAGAATGCTGTCAATTGTTCTCCATGCCACTTGCCCAACCTCAGGGGAGTGGTTGATTTCAGTGGAACCAGACCCAATAACAGCCTGTCATGCGAGGTGTGCCGACTGCCTGATCGCGGAGAGGTGATGCTTTTGTGTGATGCCTGCAATACAGGTTGGCACATGGATTGCTTGGTGCCAGTACTCGAGAAGGTGCCTGAGGGCGAGTGGTTGTGCCCAAAATGCACACCGGATGACAAGGGAGCTGGGCCCGCCGAAATAGCAGGGCCCGCTACAGAAGATCGCAGTTTGAAGGCCCAGGGGCGGCCGAGCCCAGCAGCCAGAGCGGCTGCCAGAACAGCCCAGGAGGCCAGTGTCATGGACATGCCTGAGGTGGAGGTAATGGCCACCAACCCAGCAACAAGACAAATGGAGCGGGGCATCGCAAGACCAATGGCGAACGGATTGTACGACATTTCGTACACCACTGGCCGGGGAGAGGCCAATGTCACCCCGAGAGCAGGCCCAATTCGCGGCAGGCCCAATTCAGGGTGAGTAAAGTAGTAGGGGCGGTACCCACGAGACGGAGACTTCCAGGCAGAGACAGCCAGTCAGAAACATCCAGTTAGGGACTTCCAGTTACAGTCATCTGGTTAACAAGCTCTTGTATGTAGTACAAGGAGCATGAGTGTACGGTGATGTACCGTATTTGTGAGTAGAGGACGCCTCTCTAAGGCGTCATGACCGGAGTTTACGGTATTTACCATAGTATTGCAGTTACTGCTTTATGGTGCGACACCCTTGCACACGTGTTGCTTAGAGGCCATAGGGGGCGGGAATCAACAACCACGCAATAGTACGCCTACATACCGTCACATGTCCGATAGAACTGAGGACTTCGCTGACGTTCTAGACATATTCGTTGATAACCTCAGGATACGCGTAAACCATCTGACCCATCCAAGTTGTCTTCCAATTCGCGATGGCATCGCAAGCAATGCAAGCTAGCTAGACTTTTTTGGCTCCGGACGAAGCCTTAAGCCCATTGCAACGAAGTGACAGGGAAATATTTGTGCGATCAATCAAAATTGGCTGTTTCAAGGAACAACAAACTCCGAAAACAACGAAACAAGTCCGTGACTACTAAGTTTGCAGTCAAAAACTTGTTTTAGGCACATCACTGGCATACATACTGGCATACAAAGACATGAAGATGGTTGCATGCCGGCAGACAGCCCCCATGTATGCCCAGATGGTATATCCCCCCCTCGACTGGCCCCAAAGTAGCCATGCATCCATGCAGCATGCATGCATATTAGTTAGGACTAAGGACGATGCAAATTGCTGTGGCAAAACAGTCAATGATTAATGCAGTCCCCAAATCCTGAACTGTCCAAACAGTAACAACTTCAGTCAGTAGTTGCCATGCATAACTAATTCCCCCTCACGTTTTCCCCCTTGTCCTTCAAATCTGCAACCTTGCTTGATACCGTCGGTATGCAGAATTTGGCGACTTAAGCTCAGGGTTCCCCGGGTGAAGGCTGGATTTCCTTAGCTCGTGCTAAATTGCTGATCGATCGGACGATTCGGAAACAGCACTACATGAGTGGGTGGCGGGACTGGAGGGATAGGAAACAGAAGAGGTAGCCATTCCGCTGCGCTTGCATCAAGCTGTACCTGTGCGACCAACTGGGTGCTATCCTGAACCCCGGAAACGCTATACCCGGTTCTGTATGCTCTGAGAACAACGACGTCGTAATCACTCCCCACAGCTCTCTTTCTGAACATCAACACATACCCGATTCTAAACTGTTTCAGTTTGAGGCATCGGCACTGATCAGCAAGCATCATGGTCGCATGGTAAAAGAATGGCTGGGCGTTGTCGACTTGGTCATCCTCATGGGCTGTATCCTAGCACTTTCCGAAGTGCACACGACTGCCAATATGCAACCACAACCGGAAGGAGAGGAGCATTTGCTGGCACTGGAAAGCAGAATGGAGCCGGCTGGGCAGGGGTCTGCTCCTGTTTGTCTGTGACCGAGCATGCACACAAAACGGACAACGCTTCATCAGTTGCTGACATGATTCCAGTTGGGGAGGGGATGCATGTTGTGTCAGAGCCGGAACTGAGGTCCCTGCCCGCAGCATGACCAGCCCTTAATCAGCCAGCATCAAGCCACCCATCCATGACAGTGAATCAAACAAGGGGAGGAACGTATCAAGCAAGGCCAAGGGGAGCCTCCTCATCAGCTGTGGACCATAGCAATGTCTGTCAGGGAGCTGGCACGCATCGGATCTCTGGACCTATCAGTTGGTGCATGTGCTGCTGCCAGCTGTGCCTTTTTAGTGATGTACTGTCCTTTGTGGATTTGATGCCAGTCCTTGGAGTTAGGAGTGCAACACTTACCTTGATACTTTTAGGCACGGGTTCAAACCCAGCTACACACCACTGTTTATCTCTAGCATTGCAGCTGCAATTTAACTGCATGACAGCCTACAGCCATGGGGACCTGGTGCAGCCATATCTAAAGCTGGGGCTACTGAGCTTAGGAGGATCAAGGTTGGGTCCCTATTAGCCGAATGGTGGCCGCCCGGATGCCCCCAGAGGGTGGTCTGGCCCACAGTTACATACACACGGCTGCCCGCGTCCCTTTCCCCTTTCTTCTGGATTATGACTACATCCCCCACCCTCCTCTCACCAGCAGCTGGCATGGTCCAGCAGGATCGGGAGAGAGTACGCGGCGCGGCAGAGCCGGCACTTGAGGCCAGGGGCTCAAACACCGCCGGGTGCCAGTCCAACAGCTGAGGCCTTGGCAGCATGGTAGAGGCGTCCCCAGCCGGCAAACCAGCAGCCCAGGCGCTGGCAGCAGGATAGCTAAAAGCGGAGGCGCTGGCAGTGGAGGTGACCACAGCCAGCAAGCCGGCAGCTGAGGAGCAGACAGGAGACAAGCCTTCATTCGGCGTCCCTGCACACAACATGAACATCACGAGCATCAGTTGAACGTGCCCCAAATCAGGATTGACTACTGGTTGTGGCAGAGACGGCACTGCTGGCAATCGTCGCACACTACATGTATGCACAAGGATTCAGCATGCACAGCCCTTGAGCAGTCAGATTCAGGACATAAACCTAAACCCTGAACCAAGCGTGAGGACAAACACAGCAAGGCAGGCAGGGAACAGCCCATCCTCAGCTACCATTCCGGTGGTAATAAATGTTTCTTCAGCCAGAAAACAGTATGTTAGACCTCTCTAGAGTGCCGTCAGTACAGGCCTCGTTGTTTGCTGTGTCACAGTCCAGCTGCCCAGTTGCGCAGTCCTGGCCGCCACTTCCATCCGTGCTGAGCGGCCCAGCAGACCAAGGGTTGCCTCGAGAAAGGCAGGAGTGGTCTTGCTGGTCGTGGATGCATGCATCCTCAACAGAGGCACCAACAAGCACCCAGCTGGCAGCAGCTGTTGTTTTGAGAGCTAAGGCCAGTGCATGGACCAGCTGGCAGGTGCATAAACATTGGGAGCGGAGTCATCGCCAGGGGCCAAGCTGTCAAGACCAGAAGTGTGGCCGAGCAAGGCACCAGCAAGGGACCAGCTTTTAGCAAGGGAGGCCTCGTCAAGCCTGGCTCCATCGGGGGAAGCAGCAGGGGCTGAGGCCACAGCAAGGGACCAGCTGTCAGCAAGAGAGGCCTCGTCAAGCCTGGCTCCATCGGGGGAAGCAGCAGGGACTGAGGCCCTAGCAAGGGACCAGCTGTCAGCAACAGAGGCCTCGTCGAGCCTGGCTCCATCGGGGAAAGCAGCAGGGACTGAGGCCCCAGCAAGGGACCAGCCGTCAGCAGGAGAGGCCTCGTCAAGCCTGGCTCCATCGGGGGACGCGGCAGGGACTGAGGCCCCAGCAGGGGTCCAACTGGTAGGTGTGCAGATGTGGGGGGCTGAGTCACCAACAGGGGCCCAGCTGGCAGATGTGTGTCCAAGCAAGGCGCTAGGAGGGGAACCGCTGGCAGCAGTGGAGATCTGGTCCATCATCGCACCGTCAGGGGCCCAGCTGGCAGAGGTGTGTCCAAGCAAGGCGCTGGAAGGGGAACCGCTGGCAGCAGTAGAGACGTGTTCCATCATCGCACCGTCAGGGGCCCAGCTGGCAGAGGTGTGTCCAAGCAAGGCGCTGGGAGGGGAACCGCTGGCAGCAGTAGAGACGTGGTCCATCATCGCACCGTCAGGGGCCCAGCTGGCAGAGGTGTGTCCAAGCAAGGTGATGGGAGGGGAACCGCTGGCAGCAATAGAGACATGGTTCATCATCGCACCGTCAGGGGCCCAACTGGCAGAGGCCCCTTCCGAGGTACCATGGACTAGGCTTTCCTCATTATGTCTGCCCCTAGCTAGAATCTATCGCCTAAAGGCGCATGTCATGGATGTGGGATGGGGTGACTGAGGAAGGCACTTAACGTCCGTCACGGCAACCGACCCTTGCGCAGGGTTCACTGCAGGGTTCACTGCAGGGTTCACTGTAGGGTTCACTGCATGGTTCATTGAAGGGTTCGCTGCAGGGTTCACTGCATGGCTCATTGCAGGGTGCATGGCTCATTGCAGGGTTCACTGCAGGGTTCACTGCATGGGTCATAACAGGGTTCACAGCAGGGTTCATTGCAGGGTTCACTGTAGTGTTCACGGCATGGCTCATTGCAGGGTTCACTTTCGGGTTCACTGCATGGCTCATTGCAGGGTTCACATCAGGGTTAACTGCATCGTTCATTGCAGAGTTCATTGCTGGGTTCAATGCATGGTCCACTACCTGCCCGCCCGCCCGCCCGCCCGCCCGCCCGCCTGCCCGCCCGCCTGCCTGCCTGCCTGCCTGCCTGCCTGCCTGCCTGCCTGCCTGCCTGCCTGCCTGCCTGCCCGCCCGCCCGCCCGCCTGTCTGCCTGCCCGCCTGCCTGCCCGCCTGCCCGCCAGCCCGTATGCAATTTCGCATGCCTGCATGCATGCCCGCCTGCATGCCCGCCCACCTGCCTGCATGCATGCCTAATGCCTGATGCCTAATGCCTGATGCATGCATGCCTTCTTGCTGCATGCCTGCCTGCCTTCTTGCTGCCTGCCTGCCTGCTACCTGATGCATGCTACCTGATGCCTGATGCTTGTCTGATGCCATCCAGTCTGATGCCTGCCTGCCGGCCTGCTTGCCTGATGCCCGCCTGATGCCTGCCTGATGCCTGATGCCTGCTTGATGCCTGATGCCTGCCTGCCTGATGCCTGCTACTTGATGCCTGCCTGATGCCTGATGCCTGCTTGATGCCCGCCTGCCGGCATGTCTGCCTGCATGCCCCCTTGTCTGCCTGCCTTCCCGCTTGTCTGCCTGCCTGCATGCCTGCTGCCAGAATCCTGCCTCATGTGGCACACCAGCACACAAGGCCGCAGGAATTCTGGCAAGGCAACGGTCAGCACCATAAGGTGTCCCCCACCCGACGTCTGTTCGAGATCAGCAGCACTTCAGACCCCCCTGCCGCCGCCAACGACGTTACATCAGACGCGGGAAGGTCAATACAACTCGATGCTACAACAGTACAACCTGAAGCAACAACCGTGCATCCAGGAGCAGGGCATCTATGCGGACCAGAAGCACAACCAGCAGCAACAGCAGAACATCCAGCAGCAGGGCAGCCACGTCCAACAGCATCAGGAACAACAGTACATCCAGCAGCAGCACAGCCGCACCCAGCAGTAGTACAAGCACCAGGAACAACAGCACATCCAGCTACAGCACAGCCGCGCCCAGCAGCAGTACAAGCACCAGGAACAACAGTACATCCAGCTACAGCACAGCCGCGCCCAGCAGCAGTACAAGCACCAGGATCAACAGTACATCCAGCAGCATGACATCCTTTTCTTCCGTCAGCCGGTCAGCACGGTTCCAGAACAACCGCTTGTGTTGGACCCGCGTTTACCGGCCGGGGTGTCCATTTCTCTCCATGGTACCCCCTCCAGCAGTTTCCGTCACTAGCAATTGGATTGGGATCTCCCTTGATGGTTCCTGCAATGTCGCCCGCAAGGTGTTTACTGCCAGGGCTTGGCATAACTAATGCTAAGGCCAGGCTTTGGCCAGCCCAGTGATAACAGGTCTAGGCATGATCTCTGATCGGGATCTTGCAAGTTGCAAAGGTCTTCGGTAACGATGTTGTTTATTTGTCTCACTTGATCACGTAACTCCAACATGTTTCAGTGGTCCAAACAGTGGTCCATGGCTTCGTTCATTATACCAACTTTGATTTGAGTTTATTTCTCATTTCTCACAGAGACCCTGGAACGTCCACCAAAAAATCTCCCGAGAACAAATCGGTATCTTGTCCCATTCCCGATCTCAGGCCTCGAGCCTCTGAACTCGGTGCGCCCAAGTATAATTTATCTTTTTTGTACGTAAATGGTTTCTTGTACTGCTTATCTCGGAAACGTAGCTTAGTTAAGTGTCATAATGAAAAGCGATTACGCAAGATCGCAAGATACCGATTTGTTCTCGGGAGCATTTTTGGTGGACGTTCCAGGGTCTCTGTGCGTGAAGTGAACTTTCCCCCGGCTCCACTTATCACTCGATCACTCATCCAGCCAGGCGGTGGTCGAGGTCGGTGGTGACAGGCGACGAACTCGAAGTATAGCTTCTCACGCAGACATTGGAATAACGATCTTGATTTAAACGTACCTTGCCAACTAATCTCTATGGTCAGCGTGCGAGTTGGAGCAAACCTACACAAAACCGAGGGCGGCCTGGTCGGAGTCGTCAGGCAGAGGTGCGATTAGTGCGCAGGTGACACATATACAATTTGAGGTCTTTAGATCGCAAGTCGTAATCGGGATCACTGCTAGAAAGGCGAGTCGCTGCGATGAGGGCCCGGTCGGTGCAGACAGGGTCGCAGGCGATGCAGGGCTCCGCGGCATGTGCAAGCAAGCCATCAATAGAATCGAGTATGCACACGTAATCAAAACAATAACGATCTTGACAGGAATGATCGCTGCCACTCAGTCTAGCCGCAACATTGGGGGTCCCAGCGAAATTCCTGGCCTACAAGTCACATGCATGGCCACAGCCATTGCTTGCTCACTTTACATCAGACCAGGTAATCATGTGTAGCTACCCATCCATGCAGCCCCAGGCCCCATCCAGAAACGTGCATGGAGGATTCCCCCCCCCCCAGACTTGCATGGCGCACTAGGACGTAGGAAACGGAGGCATGTGCAACCCGCCCGATCGGTACCCAGTTCCCTAGAGAGAAAGCTTGCAAGTCATTGGCAACTAAGATGGAATTGGTTTTGGGTATTGATTGTGTCTTTTCTAAACATGTCCCATGTCACTCATCCCGGTGTTCAATAGGCAACATGCCAAATGGCAGGCTGCAAGGCCGTCACCAAGTTAACTGGCAAACAAAATCATTTGTTCAATGCAAAAATACTTCGCATCACCGCTCTGCCAGCGTGGACATCTGTGCCGTACTCGAATACACTCCGGATAACAGTGAACTTGCATCTTCTGCATCGTTTGCCAGCAGTGCTGCAGCCGCAACGCCCAACCAGATGAACGGCCACCGGAATATGTTCATGCGAGCGCTCAAGTGGAATTGGGCCCATACTAAGCCACCCGTACATCAAGGGCTGGTAGCACAATTGTTGTTTACAACCTGGGATGCCGTACATGCTAGCTGGAAATGCTGCAAAAATGTGATGGCGGGTTTGAAATACATGTGCGTAACATTTGCAAATATGCGTGGTGGCAAGAATTGCAACCACACATATTGATACCTGTGGTTGCCGTTGTGATGCACGTTTACAGTACATGTGCCGGCGGTACAGTTGCCATACACTTCATAAGCCCGATTGGCGACGGATAATGTTGTCATCCTTCATTCATTCGCGACGACGACCACTACCCAGATTCCCCCAACTGCCCCATCCTGCCCCGGTGCAGTCGGTACTGACCCGACATCTCTCAACCCCGCCTGCTTCCGCCGTGAGTTGTTTCCCCGCTTTCATTACTATTGGACATGTCCTGTTGGACAACGCTTGACTTGACTAGGTAGGGACTGGATGCATACATGGGTAGAAGTTCGGCTCGCTCACCCTCTCACTCATATCGTGCATTATTCCTTGAATAAAGCCATGGCTTCCTTCGATACCGGTATTCCGTTTCCTTTGTTTCTTTCCGTGGCATACATGCCCCACTTGTATGTTTACGGGTAGCGAATCTAGCGATGCATGCTGCGCACGGCGGTCCTGACTGCTGTATGTACGGTGCATATCGTTGCATTCATTGCCTTCTATCGCAGGCGTGCGTTGTCATGTGGCCGAGCATCTTCACTGCCCTGCTGGTTGGTGCCTCATTCACCATCTGCGGCCTTTCTCCTGCACAAGCAGCCGGTGTCGAGATTCTGTCGACTCAGGTCAGTAAGACTGCCCGGGACGGTCCGGTCCGCGCTTGAGCCTTATCCTCATCCTAATAAGTTGCGTATTGTTGGTAGTTTGAGATCAATTACGCAAATAAAGGGAAGAGAATAGCACACACTCCAAGAGAACAAGAGAATACAACTAAGAAAACTGGAAGACTCCGCGTATAAATTTAAGGGCATCATACAGCTCGGCGTATATGAAAAGTACTCATTTGTGACTGATCATGCATGCATGTCACGCACGACCGTGCGTCCATATTGAGTGGTCGACCGGTCCGTATCACGTTTTTTTGCACTGGATCCATGGTTATGCGGAAGCTTCATGCTACGATACATCATGTTCTGACATTCCATTTCAAATCTTCACTCGCAGTCAGTCCCTAATGATGTAAGCCGAGGCTCTGGACGCCGCCATCGTGTCCTGTACCAAACTGGTAAGTCTCCCTCATGTTTTCTCGCTCTGTCGGGTCCAGAGGCATACATGCAAATAAAGCAACTGCTGAAACTGTTTCTTGCTGCCACACACATCTCGCTGGTATGTTCCTTTTCCGAGCTGTCTGCTGTCCCCTCATTTCCTACTATTTATTTATGACATCCATAACTTGCGTTTTGATCATGATCAGCCCTTATTTCCTAGTGCTCTCACCACCTGTCATGTCGCCATTTTTTCATGTATACATTCAGGCACCACCTCCACCGAGCCCCCTTCATCTCCATCTCCGCCAGCATACCCCTCAGGTACGAGCTCCAACTCTCCCCAACCCCCGATGTACCCCTCCCCACCCTCAGGCTCCGTCTCCACCCAGCCCCCTCTATCTTCATATCCACCCTCGTATCCCTCTTCACCCTCGGGCACCTACCCCACCTACCCCCCTCCGGCTCCATCTTCATATCCGACCACGTACCCCTCTCCTCCCTCAGGCACCTACCCCACCCAACCCCTGCCTTCCCTGCCACCTGCGTCTTCATATCCGCACATGCAGCCCTTTCCACCTTCAGGCTCCACTGCCTCCCCCCAGCCCTCTCCACTTCCATCTCTTTCTCCACCCTCATCCCCCTCTTCACCTTCAGTCTCCACCTCCCCCCAGCCCCCTCCATCTACACCTCCATCTACATCTCCACCCACATCCTCCTCTTCACCTTCGGGCTCCACCCAGCCCCCTCCACTTACCTCTACCACTCCTCCTTCTCTCACAAACACTGGTGAGAGAGCATACCTCAGGAATGTGAGAGAGAATATGGGCATGGATCTTCAATCCACCACACACAATTGAAGGAATACACGATCCAGTACACACTGGGGTCCATTCCCACACCACTCGCCTGTGTGGGGCTGTTTTTTTTCGGTCGTTCAATTTGTTCTCGTACTGGTTTGTGGGCAGCCATCTACGTCATGCATGAAACTGCTTAACTTAGATGTAAGGTAGCACACATCCACCACCCAGTTGTACATGTACCTGCCCCTCTTCCCTCCGTCATCCACATGTGCGCTTAGTCATCATCGTCTCCTCATGCACTCCTGTTTATGCCCATGTTTTCGTCCTGGGTGGTAAAACGTAACATGGTTTACTAACTATAACTGCCTTCCATGTCCCTTTTTGCCGCAGACTACGCTGGATGTGATTGGGTGATTGGGAACTACAGTGACTGCTTCGACAACTGCACGGGGGGGTTCAAGTCCAGGATAAAGCAAATGGTGTGCCTACCTATTATGGAGTTTGAGACGTGCAAAACTTCGATGTGCCCTTGTGAGTGCCATGACCCATGAGTTAAGGGTGTCATGTTCAGGAAGCATGCTCAGTACCTTGATGGAGAAAGCTATGTGAGAGCATGTTTGAAACTTTTGCCTGGCTCCTAGCTTTAGTCTCCTGACACGCAGCATAGTGAGTTGACACAGCTTGAAAATTGCAACTGAATTGTAGCTGAAAAACTGATTATGCACGTGCCTATTCCTGCACATTCAGCAACAGTGCCATTAATTTGACCAGCATTTGTCATGTACTTGTCTGACTAACGGCCAACTTGTATGCTTGCCTGCAGCTCCCCCACCTCCGCCCACGCCGTTTCCACCCCCGCTTCCGTCACCTCCAACTCCGCCACCTCCTTCCCCCCATCCATCTCCACCACTACCCTTTGGAAACAAAGCCTGCTCTTGGACATGCGACCCCTGCACCATTTGTAAGCCCCATCCGCTTATGGGCTACAGCTACTATGGATCACCAGCTCCGGGAAAATGCACTATGGATGCAGATTGTTACATGGGACCCACCCACTACCCACAAGGTATCCTTGATAATCCCGAATTGTGGGAATGCGTACCTGTGGGACAGCGTAGTGGGGTATGCACACCTACCTTAAACTGAGTTATGGGCTCTATCGGGTATAACTCAAGCTATGATTGGTCCTAAACCAAGTTCCTCCATCCAGCTTGGTCATTTAGAAGATGTAGCCAGTTAAAATCCCTATGACCTGTTATCGGCCGTCTTCTTGATAACCTACAATGCAATGTGCAGTTACAAGTGTCTGGAATATGACATATCGCATCATGAAGTGATCAAACACTTGTGCCATGCTTGCTGCATGATGTAAATTTTGTTGGATTCAATTTAGAATGCGGTGCCACAGTTCTGAATAACTACATTATATTTGCTGGAATATATGTCTTTATGCAGGATAGTTTGAATGCTTAATTTTGCTATCAAAAGTCAACACTCTGTCGCACTACTTGGGCACTGCTGCTATATTATCAATATTGTAGCTGCAACATGGCTGCTGATTGATATAGCTGGAAATAGCTACTGTAAAAGTGTAGCTGGAATATAGCTTCTGACACTATTTTCAGTCAGCCGTTGTAAACTTATGAAAAGCAAACAATGATGGGACATATCCACCGTAATGTATCTCAAATGGCAGGCCCCTTCAAGCATGCAGGTAGTCATAACAACCAATTTGCATGGATAATTCTCATGTTCCGCGTCGGTCTGATCATGTTCTGCTCCAGAATGACAATGTAATAATCATGGACGCCATGCCACATTTCCCTTTGCCCTTAGCAAGTTGTCACAGTCTAGCCCCCTCAGATCTCCTTCTGACAAGTTGGTACAGTCCATTGTGCCCTCCTCACCTGGAACAAGTCGGTGCTATGTTACGCCCTCAAACCTTCCCACAGCCAGCATGGCAGGGCAGCTACTTGCACCCTCAAACCTAATCACCACCAGGTTGATCGGTGGAACTGCCACATTCAACCTCCTCACCTCCGACAATTCTGGATCTCTGGCGCCATCTGTCCACCTTGCCTTAAGCTAGTCGGCAGTGGATAGTGGATAACGGATTTTGTTGGCAGTCCGATTAGGCAAATGATTTGTGTTTCACTTGGTTCAAGCAGTTTGGCATGACAGAGGTATCCGTATCGGCTACTGCACAACGTTGGTTGGGAACAACAACACTTCTTAGCACAGTGGTGGATGTTTTCTACTTTTCTGTGAGTACTGAACATGGTCGAGCTCACACAATAGTGGAGGCCAAACCCGCTTAATATGTGCACATTGGGCCATGCGCATGCTGCTTTGGACAACAATGTACGAGGAAGGGGCCTAATGTGGCTGGGACGGGCGTTGTTCAGGTGCAGCAGGGTGATGCCAGGAGAGGAGAGATGGCATGTGATAATGGGTGCTATCAGGGGTACCGGTAAGGTAGCAACCAGTATTACAACATTCATACCTCTGATTAAAAAAGTAATTAAATTCGAAAGTGATGCAGTGCTTGTTGCAACCAGGGTTGCAACAGATCTGCATCACGAAATAAGCTGGGTTGTGGATTTGACCTGCGAAGTAGCTGCGGCTGATGCTCCGAATCTTTTCGCGTCAGCTATGCTGGATGCAAATCCGGCTGCTTTCCCTCCTGCTGATTGCAAGAGCCTTTGCGCATCTGCTTTGGAGCAAAAGCGCAAGATCATTACGTTAAAATAATCCTGCATTATAGAAGGATGGATGCCAAGGTGTAGCAGCTCCTGTCTGTTGTTCAGCCCGAAAGAAGGAAAATTAGCATAGCATATTTTAAGATCCCCAAAGCGACCACTGGATCTGTGGATTGCTCGCCGAATATCTTGCCTCGATTCTCTCGGATTTTTAGAGGGCAATGGCAGATGGTGGATGACACCAGAGAGCCTCTGGGAAGCATCGATAATCCCAGATGATAACCTAGGCACCTAGCCCTTGAAGGCTTGCAGTACTATGGCAGCTGATTTTCAAATTCAGGGGCACACTTCAGGGGCAATGCACAGGGCCATTGTATAGGAGCCCTTATGTCCAGTTGGCTTAGGCACAGCGACATGCCGGACTGCATGCTGTGTATATCAGTTGTGATCTGACCTCCAGAGCAAACCCAAATTCCCACAGCATTTCAATCATAAGCAGCTGCCAGTGTTGGCCACACACAGAACACATGTCAAAAATCAACTTATATCTTGTGGCGGGCATATCCGAACTAAGGAGTATTAAACCAGCGGATTTAAGTTAGTCTTCCTTTCACTGATGAAGATGCATGGAACCGGCAGGGAACCTGTGTTTATGAATAGCATGCTGACTCTGACATCAAGGATAGGACTCACCACATGGTCCAAAGCAACAGGACAGCAGAAATCTGAAGATCTCAATATTGGGCAGCACATGGACAGTTCAACAAGTCCCTAACCTGCAGACCAATTGCACACCACTCCAGGAGAATGAAGGACACAAATAAAGCTGATTACAATGGACGGACAGGCGGACATGCACCAAACAAGGTCAAACCTGGCACTGACAGGGGTACGGGTCTTTCATACAGCGGATATTGCAAGCATGAAACATGAAAAACTTGAACCCAGCCTTGGGCTTTCTGATCCAACGATATCCAGTGATGCAAACGGCGCTGCTTCAAGATTCCAGCCAGAAACACCGTACAGATATTCATAAACTACTGAAGGGGTGCTCCTGGTCATCACCATGGGGGCTAAGTTCTACTCGATTAAGTCATGTCTGCAAATTATGTCTAGTACCGGTATATTATGAAAAGGAAGCAAACACTGTTTGCAAGTCCTTAAACAGATACGTCCAGGCTCATCCTGAGTAACGTGATCACTTTTCCGGCTTATAATGATCCTGGGAGGTTTCAAGTGACTCTTCCCAATTCACCCGAACAACAACTGGGCAACACCGATGACGCCCAAGGGCTCATTTCATGCCTCCTCTTTCTACATCTCTCTCTCTATTGTGGCTTAAGAGAGCTCAGTCCGCCGTCTACGCCCAGGACCTGCCCCGTCACAAACGAGTTGCTGGGCGTCATCATGAACTCCAAGGCTGCCGCCACCTGTAAGGTTGAAAGCACAGGATGCGACGTTTGTGCTTATAAATAATCTCTTCCTTCATTGTTACCCAGCGTGCAGCCATGATGCATAAAGTGCCCACCAGGCCACCAGTTTTGAGGGCGGCCAGGCGACCTGTAAGGCCACTTGGAACCATAGCATGTGTAGCATTCAGCCAGGGGTCCAAGCACTATATGCTGCAACAGGACCACTCTGCCAAACAGAGCTGAATTGTTTTCATTCTGTGACACCAACGTATATTTCCCTCAAACATGCAAAATGTGCATCCTCATGCATCTCCCATTCTCTGCATGGTGTCCTGCACCAACACTCTTCCGCCGCAGGCTGGGAGGTTAGTTAAATTGTGCCCAAAGTGCAATCAACAATGATTCGGACAGTCGTGCATCCTCCCACCTCATCTGCCTCGCCCACTCTCTTGAGAGCGTGCATCCCCTCTGACGCCTTCAGCGATGCCGGGCTGCCCAGGATGCGAGCTGCCAACGGCGTCTGACAGAGGGAGGAACAAGGTGGGGTGTTAAGTCTTAAAGATGTAGGATTAAAACCCGCAACCCTGAACCAAATGCCAGGCTACCCAGAATGCAAGCTAGCAGCGGTATCTATAAGAAGGAGGCCATCATCGGCAGTGAGACAACACAGGTGGACGGCTCTGAAACCATTAAAATATACTTGCTCTTAGATGTGCTAGATTCGGTAGGACCTCAGACATCACAGCTGGTCAGATCTGAAACCATGCCTGCTATCAATTGCTTGCGATCAAACGGGTACGTGGAATTGTGGAGGCACCGCAAGAAATGGCATGTTGTAAGGCTGTCTTCAGATCCCATGACCTTGCTAATACCCCTTGGACAATCCAGGGGCCACACATATCACCCCTTACCAACCTTGGTCAACCCAGGAGCTACACAGTTCACACGGATGTTCTTGGGTGCATACGTGGCTGCAGCACTGAGGGCCAAACCTGCAGGGTTGGATCATCAAATCTCGTCAGACGATTGCTGACAGTACCATCCCCCGAACACTTGCAAGCAGTACAGTAACATCAGCCCGCCCCTTGCCAGCAGTACCATCCCCCGAACACTTGCAAGCAGTACAGTAACATCAGCCCGCCCCTTGCCAGCAGTACCATCCCGCTAACACTTGCAAGCAGTACAGTAACATCAGCCCGCCCCTTGCCAGCAGTACCGTACAATCAGGCCAAAACGTACAAGAAGTACAGCGCGATCCGGCTAACACTTGCAAGCAGCACAGTACGATCTGTCCGCCACTTGCCAGCAGTGCAGCAGCATCAGACCACAACTTACACGCAGTACAGTAGCATCAGGCCAATACTTGCAACCAGTACAGTACCATCAGTCCACCCCTTACCTGCAGTGCAGTACCATCAAGTCAACACGAACATGCAATACAGTGCAATCAGGGCAACATTTGTCAGCAGTACATGACCATCAGGTAACCAGGTAAGGCAAAAGTTCACAATCAATGTTTGCATTTGATGAGATGAGACACATGGGGAACCAAGGGGAAAATCTACACAGGCTGCCTGAATGCAGCAATTCCCTGCAAGGATCTCCCGGACACCAGCTTCGTTCCAGGTCGAAAGGTATCCTACTAATTGACCTAGGCTTGTCAGAGTCAGACTACCTGCCTGATAAGCACTGAGCATGCACCGACTGTTTTTCAAAAAGATGCATCACCTGCTTCGCTCGACAAAATATTACTGCGCCCTTCTCTCATACCATGCATAGGCGTCAAATGAGTGGAAGTTGTACAATATTTTTTCAGTGTATCAATCCCACGATCATCTTCTCGACGCACCTGATACAAAATCTCAACCCACGTTTAAATCCAGCTTTTGCTGCAGCATTTGCCTTATGATTGGTATGACAATTGAGTGTTAAACTAGTTACAAACAGTACTTGAAGATGGGGAAATGCTCTATTTGGTGATTTCCCCACACACTCGTTCCATTATCTCCCTCAGCAATCTCATCCCACCTTGCACTCCTGCTTTCGCTGCGGCAATGGCCTCGTGGTTGGGGATGCCATGTCGCGCAACAGCCGATGAGCAGAATACCACTGACCCCCCTCCTGTTGTCATCATGCGTTTCACTGACGAGCGGAGGATGTTGAAGCATGAGGTCAGGTTGAGCTTGATAACCTGTCAGACAGGGGAGGGGAAGGGAGGGATCAGAGTAGGACGTTTCAAGGGACCCAGGGACCAGGCAGGGGCAGAAACGGGCAGAAGCGTAGGTCTTAGGGTTAGGGTCTTCGGCCTTTGGCACTAGGGGTATCTAAGCCAGGTCAGCATGTACCTATCTGTATGGCCTACTGCAAGTTCAGAATATTCCAATCTGTGTAAGCCTGAAGCCAGGTCTTCATATTCCCACCTATCAGCACAGGGATGTGTAGGCCTGCCTGCAGGTCATCATATTCTTACCTGTCTGAGAGCCTGTAGCCTGGTCATCACATTCCCGTCTGCATGTGGGCCTGTTCTCAGGTCATCATATTCTGACCAGTTTATGGCCTGCTGCCAGGTCAACATATTCTGACCTGTCTGTGGGCCTCCTGCCAGTTCATCATATTCCAACTTAACAGCACAGCTCACGTTCCTAACTAGGGGCACAACGCACATTGTCGAACTCTGCATCGCTGGTCTGGTGCGCCGCTTTTAAGACAATGCTGCCAATGCAGTTGGCCACAGCGTCGATGCGACCGTGCTTCTCTACGGCCTGGCCGATGGCCACTTCCACCTGGAAGGCAATGGCACAGGCAGATACAGTGTTGTTTGCTAGGTCAAGGAACACACCATCTTGGGTTGCGTCTGTGCTTCTCTACTGCTTGGGTGATGGCAACGTCCGCCTTCAAGGCATGGCCGCCCACAGTGCCGGTATTCTGTGCTGCAGGTACCATACGTATTGAAAGGGGCTTCAGGGATGCCAACACATTGCTGATGCACCACAACATCATTCTCCAGCCATTGGAGGGGTCTAGTTAATGTGTACTTGTAGCAGACATGTGCAAAATCTGACTCTTCGCAGACTGTATTCGTTTATTTATCATAGATTCAGTCAACAGAGGCCTTGCCATTGCCTTGCCCTGTGCAGTTAGACTCACTATTATTTAGGGAAACACAGCATTTGTAGTCAGCATGCTGCAAATGTGTCCCACCACTCCCATGCATGCCCTATCAGCCAGGTTTGATTGCTGTCCCTGTGATGCCTGGACAAAGAGTAGAGAAACCAAATGTACCTGCTTTGAGTCAGTCACATCCGCGATGAGGGTTGTGGCAGCATCTGCAGCGAACCCCAGTTCAGACATTAACCCATCCAGCTTCGCCTGGTCTCTGCCTATCATCACCAACGATGCCCCGTCATGCTTAGCCAGTCTTCGACAAAGGGATGAGCCGATCCCGCCAGTGGCACCAAACACAACGTACACTGCGAGTGCAGGATAAAGCAGATGAAGAATGTGACGTCGAACCAGTTTTTCCTGTGGTGGAATCCACGTCTGTACGAACATGTGGCTCAGGTGAGATGTAGTCGACGATGTTTCGATGGCAGCAGCTACCTGGCGAGCTTTTGTCCGCATCGGAAGCGTAGCTTCTTGAACCGGCTTGTGCGGAGGGCAGGAAGATGTTTTGGACAGCGCTCCTTGGGGTATGTCTGGCGATGGAGCTGTAATTCCAGCAACGAGATCCGAGCCTCGCACCCATGGCAGTCATGCTGGTAGACATTGTATAAAGGATTTAATGGGTCAGCAGGATATAATTTAGGATGTGGTAGCCTGATCGTATGATAGTCTGTCCCGTTACTAAATAACGATGTTCATACTGTGTGGCGGGTACCGCATCAGATCCGTAATTTCGAACTTTTAGCGATATAAAATCAAGGGGGCTCAGATAAATGCTGAAACCCCATTTACTATACGTAAAATTCCACAATGTGGCTGACCCCTCACACACACACGCCTCCAAGACCCCTGGCGAGACCCTGTCAACATTGATTTGTGAAATTTGTCGCTCAAACATCTGTATTATGACTGTATGAGGGGGTCAGGGGTCAGTTCCAATCAGCTCGGCAGTGCACTTCTCTGAGTATATCGAGGCAAGTTAATCATTATATGAAATGGTGAATTCAAGAAAACTGAAACAGGTCCATTGAATATACTCAAAATACCCCCTGGAAATACTTATGATACTAGTCGATATCAATCTTCAGGAACTTATGAAAGTTGGGATACCGGTATTCATATAACCGGTACTCAGGTTACTCAGGACACCGGTACTCAGGACACAACTGCCGCCTCAGCAACAGCACGTGAGACAAGCGTCGCCTCAGAAGCCTTGGCCGCCGCCTCAATAGGTAGAGCAGCGACAAAAGGAGAAGCAAGAGGCATAGAGGGACATCAAGATGTGATATTTCTCTGTCGTTTTGAGGCGTGTACCTTAGCCAACAGTTTCTTAGCCACATTTGATGTGTGCACTACTTTCCTGTTTAGTGGTTCGCAAGGCTTACCGAATTGTTCATGATGTTCAATTGAAGTTTAAGACTTTCCCATGAAGTTCGCATTTAGTATTTTCATTCATGGCATACTAAATAGCAACTGCGTGCAGCAGTGATTTAAACAACAGCCGCACTGGTGTTTGCAAAGCCAGCATCCCACCCCCCATACCGCTTTGCATGCCAGATTGCCAGAGCCAATTTATGCCTCATTTCATGATGCCAATCAACTGCAGTGGACACAAGTAAGAGAATGGGCACTAACTTATAAACAGGAAAGAGAATGTCGCAGATCGTCAACCGACGCCTAGGGCATATAACGATTTTTCGATAACATTTTATTTCGTCAGAGACCCCTCCTTCCCCCTTCCAGCTTTCCCCTCCCTTCGATCACTCCCTCGGGGCCAAAACGAATTTCGACACCAGTTTTGGAAAGCTCTAATCAAGCTCTACTACCGTAGTTGGAGGATGGTGCTTTCAGTCATTTTAAACATCGCAGGGGAAATGGCAGAGGTTGGGAGGATTACAAGGTAGGGTAATCCATAACACAGGACTTAAGTGCAAGCGTGCAGCCCAAGGAATGCATGGCAACAGACTATTGCAAGGAATATCGCCACTTTGGCCTACCATGTGCAGCCTGGGACCAAAGAGGAAAGGAAATCCTAGACAAGTCTAGCCCTCTATCAAGTCTAGGGTGTCTTTTTCTTCATGTGCAAATTCCACTGCTTGTTACAGTCCTCCGGGCATCTAAAAATGTTGATGGAACACAAGCCCCACATTGTTTCGTGCTAATCGATGCCAAGATGGAAACTGTACCGAACACCCTCAATCCGTACAACCAACACAAAATCATCTGGGTAGACATTCACTTCACTTCTTTTGTCACCCTCAGTCCATACAACCAAGATTTCAACAAACAAAAATGCACCGTGCCTTTAGGTAGGTATTCAATGCTACCATTGTTGCAGATATAAAAAATATAATCCAATTCCGAATCTTAACCACTCATGCAAAATTCAAGGTGGACCAGAAAAAGACGTAGCAGATGCAGAACCTGGGCGGCAAGTTGTGCGTGTGACCAGTCATCC
Source organism: Limnomonas spitsbergensis (assembly GCA_037349105.1). NCBI lineage: Eukaryota > Viridiplantae > Chlorophyta > Chlorophyceae > Chlamydomonadales > Limnomonas > Limnomonas spitsbergensis. The sequence continues at coordinate 406,189 of JAYJMM010000022.1, read as the reverse complement.
GGACCATCACAACCAACAGTCCAACACTTTTACTGGGTAGTGGTCCAGATTAGATGATGGCAATTGTGATCAAGCAATGTAAAAAAAGGAAATGCTTCAGTCGACACAGCATGGGTCGACATTCGTGTGTCCGTCTGCACCCTTGGCTCCACTCTGCGGGCCTCTTCCCCACCGGCTGTACACATCAAAGATGAAGTGCCCCATGGATAGACCCAGGACGGACATGATGAAGAGCTCAGCCTGCAATGAAGCCAGGGAGGGCAGGAGGGAAGAGTCAGGACGCTTGTTTATTTGTACTTTTACCGACTTCGGCAGGCCCAGCACCGACATGATGAAGATCTCAGCCAGCACATGCAGAATAGCCGATTCTCTCAGCCGAATAAAGCACGAGAATAAGTCAGGCATGTGAAACATAGCAACATGTCAAGGAAGTGATCATGCACGTAAAAGGTAACTTGGCAAAAAACAGCTGCACATTCAGGGGGTGGCAGGGGGGGTCCCTTACCAGTTGGGACCCAAATTTAGCTGCGAAGCAGGATCAGCACTGGGGCACCTTCACTGCATCATCTTATGCGCGCCCCATAAAGCATGGCGACATCACTGCAGACACGGTTTATGCACATGGCATTCCGTCGCTATCAAACACGGGCCAAGGCAATGGGCATGCGCAACAAGCAGATTGCAGGATCTCCTGCTCCCCTCCCCGCTCCCCTCCCGCTCCCCACCTGATACGTCATGACAAACAGCATGATGAAGTACGACAGCGTCAGCTGCACCGCGTAGAACACCACCAGTGAGCCCATCATGCCCGCGTCGACCAGCGCTGTCGCATCAGGCCGCGCCTCGTGGAGCTTCCAGACCAGCTGGCGTGCCGCACCCAGCGAGGACACGACGACCCCCATCAAGAAGGTGCCAGCGCACGCAAAGCCAAACTTTATCCGGTTGTCCAGCGGCCACTCGCTGAACAGGTAGACGATGCATGCCAGGCTAGATGAACCGGAAAACTGCAAAACGGGCGCGAGGGGGAGGGGGGTCAAAGACTGCCTGTGCGCTGAATGTAGGCCAGGCTGTAAGTACCAGGTAAAAATTGAGTGATAGTACGCGGGGGAGGGTCAAGCTCTGGAGGAAACAGACAACTGTAAATGGGAGGGGTGGGAGGTGGCAGAGGACAGCCTGCAGAGGGGAGGTGTGACATAAATAAGGAGTGTGCCGCTCTGGTCTCAAGAAAGTCGGGACCCAAAGGGTCTTTTGAGGTTTCTCGTGCTGAATTGGAATTGAGCCGTGGCTTCTCGAGGCGGACCTTCAATCACGTGGGCTCATTCAATGTCTCACCTGGTCCAGGTCTCACCTGGTTCAGTGTGACCAGGGCCCCACCTGGTCTAGTGTGACCAGCGCCTCGTCTGACGTTCTGTGACCAGGGCCCCACCTGATTCAGTGTGACCAGCGCCCCCCCTGGTTTAGTGTGACCAGCACCCCACCTGGTTTAGTGTACCAGCACCCCACCAGCTTTAGTGTGACCAACGCCCCGCCTGGTTTCGTGTGACCAGCACCCCCCCTGGTCTAGTGTGACCAATGCCCCACCTGGTTTCGTGTACCAGCACCCCACCAGCTTTATTGTGACCAACACCCCACCTGGTTCGGGTACCAGCACCCCACCAGATTTAGTGTGACCAACGCCCCACCTGGTTTCGTGTACCAGCACCCCACCAGCTTTAGTGTGACCAACGCCCCACCTGGTCCGTGTACCAGCACCCCACCAGCTTTAGTGTGACCAACGCCCCACCTGGAAGCCGGTCATCCACATGGTGGTCGGGGTCTGGTAGGTGTTGCAGAAGTCAGAGGAGGAAGAGCCAGCTGTTGCCGGCGGGGAAGGAGCTTGTGGAGAGGAACCCAGGCGAGGGGGAGAGAGGAACACAGAGCTAGCGTTGGCCGAGCTAGGGGTTATGGTGGAAGGGGACGGGGGCAGGGAGACGGAAGGGAACGGGAGCGAGGAGATGGAAGGGGACGGGGGCGAGGAGATGGTGCCGGGTGTTTGAGGTGGACGTAACGGAGCAGTAGGTGGAGTGGGCGGGGGCAGGGGAGGGGGGAAGGGCGGGGGCGAGGGCGGGGGCGAGGCGACCGTGCACTCAGGCTTGCAGTCAAAGCAGTGTGTCACGTTGTTTGGGTCCTTGGGCCAGAGCTCTCCAGCCGGGTTGGCGCACACCTGAGGGTAGGGTGCAGCGGGAAGGCAGGTCAGGTCATGCTTTGGGCTGCCAAAGCAGTATCTGCCCACCCTATGCCCCCCCGTGTTCATACCAGCCTGCCTTCCTGTGTTCATACCCAGCTGCAGGAGCACATCGGAGACCACATAGCTGGCGCCTAGGCGACGACATGCCTACTGTTAGATGGCAGGGATCGTGATTAAGCAAGGATGCAAATTATCGATGTATAACCAACACTACTTCAGTCGTACATGCCCCCGTGAATGCTGAATGCTACACACAATCTTGCATTGACCCATCCCCTCCCCCCCAACAAACACACTCACCACGTTGCTCCCTGAGCAAGGCAGCTCAGCCACCGACATGCACTGCATCCAGCAGTATATTTCAGTGGCCTCGCAGCCGCCATCTTGCGCCAGGGACCGCCGGGTTACAGGACAGCCTGAGGACAGCCGGCAGGGTTCGGTAGCGCTTGATGGAGCGGTTTGAAGCTTTTATTTCAGGGTGCAGCAGCTACAATTCAGTGTTGTGACTGTCTGAGGTGTTGGGGCCCCTGGTGCAGCCAGCATAGCTGTCTCCCACAGGTGGCTGGGTGCATGGTAAATGTCATTGGTGCTAAGAACGCTGCCGCGGGTTCATCATCGAAGGGAAGTCCAAGGCCAAGTGGGAGGTCTCGTAGGAAACATAAATAAAGAACAGTTCCAGGTCTCCATGAGGGGGCAAGGAAGAGCTGGGGATGTAAAGAAGTCCAGCCCCATCTCACCCTCCACTCCCCCAGCGATGCTTCAATCTTGAAAAAACATAAACAAGCCGATGTGTGACTATGTCATGATGTGGGTACAACGTGCATGTTTTCAGTCCCAAGCTGGCTGTAATCAGCCCCCCTAGTATATTTTCATTCCCGAGCCTGTTCCAATCAGCCTCCCCCCCTCTTGTGGATGCTTTCGGTCCCGAGCTTGTTCCAATCAGCCCCCTCTCACCTTCCTGCCATGCTTCACATGGCCTGCCTTCGTGGAAGGCCGCGTAAGTCTGCTGACGAAACTCGTCGAACGTCATGCCCTTAGAGGGCCCTACTTGAAGCATTGCGTCACGAGGGGGGAGGTACATGCGTCCAAACCAGGCACGTGCAGACCCCTCCACATCAGGCACCATCAGCTCGTGTGGCGGAGCGTATGGTCGTCGTGTTGAGGCCTGTGGGCCGTCCGCGCGCACCCACAGGGTGCTGCCCTCGCCGTTCATGACTAGGAGGCTACCATCAGCAAACACAGGCCGCACCACCTTGCCACCAGGCAGTTCTAGCAGCAGGCCCGCCTCGGGCTTGCCCTTCCCAGGCTCCAGACGTGCGCCGTCACCAGCGCTGCTAAAATATTCAGCGGCTGTCATGACAAGGAACAGGCCCATGTCACTGTGCATGTCAAGCGAGGCCTGGCCCGCGCTAGCGGAGCGACGCTGAAACAGATGAAAGTGCTCCAAGCTCTCAGCCCTGAACGAACAGGGGAACGCAGACATTGCCTCGAATTAAATCAAAGCTGAGGTCTATGGCTCAGACTTAGCCTTGCATAAGATCATTTTCTGAATCTGAAGCAGGAAATATACATGGCCACCATTTTAAGGCAAGGTTGTGGGATATGGGGGGCCTGAATATGATATATGATGAACACATTGTCCCAGCTCTCAGAGTGCGCTGTCATACCACTTTGAGACAAGAGCACTAGGATTTTAACTGTCGCGATAGTCAGACATAAATACTTGGGCCCCGCCTGTACACAAAAAAGTCCCTTACTCAGAATTATATCAAACAAATCGTGTCTCTGTGTGCGAGGATCCAGTTCACCTCCCATACTCAAGGGACACCTATTTCAAATCCAAACAGCTGCAGTTGAGGCCGAGTATAGGGCAGGCCTGCCATTGCTTATTGAAGTGCGCAACGTGCAACAGACCACCATAGTGCGGCTGTCGGTAAGCCACCATTAAATCGATTTGGACCGAACCTCAAGCCTACAGCCGGCGGCACAAGCAATTATCTGTCATGGCTGGCTGTACCAAGCCCTGCCGTGGCTGGGTGGTTGCTGAAGTTTAGCTGAAGCAACATACCGAACATTGAGCCCCACCTGAGTGCCGCTGACACAAACGAATCACCACTCCCAGAGTTCACGCTCCCCGTCTCCGAGATCCCATGCACCAGTCTGCAAAGGTCAAAGGTAAGGGATCCTTCAGCAACAAGCTCATGATGGTGGGGAATCCCTCAGCACTAAGAGGGTTTGAGACTCAAACATTTGCCAGTGTGTGCGTGTATATGTTTCTTGTTTTAGCAACCCAGCTGGATTTGGATTTGTAGGCACCAAACAGTTTCAGGTGAGGATGGTAAAAACAATTCAGCAGTAGTGTGTGAGTGTGTGTTAGTGCCCCCCGGCTCATTCGCTTTTGACGTGTACCGGAGTGCAGGTCAGGATGAAAGAGATTCAGCACCTACCTTAATATACTAAATCATAAAAGGCAGCTCAAGAAGACAGCATTTGTGTGTATGGGTGGATGAGTGCGTAACTTCGAGTGTGAGGGGGGGCTTTGTGTGAGTGGGTGGGTATCTCAGTGGCCCCCAGCTGGATTTGACATCACAGCTTTCCTAGCTCACCGATCTAGCACTCGTGCATAGGCCCGACCCGCCATGTCCACTGATTGCCTCAAATCACTAGCAGCGGAAGCGAAGGCTGGGCAGTTCCTCCGTGCGTCCTCTGGGAGCTGCAGAGCCACACTCCCGTTGGTGGCTGTGGCAAATGTGCTGCGCAGTGTCTGGTCCGAGAGCTCCACCTCTAGCAAGTGATTCCCCAAATGACCAGCTTGGGCACAGAGGGCATATGCATGCAAGGCCCCGCTGAATGGCTCGTCCTCTGGCTGGTGGTTAGGACCGTCAAAGTCCGTTACAGCGAACAGTCCGACCTCAAAGATGGCAGCTCGTAATCTGGAGTGAAAGAAAAAGCAGGAACGTCGTAACTGTTGTTAAGTCGAACCATTGTAAACTGCAGGGACAAGTATTATTTGAACACCCAGACCAGTTTGGGGGGACCGCCGTTTGGTCAACGCTCCGCTGATGGGGACCAAACCTTGACCATCCTGCAGCTGGTGGCCCAAACAGCAGGGCTGCTGCACCATCCCCCGTCATCCCAAGGCCATGATGCAGCTTAAGTGTAGCTGAGACACTTTCTACTCACACACATCTGAAGCATCTGATTGCAGTACACTTCACTGAACCTGATCCTGGATACCCTGTAATGACCTGGCAACCATTCACCCTTTAAGAAGTGCAATGACCTGGCAGGCCACTTCATTGAGCCACAGGCCTGAAATGACCTGGCGCCCCACCTGAAAATGTCCGTTTGGCTAGGTGCCTGTGTATAGTGCGGCCACATGGTCAGGCATGGGAGGAAAAGAGGCAACCTCGGATGCATGTAGGGAAGCCAAGTGTCCAGGCATCAAGGGAGGTAAAAAGCTGTTGTATGGCTCTAAGAAGAAGTTAAATGCAAATGTTGTGGGATTGGAGTCTCCTTACCAAGAGCTGGTCGAGAGTGAAGTGTGACAGTTGGAGCTCAGGGGCGGTTGCTCCAGTCGCGTCCGTGTGGTGCGTCAAGAATGCACCACATACCAGGCACGTTAATATAAAAAACACGTCTAGCTTCATCATGTTATTTTAGGTGCGACCGGAAAGCATTTGAGGATGAGGCGGAGCCGGACTAATCAGAGTCCGACAGAGGTCTGCTCAAGGGTGGAGGTGAAGAAGCACACTGAAAGTTCTTTATATCCCAAAAATCAAATGTGCAGGGAACGTGTTTCCATTTCATTGGCGCCAGCTAACAACGTCTAGGATGGAATCCGTATTCCATACGCCTGTTTGTAACCCATACAAAATACGGCACGGCTTCAGATGACATCGAGTGTCTTGAGAGTGACAAGCCTTGTGATCTGACCTCACTCTGTGCACCTCGTGTATACGACCAATCAGATCATCTTGAAATACTGGGATCTCTTGGATTTCAACTTGCCTTGGACGGCCTCTGTAGAATTCCACGTCACCTAGAGTCAAACGCATACGTACGCCCCACCCTCTACCTGTGCCTGCGTGCATGGTTTCCCTCGCGACATGTATGATGAGGGTACCCTGGTACGTGGGAAGCCACGAGGCCAGACCTGCTACAGGTAAGCTGTATTCGTTGATGTATTCCATGCATTGACCCGGAGCTGATTCTGCTGAATACCGAAAGGGGATACCGGCAAGCGTTGTACCAGATTTCTGCCTTTCGGCCACCGCTTTCGGCGACCCAGCTTACGGAAGCTTACCGCTATGGTTCCGGCATTTATTTTTAGTCAGAGGCACAGCGCAATTAACGATCGACTGACATTTAGTATGGCTGCTTCGGTGGTCTGCTGGGTTGGCTATGTGCAGAGCTAGACATGTTTCAAATACCCGGTAATCCGGTATGTCCAGTTTCATGCTTAAGAGGCAGGTCGGTCAGACTGCGTTACGTTTGGGGTTGCGTCAGGAAAAAGTGCAAACGCGATGCCGGTCACACTACCCAAACGCCAAACGCAACGTGTCAAAACGCGAAACGCAAACGCAGGGGGGGGGGGGGGGGGGTTGACGTTTCGCGTTTGAGATTTTTCATGAATTCCAGCTTAAGCTTGATCTAAAGCTGGACACGAACAATATATATGTTACAATGTAAGGAAATATCAACCCCGAGTCGCTGGGAGACGGAATTCGCACAAAAATGTACCATGCCGTGCCCTGACGTCGTCTTGCCCTGCCGTCTTGCCCAAACGCAGTGTGACCAGTTTAGCGTCAGATTCACGCTAAATCCAAACGCAACCCAAACGCAACTGCCAAACGCAACCTCAAACGTAACGCAGTCTGACCGACCCCTAACAGGGTTTCTGCTTGAACAAGAATGTGCCCAGCAGTACGGATGCAATGCTGGCACAGCTATGCTGGGCACCTCCATGGCTCAATGCATGGCTGTGGCTCTTTGCACAGATCAGTGCCAAGAGGCATCCCAGATGGGAAAGCTCAAAGCTTCGATGTTGCTACACCATGCATGGGCGAGAAGGGATGCCGCTCCGAGCGGCTTGAGAGCGTGAACAGTACCGGTACCTGCTTATCCTGTGTAAAAACCGGACAGATGGTACACATGAATTTCATATTTTTGAACAGTTCTTAAGGTTAAACGACTGCCAATTTCGGAAGGGCTACGGGTACAGTGGGGGTGAAGCCGTGAAAGTGACATGAACAAAGGAAATACCAGCAGTGCATTGGCCAGGTCCTTGTCGACCCAATAATACTAGGGACAGTTGGCCATACCGTGGTCTCTGACAAGGAGGGTTGTCAATCCTATCATGGATCATCGCCTCTCACCGATACATGATCCGACTCACTGATGACTGATCAGTCAGTTGTGATCAGTCAGTCAGTCGGTGGACCCGCAGTGGAAACAGGAAAATAACGGGGAAATAGTACAGCAATGGTATGACACAGCTTGGTAGCATCCACACCACAGGGTTTAGGGATGACATCTCCCAATCCTGACTCCCTCTCCCCCTTGCCTAGGACAACGGGCTCCAAGTTCCTTCCCCATGACATAAGATGTGGGGATTGTGGGCAAGGCTGCACCTACAATCGGGTTGCTGGATTCCATGTTCCTGTCCCCTCACGTTGGAGGGTGGAATGGCTGCTCCATGGTCCTAGCTGTGCATGGTTACGGGAATTGAGCTTGCTCATCCCCTACCAGCCCCTCGTGGCTGAGCGTTTTGCAGGGCCCAGCGAGCAGCGGATATGCACCATCCTAAACTGCTCAGTTGATTGGTTTAACGGTGCTGGCTACTTCTGTTTCGTCCCCTGCGTTTAACGGTGCTGAACTTCTGTTTCGTCCCCTCACTTTCCCCCCACTCCCCCCCCCTTTCTTGTCCTGCCCCCTTCTGTGTTTCTTTTCAACTTTCCTCTCAACTCTTTAGTTAGGCGCCCACGCGGCCGAGCCTTATTTGAGCAGGGCCCAGAGGTGTAACGTCATTGACTTCTGAACAAGACCCAAAGGTGTTACGTTATTGACATATGAACCGGAGGGCACGGGTTTTAAGCTCATGACGTTCCGAACCCCTTAGCTCCCTGTTAAGTGAAAAGTGGCGAGGGGTACCCTTCGCCCGCAGAAAAATGCTAATTTGCTTGGGTACAGGGACTGTTTTATCAACAAAAGGAGTGTGCCCCAAGCATGGCATACTTAACAGTCTTGTACCTAGTCTTGTGTCTCCGACGTTTTTCGCCCTCACCCCGAAAGAACAGCCATGGCTAAGGGCCATTGGTTTGCTACCTCCGGCTTTAATTGTTCCGGTGTTGAAGGCCATGCCTATGCCCCTGGACCACCCCCTTTGACAACGGGGGTTCGACAGTGAGTATAAGCCCCAGTCGGTTTGTGAGTACTATATTTGGGGGTTCCTTCTACCTCTGGCCCGTAGCTACGAAGGGTCAATAACATTTGACCTCTGGGCCCTGCTCAAAAAGGTTCGGCCGCGTGGGCACCTACCTGTCCCGTTGGAAGAAAATAAACTTACGGTCAGAGGGAAAGAAGTAGAAGAACACAAAGGAGGAATACCCCCCCCCCAAAAGTAAAAGGCAGCCCGAATTATCTTTCCCCCTCTCAAGCCTATTCACCAAGAAGGCAAAGAAAAGCAACAAATCTAGGCAAGCAACGGATGGTACAACAAGACATATTCTGAGGAACCTTCGCAGTACCTTTCCATTTTGAGGGGGGGTCATTTCGGTATCTTTTGTGTTCCTCTCTTTCTTTCCTCCTATCTTAAATGAACTTGGCACAACTTCACTCTTGGACGCCCTCGCGGATGGACCTTTTTGAGTAGGGCCCAGAGGTGCAAAGCCATTGACCTACATGCTTGCATGCTAGAAGTTACCGCTAAATTCGAGCATTCGGAAATGAATGGTGTGTTATGCAGTGTGTTGGGAGTCAATCATACTGCAAGTCAATGAAATTACACCTCTGGGCCATGCTGAAAAGGCTCGGCCGCTTGGTCGCCCGACTGCCTGGTCGGGAGGAGGAGGATCTCATAGTGATACTGTAAGCAGGGACTGTAAATTAAGGACAGCAGATGTCTCGGCTCACTTGAAGCCAATAACATGTGGTCTCAGGTCAGGAGCCATGACAGCAAGGAGTAACAGTGGATCAGCCGGTTCCTGAGTTGCACCTGTAGCATACTTGACCCTCAAAAGAACGCCGAAGCTGTCTTGCAGGAATGGAGACCCTCCTCCATTCAAAATCAGCGAACCATCCCACGACTAGAATACCACGCACAACAAGAAAATTTATCACGCATTACAAATGCCTTACATGGAATGCCTTACACTCCTTTTGACAGAAACACATCAGTAGGCAAAGCGTGACCAGTATTGCTTTTCATACTCATTCATACAAACGAATAGGTAATAAATAGAAAAAAATGACAATCTCTGCCTCCGGGCTCAGGGGCTGACTATTTTCTGGTTCTAGCCTAGAAAATAGCCACTTCCTTGTGGGCAAACACAATTCCTTTCTTATGATCAGAAGGACCCATGTCTATGATTACTCCGCTCCCACTGCTACTGCTCACGCCATCGCTTTCCACACCCCAGCGGGCATATATTTCGAACAGGAAGTGCCCCACCACCAGGCCCAACACGGTCATGATGAAGAGCTCAGCCTGCAATGAATCCAACGAGGGCAAATTCAAACCCATTGTTCCTTGTAGTGCATCAACTTGGACAGGGGTGCAGTGTAAATCAAGAAGGGCATAGTCAGGAACATGATGTATAGCCTGCAATGAAAACTAACAAGGGTAGGAGTTAGGAGTCCAAAGCTCCACGCAGCAAGCACAGAGATGGGTAGAACTAGTAACACATAGCAGGAGTGCGGAATCAAGAGATTGTTTATTTGAGTGTGCTGGACCACCGCAGGAAAGCTGGTGGGCAGCCACCACTGGGTTGATGGGGATCAAAGCTTGATCAGTTTATGTTCGGTTGCTCAAGCAGCGGGCCTCCATAACCCTTGGCTTTAATAGTGCTAATTTTTTAAACATAATCATCGTATACTAAATAGTGGTTCAGACCCGAAGTACCGCACAGCAATACGCAGAGACCGATATGATAACTAATCCAGGACAGGCATAGAAAATAGTATCTTTAGCACAACATTAGAGGCAACTGTAACCACTCGACCACCTGCTGAAGCATAAGGCACATATCCCCCCCCCTCAACTTGATACCTGATCATTCAGAAGTATCGCACATGCATGATACCAGGGGCATGGGCAGAGGGGCTTGGTCTCGGGCAGAGGCGTGGGTTACCTGATAAGTCATGACGAAGAGCATGAGAAAGTATGCGAGCGCCAGCTGAACGGTAAAGGCCGTCATGATGACCGTCAGCATGCCGGCGCTGCGCAGGTGACTGACCGACGGCCCCGTGGCGTCGTGCGCCTTCCACACCCTCCTCCGGATGAAGCCCAGGAGCATGACCACGATCCCCATGAAGAAGGTCCCGATGCAAGCAAAGGCAAACTTGACCCGTGTGTCCAGTGTCCACTGCTGGAAGAGGTAGGCCACGCAAGCATCCTCAGAGGATCCCGAAAACTGTGGAGGCAGGGGCGGAGCACTGCTTGTGAAAGGGCGCTTCATCATTACTTCAGAAACACTGCCTCCGGCCGGCTGAAGCAAGCCCTGCCGCTCGGGCCACTGGCTGTAGGCCAGTCAAGGTCAGATCCCCACGAGCCCAGTGGTGGCCGCCTGGTCGCCCCCCAACAGTAGGTTTGGGACTAGTAGTAAACCCTGGCCAGAAAGGCTGTCATCCATATGGTGACCAGGTTGTAAAGCCGGTTTTGGCAAACGAATTATGATGGAATTTCTACAGATCTGAAATCACCGTAGGTTTGACTTCTCCAGCAACACAGCAGGCCTGACACCTGACACCTACTTTTCTTTAAGGATGCGTTAGCTACATTACAGCAACAATAACCCGAGGCCGACAGGGTTCTCACTTGAAAGCCTGTCATCCACATGGTGATTGGATTCAGGCGCGTATTGCAGAAGCCCGTGGATGCCGGGAGAGGCGGCGCATTGGGACATTGTAGGGAGCATTCGAAGCAGTGCTGGGTCGTGCCTCCCACGATGAAATCTTGCGGCCACATTTGTCCTTTTGCATTGGTGCAGATCTGCGTGGACAGGAACGCAGCCGGCCAGTCACTCACCCAGACATGCAGCCAGCCCATCACACAGAGAACATGGACGCAGGTCGGCGTGTACGGCAGTAAGATTGGTAGCAGTGGTATGCTTTTGGTGGCTAAGCAGCCAGCCAGCCACAGTTCAGCTTTCTACTATCCTTCCGTCGGAGGCGTCAAGCTTTGCCTGCCATGCTGCTTAGGCCGCTGGCTGTAGGCTAGTCCAGGTCCTCATCAGGCTAAGGGGTGGTCCGCCAAGGGTGGCCTAGTAGCCGGGGATGCACACTGGGAGACTAAAACTAAGCCACAGTGAAACACCACATATTCAAATCACACGCTCAAACACTCTATCATACGTGCGAAAGTGACCTCAGAGAAACCAGCCTGTTACCCATGGCAGGGCATCACGTGACCTTGTCCCTCAACCCCAACCTAGGAACGCTGCTGCTAACTCATCATCCCTAAGCCCCAAACTATGAAGCCTGCCTGTGACCATTGTCAGGGCATCACGGGACCATGATCCCTATACCCTAACCTAGGAACCCCGCGTCTAACTCATATTATGGCATAATGACCCTAAACCCTGAGGTGTGAACCCAGCTGCTACATCTCATGGGCAGCGTATGATCCACTCACCGTGGCCTCTCGAGAGCAGTTCAGGCCTGTGGGTGGCATGCACTGCATCCAGCAGTACACCTCGCCTGCGGAACAGCTCCCTTCGTCTGACAAAGAGCGCCTTTGAGTCGGGCAACCTGGACAAATGGCAGGGAGAGCCTTTGTATGAGGCACCCTTTAACAAAACAGGGGGAGGCGCCGTTGCGTGAGGCATCCTGGACAAAAAGGCAGGGGACGGGGAGAGCAGGAAATGGCGAGGAGCATCCAAAAGGAAATAGAAGAGAGAGAAGGACGTTGTTTTTGGCACCCCGAACAAAACAGCAGACAGGGAGGAAGTGAAAGGGGAGTGGGAGAGCTGATTGCCTTCATTTTGTAGTATAATTTGGGTGATGCATCAAGTAAATGTTAAATATTGTTGTTTACCGCAATCGTATTTGCCAGGAAAGACCTCTTTCCAAATGTTTTATTTTCCGAACTGGTTTATCAGCCCCCCCCCCCTTGTGGATGCTTTCGGTCCCGAGCCGGTTCCAATCAGCCCCCTCTCACCTTCCTGCGATGCTTCACATGGCCTGCCTTCGTGGAAGGCCGCGTAAGTCTGCTGACGAAACTCGTTAAAGGTCATGCCCTTAGAGGGCCCTACTTGAAGCATTGCGTCACGAGGGGGGAGATACATGCGTCCAAACCAGGCACGTGCAGACCCCTCCACATCAGGCACCTGCAGCTCATGTGGTGGAGCGTATGGTCGTCGTGTTGAGGCCTGGGGGCCGTCCGCTCGCACCCACAGGGTGCTGCCCTCGCCGTTCATGACTAGGAGGCTACCATCAGCAAAAACAGGCCGCACCACCTTGCCACCAGGCAGTTCTAGCAGCAGGCCCGCCTCGGGCTTGCCCTTCCCAGGCTCCAGACGTGCGCCGTCACCAGCGCTGCTAAAATATTCAGCGGCTGTCATGACAAGGAACAGGCCCATGTCACTGTGCATGTCAAGCGAGGCCTGGCCCGCGCTTGCTGAACGGCGCTGAAACAGATGAAAGTGCTCCAAGCTCTCAGCCCTGAACGAACAGGGGAGTGCAGACATAACATTCAAGGAACAGTCAATGAGCATCCTTGAGTTGAATACGTTATAACAGTGATGGACAGTATTAAAATCAAATGTCTGTGCGCGCGGAAAATGTATTATAATTCAAAAAGTGTGTGGGCTGCGAGCTGACCTGACTGCGGCTGACACAAACGAATCGCCTTTGGACCTCACGCTGTCAGTTGCAGAGATGCCATGTACAATCCTGCAGGTGACAGGGGTCAAAGGCATGGGTCAAGGGCACGGGTCAAAGGAAGATGGCTCCAAGCCTGCCAGGTTCCTGTCTGCTTGACCCATGATACGATTATTGGTACACAACTGACAGGCTTCTTTGATTCACGTTCTTTCTACATCTGAGACTTGCTCACCTATCCAGCACTCGTGCGTAGGCCTGACCCGCTGTATCCACTGATTGCCTCAAATCACTTGCAGCGGAAGCGAAGGCTGGGCAGTTCCTCCGTGCGTCCTCTGGGAGCTGCTGTGCCACACTCCCGTTGGTGGCTGTGGCAAATGTGCTGCGAAGTGTCTGGTCCGAGAGCTTCACCTCTAGCAAGTGGTTCCCCAACTGGCCAGCTTGGGCACACAGGGCATATGCATGCAAGGCCCCGCTGAATGGCTCGTCCTCTGGCTGGTGGTTAGGACCGTCAAAGTCCGTTACAGCGAATAGTCCAACCTCAAAGATGGCAGCTCGTAATCTGGGGTGGAGGACATAGCAGCAGCAGTTGCGAAGAGATTAGTGGTTCATCAATATCAAATCATCGGACAAGCAGACAGGAATGGGCTTAGGTGGTTCTCACAGCGGCACTGCCACCGCTAAAAAGCCTTCTCGAAAGTCTGGCAGTGCAAACGGGAGGTGCAGAAACAGAGAAAGCTTAAGAAGGGTACACGGTAAATAGGTAGTGGCCAGCAGCTTTGCTTACCCACTATTTTGCATGGAAGGTTTGTTACATCATCACTACCAGTACATCTGATGCAACATTGTTTCCTGTTGCGGCAGTGAAAACACTGTCCGTCGATACTGTGTAAAGGTCGTTCCATATACACATCAACTGAAACCTGGCCAACGGCTGAGGTTGATGGCCCAAACAACCGGAAGCCCTGCTGCATGGCCACTAGCCACTGGCCCACGTGCAGTCAAGATTGATTTGTCACCATCGGCCCCAAGGTGGCTGCCCAGCAGCCCCCCCAAGCCCCAAGGTAGTACACTGTGCAAGACAAATGTCAAAGGTGCAAGGATGAGGCTTACAACTAGCTGTGGGCTGAGATAGCACTGGAGGAGACAGCCCTGGAACATGCCCTCTATGTCGCACCTGATAAAGTCTGCTTTGCCTGGGGCCTGTCGAGATCATGTCATGGGCAAGGAAAAATCAGCACTGGTGCAGACTGGATACAGCCACTGCTGGATAAGACAGGGGAATCAGCTCACCTGCAGTTGAGCTAATGTGAAGTGCTGCAGCTCCAGGGGGGGAGCGGGAGCGGGAGCGGCACTGGAATACGGTCGTGGCATGCAAGCAACCATCGCGAATACAATAAGCAGGACACATCTTGCCGTCATGTTGCTGATGAAATGTCTATGATAAGTAGCGAGGGTAGAAAGAGAGATAATGCCGCAGCGTGGCTTGAGGAAAATGGTATCTCGGTCACCAGACCCCACTTTTGTTTCAACCTATCGGGACTCGGAAGTCCGTAAATCCATGACGCGTTTACGGCAAGGCAAAGAGAAACAGCGAGATGCTGTGCATATATGAATATGCAATGGAAATGACAATGAGCCACGGTCAGTACCAAGGTCGGCACGCACCTACAGCTAGCATGTAATTCATACAGCGGTACTTCATACAAGAGAGACCGTCGAGGCGCATGGATGTAACCTGGCAGGTTCGAGGCAGGTGCGCAAAGTATGGATCGTTGATGCGTCTATTTTTACCTGCCCGATGCAATAAAGCATATAAATTTACTAGAAATATGCATGGATAGTCGGCGACATGCCTGTCCACTGCCGCCTGTCGAAGTGTCGAACCTTAACCTGAGGGCCTGCGGCACTAAACCTGTAGTGTGCGAACATGACACCTAGCACGTGCCATGGCATTCAACACTAAGCATGGCACCCACAATCGGACAGTGTACTGGAACCGGTATGGGCCCACAATTAGCTGCCAGGGCTGTTCCGGTGCGATGAACACTCGTCCCTCAGCACCAGCCACACGGTACTAGGCTCCTGCATGGCTTTCAAAGCCTCAAGTTGAGCCTTTGACAGTTTGGCTGCGACACATCCTCTCAGATGATTTTTACCGATTGAGCTGTGACCAGTGACGAGATTGCCACCGGGTGGTCTAACACTCTAGCAGGGCCAATAGTGATGCCAGGGGCCTGATAATACCAGCAGCATGGAGAGGACGGCCGGGTTTGGGGAGGATGCCAAGAGCTCAGGACGGGACATAAATGGGCCCATGGATACACTCCAGTACCAAGCATTATGCTTTGTCATGCGGTCACGGCGGGTGCAGCGATATAGGCCAACATGCAGCAAAGTGGCATAACAGATGCTGCAAGATAGGCATAATACATGAAGTAAGGCACTGTCGCCAGGGCACACTGGATGGCGGATGCTACCAAACAGGCAGAACTTGAACCACATCACATTCAGCACTCCAGCAGTATGCCCTTGGCCGGATGCATGCACATGCTGCTGGTCTGGCAACACTACTCCCAAGCTTGCCAACGTTTGTTAGTGCACAGTAACACATTGTGCTACATTGTGCGAACGCTACAGCTTCCTCCCTGTCAGGGCTTGGGAACTGTGCTTCTGTGCTGTCGTGAATCTCCAAGTAGCAGGAAAGACGACATCCAGGACCTGGTGGGTACCATGCACTAGTAGGGGCTTTGGATCTGATAGTATCATTCACCTCAGAAGCCATATTTTCACATCTCAGCTAGACAGGATTGGTGGTGTCTTACCAGAACCTGACCACATGCTGACAAAGATGGTGTTCACCACATGTAGGTTGAAAACAAGTCCAAGTTCAGTCAGAAGACTGAGTAAGGGTGGATCCAGTTTAATGTTCATGCGAGTATTTATGGGTAAACTGGCTGCAGCAAAAATGTAACTTACTTGTGTTTGAAACACAGCATGCCTGGAACTTTAAATCCGTGCTGATTATTTGTGCCAGGATTTCTAGATGGGCATGGTCGCATGCACATTAAGCTAGGAATCTCTCAACTGATCTGATTCAAATAAAGTTTCAGCTCATATGGACCTATCTCAGATCCGCTGAGAGATTTCCAGCTTGACATTGTGCTGTGACCAGTGGCGACCATGTCCATTGAGACAGGCACAAAATGATCAGCACGGCATGCCAGAAACTAAAAAATATGAGGGTTGGCTAAGCTCACCGGCTCACTGGTAAGGCTTCAGGTCAAGGACTTGTTGGCTCAAGGCATGTATTGCTGGAGGGGGAGGCGCATAGGGGGTATGCAAGGAGGGTACTGAGTAAAAGTTTCCATGCAAAATCACAAACTGTTTTCCCAACCTTGTACTTGACGGACTCAGAGTTTAAGAGCCGATTCACACCTAGTTCAGTTCGCCGTTTCAGTTGGTTGGTTCGGCGTCAGAAAGCCCTCTTGCGGGAAGCTCACTTAAGCGAAACCAAACCAATGCGACACCAACCGAACTGAAACTTAGGTCGGACCCCAGGTTGCGAAACCATGCAAAACCGAGGTACCCAACCCGGCCAAACTCAGCGAAACCAGCCAGGTGTGAATCCGCTCTTAAATTTAGGGTTCAGGATTCGGGTCAAGGACATAGATGTGAGTGCGGTGATACTACAGCATACAGGTATATCGTGCCATTGGGTGTTGCGATACTGCAGCGTAGAGGCAGTGCATGCCAGTGGTTGATGCGAAACTGCAGCGAAGGGGCATTGTATGCGAGTGAGCACGGTGATGCTGCAGCATACAGGCAGTGCATGCGGCGATGCTGCAGCATATAGGTAGTGCAAGCCAAGGGTTGCTATGGTACTGTAGCGCACAGGCAGTACATGTCAGTGGTTGCGGCGGTACTGAAGGGCACAAGTAGTGCATGCCAGCGGGTGCGGCGGTACTGCTATGTGCAGGCAGTGCATGACAGTGGGGGTGGTGTTGCTATAGCATGCCGGCGGTGCAGGTCAGTGGAAATGGCCCTGCTGTAGGGTTTAGGTAGTGCATGCCAGTGAGGTCGGTGGTTATGCATCTTGCATGTAGTGGTTGACTGTATGCCAGGGGTGGGACCATGGTGCTGCAGTGCATGCCAGTGGGGTCTGTGGTGCTGCAGCTCGCAGGCAATGCATTCCCGGTGAGGGTGGCGGTGCTTCAACGCACATATGCCAGTGGGGTGAGGTGCTGCAGCGTGCAAGCAATGTATGTCACAGATGACAGTGGTGCTGCAGCGCAATTGCAGCGTGCATGCAGGATACAAAAGTTCATCCGGGCTATATCATGCAGGCAGCACATACCAGGGAGGGCAGGCTGTAGGCTGTAGCCCCCTGGCTGTAGCATTCAGGGGTTCTGTGGCTAAAAGGAGTCGCTGTCTTTTTCAACTGGGACCCCTCACGAACAGCATATTTGCGCTGATGTATCGTGTACGGTATATGTAGTGTATATGGAACATCTGTGCAGGGACAAATCTATCAAGCAGATGCAAGGGAACACATGGATAGAAGAAATAAAGGGATATAGGGATCCCGTCTGATTCCCGTGCATCGGGAAGTCGTGTATCTGGTCTGGATACACGATGTTCGTGCATCCAGGCTCCAAGCGTAGGCTGTCTATGAGCAGGGGCGTGGGCGCTGTGCACCTGTCAGAAAGAAAGAAAGAAAACGCCTGAGCGTGGCTTGAGGAATACGGAATTTAAATGCCGTACGCCGGATTCTATAACCTGTTCAATACTTTCATGCTATTTTATACGGTTTCGGAAGCAGGTTTTCGGAAGCTTCCGGAGGCATTTTTGGGCTGGATCCCAGCATGGATTCGCATAATTGAGAAAATTCATGCACAACATCTCTCCTCTGTCGTTAATTAATTTAACAACACATCTCTGCTCGATCTTAATATAATGGCGTGCCGAGTAGCTGAAAGCAGGGTAGTTCCTGCCGCTGTGAACGTCGTTTGGGAGAAGGTCCGGGCTCTTGACATGTCCACTTGGCTGGACTCGGTTTCTAGCGTCCAGCTCACCGGAGGTGCTGGAGAGGTGCGCAGCGCTCCCCCCCCGTTATTACTTTTCCGAGACGGTGCATTAGATCCAGATCAGGACAGGGAGCATACGCATTATTCAAAGAGTCAGTTTCTAGTTTTTCACTCACAAGGAGATCCTCAGACTGATTGCAAAAACTGAAGTTCGATATGTCGATCTGACGTGTCGTCCTCTATATACACTCTCAGCCAGCCTGTCATCACCCTTATTCCCAGCTGTGATCTTCCTCGGGTGATCTGGTGCATGTTTAATAGCATGCACCAGATCACTGCGGGTTACCACCACTGGGCTGGGCCCCCCCCCAGCCAAAGCCAAAGGTGTTCATGTAGCCAAGTTGTAGCCGAATACCTCTTACATCTTCCTTCCACCCTAATTCCATTTTCCCAGGTTGGCAGCCTCAGAAAGGTCACCTTTAAGGATGGCACGGTGCAGACCTTCCAGATCCTTGAGCTCTCAGACCTTCATCACTCGGTCACCTATGACGTGATCGAGAGCAACCCAGCCATCACCGTCCTGTCTGCCGTCAACACCCTGTCTCTCAAGGCCATCACGCACGACAATTCGACCCTAGTGGAGTGGAGGACTGACTTCAGTCACGACGCTACGCAGGAGGTCATTCAGGACTCCAAGTTCAAGAAGATAGACGGACTGGCTAGCTTAATCAAGTCGTTGAAGCTCTGAGACTTCTGGAACATGAAGGAGGTTTTGAGAGCATCCAGGATGTAGGGTTTGGAATTTTCAAAACCAGGCTGACCATCAGTCACATGACACTGACTGCATTGAATGGTGTTCACATTCAGTCCTCATTGAGAACTTGGGAAGATTGTACACTCGCTGTCGAAGCTTTCAACCGCACAAAAACCATAGAATTGTTGCTGCATTGCTCTACCGGTATTGAAGCAATGTAATGTATTAATCCATCAGTCCTGGAAAGGATAAGCCTAGCTTTCGAAACAAATTTGCACTGCCACATCGAAGGCCAACTTGTTCCTGCTTCTCAACCTGCCCGCCATGTAAATGTGCCTACCTGCCTGCTCAAAAGTACGTTTTCTCCAGCAGGACCTTGCCTTTTTGAGCAGGGTCCAGAAGTATAACAATAACTTGACTATTCGGCCATGGTCAACGCCTTCAGCTTGCCAGCATACGCGTCAGCCATTGACACACGAGGGCGGCTATCCCAGCCGGGGAAGTGCTGTGTAAAAAACGGCGGCTCATGGCCACTCTCCACCTCCACTGGGGTCTGCACCATGAGGTAAGAGGGGCAAGAGGGGCACAGTCCTTAGCAGTAGACACATGTGGGCAGCTATCTCATCCAGGAAAGTGCTGGGTGACGAACGGCGGCTCGCTGCCACTCACCACCTCCACTGGCGATTGTGCCATCAGCAGCAGCAGACAAAGGGCAGCAGGGGCGCAACACTTAGCAACTGCCTGACCATGACTAGCCCGTTTTAGTACAGCAAGACAGACTATCACAGTGGTTGACACAGATAATAATTCAATTCGAATGACTCAGTATTGCCCCTACACGTACCTTGGCCACCTCAGGTTTAAGCCTGGAGTAGCTGGTTGCGATATCTGCAGCCCGCTTGCGTCCAGCCTCCCCACAGCTGGCGCCGAACCAGAGGAACAGCTGCGGGGGGGGTGAAGCCATGCTGTTGAAGTCGACTGGACCTACACTTCAGCTACTCATGGCCTGTGGCTGGTAGGCCCTAGTGCAGCATGCCCTCCAGCTTGGCCATCGGCAGTAAACTGGAGAAGGTTTGGTGACCATCTATTCTGTGGTGGCCAGCTGGACGCCCAGTGGCCTGCTGAAAGGGCTAGTCCACGCAGGTAGGTTACCGACCGGACAACACGTGCACACAAATGCAGGGCGACGCAAGAATTGCCGTAAACACTCATAGCACCAAAATCTCCCCAGAATTGTCACCCAAGCAGCTCCCTGTTCTCCCATGTTCCCGCTCCCCCCTCCCTTGAACAACCCATCCTCCCCCTGCTCCAAGGTCCCCCCCCCCCGTGCTGCTGCCCTCACCTCCCGGCCTGTGTCTAGCATGGATACGTCATCGTCACACAAGTCCTCCTGGCTGAAGGCAGCGAGCGGCGCCACCTTGACACCACCTGGACCTGCGACATGCAGGGGGCAGAGAATGGAAGTGAGGGGTGGAGGAAGACAACGGCGCCACCTTGGCACCACGTAGACCTGCATCAAAACAGGGGGGTGGGGGGGGCAGGCGGTGTGCATGTGTGAGGCAGGGGGTAGAGGCAGATGATGCTGGCGCCACCTTGACACCACCTGGACCTGCAGCCAGATCAGGGGGTCGGGGGCAGAGTTGATTCGTGCGTGGCTCAGCTAAAATTCAGCTACATTTCAGGTACCTCCTGACCTCTGGCCGGAGGCCCCATGTACGGTCAGCCATGCTGCTTCCGCCTGTGCCTGACCACAGGGCGGCCTGCCAAGGTGGATTCACAGCCAAACATTGAAATACTGGCCACAGGGAGGCAGGGGTGTGGAGGTGATAAAACAGGCCTTGGATGTAAATTCCCGGCTCCAGAGCAAAGCTGCAGCCTTGATCTCCACACATAGGCCAGTGGGGACTACAGGCCTGCCGATGGTCCCACCGGTCCCATGCGCCTCCTTGCGCTCCATGCATAATATCTGCACCCTGTACTTCCATCTGTACTGCATTGAATAACGCCTGCCACACAGCCACATGTGCCAGGTCTTAAGCAAAGACCCTGGCCAGGACCGTCGTTCTGGCTAGAGATGGCCCCCGGAGAATACGTCCGGAGAAGAGCCCAGTCTCCAGACCCAGTGCTCATACGGTGACAGGGCACAGGTCATATTTGCCACTCCATGGCATCTCCATCTGCCTGCCTTATTCTGCTGCACCAAGCCTCCATGGCCGCAAGCTGTGACATAACCGAATTGTAGCTGAAGTACCCTAAACTAGACCAGGGTCCCTGCCCCTTCGCCAGAGGCGTCCCGGACTTAAGTAATGAGTATTTGCTGACTACAGAAGCTTGACGCCACGGGCTGCACCTGGCCCCCATAGCCACAGGCCATGATCTATCTGAAAGAAGCTGAAGCGCCTTAACGTTAACCATGTTCCCCGCCCACTGTCCTGAGGCGTCCCAGATACTGAACAACAACGGCTGCACTTGGCCCCCACTGCCATAGACTATGAGGTAGCTGAAAAGCAGTTGAATCAAGCCCCACTAAACCATGTGCCCCACCCTCTGACCTGATGCGTCGCGGATGCTGAACAGCACTGGTTGCACCGGCGCGCGTGATGCATCATACTGGGGGTACCCCTTGTCCCTGCCCCCAAGTGCTTCCCAGAAGGCGTCAGGTTCAGAGCCCTCCTGGAAGCGGCATCAAAGACAGAGGGTGAGTCACAAGACGAGGACAGAAATATGAAGGCTCAAAGAGTGAACAAGCAAGGACACATGCATGTACACTCGGGGTAGCCCTAGCCATTATCCCCAAGTGCAGCTCAAAATACGGCTGATGCAAAGCTGTTCAGGAAGCAGCAGCGGAGACCTGAGCTGTGATCCACGAGCACACAAATCACAAATGTGAAGCTAAAAAGAGTACACCAGCAGGCTCACATTCAAAATCAAATTATAGATATCCATGGGGCTGCGAAAAGGATCAAACCAAGTGGGTGTCTTGCCAGCTTTATGTCCCGCTCATTGCGAGCAGTCCTGGCTTGGCCTCAGCCACCGGCAACCACCAGCCTCGTCCTTATCTTCAGCATGAGCCCGGGCAAGTCTGCTCCTCCCCAGCTCTAACTCCTCCCAATGAACAATGGTGCCCAGCGCGTAACGTGTTGCAATAAATTGAGGAGAGTATGTTACTATGTTGGCAGCAGCCTTCAATTGATGCCTATGGCTTTATTTGCCGCGCCATGCATGCACCCATGCGGTGGCATGAGGAACCCCATGGAGTCCCACGCGCGTTCGTGGCGCGCACCACCGGGATGTGAAAACATTATGGACTTCTTAGGTACAGAAGTGTGGTATACTGGTATGGGTGCTGCATGATAGCTCCGGATGCATGCATGCATTTGGCTGTGCCGTGGCATACTTGCATGCACGCATGTGGCAGCATGAGGAACCCCATGCATATTTGCGCACAACCAGAGTGAAAACAATATGAACTCTGTCGTGTGGCGTGGGTGCTGCAAGAAAGCTCGGGATGCATGTATGTGTAGGCTCTGCCACTTGTGGGCTAGAAGCGTCTCTATTCGTTGATGGACGTTTTTGTGCACCAAAGTCCCTATCGATGGCAGCATATTAGCACATTGGCATACATAGCGATGTAGCCATGACTCGTGCACTGCACAGGTCTATGACCCGCTCACCTTCAACTGGATGACCTCTTTCCCAGTATCCCCGGCCAGCCTTGCAGCCGTTGCAGCGGACACTGTCTTCTCCTCTGCGGAGCTGAACCTTCCCTGCCAGAGGTAAACGCTGGATGTGCACAGGAGCAAGAAGCAGTCGCCGGAGCTGAGCGAAGGGGCGGCTGCAGCAAGCTCGACTGCAGAGGGGAGAGGGGCAGCGTGAGACCTCACCCTCATACGCCCCACTCATGAGGCATGTTCCCCTCAACCCCATTCACCTTCCTCCTCCAGCCCACCCCTCTCGACCGCCGCCCCCCACCTGTCCCCGCTCTCCAGCCCGACTTGCACCCCTTACCTGCATGGGTCCCTCCCATTCACCTCCCCCTGACCCCCCTCCCCCCCCCTCCAGCCTGCCCTGCACCCCTCACCTGCATGGATCCCTCCCATTCACCTCCCCCTGACCCCCCCCCCCCTCCAGCCTGCCCTGCACCCCTCACCTGCATGGGTCCCTCCCATTCACCTCCCCCTGACCCCCCTCCCCCCCCCCTCCAGCCTGCCCCGCAACCCTCACCTGCATGGGTCCCTCCCAGATCCGACTCGCACTTGACCTGGTACAAGCGCGTACCCTCCAGCCGCCCCCTCTCGGGCTTGTTGCCCCAGTGCACCACCAGGGGGGCCCCAGCACAGGTGGAGAGCGTGCGCACAAAATGTGCCGGTTCCTGGCTTTGAGCCACACGCACCAACGTTGAGCTGCCTGGAATTGGTGGTGGGCGGGTAGGGTCGTTTGTGTGAGGTCAGGGCTGGGTGGGGTGTGTCAGACGAAGGTGGACACGTGAATGAGATGGAAACTTGAGGAACGCTAAAGCAGCAGCCTTGATGCCCAAAGGAACAACTACCGTAATGAGGGAGGGCCAGGGCCCATGCTTGAGGACAGGGTCAGACGGGGTGTACGAGATAATGGTGCATAGGGTCGGGTGTAGGAGGTGAGGGCAAAGCAGCAGGCAGCAGGGCCGGGGTGGTATTAATCAACCCAAAGGCTTAAAACACTCAGGAAGACATTCAACCGCCACGTGAACGCAGACACGAGGCATGCTTGTATTCAAAATATGTTAAACCCAAACCAAGCTCAATTTCGCGACTAACGCCCTAGGTGGCGACCTGGTGGCGTGCTTGGGCAGGACTCTTGGTGGCACAGACAATAAGCAGCATCCAGGCACACATGGAGGAAATTGAAGGACTGTGCTCCTTGCCTTTCAAACCTAGCCAGCGCAGGCAACAGAACCCACCTCCCAGGCATATCACAACCCGGGGCCTGTTGAGAGCACCTGGTGTTGGAGACCCTGACTGAGATTGTGAAGCAGGACAGACAAGTGGCGCAACAGGTGGGAATAGTGTGAACAATCCTGTGATTAGTGTGAACAATCGCACATCAGTGAGGGCAGGGCCCGGCCTGATCAGGGGCATCCCACCCTCACCTGTGGCACCATGTCCATGATGCTTCTCTGTCACCAGCAGAGCTGCAGTCCCAGCCTGAGTCCAAATTCCACTCCTGGATTTTCAAACCATGCGCCCGGTCATCGACTCCTAGCGCCCGGCCACAAATGTGTTGTCCCCAGATTCTTGAGCGGCCCCCGCACTCTCACCTTTGCTGCTATGCTCACGATGCTTCTCTGTCGCCAGCAGAGCCGCTGTGCCCTGTTCTGTGTTTGTGCTGTGGCGTCCCAGCCAGAAGTAGACGACATAGCCCTCACGGCCTGCAGGGGCAGCAGCGACCACCTTCAGCTCCACTTATGCTCCAATAAGCACCAACTTTGATCCAGTTCAGCGTTGCAGAAACTTGGTAACTATTCTCTCTGTGGCGGTCCAACTAAACGTGAGGGACATGGTTGACAATGCCCGCCGACAATGCCCAGGCTGGACACAAACAACGATGTTCTGCTAAAATCAAGCTCCCACACAGCTTTGGCCCACAGCCAAGGGGTCCTGCTTCAACACGCCCTGCTACTTGGCCCGCCAGGCATAAGCCAGTCGCGATTAATTCCTCGTAAGACCAATGCTGGCTGCCCAACAGCTGCCCGTAGGTGGCCTGGGACACACGAACACAATACTGCTCTGCAGCTCCCCGTGCTATCTGGTTGGATCTTCGACCCAGTGGACTCACCATTCACCTCTCCAACCCAGTACGTCAGCAGCATGCCCCACCACTCACTCGGTCCACTATCATAGGCCAATTCCACCACATAGCTGTCTTCGCCGTACAGCTCCCCCACCTGCCTGCTAGGCAGCTCCTCCAGCTCTGAGCCGCGCACCACCCAAGCCTGGAGCATGGGGACACGTATCCAGGCAGGTTGGGGTGCTGGCCAACTAGCAGCAGATATATTGAGCACAGGGGCATGCATCCAGGCTAGGTGCACAGAGGCATACATTCATTCAGACAGCCACAAATCCACACATGAGTGCATTAATGCATTCAGGCGTTTAAGTCCGGGTGCAGGCCAATTAAAGGACAGCCATTGATAACGGAACACAAAGCCATGCATCCAGCAGGTCTAGGTGATGTAGCCAACTGACAGAAGTGGTATTGCAGGTAGGCTTGTTGACCAACCATTTAGCAGCAGAGCTTTTACAGAGAGCCTGGAGTGCTGACCAGTCGACTAGCTGAGCCACTGGATATGGAGCACAGAAGGATGCATTCGAGCATTCAGCGGGCAGATCTGGGTGCTGGCAAACCAGCAGCCGAGCTATTACCTAAGGTAAGGCTGGATAGACACCAGTGTCCATTTGTTGCCTCAGGCTGTATCTGTCATCTCAGTTGCCAGCCTAGTTTAAGGTTAAGGGCCTAGGTCTTAACCCTAAACCCTATCTGTCATCTCAGTTGTCAGTCTGATCTCAATTGTAGAAGCAGTAACTCATTTAGGGTTAAAGATACCAAAGGTACAGGGGCTATGGATTTCCGAGAAAAGGAATCCAGGGGCTTCTGGGCTCCTAGGTTATTAGTGTACTTGTTTGACACCTCTCACCTTCACATTCCCCTCCATGCTGAGCTTGTCCAGGGCCACGTCCCGGCCATGTTCGTAGGAGGGCAAAGGCGAGCTCGCAGCGGAGATCATGTCGGCTGCCACAGCGCCGGCATCCAGCTTTGGCTTTGGCTGGCTCAACTCCTCGGCCAGGGAGGCCTTGGAGTGCAGGAGGGCCAGGAACTCCCCATGGCTCCAGTCTGATGGGGGGAGCAGCAATAGCACAGAAGGGCGGCAGGGCACTTATGTCACAGCCAAGGTAGCGCAAGGGAGGAGGAGGGCCTTGCACTAAAACCCTGCAGCATGGGCAGCACAGATGCATGCATTCGTGACGTGCGTGAAGCCATTCCCCCCACACTTCAGAATGTCCCTTAAGGGCCAAGGCGACCTGAAGCCTAAACTAAAACCTCATCCAGCCTCCAGAACTTAACAAAATGGCCCGGCGTTGATGGACATCAGTGCCGAGGCAGGCGCCTCTACCACCGAGCAGTGACGCCAGGTCCGGGGCAGGGCAATACCTTCACCCTCAAACACACATGGCAGAGGTGGCACAGGAGGTTGGTACATGACCCTTACCCTCACCCCTAAGACAGGGTACATGCGGCTCAGGGTGCACATACATGTTAATATCCTGCACACATATGTAGCAATACCAGGTTGGTAGATGCCCCCCCGACAAAAGAAATAACTTGTATTCTGGCCATACAGCATCTCGCCATGCAACATGTGGCTGTACAGCATCCGGCCATGCAACATCTGGCCATGCAACATCTGGTCATGCAACATCCGGCCATGTAGCGCCTGACCATGCAACACATGGCCATGCAACATCTGGCCATGCAGCGTCTGGCCATGCAACACTCGGCCATTCAGAATCTGGCCATTCAGCATCTGGCCATGCAACACCTGGCCATGCAACATCCGGCCATGCAACACCTGGCCATGCAACACCTGGTCATCCAACATCTGGCCATACAGCATGTGGCCATACAGGATCTGGCTATCCAACACCTGGTCATCCAACACCTGGCCATGCAGCATCTGGCCATGCAACACCTGGCCATGCAGCATCTGGCTATCCAACACCTGGTAATACAGAATCTGGCCATGCAACACCTGGCCATGGAACACCTGGCCATGCAACACCTGGCCATGCAACACCTGGTCGTCCAACACCTGGCCATGCAACACCTGGCCATGCAACACCTGGTAATACAGAATCTGACCATGCAGCAACTGGCCCTGTATTGCAGGTACACATGTTAAGCCGTGCACGCAGGCACACAAGCACACTTACACCTACATTAAGTCACACCCCAAATGAACAAAGTGAAGAAAGGTACCTACCTGGAAAGTATGATGCGAACAGTCCAGGTTCAAAGCGCTCCTTCACGCAGCGGATGACGCAGCTTGAGGGCAGTCCGAGGGCGGCAGCCAGGTCCGTGCCCAGGCAGAGGGCAGCAGCGGATTCGGTTTCAGTCGCCTTGGAGCCGCTCCAGACCCACACACTGCACGGGGCGTATGAATAAAAATGCCGGTACAACGGTACTCCCTGTTTCAGCTGAACTGTGCTGACCACTCCTGTCGGTTTGCATGTTTATCCTTATTTTATGAAGGGGACGACTCCCAGAACTTTGACGCCAGTGCTTCATAGATTTATAGATGACATTCAACATTACAGCGGGCAGCTGTGAGCCTAAGTGTTCACGCTTCATGTCTAAGACCAGGGAAAAGGTCTAGGATGATGTCATTATGTGTTAAGGATTCATCATTAAACCCATCGTGGAGGGCAGACAGCATAACAGCAGGCAGCTGTATGGCTTGGGCATAGGCGCGGGCGCAGGGGCTGCGCAGGACTGCAGGGGCTGTGTGTCAAGGTCCTTGGACTGGACCAGCAAGTCTGCCTCCCCTTAGTGGCAATGACACCTGACAGCAGTGTTTTTTTTCCGGTTACAAGTCAATATTTGGCAGGCCGACCCACGGCCGCTAAAGGCCCGATTGGGACCAAACCTGGACCGGCCTACGGCTGGAGGCCAAAGTAGCATAGCTGCCCACAAATGGGGTCTCCTGAGTCCACATGAGTAGTGGAATGTAGCTGACAAATAGCTGAGTCACAAAAAAAGAAACACTGCCTCACTGTCCCCTCCCTAGCAGCCCATAGTCTTCAGCAGCTACGCGCCCCCCCGCCGCCCCCCTAGTAGACCCTTAATCTCCTCTGCCTCCAGCAGCTACTCACCCTCCTCCTGCAAGCAACCCCACAACATCCTCAGTCTTCAGCAGCGAACGAGATAGCGGCGCGCCCGGGGCCAACTCCTCTGGCTCGCCACTAGCAGTCAGCCGAAACAGCCGGGGCGCCGCCAAAGCCGCCTGTGGTGCCGCTGCGTCTCCCTCAGCTGCATCCCGGATGGTGACCTTTGAGATGTCCGCCTCGCCCAGTGCTCGGAACAGTGCACGTGCATCATCACTGTCCCGGTCCCTATCATCCACCACCGCCGCCTGAGGTGCAGGAGGGAAGTCCGCCATTGATTACTTGCGCGTGGCATGGCTACAATCCAGCTACGGTTCAGCTACCTCCTGGCCTCTAGCCGTATCATTCCCTGCCAGCCATACTGCTGGGGCCAGCTGCAGAAGGGCAGCGAAGGTTTGGGCCGAACACGACTTTGGGCGGCCTGCTGAAGCTGGCCTGGTGGCCGGCAAAACAACACACAGGAAGATCTAATGGTGGCCGGGAGAGGCTGATGAGATTCTGCTGATGAGTGCAACTGAAGGTGTGCAGCGATGAATGCTTCCACACATGACACTTCTTGCAGCTGGAATCAAGCTCGCAAGTCACCAGCTCAAAGCCTTTACCCCAAAGGGGTGTGTGCTCTCTCCCTCTCCGTCTCACCCTGACACCCATGATGCGCCACTCTCCCTCCCTCCACGTATCACCTGGACACAAGTGTTGCTCCCCATTCTCTCAAATCACATGATGCCTCCTGCAACCAGGGTCAAAAATCTATCGCCGTCACCCTGTTTGCTGTCCTCACCCTGGTGCCAGTGTTGCGCCGCATGCTATTGGCCACGTCTAGCGCCTTCATTTTCTCCTTAATGCTGGCTCCAGAGCCATGCCATATGTATACACAGGAGGCCGGGTCATCCAGCACAAATGAGTCGCCGCTGTTGAGTGATGCAGCAGCAGTGGGCACTTCCAGAACCTGATAGGGGGACAGGGGAGACGCCTGTACGACGGCTGAATACAACTCCCTAGTCAGCCCCCTAGTGCTCAGGCAGTGACATGCCTGCTAAATCTCGGCGTTGGTTACGCGGAAAGGCACACAGATCTTGCAGATCTGCCTCGAGTTTGGCAGAAGACACACACAGATATTGATGATCCAGGGCTTGTGCTGCTATAATCGATGATTAACAAGCACAACCTTTCCTTTTAACTGATGGTTCCCATTTCATTCCTGTATTCAGACCCAAGGGCAACAGCCACAACTGGTGCTGAAGCTAAAATTGAAACAGGGGCGGGACGGGACAGAGCGGGACAGAGCTAGGGGGGGCAGGGCAGAGCGGTTGGCACAGGGCCAATCAAGGCAGGACGGGCCGTGCCTTAAAAGACGGGGCGGGAAGGGGCAGGGCAGGCTGGTGTAAGGTAGGAGCTCACCTGCACTGACAACCTGGAAGGCGATTTAATCTGATATAGCTTGGCCGCCCCCTTCTCTGCAGCGCTAGCCTCTGCAGCACTCTTAAAGCCAGATTTCTGGAGGTTTCCCGTCCGGCACACGAGCCTGGGGAAGAGCTGCGGGGCGGGGAGGGAAAAAATATGATGGGGAAGAGCTGTGGTGCAAGGAGGGAATGGATATGCTGGGGAACGGTGGTGTATGGGGGGGGAGGGGAGGGGGGAGGGACAGGCTGGGAAGGCTAAGAGCGTAATCCAGCGTTTATGACCATCAGTGTTTTGGGGGGGGGCATACATGGCCTGAGGCCATGATTGAGGCCATAATAATTGATGTCAGAGAGAGCTTGGTCGAACCTAATTTCTGCATATTGGGGACTCCCTGTCTCCCTGACTTGGCCAGAACTTGCCCCTCATGAATATTGGCCTTGCATATATTCACTCCTGGATTTATTTTCAATTATTAGGCTGAAGTGGCTTTGAGGCCAGTTCTAGATTTGCAGACTCGAACATCAGCAACATTGACTGATTAGACTAACACCGATTAGACAGTTGTGTTACAACAGATTTGGAACAAGAATATCGAGTTGGAGCCACATACTGTTTCAGAACTTTAGGGCTTGGCCCCCCAAACCCCACCGAGGGCCGCTGGCCCCCGTAACCCCCAGGCGGGGAGGGGACCCCCCACACAGCTTCGCCGCACCATCCACCATTCTCACACCTCAGGCATTTTAATTTAATTGCACATTTTGAAGGGGAAAAATGATGACCATCCCGACATGCACTGTCCCTCAGCTGGGGAAATGTCAGGTATATCCTCCCTCCCCTCCCTCCCCTCCCCACCTTACCTTCATAAACTCGTCATCCTCTGCGCCCTGCACCTGGCGGTACTGCACCGGCCCTCCTCCCAGGTAACTGTCCAGCTGGGTGGCCAGGAGTGCAGCACTGCCCAGCTCATCCTGCAGGGGAGAGGGTGGCCTAGTACGATCTGGATGCCGGGGCATGATAACAGGTAAGGTGCATGCCGTGCAGATAGCCCCTCAGAGCCTTGATGTTGGCAAGGCCAGCACTGTAATCTTCGCGTGCCCCAGCTTCTATTCAGCAACATAATGGCCTACCCCCGAGGTGGCCTGCTGTAGCGAATCCTGCTGCTTAGGCCACCTGATATAGACTGGTCAAGGTATGGACCCTAGTTGCCCTGTGGTGGCCGGCCAGAGGTCCCCCTTCACTTATCTATCTAGTGTGCACTCCGTACACACTGATGATCAGGTGGTCGCAGTGACCTGATTGAGATAAAATTACATAGTGCTTGCCATGAAGCCAACTAAGAAGATCTCGACACCCTGATCGTGTTGGAGATAATGTGCGGTGCCAAAGGCGCAGCTATATATGTTTATATATATGTTCAGCACTTCAGCAGCACTTTGGAAATGGGAGATTGGGAGCAGCCCAGGAGGCTGAAGATATGATGACAGAAGGTAAGATCACTCAAGAGGCGGTTTAGGTTCTCGCACCTGGCTGCTTTCTGCTCCTTGCCAGAAGTGGATGTTGTGCCGGAAGGGCCCAGCCTGGCCAGCCTTGAGAGAGTAGGTGTGCAGTATGAGGTAGGCATCCCCTGCAACAGGCCCAAACGAGGCAACCGCAGTCGGTAGCATCGTGCGATACGAAAGGGCTCGGAAGTTCATAGAAAGAGCTGATGGGGCACCCATCCTGCGCTGCCCAAGGCTAAGACCCCTCCAAGAGATTCTCAAGTACAGGAGCGTCACAGGAACTGGTCCCGAGCGACACGTGTCAGGAGGAGTGGGCTCAGGGATTCAGGCAACGCATCGCACCGCTGTAAAATGTGCCATAAGCGCTTTCAGGCACGTCTCGCAGCTTAAAGGAGCTCACGACCCAGATCTTCACGCCGGGCTCCTTGCCACATCCAGAAAACGCAGCGGACATTTCTGAATTACTACACCAATGTCAATTTTGATGGACTAATGCTGTGAGATCTGTCCTAAGATGATGGGGTCCTTCAGCCCAATTGAATAATGCCAACTGCTATCCCCACCCCGCAACGCCGTACTTGCGCCTGAGCTCCGAATCTCTTGTCGAATCCATCGGTCAAATCTCCACTCGTACCCGGTGACTCGAACCCCAAACACGGCTATTTTTGAATCGGCCTGACCGTGAGCTCGACCCCATCCTGATGATCTCGCAGGTCATTGAAACAAACTTATATTCATCTGCTAAGCTGTGGATCTTGGCCCTCTTGGCGTTTGCAGCTGCGTGGCCGCTGCAAGCCGATAGTGAAGGCCTGGCTGCCAGCAAGTGCCTGCCTTCATGCAACACGCATGGAACATGCAATGAGGAGCTGGGCAGGTGCACTGTCCATCACGAATTGGACATGGCTGCATGGCTGCATGCATGTTTAATTTGGTCCATTGCCTGCCTGCCAGACATGGGCTGCTGTGATGCTGTGCCTTCCCAATATGTCTCCACGCACGAGTCTCGTGTATTTTCAGTATCTTCCAAAGCGCGTGCATGGTGTTTTATCTCAATATCCCTCCAATCGCATGGATTGTGCGTCCATCAGGTGTGATTGCCCGGAGCACCGAGTAGGCGCTGACTGCTCCGAGACCCCAGACGTTCAATCCCTGGAGAAGCGATGCAAGGCAGCTCTCTACCCTGATGTAAAGGAGTGCACCACATACCCCCAGGTGATATATACACAGCTCTTCATTGTAGCGTGACCCAGCTACAATTCAGCTTCAATACGACCTACAGCCGAGGGGGATTGGTGCACTTGCCCTGCAGCTTGGACCCCTGTTTGCAGGTCGGCCATTGCTTGCTCCACATTGGCCCAATAGAGTACGCCAGGCAGCCATGCCGTTCAATTAAATTAGCACTGCCCCCCCCTTAAGTGCATCCCATGTTGTTGTGATTGTTACAACAGCACACGTACACACTTTTGAAACTCTTAGCCAAGCTGACCTGCACCTGCTTGTTCTGTGTGCAGTCCTGCCCCAATGGTTGCAATCTGAGAGGAAAGTGTACATCAGGCGTCTGCCATTGTCAGGAAGGTGTGTGACACCCCCTGGTGACACTGTTGATTTCAGGTCGCTTTTGCTACATGTCAGGTACATCTTGGTTTTAGGCCGAGGGGGCTGGGTGCATCAAGCTGAGCGGGATATATAAATGCTTAAATATGCCACACTGTCCTGGAGGGGCCTTATTGCTGAATCCTGTTCGACTCGGCCGTGCAAGCCAGGCCTCATACCGGTTAGGAGGGTCCACCTATGCACGGTTGATCCCAAAGCCCCTGTCTGGTGGCCACGCACAGCATTGTCATCAGTAGAGCACTATGAGGCGAGGATTGAGGAACCACCCTGCTGAGTGCTCATGCTCATGCTCATGTTGCCTCCTATGGGTTCCCTGGTTCATCAGGTTTCTACGGCTCTGACTGCGCTCTCTCATTGGGAGCTGATGGGAAGCCACTGCTGCTGGCCGGCACAAGCTATACCACGCGCACCAAGAGGCCGCATGTTAACGTATATGAGCTGCCTCCACATCTCACGACATGGTAAGCAAAGAAAACAAACCGGTCATGTCGTATCCGGTAATCAATTGTACACAAGTTAAGGCGCAAGTCCTGCATCCCCCTGGCACTATCGCTCACCAAGTCTCATGTCCCCCATTGGTCACAGGCTCAATGTCCGGCGACTAGACCGGCCCACCCACAACATGTTCACACAACGCTTGCTGAGCAGTGGGGCGCGCACTGCAGATGGGGATGCAGCAGACTGGTACTACATTCCGGTGAGGCGGCTCAACTGGGGGTATAGGGGGGGCTGACCTGCAGCCGGGGAGGGTGAAGGCGATGCAGAGGACACTGGCATGTGCCGCTCAGCACATGGTGTACAGCAACGTGACAGGGGGCGTGCTAGGGGACCAAGGTGGGGGGGGGGCTTGTTTGAGCGCACCAGGGGAACATGCGGTGCAAGTGGGCGGGATTCTATAACTATCATACCACCCTATCACCCTCTCCACATTTGCATGGACAGGACCCCACACTCAACGAGTGGGGATCTAGCCTGTTGAATAGCCTCCTCCTGCAGGCCATGCAGCCTGCCCCACCTCTAGCAGCATGGCTGTCAGAGCATGTCTGGGTTCTCTGGCTGGAGACCTGGTGGAAGCTGAAACGTACATGAGCTTTAGCTTATCCTCGAAAATGAAAGATTGATACTGCTGCAGGTAAATATGATGCCTTTGAGACGACTCTTGAGGTGCTCAGGGTCATGATGAAGCACCCGGGGGTGGCACCAGAGGAACTCAAGGACCTAGATGCTGACTTTCGGCGGTTCATGAACTGTGGAGAGGAGTGGCCCGCAGGTGAGCTGCACGACAATGTTCATTTTAGTGTTAGCCATACCACCTTGAGGTAGCCACCATTGGGCTGAGTGAGATCTAACCTTGACCAACCGACAGCCGCTGGCCCAAGCAGGCTGTGCTGCCTCAGGCCGTGCCGGCCATAGACTGGCTTGCAGCTGAAGTGTGGCTGAAGCTCCTTGAAATCAACATTGCTGCATGGTTCTGCAGTTATGGCTGGGCGGGCTGAACGCGCTGGAGGTTTAGGTGTGGTAGTTGCGTGGCTGGGGGGGCATGATTGGCAGTCTTGTTGCGATGTGGCATGGTATCTCCTTTGGCCATCTGAGGATTTGGGACATGCACCACATTCAGTGTTTTTTATTGCCCAACAGACCACGAGTGGCAGGCTGCTGGTCGGATATCTGATATGTGAAACCTGATCCCTGAAGCTCACCCTGAGGGTCCAAGTGGAGACCGGGTGAGATCTTGAAGCTGAATGATATGCACTCTCTTCTTGAATGGTATTTCATGCCCCGTTTTAAATCTGCAGACCAGGGACCCGATGATGCCCAGGTCCCCCCTGCGACATCAATGGAGGGGCAGACCTCCGACACAGAAGCTGAGGAGGAGGGGTCGGCAGAGTTGTTGCAGTTGGACAGTGAGGACGAAACACTGACAGATGGTGATAATGCATCCCGCGGAAGCATGATGGGGGGCACGGCCAAGGTCACGCCCCTGGACTACAGCGCCCTTTGCAGCCATTCTATGATTGACAAAACCAAAGAAGGCCGCAAAAGCTCGCGCCCTCAGTGCCGGGACTGCCTGATGGGCGGCAGCACCACGCATGGGTTTGTTGGAGGTGCCATCTGCTGCGGCACTGAGGGGGATGTGAGCAAGTGCCCGCGATCATGCCAGTGACAGCAAGAGAGACGAGGAAAGAGAGACGGTCATAAATGTATCATTATCTCGGTCATAAATACTTGTGTTCGGGTAAGATCAAGCTGATCGAGGTCAGTTCGTCACATCTCTCAGTTAGTCCACATCACCGGCCTGAGCTTCGCTGTTTGCCGTTGCCTGTCTCATAAGTGAGTTTCAAGTCCAAAACACAGGTTTTGATGCTGGCGCCTCTGTCCGCTATGCTGGCTAATTGGAACACGGCACATGGGCAGCCATGCAAGCCCCTGATGTTGCTCACATTTACATGTTCAAGGGACTTCCATAGATGATAGATCAGACACAATAAGCTTGGGGCATTCGGTTAAGAAGCACGAAACTCAAGTGGACATAAGACCACCAGACATTGATTGCATACTACTTAAAATAACAGAATTCCATCCCAACAGCTGCCTCCCATCGCCCTCGCAGTTGCTACTAAAAAACCAGACATCGCCATACCGCTAATCAAAAGCACACACACACCCATCACCATCCTAATTGCTTCTCAAAACAGACATTCGAGCTTTTTGCAAATTGTTGTCGTACACATCATTTATCATTATCAATCTCGAGCCCTAGATGGTGAGAGATAGATGATACGAGCATCTTGACCCAGAGATAGTGGCTTGCGGTACACAGTTCGGCAAGCCCTCACTCATCTCTACAGGCCAGAAATCCAGGGGACCTGACCGACTTACTTGACTTGACTAATTTCATTTCATTGCATTGCCGTCATTCATTCCATGGGCTGCACAGCGAGCTTGTATGGGCGGGATGGCACCGACCTGTCAATGCTTGATGTTTTATTTGAGCGAAAATGTGCTTAACGAAGCACGCATACCGCTCGCATGCGCTTGACCTGGGCCCCACGAAACCTTCCAGACATGAGTTGTGCCCATCATAGACTGCGATTTGCCTGAGCAGCGTAGCGCACGTTTATGCTGGTCCTATGAGTAAATACACAAGAAAGCGGGAGGCTGCAGGTACAGACAGCATCCATGGTGCATGGAGGCTTCTAGCAGCGCCGGATGTCCGACCCGGTGCATGTTTTCAAACTGACAGCTAGGGTATGCCGGGTGTTGGTCAACCTCATGCCCTCGAATTAAAAGCCTATAACTGCGCACCACATTGTTGATCTGTGGGTGCTTCTGCTACTATTCAGCTACAGCAAAGCCTTATGCCTGCTCGGTTTGGAGCATAAAGCCTTGCTGCTTGGGCCACTGGCCGTAGGCCGTTCAAAGTCTGGTCCCCATCTCAAGCAAAGGTGCATTCGTCATAGCAACAAATAAACAGTGACGTGCGTGCATGTACGCAGAGTTCAAGAAATGCATGACCTATGACGAATGCACCTTTGCTTGAAATGGACAAGTCCCATTGAATCCATGGTTGTATGGCAATCGCCCGCATAAATTCTGGGTTGCATAGCTGCATGGATCCTTGGGCTGAATGGCAGCATGGATCCCTGGAGTGCCTGGATCCCTGGGCTGCATAGATGGCTGGCTGCATGGATCATTGGGCTGCATGCAGGGTTGCATATATTTTCATGGGCTGCATGCATTCCACTAGCAAGCCCAAATCCACAAAGCATCCCCACACTTCACGTGGCACGCATATGTATTTGGTGGTCACCTGATAAGCGCCCTCCAGACGAGTGGCATCCACTGAAGAAAGCAATCTCCCAGCCGATCCCGAGCAATGACGCAGCAGCCCACAAAACCCACAAAAAAATTCCAGGAGGTATTAACTAAAAAGGAATCCCACTGGAAAGAGACAACCTCCTTCATATTAAATTCCGAATTCTCACTCAAACGATACAAGATTTTGCACCGGACGATAAGGAGCATGTACGGCATGCCACGTTACCTCCATCACTTGTGTACCACAAAAATTTGCAAATAGCTCTATTGCCACAATCAATGTTGCGGAAACCCTGAAGCAGCCATCTATCACCACCGGAACCCCAACCCACTCATCTCCATGATATCTTCTGCTGAGTCTCAGTCATCTCAATAATAATTACTCAAGATCAGCAACAGTCATCGATAGCGGCAAGAACCAACACTGAAAACCGGCCATCATAACTGACACCATAACTGATAACCCAGCCACGACCATCTTACGTTGCATCTTACGGTATTCGATTGCCATAGTCCTGACCCCTTGAAGGCTTGAAATGCTAGATCCGGTTATGTTCCCTCTGAGAACAGCGGCGTCGCAATTGAATGTTATATAGACGTTGGACTCGCTCCCCAATGCACTCTCTCTGAACATCAACACAATATCCGGTTCTGAACTATCACCCGGAGTCATAAGCACTCCTCAGTAAAGATTGTGGTGAATGTGGTCACACCGCACATAATGACTGGGCGTTTTCTATGCAGGTCATTCGCACGGGCTATATCCCTCTTGCCGCTGCCCGCGAGGCCACTGTGGCCCTCTTCTTGCGGAGACTGCGGGATGTATTGTAGCCCGTATCGGTTGCTGGTGGGGAGGGCACCGGAAAGATTGAGCTGATTCCCTGTTGACTCCGGAAGGAGGATAAGGCATGCCAGGCGCCTTAGTTCCTGGAGGTGAGGAGGTGTATGGACGCACGGGGCGCCGGTGCCGCCTTCATTGCGGTTGGCGAGAGGGACAGATAGATGGCGCCCAGGATGACTGGCTGTCATGCCTTGCCTCAGCTGAGGAGGTCGAATGGAGCACTCAATGCCATTAACCTGATGGCGCTTCGATCAGAGGGCACACTGGACTGTGCCGTCTTGTTGGAGGTGAGGAGGTCAGAAGGGCACACTGGACTGTGCCGTCTTGTTGGAGGTGAGGAGGTCAGAGGGCACACTGGATTGTGCCGCCTTGCTGGAGGTGAGGATGTCAGAGGGCACATTGGACTGTGCCGTCTTGTTGGAGGTGAGGAGGTCAGAAGGGCACTCTGGACTGTGCCGTCTTGTTGGAGGTGAGGAGGTCAGAGGGCACACTGGATTGTGCCGCCTTGTTGGAGGTGAGGTGGCCAGAGGGCACACTGGACTGTGTTGCCTTGCTGGAGGTGAGGATGTCAGAGGGCACACTGGACTGTGCCGTCTTGTTGGAGGTGAGGAGGTCAGAAGGGCACACTGGACTGTGCCGACTTGCTGGAGGTGAGGAGGTCAGAGGGCACACTGGACTGTACCGTCTTGCTGGAGGTGAGGATGTCAGGGGGCACATTGGACTGTGCCATCTTGCTGAAGGTGAGGTGGACAGGGGATACACTGGGCTGTGCCTCTTTGCTTAAGCTGAGGTTGACAGAGGGTACACTGGACTGTGTTGCCTTGCAGAAGGCAAATATGTGTGA
Organism: Limnomonas spitsbergensis; assembly: GCA_037349105.1. Classification (NCBI taxonomy): domain Eukaryota; kingdom Viridiplantae; phylum Chlorophyta; class Chlorophyceae; order Chlamydomonadales; genus Limnomonas; species Limnomonas spitsbergensis. The sequence goes on along the minus strand of JAYJMM010000022.1, from coordinate 368,202 downwards.
GATTAGTGTGCCGTTATGCTTGAAACTGGTTAGGCCCACAAGAATCTATCATTTCCATACTTCACAACAGCCTTATTTCAGCTACGTTGTTACAGCAACTCTTTCTAGCAAGTAATACAAAGTATTTTACTCCTCAGAATAACATGTATTTTTTCATCCAGAACCACCAAGTATTCAATCCACTAACAGCAAGTGAGGAAGCACCAAAAAGTATTTAACTGAGCGGAATGAATATAATCCAACAGGCACGATAAAGTCTTTAACCACTAAAAACAACGCTGTATTAAATCCATCACATGAATGTGAATGATGAGACGTGACATATTCCAGAATCCAGACACTTATACTGCACATTGCGGCGCAGGCTCACTCAGCAAAGGCAATGATAAGATACTTAGGGAGTTCAAACGACTTTGTTCAGCAAGGGCGATAAGCAGAGACTTAGGAATTTCAAACATTTTTGTTGGATGTCTGACCAAGGTGGGTGGAGTAACTATTTGCCGTAGGACCAATCAATTGCTTGTGTTGTACCCATAAGATAGAACCCGTTACTCTAGCATATCCCGTCAGTCTTTCCCAAAGGAATGCATTCCCATAATTCAGGTTGTGGAAGGACCTGGCCTTTCTTGTAGGAAACCAGGGGTCCCATGGAACAGTCGTCATCCATAGTGCATGTTCCCGGAAATGGTGATCCATAATACACTTTGATGGTTGTATTCGGCTTGGACTTGCAATTGCTGCAGGGGTCGCATGACCAAGAGCAGGCTTTGTTTCCCGTGGGTAGTGGTGGAGGCGGTTGGGGGACAGGAGGTGGCGGAGTTGGGGGAGACGGAAGCGGGGGTGGAAACGGTGAAGGCGGAGCTGGGGGAGCTGCAGGCAAGCATAAAAGGGATAACAGTTAGTCAGACGAGTACATGACACATGCTGGACAACATAACGGCACTGCTGCTGGATTTGCAGGAGTAGGCACATGCAGAAACCAGTTATTCAGTTGCAATTCAGTTGCAATTTGCGAGCTTCGACATCTCACTGTGTTGCATGTCATGAGACTTGTGGATTGAGCTATGCATGGCAGACGGCAGAACTGTAAACTCTCACTTAGCTCTTCCCATCGGGTTACTCAGTGTGCTCCCTACACCCTAAACTCTTGGGTTACTCAGTATACTCACGAGGGCACGTCAGAGTGTTGCACTTCTCAAATTCAACCATAGGTGGGCACACCATTTGCATAGTCCTGGACTTGAAGCCCCCGGTGCAGTTTTCGAAGCAGTCAGTGAAGTTCCCAGTCACCAAAACGCATCCAGCATAATAGTCTGCATGCATCAGTGACAAGGAGTGCAGTAAGAAGGAATCAAAGGCTAATAGAGGGAAAAACGCCACGACCTCTGGGGCAGGGGCAGTCAGTCAGATGGTTGTTACCAACCAAGTAGACTTGAACACCAAGGACGGAACAAAATGCCATAAAAGACAATGCATGAGGAGCATATGATGACTAATGATAGATAGGGGAGGCACGAGCTGTGCAGCCGCATGTTGAGGGCGACAATTTTGCGACAATTTTGCAGTCCAGGGGAGCATCACAATTGATGTATGGGACGATTTGCCCATAACTAGGAGCAAAAAAACCCAGGACAGCGAGCGCATAATAGCGCCCCCTTGGCTGAGCAAGGAATTTAGACACAACAAGTGCAGCCAGCCAGTGGCGTGGGGATGAAGTAATGGACACCAGTGAGGATTGTGTGTTCCTTCAGTAGCTTGTGTTCGTGGTGGTGTGAAAGATCGCCAGATCGGTGCCGGTGTGTCTCTCTCTCACATGGTGTTGTGGGAGAAGGAGCACTGTACTCTCTCACCAGTCTTCATGGGAGAAGGAGGAGTGGTGGCGGTGGGTGGAGGGGACTGAGTGGAGTTGGAGCCTGATGATGGAGATGGAGGAGGGCGGGGGAAGTTGGAGCCTGAAGTTGAAGGGGGCTGCATGGGGCTGGAGCGTGAAGGCGGAGAGGGATATTGAGGTGGGTGGGGGGAGGGGGAGTCTGAAGGTGAAGGGGGGTACGAGGGTGGATATGAAGATGGAGGTGGAGGGGGGAGGGTGGCGTAGTCGCCTGAGGGTGGAGTGGAATACGAGGGCGGATATGAGGATGGAGGTGAAGGGGGGTACGAGGGTGGATATGAAGATGGAGGTGGAGGGGGGAGGGGAGGGTAGGAGCCTGAGGGTGGAGTGGAATACGAGGGCGGATATGAAGATGGAGGTGGTGGGGGGAGGGGAGGGTAGGAGCCTGAGGGTGGAGTGGAATACGAGGGCGGATATGAGGATGGAGGTGAAGGGGGGTACGAGGGTGGATATGAAGATGGAGGTGGAGGGGGGAGGGTGGCGTAGTCGCCTGAGGGTGGAGAGGAATACGAGGGCGGATATGAGGATGGAGGTGAAGGGGGGTACGAGGGCGGATATGAAGATGGAGGTGGAGGGGGGAGGGGAGGGTAGGAGCCTGAGGGTGGAGAGGGGTATGTCGGGGCTTGAGGAGAGTTGAAACCCGTACCTGATGAGGGCGTAGTTGGTGATGGAGGAGGCTTGGTGGAGTTGCCGCCTGAACGCATGGGAAAATGACCAACATAGCAAGTGATGAGAACATAGTAGTTATGTAATAGAACTGGTAATACTCCCAAAATTATGTCTAAACATAAAATGGGGTGGAAATTATGAGCCTGCAGCTTGAGAAAGTGTAAGAAAATATGTGAGTGGCTGCAAAACAATACTTGGAATGCTCGCTTGTCAATAGCCATGCCCTTCATTCGGACAAAAGAAGATGAGGAAGACGCACCAGTTTGGTGCAGCACACGATCGCGGCGTGCAGAGACTCGGCGTGCATCATTATTCGGAACCGCCTGCGAGTGTGGGAAAATAGAGTTCGGATAGGAATGTTGGAACCACGGGTTGGAACATACAGGCTGAAGCGGGAAATATCAAGGAAGACATGGTAGGAATCAAGCTCCTGCAAAAATAAATGTGATACGGTACTACAGTCGGTCGGTCATGTGACGGCTGTGACATCAGTCACCACGCGCGCACTCAATTCAGTCACTTAACTAAAGTCAGTTCTGATTCCCATCCGTCACCATTTGTGCGCAATCAATCTCATCCTTCCGCAATGAGGATGAGGAAATAGGTGTTCAAGCTCGGAGGCATATAATGACATAATGACCAGACTGATGACGGAACATTCGACCTGATGAGTCGACGGAATCCCCACTCATGTCTGCTTACATATGCAGGAGAGAGGCCGCAAATGGCGAACGAGGCAACCAGCAGGGCTATGAAGATGCTCAGCTGCATGACGACACGCGACTGTGATGACAAGCAGAGCAAAGGAAGGCAGCATACTTGAGGAGATTCGTCACGACGAATGGATACGGAAATCAAGGGATGCATGGCTGTAGTCTGAGTGGTTTTTGGATGCGGGGGTGAACATCTCGATCATGTCCCCTTTCTATAATGAAATCAAGTAGCATCTGACAGTGTGCAATAGACACGGGGAAACAACTCACGAAGCAAGCAGTGGAAGCAAGTGGGGGAGACGACAGTCGGTCAGCAATGCTTCTGCTGGATGGATGTCCGAGTGATGACAGACCGCCGTTAATGCGAATGATTGTTAACAGTGTAGATTGGCGATCGAACTTATAAGGTGTATGGCAACCATAAAACCAGAAATTTCACTTTAAGTATGCCGCAATTCTACAAATGCCCCGCATTCGTGCACATGTTGCGGGATTCAGGCAGGCAAATCATGTTGACGAATCATGTTGACAATTCCTGTCAACAATAAAGTGTGCAGTATGCACCGAAGTACGACAACACTGCAGGACAGATGCTGTGGATATCGACATGTTCCGGACTACAGGGTGACCAACGACCAGGGGCGCGTTCATATTGGGGGTTATCCGAGCCAAAAGTGGGCGCATTACAGAATTCTGAGATGATCCTAACTACATCCACACTAGAGGCGCGAGTTGGGCGACAGTTAGTCGTTGTACATTTGTGTACATCTAGGATCATTTCAGAAACAACCTCCCGAGGTAGTGTCCACGAGACCACGAATGATCCAAATGATCCTGCCACGCTGGCTAGGTCAGGGTTCACGCAAACTCAAAACTATGTCGATTGAATGCATACTTGTCTCATTCGTTTACGTGCTTGTTATTTTGGAACGGGTGTGATAAAGCAAAATGTTCCATCGAGGCGGAAAGGTGCTGTGCATTGGCAAAATGGAGAGTCTCGGTCGGTACATGCTCTGGTACAAGCTTGAGATCCCTGCGCGATTTCTCTCGTGTTCACAGCAACAGTGATAAGCGCGCCACGACGATTGTGGTGTGTTGATATCAGAACTTGACCGTGAAATCGTCTGTGGCTGACGGGTTCCTGCAAGTAGCTGAAACTGGCGAGAGAGTGGGCAAACAAGATCCATACTAATGCAACGAAGAATCCCAACGACTGGATTGGAGCCAATGTGAACGCGCCCCAGGTGTGGGTCCGGACTACAGACATTTTGCTGTAGTCCGGAGGAACCAATTACAACGCATCTTGGGGTAATCCTAGTCCGGAGGAACAGACGCTGCTCAATGCAGAATTCAAAGCTTTTATAAATGATAATCGAATGGCAGTTTATGCTCGATCGTGGCTTTTATTTTGTTTAATCATGTCTAATTTCAGAGGGAGGCAGATTGAGACAGAGTTCGGCGACGTTATTGACACAGTAAGCTACCTTGAGGCTCAAGTCAGCAAGAATGCAGTGTACAGCCCGCAGATCCGTACAATACGGGGGGGCAGGGGACCGCGTAGTTTGCAGGGTTATACAATGGGTTTGGGATCTCAGAGGGTTAGCCGGACTAGATTTTTGCCCTCTCCGGCTTTTTTCTACGAGCCGGAGGCGTGTTAATTTTTTGTCCGGTTTTCCGAAAAGTGTGAAAAGTGTGAACTTTTTTCTCCTGTATTTTACAATTTGTTCTTAATCGAAAGACTTGTTGGTAAACAGACGCTCTCTTGAATATTAAAATGGACGCATGCATTTATAGCACACAAACACATATGCAGACCACCACAGAAAATGTCACTGTTCACGCCGCCTAGCAAGAGTCAGCTCCACAAACCTAGCTAGGGGCAGGTCGTCGTCATCCGACTCTAAGGGAGCAGGATCTGCATCCTCTTCATCCTCCTCTTGCAGTAGCGGCTGCGCTGCCTCCTCCTCGTCTACCTCCCCCCCCCCTGCCTCCTCGGCTCCTCGTCAGCAATGCCCTCAGCCAAAGACGTGTCCATAAAGGGGACTTGAATGCCACACACATCAAGGGCCAATTTGGCCAAAAGAACAGGAGGCTTGTCGCCCAGATGCAGGGGCTGCTTGTTGGCCACCTCAACAGCTGAGATGATAAGACCATCATGAGCATCCTTAGTATCGAAAGAAAACGGTTTAACCAGCATTTTTACCCGCATGAGCGAGTCCACAATGACAACATCAAGCCTGCTACGCAGCCGTGTCTTGATGAGCCTGTGGATGCTGAAACCACGCTCCACCTCAGCGGTGTGCGCAACAAAGACAGAGTAGCAATAAACAAGCTTGACGAGGCGCATGTTCGGTCGGGACCAGGTAAACTTTGATAAGTTTGATTGGTTCGAGGGCGTCAGCGGGGGCGTCTTGAACGAAGATCGCGAGGTGGATCAGTCTCGAAGGAAGCTCTGCTGCATCGGTGAGGTCGATCTCTGCAGTAAATTCGCTCGGCTTATCTTTCTTAGGACCCATCGTCCAGGATTGGAAGCTGAAAGCGGCGGGACGCGGCCTCTTCCCAGCAACTGGGTTTACTAGTTTGGGTCCCCTGACGTAGTTTGTTCACACCAGGGGACGAGGCTCCTTCTTGGACGGGTCCCCTGCTCCCCACTGCATGCTGCCTGCCATTGCACCCCTAGCACAAACAGGTGCACTGCATGCTGACTGTCATGACACCCCCAGCACAAACAGGTGCACTGCATGCTGACTACCATGCCACCCCTAGCACAAACAGGTGCACTGCATGCTGACTGTCATGACACCCCTAGCACCCACAGGTGCACTGCATGCTGACTGGCATGCCACCCCTAGCACAAACAGGTGCACTGCATGCTGACTGTCATGACACCTTAAGCACAAACATGTGCACTGCATGCTGACTGTCATGACACCCCTAGCACAAACATGTGCACTGCATACTGCCTGTCATGACACCCCTAGCACAAACAGGTGCACTGCATGCTGGCTGTCATGGGACCCCTAGCACACACAGCTTCTGCACTGCATGCTGCCTGTCATTGCACCCCTAGCACAAACAGAAGCACTGCATGCTGCCTGTCATGACACCCCTAGCACACACATGTGCACTGTGTGCTGCCTGCCATGGCACCCCTAGCACACACAACTTCTGCAGAGCTTGCTGCCTGGCATGGCACCCATAGCACACACATGTGCACTGCATGTTGACTGTTATGGCACACACAGGTGCATTGCATGCTGCCTGACATGGCACCCATAGCACACACAGGTGCACTGCATGCTGACTGTCATGGCACCCGTATCACACACATGTGCACTGTGTGCTGCCTGCCATGGCACCCCTAGCACACACAACTTCTGCAGTGCATGCTGCCTGGCATGGCACCCATGGCACACACAGGTGCACTGCATGCTGACTGTTATGGCACACACAGGTGCATTGCATGCTGCCTGGCATGGCACCCATAGCACACACAGGTGCACTGCATGCTGACTGTTATGGCACACACAGGTGCATTGCATGCTGCCTGGCATGGCACCCATAGCACACACAGGTGCACTGCATGCTGACTGTCATGGCACCCCTAGCACACACAGCTTCTGTCATACATGCTGACAGGGCAGCCTTAACACCACTTACACACATGCTTCATGGGATAAGGTTCCTTGATCAGGTTCACTCCAAGCTGGAGCTCAGGTATGAGGAAAGGTCTAATGCAGAGGCAAGAGTGCAGCCCACTCTTACTGCCTCACTCTAACTGTCTCACTCTAAAAATGTGCTGGTTCTCTTAAAATTTCAGATTGGTAGAGAATTGGTTCTTTGTACTTCAAATTAGATATAATAAAATTCAGCCAGTTGCATGCAAACAGCTTAATGTCTACTAGAGCTGAGTCCAGTATAAGTCGTTTGATCTCGTTTCCGAACTCAATGTCTGAACTCTATGAGACGAATATGTTGTTTTCATAACTTGCATTGAAAGTTCTGACGGCCATGGCGCCGTGCCTGAGTGACTCTGTCCAGTGTTTAATTTTCAAGGCGTTTCCAAACTCGAATACTGATCTGCTAACATTATTGAGGTCATTGTGAATTCAGCTAGGGATCAGTGGCTTTCCAAAATTTCCAGGGACATGCTTTCATCGATCTTTGCTTGAATCTTCTGGCTGCTGCAGGCTTGATGATCCCACATTTACTGCCGAGCAGAATATTGCGCTAGCGCAAGCACGGGAGGATACACAAAAGGGTGCTACGCGCACGCGTTACAAAGGCGTTGAGAAAACGTTCATGGTCAGTGTCTGACAGCCTCAAAAACGTAATAAGTTCTCACTTACCATGCATGGCAAGAGAACTTACCATGCATGGCAAGAGAAAACTGTTGCAGGGCATGATCTTTCAAGGCCTGAATGAACACTCCCTGATTGAAGTGCTGGTATCATGCCATACAGGCTTACGTAGAGGAGAGATGGGGCAAATCAGCTGAGTTCACTGCCGACCATGCCTCCCACTACCTGATGATGTTGAGGGATAAAATCATTAACGGAGACCTGGTCATGGTAAGCTAAGAGCAGCCTAAGCAGCCTGATGCATCATGAGGAACATGACATAATTTATTTTCTTACAGGCTCTAAACACGGTCAAGAGCATCCACAGCGGGCTGAATGACGCATTCCTTAAGCAGAACATCAGGATTGGTCACAATTCTACGGGATGGTGCCTTACGGCCTGGGTGATGCCCTGCGGCGCGGCGCTGAGCCCTAGAGCCTCACCCCGTTCAAACCAGCCCGGAGAAAGCGTGCCTCAGCCTCACAAGTCTCAAGCCTGTCGGCACGTACGGGAGCAGCCAGCAGCCCTGCCTCAGCAACACGCGTGACCGCACGGACAGGACAAACCATCAGCCCTGGATCAACCCCACGGCTAGTACGGACATCAGCGCTGGTCCCGCATGGGCTAGGCCCCTCTTGGGTGGGAGGCCAGCAGGTAATTGGAAGGTGGCTTGGGTCTGCTCAGCTGATGCCAGATGAAAATCAGGGATACCAAATTATTTACACCTGCCTGACTTTTCCACCCTCTTCCATTTGTAGGCAGCTTCTGCCACACGCTCGCCAGGCCCCCCTATTCAGACCTTGATAAAGACGAAGGTGCTGGCCATGACTGATGAGCACGGGCAGCTGATACATGCTGTTAAGATAAAGCTACTTAATGCAAATCACATCCATTTCCAACACTGGAAAGCTGCACATCTTGGTCATATGGCAAAGGTAAACATTTAGAGTTTGTTAGATATTGAGACGCTTAGTTTGAAACGCTGGTTTTTCAGGGTCATTGAAGGGCTGTGTGTGATTCGGTAAATACGTACTTTCAAGGACTCAGGGTCTGTCATTTCCCTCAAATTACCTGTCCCAGCACCCTCTGCTCTATTATGTAAATTTGCACGTCATCTTTGCATAGCAAATCATGTCATATGCTTAAAACACCAGCCATTTTGAGCAGGGCCCAGAGGTGTAATGTCATTGACATTTTTAAAACTTGCAGACCCTTCATTCTTGTAGGTGTGTGATCCCTTGGTCCTTGCTGCATGGCGGACGTACTCAGCTACACCCGGGCCTGCAGGTCTTGTACATCACGCCAAGCAAGATGCAATGCTTGCTGAGCGGACGGCTATTGAGGCTGAGATTGGGCGCCGTGGGTTAAGCAAGCCAGCATCTCAGAAAAGGCAGTCCAAGGTGGTACACCAGCCCATCCCACCTCCCACACATTCTGTTGGTGGCATCCCACTGATGCAACCAATGCCATCCACAAAGCGACGCCGTCAGCAGAGACATCCAGCATTGGGGCTGGGTGGTGGGCCCATGCAGCTCCCAACTGGCAGCTTCTCTATGGGGCTGGGTGGTGGGCCCATGCAGCCCTCCCCTAGCAGCTTCTCTATGGGGCTGGGTGGTGGGCCCATGCAGCTCCCAGCTGATAGCTTCTCTATGGGGCTGGGTGGTGGGCCCATGCAGCCCTCCCCTGGCAGCTTCTCTATGGGGCTGGGTGGTGGGCCCATGCAGCTCCCAACTGGCAGCTTCTCTATGGGGCTGGGTGGTGGGCCCATGCAGCCCTCCCCTGGCAGCTTCTCTATGGGGCTGTGTGGTGGGCCCATGCAGCTCCCAGCTGGCAGCTTCTCTATGGGGCTGGGTGGTGGGCCCATGCAGCCCTCCTCTGGCAGCTTCTCTATGGGGCTGTGTGGTGGGCCCATGCAGCTCCCAACTGGCAGCTTCTCTATGAGGCTGGGTGGTGGGCCCATGCAGCCCTCCCCTGGCACCTTCTCTATGGGGCTGGGTGGTGGGCCCATGCAGCTCCCAGCTGGCAGCTTCTCTATGGGGCTGGGTGGTGGGCCCATGCAGCCCTCCCCTGGCAGCTTCTCTATGGGGCTGGGTGGTCCCTCCCCTGGCAGGTTCCCCATGGGCATTGCTGGTGAGCCCATGCAGCACTCAGTTGACAGCTCCCCTCTGGGGCTAGGTGGTGGGCCCGTGCATACCTCACCTAGCAGGTCCCTTGTGGGATTACTCCAGGGCCCGGATTGTTGCAACCTAGATTTGTTTTCTTAGAGTTGTGCAGTCTTACTCTTTCATCTAGGAAGCCCAAGGAATTGGATAATGGGCCCTAGCTAGACAGGCCCCTGGTGATTGATTTCATAGCCTATGCATAAATGATGTTATCAAAATTAAAATTTGACGGTTGCTTGCTCTTTCTCATTCCAGTATCTGGCTTGCTCAGTCCCATATGGGGCCTCCGGTATGCTCATGCCAAAAGGCAACCGACTTTGCCACTAAGTGAAGAGATGGAGCTCATTGCAGCAAAGCACTGCTGGTGTGTTCAAGTAAGCGCTTCTTAATTTATTGACAACCTCTAGCTAAGCTGCCAAGGGCTCTGAGGAATGATGTAGATCTGCCCGGGCCAATAGGCAACCGACTTTGCCGCTAAGAGAAAAGATGGAGCTCATTGCAGCAAAGCACTGCTGGCGCGTTCATGTAAGCGCTTCTTGATTTATTCATTAACCTCCAGCTAAGCTGCCAAGGGCTCTAAGGAATGATGTAGATCTGCCCGGGCCAAAAGGCAACCGACTTTGCCACAAAGAGAAGAAATGGAGCTTATTGTACTGCTGGTGCGTTCATGTAAGCGCTTCTTAATTTATTCAGTAACCTCCAGCCAAGCAGCCAAGGGCTCCCTGATGGTGGAGAGGCAAGGGGCAGGGTGGTATGGGCTGTCATTTTTTCCACACTTCCAGCAGTACAAAAATTGCTTTGCAGACTTGAAGAATATGATCAGGTGAGTTTGGAGCCATGCTCAGAATGGCAGGTCCAGGTGCCTTTCATGAATGACAGGCATGGCTGGTCAGCACCCTGATGGTGGAGAGGCAAGGGGCAGAGGGGGGGGGGGCAGGGTGGTATGGGCTGTCATTTCCTCCACACTTCCAGCAGTACAAAAGTTGCTTTGCAGAGTTAAAGAAAATGATCAGGTGAATGTGGAGCCATGCTCAGAATGGCAGGGCCAGGTGCCTTTCATGAATGGCAGGCATTGCTGGTCAGCACCCTGATGGTGGAGAGGCAAGGGGCAGAGGGGGGGGGGCAGGGTGGTATGGGCTGTCATTTCCTCCACACTTCCAGCAGTACAAAAATTGCTTTGCAGACTTGAAGAATATGATCAGGTGAATGTGGAGTCATGCTCAGAATGGCAGGGCCAGGTGCCTTTCATGAATGGCAGGCATTGCTGGTCATCACCCTGATGGTGGAGAGGCAAGGGGCAGAGGGAGGGGCAGGGTGGTATGGGCTGTCATTTCCTCCACACTTCCAGCAGTACAGAAATTGCTTTTCAGACTTGAAGAATATGATCAGGTGAATGTGGAGCCATGCTCAGAATGGCAGGGCCAGGTGCCTTTCAAAGGCGAGCTCGCAGCGGAGATCATGTCGGCTGCCACAGCGCCGGCATCCAGCTTTGGCTTTAGCTGGCTCGACTCCTCGGCCAGGGAGGCCTTGGAGTGCAGGAGGGCCAGGAACTCCCCATGGCTCCAGTCTGATGGGGGGAGCAGCAATAGCACAGGAGGGCGGCAGGGCACTTATGTCACAGCCAAGGTAGCGCAAGGGAGGAGGAGGGCCTTGCACTAAAACCCTGCAGCATGGGCAGCACAGATGCATGCATGCGTGACGTGCGTGAAGCCATTCCCCCCACACTTCAGAATGTCCCTTAAGGGCCAAGGCGACCTGAAGCCTAAACTAAAACCTCATCCAGCCTCCAGAACTTAACAAAATGGCCCGGCGTTGATGGACATCAGTGCCGAGGCAGGCGCCTCTACCACCGAGCAGTGACGCCAGGTCCGGGGCAGGGCAATACCTTCACCCTCAAACACACAAGGCAGCGGTGGCACAGGAGGTGGGTACATGACCCTTACCCTCACCCCTAAGACAGGGTACATGCGGCTCAGGGTGCACATACATGTTAATATCCTGCACACATATGTAGCAATACCAGGTTGGTAGATGCCCCCCCGACAAAAGAAATAACTTGTATTCTGGCCATACAGCATCTCGCCATGCAACATGTGGCTGTACAGCATCCGGCCATGCAACATCTGGCCATGCAACATCTGGTCATGCAACATCCGGCCATGTAGCGCCTGACCATGCAACACATGGCCATGCAACATCTGGCCATGCAGCGTCTGGCCATGCAACACCTGGCCACTTAGAATCTGGCCATTCAGCATCTGGCCATGCAACACCTGGCCATGCAACATCCGGCCATGCAACACCTGGCCATGCAACACCTGGCCATGCAACACCTGGTCATCCAACATCTGGCCATACAGCATGTGGCCATACAGGATCTGGCTATCCAACACCTGGTCATCCAACACCTGGCCATGCAGCATCTGGCCATGCAACACCTGGCCATGCAGCATCTGGCTATCCAACACCTGGTAATACAGAATCTGGCCATGCAACACCTGGCCATGGAACACCTGGCCATGCAACATCTGGCCATGCAACACCTGGTCATCCAACACCTGGCCATGCAACACCTGGCCATGCAACACCTGGTAATACAGAATCTGACCATGCAGCAACTGGCCCTGTATTGCAGGTACACATGTTAAGCCGTGCACGCAGGCACACAAGCACACTTACACCTACATTAAGTCACACCCCAAATGAACAAAGTGAAGAAAGGTACCTACCTGGGAAGTATGATGCGAACAGTCCAGGTTCAAAGCGCTCCTTCACGCAGTGGATGACGCAGCTTGAGGGCAGTCCGAGGGCGGCAGCCAGGTCCGTGCCCAGGCAGAGGGCAGCAGCGGATTCGGTTTCAGTCGCCTTGGAGCCGCTCCAGACCCACACACTGCACGGGGCGTATGAATAAAAATGCCGGTACAACGGTACTCCCTGTTTCAGCTGAACTGTGCTGACCGCTCCTGTCGGTTTGCATGTTTATCCTTATTTTATGAAGGGGACGACTCCCAGAACTTTGACGCCAGTGCTTCATAGATTTATAGATGACATTCAACATTACAGCGGGCAGCTGTGAGCCTAAGTGTTCACGCTTCATGTCTAAGGCCAGGGAAAAGGTCTAGGATGATGTCATTATGTGTTAAGGATTCATCATTAAACCCATCGTGGAGGGCAGACAGCATAACAGCAGGCAGCTGTATGGCTTGGGCATAGGCGCGGGCGCAGGGGCTGCGCAGGACTGCAGGGGCTGTGTGTCAAGGTCCTTGGACTGGACCAGCAAGTCTGCCTCCCCCAAGTGGCAATGACACCTCACAGCAGTGCTTTTTTCCCGGTTACGAGTCAATATTTTGGCAGGCCGACCCACGGCCGCTAAAGGCCCCATTGGGACCAAACCTGGACCGGCCTACGGCTGGATGCCAAAGTAGCATAGCTGCCCACAAATGGGGCCTCCAGCCAGAGGCTGGAGTAGTGGAATGTAGCTGACAAATAGCTGAGTCACAAAAAAAGAAACGCTGCCTCACTGTCCCCTCCCTAGCAGCCCATACTCTTCAGCAGCTATGCGCCCCCCCGCCGCCCCCCTAGTAGACCCTTAATCTCCTCTGCCTCCAGCAGCTACTCACCCTCCTCCTGCAAGCAACCCCACAACATCCTCCGTCTTCAGCAGCGATCGAGATAGCGGCGCGCCCGGGGCCAACTCCTCTGGCTCGCCACTAGCCGTCAGCCGAAACAGCCGGGGCGCCGCCAAGGCCGCCTGTGGTACCGCAGCGTCTCCCTCAGCTGCATCCCGGATGGTGACCTTTGAGATGTCCGCCTCGCCCAGTGCCCGGAACAGTGCGCGTGCATCATCACTGTCCCGGTCCCTATCATCCACCACCTCCGCCTGAGGTGCAGGAGGGAAGTCCGCCATTGTTTACTTGTGCGTGGCATGGATACAATCCAGCTACGGTTCAGCTACCTCCTGGCCTCCAGCCGGAGGCGTCATTCGCTGCCAGCCATACTGCTGGGGCCAGCTGCAGAAGGGCAGTGAAGGTTTGGGCCCGAACAGGACTTTGGGCGGCCTGCCGAAGCTGGCCTGGTGGCCGGAAAAACAACACACAGGAAGATCTAATGGCGGCTGGGAGAGGCTGATGAGATTCTGCTGATGAGTGCAACTGAAGGTGTGCAGCGATGAATGCTTCCACACATGACACTTCTTGCAGCTGGAATCAAGCTCGCAAGTCACCAGCTCAAAGCCTTTACCCCAAAGGGGTGTGTGCTCTCTCCCTCTCCGTCTCACCCTGACACCCATGATGCGCCACTCTCCCTCCCTCCACGTATCACCTGGACACAAGTGTTGCTCCCCATTCTCTCAAATCACATGATGCCTCCTGCAACCAGGGTCAAAAATCTATCGCCGTCGCCCTGTTTGCTGTCCTCACCCTGGTGCCAGTGTTGCGCCGCATGCTATTGGCCACGTCCAGCGCCTTCATTTTCTCCTTAATGCTGGCTCCAGAGCCATGCCATATGTATACACAGGAGGCCGGGTCATCCAGCACAAATGAGTCGCCGCTGTTGAGTGATGCAGCAGCAGTGGGCACCTCCAGAACCTGATAGGGGACAGGGGAGAGGTCTGTACGACGGCTGAATACAACTCCCTCGTCAGCCCCCTAGTGCTCAGGCAGTGACAGGCCTGCTAAATCTCGGCGTTGGTTACGCGGAAAGGCACACAGATCTTGCAGATCTGCCTCGAGTTTGGCAGAAGACACACACAGATATTGATGATCCAGGGCTTGTGCTGCTATAATCGATGATTTACAAGCACAACCTTTCCTTTTAACTGATGGTTCCCACTTCATTCCTGTATTCAGACCCAAGGGCAACAGCCACAACTGGTGCTGATGCTAAAATCGAAACAGGGGCGGGACGGGACAGAGCGGGACAGAGCTAGGGGAGCAGGGCAGAGCTGTTGGCACAGGGCCAATCAAGGCAGGACAGGCCGTGCCTTTATAGACGGGGTGGGAAGGGGCAGGGCAGGCGGGTATAGGGTAGGTGCTCACCTGCACTGACAACCTGGAAGGCGATTTAATCTGATATAGCTTGGCCGCCCCCTTCTCTGCAGCGCTAGCCTCTGCAGCACTCTTAAAGCCAGATTTCTGGAGGTTTCCCGGCCGGCACACGAGCCTGGGGAAGAGCTGCTGGGCAGGGAGGGAATAAATATGATGGGGAAGAGCTGTGGTGCAAGGAGGGAATGGATATGCTGGGGAACGGTGGTGTATGGGGGGGGAGGGGAGGGGGGAGGGACAGGCTGGGAAGGCTAAGAGCGTAATCCAGCGTTAATGACCATCAGTGTTTTGGGGGGGGCCATACATGGCCTGAGGCCATGATTGAGGCCATAATAATTGATGTCAGAGAGAGGGGGGGAAACTGACTGAAAAAAGAAAGGAGCATTTTGCTGCCGCGAAGCAGATGCAGCTCGGCTCCGCAGTCAGCCCCGCACCCGCCGTCGGGCTTTTTGGCTACTAGACTGTCCAGAATCCCCCTCATTCGTAAACCATTCCTTGCAGTATGAGTTCTTCATCCTCAAGTGAATCTAGTGATTCTGAGAGGCTCGCGAAGCGTCAAAATAATGAGGTCGATATCACGAAGGTTACTGCACGCCCCAAGACACAGTCTGGCATTCTCAGCTTTCTTTCTGGTAATAATTCAGGCCCCATACTTCTTCATGGGTACAAGGACAGAGCAAAGAGGCTTGGTCGAACCCAATTTCTGCATATTGGGGACTCCCTGTCTCCCTGACTTGGCCAGAACTTGCCCCTCATGAATGTTGGCCTTGCTTATATTCACTCCCGGATTTCTTTTCAATTAGTAGGCTTAAGTGGCTTTGAGGCCAGTTCTAGATTTGCAGACTCGAACATCAGCAACATTGACTGATTAGACTAACACAGTTATATTACAACAGATTTGGAACAAGAATATCGAGTTGAAGCCACATACTGTTTCAGAACTTTAGGGCTTGGCCCCCCAAACCCCACTGAGGCCCGCTGGCCCCCGGACCCCCAGGCGGGGAGGGGACCCCCCCTGCACAGCTTCGCCGCGCCATCCACACTTTCTCACACCTCAGGCATTTTAATTTAATTGCACATTTTAAAGGGGAAAAATGATGACCATCCCGACATGCACTGTCCCTCAGCTGGGGAAATGTCAGGTATATCCTCCCTCCCCTCCCTCCCCTCCCCGCCTTACCTTCACAAACTCGTCATCCTCTGAGCCCTGCACCTGGTGGTACTGCACCGGCCCTCCTCCCAGGTAACTGTCCAGCTGGGTGGCCAGGAGTGCAGCGCTGCCCAGCTCATCCTGCAGGGGAGAAGGGTGGCCCAGTAAGATCTGGATGCCGGGGCATGATAACAGGTAAGGTGCATGCCGTGCATCTAGCCCCTCAGAGCCTTGATGTTGGCAAGATCAGCACTGCTGGCACTGTAATCTTCGCGTGCCCCAGCTTCTATTCAGCAACATAGTAGCCTACCCCCGCGGTGGCCTGATGTAGCGAATCCTGCTGCTTAGGCCACCGGATATAGACTGGTCAAGGGATGGACCCTATCTAGTTGCCCAGTGGTGGCCGCCAAGAGGTCCCCCTTCACTTATCTATCTAGTGTGCACTCCGTACACAGGCCCAAACGAGGCAACCGCAGTCGGTAGCATTCGTGCGATTCGAAAGGGCTCGGAAGTTCATAAAAAGAGCTGATGGGGCACCCATCCTGCGCTGCCCAAGGCTAAGACCCCTCCAAGAGATTCTCAAGTACAGGAGCGTCACAGGACCTGGTCCCGAGCGACACGTGTCAGGAGGAGTGGGCTCAGGGATTCAGGCAACGCATCGCAACGCTGTAAAATGAGCCATAATCGCCTTCAGGCACGTCTCGCAGCTTGAAGGAGCTCACGACCCAGGTCTTCACGCCGGGCTCCTTGCCACATCCAGAAAACGCAGCGGACATTTCTGAATTAGTACACCAATGCCAATTTTGATGGAATAATGCTGTGAGATCTGTCCTAAGATGATGGGGTCCTTAAGCCGAATTGAATAATGCCAACTGCTATCCCCACCCCGCAACGCCGTACTTGACGGGGCTTAACTTGCGCCTGAGCTCCGAATCTGTTGTCGAATCTATCGGTCTAATCTCCACTCGTACCCGGTGACTCGAGCCCCAAACACGGCATTTTTGAATCGGCCCGACCGTGAGCTCGACCCCATCCTGATGATCTCGCAGCTCATTGAAACAAACTTATATTCATCTGCTAAGCTGTGGATCTTGGCCCTCTTGGCGTTTGCAGCTGCGTGGCCGCTACAAGCCGATAGTGGAGGCCTGGCTGCCAGCAAGTGCCTGTCTTCATGCAAAACGCATGGAACATGCAATGAGGAGCTGGGCAGGTGCATTGTCCATCATGAATTGGTCATGGCTGCATGGCTGCATGCATGTTTAATTTGGTCCATTGCCTGCCTGCCAGACATGGGCTGCTGTGATGCTGTGCCTTCCCAATATGTCACCACGCACGAGTCTCGTGTACCGTAAAACGCCTTTTACTCCGCTCGTAATTAAATAATTATAGGGGTGCGCGGACATAGCTGCGCGCTAATATTAATTCCAAAATTTCCGGTGCGCGGAGCGTCAGTCAGGTGCCCAAAAAACTATTTTGGGGGTGCGCGGTATGAATTAAAAACAGCACTTTTTACACAAAAAATGGCGCGCTAGCGCGCGACTGTTTGATTCGACATCCGTTCAGCCACCCTTGTCAAGTCTGCTGAAATAGCCATGCACAGCAACACTACTGATGACTCCGATGAGCACTACTGGCTGGAAGTGCTGAACATTGACAGGATTCGAACTGCAGACCTCAGGGTGGACTGCCAAGTTCCGTAGTACCACTGAGCCCCCCGGGCACCAATAGCCACACGTTTCCTGAGGCCAGGAATCGTCGGAGGAAAGGGAAGGAGGCTACGGTATGCGGGTCCTGCTAGCTTCAAGCGAAGTTGTAACAGAGTTTGACAGTACTGGCTGAAAGTGCTGCGCGGACGGAAATTTATATTATTTCAGTGATGCGCGATGTTTAATTAAATTTTGTGCTGCGCGGCGTTAAATTAAATTGAAATTTCGTCGCCGCGCGACCGTTTTTTAAATTCTTTTTGGGGTGCGCGGCCGAAAAATAAATTCTTTTTCTTTGGGGTGCGCGGACCTTAAGGCGTTTTACGGTATTTTCAATATCTTCCAAAGCGCGTGCATGGTGTTTTATCTCAATATCCCTCCAATCGCATGGATTGTGCATCCATCAGGTGTGATTGCCCGGAGCACCGAGTAGGCGCTGACTGCTCAAAGACCCCAGACGTTCAATCCCTGGAGAAGCGATGCAAGGCAGCTCTCTACCCTGATGTAAAGGAGTGCACCACATACCCCCAGGTGATACATACGCAACTCTTCATTGTAGCGTGACCCTGCTACAATTCAGCTTCAATACGACCTACAGCCGAGGGGGATTGGTGCACTTGCCCTGCTGCTTGGACCCCTGTTTGCAGGCCGGCCATTGCTTGCTCCACATTGGCCCAATAGAGTACGCCAGGCAGCCATGTCGTTCAATTAAATTAGCACTGCCCCCCCCTTAAGTGCATCCTATTATGTTGTGGTTGTTACAACAACACACGTACACACTTTTGAAACTCTTAGCCAAGCTGACCTGCACCTGCTAGTTCTGAGTGCAGGCCTGCCTCAATGGTTGCAACCTGAGAGGAAAGTGTACATCAGGCTTCTGCCATTGTCAGGAAGGTGTGTGACACCCCCTGGTGACACTGTTGATTTCAGGTCGTTGTTTGCTACATGTCAGGTACATCTTGGTTTTAGGCCGAGGGGGCTGGGTGCATCAAGCTGAGCGGGATATATAAATGCTTAAATATGCCACACTGTCCTGGAGGGGCCTTGTTGCTGCATCCTGTTCGACTCGGCCGTGCAAGCCAGGCCTCATACCGGTTAGGAGGGTCCACCTATGCACGGTTGATCCCAAAGCCCCTGTCTGGTGGGCACGCACAGCAATGTCATCAGTAGAGCACTATGAGGCGAGGATTGAGGAACCACCCTGCTGAGTGCTCATGCTCATGCTCATGTTGCCTCCTATGGGTTCCCTGGTTCATCAGGTTTCTATGGCTCCGACTGCGCGATCTCCTTGGGAGCTGATGGGAAGCCGCTGCTGCTGGCCGGTACAAGCTATACCACGCGCACCAAGAGGCCGCATGTTTACGTATATGAGCTGCCTCCACATCTCACGACATGGTAAACAAAGAAAACAAACCGGTCATGTCATATCCGGTAATCAATTGTACACAAGTGAAGGCGCAAGTCCTGCATTCCCCTGGCACTATTGTTCTCCAAGTCTCATGTCCCCCATTGGTCACAGGCTCAATGTCCGGCGACTGGACCGGCCCACCCACAACATGTTCACACAACGCTTGCTGAGCAGTGGGGCGCGCACTGCAGATGGGGATGGAGCAGACTGGTACTACATTCCGGTGAGACGGCTCAACTAAAGTGGCCCGTAGTCTGTGAGCAGGGCTGAAATATCTAGATAGTTTCATATTTGGGAGCCTTGCATCCTCAGCTTAGCAACAGACAGAGTAAAACACGGCCAGATCTAGTGATGTATCTGTTGGGAGCCTTGCAGCCTGAGCCTCAGCATCCGACAGCGTGTAACTAGGCCACATCTTTGTATGTTTCTCTATATGGATATTGATCCGCCCAGGGGATTTTGACCTGCAGTTTCAATTAATGGCGCAATCACGCATGCGGGGCACGGGCAAGGCCATGATCCCAAGGCTGATCAGATGTGGTACCGGACAATGTTTCTAGGCCTTTCAAGAACTTGACCTCCTGAATCCAGGTTAACACGGTGTTGTCGGCCCGCTTGCTGCCAGGTCCGTTGCCGCGGCCGCAGCGACGGGGACATCATTCCCAAGGCCCTTGAGTATGTCCGCAACACCTGGCCCTGGTGGAACGCAACTGGAGGTGCAAGGCATGCCATTATCCACACAGGTAAGCTGTTACAGAAACAAGTTACATGAATCCATACCTGTCGTGTACTTAGCCTTCCATTCGTGTGCCAAAGGCTCAGGCTGCCTTTGTCCAGCTCAAGGACCAAGGCATCACGAGCCCCTGGTCCACATCCTTCAACTGCAGCCTTTCACTGTTAAACCTAGACGTCCATGTGACCGTCGCACCTCCATTCAGGCGATCTGGGCGTGGAAGACACCAAGAATTCCCACGAGCTGATCCATCGCCTGACTCCGAATTCCACCTGGCTTTCAGATTGGGGACTACTGCGGATAAGGAGTGTTGCGGCTGGAAGAAGACGCACCGGCCAGGCCTGGTGCGGCTGGGTTAAGGGGGAACCATCAACACTCTTGTTAACCCTCAACCCTAAACTGCAGTGATGCAGATGTTCCTTTGTAGCAGGGCGTGGCCGTCCACATCTTAATTTAATTTGTTATCCCCCATTTCTCCATTTGTTCTTTATGTTTCTGTTGTTGCACAAGGCTGGTGTGGTGGTGTAAATCAGATGTCCTGGTTGCAGGATGTAGTGATCCTCGTATTCATCTCTTCCGGCCACTTCCGCCACATTGGATTTGACAACTCTCCACTGCACCCGCTCAACACGGGGTCACCCAATCGATACACAAAGTTTTTCTTCGCGGGCTGCATCTGTGGGGACCGGAAGGACCCGGATGTTGGCGAGTGGCCCAACTGCCGGCACAGCGATGAGGACTACTCGGCCAACGTACGACAGAAAGTGAGGGAGTAAATAGAGGGGCATGGCAGGTGGGATGCTCTGCAACAATAAGGCACTCCTCCCTTCAGGTGCTGTACTACCACAGCTGCTGTAGCGGATAGCTCGCAGAACCTTGGGGCGCAACACTATCTTGATATAGCTGTTTTGTGGTTGACGGGCACTCCAATCCAACAATGTGCCCCCCGCCCGGCAGGTACATTACTACCATAGCAATAGGAGTGGCTACCTGGGGGAATCGCGGGCACGACACTATGACCAGCGACTGCGCACATAGATGTTTTGTCTGGCACCTCTGGGTGGCGGCCACGGCCAGCGCCAGATCATTGTGGCAGTCATGGGCTGCATCCCCGTGACCGTAGGTGAGAAATGGTCTTGCCTGAGGCTCTGGCATCAACTCCTTATCCTAAACCCTGAAGACTCTGCCCTTTTCCCTCAACCCAGGTGACCAAGTAGTTCAGGAGCGTTCATTGGATCCAAATGCCAAACTGCTCACTCACTAGGCCATGTGCACCAACTTATCACCCGTCACCCTGAAGGCCCTTATCCCTCATCTCTCATCCCTCACCCCAGGTGACCACGTGCACCAGCCCTTTGAGCCTCAGCTGGACTGGTCAACGTTTTCCGTCGCGGCTCCGGAGGTGAGCATCCCCCTGCTGCATGAGCGGCTGGAGGAACTGACCCTGCAGCCGGGGAGGGTGAAGGCGATGCAGAGGACACTGGCATGTGCCGCTCAGCACATGGTGTACAGCAGCGTGACAGGGGGCGTGCTAGGGGACCAAGGTGGGGGGGGGGCTTGTTTGAGCGCACCAGGGGAACATGCGGGGCAAGTGGGCGGGATTCTGTAACTATCATACCACCCCGTCACCCTCTCCACATTTGCATGGACAGGACCCCACACTCAACGAGTGGGGATCTAGCCTGTTGAATAGCCTCCTCCTGCAGGGCATGCAGCCTGCCCCACCTGTAGCAGCATGGCTGTCAGAGTATGTCTGGGTCCTCTGGCTGGAGACCTGGTGGAAGCTGAAACGTACATGAGCTTTAGCTTATCCTCGAAAATTAAAGATTGATACTGCTGCAGGTAAATATGATGCCTTTGAGACGACTCTTGAGGTGCTCAGGGTCATGAGGAAGCACCCGGGGGTGGCACCAGAGGAGCTCAAGGACCTAGATGCTGACTTTCGGCGGTTCATGAACTGTGGAGAGGAGTGGCCCGCAGGTGAGCTGCACGACAATGTTCATTTTAGTGTTAGCCATACCACCTTAAGGTAGCCACCATTGGGCTGAGTGAGATCTAACCTTGACCAACCGACAGCCGCTGGCTCAAGCAGGCTGTGCTGCCTCAGGCCGTGCCGGCCATAGACTGGCTTGCAGCTGAAGTGTGGCTGAAGCTCCTTGAAATCAACATTGCTGCATGGTTCTGCAGTTATGGCTGGGTGGGCTGAACGCGCTGGAGGTTTAGGTGTGATAGTTGCGTGGCAGGGGGGGCATGATTGGCAGTCTTGTTGCGATGTGGCATGGTATCTCCTTTTGGCCATCTGAGGATTTGGGACATGCACGACATTCAGTGTTTTTTATTGCCCAACAGACCACGAGTGGCAGGCTGCTGGTCGGATATCTGATATGTGAAACCTGATCCCTGAAGCTCACCCTGAGCCCACCCTAGATCAGACACAATAAGCCTGGGGCATTCGGTTAAGAAGCACGAAACTCAAGTGGACATACGACCACCAGACATTGATTGCATACTACTTAAAATATCAGAATTCCATCCCAACAGCTGCCTCCCATCACCCTCGCAGTTGCTACTAAAAACCAGACATCGCCATACCGCTAATCAAAAGCACACACACACCCATCACCATCGTAATTGCTTCTCAAAACAGACATTGCCACAATCAATGTTGCGGAAACCCTGAACCCCAACCCACTCATCTCCATGATATCTTCTGCTGAGTCTCAGTCGTCTCAATAATAGTTTCTCAAAATCAGCAGCAGTCATAGTCATCGATAGCGGCAAGAACCAACACTGAAAACCGGCCATCATAACTGACACCATAACTGATAACCCAGCCACGACCATCTTACGCTGCATCTTACGGTATTCGATTGCCATAGTCCTGACCCCTTGAAATGCTAGATCCGGTTATGTTTCCTCTGAGAACAGCGGCGTCGCAATTGAATGTTATATAGACGTTGGACTCGTTCCCAATGCACTCTCTCTGAACATCAACACAATATCCGGTTCTGGACTATCAGCCGGAGGCATAAGCACTCCTCAGTAAGGATTGAGGTGAATGTGGTCACACCGCACATAATGACTGGGCGTTTTCTATGCAGGTCATTTGCACGGGCTATATCCCTCTTGCCGCTGCCCGCGAGGCCACTGTGGCCCTCTTCTTGCGGAGACTGCGGGATGTATTGTAGCCCGTATCGGTTGCTGGTGGGGAGGGCACCGGAAAGATTGAGCTGATTCCCTGTTGACTCCGGAAGGAGGATAGGGCATGCCAGGCGCCTTAGTTCCTGGAGGTGAGGAGGTGTATGGACGCACGGGGCGCCGGTGCCGCCTTCATTGCGGTTGGCGAGAGGGACAGATAGATGGCGCTCAGGATGACTGGCTGTCATGCCTTGCCTCAGCTGAGGAGGTCGAATGGAGCACTCAATGCCATTAATCTGATGGCACTTCGGTCAGAGGGCACACTGGACTGTGCTGTCTTGTTGGAGGTGAGGAGGTCAGAAGGGCACACTGGACTGTGCCGTCTTGCTGGAGGTGAGGAGGTCGGAGGGCACACTGGACTGTGCCGTCTTGTTGGAGGTGAGGAGGTCAGAAGGGCACACTGGACTGTGCCGTCTTGTTGGAGGTGGGGAGGTCAGAAGGGCACACTGGACTGTGCCGTCTTGTTGGAGGTGAGGAGGTCAGAAGGGCACACTGGACTGTGCCGCTTTGCTGGAGGTGAGGAGGTCAGAAGGGCACACTGGACTGTGCCGTCTTGTTGGAGGTGAGGATGTCAGAGGGCAAACTGGACTGTGCCGTCTTATTGGAGGTGAGGAGGTCAGAAGGGCACACTGGACTGTGTCGTCTTGCTGGAGGTGAGAAGGTCAGAGGGCACACTGGACTGTACCATCTTGCTGGAGGTGAGGATGTCAGAGGGCACATTGGACTGTGCCATCTTGCTGAAGGTGAGGTGGTCAGGGGATATACTAGACTGTACTGTCTTGCTGATGGTGAAGGTCATAGGGCACACTGGACTGTGCCAACTTGCTGAAGTGAAAATGCCAATTGTTACGCTATTTCAAAGCACATCCTACAATTTTGACGCTTGCTAAATGAAATCCCTAGGTATGCAATCCAGAGATTCTCTTCTAAAGTGCCCACACTGGGCTGTGCCTCTTTGCTTAAGCTGAGGTTACACTGGAGTACACTGGACTGTGTTGCCTTGCAGAAGGCAAAGATGTGTGAGATTAGTGTGCCGTTATGCTTGAGACTGGTTAGGCCCACAAGAATCTACCATTTATATACTTCACAACAGCCATATTTCAGCTACGTTGTTACAGCAACTCTCCCTAGCAAGTAATACACAGTATTTTACTCCTCAAAATAACTATGTGTTTTTCATCCAGAACCACCAAGTATTCAATCCACTAACAGCAAATGAGGAAGCACCAAAAAGTATTTAACTGAGCGGAATGAATATAATCCAACAGGCACGATAATGTCTTTAACCACTAAAAAGCAACACAGTATTGAATCCATCACATGAATGTGAATGATGAGACGTGACATATTCCAGAATCCAGACACTTATACTGCACATTGCGGCGCAGGCTCACTCAGCAAAGGCAATGATAAGATACTTAGGGAGTTCAAACGACTTTGTTCAGCAAGGACGATAAGCAGAGACTTATGAATTTCAAACATTTTTGTTGGATGTCTGACCAAGGTGGGTGGAGTAACTATTTGCCGTAGGACCAATCAATTGCTTGTGTTGTACCCATAAGATAGAACCCGTTACTCTAGCATATCCCGTCAGTCTTTCCCAAAGGAATGCATTCCCATAATTCAGGTTGTGGGAGGACCTGGCCTTTCTTGTAGGAAACCAGGGGTCCCATGGAACAGTCGTCATCCATAGTGCATGTTCCCGGAAATGGTGATCCATAATACACTTTGATGGTTGTATTCGGCTTGGACTTGCAATTGCTGCAGGGGTCGCATGACCAAGAGCAGGCTTTGTTTCCCGTGGGTAGTGGTGGAGGCGGTTGGGGGACAGGAGGTGGCGGAGTTGGGGGAGACGGAAGCGGGGGTGGAAACGGTGAGGGCGGAGCTGGGGGAGCTGCAGGCAAGCATAAAAGGGATAACAGTTAGTCCTAAGACAAGTACATGACACATGCTGGACAAAGTAACGGCACTGCTGCTGGATTTGCAGGAGTAGGCACATGCAGAAACCAGTTATTCAGTTGCAATTCAGTTGCAATTGGGAGCTTCGACATCTCACTGTGTTGCATGTCATGAGACTTGAGGATTGAGCTGTGCATGGCAGACGGCAGAACTGTAAACTCTCACTTAGCTCTTCCCATTGGGTTACTCAGTATGCTCCCTACACCCTAAACTCTTGGGTTACTCAGTATACTCACGAGGGCACGTCAGAGTGTTGCACTTCTCAAATTCAACCATAGGTGGGCACACCATTTGCATAGTCCTGGACTTGAAGCCCCCGGTGCAGTTTTCGAAGCAGTCAGTGAAGTTCCCAGTCACCAAAACGCATCCAGCATAATAGTCTGCATGCATCAGTGACAAGGAGTGCAGTAAGAAGGAATCAAAGGCTAATAGAGGAAAAAGCGCCACGACCTCTGGGGCAGGGGCAGTCAGTCAGATGGTTCTTACCAACCAAGTAGACTTGAACACCAAGGACGGAACAAATGCCATAAAAGACAATGCATGAGGAGCGCATGATGACTAATGATAGGTAGGAGAAGATGAGCTGTGCAGCCGCATGTTGAGGGCGACAATTTTGCAACAATTTTGCAGTCCAGGGGAGCATCACAATTGATGTGTGCGGCGACTTGCCCGTAAAGTAGGAGCATGAAAAACCTGGACAGCGAGCGCATAATAGCGCCCCCTCGGCTGAGCAAAAAATTAAGACACAAGCGATTGCAGCCAGTGGCGTGGGGATGAAGTAATGTACACTAGTGAGGATTGTGTGTTCCTTCAGTAGCTTGTGTGTTCCTTCAGTAGCTTGTGTGGTGGTGTGAAGATCGCCCGTGTGTCTCTCTCTCACATGGTGTTTGTGGGAGAAGGGGCACTGTACTTTCTCACCAGTGTTCATGGGAGAAGGAGGAGTGGTGGCGGTGGGTGGAGGGGACTGAGTGGAGTTGGAGCCTGATGATGGAGATGGAGGAGGGCGGGGGAAGTTGGAGCCTGAAGTTGAAGGGGGCTGCATGGGGCTGGAGCGTGAAGGCGGAGAGGGATATTGAGGTGGGTGGGGGGAGGGGGAGTCTGAAGGTGAAGGGGGGTACGAGGGTGGATATGAAGATGGAGGTGGAGGGGGGAGGGGAGGGTAGTCGCCTGAGGGTGGAGTGGAATACGAGGGTGGATATGAAGATGGAGGTGGAGGGGGGAGGGTGGCGTAGTCGCCTGAGGGTGGAGAGGAATACGAGGGTGGATATGAAGATGGAGGTGAAGGGGGGTACGAGGGCGGATATGAAGATGGAGGTGGAGGGGGGAGGGGAGGGTAGGAGCCTGAGGGTGGAGAGGGGTATGTCGGGGCTTGAGGAGAGTTGAAACCCGTACCTGATGAGGGCGTAGTTGGTGATGGAGGAGGCTCGGTGGAGTTGCCGCCTGGACGCATGGGAAAATGACCAACATAGCAAGTGGTGAGAACATAGTAGTTATGTAATAGAACTGGTAATACTCCCAAAGTTATGTCTAAACATAAAATGGGGTGGAAATTATGAGCCTGCAGCTTGAGAAAGTGTAAGAAAATATTTGAGTGGCTGCAAAACAATACTTGGAATGCTCGCTTGTCAATAGCCATGCCCTTCATTCGGGCAAAATAAGATGAGGAAGACGCACCAGTTTGGTGCAGCACACGATCGCGGCGTGCAGAGACTCGGCGTGCATCATTATTCGGAACCGCCTGCGAGTGTGGGAAAATAGAGTTCGGACAGGAATGTTGGAACCACGGGTTGGAACATACAGGCTGAAGCGGGAAATATCAAGGAAGACATGGTAGGAATCAAGCTCCTGCAAAAATAAATGTGATACGGTACTACGTACGGTCGGTCGGTCATGTGACGGCTGTGACATCAGTCACCACGCGCGCACTCAATCCAGTCACTCAACTAAAGTCAGTTCTGATTCCCATCCGTCACCATTTGTGCGCAATCAATCTCATCCTTCCACAATGAGGATGAGGAAGTAGGTGTTCAAGCTCGGAGGCATATAATGACATAATGACCAGACTGATGACGGAACATTCGACCTGATGAGTCGACGGAATCCCCACTCATGTCTGCTTACATATGCAGGAGAGAGGCCGCAAATGGCGAACGAGGCAACCAGCAGGGCTATGAAGATGCTCAGCTGCATGACGACACGCGACTGTGATGACAAGCAGAGCAAAGGAAGGCAGCATACTTGAGGAGATTCGTCACGACGAATGGATACGGAAATCAAGGGATGCATGGCTGTAGTCTGAGTGGTTTTTGGATGCGGGGGTGAACATCTCGATCATGTTACCTTTCTATAATGAAATCAAGTAGCATCTGACAGTGTGCAATAGACACGGGGAAACAACTCACGAAGCAAGCAGTGGAAGCAAGTGGGGGAGACGACAGTCGGTCAGCAATGCTTCTGCTGGATGGATGTCCGAGTGACAGACCGCCGTTAAAGCGAATGATTGTTGACAGTGTAGATTGGCGATCGAACTTATAAGGTGTATGGCAACCATAAAACCAGAAATTTCACTTTAAGTATGCCGCAATTCTACAAATGCCCCGCATTCGTGCAGATGCTGCAGGATTCACAGCACGTTTCCGATTGAGGACCCCGGAACAAACGTGTACGACGGTCTTCTGGTCTTCGGGAGATTTCCGGGGAGGGTGTTTCTGCAAACACCCCGGAGCCACACACTGGAACGTGAGGCCGCGTAAGCTTGCGTGGTTCAGGGTTTACTGCGATATTGCCGAATGTGTGCCTAAAAGTTATCTGCGCTGTTGCAGCTGCTTCTGCTTCTGCTGCTGATGATAATGATGATGATGGGGATGACTCGCTCGCGGAGTGACCAAGGCCGAGTCGGCCCGCGGCCTTTCTGCAGGGCCGCCCCCATCACTACCGCCCGATAAGTTCATGGGAAGAAAAATGCGGCGATTCATATTTATAAACAAAAGCTATTCGAAGGCCTGAAAACTCTCCAAAGTCTTTGGAATTTCCGGGGAGTGGGGGGGGGTCCCCGGAAAAACAAGAGACGTACTGTACGACTCTTGGTGGTCTAAAGGCTCCGGAGATTTTCCGGGGTCCAGTGTTTCAGCTCAAAACACACCGGAAACACCCCGGAAAGTTTCCGGGGTCCAATCAGAAACGTGCTGTCAGGCAGGCAATTCATGTTGACGAATCATGTTGACAATTCCTGTCAACAATAAAGTGTGCAGTATGCACCGAAGTACGACAACACTGCAGGACAGATGCTGTGGATATCGACATGTTCCGGACTACAGGGTGACCAACGACCAGGGGCGCGTTCATATTGGGGGTTATCCGAGCCAAAAGTGGGCGCATTACAGAATTCTGAGATGATCCTAACTACATCCACACTAGAGGCGCGAGTTGGGCGACAGTTAGTCGTTGTACTTTTGTGTACATCTAGGATCATTTCAGAAACAACCTCCCGAGGTAGTGTCCAAGAATGATCCAAATGATCCTGCCACGCTGGCTAGGTCAGGGTTCACGCAAACTCAAAACTATGTCGATTGAATGCATACTTGTCTCATTCGTTTACGTGCTTGTTATTTTGGAACGGGTGTGATAAAGCAAAATGTTTCATCGAGGCGGAAAGGTGCTGTGCAATGGCAAAATGGAGAGTCTCGGTCGGTACATGCTCTGGTACAAGCTTGAGATCCCTGCGCGATTTCTCTCGTGTTCACAGCAACAGTGATAAGCGCGCCACGACGATTGTGGTGTGTTGATATCAGAACTTGACCGTGAAATCGTCTGTGGCTGACGGGTTCCTGCAAGTAGCTGAAACTGGCGAGAGAGTGGGCAAACAAGATCCATACTAATAATGCAACGAAGAATCCCAACGACTGGATTGGAGCCAATGTGAACGCGCCCCAGGTGTGGGTCCGGACTACAGACATTTTGCTGTAGTCCGGAGGAACCAATTACAACGCATCTTGGGGTAATCCTAGTCCGGAGGAACAGACGCTGCTCAATGCAGAATTCAAAGCTTATATAAATGATAATCGAATGGCATTTTATGCTCGATCGTGGCTTTTATTTTGTTTAACCATGTCTAATTTCAGAGGGAGGCAGATTGAGACAGAGTTCGGCGACGTTATTGACACAGTAAGCTACCTTGAGGCTCAAGTCAGCAAGAATGCAGTGTACAGCCCGCAGATCCGTACAATACGGGGGGGCAGGGGACCGCGTAGTTTGGGTCCCCTGGCGTAGTTTGTTCACACCAGGGGACGAGGCTCCTTCTTGGACGGGTCCCCTGCTCCCCACTGCATGCTGCCTGCCATTGCACCCCTAGCACAAACAGGTGCACTGCATGCTGACTGTCATGACACCCCCAGCACAAACAGGTGCACTGCATGCTGACTGCCATGCCACCCCTAGCACAAACAGGTGCACTGCATGCTGACTGTCATGACACCTTAAGCACAAACATGTGCACTGCATGCTGACTGTCATGACACCCCTAGCACAAACATGTGCACTGCATACTGCCTGTCATGACACCCCTAGCACGAACAGGTGCACTGCATGCTGGCTGTCATGGGACCCCTAGCACACACAGCTTCTGCACTGCATGCTGCCTGTCATTGCACCCCTAGCACAAACAGAAGCACTGCATGCTGCCTGTCATGACACCCCTAGCACACACATGTGCACTGTGTGCTGCCTGCCATGGCACCCCTAGCACACACAACTTCTGCAGAGCATGCTGCCTGGCATGGCACCCATAGCACACACATGTGCACTGCATGTTGACTGTTATGGCACACACAGGTGCATTGCATGCTGCCTGACATGGCACCCATAGCACACACAGGTGCACTGCATGCTGACTGTCATGGCACCCGTATCACACACATGTGCACTGTGTGCTGCCTGCCATGGCACCCCTAGCACACACAACTTCTGCAGTGCATGCTGCCTGGCATGGCACCCATGGCACACACAGGTGCACTGCATGCTGACTGTTATGGCACACACAGGTGCATTGCATGCTGCCTGGCATGGCACCCATAGCACACACAGGTGCACTGCATGCTGACTGTTATGGCACACACAGGTGCATTGCATGCTGCCTGGCATGGCACCCATAGCACACACAGGTGCACTGCATGCTGACTGTCATGGCACCCCTAGCACACACAGCTTCTGTCATACATGCTGACAGGGCAGCCTTAACACCACTTACACACATGCTTCATGGGATAAGGTTCCTTGATCAGGTTCACTCCAAGCTGGAGCTCAGGTATGAGGAAAGGTCTAATGCAGAGGCAAGAGTGCAGCCCACTCTTACTGCCTCACTCTAACTGTCTCACTCTAAAAATGTGCTGGTTCTCTTAAAATTTCAGATTGGTAGAGAATTGGTTCTTTGTACTTCAAATTAGATATAATAAAATTCAGCCAGTTGCATGCAAACAGCTTAATGTCTACTAGAGCTGAGTCCAGTATAAGTCGTTTGATCTCGTTTCCGAACTCAATGTCTGAACTCTATGAGACGAATATGTTGTTTTCATAACTTGCATTGAAAGTTCTGACGGCCATGGCGCCGTGCCTGAGTGACTCTGTCCAGTGTTTAATTTTCAAGGCGTTTCCAAACTCGAATACTGATCTGCTAACATTATTGAGGTCATTGTGAATTCAGCTAGGGATCAGTGGCTTTCCAAAATTTCCAGGGACATGCTTTCATCGATCTTTGCTTGAATCTTCTGGCTGCTGCAGGCTTGATGATCCCACATTTACTGCCGAGCAGAATATTGCGCTAGCGCAAGCACGGGAGGATACACAAAAGGGTGCTACGCGCACGCGTTACAAAGGCGTTGAGAAAACGTTCATGGTCAGTGTCTGACAGCCTCAAAAACGTAATAAGTTCTCACTTACCATGCATGGCAAGAGAACTTACCATGCATGGCAAGAGAAAACTGTTGCAGGGCATGATCTTTCAAGGCCTGAATGAACACTCCCTGATTGAAGTGCTGGTATCATGCCATACAGGCTTACGTAGAGGAGAGATGGGGCAAATCAGCTGAGTTCACTGCCGACCATGCCTCCCACTACCTGATGATGTTGAGGGATAAAATCATTAACGGAGACCTGGTCATGGTAAGCTAAGAGCAGCCTAAGCAGCCTGATGCATCATGAGGAACATGACATAATTTATTTTCTTACAGGCTCTAAACACGGTCAAGAGCATCCACAGCGGGCTGAATGACGCATTCCTTAAGCAGAACATCAGGATTGGTCACAATTCTACGGGATGGTGCCTTACGGCCTGGGTGATGCCCTGCGGCGCGGCGCTGAGCCCTAGAGCCTCACCCCGTTCAAACCAGCCCGGAGAAAGCGTGCCTCAGCCTCACAAGTCTCAAGCCTGTCGGCACGTACGGGAGCAGCCAGCAGCCCTGCCTCAGCAACACGCGTGACCGCACGGACAGGACAAACCATCAGCCCTGGATCAACCCCACGGCTAGTACGGACATCAGCGCTGGTCCCGCATGTGCTAGGCCCCTCTTGGGTGGGAGGCCAGCAGGTAATTGGAAGGTGGCTTGGGTCTGCTCAGCTGATGCCAGATGAAAATCAGGGATACCAAATTATTTACACCTGCCTGACTTTTCCACCCTCTTCCATTTGTAGGCAGCTTCTGCCACACGCTCGCCAGGCCCCCCTATTCAGACCTTGATAAAGACGAAGGTGCTGGCCATGACTGATGAGCACGGGCAGCTGATACATGCTGTTAAGATAAAGCTACTTAATGCAAATCACATCCATTTCCAACACTGGAAAGCTGCACATCTTGGTCATATGGCAAAGGTAAACATTTAGAGTTTGTTAGATATTGAGACGCTTAGTTTGAAACACTGGTTTTTCAGGGTCATTGAAGGGCTGTGTGTGATTCGGTAAATACGTACTTTCAGGGACTCAGGGTCTGTCATTTCCCTCAAATTACCTGTCCCAGCACCCTCTGCTCTATTATGTAAATTTGCACGTCATCTTTGCATAGCAAATCATGTCATATGCTTAAAACACCAGCCATTTTGAGCAGGGCCCAGAGGTGTAATGTCATTGACATTTTTAAAACTTGCAGACCCTTCATTCTTGTAGGTGTGTGATCCCTTGGTCCTTGCTGCATGGCGGACGTACTCAGCTACACCCGGGCCTGCAGGTCTTGCACATCACGCCAAGCAAGATGCAATGCTTGCTGAGCGGACGGCTATTGAGGCTGAGATTGGGCGCCGTGGGTTAAGCAAGCCAGCATCTCAGAAAAGGCAGTCCAAGGTGGTACACCAGCCCATCCCACCTCCAACACATTATGTTGGTGGCATCCCACTGATGCAACCAATGCCATCCACAAAGCGACGCCGTCAGCAGAGGCATCCAGCATTGGGGCTGGGTGGTGGGCCCATGCAGCTCCCAACTGGCAGCTTCTCTATGGGGCTGGGTGGTGGGCCCATGCAGCCCTCCCCTAGCAGCTTCTCTATGGGGCTGGGTGGTGGGCCCATGCAGCTCCCAGCTGATAGCTTCTCTATGGGGCTGGGTGGTGGGCCCATGCAGCCCTCCCCTGGCAGCTTCTCTATGGGGCTGGGTGGTGGGCCCATGCAGCTCCCAACTGGCAGCTTCTCTATGGGGCTGGGTGGTGGGCCCATGCAGCTCCCAACTGGCAGCTTCTCTATGGGGCTGGGTGGTGGGCCCATGCAGCCCTCTCCTGGCAGCTTCTCTATGGGGCTGGGTGGTGGGCCCATGCAGCTCCCAACTGGCAGCTTCTCTATGGGGCTGGGTGGTGGGCCCATGCAGCCCTCCCCTGGCAGCTTCTCTATGGGGCTGGGTGGTGGGCCCATGCAGCTCCCAACTGGCAGCTTCTCTATGAGGCTGGGTGGTGGGCCCATGCAGCCCTCCCCTGGCACCTTCTCTATGGGGCTGGGTGGTGGGCCCATGCAGCTCCCAGCTGGCAGCTTCTCTATGGGGCTG
Source organism: Limnomonas spitsbergensis (assembly GCA_037349105.1). Classification (NCBI taxonomy): domain Eukaryota; kingdom Viridiplantae; phylum Chlorophyta; class Chlorophyceae; order Chlamydomonadales; genus Limnomonas; species Limnomonas spitsbergensis. The sequence continues at coordinate 335,220 of JAYJMM010000022.1, read as the reverse complement.
GGTGGTGGGCCCATGCAGCCCTCCCCTGGCAGCTTCTCTATGGGGCTGGGTGGTCCCTCCCCTGGCAGGTTCCCCATGGGCATTGCTGGTGAGCCCATGCAGCACTCAGTTGACAGCTCCCCTCTGGGGCTAGGTGGTGGGCCCGTGCATCCCTCACCTAGCAGGTCCCTTGTGGGATTACTCCAGGGCCCGGATTGTTGCAATCTAGATTTGTTTTCTTAGAGTTGTGCAGTCTTACTCTTTCATCTAGGAAGCCCAAGGAATTGGATAATGGGCCCTAACTAGACAGGCCCCTGGTGATTGATTTCATAGCCTATGCATAAATGATGTTATCAAAATTAAAATTTGACGGTTGCTTGCTCTTTCTTATTCCAGTATCTGGCTTGTTCAGTCCCATATGGGGCCTCCGGTATGCTCATGCCAAAAGGCAACCGACTTTGCCACTAAGTGAAGAGATGGAGCTCATTGCAGCAAAGCACTGCTGGTGTGTTCAAGTAAGCGCTTCTTAATTTATTGACAACCTCTAGCTAAGCTGCCAAGGGCTCTGAGGAATGATGTAGATCTGCCCGGGCCAATAGGCAACCGACTTTGCCGCTAAGAGAAAAGATGGAGCTCATTGCAGCAAAGCACTGCTGGCGCGTTCATGTAAGCGCTTCTTGATTTATTCATTAACCTCCAGCTAAGCTGCCAAGGGCTCTAAGGAATGATGTAGATCTGCCCGGGCCAAAAGGCAACCGACTTTGCCACAAAGAGAAGAAATGGAGCTTATTGCAGCAAAGTACTGCTGGTGCGTTCATGTAAGCGCTTCTTAATTTATTCATTAACCTCCAGCCAAGCAGCCAAGGGCTCCCTGATGGTGGAGAGGCAAGGGGCAGGGTGGTATGGGCTGTCATTTCCTCCACACTTCCAGCAGTACAAAAATTGCTTTGCAGACTTGAAGAATATGATCAGGTGAGTTTGGAGCCATGCTCAGAATGGCAGGTCCAGGTGCCTTTCATGAATGACAGGCATGGCTGGTCAGCACCCTGATGGTGGAGAGGCAAGGGGCAGAGGGGGGGGGGGCAGGGTGGTATGGGCTGTCATTTCCTTCACACTTCCAGCAGTACAAAACTGTTTGTGCAGACTTGAATATTATGATCATGTGAATGTGGAGCCATGCTCAGAATGGCAGGGCCAGGTGCCTTTCATGAATGGCAGGCATTGCTGGTCATCACCCTGATGGTGGAGAGGCAAGGGGCAGAGGGAGGGGCAGGGTGGTATGGGCTGTCATTTCCTCCACACTTCCAGCAGTACAGAAATTGCTTTTCAGACTTGAAGAATATGATCAGGTGAATGTGGAGCCATGCTCAGAATGGCAGGGCCAGGTGCCTTTCATGAATGGCAGGCATTGCTGGTCAGCACCCTGATGGTGGAGAGGCAAGGGGCAGAGGGGGGGGGGCAGGGTGGTATGGGCTGTCATTTCCTCCACACTTCCAGCAGTACAAAAATTGCTTTGCAGACTTGAAGAATATGATCAGGTGAATGTGGAGTCATGCTCAGAATGGCAGGGCCAGGTGCCTTTCATGAATGGCAGGCATTGCTGGTCATCACCCTGATGGTGGAGAGGCAAGGGGCAGAGGGAGGGGCAGGGTGGTATGGGCTGTCATTTCCTCCACACTTCCAGCAGTACAGAAATTGCTTTTCAGACTTGAAGAATATGATCAGGTGAATGTGGAGCCATGCTCAGAATGGCAGGGCCAGGTGCCTTTCAAAGGCGAGCTCGCAGCGGAGATCATGTCGGCTGCCACAGCGCCGGCATCCAGCTTTGGCTTTAGCTGGCTCAACTCCTCGGCCAGGGAGGCCTTGGAGTGCAGGAGGGCCAGGAACTCCCCATGGCTCCAGTCTGATGGGGGGAGCAGCAATAGCACAGGAGGGCGGCAGGGCACTTATGTCACAGCCAAGGTAGCGCAAGGGAGGAGGAGGGCCTTGCACTAAAACCCTGCAGCATGGGCAGCACAGATGCATGCATGCGTGACGTGCGTGAAGCCGTTCCCCCCACACTTCAGAATGTCCCTTAAGGGCCAAGGCGACCTGAAGCCTAAACTAAAACCTCATCCAGCCTCCAGAACTTAACAAAATGGCCCGGCGTTGATGGACATCAGTGCCGAGGCAGGCGCCTCTACCACCGAGCAGTGACGCCAGGTCCGGGGCAGGGCAATACCTTCACCCTCAAACACACAAGGCAGCGGTGGCACAGGAGGTGGGTACATGACCCTTACCCTCACCCCTAAGACAGGGTACATGCGGCTCAGGGTGCACATACATGTTAATATCCTGCACACATATGTAGCAATACCAGGTTGGTAGATGCCCCCCCGACAAAAGAAATAACTTGTATTCTGGCCATACAGCATCTCGCCATGCAACATGTGGCTGTACAGCATCCGGCCATGCAACATCTGGCCATGCAACATCTGGTCATGCAACATCCGGCCATGTAGCGCCTGACCATGCAACACATGGCCATGCAACATCTGGCCATGCAGCGTCTGGCCATGCAACACCTGGCCACTTAGAATCTGGCCATTCAGCATCTGGCCATGCAACACCTGGCCATGCAACATCCGGCCATGCAACACCTGGCCATGCAACACCTGGTCATCCAACATCTGGCCATACAGCATGTGGCCATACAGGATCTGGCTATCCAACACCTGGTCATCCAACACCTGGCCATGCAGCATCTGGCCATGCAACACCTGGCCATGCAGCATCTGGCTATCCAACACCTGGTAATACAGAATCTGGCCATGCAACACCTGGCCATGGAACACCTGGCCATGCAACATCTGGCCATGCAACACCTGGTCATCCAACACCTGGCCATGCAACACCTGGCCATGCAACACCTGGTAATACAGAATCTGACCATGCAGCAACTGGCCCTGTATTGCAGGTACACATGTTAAGCCGTGCACGCAGGCACACAAGCACACTTACACCTACATTAAGTCACACCCCAAATGAACAAAGTGAAGAAAGGTACCTACCTGGGAAGTATGATGCGAACAGTCCAGGTTCAAAGCGCTCCTTCACGCAGCGGATGACGCAGCTTGAGGGCAGTCCGAGGGCGGCAGCCAGGTCCGTGCCCAGGCAGAGGGCAGCAGCGGATTCGGTTTCAGTCGCCTTGGAGCCGCTCCAGACCCACACACTGCACGGGGCGTATGAATAAAAATGCCGGTACAACGGTACTCCCTGTTTCAGCTGAATTGTGCTGACCACTCCTGTCGGTTTGCATGTTTATCCTTATTTTATGAAGGGGACGACTCCCAGAACTTTGACGCCAGTGCTTCATAGATTTATAGATGACATTCAACATTACAGCGGGCAGCTGTGAGCCTAAGTGTTCACGCTTCATGTCTAAGGCCAGGGAAAAGGTCTAGGATGATGTCATTATGTGTTAAGGATTCATCATTAAACCCATCGTGGAGGGCAGACAGCATAACAGCAGGCAGCTGTATGGCTTGGGCATAGGCGCGGGCGCAGGGGCTGCGCAGGACTGCAGGGGCTGTGTGTCAAGGTCCTTGGACTGGACCAGCAAGTCTGCCTCCCCTAAGTGGCAATGACACCTCACAGCAGTGCTTTTTTCCCGGTTACGAGTCAATATTTTGGCAGGCCGACCCACGGCCGCTAAAGGCCCCATTGGGACCAAACCTGGACCGGCCTACGGCTGGATGCCAAAGTAGCATAGCTGCCCACAAATGGGGCCTCCAGCCAGAGGCTGGAGTAGTGGAATGTAGCTGACAAATAGCTGAGTCACAAAAAAGAAACGCTGCCTCACTGTCCTCTCCCTAGCAGCCCATACTCTTCAGCAGCTATGCGCCCCCCCGCCGCCCCCCTAGTAGACCCTTAATCTCCTCTGCCTCCAGCAGCTACTCACCCTCCTCCTGCAAGCAACCCCACAACATCCTCCGTCTTCAGCAGCGATCGAGATAGCGGCGCGCCCGGGGCCAACTCCTCTGGCTCGCCACTAGCAGTCAGCCGAAACAGCCGGGGCGCCGCCAAGGCCGCCTGTGGTACCGCAGCGTCTCCCTCAGCTGCATCCCGGATGGTGACCTTTGAGATGTCCGCCTCGCCCAGTGCCCGGAACAGTGCGCGTGCATCATCACTGTCCCGGTCCCTATCATCCACCACCTCCGCCTGAGGTGCAGGAGGGAAGTCCGCCATTGTTTACTTGTGCGTGGCATGGATACAATCCAGCTACGGTTCAGCTACCTCCTGGCCTCCAGCCGGAGGCGTCATTCGCTGCCAGCCATACTGCTGGGGCCAGCTGCAGAAGGGCAGTGAAGGTTTGGGCCCGAACAGGACTTTGGGCGGCCTGCCGAAGCTGGCCTGGTGGCCGGAAAAACAACACACAGGAAGATCTAATGGCGGCTGGGAGAGGCTGATGAGATTCTGCTGATGAGTGCAACTGAAGGTGTGCAGCGATGAATGCTTCCACACATGACACTTCTTGCAGCTGGAATCAAGCTCGCAAGTCACCAGCTCAAAGCCTTTACCCCAAAGGGGTGTGTGCTCTCTCCCTCTCCGTCTCACCCTGACACCCATGATGCGCCACTCTCCCTCCCTCCACGTATCACCTGGACACAAGTGTTGCTCCCCATTCTCTCAAATCACATGATGCCTCCTGCAACCAGGGTCAAAAATCTATCGCCGTCGCCCTGTTTGCTGTCCTCACCCTGGTGCCAGTGTTGCGCCGCATGCTATTGGCCACGTCCAGCGCCTTCATTTTCTCCTTAATGCTGGCTCCAGAGCCATGCCATATGTATACACAGGAGGCCGGGTCATCCAGCACAAATGAGTCGCCGCTGTTGAGTGATGCAGCAGCAGTGGGCACCTCCAGAACCTGATAGGGGACAGGGGAGAGGTCTGTACGACGGCTGAATACAACTCCCTCGTCAGCCCCCTAGTGCTCAGGCAGTGACAGGCCTGCTAAATCTCGGCGTTGGTTACGCGGAAAGGCACACAGATCTTGCAGATCTGCCTCGAGTTTGGCAGAAGACACACACAGATATTGATGATCCAGGGCTTGTGCTGCTATAATCGATGATTTACAAGCACAACCTTTCCTTTTAACTGATGGTTCCCACTTCATTCCTGTATTCAGACCCAAGGGCAACAGCCACAACTGGTGCTGATGCTAAAATCGAAACAGGGGCGGGACGGGACAGAGCGGGACAGAGCTAGGGGAGCAGGGCAGAGCTGTTGGCACAGGGCCAATCAAGGCAGGACAGGCCGTGCCTTTATAGACGGGGTGGGAAGGGGCAGGGCAGGCGGGTATAGGGTAGGTGCTCACCTGCACTGACAACCTGGAAGGCGATTTAATCTGATATAGCTTGGCCGCCCCCTTCTCTGCAGCGCTAGCCTCTGCAGCACTCTTAAAGCCAGATTTCTGGAGGTTTCCCGGCCGGCACACGAGCCTGGGGAAGAGCTGCTGGGCAGGGAGGGAATAAATATGATGGGGAAGAGCTGTGGTGCAAGGAGGGAATGGATATGCTGGGGAACGGTGGTGTATGGGGGGGGAGGGGAGGGGGGAGGGACAGGCTGGGAAGGCTAAGAGCGTAATCCAGCGTTAATGACCATCAGTGTTTTGGGGGGGGCCATACATGGCCTGAGGCCATGATTGAGGCCATAATAATTGATGTCAGAGAGAGGGGGGGAAACTGACTGAAAAAAGAAAGGAGCATTTTGCTGCCGCGAAGCAGATGCAGCTCGGCTCCGCAGTCAGCCCCGCACCCGCCGTCGGGCTTTTTGGCTACTAGACTGTCCAGAATCCCCCTCATTCGTAAACCATTCCTTGCAGTATGAGTTCTTCATCCTCAAGTGAATCTAGTGATTCTGAGAGGCTCGCGAAGCGTCAAAATAATGAGGTCGATATCACGAAGGTTACTGCACGCCCCAAGACACAGTCTGGCATTCTCAGCTTTCTTTCTGGTAATAATTCAGGCCCCATACTTCTTCATGGGTACAAGGACAGAGCAAAGAGGCTTGGTCGAACCCAATTTCTGCATATTGGGGACTCCCTGTCTCCCTGACTTGGCCAGAACTTGCCCCTCATGAATGTTGGCCTTGCTTATATTCACTCCCGGATTTCTTTTCAATTAGTAGGCTTAAGTGGCTTTGAGGCCAGTTCTAGATTTGCAGACTCGAACATCAGCAACATTGACTGATTAGACTAACACAGTTATATTACAACAGATTTGGAACAAGAATATCGAGTTGAAGCCACATACTGTTTCAGAACTTAAGGGCTTGGCCCCCCAAACCCCACTGAGGCCCGCTGGCCCCCGGACCCCCAGGCGGGGAGGGGACCCCCCCGCACAGCTTCGCCGCGCCATCCACACTTTCTCACACCTCAGGCATTTTAATTTAATTGCACATTTTAAAGGGAAAAAAATGATGACCATCCCGACATGCACTGTCCCTCAGCTGGGGAAATGTCAGGTATATCCTCCCTCCCCTCCCTCCCCTCCCCGCCTTACCTTCACAAACTCGTCATCCTCTGAGCCCTGCACCTGGTGGTACTGCACCGGCCCTCCTCCCAGGTAACTGTCCAGCTGGGTGGCCAGGAGTGCAGCGCTGCCCAGCTCATCCTGCAGGGGAGAAGGGTGGCCCAGTAAGATCTGGATGTCGGGGCATGACAACAGGTAAGGTGCATGCCGTGCATCTAGCCCCTCAGAGCCTTGATGTTGGCAAGATCAGCACTGTAATCTTCGCGTGCCCCAGCTTCTATTCAGCAACATAATAGCCTACCCCCGCGGTGGCCTGATGTAGCGAATCCTGCTGCTTAGGCCACCGGATATAGACTGGTCAAGGGATGGACCCTAGTTGCCCAGTGGTGGCTCACGACCCAGGTCTTCACGCCGGGCTCCTTGCCACATCCAGAAAACGTTTCTGAATTAGTACACCAATGTCAATTTTGATGGAATAATGCTGTGAGATCTGTCCTAAGATGATGGGGTCCTTAAGCCGAATTGAATAATGCCAACTGCTATCCCCACCCCGCAACTCCGTACTTGACGGGGCTTAACTTGCGCCTGAGCTCCGAATCTGTTGTCGAATCTATCAGTCGAATCTCCACTCGTACCCGGTGACTCGAGCCCCAAACACGGCATTTCTGAATCGGCCCGACCGTGGGCTCGACCCCATCCTGATGATCTCGCAGCTCATTGAAACAAACTTATATTCATCTGCTAAGCTGTGGATCTTGGCCCTCTTGGCGTTTGCAGCTGCGTGGCCGCTGCAAGCCGATAGTGGGGGCCTGGCTGCCAGCAAGTGCCTGCCTTCATGAAAAACGCATGGAACATGCAATGAGGAGCTGGGCAGGTGCACTGTCCATCACGAATTGGACATGGCTGCATGGCTGCATGCATGTTTAATTTGGTCCATTGCCTGCCTGCCAGACATGGGCTGCTGTGATGCTGTGCCTTCCCAATATGTCTCCACGCACGAGTCTCGTGTATTTTCAGTATCTTCCAAAGCGCGTGCATGGTGTTTTATCTCAATATCCCTCCAATCGCATGGATTGTGCGTCCATCAGGTGTGATTGCCCGAAGCACCGAGTAGGCGCTGACTGCTCCGAGACCCCAGACGTTCAATCCCTGGAGAAGCGATGCAAGGCAGCTCTCTACCCTGATGTAAAGGAGTGCACCACATACCCCCAGGTGATATATACGCAACTCTTCTTTGTAGCGTGACCCAGCTACAATTCAGCTTCAATACGACCTACAGCCGAGGGGGATTGGTGCACTTGCCCTGCTGCTTGGACCCCTGTTTGCAGGCCGGCCATTGCTTGCTCCACATTGGCCCAATAGAGTACGCCAGGCAGCCATGTCGTTCAATTAAATTAGCACTGCCCCCACCTTAAGTGCATCCTATGATGTTGTGGTTGTTACAACAGCACACGTACACACTTTTGAAACTCTTAGCCAAGCTGACCTGCACCTGCTAGTTCTGAGTGCAGGCCTGCCTCAATGGTTGCAACCTGAGAGGAAAGTGTACATCAGGCTTCTGCCATTGTCAGGAAGGTGTGTGACACCCCCTGGTGACACTGTTGATTTCAGGTCGTTGTTTGCTACATGTCAGGTACATCTTGGTTTTAGGCCGAGGGGGCTGGGTGCATCAAGCTGAGCGGGATATATAAATGCTTAAATATGCCACACTGTCCTGGAGGGGCCTTGTTGCTGCATCCTGTTCGACTCGGCCGTGCAAGCCAGGCCTCATACCGGTTAGGAGGGTCCACCTATGCACGGTTGATCCCAAAGCCCCTGTCTGGTGGGCACGCACAGCAATGTCATCAGTAGAGCACTATGAGGCGAGGATTGAGGAACCACCCTGCTGAGTGCTCATGCTCATGCTCATGTTGCCTCCTATGGGTTCCCTGGTTCATCAGGTTTCTATGGCTCCGACTGCGCGATCTCCTTGGGAGCTGATGGGAAGCCGCTGCTGCTGGCCGGTACAAGCTATACCACGCGCACCAAGAGGCCGCATGTTTACGTATATGAGCTGCCTCCACATCTCACGACATGGTAAACAAAGAAAACAAACCGGTCATGTCATATCCGGTAATCAATTGTACACAAGTGAAGGCGCAAGTCCTGCATTCCCCTGGCACTATTGTTCTCCAAGTCTCATGTCCCCCATTGGTCACAGGCTCAATGTCCGGCGACTGGACCGGCCCACCCACAACATGTTCACACAACGCTTGCTGAGCAGTGGGGCGCGCACTGCAGATGGGGATGGAGCAGACTGGTACTACATTCCGGTGAGACGGCTCAACTAGAGTGGCCCGTAGTCTGTGAGCAGGGCTGAAATATCTAGATAGTTTCATATTTGGGAGCCTTGCATCCTCAGCTTAGCAACAGACAGAGTAAAACACGGCCAGATCTAGTGATGTATCTGTTGGGAGCCTTGCAGCCTGAGCCTCAGCATCCGACAGCGTGTAACTAGGCCACATCTTTGTATGTTTCTCTATATGGATATTGATCCGCCCAGGGGATTTTGACCTGCAGTTTCAATTAATGGCGCAATCACGCATGCGGGGCACGGGCAAGGCCATGATCCCAAGGCTGATCAGATGTGGTACCGGACAATGTTTCTAGGCCTTTCAAGAACTTGACCTCCTGAATCCAGGTTAACACGGTGTTGTCGGCCCGCTTGCTGCCAGGTCCGTTGCCGCGGCCGCAGCGACGGGGACATCATTCCCAAGGCCCTTGAGTATGTCCGCAACACCTGGCCCTGGTGGAACGCAACTGGAGGTGCAAGGCATGCCATTATCCACACAGGTAAGCTGTTTCAGAAACAAGTTACATGAATCCATACCTGTCGTGTAGCCTTCCATTCGTGTGCCAAAGGCTCAGGCTGCCTTTGTCCAGCTCAAGGACCAAGGCATCACGAGCCCCTGGTCCACATCCTTCAACTGCAGCCTTTCACTGTTAAACCTAGACGTCCATGTGACCGTCGCACCTCCATTCAGGCGATCTGGGCGTGGAAGACACCAAGAATTCCCACGAGCTGATCCATCGCCTGACTCCGAATTCCACCTGGCTTTCAGATTGGGGACTACTGCGGATAAGGAGTGTTGCGGCTGGAAGAAGACGCACCGGCCAGGCCTGGTGCGGCTGGGTTAAGGGGGAACCATCAACACTCTTGTTAACCCTCAACCCTAAACTGCAGTGATGCAGTTGTTCCTTTGTAGCAGGGCGTGGCCGTCCACATCTTAATTTAATTTGTTATCCCCCATTTCTCCATTTGTTCTTTATGTTTCTGTTGTTGCACAAGGCTGGTGTGGTGGTGTAAATCAGATGTCCTGGTTGCAGGATGTAGTGATCCCCGTATTCATCTCTTCCGGCCACTTCCGCCACTTTGGATTTGACAACTCTCCACTGCACCCGCTCAACACGGGGTCACCCAATCGATACACAAAGTTTTTCTTCGGGGGCTGCATCTGTGGGGACCGGAAGGACCCGGATGTTGGCGAGTGGCCCAACTGCCGGCACAGCGATGAGGACTACTCGGCCAACGTACGACAGAAAGTGAGGGAGTAAATAGAGGGGCATGGCAGGTGGGATGCTCTGCAACAATAAGGCACTCCTCCCGTCAGGTGCTGTACTACCACAGCTGCTGTAGCGGATAGCTCGCGGAACCTTGGGGCGCAGCACTATCTTGATATAGCTGTTTTGTGGTTGACGGGCACTCCAATCCAACAATGTGCCCCCGCCCGGCAGGTACATTACTACCATAGCAATAGGAGTGGCTACCTGGGGGAATCGCGGGCACGACACTATGACCAGCGACTGCGCACATAGATGTTTTGTCTGGCACCTCTGGGTGGCGGCCACGGCCAGCGCCAGATCATTGTGGCAGTCATGGGCTGCATCCCCGTGACCGTAGGTGAGAAATGGTCTTGCCTGAGGCTCTGGCATCAACTCCTTATCCTAAACCCTGAAGACTCTGCCCTTTTCCCTCAACCCAGGTGACCAAGTAGTTCAGGAGCGTTCATTGGATCCAAATGCCAAACTGCTCACTCACTAGGCCATGTGCACCAACTTATCACCCGTCACCCTGAAGGCCCTTATCCCTCATCTCTCATCCCTCACCCCAGGTGACCACGTGCACCAGCCCTTTGAGCCTCAGCTGGACTGGTCAACGTTTCCGTCGCGGCTCCGGAGGTGAGCATCCCCCTGCTGCATGAGCGGCTGGAGGAACTGACCCTGCAGCCGGGGAGGGTGAAGGCGATGCAGAGGACACTGGCATGTGCCGCTCAGCACATGGTGTACAGCAGCGTGACAGGGGGCGTGCTAGGGGACCAAGGTGGGGGGGGGGCTTGTTTGAGCGCACCAGGGGAACATGCGGGGCAAGTGGGCGGGATTCTGTAACTATCGTACCACCCCGTCACCCTCTCCACATTTGCATGGACAGGACCCCACATTCAACGAGTGGGGATCTAGCCTGTTGAATAGCCTCCTCCTGCAGGGCATGCAGCCTGCCCCACCTGTAGCAGCATGGCTGTCAGAGTATGTCTGGGTCCTCTGGCTGGAGACCTGGTGGAAGCTGAAACGTACATGAGCTTTAGCTTATCCTCGAAAATTAAAGATTGATACTGCTGCAGGTAAATATGATGCCTTTGAGACGACTCTTGAGGTGCTCAGGGTCATGAGGAAGCACCCGGGGGTGGCACCAGAGGAGCTCAAGGACCTAGATGCTGACTTTCGGCGGTTCATGAACTGTGGAGAGGAGTGGCCCGCAGGTGAGCTGCGCGACAATGCTCATTTTAGTTTTAGCCATACCACCTTAAGGTAGCCACCAATGGGCTGAGTGAGATCTAACCTTGACCAACCGACAGCCGCTGGCTCAAGCAGGCTGTGCTGCCTCAGGCCGTGCCGGCCATAGACTGGCTTGCAGCTGAAGTGTGGCTGAAGCTCCTTGAAATGAACATTGCTGCATGGTTCTGCAGTTATGGCTGGGTGGGCTGAACGCGCTGGAGGTTAAGGTGTGATAGTTGCGTGGCAGGGGGGGCATGATTGGCAGTCTTGTTGCGATGTGGCATGGTATCTCCTTTTGGCCATCTGAGGATTTGGGACATGCACGACATTCAGTGTTTTTTATTGCCCAACAGACCACGAGTGGCAGGCTGCTGGTCGGATATCTGATATGTGAAACCTGATCCCTGAAGCTCACCCTGAGCCCACCCTAGATCAGACACAATAAGCCTGGGGCATTCGGTTAAGAAGCACGAAACTCAAGTGGACATACGACCACCAGACATTGATTGCATACTACTTAAAATATCAGAATTCCATCCCAACAGCTGCCTCCCATCACCCTCGCAGTTGCTACTAAAAACCAGACATCGCCATACCGCTAATCAAAAGCACACACACACCCATCACCATCGTAATTGCTTCTCAAAACAGACATTGCCACAATCAATGTTGCGGAAACCCTGAACCCCAACCCACTCATCTCCATGATATCTTCTGCTGAGTCTCAGTCGTCTCAATAATAGTTTCTCAAAATCAGCAGCAGTCATAGTCATCGATAGCGGCAAGAACCAACACTGAAAACCGGCCATCATAACTGACACCATAACTGATAACCCAGCCACGACCATCTTACGCTGCATCTTACGGTATTCGATTGCCATAGTCCTGACCCCTTGAAATGCTAGATCCGGTTATGTTTCCTCTGAGAACAGCGGCGTCGCAATTGAATGTTATATAGACGTTGGACTCGTTCCCAATGCACTCTCTCTGAACATCAACACAATATCCGGTTCTGGACTATCAGCCGGAGGCATAAGCACTCCTCAGTAAGGATTGAGGTGAATGTGGTCACACCGCACATAATGACTGGGCGTTTTCTATGCAGGTCATTTGCACGGGCTATATCCCTCTTGCCGCTGCCCGCGAGGCCACTGTGGCCCTCTTCTTGCGGAGACTGCGGGATGTATTGTAGCCCGTATCGGTTGCTGGTGGGGAGGGCACCGGAAAGATTGAGCTGATTCCCTGTTGACTCCGGAAGGAGGATAGGGCATGCCAGGCGCCTTAGTTCCTGGAGGTGAGGAGGTGTATGGACGCACGGGGCGCCGGTGCCGCCTTCATTGCGGTTGGCGAGAGGGACAGATAGATGGCGCTCAGGATGACTGGCTGTCATGCCTTGCCTCAGCTGAGGAGGTCGAATGGAGCACTCAATGCCATTAACCTGATGGCGCTTCGGTCAGAGGGTACACTGGACTGTGCTGTCTTGATGGAGGTGAGGAGGTCAGAAGGGCACACTGGACTGTGCCGTCTTGCTGGAGGTGAGGAGGTCGGAGGGCACACTGGACTGTGCCGTCTTGTTGGAGGTGAGGAGGTCAGAAGGGCACACTGGACTGTGCCATCTTGTTGGAGGTGGGGAGGTCAGAAGGGCACACTGGACTGTGCCGCTTTGCTGGAGGTGAGGAGGTCAGAAGGGCACACTGGACTGTGCCGTCTTGTTGGAGGTGAGGATGTCAGAGGGCAAACTGGACTGTGCCGTCTTATTGGAGGTGAGGAGGTCAGAAGGGCACACTGGACTGTGTCGTCTTGCTGGAGGTGAGAAGGTCAGAGGGCACACTGGACTGTATCATCTTGCTGGAGGTGAGGATGTCAGAGGGCACATTGGACTGTGCCATCTTGCTGAAGGTCAGGTGGTCAGGGGATATACTAGACTATACTGTCTTGCTGATGGTGAAGGTCAGAGGGCACACTGGACTGTGCCAACTTGCTGAAGTGAAAATGCCAATTGTTACGCTATTTCAAAGCACATCCTACATTTTTTGTCGCTTGCTAAATCAAATCCCTAGGTATGCAATCCAGAGATTCTCTTCTAAAGTGACCACACTGGGCTGTGCCTCTTTGCTTAAGCTGAGGTTACACTGGAGTACACTGGACTGTGTTGCCTTGCAGAAGATAAAGATGTGTGAGATTAGTGTGCCGTTATGCTTGAGACTGGTTAGGCCCACAAGAATCTGCCATTTCTAAACTTCACAACAGCCATATTTCAACTACGTTGTTACAGCAACTCTCCCTAGCAAGTAATACACAGTATTTTACTCCTCAAAATAACTATGTATTTTTCGTCCAGAACCACCAAGTATTCAATCCACTAACAGCAAATGAGGAAGCACCAAAAAGTATTTAACTGAGCGGAATGAATATAATCCAACAGGCACGATAATGTCTTTAACCACTACAAAGCAACACAGTATTATATCCATCACATGAATGTGAACGATGTGACGTGACATATTTCAGAATCCAGACACTTATACTGCACATTGCGGCGCAGGCGCAGCAAAGGCAATGATAAGATACTTGGGGAGTTCAAACGACTTTGTTCAGCAAGGACGATAAGCAGAGACTTATGAATTTCAAACATTTGTGTTGGATGTCTGACCAAGGTGGGTGGAGTAACTATTTGCCGTAGGACCAATCAATTGCTTGTGTTATACCCATAAGATAGACCCCGTTACTCTAGCATAACCCGTCAGTCTTTCCCAAAGGAATGCATTCCCATAATTCAGGTTGTGGGAGGACCTGGCCTTTCTTGTAGGAAACCAGGGGTCCCATGGAACAGTCGTTATCCATAGTGCATGTTCCCGGAAATGGTGATCCATAATACACTTTGATGGTTGTATTCGGCTTGGACTTGCAATTGCTGCAGGGGTCGCATGACCAAGAGCAGGCTTTGTTTCCCGTGGGTAGTGGTGGAGGCGGTTGGGGGACAGGAGGTGGCGGAGTTGGGGGAGACGGAAGCGGGGGTGGAAACGGTGCGGGCGGAGCTGGGGGAGCTGCATGCAAGCATAAAAGGGATAACAGTTAGTCAGACAAGTACATGACACATGCTGGACAACGTAACGGCACTGCTGCTGGATTTGCAGGAGTAGGCACATGCAGAAACCAGTTATTCAGTTGCAATTCAGTTGCAATTGGGAGCTTCGACATCTCACTGCGTTGCATGTCATGAGACTTGAGGATTGAGCTGTGCATGGCAGACGGCAGAACTGTAAATTCTCACTTAGCTCTTCCCATTGGGTTACTCAGTGTGCTCCCTACACCCTAAACTCTTGGGTTACTCAGTATACTCACGAGGGCACGTCAGAGTGTTGCACTTCTCAAATTCAACCATAGGTGGGCACACCATTTGCATAGTCCTGGACTTGAAGCCCCCGGTGCAGTTTTCGAAGCAGTCAGTGAAGTTCCCAGTCACCAAAACGCATCCAGCATAATAGTCTGCATGCATCAGTGACAAGGAGTGCAGTAAGAAGGAATCAAAGGCTAATAGAGGAAAAAGCGCCACGACCTCTGGGGCAGGGGCAGTCAGTCAGATGGTTCTAACCAACCAAGTAGACTTGAACACCAAGGACGGAACAAATGCCATAAAAGACAATGCATGAGGAGCGCATGATGACTAATGATAGGTAGGAGAAGATGAGCTGTGCAGCCGCATGTTGAGGGCGACAATTTTGCGACAATTTTGCAGTCCAGGGGAGCATCACAATTGATGTGTGCGGCGATTTGCCCGTAAAGTAGGAGCATAAAAAACCTGGACAGCGAGCGCATAATAGCGCCCCCTCGGCTGAGCAAAAAATTAAGACACAAGCGAGTGCAGCCAGTGGCGTGGGGATGAAGTAATGTACACTAGTGAGGATTGTGTGTTCCTTCAGTAGCTTGTGTGTTCCTTCAGTAGCTTGTGTGGTGGTGTGAAGATCGCCCGTGTGTCTCTCTCTCACATGGTGTTTGTGGGAGAAGGGGCACTGTACTTTCTCACCAGTGTTCATGGGAGAAGGAGGAGTGGTGGCGGTGGGTGGAGGGGACTGAGTGGAGTTGGAGCCTGATGATGGAGATGGAGGAGGGCGGGGGAAGTTGGAGCCTGAAGTTGAAGGGGGCTGCATGGGGCTGGAGCGTGAAGGCGGAGAGGGATATTGAGGTGGGTGGGGGGAGGGGGAGTCTGAAGGTGAAGGGGGGTACGAGGGTGGATATGAAGATGGAGGTGGAGGGGGGAGGGTGGCGTAGTCGCCTGAGGGTGGAGTGGAATACGAGGGCGGATATGAGGATGGAGGTGAAGGGGGGTACGAGGGTGGATATGAAGATGGAGGTGGAGGGGGGAGGGGAGGGTAGGAGCCTGAGGGTGGAGAGGGGTATGTCGGGGCTTGAGGAGAGTTGAAACCCGTACCTGATGAGGGCGTAGTTGGTGATGGAGGAGGCTCGGTGGAGTTGCCGCCTGAACGCATGGGAAAATGACCAAAATAGCAAGTGATGAGAACATATATAGTTATGTAATAGAACTGGTAATAATCTCTGAGTTATGTTTAAACATAAAATGGGGTGGAAATTATGAGCCTGCAGCTTGAGAAAGTGTAAGAAAAAATATGTGAGTGGCTGCCAAAACAATACTTGGAGTGCTCGCTTGTCAATAGCCATGCCCTTCATTCGGGCAAAAGAAGATGAGGAAGACGCACCAGTTTGGTGCAGCACTCGATCGCGGCGTGCGGAGACTCGGCGTGCATCATTATTCGGGACCGCCTGCGAGTGTGGGAAAATAGAGTTCGGATAGGATGATGTTGGAACCACGGGTTGGAACATACAGGCTGAAGCGGGAAATATCGAGGAAGACATGGTGGGAATCCAGCTCATCATGCAAAAATGTGATACGGTACTACATACGGTCGGTCGGTCACATGACGGCCGCCGTGACATCATATCAGTCACCACACACTCAATCCAGTCACTCAACTAAAGTCTGTTCTGATTCCCATCCGTCACCATTTGTGCGCGCAATCAATCTCATCCTTCCGCAATGAGGATGAGGAAATGAAGTGTTCAAGCTCGGAGGCATGTAATGATATAATGACCAGACTGACGGAACGTTCGACCTGAGTAGACGGAATCCCCATGTCTGCTTACATATGCAGGAGAGAGGCCACAAATGGCGAACGAGGCAACCAGCAGGGCGATGAAGATGCTCAGCTGCATGACGACACGCGACTGTGATGACAAGCAGAGCAAAATAAGGCAGCATACTTAGGGAGATCCGTCACGACGAAAGGATACGGTTATCAAGGGATGCATGACTGTGGTTTGAGTGGTTTGATGTGGGGGTGAACAACTCGATCGAGTCCCCTATAATGAAATCAAGCAGCATCTGACAGTGTGCAATAGACACGGGGAAACAACTCACGAAGCAAGCAGTGGAAGCACTGAAGTGGGGGAGACGACAGTCGGTCAGCAATGCTTTTGCTGGAAGGCCGAGTGACAGACCGCCGTGAACGCGAAGGATTGTTAACAATATGGATTGGCGATCGAACTTATAAGGTGTATGGCAACCATAAAACCAGAAATCTCACTTTAAATATGCCGCAATTCTACAAATGCCCCGCATTCGTGCACATGTTGCGGGATTCAGGCAAATCATGTTGACGAATCATGTTGACAATTCCTGTCAACAGTAAAGTGTGCAGTATGCACCGAAGTACGACAACAGCAGGACAGATGCTGCAACTCGTGGGCCGCGATCCGAGCGAGTCGCTGCCACCCCTGCAGCACCCAGAGTGCGTGCCGCCCCTCCACTTCCTGCCGCCTCTCCACCGACTTCCTGCTGCACTAGGCGACCTAGAAAATGTCAGGATTCTAACGAATTCGCCACAAAATACACAGCAACTAATTATAGGCATGTTACTAACAGCCTGTTTCTGATTGACTGCGGAACTCCTCCGCAGGCCCTGTCGTACAGAAACGGGGTCTGTGGAACTGCTCCGCAGGCCTTTAGAAGACCCACGTGCGGCCTTTTTTCCGAGGACCCCCCCCCCCTCCTCGGAACTTCCACAGTCTGCGGAACATTTTAGGCCTTCGAATTGGCATTAATTATACATTAGAACCCCTATAGTTTTTTGTCCATGGACCTATCGGGCAGTGACCGTGGCGGCGACCCTGGACAAAGGCCGCGTCAGGCATCCTTCTACGACCCTTCGAGGATAAGACCAACGGTACCGACAGCCATAGGAGGCATATTGTCATTAGGAAGAGATGTGGTCGAAACGTTGTGAAGAGAAAGAGAAATGAAGGGCTAATGTGCACACAATCGGCAATACTACAGTAAGCCCTAAACCCTAGACGGTCTCGTTCCGCAGGGTCCAATCAGAAACGACCTCTGCGGAACTCTTCCGCAGGCCATTAGACCGTCGTACATTTTTTTTCTCCGCAGTCAATCTGAAACAGGCTGTAAGATTACACAGTGGTGTAACGTCAAGATTACACACGCACGTAATATTTGCGATGTATTTCAAACCCGCCTTGTACATGTTTTTGCCATACTATTCGTATTGCGTTAAGTATTGTCGTAAACAATGGCACGATTATCGTGCTACCAATCGGGCTACGCAACCTTTGTTACGAGACAGTTCACATGATGCATACACCACATCATGCCATTATTGCGAGATGGCCAAAGAAGGAGTCAAATTCACGCCTGCAGAAATTGGCCTGCCCCTTGGACCGATAAGGCTTTAGTTCCGAGGAAACGAGGACTCTGTAGACACTTTAGCCGTGGATCGTTCACTTTTGCCGAGGATCGATCATTTTTACTTTCAGTCAAGACAGTTTATGACGTCTAACAAAGTTGACCTTGTTCTCATTGGGGCTTTTGGGATAGCGAGGATACCGAGCCTGCTTTGGTCACTTTTACCCTGCCGTTCACTCTTTTCAGTCCTGTTCAGTCATGGCACTTTATGAGTTCCAGCATAGTTCACAGGTCCCTTCGTCTGAAGATCAGTGGCTGGAAATTTTGCCTGAGGCCCTTGCTTGAGGACAGAGGCGGAACACACGTTCAGGTTGATGCAGTGCTTGCAACACCTATACACGATACCGAATAATGTAAAGCACAACACAATTCGCCATGCCGAGTTGTCGAATGTTTGAGACCCGACAGCTGGTCGCCAGAGGCAAGACTCACCCAGTCAAGACCAAAGAATCCAGAAATGGCCTTTGTCGTCCTATCATGCTCATGTGCATTATGGTCTCCCTGTTGACGTGCGTGATGACTGGGCGGGCAGGGTGTTCAGGTGGTGAGTCCGCAAAGGCCATACTCGTTATGGCCCAGGCCTCGTTACCCACCGGACTCCTGACCTGCACTGCTCTGACCTCAATAAGTGTCTCTATCACGGAAAAGGACAAAACATTTGACCCATGCACATGACGCATGCTTTTTCAAATTCTCGAAAGAGTCTGCATGACTAACAAAACAACAGGCAAGAGCGACAATCTGCAGATTTCTATCTACAATCAAACAACAGCCAAATCAACGAGCGTCGCCTGAGTACCGGCACAAAGGCCCGCAACATCGCAACTACTCCAGGGACAAGCCGACAATCATCCTTGGGCCCCCCTCGCTGATATGGTAAAGCTGCAAGGAACCTGCGATCTCATAACAGCAATCAGGAAGACGAACGTGACAGAAGTCATCCCCACGATAGCATACTTGCAATATCACGACAAACGCAAGAACGAACCCTGTCCTCATCTCGACTGTCCTAAGACAGCGACGCTCTATATGCAACGCAAACTCTATATGCCCCTGACAACCATCACCATGTTCCCACTATGTGACCCAATGCAACACCACGCACTGCCGAACGCATGCGCTTACAGCCCTCCATGCAATCGGGTGCGGTGCGAAAACCAACCACTACCAGACCACCACCTATGCATGGGAAGAATCCAGGCCTTGTGTATCCCCGTGTCCCCCTGCTATGTCCCCCTTACAACACCCAATCCCCATACTGACCTAACTCCAAACCCACTCACCTCAACTCCTCGACTCAGTCCCATGCGCAGCCATCTCTCGCTGCCCCAACGCTAATTTCCCACTCTCAGCGGCCATGGCCGACAGCGCGCCTATCACCGTGCAACTGCGAACCTTTTGAGTTGTGCATGGAGCCCAAATGCGCCAAAAAACACAAACGCATTGCCGTTGCAGGAAACATCAGAAGTGGGGGGGCCAGACCGGCCCCATGCACTATTCTGATGTTACATGCACTGAGCATGTCGCTCCAGCCTCACCTCATGGGGCCCAGCCCTCAACACGTCCATGGCAGGCCCCTTACAGTCTCAAGAAAAAAGAGTACCCCAAGGTAAGTACGAATCAGTGTCACACCAGTAACACCTCCATCACTGCGAATATACGTGTAGGCGATCGGGGCGAGGGGTGTGACACAGTTTACAAAAGAATCCCTCCAAAAACAGGATACCCAGAAGATGACAATGCAAGAATGCAACTAACAAGACTGTGACGATGCAATGCGAAGACAGACTACCGGTAGTCAGACGCGGAAGACAACAGCCAATAGGAAAGACGAGATTCAACAGCGAGCCCGAGGAACCCAAACTGCAGAAGTTGCCAAACGGTCAGCACCAGGGTTAGCATCATGCACCACCCACGTTGAAAACATGTTTTCAAAATAGGTACCGGTGAACGACAGCGACGTCTACTCACCGATAGCCAAGCAACAGCAAATTGCGCAGCCATCTACTAGTGCCCAGCCCAGCAGAAGTGCACATACGGATACCATGCACGACGCATGCCGTGTAAAAAAGCCCAACATGCCATGCAAGGCGGCCCATCAAGCCGGCAGTGAATATGAAGGGAAATTGACGCATGCCCCTAATATGCACCCTTTAAAAAGAAAATATGCCACGATAGAGCAGTTGAATGAGGGGGTAAATAAGACATACCTCCATACGCTGGATACCGGTACATGAAACAACAAACATAATACCGCCACCAACACAATGCTCTGCGACCACTCCCCTCCTGGCAGTCACCCAAAACAGCCAGGCACACCACGGCAAGATGGTGAGATAGTCAAACAGGATAAACAATCTTGTCAAGCTCATGCCCTCGCGATGCTCCTGGGGCGACCGCTTCGTCAGACACACAAAGAAAAAAAAACATGGTTTTTAGGTCAAAAAGAAGGCCTACTTACGCGCACCACAAGAGGGTCCTAAGCCATAGGCATTCTCCCCAATTTGATCCAATATCCGGTAACTTCTCGGACCCAGCATGGGCCTTGTACGCGTTCCAACACTATTAACTTAACTACAAGATTATTCAGGAAATAGGCCAACCGCAACTCCTGACCACACAAGTCCTAGCACTCAGGGAAACCAGAAATGTCCAGACATTGTCCCAAGGCTGTCCAGGGCTGTCCAGGGCTGTCCAGGGTTGTCCGAAATGTGTCTGGATACTGCAGTTTGGGCTACTCAGTGTCCAATTCGTATCCGAGTGTCCAGATAGTGTCCAGATATTTCAGATAATGTCCAGCACCCGATTAGATATGTTTGTACATGCTATAAATATTTCCTTGTCTCCTCAAGCTATATTACTATTTATTTTGCCTATAGTCCGAAAAGTGTGAGGCGATCTCAGATGCACACTTTAAATGCTACACTACCACTCTATGGCCTCACCAAATCAAGGCACAACTTTGATGCAGAGCTAGCTAGCTAGCTAGCGTGATGTGAGTTGGTCATATGTCATGCAATATAGGTGGTTGCTTGACACCTTGCCCCCAACAAAGACCACCACCAGCTTGTTCGACCAATCATGTCCGTGCTGACAACGTAGTCCTCTGAGTCGACCATTTGCACACGGAATACATGACGCTCCGGGATTGCTGGCTGTGTGGCAGTGGCGCTGCTGTCGGTATTATCCTGCCCCCTGCCCCCTGCCCCGTGCCCCGTGCCCCGTGCCCCGTGCGCCCTGCGCCTTGCGCCGTGCGCCGTGCGCCTTGCGCCTTGCGCCCTGCGCCGTGCGCCCTGCGCCGTGCGCCCTGCGCCGTGCGCCCTGCCCCCTGCCCCCTGCCCCCTGCCCCCGCCCCCTGCCCCCTGCCCCCTGCCCCCTGCCCCCTGCCCCCTGCCCCCTGCCCCCTGCCCCCTGCCCCCTGCCCCCTGCCCCCTGCCCCCTGCCCCCTGCCCCCTGCCCCCTGCCCCCTGCCCCCTGCCCCCTGCCCCCTGCCCCCTGCACCCTGCCCCCTGCACCCTGCACCCTGCACCCTGCCCCCTGCCCCCTGCCCCCTGCACCCTGCACCCTGCACCCTGCACCCTGCACCCTGCACCCTGCACCCTGCACCATGCACCCTGCACCCTGCCCCCTGCACCATGCACCATGCACCCTGCACCTTGCCCTTGCACCTTGCACCTTGCACCCTGCCCCCTGCCCCCTGCCCCCTGCCCCCTGCCCCCTGTCCCCTGCCCCCTGCACCATGCACCATGCACCCTGCACCCTGCACCCTGCACCCTGCACCCTGCACCCTGCACCATGCACCCGGCCCCCGGCCCCCTGCCCCCTCGTTGACAACCCCCGGCGTCCATGACTGCAGGTGAAGATCGTCAACCATCACGAGGACCGCAGCCTTGGCCTTGGCACGGAGGGAGCTGGGAAGGTGCCGGCCCTTACCGAGGAGAACAGTTTGGGGACCCTCCTTGATGACCACTTTGTCATAAAGTGGGCATGTGGGGAGGGGCATGCCGAATTGTGTGAGATGCATGCATTAATTTGTTTGTGACAGGTATCATGAATAGCTCCGTTATATTGATGAAGTTGATGCATTTGAATGATCACCTGAGTAGATTTCGTTTGTCGGCTCATGGACAAGCAGGCTGTAGGGTTTGACGTTCGGATACTGCTGAAGCATGGCCCGCAAGGATTTGGAGAGCAGATGGTAGTTGACAAATGCTTTTCTGGGCCGCAGCACACCCGGCGGCCAATGCCACTTTTGAAAACTTGCATGAGCCTCTCGACGACGAGCTCCAAGTCTTGAGAGGCAGAGCCGCGATCTTTTGCTTCCGCAGTCTGCAAGGTAGATAGGGTGTAGAAACATAAACATGTCAGTGCACTGCATAGAGACTACTGTCACCAATTATGAATCGAGCCCCACCAACTTAGCTTCCTTAGCCCCCCGTCAAAATTGAGGTACTAACTTGCAAGCATGCCAATGCAAGCTGACAGTGAACATGCTGTGAGGAGCATTGTTCTCCTCCAAGCTCTCCGCATATTTGTGCAAATAGTCAGCTGCCAGTTGGCTGGCCTCGTCGTTGTAGTCGCTGGCAGCACGGAAGTAATGCTGAGTGACAGCCACCAACATGACCCAGGCATTGTCGTTGCAGCAAGGGTGGTAGTGTGTCAGGCAAGAACACTACTACTCAAACCCCCTGTTTGGTAGGCAGAAAACCTACCAGTTTCAAGGCAAATGCATCATTTGGACAAGGCCCCTAAAATGATTATGGTAGGTGAATTGGTAGGGTAAAATCGGCCGAAAACGCGACATCTACCGATTTGCATTCTGGTAGGTTTAAATTTCGGTAGGCCCAGAACCTACCGAAATAGATACTCCTTGGCTACCATTTTTGCCCTGGTTGGCCTACCGATTCCTCTAATGTCGCTACCATATTTACCTACCAATTAGCATGATTTGGTCCACCAGGCGTTGCTCAGAATAGGCCGATTCATTGCGCTCCTTTTGGTATTAATTGGGATCGGCTTGCTGTACCCCCCTATGTAGGTGGGGCTGACTAATGATGTGCTGGCTATTTCAATAAACTGGTTTGCTCATCGCTTGCTGGAGGAAAGAATTTGCAATGAAACAATTGCCAGGAGAACTTTACCGGTAGAAAAATTAAATCAATATTTGACAGCCATGAAATCTATACCGGTTGAAAAATTAAATCAATATTTGACGGCCAGGAGATCTATACCGGTAGAATAACTAGATCAATATCAACGGCCACGAAATATATGCTGGTAGAATAATTTAACCAGTATTTGACATTCGGTCTTCGAAGATGTAGGACGAGAAGGTTAGAACGAAGTGGAGCGGTACTTCCGGGCGAACCTCGGAGGTCACGCGGATATTAGATATCGGTAGTTGTGCACCCTGTAACTGTTGGTCATGTGACATCTGCAAGCGAGGGTCGTCCATCTTTATCATGCGCTGGTATTGAGGCAAGTGAGAAAAACTGTATGTACATGAAATGAGGACAATGTATGTAAGGACATGAGGAGGGAGAGAAGATATTTCAGGGGGGGGGGGGGCATTATTAATTAAGTTCTGGCAAGGAAATTTTAGAAGATGATAAGCTAGAGGCATTGAAGATTCTTGCATCCATGCATATACACGACTGTCCGGACACGTCCGGACAATTGTCCGGACAGTGCTGGATAGTAGGCCAGATTCAATTTCCGCCCGTTGGTACTTAGTATGCATGATGCTGGGGCGCGAAATGTCCTCGGCCCCATGGAGTTCGAACCTGCTCTCGCCGATCGAGCCAGATTTTATCAATCAGCTTTTGCAAGGGTGGGATATCCAAACGCCTCTGATGAGATTCTTCACGACCTTCACCCACCAGGAGATTGCAAAACAAGAGGGCAGCTCTTGCTTGAATTCCCCGGCTTCAGGACTAGCTATATATTGCTTCAGAATCCGACTCGGACTGCGAAATGGACGCGGGATCCACAGTGGTAAACAGCGGATCATCGTGGACAGCCTCATCGTTCCTGGCAAAGGCTACAAGCGCCGTGAACTCACCATTCAAAGGGGCGGAAGGACCGTTCCATGTTCATTGCGAAAAATCGTGCGTCTGCCAGTACTGCCAGGTATGCGATTCGTGTGAAATCGCGATCTATCGGCTTGCACCAGATCGTGAACATGAGGCATGTATGTGCCTCAGCTATCACTACCTATCACCAGAGCAGGGTCCAGAGGTGTAAGGTCATTGACCCATCACCATGTATTGCGATTAAGCTTACATGCAAATCGTGATACATTTTTCAGAGCAAATTGTGATTCACCTGAGATTCACATGCTATTCACAGTGAGGCAATCTCATGCAACACACGTCTGCACGTACCCACTTCGATGTCATTTCCATTTCCAGGTGCAAGTGGATGTGTCTAGCTACTGTCCGGTGTAGTTCAATAATTTTATTATCACAAAATGTCTCCGTTATATTTGCTGATTTGAGTATAGTAATTGATTGGCTTGCTTTCTCCCTTCCTCCCTTCATGCCAGGCTTACTTATTAAACAAGAACAGTGTATGTATTGTCGGGCCAGAGATGAAGCTCTCGTCTGATTACAAGGACGGCCGCTTGAAGATGGGCAAGATGCACATGCAGGCCTACGGCGCAGACCTGTCAGCAATCGACAAAGGAAACTCGAGCTAGCTGCCACAGCGGACAGGAGGAACAGCGACCGGAAAGGTATATCGCATGCACCATAATGCATGGTTCATGTCTAGTGGTCCTTGATTATTGTCCTTGATCTCAGTTATAAGGGCTCGCTGTACCATTCCTCAAGATAGAGATGCACATGCATGCATGCTTTTATGTGGCTGAGATGTACCTAAATACCATACAAGGGAAACGCAGATGTAATATAATGTCCATGTGTTCATCGTGCGTTCAGGGCGACTTGCCCCAGATATTCCGGCGTGGGAGGTCCTGACCAAGATCTATGGCCACGGCAAAGATTCCAGCACTTAGACCTGTGCCATGGCCTACATGAAGGTGAGCGGTAGAATGAAAAACACACGACCTAACCAGCTAGCGGTGGGGTTTCCTTCTTATCCTTGAAAGTTTGTATGACAGTCCAAATAAGTACAATGCAGGGCAGTGCCTTTCAAGCAAATATGCAATGAATAGTGCCTTACTGATTAATTATATATCTCACATGTCCATGCATGCTTTGCAGCAAACCCTGACAGCTGGCTCAAGGATTCTGCTACCAAGGACGCCGAGAGGATTTCTCCCGCCACGGCTTCCGCAAAGGCGCGTCCTGCTGGATCTCTGGCTGTCATGATGACCTCTGGTGGCTTCGTACCGGCTGATGAGCAAGGATTCCCCAAGAAGGCATCGAAGGAGCCCAAGAGCGCCGCAGAGCTCAAGAAGGCTAGGGCAAAGCTGCAGCGGGTGACTGATAGAGATGTGGAGCAGTTTGTAGATTCAGCACATGCGCAGCGTGATGGCCTCCCCTACAAGCCCATGCAGGGAGGGGCTCAACCGCTCCTACCGCTCTCTAAGGGTAAGGCCCAGCAGGCCGGCAAGAGGAGCAAAACTGCCCCGGATCCGGAACTGGAGTGGTCCTTCATTGTCTCAGACTGAGTAGCTACGATGCAATGTGAACTTGTGTGATTGATACCATTCCGTATCAATTTTGTTTAGCTCATTCACTGTCAAGAAGGTGCATGGGATTTAAACTTACAAACCAAGTCAAACGTGTAGCTAGATTTATTTGCATGTCTGGATCTAAAGCTGACATTGGCACCATGGTCTGAAATTGACACCAATCGATTTAAATACATGAATATGAATGACCGGTAATGCATCCACGGTTCCTGCCAGGTTATGTGAAGCCTGTCCGGAAGCGATCCAGAAATTAAAGCACCGATGAAATTGGATGCCCAGATAATGTCCAGATATTGCAAAAGCCCGTCAGCATCCACACAAAATTAGTTGAAACTGGACATGTCTGGATACTGTACAGACATTCGTCCGGATACTGTGGCTCCTCTGTCTGGCCTGCCCATTGGGACAGATGTCTAGATAATGTCCAGACATTTGTCCAAGAAACAGCAATGTCCAGACAAATGATTAGTTGAAATTAATCATGTCCGGACATTTTCTGGACATTTCTGGTTTCCCTGAGTGTAGATCGCATCCTTGATGAAATAGAACAGACACAAAACTACCACCTAAATGGTTTCATAGTCCACTCTAGTGCGCCCTACCATCATGCCTCGACCTTGCTCCGGCGCGAAGGAAAGTGGTACTGGTTGGACTCAGAGAAGCCATACCGAGCCCCTCTCTCCGGCTCTTGCCAGCTTTATGTCCCGCTCATTGCGAGCAGTCCCGGCTCGGCCTCAGCCCCTGGGAACCACCAGCCTCGTCCTTATCTTCAGCATGAGCACGAGCAAGTCTGCTCCTCCCCGCTCTGACTCCTCCCAACAAACAACGGTGCCCAGCGCATAACGTGTTGCACTTTGTGAAGGAGATTATGTAACTATGTTGGCAGTGGCCTTCAATTAATGTCTATGGCTTTATTTGCCGTGCCATGCATGCACCCATGCATGCACCCATGAAAACATTATGAACCTTATGGGTACGCAGTGTGGCACGGATGCTGCATGAAAGCTCGGGATGCATGCATGCATGTGGCTGTGCCGTGACATACGTGCATGCACCCATGCGGCTGCACGAGGAACCCCATGCATATTCGCGCACAACCAGAGTGAAAACATTATGAACTCTGTAGTTTGGTATGGGTGTTGCAAGATAGCTCAGGATGCATGTATGTGTGGGCTTTGCCACTTGTGGGCTGGAAGCGTCTCTATTCCTTGATGGACGATTTTGTGCACCAAAGTCCCTATTAATAAGCACATTTAAATAAACAGCAATGAAGCGATGACTCGTGCACCGCGCAGGGGATGGATAGGTGACCCGGCTCCTATCCATCCATCCATCCAGGCTACCTACCTCCGCCTCCGTCGCTAAATCTGCATTTCTGGAATTGCGTGTGCAACATGCCTCCCGCAGCGCAGGTGTATGACCCGCTCACCTTAAACTGGATGACCTCTTTCCCAGTATCCCTAGCCAGCCTCGCAGCCGTTGCAGCGGACACTGTCCTCTCCTCTGCGGAGCTGAACCTTCCCTGCCAGAGGTAAACGCTGGATGTGCACAGGAGCAAGAAGCAGTTGCCGGAGCTGAGTGAAGGGGCGGCTGCAGCAAGCTCAACTGCAGAGGGGAGAGGGGCAGCGTGAGACCTCACCCTCATACGCCCCACTCATGAGGCATGTTCCCCTCAACCCCATTCACCTCCCTCCTCCAGCCCACCCCTCGTGACCGCCACCCCCCACCTGTCCCCGCTCTCCAGCCCGCCCTGCACCCTTCATCTGCATGGGTACCTTCCATTCACCTCCCCCTGACCCCCCCCCCCCCCCCCCCCTCCAGCCTGCCCTGCACCCCTCACCTGCATGGGTCCCTCCCATTCACCTCCCCCTGAACCCCCTCCCCCCCCCCTCCAGCCTGCCCTGCACCCCTCACCTGCATGGGTCCCTCCCATTCACCTCCCCCTGACCCCCCTCCCCCCCTCCCTCCAGCCTGCCCTGCACCCCTCACCTGCATGAGTCCCTCCCATTCACCTCCCCCTGACCCCCCTCCCCCCCACTCCAGCCCGCCCTGCACCCCTCACCTGCATGGGTCCCACCCATTCACCTCCCCCTGACCCCGCCCCCCTCCCTCCAGCCTGCCCTGCACCCCTCACCTGCATGGGTCGCTCCCATTCACCCCCCCCCCCTGCCCCCCCCCCCCACTCCAGCCTGCTCTGCACCCCGCACCTGCATGGGTCTCTACCATTCACCTCCCCCTGAACCCCCCCCCTCCAGCCTGCCCTGCACCCCTCACCTGCATGGGTCCCTCCCATTCACCTCCCCCTGACCCCCCTCCCCCCCCTCCAGCCTGCCCTGCACCCCTCACCTGCCTGGGTCCCTCCCATTCACCTCCCCCTGACCCCCCTCTCACCCCCCTCCAGCCCGACCTGCACCCCTCACCTGCATGGGCCCCTCCCATTCACCTCCCCCCGACCCCCCTCCCCCCCCCCCTCCAGCCTGCCCTGCACCCCTCACCTGCATGGGTCCCTCCCATTCACCTCCCCCTGACCTCCCCCTCTCCAGCCTGCCCCGCACCCCTCACCTGCATGGGTCCCTCCCATTCACCTCCCCCTGACCCCCCTCCCCCCCCCCCTCCGGCCTGCCCCGCACCCCTCACCTGCGTGGGTCCCTCCCAATCACCTCCCCCTGACCCCCCTCCCCCCCTCCCTCCAGCCTACCCTGCACCCCTCACCTGCATGGGTCCCTCCCATTCACCTCCCCCCTCCCCCCCTCCCCCCCCAGCCAGCCCCGCACCCTTCACCTGCATGGGTCCCTCCCAGATCCGACTCGCACTTGACCTGGTACAAGCGCGTACCCTCCAGCCGCCCTCCCCTCGGGCTTGTTGCCCAAGTGCACCACCAGGGGGGCCCCGGCACAGGTGGAGAGCGTGTGCACAAAATGTGCTGGTTCCTGGCTCTGAGCCACACACACCAACGTCGAGCTGCCTGGAATTGGTGGTGGGCGGGTAGGGTCGTTTGCTCCAATAAGCACCAACTTTGATCCAGTTCAGCGTTGCAGAAACTTGGTAACTATTCTCGCTGTGGCAGTCCGGCCAAACGTGAGGGACATGGTCGACAATGCCCGCCAAGAATGCCCAGGCTGGACATCAACAATCATGTCCAGCTACAATCAAGCTCCCACTCAAGCTCCCACTCAAGCTCCCATTCAAGCTCCCGCTCGGGTATGGCCCACAGCCAAGGGGTCCTGCTTCAGCACGCCCTGCTACTAGGCCCGCCAGGCATAAGCCAGTCGCGATTAATTCCTCGTATGACCAATGCTGGCTGCCCAACAGCTGCCCGTAGGTGGCCTGGTCACACGAACACAATACTGCTCTGCAGCTCCCTATGCTATCTGGTTGGATCTTCGACCCAGTGGACTCACCATTCATCTCCAACCCAGTACGTCAGCAGCATGCCCCACCACTCACTCGGTCCACTATCATAGGCCAATTCCACCACATAGCTGTCTTCGCCGTACAGCTCCCCCACCTGCCTGCTAGGCAGCTCCTCCAGCTCTGAGCCGCACACCACCCAAGCCTGGAGCATGGGGACACGTATCCAGGCAGGTTGGGGTGCTGGCCAACTAGCAGCAGATATATTGAGCACAGGGGCATGCATCCAGGCTAGGTGCACAGAGGCATGCATTCAGACAGCCACAAATCCACGCATGAGTGCATTAATGCATTCAGGCGTTCAAGTCCGGCCAATTAAAGGACAGCCATTGATAACGGAACACAAAGCCATGCATCCAGCAGGTCTAGGTGATGTAGCCAACTGACAGAAGTGGTATTGCAGGTAGGCTTGTTGACCAACCATTTAGCAGCAGAGCTTTTACAGAGAGCCTGGAGTGCTGACCAGTCGACTAGCTGAGCCACTGGATATGGAGCACAGAAGGATGCATTCGAGCATTCAGCGAGCAGATCTGGGTGCTGGCAAATCAGCAGCCGAGCTATTACCCAAGGTAAGGCTGGATAGACACCAATGCCCATTTGTTGCCTCAGGCTGTATCTGTCATCTCAGTTGCCAGTCTAGATTGCCAGTCTGATCTGAATTGCAGAAGCAGTTACTCTTTTAGGGTGCAAGATACGGGGGTACGGAGGCCATGGATTTCCGGGAATAGAAATCCAGGGGCTTCTGGGCTCCTAGGTTATTTGTGTACATGTTTGCCACCTCTCACCTTTACATTCCCCTCCATGCTGAGCTTGTCTAAGGCCACGTCCTGGCCCTGTTCGTAGGAGGGCACAATTCAGATCGCAGCGGAGACCATGTCTGCTGCCACGGCTACGGCATCCAGTTTTGGCTTCGGCTGGCTCGGCTCCTCGGCCAGGGAGGCCTTGAAGTGCAGGAGGGCCAGGAACTCCCCATGGCTCCAGTCTGATGGGGGGAGCAGCAATAGCACAGGAGGGCGGCAGGGCACTAATGTCACAGCCAAGGTAGGGCAAGGGAGGAGGAGGGCCTTGCGCTGAAACCCTGCAGCATGGGCAGGAAAGATTCATGCATGCGTGACGTGCAAGAAGGCAGTCTCCCCCACACCTTATAGACAATGTGCGTCCAGACTCCAAGAGACATCCTGGGTTTGGGGTCAATATTTGCATGGACCCCAAACCCCAGGATGTCCCTGAAGGGCCTGCGTGACCTGAAGCCTAAACTAAACCCTCGTCCGGCCTCATGAAATGAAGAACACGGCCCGTCGTTGATGGACATCAGTGCCAAGGCAGGCGCATCTACCACCGAGCAGTGACGCCAGGTCCGTGGCAGGGCAATATCTTCACCCTCAAACACACAAGGCAGCGGTGGCACAGGAGGTGGGGCAGGTTCAAGACCCTAACCCTCACCCCCAAGATAGGATACATGCGGCTCAGGGTGCACATACATGTACATATCCTGCACACATATGTAGCAATACCAGGTTGGTAGATGCCTCCCAGACCAAATAAATCAACCGGTATTCTGGCCCTAAAGTATCTGGCCATACAGCATCTCACCATCCAACATCTGGCCATACAGCATTTGGCCATGCAGCACCTGGCCATACAGCATTTGGCCATGCAGCAACTGGTCATCCAACACCTGACAATGCAGCATCTGGTCATGCAGCATCTGACCATGCAACACCTGGCCATCCAACACCTAGTCATCCAACACCTGGCCATGCAGCAACTGACCATGTGGCATCTGGCCATGCAACATCTGGCCATGCAACTCCTGACCTCGCAGCAACTGGCCCTGTATTGCATGCACACATATTAAGCCGTGCTGGCACGCACACACTTACACCTACACCTACATTAAGTCACACCCCAACATTACGAAGTGAACAAAGATACCTACCTGGGAAGTATGATGTGAACAGTCCAGGTTCAAAGCGCTCCTTCACGCAGCGGATGACGCAGCTTGAGTGCAGTCCGAGGGCAGCGGCCAGGTCCGTGCCCAGGCAGAGGGTAGCAGCGGATTCGGTTTCAGTCGCCTTGGAGCCGCTCCAGACCCACACACTGCACGGGGCGTATGAATAAAAATGCCGGTACAACGGTACTCCCTGTTTCAGCTGAACTGTGCTGACCACTCCTGTCGGTTTGCATTTTTATCCTTATTTTATGAAGGGGACGACTCCCAGAACTTTGACGCCAGTGCTTCATAGATTTATAGATGACATTCAACATTACAGCAGGCAGCTGTGAGCCTAAGTGTTCACGCTTCATGTCTAAGGCCGGCAAAAAGGTATAAATGACGTCATGATGTATTTAGGATTCATCATTAAACCCATCGTGGAGGGCAGACAGCATAACAGCAGGCAGCTGTATGGCTTGGGCATAGGCGCGGGCGCAGGGGCTGCGCAGGACTGCAGGGGCTGTGTGTCAAGGTCCTTGGACTGGACCAGCAAGTCTGCCTCCCCTTAGTGGCAATGACACCTCACAGCAGTGCTTTTTCCCCGGTTACAAGTCAATATTTGGCAGGCCGACCCACGGCCGCTAAAGGCCCCATTGGGACCAAACCTGGACTGGCCTACGGCTGGAGGCCAAAGTAGCATAGCTGCCCACAAATGGGGCCTCCAGCCAGAGGCTGGAGTAGTGGAATGTAGCTGACAAATAGCTGAGTCACAAAAAAGAAACGCTGCCTCACTGTCCTCTCCCTAGCAGCCCATACTCTTCAGCAGCTATGCGCCCCCCCGCCGCCCCCCAAGTAGACCCTTAATCTCATCTGCCTCCAGCAGCTACTCACCCTCCTCCTGCAAGCAACCCCACAACATCCTCCGTCTTCAGCAGCGATCGAGATAGCGGCGCGCCCGGGGCCAACTCCTCTGGCTCGCCACTAGCAGTCAGCCGAAACAGCCGGGGCGCCGCCAAGGCCGCCTGTGGTGCCGCAGCGTCTCCCTCAGCTGCATCCCGGATGGTGACCTTTGAGATGTCCGCCTCGCCCAGTGCCCGGAACAGTGCGCGTGCATCATCACTGTCCCGGTCCCTATCATCCACCACCGCCGCCTGAGGTGCAGGAGGGAAGTCCGCCATTGTTTACTTGTGCGTGGCATGGATACAATCCAGCTACGGTTCAGCTACCTCCTGGCCTCCAGCCGGAGGCGTCATTCGCTGCCAGCCATACTGCTGGGGCCAGCTGCAGAAGGGCAGTGAAGGTTTGGGCCCGAACAGGACTTTGGGCGGCCTGCCGAAGCTGGCCTGGTGGCCGGAAAAACAACACACAGGAAGATCTAATGGCGGCTGGGAGAGGCTGATGAGATTCTGCTGATGAGTGCAACTGAAGGTGTGCAGCGATGAATGCTTCCACACATGACACTTCTTGCAGCTGGAATCAAGCTCGCAAGTCACCAGCTCAAAGCCTTTACCCCAAAGGGGTGTGTGCTCTCTCCCTCTCCGTCTCACCCTGACACCCATGATGCGCCACTCTCCCTCCCTCCACGTATCACCTGGACACAAGTGTTGCTCCCCATTCTCTCAAATCACATGATGCCTCCTGCAACCAGGGTCAAAAATCTATCGCCGTCGCCCTGTTTGCTGTCCTCACCCTGGTGCCAGTGTTGCGCCGCATGCTATTGGCCACGTCCAGCGCCTTCATTTTCTCCTTAATGCTGGCTCCAGAGCCATGCCATATGTATACACAGGAGGCCGGGTCATCCAGCACAAATGAGTCGCCGCTGTTGAGTGATGCAGCAGCAGTGGGCACCTCCAGAACCTGATAGGGGACAGGGGAGAGGTCTGTACGACGGCTGAATACAACTCCCTCGTCAGCCCCCTAGTGCTCAGGCAGTGACAGGCCTGCTAAATCTCGGCGTTGGTTACGCGGAAAGGCACACAGATCTTGCAGATCTGCCTCGAGTTTGGCAGAAGACACACACAGATATTGATGATCCAGGGCTTGTGCTGCTATAATCGATGATTTACAAGCACAACCTTTCCTTTTAACTGATGGTTCCCACTTCATTCCTGTATTCAGACCCAAGGGCAACAGCCACAACTGGTGCTGATGCTAAAATCGAAACAGGGGCGGGACGGGACAGAGCGGGACAGAGCTAGGGGAGCAGGGCAGAGCTGTTGGCACAGGGCCAATCAAGGCAGGACAGGCCGTGCCTTTATAGACGGGGTGGGAAGGGGCAGGGCAGGCGGGTATAGGGTAGGTGCTCACCTGCACTGACAACCTGGAAGGCGATTTAATCTGATATAGCTTGGCCGCCCCCTTCTCTGCAGCGCTAGCCTCTGCAGCACTCTTAAAGCCAGATTTCTGGAGGTTTCCCGGCCGGCACACGAGCCTGGGGAAGAGCTGCGGGGCAGGGAGGGAATAAATATGATGGGGAAGAGCTGTGGTGCAAGGAGGGAATGGATATGCTGGGGAACGGTGGTGTATGGGGGGGGAGGGGAGGGGGGAGGGACAGGCTTGGAAGGCTAAGAACGTAATCCAGCGTTAATGACCATCAGTGTTTTGGGGGGGGCCATACATGGCCTGAGGCCATGATTGAGGCCATAATAATTGATGTCAGAGAGAGGGGGGAAAACTGACTGAAAAAAGAAAGGAGCATTTTGCTGCCGCGAAGCGGCTGCAGCTCGGCTCCGCAGTCAGCCCCGCACCCGCCGTCGGGCGTTTTGGCCACTAGACTGTCCAGAATCCCCCTCATTCGTAAACCATTCCTTGCAGTATGAGTTCTTCATCCTCAAGTGAATCTAGTGATTCTGAGAGGCTCGCGAAGCGTCAAAATAATGAGGTCGATATCACGAAGGTTACTGCACGCCCCAAGACACAGTCTGGCATTCTCAGCTTTCTTTCTGGTAATAATTCAGGCCCCATACTTCTTCATGGGTACAAGGACAGAGCAAAGAGGCTTGGTCGAACCCAATTTCTGCATATTGGGGACTCCCTGTCTCCCTGACTTGGCCATAACTTGCCCCTCATGAATGTTGGCCTTGCTTATATTCACTCCCGGATTTCTTTTCAATTAGTAGGCTTAAGTGGCTTTGAGGCCAGTTCTAGATTTGCAGACTCGAACATCAGCAACATTGACTGATTAGACTAACACAGTTATATTACAACAGATTTGGAACAAGAATATCGAGTTGAAGCCACATACTGTTTCAGAACTTTAGGGCTTGGCCCCCCAAACCCCACTGAGGCCCGCTGGCCCCCGGACCCCCAGGCGGGGAGGGGACCCCCCCGCACAGCTTCGCCGCGCCATCCACACTTTCTCACACCTCAGGCATTTTAATTTAATTGCACATTTTAAAGGGAAAAAAATGATGACCATCCCGACATGCACTGTCCCTCAGCTGGGGAAATGTCAGGTATATCCTCCCTCCCCTCCCTCCCCTCCCCGCCTTACCTTCACAAACTCGTCATCCTCTGAGCCCTGCACCTGGTGGTACTGCACCGGCCCTCCTCCCAGGTAACTGTCCAGCTGGGTGGCCAGGAGTGCAGCGCTGCCCAGCTCATCCTGCAGGGGAGAAGGGTGGCCCAGTAAGATCTGGATGTCGGGGCATGATAACAGGTAAGGTGCATGCCGTGCATCTAGCCCCTCAGAGCCTTGATGTTGGCAAGATCAGCACTGTAATCTTCGCGTGCCCCAGCTTCTATTCAGCAACATAATAGCCTACCCCCGCGGTGGCCTGATGTAGCGAATCCTGCTGCTTAGGCCACCGGATATAGACTGGTCAAGGGATGGACCCTAGTTGCCCAGTGGTGGCTCACGACCCAGGTCTTCACGCCGGGCTCCTTGCCACATCCAGAAAACGCAGCGGACATTTCTGAATTAGTACACCAATGTCAATTTTGATGGAATAATGCTGTGAGATCTGTCCTAAGATGATGGGGTCCTTAAGCCGAATTGAATAATGCCAACTGCTATCCCCACCCCGCAACTCCGTACTTGACGGGGCTTAACTTGCGCCTGAGCTCCGAATCTGTTGTCGAATCTATCGGTCGAATCTCCACTCGTACCCGGTGACTCGAGCCCCAAACACGGCATTTTTGAATCGGCCCGACCGT
The DNA here is from genome assembly GCA_037349105.1 of Limnomonas spitsbergensis. Taxonomy (NCBI): domain Eukaryota; kingdom Viridiplantae; phylum Chlorophyta; class Chlorophyceae; order Chlamydomonadales; genus Limnomonas; species Limnomonas spitsbergensis. Next base: position 299,983 of record JAYJMM010000022.1, on the reverse strand, counting down.
GGGCTCGACCCCATCCTGATGATCTCGCAGCTCATTGAAACAAACTTATATTCATCTGCTAAGCTGTGGATCTTGGCCCTCTTGGCGTTTGCAGCTGCGTGGCCGCTGCAAGCCGATAGTGGAGGCCTGGCTGCCAGCAAGTGCCTGCCTTCATGCAAAACGCATGGAACATGCAATGAGGAGCTGGGCAGGTGCACTGTCCATCATGAATTGGTCATGGCTGCATGGCTGCATGCATGTTTAATTTGGTCCATTGCCTGCCTGCCAGACATGGGCTGCTGTGATGCTGTGCCTTCCCAATATGTCTCCACGCACGAGTCTCGTGTATTTTCAATATCTTCCAAAGCGCGTGCATGGTGTTTTACCTCAATATCCCTCCAATCGCATGGATTGTGCGTCCATCAGGTGTGATTGCCCGGAGCACCGAGTAGGCGCTGACTGCTCTGAGGCCCCAGACGTTCAATCCCTGGAGAAGCGATGCAAGGCAGCTCTCTACCCTGATGTAAAGGAGTGCACCACATACCCCCAGGTGATATATACGCAACTCTTCTTTGTAGCGTGACCCAGCTACAATTCAGCTTCAATACGACCTACAGCCGAGGGGGATTGGTGCACTTGCCCTGCTGCTTGGACCCCTGTTTGCAGGCCGGCCATTGCTTGCTCCACATTGGCCCAATAGAGTACGCCAGGCAGCCATGTCGTTCAATTAAATTAGCACTGCCCCCACCTTAAGTGCATCCTATGATGTTGTGGTTGTTACAACAGCACACGTACACACTTTTGAAACTCTTAGCCAAGCTGACCTGCACCTGCTAGTTCTGAGTGCAGGCCTGCCTCAATGGTTGCAACCTGAGAGGAAAGTGTACATCAGGCTTCTGCCATTGTCAGGAAGGTGTGTGACACCCCCTGGTGACACTGTTGATTTCAGGTCGTTGTTTGCTACATGTCAGGTACATCTTGGTTTTAGGCCGAGGGGGCTGGGTGCATCAAGCTGAGCGGGATATATAAATGCTTAAATATGCCACACTGTCCTGGAGGGGCCTTGTTGCTGCATCCTGTTCGACTCGGCCGTGCAAGCCAGGCCTCATACCGGTTAGGAGGGTCCACCTATGCACGGCTGATCCCAAAGCCCCTGTCTGGTGGGCACGCACAGCAATGTCATCAGTAGAGCACTATGAGGCGAGGATTGAGGAACCACCCTGCTGAGTGCTCATGCTCATGCTCATGTTGCCTCCTATGGGTTCCCTGGTTCATCAGGTTTCTATGGCTCCGACTGCGCGATCTCCTTGGGAGCTGATGGGAAGCCGCTGCTGCTGGCCGGTACAAGCTATACCACGCGCACCAAGAGGCCGCATGTTTACGTATATGAGCTGCCTCCACATCTCACGACATGGTAAACAAAGAAAACAAACCGGTCATGTCATATCCGGTAATCAATTGTACACAAGTGAAGGCGCAAGTCCTGCATTCCCCTGGCACTATTGTTCTCCAAGTCTCATGTCCCCCATTGGTCACAGGCTCAATGTCCGGCGACTGGACCGGCCCACCCACAACATGTTCACACAACGCTTGCTGAGCAGTGGGGCGCGCACTGCAGATGGGGATGGAGCAGACTGGTACTACATTCCGGTGAGACGGCTCAACTAGAGTGGCCCGTAGTCTGTGAGCAGGGCTGAAATATCTAGATAGTTTCATATTTGGGAGCCTTGCATCCTCAGCTTAGCAACAGACAGAGTAAAACACGGCCAGATCTAGTGATGTATCTGTTGGGAGCCTTGCAGCCTGAGCCTCAGCATCCGACAGCGTGTAACTAGGCCACATCTTTGTATGTTTCTCTATATGGATATTGATCCGCCCAGGGGATTTTGACCTGCAGTTTCAATTAATGGCGCAATCACGCATGCGGGGCACGGGCAAGGCCATGATCCCAAGGCTGATCAGATGTGGTACCGGACAATGTTTCTAGGCCTTTCAAGAACTTGACCTCCTGAATCCAGGTTAACACGGTGTTGTCGGCCCGCTTGCTGCCAGGTCCGTTGCCGCGGCCGCAGCGACGGGGACATCATTCCCAAGGCCCTTGAGTATGTCCGCAACACCTGGCCCTGGTGGAACGCAACTGGAGGTGCAAGGCATGCCATTATCCACACAGGTAAGCTGTTGCAGAAACAAGTTACATGAATCCATACCTGTCGTGTAGCCTTCCATTCGTGTGCCAAAGGCTCAGGCTGCCTTTGTCCAGCTCAAGGACCAAGGCATCACGAGCCCCTGGTCCACATCCTTCAACTGCAGCCTTTCACTGTTAAACCTAGACGTCCATGTGACCGTCGCACCTCCATTCAGGCGATCTGGGCGTGGAAGACACCAAGAATTCCCACGAGCTGATCCATCGCCTGACTCCGAATTCCACCTGGCTTTCAGATTGGGGACTGCTGATAAGGAGTGTTGCGGCTGGAAGAAGACGCACCGGCCAGGCCTGGTGCGGCTGGGTTAAGGGGGAACCATCAACACTCTTGTTAACCCTCAACCCTAAACTGCAGTGATGCAGATGTTCCTTTGTAGCAGGGCGTGGCCGTCCACATCTTAATTTAATTTGTTATCCCCCATTTCTCCATTTGTTCTTTATGTTTCTGTTGTTGCACAAGGCTGGTGTGGTGGTGTAAATCAGATGTCCTGGTTGCAGGATGTAGTGATCCCCGTATTCATCTCTTCCGGCCACTTCCGCCACTTTGGATTTGACAACTCTCCACTGCACCCGCTCAACACGGGGTCACCCAATCGATACACAAAGTTTTTCTTCGCGGGCTGCATCTGTGGGGACCGGAAGGACCCGGATGTTGGCGAGTGGCCCAACTGCCGGCACAGCGATGAGGACTACTCGGCCAACGTACGACAGAAAGTGAGGGAGTAAATAGAGGGGCATGGCAGGTGGGATGCTCTGCAACAATAAGGCACTCCTCCCGTCAGGTGCTGTACTACCACAGCTGCTGTAGCGGATAGCTCGCGGAACCTTGGGGCGCAGCACTATCTTGATATAGCTGTTTTGTGGTTGACGGGCACTCCAATCCAACAATGTGCCCCCCGCCCGGCAGGTACATTACTACCATAGCAATAGGAGTGGCTACCTGGGGGAATCGCGGGCACGACACTATGACCAGCGACTGCGCACATAGATGTTTTGTCTGGCTCCTCTGGGTGGCGGCCACGGCCAGCGCCAGATCATTGTGGCAGTGTTGGGCTGCATCCCCGTGACCGTAGGTGAGAAATGGTCTTGCCTGAGGCTCTGGCATCAACTCCTTATCCTAAACCCTGAAGACTCTGCCCTTTTCCCTCAACCCAGGTGACCAAGTAGTTCAGGAGCGTTCATTGGATCAAAATGCCAAACTGCTCACTCACTAGGCCATGTGCACCAACTTATCACCCGTCACCCTGAAGGCCCTTATCCCTCATCTCTCATCCCTCACCCCAGGTGACCACGTGCACCAGCCCTTTGAGCCTCAGCTGGACTGGTCAACGTTTTCCGTCGCGGCTCCGGAGGTGAGCATCCCCCTGCTGCATGAGCGGCTGGAGGAACTGACCCTGCAGCCGGGGAGGGTGAAGGCGATGCAGAGGACACTGGCATGTGCCGCTCAGCACATGGTGTACAGCAGCGTGACAGGGGGCGTGCTAGGGGACCAAGGTGGGGGGGGGGCTTGTTTGAGCGCACCAGGGGAACATGCGGGGCAAGTGGGCGGGATTCTGTAACTATCATACCACCCCGTCACCCTCTCCACATTTGCATGGACAGGACCCCACACTCAACGAGTGGGGATCTAGCCTGTTGAATAGCCTCCTCCTGCAGGGCATGCAGCCTGCCCCACCTGTAGCAGCATGGCTGTCAGAGTATGTCTGGGTCCTCTGGCTGGAGACCTGGTGGAAGCTGAAACGTACATGAGCTTTAGCTTATCCTCGAAAATTAAAGATTGATACTGCTGCAGGTAAATATGATGCCTTTGAGACGACTCTTGAGGTGCTCAGGGTCATGAGGAAGCACCCGGGGGTGGCACCAGAGGAGCTCAAGGACCTAGATGCTGACTTTCGGCGGTTCATGAACTGTGGAGAGGAGTGGCCCGCAGGTGAGCTGCACGACAATGTTCATTTTAGTGTTAGCCATACCACCTTAAGGTAGCCACCATTGGGCTGAGTGAGATCTAACCTTGACCAACCGACAGCCGCTGGCTCAAGCAGGCTGTGCTGCCTCAGGCCGTGCCGGCCATAGACTGGCTTGCAGCTGAAGTGTGGCTGAAGCTCCTTGAAATCAACATTGCTGCATGGTTCTGCAGTTATGGCTGGGTGGGCTGAACGCGCTGGAGGTTTAGGTGTGATAGTTGCGTGGCAGGGGGGGCATGATTGGCAGTCTTGTTGCGATGTGGCATGGTATCTCCTTTTGGCCATCTGAGGATTTGGGACATGCACGACATTCAGTGTTTTTTATTGCCCAACAGACCACGAGTGGCAGGCTGCTGGTCGGATATCTGATATGTGAAACCTGATCCCTGAAGCTCACCCTGAGCCCACCCTAGATCAGACACAATAAGCCTGGGGCATTCGGTTAAGAAGCACGAAACTCAAGTGGACATACGACCACCAGACATTGATTGCATACTACTTAAAATATCAGAATTCCATCCCAACAGCTGCCTCCCATCACCCTCGCAGTTGCTACTAAAAACCAGACATCGCCATACCGCTAATCAAAAGCACACACACACCCATCACCATCGTAATTGCTTCTCAAAACAGACATTGCCACAATCAATGTTGCGGAAACCCGGAACCCCAACCCACTCATCTCCATGATATCTTCTGCTGAGTCTCAGTCGTCTCAATAATAGTTTCTCAAAATCAGCAGCAGTCATAGTCATCGATAGCGGCAAGAACCAACACTGAAAACCGGCCATCATAACTGACACCATAACTGATAACCCAGCCACGACCATCTTACGCTGCATCTTACGGTATTCGATTGCCATAGTCCTGACCCCTTGAAATGCTAGATCCGGTTATGTTTCCTCTGAGAACAGCGGCGTCGCAATTGAATGTTATATAGACGTTGGACTCGTTCCCAATGCACTCTCTCTGAACATCAACACAATATCCGGTTCTGGACTATCAGCCGGAGGCATAAGCACTCCTCAGTAAGGATTGAGGTGAATGTGGTCACACCGCACATAATGACTGGGCGTTTTCTATGCAGGTCATTTGCACGGGCTATATCCCTCTTGCCGCTGCCCGCGAGGCCACTGTGGCCCTCTTCTTGCGGAGACTGCGGGATGTATTGTAGCCCGTATCGGTTGCTGGTGGGGAGGGCACCGGAAAGATTGAGCTGATTCCCTGTTGACTCCGGAAGGAGGATAGGGCATGCCAGGCGCCTTAGTTCCTGGAGGTGAGGAGGTGTATGGACGCACGGGGCGCCGGTGCCGCCTTCATTGCGGTTGGCGAGAGGGACAGATAGATGGCGCTCAGGATGACTGGCTGTCATGCCTTGCCTCAGCTGAGGAGGTCAAATGGAGCACTCATTGCCATTAACCTGACTAACCAGAGGGCAAACTGGACTGTGCTGTCTTGATGGAGGTGAGGAGGTCAGAAGGGCACACTGGACTGTGCCGTCTTGCTGAAGGTGAGGTGGTCAGGGGATATACTAGACTATACTGTCTTGCTGATGGTGAAGGTGTGAGGGCACATTGGACTGTGCCAACTTGCTGAAGTGAAAATGCCAATTGTTACGCTATTTCATAGCACATCCTACAATTTTGGTCGCTTGCTAAATCAAATCCCTAGGTATGCAATCCAGAGATTCTCTTCTAAAGTGCGCACACTGGGCTGTGCCTCTTTGCTTAAGCTGAGGTTACACTGGAGTACACTGGACTGTGTTGCCTTGCAGAAGGCAAAGATGTGTGAGATTAGTGTGCCGTTATGCTTGAGACTGGTTAGGCCCACAAGAATGTACCATTTCTATACTTCACAACAGCCATATTTCAGCTACGTTGTTACAGCAACTCTCCCTAGCAAGTAATACACAGTATTTTACTCCTCAAAATAACTATGTATTTTTCATCCAGAACCACCAAGTATTCAATCCACTCACAGCAAATGAGGAAGCACCAAAAAGTATTTAACCGAGCGGAATGAATATAATCCAACAGGCACGATAATGTCTTTAACCACTAAAAAGCAACACAGTATTGAATCCATCACATGAATGTGAACGATGTGACGTGACATATTCCAGAATCCAGACACTTATACTGCACATTGCGGCGCAGGCTCAGCAAAGGCAATGATAAGATACTTGGGGAGTTCAAACGACTTTGTTCAGCAAGGGCGATAAGCAGAGACTTAGGAATTTCAAACATTTGTGTTGGATGTCTGACCAAGGTGGGTGGAGTAACTATTTGCCGTAGGACCAATCAGTTGCTTGTGTTGTACCCATAAGATAGAACCCGTTACTCTAGCATATCCCGTCAGTCTGTCCCAAAGGAATGCATTCCCATAATTCAGGTTGTGGGAGAACCTGGCCTTTCTTGTAGGAAACCAGGGGTCCCATGGAACAGTCGTTATCCATAGTGCATGTTCCCGGAAATGGTGATCCATAATACACTTTGATGGTTGTATTCGGCTTGGACTTGCAATTGCTGCAGGGGTCGCATGACCAAGAGCAGGCTTTGTTTCCCGTGGGTAGTGGTGGAGGCGGTTGGGGGACAGGAGGTGGCGGAGTTGGGGGAGACGGAAGCGGGGGTGGAAACGGTGAGGGCGGAGCTGGGGGAGCTGCAGGCAAGCATAAAAGGGATAACAGTTAGTCAGACAAGTACATGACACATGCTGGACAACATAACGGCACTGATGCTAGATTTGCAGGAGTAGGCACATGCAGAAACCAGTTATTCAGTTGCAATTCAGTTGCAATTGGGAGCTTCGACATCTCACTGTGTTGCATGTCATGAGACTTGAGGATTGAGCTGTGCATGGCAGACGGCAGAACTGTAAACTCTCACTTAGCTCTTCCCATTGGGTTACTCAGTATGCTCCCTACACCCTAAACTCTTGGGTTACTCAGTATACTCACGAGGGCACGTCAGAGTGTTGCACTTCTCAAATTCAACCATAGGTGGGCACACCATTTGCATAGTCCTGGACTTGAAGCCCCCGGTGCAGTTTTCGAAGCAGTCAGTGAAGTTCCCAGTCACCAAAACGCATCCAGCATAATAGTCTGCATGCATCAGTGACAAGGAGTGCAGTAAGAAGGAATCAAAGGCTAATAGAGGAAAAAGCGCCACGACCTCTGGGGCAGGGGCAGTCAGTCAGATGGTTGTTACCAACCAAGTAGACTTGAACACCAAGGACGGAACAAATGCCATAAAAGACAATGCATGAGGAGCGCATGATGACTAATGATAGGTAGGAGAAGATGAGCTGTGCAGCCGCATGTTGAGGGCGACAATTTTGCGACAATTTTGCAGTCCAGGGGAGCATCACAATTGATGTGTGCGGCGATTTGCCCGTAAAGTAGGAGCATAAAAAACCTGGACAGCGAGCGCATAATAGCGCCCCCTCGGCTGAGCAAAAAATTAAGACACAAGCGAGTGCAGCCAGTGGCGTGGGGATGAAGTAATGTACACTAGTGAGGATTGTGTGTTCCTTCAGTAGCTTGTGTGTTCCTTCAGTAGCTTGTGTGTTGGTGTGAAGATCGCCCGTGTGTCTCTCTCTCACATGGTGTTTGTGGGAGAAGGGGCACTGTACTTTCTCACCAGTGTTCATGGGAGAAGGAGGAGTGGTGGCGGTGGGTGGAGGGGACTGAGTGGAGTTGGAGCCTGATGATGGAGATGGAGGAGGGCGGGGGAAGTTGGAGCCTGAAGTTGAAGGGGGCTGCATGGGGCTGGAGCGTGAAGGCGGAGAGGGATATTGAGGTGGGTGGGGGGAGGGGGAGTCTGAAGGTGAAGGGGGGTACGAGGGTGGATATGAAGATGGAGGTGGAGGGGAGTGGGTGGCGTAGTCGCCTGAGGGTGGAGTGGAATACGAGGGCGGATATGAGGATGGAGGTGAAGGGGGGAGGGGAGGGTAGGAGCCTGAGGGTGGAGAGGGGTATGTCGGGGCTTGAGGAGAGTTGAAACCCGTACCTGATGAGGGCGTAGTTGGTGATGGAGGAGGCTCGGTGGAGTTGCCGCCTAGACGCATGGGAAAGGGACCAACATAGCAAGTGGTGAGAACATAGTTATGTAATAGAACTGGTAATACTCCCAAAGTTATGTCTAAACATAAAATGGGGTGGAAATTATGAGCCTGCAGCTAGAGAAAGTGTAAGAAAAAATCGTGGGGATCTTTGGCACCTTCCCCGGGTTATTTTGGTGTCTTTTATTTTCTTGAACCCTTCGCTCTTTTTCTGGGTTGTTTTCTTTCGGGTGCGAACAACCATCGGCGTGTCAGTGCGATAACGCACGGTATGCAACATTTTTTTCTGCCACCGGCAGGTATCGAACTCGCGACCTCCGCTTGACAGTAACGTCGATGCTAGGCTGTAAGCGACTGGCACCAGTACGGCATTAGTCACGGACGATTACGCTGGGTGGGTGGCGGGCGAGAGGTGTCATCGCCGCGCGGCCAACAAGCTGTTCGAATACATATCGCCTACACCCGACGTCGGGTACAATGGAATCGCATTGCTTATGCGCTGCTTTTGATCGAGGCCGCGCTTGCGGTGGAAGACTGCGTTGCAACCCAGGCCGTGCATGCCGAGCGTCGCCACTCGTGTTGGTATATAGCATGGGTGGTTGGCCGGCGAGAGATGTCATCAGCCCCCAATTCGCAGCGACTGCAATAACGTTTCGAGTACATATCACCTACACCCGACGTTGAGTGCATTAGAATCACATTGTCAATGCGCATCCTTTGATCGCCTGCCCGCTGCCTGCTGAGCGTCGTGAGCCGTCCAGGCCGGATTAGTAGGTTCTGTTGCGCGTTTTTTTTTAGGGATCTCCTTCATGGGAGACTGTAAAAAAAGTGTGCATAGAAAAGAAAAGTGACTAAAAAAAAAAAAAAAAAAAACGCGCAGCAGAACCTTCTATTCCGGCCTGGACCGCTCACGACGCTCAGCAGGCACCGGGCAGGCGATCAAAAGATGCGCATTGACATTGTGATTATAATGCACTCAACGTCGAGTGTAGGCGATATGTATTCGAAAAGTTATTGCAGTCGCTGTGATTTGGGGGCCGATGACATCTCTCGCCGGCCAACCACCCATGCTACATACCGAAACGAGTGGCGACGCTCGGCATGCACGGCCCTTGATGCTACGCAGTGTTCCGCCGCAAGTGCGCCCTCGATTGAAAGCAGCGCATTAGCAATGTGGTTATATTGTACTCAACGTCGGGTGTAGGCGAGATGTGTATTCGAAAAGCAATCGCACATTATGCGCTGCGCGGCGATGACGTCGCTCACCGGCCACCCACCCACCGAAACTAACTGCCCGTGAGTAATGCCGTACTGGTGTCAGTCGCTTATCGCCTCGCACAGACAAGACTGATCAAGCGAAGGTCGCGAGTTCGATACCTGCCGGTTGCAGAAATAATTATCGCAGACTGTGCGTTATAGCACTGACACGTCGATGGTTGTTCAACCCTGAAAGAGTGCGAAGGGTTCAAGGAAAAGAAAAGACACAAAAAGAAACCCGGGGAATGTGGCAAAGATCCCCACCCTAAAAACTGTCAGGCCTGATTTTACAACATTACACAAGGGCCAATCGATTTTAACAATACAACCAGGTTCAGTCAATCCCTTCTGTGACACATCCACTTTAAACCTTCAGGCTTTCATCAGCCACAGCACCTCACTTGCAATACAGACATTTACATACAACACTACATTTACAATCCTAGCCACCATAACAAGCAGTTCGCCCAATTCTTGAGCATCTTTCCTAACCATCAACTTAATGGCCACACCTTACAGTTCTTCCAAGCCCACATCAAACCTGATGACCAATCATTATCATATACACCTATCTTAGCCAAACAAAATTAGCCGTACAGCTTGGTGTCAGACAAACATGCCTACCTAATAGCCTAACAGAATCTGTCCTACCATTTCAGGTCCTACCAAACAACCATAGATCATCAAGTCAGTCCATCTTTCAAACATCCCTGTTCATCAGCCTCACCATCCCATCCCTTCCTGCTTGATGCCCCTCCAACCTTAAACACTACAGCCTGACACCATGCGAGCCTTACGCCGCGCCTGCACGCACGTGCAGCCTCGACTGGGAATGGCCCAGTTGCTGTGCACTCCATCGGGCTACAACAAATTACATCCATCTGGGAAAACGCAAACACACAACTCCACACACCTGCATCATGTGCAATGACCTCATCAAGGTTAATACAGCCTAACTCTAAGCCAATTACTGAATGATGCACACATGGCAGTACTGCATGCGTGGTTCATCCTCTGCACTCGGACGCCTCGCACATTCCTGCGTAGTCTGACCTTCACCTTTTCTGACCACTGCTACAAGCCTGTGTTAAAGCAACCCATGCGCCCCATACAACCCCTTGTCAGTGGGGAGTTTAGCCAGCCAAGACCTGCCATGACAAACTTCCAGCCTTCGGAAAATTAACCTGACGGGTGCCAAAGATCCCCAGGATTTTTTTTTTTTAGTCACTTTTTTTTTCTAGGCACACTTTATTTACAGTCTCCCATGAAGGAGATCCCTAAATATGTGAGTGGCTGCAAAACAATACTTGGAATGCTCGCTTGTCAATAGCCATGCCCTTCATTCGGGCAACAGAAGATGAGGAAGACGCACCAGTTTGGTGCAGCACACGATCGCGGCGTGCAGAGACTCGGCGTGCATCATTATTCGGAACCGCCTGCGAGTGTGGGAAAATAGAGTTCGGATAGGAATGTTGGAACCACGGGTTGGAATATACAGGCTGAAGCGGGAAATATCAAGGAAGACATGGTAGGAATCAAGCTCCTGCAAAAATAAATGTGATACGGTACTACATACGGTCGGTCGGTCATGTGACGGCTGTGACATCAGTCACCACGCGCGCACTCAATCCAGTCACTCAACTAAAGTCAGTTCTGATTCCCATCCGTCACCATTTGTGCGCAATCAATCTCATCCTTCCGCAATGAGGATGAGGAAGTAGGTGTTCAAGCTCGGAGGCATATAATGACATAATGACCAGACTGATGACGGAACATTCGACCTGATGAGTCGACGGAATCCCCACTCATGTCTGCTTACATATGCAGGAGAGAGGCCGCAAATGGCGAACGAGGCAACCAGCAGGGCTATGAAGATGCTCAGCTGCATGACGACACGCGACTGTGATGACAAGCAGAGCAAAGTAAGGCAGCATACTTGAGGAGATTCGTCACGACGAATGGATACGGAAATCAAGGGATGCATGGCTGTAGTCTGAGTGGTTTTTGGATGCGGGGGTGAACATCTCGATCATGTCCCCTTTCTATAATGAAATCAAGTAGCATCTGACAGTGTGCAATAGACACGGGTAAACAACTCACGAAGCAAGCAGTGGAAGCAAGTGGGGGAGACGACAGTCGGTCAGCAATGCTTCTGCTGGATGGATGTCCGCGTGACAGACCGCCGTTAAATCGAATGATTGTTAACAGTGTAGATTGGCGATCGAACTTATAAGGTGTATGGCAACCATAAAACCAGAAATTTCACTTTAAGTATGCCGCAATTCTACAAATGCCCCGCATTCGTGCACATGTTGCGGGATTCAGGCAGGCAAATCATGTCACTGACGAATCATGTTGACAATTCCTGTCAACAATAAAGTGTGCAGTATGCACCGAAGTACGACAACACTGCAGGACAGATGTTGTGGATATCGACATGTTCCGGACTACAGGGTGACCAACGACCAGGGGCGCGTTCATATTGGGGGTTATCCGAGCCAAAAGTGGGCGCATTACAGAATTCTGAGATTATCCTAACTACATCCACACTAGAGGCGCGAGTTGGGCGACAGTTAGTCGTTGTACTTTTGTGTACATCTAGGATCATTTCAGAAACAACCTCCCGAGGTGGCTGATTGCTCCCAGTCATTGAGCGCCCCTGAGCTCCCTGGCCCCCTCTGGGTGGGTGTACTGTGGCTGGGTACAAGGGTTTGGCATCCGTTGCATTATTCCACAGATGCCCAGCCTCATCAGTCTGGGCCTCAGGGGCATCATGTACAACGACTCACCGTGGTCCAGGCCCTCCGCGCTAATTGCGCCTGCATGACTTCAGGGTGTGCCCTTTGACACAGCAGGGGCACTGTCAGTGGAAGCTGCCGCAGCAGATTTGGTGAGATTGTCCCACACACCAGCCTCAAAAGCATGCTGAGCTGCCTGAACTACCTTGGCCAGCACCTTCACCGATCCCTGGGTGAATATCCCCCCTTTAATGAAAGCGGTGTCACAAGCCGCCCTCAGGCTGAATGGTAGCCCCTCCCTAACCACGGTTACCATAGCCCTGTTACTAGACACCCCTAGAAAGGCATCTTTGTTCCTGGCAAGGAAGGCATCATATGTGGTGCACAGCCGCGTGGCAAACTGCACGGGACTTTCATGCGGGGAGACAGTGAGATCTAGCGAGTTGGGCAATCCCATCTTCATGGCAGTGTGCCATAGCATCATCTCACCTTGTGTAGCCACATTCAGGTAGCGGTGGCCAACTGCCAACACAGCATCAAAGAAGGTCCTCTTCCGCCCATTGGGTGACGGGTTGGGGACATGTGACGCAGACTCCACTAGCTTCTTACCACGCATATCAGACATGATCTCCACCGACTCATTTACCGGGGTTAAACCCCCACCATCAATGCGGCAGCCTAGTTCTAACTGCAGGTGCCTTCCTCCATGGGGACACAAGAGCGTCAGGTCCGCAATATGCCTGCGCATGAAATCTACCCCCTGCTGGTTTGCTTTGGACAGCACCAGCTGAACTTGAACCTTGTAGGCCCGTCCTAGAACATTGTTAGACGCAACCGCGTAGGCGTACATGGCCTTTGAGCACTCTCTCCACGCCAGCATCCCTTCCAGAGCTACCAATTCTGGCAGATGCTTGGAATTGATGTGAGTTCGGTCACTGACCTGAACCTCATCATCAGAGTCATACCCACTAGCATGCCACCTGGAACTAGTATCTGCGTCCCCTGGTTTGCCTGGGCCGTCTGGTCCTCCTGACCCATTAGGATATCCTGGGCCGCCTGGTCCCCCTGCACCGCCAGCGTACCTGGAACCTTCTTGACCTCCTGACCCCCCTGGGTGTCCTGGTCCTCTTGAGCCTCCTGGGTGTCCTGACCTATCAGGATTACCAGTACCACCTCCGTGCGGGGGCCTACTTGGGTCATACCCTGAATGATCACGGTCAGTATCTGGCCACCCTGAATGCCCTTCAGATCCACCATTCCCATAAGGAGGTTCCGTAGCACCAGGATCCCCTCCACTCATAGGAGCGCGGTGCATATGACCACCCTATATGGACGGCCCATGGCCCATGGGGGTGGATTTCTGAATGGCAGCAGGGGTTTCGGCGGTTTTGCAGGGCGTTATCGAAACAGCACCAAACGCCCTTCCCGCTTGCAGGAATGCATAATCGAACATGTAGATTAAGATTCTGATATTAAACTACACTCTCGCAAGTGCCGTTTTGTCGGTAGTGCCCTCGCCGAGGGCAGATTGGTAGATTTCGTCTCCGAATCATCCTGGCTAGAATGTAATCTTGTTAATCAGATATGGATACATGATTGACGCCGCAGATGTACCAGGGCAGGCATGGGTGGCAGGCTCTGGCTTTTGTTGAGGACGTCATAGACTTTGTTGGGGGCAAATTTGCTACGCTCTGTTTTTCATGCCTCCTTTGGACTAGCTCTTTCCTTTTTGTCTCTCTCTGGCTTGGCATTGGCTTTTTTTTCTAGCACATGACGCTTAGGCACCACTTTAAGAGCCACTCTCTACATATTCATACCTATTATCTTAAAGCACGCTGGGCGCAAGTTTGCTTGGCTGCAATTTGGTATCTTTTAGGGATCCCTTCCCCCTTTTTCTCCTTTGCTTCCCCCACTGCCATTTGAATTTCCCCCCTCTAAGTGCGCCCGAGTCTTTCAGCGCAGCCCATGGTTGTATCGCTGATCCCCGGGACAGCCATGTAAGGCGCGTCCTGGCTTAATGTGGTTCTTGCGCTTGGCCTTGTGAGGACTAATCTTTGGATGGTTGCAACATTTTATGCCAGCAGCCATCAAATACATATACACGATATTCCCTTACAACTTTGGGGGGGAGCATGATGTGTTGGACTTGCCCAGCATAAGCTGTAAATGGAAATTACCTCGGCTACCAAGCCAACTAAGACATCATTTTGAATTCCACACCAGGCTAACCACAGGTGATAATACCAATGACCCTTATACTAACAGAATTTAACAAGGCAATGGTCCCTTAAATTGAAATGCATAGGTTCATTTATTTAAAATTCTTGCTTCTATTTCTGGTACCAATACCAATGATGCTCTAGGGGGAATCCGCACAAGCTGTGAAGCCTCTGCTATGAAGCTGTCTAAAACTCCTGGCCCGCACCGCTGGTACCAATACCAATGATGCTCTAGGGGAAACCCGCACAAGCTGCATGAAGCCTCCTAAACTCTGGTACAAATTCCAATGATACAAAGGGAAACACGTACGCGCTACAAAACCTGCCATGGAGCTATTTAAAATCCTTGATCCCAAACATCATCTAGAGAAAACCCTCACAAGCTATGGAGCCTGCTATCGAGCCGCATAAAACTCCCCATTCGCGAAACCAATACCCAAATTACTCTAGGGGAATTTACACCAGCACAGAGCATGCTATGAAAACTTCAAACACAAAAAACGGTACTAATTCCGCATTGAAATTTCAATGATACTCGCAGGGCATTCGTCCAAGCCACACTTTTTATTTAGGGAGGGGAAGGGGGAGCAGGAGGGGGAGGGGGCAGGAGGGGGAGCAGGAGAAGGGGCTGTGGGGAGGGGGAGCAGGAGGGGGAGGGGGGCAGGAGGGGGAGCAGGGGAAGGGGCTGTGGGGAGGGGGAGCGGGAGGGGTAGGGGGAGCAGGAGGAGGGGCGAGAGGGAGAGGGGGAGGGGGAGAGGGGGAGGGGGAGAGGGAGGGGGAGAGGAATGGGGAGAGGGAGGGGGAGGGGGAGAGGTAGGGGGAGAAGGAGGGGGGGCAGAGAGGAGACGGGGAGGGGGAAGGGAGCAGGAGGGGGGGCATAAGCAAGGGAGGGGGGAGGGGCAGGAGGAGGAGCATGAGGGGGGCAGGAGGGGGAGGTACAGCAGGAGGGGGAGGGGGAGGGGGGGGCGGGAGAAGGAGTGGGAGGGAGAGCAGGGGGGGAGGGGGGGGAAGGAGCAGGAGGGGGGACTGGAGGGGCAGCAGGAGGGGGGTAAGGAGGGGGAGGTGGAGTAAGAGGAGGGGGAGGGGAGGGGAGGCAGGCGTGGTGTTTCAGCTACAAATCAGCTACATCACGGCCTATTGGTAGTCTGAGAGTGCTATGACTGCCCCCCACCATCCACGGCATATGCGTCATCATCATCGTCGCTGGCATCTTCTTTTAAGCTTCGAACGATGCGGGCATCCTCGTCGCTTGTAATGATGTACACGACTTTGCCGGCTGCAGCGCCCTTACGTCTAGGGAGCAACTTCGATGTAACTTTGATATTGGCCAGGACGACTGAGTGTACCCAAACCAAGGCTTTTTTATCAGCAATCAAATGAAACTGGGGGCCTGCACGATCCTCATCAGAGGCAAATCCCATCGAGGGACCAACACCTGCTGAGGGGCCAACTGTCAACGGGGTGCTAGGAACATGCTCAAAGTAGGAACCCTCCAAGACCAGAGACGTCCTGCCAAATCTTGCGCCGTACTCGTCTGTCATAGCTTTCGGGAGACCACCAGGTGCCAAGTAGTTTGTCGTGACTCTCAGCAAGAAGTAGTCGTACGTTTCAGCGAAGATTGGGTCATCATGCCTGGGAATGGCCACAGATGCAAAAACAGTGAGAGGCAGTTTTTTGGGGGGGGGGCCATAAATGGTCTGAGGCTTCAAAAGAGGCAAAATTAATTTATGACAGAAGTAGAAAAATACCTGACTGGAAATATAAATCTTGAAGTATGTTACTTCTGCGAAGCAGCAGCTGCCGCTCAGCTCTTAACAATGCCTGATTGGACATGAACAGTGGAATTATAAATATATGTGGGACGCAGTTCTCGAGATTCAAAGCTACGTACTGTTTTTGAGCTAAATCGACCGGGTGCCGCTGGCCCCCAGACCCCTAGGCAGGGGGCCCCCCCACCCCACACACCCCTGCGGCTGCGCTGCACATTTCACACTTCTTCACACATCAGACACTTTTTATTAATTGCTCAGACTGTGAAAAACTAGTGAGAGAGAAGTCTGGCATTCTCGTGCCTCGAATGACCAAGGGAGCTTCTTAGCCAACGAGTGAAAACTAATAATCAACACTTCAGCCAGCCTTGTGCATAGTCATCTCACCTGACAGCAACAATGCGATCAATGTTCGGAGAGAGTCGGCCCAGTTGGAGGGAGAGGTTGAGCCCGATTTCGTCTGCTGTTCTCTGCCTTGCGTTGCCGTCCCTGACAGACTCTGATTTGCGCTCAGTCCAGAGTCAGAGCACTGAAAGCAAAACAAATTCACAATTATAAGTGCTAGGTGAAGCTTGTTATCTTTGTAATTGACAGGTAAGGAAACAACACGTTTCCTGCGCATAAAGGACTGTGGGATAGCCGCAGCTCAATCGAAGGCCGTGGTTTCTGCTAGTTCTCCCACAACGTTAGAGATAAACATGAATATGGGCTACCAAAATCGTTATTCCAGATTCTGTACATACAAAACTGGATTATCTGCATTGCATGGAGAAAATATGTTTTGCCCCAGATCCTATGAACTTTGCCTCACCCCTTCCTGCCCCTGATAAGGGGCTCTTGTGACCCTGCCCAGCAGATCAGGCCAGCTAGGTGGGTATGACGTCGAAAGGGAAGGAGCTCATTATCTCCCATGCTCTCACCCAGACCCCAGACCAGCTCACCTTGCCTCCTGGAAATCTGGAATAGTACCCCGACCCTAAAAAAAGATATCCTTCGCCCTGAATATGGAACCAAACTCCTGAACTCTTAATTTTCCTCCTCCCTGATTTCGGTATTACCTCAGGTCCGGCAATTGGTTTAAGATCCGAGCGAGCTCGTGTGCTGTGAGCTAGGTGTGTTGTACGCCTGCATTGTTTGAGGCCCCGCGGCGCTGGTGCACGACACGCTGCAGCAGCACCAGAAGCGGCCGCAGGAATTTGCGAGAGCGCAGCAACAGCTGCACCAGATCTGTGCGGTCTCGGCCACCGCCCGCCGGCGCTTGGTAAACGGCCAACACGGTGGCGGCGGCTCGGTGGCGTCTGAAGCCAGCGATGGGATGGTGCGCTCAACAACGCCGCCGGCGTGGAGCAGCAGAGCGCACCAGAACAACGGGGGAAGGGTGGGCGGCGCGGCGGGACCGGACGCCTCGGCGTCGAATTCGGGTTCAGGGTCCCCCTTGCCTTTCCGCAGCCCCCAACACGTACACTACGCATACAGAGTCCATTCAGATACTGGCGCTGGATCATGGTGAGCGTGGACCCTGGATGGAAACCTGGAACCCTACTTGGTGCATGTGATAGGTCTAAGCAGTACACACAGAGCCTGATGCAGTACACAGTGAACCCTAAGTATAACACGTGGAACCTTGAGCAATACACACAGAACTCTACATAAAATATGTGGAGCCTTAAGCAGTACATGCAAAACTACATGTTCCGGTAGTACACGCAAAACCCGTAGGCCTGTCGTGTCCAGTGTGCCTTGAAGCGCCTGACAGCCTACCTGGGCATTTTCTGATGGCATAACGACCCTCCCTCCTATACCTCGACCCCTCATGGCCAAGAGGTGTTCTCATTGGATTTGAATGGACCCGGACATCCCCCCTCCCTGACCCCCCCTTGCAAGAGGCTTTGCTGGGGGGGGATGTGCGGATGTGCCCCCCCCCTGTCCGTCCCCCCCGCCTCCCTGACACATGGACGATACCCCTTTCCTGGCCCCCTGCAGGTTGTCTTGACTAGGGCGGCACGTCAACAATGGCCCTTCATTTATGCCGCCACCGCCCACCCTGGGAGCCGCTGGCATCCTGAGCTCTGCAAACGGTGCGACAAGCTCACCGCAAGGGTCGGCAAGCTTGCTGCGTGAGTGACCTGATGCAGGCGGCGCTGTTTAGGCTGTTTCCCCCTAAATTAGGCAACTGCTTGCTGCTTTCACGAGCGACCTTAATGCTCCAATCCTCAACCCAGCAGAAGGTGCCCCCTGCCATTCCCTCAAGGACCGCAACCGCTGTAGGCATGTCGTTGTTTAAGTGTTCCAGTACCCACCCCAATGCTACAATGATCAGCCGAGCAACAGATGCCCCTGCCCCCCCCCTCTGGTATCAAAGCCGCTGTGCAAGGGTTCCTTTACCCGCCCAAACGCCACAAGCTTGACACTGTACCTCTTCTCTGCCCCAAAGCTCCGATCCTCAACCTTTTAAACCTGCACCCATGCATCTGTTCCCACGACTACCATCACCCTGTTGCCTTCCACCTGTCTGCACTTTTCCCTTAAATCTCTGCATAAGGGATAAATGTTGAATTCTTCCGCAGCCGCCATGACCACGTTGTTGCGCAAGCGCTCTTAGCTGCCCGGCAGCGCCTTAACTGTGGCCCCTGCGGCCAGTGGCCCAGCCCCAGCCGGAAAAAAGGGGGACGGCGGCGGCATGGCGGCCTTCTCAGCCTTTGCGAAGACGGTGGCGGCTGGGACGTTGGCGGCCGTCGCGTGGGCAGCCACCACGCCGATTAGCGGTTGTCCTTTGAGCCCCTGTGAGGCGTGGGACTGGCAGGGTTCAGCAGGCATCCGTACACGTTGCTGTTAACAAGCAACATGGGTGCGGACTGCAACATTGATGTGAGTCACAGCTGTGGGGGAAGGGCTGATCAAAAGACAGCGAGGGAGGTGTGGGCGATAAGACAAGGAGGCTGTTTAGGCGGGGATGTTGGAACAGGTGATGGAGGTGGGTTGGATGAGAACACGAGCACGGTGAAAGACCGATAAGACCGTGTTGAAGTCCAGGGAATTTCAGCTGTTTACTGCCAACAAAGGTGGGAGATGGAGTGAAATAACATTGGCCTTTTTAACATGGGTAACTGAATGATATGAGGACCTTGCTTCTTGAAGTGTATGCTCTCCCCCCACGCCTGGGTCCTGAGCCATGCCCATGTATGTTGTCTGCTCATCACCTCAATATGATGGTCCCTTGACCCCCTTCTCATCTTTTTGTGACACCTGGCTTGTGGAGACCCCCCCTTCCCCCCCCTCCCCCCCCCCCCCCCCCCCCCCCCCCCCCCTCCCCTTTGCAGGGCCAGGTTTCCCTCTTTTGCCTCCTCACTCCCACCCCATATGCCCCCCCTCCCCTTCCCTCTCTCACCCACTCCCTCCCACCCTTCCTTCCCTTTTATCTGCCACCCCCTCTCTCCCACCCCTTCTGCCCTCCCTTCCCAATCTTCCCCTCTCTCATTTCCCCCCCCTTGCAGTGCCAGGCTGTATGCGCCACCAACAACCTGGCCGTCTTGATAAAGTGGCTCTGGGACCTTTTCCCGCCCTAGGTCACGTTTGCACGATCGGGTCACCTGTTGTTGCTCAAGTGGCTGTGCCTGGGCAATCTCTGCCAGAACATGCTCGAGATCCCCCTCATGGCGATCAGGGGGGGAACGGCATACCCGTTGGTGCAGTTGCTGAAGGTGGCAAGCCCGGTGATCCGAACTGCAGCGGTGTTTGCTCTGGGCTGCCTGGTCCACAAGTGTTATGAGGTAAGGGTGCGGGGAAAGGGGCAGGCAGCTGACTGATCCTAAGGGGAAGGGAGGAGACAGCTGACTGGTGCACACTTGTCCTGAGATACGTGTGAGGGGAGGGAGGAGGAAGCTGACTGATCCACAGGGGAAGGGAGGAGGCAGCTGACTGATCCACAGCTGTCATGAGGTAAGTGTGAGGCTTGGGAGGGAGGAAGCAGCTGACTGGACCACATATGTCCTGAGGTAAGGGTGAGGGGTGGGAGTGAGGAGGCAGCTTACTGATCCACAACTGTCCTGAGGCGAGTGTGAGCAAGGGCAGCTGAATGGTCCACTGCTGTCTTGAGATGGAAAATGAGTGGGAAGCTTGACATTTGTTTTGTTGTTGTAATTGTTGAGGTGATTTGATGGAGCAAGCTCTACCTCTTTTTCTTGGTGAATTTGATCAGGTAAGATATTGCCTGTCAAATCTGGTTGGGTTGGAGCGATTCTGATTCGATTGGATCATACCATATTATCTCTTTTGATTCCACATAACCCCTCTGCTTTCATGCGTTATAACCTCGCCTCTGCTCCTCTCCTCTCCCCTTCTTTTATTTTATTTCTTTCGTTTGATTCCACCAACACCTAGCTTTCTTGCGCTCTAGTCTTGTCCCTGCCCCTCTCCTTTATTTGTAGCCCTCCCCGTTATGTTTTTCCCTCGTTACATTTGACCTCTCCCCCTCCCCCCTGTGCAGCTGGACCACAGCCTGTCGGACCACCCCCTACAATGACACCGATGGACGACCGGCTGCTTGCAGAACAACACATCGTGAATGCTGAAAGAGGAAGCTGCCATCATGAAAAAACATGGAAATTGTCCTCATCGTTACAGGTGTGAAACTCGGGGTTTCAAGTCTATCATGCGAAAGTGCTGGCAAGAGAAGCACAACGAAGATATCCAAAGAGGGTGGGTTGGAGTGTTGGACGGTACTCTACAGATGCGACAGAGCACTGAAAGCAAAACAAATTCACAATTATAAGTGCTAGGTGAAGCTTGTTATCTTTGTAATTGACAGGTAAGGAAACAACACGTTTCCTGCGCATAAAGGACTGTGGGATAGCCGCAGCTCAATCGAAGGCCGTGGTTTCTGCTAGTTCTCCCACAACGTTTGGAAGTGATAAACATGAATATGGGCTACAAAAATCGTTATTCCAGATTCTGTTCATACCAAAACTGGATTATCTGCATTGCATGGAGAAAATATGTTTTGCTCCAGACCCTATGAACTTTGCCTCACCCCTGCCTGCCCCTGATGAGGGGCTCTTGTGACCCTGCCCAGCAGATCTGTCCAGCTAGGTGGGTATGACGTCGAAAAGGAACAAGGAGCTCATTATCCCCCATGCTCTCACCCAGACCCCAGACCAGCTCACCTTGCCCCCTGGAATACTACCCCGACCCTGAAAACAAGAGATCCTTCGCCCTGAACAATCTCCTGAACCCTGAACTAAACTCCTGAACTCTTAATTTTCCTCCACCCTGATTTCGGTATTCCCTCAGGTCTGGCAATTGGTTTACAATCCGAGCGTGCTCGTGTGCTGTGAGCTAGCAGTGTTGTACGCCGGCATTGTTTGAGGCCCCGCGGCGCTGGTGCACGACACGCTGCAGCAGCACCAGAAATGGCTGCAGGAATTTGCGCGAGCGCAGCAACAACTGCACCACATCCGTGCGCCCTCGGCCACCGCCCGCCGGCGCTTGGTAAACGGCCACCACGGCGGCGGCGGCTCAGCAGCGTCTGAAGCCAGCGATGGGATGGTGCGCTCAACAACGCCGCCGGCGTGGAGCAGCAGAGCGCACCAGAACAACGGGGGAAGGGTGGGCGGCGCGGCGGGACCGGACGCCTCGGTGTCGACTTCGGGTTCAGGGTCCCCCTTGCCTTTCCGCAGCCCCCAACACGTACACTACGCATACAAAGTCCATTCAGATGCTGGCGCTGGATCATGGTGAGCGTGGACCCTGGATGGATACCTGGAACCCTACTTGGTGCATGTAATAGGTCTAAGCAATACACACAGAGCCTGATGCAGTATACAGAGAACCCTAAGCATAACACGTGGAACCCTAAGCATAACACGTGGACCCTTGAGCAATACACACAGAACTCTACATAAAATATGTGGAGCCTTAAGCAGTACATGCAAAACTACATGTTCCGGTAGTACACGCAAAACCTGTAGGCCTGTCGTGTCCAGTGTGCCTTGATGCGCCTGACAGCCTACCTGGGCATTTTCTGATGGCAGCCCGACTCTCCTTTCTGCCCCTCGACCCCTCATGGCCAAGAGGTGTCCTCATTGGATTTGAATGGACCCGGACATCCTCCCTCCCTGACCCCCCCTGCAAGAGGCTTTGCTGGGGGGGGATGTGCGGATGTGCCCCCCCCCTGTCCGTCCCCCCCGCCTCCCTGACACATGGACGATACCCCTTTCCTGCCCCCCTGCAGGTTGTCTTGACTAGGGCGGCACGTCAACAATGGCCCTTCATTTATGCCGCCACCGCCCACCCTGGGAGCCGCTGGCATCCTGAGCTCTGCAAACGGTGCGACAAGCTCACTGCAGCGGTTGGCAAACTCACTGTGTGAGTGACCTGATGCAGGCGGCGCTGTTTAGGCTGTTTCCCCCTAAATAAGTTAACTGCTTGCTGCTGTCGCGAGCGACCTTAATGCTCCAATCCTCAACCTAGCATTAGGTGTCCCTGCCACCCCCCTCGAGGACCGCAACTGCCATACGCATGTCGCTGTTTAAGTGTTCCAGTACCCACTCTAATGCTACAATTCTCAGCCCAGCCCTTCCTTTCTGCCTTCCCATCTCCTCCCCCCTCTTGCAGGGCCATGCTGTGTGTGTCACCTGCCACCTGCTGTTCGTCCCAGTCACGCCAAGCCAAGGGTGTTTAAAATAATTACCAGAGATGAGCTCATGCTTGTAGCCGACACTGTTTATGTCATGTTCTCAAGGTGATTCAGCTACAATTCGGCTACGTCCTGGGATAAGGCCAAGGGATACTAGTGCTACAAGCCATGTTGCTTGGGCCGTGGGCCTGTCAAGGTGTTACCCGTGGTAGACACAATTATACTTGTCAATGACGTTACACCACTGGGCCATGCTGCAAAGGCTGGGCCGCGTCGGCGTCCAACAGCAAGGTTGGAAACTAAAGAGAGAGAGGAAAGAGACCCCCTCAAAAACAAAACAAAAAGTCCTAATCCCCAATCTAACTACCGGAAGCTAAAGACGTCTGTGCCATGCTCAAAAGACTCGGCCACGAGTTATACTTGTGCAAGCTGGAGTATAGGCGCATGTCCCATAGAAATGTTGCTTGATTCGCCTCTGGTGCCATAATATACTATACTTTTCTTGGTTGGCCTCTCTTGCCAAGGCCCATTCGTTGCCTTATGTCACTCGTGGACTAGGCTTACTAGAGGGTCATGCCCAATTCATACAGCCCGCTGGCAGCTACATCGGCAAGTATCCCCTGCTATGCGGGCCAACACTGCTGGTCGCTGAAGTCGAATAACCCTTCTTGCTGCCCCCGCTGCAACCACAACATGATGTTGTGACATTGTCCATCTCCCTAATGCCAGTAGCGGCCGCAACCAGGACTTACCTCGGCAGCAGCTTTGGCAGCCCCTTCCAAAGGGGAAGCAAGTTTCGCTTATGAGTCGGGCATGTAGCAGAAGGGGGCCATGGAGGTGAGGAAAACTGCAAGTTCATGGGGTGTGGCAAGGTGTGGCCTCAGTATTACAACTCCACGGAGATGCAGCCGCTGGGAATGACAAAGATCAACTCGAAAGGCATGCATGGCTTCTGACCTCGTGGCAAGAAGGCATTGTTTATCTAGGCTGGACAGGCGTGCATATTATATCAGGACCTCGGGTCCAGACCGACAGCACGTTCTCCTTGCGGGACTAGGCGTACTACGGGAGGCTGAGTTGATGTGAGCCTCGCTCACGCACGGTGCCTTTGCGTTTCTTTGATAATGCAGTTGCTCTCGTATGGTTTTATGCCACGCACAGGTGTGGGGCCCGACACCTGGTGCCCGCCCAGCGACTTAGCGCTCCACAATCCCCGATACATCAAAGACACCGACACTGAAGGCTGCCAAACATTCCAATATCCAATGATGGTGAAATTCAAACGCTACCAATGTCGTCGCATAGCCGAAATCCGCCCTCGGCAGGGCATTGTTACTACTGACTCACGATTGGCCATGCCGAGCTGCAATCAAACGTCACAATCGTGATATAACACATAAGTATAATGTATAACTCGCGGAGAGGGTGTATGGCGCTGTCACTGTGAAGAAAAGCGAAACCGCTGGATTTCCCCCAGGGCCCCTGCTGCCATTCGGAAATCTGCCCGAGGGTCGTAAGGTCGGTGTGTGCCTCCACTAGCCCACGGGTGACTAAGACCTTTGGCCCGAACTGAACCCACCTGGAACTGTACTCCATGTACTGGTGCTGGTGGCACGGCGGAGTGGGAATGTCCTTCTCCCTGCGGGAAGCCCTCCCATCCCTGATGGTGAGACTCACCTGAAGGCTTCTCACCTGATTGCGCGCTTCCAAAACCCAGGTACTGTTGAGAAGGTTGTAATGGATGTTCTTGCAACACTTCTATTGGAGGTGGAGGGCGTCCATGCCGCAAGCTCCCTACCAGGTCTCGAAACAGGTTCCTCAACTCACTGATGGTGACGACCTCGTTCGCTCCGGACACAACTGGAACCACGGCTAACCGCTGGTCCATGTTCAGCTGCTTACCTTGGTAACCAGTAGGGTCATGCCGCCCCGTTTCCCTGCCAACGACAGCCCCACCTTGAGGCCCCCATGAATGCATAGCCTCACCTGACACCACACGATCACAAACGAGGGGGTGGGGGTGCAATCTGGAGCAACAAGGTCAGCCGAAGGACGGGACGCCGTAGGCGTCGCGTGCTTCACCTCATGCTCGAAGCCCTCGGGTACAT
Source organism: Limnomonas spitsbergensis (assembly GCA_037349105.1). NCBI lineage: Eukaryota > Viridiplantae > Chlorophyta > Chlorophyceae > Chlamydomonadales > Limnomonas > Limnomonas spitsbergensis. The sequence continues at coordinate 275,053 of JAYJMM010000022.1, read as the reverse complement.
GGACAGCGACGGCTGAGTTGATCATGTGAGCTGTGTTGCCTGACTGGTAAAATCCAGCCGTTTTCGAGGACTCCTGCAAGGTCATTGCTGGGAGGGAGGTCTGATCCCCACCGGCCACGGGTGCAACCTTGGCAACGGCAGTTGCAGGTGACGAACGTGCACTGCAGCAATCGTCCTGTGCAACGAGGTATGCAAAGTTATCGACTAGCTGGTCAACCCTCTGCAGGCCTCGTAATGAGTCCGACTCACTTTCAAAGGGGTCCGAGCCCGCCTCTCATCCGCACTACGGATCAGGTGATCCCTCATCTCCCTCTCATCTGCCTCGGCCGCACGAGCTTGCTGCTCGGCCGCACGCCGCAATGCGTCAGGACGACACATTTCACGTTGACGTTGTTGGACTGCTTCAACATGGAGTGCTTCAGCTTCAGCCTGTTTCCTTGCCTTATCAGCGTTCTGTGCCATCAGTCTTTTGGCAGCGTGCCTAGCTGTCAATGCCTGATCATTGGCTATCGCCTGCTGATTAAGTTGCTCGGCCTCCGTGATAGGCTTAGCCTCTCGTACCGTAGAATCTCTACCCGCCTCAGCGGACGCATCCCTAGTGAGCTTACTGCTCACTTCTGGCGGGTCCTTATTACCGGCGCCTCTGCTGCCAGCCCTCACATCACGCTGCTCATTGTTCATGAGGGTTTTAGCGGCTCGCTCATCAGCCTTGTTCCTGTCATAATCTTCTTTTTCCCTCTGACCAGCAGTTAGCCTAGGAAGAGCTTACAGGGTTGAGAAGAATTGGGTCCTCTTGCCCTTTCTTTCCTTTGGGTAGAATCGGAATCCATCCAAGGAGTGAACACGAACTTGGGATATGTTCACTGTTATTGCTAACTTTTTAGGCAAGAAACGCGATCAGAAACCTTATCTCCGGTTTTTACTCGCCAGCAGATTCGAAGTAATACGAATCTGGATTCTTCTCTTCTTAAAGGAGGGCTAGGAGCCCTTTATCAAGGGTAACCTGCTGTGCAGGAGCGATGTCACAGTATATTATAGTATACGTGACAGAACCGTTTAGACCGCAGTTAGCGGCCTCAGGGCCTCCGCAGCTTCTCTGCGGAGTCTCCGGATTTGAATAAGAGACCTAGAAACCCGCTTACGCAGGGTGATTTGACAGGTTCTTCCGTACTCTGAATTGGGCCTGCCGGGTCCCTGTATCCCGGCAATTGCCTAACTAGTTACTTCGTCCCTTTCTAAAGGACAGACCTCTATTGTAATCAGCACCGGACGTCATCCTCGTATGAGACCTACAGCCTTCACATAAGTCAGTACCTTAACCAGAGTCAAGCCTAGCTCAGCTTCAGCTGAGATAGCTGGAGACAAGTACCCCAGCAAGAGAGCCGAGACCCTGCCGAAGAAGAAGTACGCAGTCTACGTCCCGTCACCCTCACCGCGAGTCGCGCGGTAAGTGCCCCTTAACATAGCCCAGCTGGATCGCGCCCAGACGGCCAGAAGGCCTATGCTACCTAAGTCAATTGTTATACATACAAATAACCAGTTAGCTGCTTAACTCGCTGAGCACTCGCAGCCAGTGAAGAGTCACTGAGCCTGCCCGTAGGCGTCCATCACTGCCGTGAGGAAAGAAGTCCGCCACGGACCTGAAGCGCACATCGCGTGTCCTTTAGAAAGGGACGAAGTGGATTTAGCCTGATCAGCTTAATTTGCCAATTCCTACTAAAGGTGCTTGTGCAGCGAAATTGGAAATTTGTTTGCATGCAAACGACCTTGGACAGCGTTTGAACTGCACTTTGCTGTGGTAATCTCCAGAGAGAGATTGCCAAGTTAAACTCTGAGAATCACTGAGCGTGGCAGCTTAGTGTTGAGTCCAGGAGTGGCTTGAAGATCTGGCTGTGGATTTATACACCCAGCAGATAATTTCTTGTGTGACTGCAGATTGAGATCAGGTGGATCCAATTTTTCATCATTGACAGAAGTGAACTTGTGGATAGAACATCCAAGTTTGAAATCTGGTGGGTGTGCCAAAGGATCCCCGTAGGAACGCAGAGTTGAGCGGACACTACGCAAAGAGGCAACATCCACGCAGGGCGTGCGACATCCACGCGGGACGTGAGACATCTAGAAGCAGCCCGGCCAGCAAGGTGGGAAGAACTGAAAGGGCGAAGGAGGATTCCGCCAGATTGAAACTAGTGAGCAGAAAAGCAGGAAGGCGAGGCCTAACCTGCATAGTACTGTACCTCCCATCCGATCTTGACTTGCAAAGCCCTCACCAGATTGCAGTAGGAACAAGGGGGCAGAAGCCTAGCGTTAGCAGATCTTGTAGAGGGTGTCGCCAGCACGCTTGCAGGACCGTGCGGTTCGTTAATTGCCTGTAGAAATGACAGACGTAGATCTAAATCCCGATAGGCACCAGCACCCTGACGCCCAACGGAGAAGTGGGCGTCTGAGGGGGCTGGAGCCGGGTGTAAACCTGATGGAAGCTAGTGATGAGCTGGCTGCAGAAGCCCTGTTGGTGGCGGCGAAGCTGGCAGGGCCAGTGGGACCGCCCGCAGGAGACAGCAAGGTGCCATAACCGGGCAGCGTACCGCCCAGAGAGGCAGGGGCGCAGGCAGAGGGCTCAGCACTAGTGACGCGTAAAGGCATTGGCCGGGGGGTCCAGTGCCCGCCGATTTCAAGGGCAGCCTGGAATTCGAGCAGTGGCAGACTCAAGCGGGAACGCCAGAACTGATTTTGGATCAAGCAACGGAAGTATCCCAGAGCTGTGACACGCGGCAGAACTACGAGCCTGAGGCCACGCCCCAACAGAATCCGCCCAGGGGGGCAAGGGTCGCGCAGAGGGTCAAAGACGAACCCAGCCAGCCGGATCAAAGGACCGAGGTAGCCGCAGCCCCAAGAGGGGTTGCAGGCTGTGATAAAACCTGCCCAGACAAACCGCGAAGGAAAGCAGAGGAAGTGGAGGTCAGAAGTGTGCCTGCAGGGGTCAAACACGAGGAAGCTGAGCCCCAGCCAGCAGTGGGCAGGCAGAGCTCGCAAGCCGGCAAGGAAAGGGAAAAAACAGCTGAGCCGGTAGGAAAGCCTTGGGCTGACCTAATATCCGAGGAAGAACTGGCAGACCCAGTTCAGGAAGAGAAGAGGCAGCAGCCTAAGGCAGGGCTGCGTCCCATGCAGCAGCTGCGATCGCGCAGGGTGCTGGTTAAAAGAGGAGCTGGATCCACAGTCTATGGGACGCCGTTGTCCAAGTTTCCACCCAGCGTGAGCAGACCTGTGCAGAAATCCATGGAGGGATCTAGCAGCCAGATGCAGAGAGACGACAGCCACAAGGAAATCATGCGAGGGTTTTTTCACGATCCATCAAGAGCGCAGGATACCAGCCCTAGAGAACCAGAGCGCTCCGGGACTGGGGGAGTAGTGTGCAGCAATGAGGAGTCAGAAGGACCGATCGGTTGGGCAGGAATTTTGCAGTGGGCAACGGACATGTGGAAGCAAGTTTGCTCCAGGACGTTCTTGCATTTCGAGGACCAGGTCACAGCCATGGAGGAGTTCAAGGCCCATCATCTGAGGGGATGGGCAACAAAGGCCATGCTGGGTATCCCCCACACAGGGCAGGACAGGGCGACGCTGTTAAGCGCCCTTGGACAGGTATCCAAGGGAAGGGCGGAACGCGAAGCAGCCCTGGCTGTTAAGGCCTTCGCATATGAGTGGTGCAATGAGGTAACATGAAATCAGGTGGAACCGGGATCCGAGCCAGAAGATGAGGAGGACCAGGCATGGGAAGGATTTGAAACAACAGTGCAGCGGCCGGAGGAGCTCAGGGAGGTGCAAAGGTGGCAAGAGCCGCGCCAACACCAACACTCAGATCTGAGGTCTTCGAGATCAGCAGCGAGCCAAGCCTCAGAGGGCGGCCAAGGGGCAGGGAAGCGCCCAGAGCCAGCAGCCCAGCAGCCAGCGAAAGTGTAACAGAGCTGGCACCTAGCAAGTGCCATGCTAATGCCTGTCAGAAGATGGTAGCTAGGATGCCATGCTTTTAGTCATCCTAGTTCGCATATTACTCTGTGCGGATTGAAGCTCGTTTCCGTTTGTATTTGTTCTCATGAACTTCCTTCCGAAGTTCAGTGTTTACTTTAGTTGCCATGACTAGTGACACGTTAGCCATGACACTATGACTGTGCTCATGACTCTACTATGCGTGGTAGTAATTCTGATTTGTCATAGACTAGGGCATGCCTTGTTTGCCTAGACTTCTTATACTGAGACTCTGTTGATTTGTGATCTGATTGTACGCCGACTCTGTTGCCTCACCGATTGTATCAAGATGTAACCAGCGATTCTCCACCGTGTTCCCGACTCCCCGGTCTCCGCTTCCTCTCTCAGCATTGACAGATAAGAGATACAAGTAAGGGCATTATTGTCTATACTGCCCTGCCTCACTTGGTTTCAAAGCCTGATTGATCCTGAATTGCCATCCCTGGCAATTTTTGACGGACTTGTCACGCCTGGCCTGCGTCCCTGCGACTGCGAAATCGCTACATGTTGGCCCAACCTCCGCGTAGTAGTGTCGTACGCGCACTGTCAGCCAGCCATGTTGTATTGCTGTCGCTTGTGTACATTGCCTGAGTATCGCCTGTGTATCTCGCTTGACATCCCGTCTCGCTTGTGCCCTCGCGTGTACCTCTCGCGTGTGCCCTCGCTTCAGCCAGATTTGGTCAGCATTTCCGGTGGGCAACAGTCAGCCTGAACTTCAGCGTGAACTTCAGCTGTCAGTTAAATGACCAGTCATCGCCATATGCATATAACCTGTGTATCTCGCGTGACACCCAGTCTCGCCTGTGCCCTCGTTGTATTTCTCGCGTGTGCCCTCGCTTCAGCCAGATTTGGTCAGCATTTCCGGTGGGCAACAGTTAGCCTGAACTTCAGCGTGAACTTCAGCTGTCAGTTAAATGACCAGTCATCGCCATAGGCATATAACCTGTGTATCTCGCGTGACACCCAGTCTCGCCTGTGCCCTCGTTGTATTTCTCGCGTGTGCCCTCGCTTCAGCCAGATTTGGTCAGCACTTCAGGTGGGCAGCAGTCGACAGTCAGCCTGAACTTCAGTGTGAACTTCAGCTGTCAGTTAAATGACCAGTCATCGCCACATGCGGCCTCAGCAAGGTCGTTCTAGGCAGGCTAGGTTCATCTCGACAAGCCAGTGCCTAGCGATGTATGGCTCGATCGAGCTGCTATCAGACGCCATCTGAATTTGCAGATGTTTTATTTCATAATGGTGTGGCTAGAAGATGACGGGACTATGGAACCCAGATTCAGCACGTCCGGTTCTCAATTTCCCAGATTCTTTTCCCCCCGGCCAAAACGTCTCATTCTACTGTGTGTTCCTTATGATCGTCCTCTACCGTCCAACTCAAAGGCTGACAGGCAACGCAATTCCCATCTGAAACCATGGCATAGACCTTAAGAGTTGTATTGCCTAGGCCGGATGCATCACTTTGGTGGTGGGGCAACTCACGGAAACCTGTCATGCGCAATTACTAGATGTGCCCCGAAGTGCACACATTTGCTTTGAGGGAGGAGGAGAGATGGGTCAGCACTTAGCAGACGGGCATGAGAGGAGTTAATGCAGTGCGTCGAGCTAGGACCCCTGAGGAGCCGGTGAAGAGTAATTGCCGTGCATCCACTTGGGACCACTGACCACGATAGGCAGATTAGCCTCAACTCCTTCGGGTAATGTCAAGACTGTGCTAAGTTTCGAGACGTAGATTCTTACATGTCAAAACATAGGTTTCTTTGCACGGAGATGAGGTGTTCCTAGAATCAACCCGATATCTATACACCGCCCACAGGATCCTTTGCGTGATTCGTCTTGGGTATTCCATTTTCAACGGCCCGTTGTGACATGCCAATGGATTACGGATTTTCCTCCTCTAGGTTGCGGATAAGCCATCCGGACTTTTTCGGCGACATCTAGAACACGGCTTTGACCAAACGGCAGTTTGTCTTCGCGTGTGTATCACCATGCCATATGATCCGGAGCTCTTATGCACTCTCACCGTAACTGGCCGAGATGAGCTCGCGGATAGATGAGGATGTTAAGCGCACATCAGGAATGCACAATCATGGTTCCTGGTTGTATGTGCCGCATAGGATCTGCAGATCTTGCATATGCGCCACCGGCTGATTCATGGCTTATGATGTTTCCACTTCCGGCTGCGGAGCGCGACAAGCGAGCGATTGCCTCACGCGTATTTTAGCGGCCTTAGCTTCATCATCGGGTGGATGAGTTTTGCAAAGCACATCAGTCCATCAGACCAAGTTGCGACAGAGTAACCAAGCCATAGCTTGGGTTTCGTACCAGGGTACACCCTCGCTCCAGGCAGGAGAGTCATTATCCCTGGCCTGCCCCGTCTGGTGAGATGGGGGGTGATATCGTGTACTATGTTGCACTTTATCCATTCATGGGTTGAGCATTGATTGCGTTCTACGCATTTGCTTGTAAAGATATTGAGGATGCCTTCATGCATTGCTTCAACATCTATCCCATGGCCACGCTACCTAGGTTTTTGTAGTTCCTCCGGAGTCGCTCTCTAGGATTTATGCATAGCCTGCACCACCAATTACGTCAGGATTTTAGAGGAGCGGGAGCCTGCCGTCTGTCCCGGGGGAAAGGAAATACAGTCCCGGGGAGAGGAAATTACGGATTATGTTCAAGAAGACGAAGAAGACGAACAAGACAAAGATGGAAATGCAGACGCGTGAAGAGGAGCTATTAGATGGTTGAAATGCTTACTACGGCGTGATGAAAAGTAGCATACCTATTGTTGTTAGGCTCCGATGTATGTCCTCGATATGTTGACGTCCTTCTATAGTTCCCATGACATGATATGTTACAAGAAATAATGTTCTGACTTTTGAGAAAATAAATTAGATGGCAGTTTGATGATTGTTTATGAACGAGTACGCCGGACGCCCGCCGACTGATCATCGTAGGGTATTCTAGTTATTTTGCCAGAAGCATGTTAATTTTGGATGGCTCCGAAGGCGTAGCCTGTTTGAAAAGGGGGGAGAATGTAACAGAGCTGGCACCTAGCAAGTGCCATGCTAATGCCTGTCAGAGATGGTAGCTAGGATGCCATGCTTTTAGTCATCCTAGTTCGCATATTACTCTGTGCGGATTGAAGCTCGTTTCCGTTTGTATTTGTTCTCATGAACTTCCTTCCGAAGTTCAGTGTTTACTTTAGTTGCCATGACTAGTGACACGTTAGCCATGACACTATGACTGTGCTCATGACTCTACTATGCGTGGTAGTAATTCTGATTTGTCATAGACTAGGGGATGCCTTGTTTGCCTAGACTTCTTATACTGAGACTCTGTTGATTCGTGATCTGATTGTACGCCGACTCTGTTGCCTCACCGATTGTATCAAGATGTAACCAGCGATTCTCCATCGTGTTCCTGACTCCCCGGTCTCCGCTTCCTCTCTCAGCATTGACAGATAAGAGATACAAGCACGGGCATTATTGTCTATACTGCCCTGCTTCAGAAAGGGTGGAGTTGACTAGCCAATCACTAGCCAGGATGGCAGAGCAAGGCATAGCAACACGCAGAGCAAACATGCAAGAGTCTTATACACTGCTACGCATAGTTGAGGACAAAGAGAACACATGCCAGGAAACTCAGGTGGATTACATCAAGGAATTCCTGAGGAACAGGCAAGCGGGCACAACAAGTGGAGGAATGAGCCTGCAGGCAGCGCACGGAGCAGTGGTCCACGAATGCAGGAAGCCAGAGAGGAAACGCAGTCTGATTCCTATGCCAGGAATTACACAGGCGGGACGCAACCAGGTTGGCAGGGCCAGGAGCCGCCCAGGGGGCAAGCATACAACAGAGAACAGCCAAACCGGCATGGCCAGGAGCCGCCCAAAGGGCAGACAGATGGCAGGGAACAGCCAAGCCAGCAAAGCCAGGAGCAACCCAGGGGACCAGCGGAACACAGCAGAGGGGCGCAGCAGGATTGGCAAGACAAGGAGCCGCCCAGGGGGCAGGCAGAGCCTGGCAGAGCACAGTCTTGGAGGCCTGGCTCTGACAACAGACCAGGCAGAAGCGAATCAGAACGGCCGCCACCCGAGGGAAGTAGAAGCTCCGCAGGAAGAGCAGGCAGACAGCCATCACGAGAAGATCATGATCAGGAGGAGGATTATTACAGACGTGACAGATATCATTCAGGTCGCAGCCCATCGAGGGGCGGCGGTGGAGGACCTGGGTCGCGATCAGAATCAGTAGATTCAGGACCAGGAGGAGCGGACAAGCGCAGGCCGGGAGCCAGGCAGGAGTCCAGCGACCAGGAAATGAAAAGGCTCGATAGGGAGCAGGCAAGGGTGAACCTGCAGATGCAGCAGCAGATGGTCGTGCAGCTGGCAGGGGTAGCCAAATTCACCAAAATCCCGGCCATCCAAGGCAACGTGCCAGTATTGGATATGTCGCACCCAGGCGCGGTTGCAGCCAGGAAATATTGCCAGGCATGTGGATATTGGGGATCGCACAACAGGCTGGCGCTGTCAGATGACCCGCCAGCGCTGGCTGTGGTGGCCGGAGAAATAGCTGGGTCGTGCCAGTCGCCATCAGCTATGACAATTTTGGTGAAATCATTGGTCAAGATATGGGACAGCAAGCCGGCTAGCGTGGGGCCGCTGATGGTAGCCATCAGGGCGGCGCCCCATGCAGGAGACAGAGCTGCTAGAGAAGCAGAAAGGATAAGGGGGATGTGGGTTGCCCCAGCAGAGGAGCAGTGTTGTGAAGCCTCGCTGCTAACCTTGTGGATCAAGGTAGTTCAAGCAGAAGTGGGGAAGCCAACCTCGGATGAAAGGACAGCCATCTCCAACCTCAGGCTAGGAGTAAAGACCACTCTCGATCCTGACGTCAAGCCAGAGGAGACGGTGGAAGCATTTGCTCACAGAGTGCTGTCGACAGCAGAGTTGCTGCAGATCTCAAGGGAGGCAGTGGACCACTTTGGCAGGAGGCACTCGGTCTCGCATCTGTTCCATGACGGACTTCCAGCGCTCGCTAAAGCCAAACTGAGCATGTTTGTTATGACGGTACCGGGGTACCTCAGCATGACAGATGAAGATCAGATTGCAGTGTTCACTCAGCATGTGGTGCTGTGGGAGAAGTTTGCCCTGGAATTGGGGGACCTAGGAGGCGCAAGCCTCAAACAGATGGCCAGTGGGCCTGGCCAGGGAGAGACGCAGTCCAACAGAGCGAGGAAGGAGAGATCATGACAATGGGAGATGCGGACGCGCCTTGAAGGGGCAGTGAACCCCGCAGGAGCAGCAACTGCCCAGCAACAGCGGAGTGACAAACCCAGAGGAGTTACCTGGGCAGATCAATCTGGGACACCACATCACAGCGCAGAAGGCGCTGCAGGGGCAGCCAAGGCATGCTACCAGTGTGGTAGCACGGCGCACCTGGCCAGGGACTGCAGGGCGCCCAGGCCCAGGGATGAGCGCATGCCCGCGCCACTCGCTACAGACATTGCAGCCGGGCAGGCAAGGCCGCCGCAGCAGCAGTACCCACTCCCGCCCAGGCCACAGCAGGTTCAGACGGCAGGCAGGCCGTACGAGCGAAATCAGAACAACAGGCAGTACCAACGGCCAGGGCCTGGCCAGGGGGGTCAGGCTCAGCAAGCGGCACATGTATCACACCTCAGCAGTCCAACGGGGCAAGCCGAGCCAGAGGGCTGGCAACAGACTATGGCAGAGATGCTCAGCGAGTCTGTGGCACTCATGACGCATGTTGGGCTGGTGCCCAAACCCGCAGGATTCAAACAGGCGGCTCACAACGCTCGGCCTAGGTCATTCTTGCCAGAACCCTGCCAGGAGGAGGATCCTGAGCAAAGGCTCATGGAACCTTCCTCCAGGAAGGGAGCAAAGAGGCTGGTTTTGAGCAAATTGGCTGACGATATGTCTGACATTCGATTGCAGGTGTTCAAGTTGAACGAGAGGCTGACATCGCTGTCGTTCACCACTATGCCCATGGGTTCAGAAGACCACAAGGGTAAGGCCAGTAAAGGCAGGCAGGAAAGCAGGGTGGTCACAGCTGCACCAAAGCTGCAGTATTTTAAGAATGACAGAAGCAACCTGGAGCAATGTGTGGGACTGATGGTCAAAGGAAAGGTCATGGTAGCCCAGAAGGCCCTCATGGACTCAGCATGCTCCTGTCATGTGATCACAGTCAACATTGCAGAACAATTAGTCGCCATGGGGGCAGAACTGATCCGGACGGATGAGAAGATCCGTACAACAGACAATGCAGGGGCAGATCTGTATGGGGTCTTGTTCATTTATGTGGTGTACGGATATGGGGGGCCCAAGGCGATTATGGAACCCACGGTGGTCAGGGTCGTTAAGACGCCACCCGATGCATATGAACACTTGGTGGGGAACCCAGAGTTTCTCAAGTACAGTGGGGTTCTAGAGGCAGCAGGAAGGCTGACCCTACGCCCCAGAGATGGTCCCCAGATTGTACGAGGGGTCAGGGACCTGACGCTGCCGCTGGTGCTAGCATCTCCAGCACGGGGGTACCAGGCAGCAGCAGTAGCATGGGCAGGAATCCAGTGTGGATTTGCAGAAAGGGAAGGGTGGCCCGCGGCCAGTGTGGAGGAAGAACACGAGCCGCTCTTACAGCATGCCATGGCCACACACGCAGGTGCCGCCATGAGGACAGACCAGAAGGTGGGACAGAGCCGCGGAACAGCCGCATGTGCAGGCAGAAGCACCGCAGAGGCGGGCAGGAGCAGCCGTGGGGGCCCACATGAGACCACTTCCAGGCCGCGCCAGTGCGGGCAAGCGCAGGCTGCAGTGCCCAGGGAGGTCAAGGTGGATGCCAAGGCCGCTGCGTCACAGCCAGGCCAGGCAGCAGCACAGGCAGAGGCCAACGCTGAGGTAGCAATGGCACTCAAAGCAGAGGCGAAGCCGGCATACGAAAAAGCGATCATCAGGAGGTGCGTGGAGACAAGCCCACGCTTCCCATGTGTCTTGTGCGGAGAACCTGGCCCGCACTCATCAGAGGAGTGTGACCAGAGAATCCGGAAGATACTGCAGAAGCCTGCGGCAGCCCCCGCAGCCCAGGGGACATCACCAGGAGCCAAAAGGAGGGTGGACTTTGGAGGAGCCGCAGCAGCAAGAGCTGCACCAGCAGGATCAATCAGGCGCGCGGAGGTGCAAGTGTCTGGCAAAGACGAGAGGGCCTGTGCGGCTGGTGGGGGCGTTCGGGAAGACGCCCCAGAAGCAGCAGACGGAACGCAAGGGGTAACAGCAAACCGCGGCCAGGAGGAGCCTGGCGGCAGGGAGGAGAGTGAAGACCCAGAGGAGTCAGAGGAGGAAGAGGTCCATGGAAAAAGGACCAGTCCGAAGTACATGCGTGTGCTGAGGCTGCAGCAACAAGTAGAGTTGCTGCAGCAAGACGTCAAGGCAAGATAAGAGCTGCTGTTACGCCAGGCGGCTGCAACAATCGAATACCTGAGGTTGCAGCAGGTCAGGTGGACAGGCCTCCAAGACGCCAACATACGGCTCACGGAGGTACAGCAGCAGTACATCTTGCGTTCAGACCAGCTGCGAGCACTGTACGTCAACCTCGGGAACCAGCAGATAGGAGAGCAGCTGCAGTCCACCATCCCAGGAGACCCGGAGCTGGCGGAACACATGGGAATCATGTTTCAAAGCGCGGCCGAGCTCGCAGAGGAGGACGAGGGTCTGAGCAAGGAGAAGCTGCAGGAGCAGGAGCAGCAAGCCACTGGTCAGCAAGGACCAGGGGGCAGTAGCGGGGCCAGGCAGGCCAGTGGGGAGAAGCGAGTGCAGCACAGGGGGTCAACCCCAGATGTCGCAATGCAAACAGAAACCAGAGAGCGCAGCAGGAGTGCGCAGAGGGCTAGCAGTGTAGAACGCCGCGGGGCGGTGCCTACACCGGAGGTTCGAACCCAGCGGCCAGACCGCGATGATAGCTTCGACCGGCCTAGAGGCAGGAGGCAGCACTCACCCAACGCGGGTCGCGGGAGCCAGCCCAGGGGCAGGTCACAAGAGCGGGGCACAGGTAGCCACGCCAGGCCATACCAGCAGGAAGGGAGAACGCAGGATAGAAGAGGAGCCCCCGGCCAGAGTCCGCCGGGCAGGGCCCAGGCAAGGCGCAGCTGGATGGGGGGACAGAGAAGTGTCCTTGGGCCCCACAATGGGGGAGTGTGCTTCAACTGTGGGCAGCCATGGCACTTTGCTAATGCGTGCCCGGAGCAGGGAGAAGCCTCGCAGCCAGGGGACAGCAGCATGTTCGACCGATCGCGGGCAGCAGGAGGCCCGGAAAGGAGCTGGGGAGTCAGGGGACCTGGCAGGGGCCAGGAGGTCGCGGAAGACAACATGAGGCGAGCTTATGAGGCCGCCAAGGAGGTCTCCTTTGAAGAATGGAAGAAGCAGCAGGAGACAGCTGGACCGAGTGAGCTGCCAGGCCCGCCATGGTGGCCGGGGCCAGCAGGGCAGTCGTACAACTCCAGGTGGGTCAGCCAGGAGAGGCACACGTGTATGATGTCTGTCCATGAGGGGTTAGGGCAGACCGCAGCGGCTCACGTTGTGGGCCACCAGGCCGCAGCAATGCCTGTCACATTTCAGGTGGTGCCAGAGGGGCAGGTGGCTCAGCAAAGGCACCACTGGCAGATGGTGGTAGAGGCCCTAGCCATGAATCACTATGGCACTCGGCCCGCAGGGTCAGCCAGGTCCATGGCGCATGCAGTGGAGTTTCTCAGGAACCTCCAGCAAAGGGGATGCCCAGCCCCATGTGAGGGATGGCCTGGCATTCTCCAGCAGTTTCTCAACAAAGAATGGGACATCTACAATGCCCAGATGGATGAGTTTGAGAGGCTAGAGCAGGAGGCAGGGCTCCGGCACAGGGTAGACGAATGGGAAACCAGTTCCAGAGGGGATGGCTCCAGCACCTCAGAGGAAGGCTATGAGCCTCAAGCTTCTTTAACAGTGCGTGAGGAGGAAACTGCCATGCTCTGCCCAGGTACCCCGGAGGGCAACGCGGACACAAGAGGCGAGGTAGCGGGAGCAGCCACCGGGACCCGGGATTGGCTCAGCATGCAGGTCCACCGCCCAAGGGCCAGGGGGGCAGCAGCTATGAGTCCAGAGGGCAATGCGGCGGGGGCCGTTAGGACCCATCACAGTACCACCTCTCTGTCCAACACCGTCAGATGGGAAGAGGAGGACAGAGGGCTGCAGCGCAGCCGCAGCAGGGGCGAGAGACCCGCTGCATGGCATGAGGATGCCCGGTTCACCCAGGTCGGTACAGGGCGCCGGGACAGGTCGGGCAGCAGAGGGCGGGTTCGCCCTGAGCCAGACCCGCCGAGATTGCCAGGAAGCAGGTGCTTCGTACAGTGGTACCGCCTGGGGGAAGAAATGCCAGAGGCGTCGTCTTCAGAGGCTATGATCACTCTGCCGGCGCAGTCCAAGGATGGGCTATGTAGGGTGCAGAACCACCGGCTCCTGGAAGGCGGGACGCAGACGTGTGTCAACATAGCGGCAGCCATGCAGGCAGTGGCCAGACTGATCTTTCCATGGGACGCGGTGACAGCAGTCCTGCTGAGTGCAGCACTCAAGGGGTTCATACAGCCCAGCACAAGGATGGAGGATTATATGCAGAGGGGTTGGTCACAGCACCCCATCTACGCATACTGCGTCAGCGAGATGGTGGACCTAGCCGTCAAAGAAGGCATCACAGCGGTGGCAGCAGCCGACAGGGCGCACCCAGACGTGCCGGATAGCACGCGCACCGAGGGGGTGTGGCAGGGTGCGCAGCCCGGGTTCATGCGCACGCCCTGGGCGGGGGACTGCGTCCATCAGTTGATGGAGCACCCCGCCCTCAGAAACCGCGCGTTCTACGTGCCAGTGCAGGCCTTAGGAGGGCACGGAGGGGGTGACAGGTCCGAGGATGGAACCTACGGCGGAGCAGGGCTGTGCCATTCTGATCAGCCAAGGCGGTGTGAGGCCACTGTTGAGGCGTCGGTCACTATCCCCAGGATGGTCGCAGGGCAGGCTGTACCGTGGGGAATGGCCCCTGGGGAAGCCAGGGAAGCCATCCCAGTTCAGCAGCTGGTAACTTACTACTACGAAGAAGTGGAAGAGGGAGAGCTGCCTGTTTCAGCAGCATGGATCCACATGCATGCGTTGCGGGATGACATACCAGTCTTCCTGTTCGCAAGGTGCGAAGGGAACGTGGCGATCACCAAGTGCGCATCAGTCGACGAGGCAGAGTTCCACGCGCACACGCACGCCAGGGGAGCAGACCCAGCGACATGGACAGTCATGCTCATGGCGTTGCAACGGGTTCTGCTTCCGGGACAGCTGTCGGCAGCCATGCGGCATGTCTGGGGCGTGGATGATCAGTGGGCGCCGCTGGAAATGACAGACTGCCCCACATGGCCATATGGGACCCAGAGGTCGCCAGCGGATGGACCCATGTGGGAAGACGAGGAGGAGTTCGCGCGCGCGCCGTTCGCAGTGGAACGGTTAGAAGCGTGCGTGCACCAGTGGGTGCGCTGGGAGAGAAGAGCGTGGCGCGACAACAAGGCCAGCAACGTGGGCCCTTATTGGCAGGCAAACGGCACGACAGTACAGCTGTGGAGGCAGGCACACCCGGCAGGGGTGCGCACGCTGCATCCCTTGTTCAGAGGAGCAGGTTCGGATACCTACATGGAGGAACTGGAGGAGCTGAGGACTCAGCCCGTGCTGGGACGCTGGATACTGGGCAGGTGGGGTGCCCGCTATTGGGACCCCGCTGCTGACAGTGACGGACCACTCCAGGATGCAGGCGAGCCAACAGTGCAGGGCCATGTCGCCTTTGTCACCACACTCGGGGCAACAGCATCCTCTTGGGAATGGCTGGAGCCCATGGGGGAAATGGAGGTGTCAGCCCTGGAGGCTGAGACCGGGGATCGGGCGGAGCCCCAGACACCCCCGGACAGTACCAGCAGACCACTTGCAAGAGACCTGGACAGCGGGGAGCCAAGGCCCTGCACAGAACTGTGCCACCGCCAGGAGGGCAGGGGGCTGCTAGGAGAGGACAATGAAGACCCTTCGGAAGGGCCACCATCACTGGTGCAGGATTCAGAGTCGGAAGAGGAGTGGGGCGATGACGGAATCCCGTTCTCAGCAAGGATCAGCCTCACAAGAGCTGATGCTGGGGATGCAGATGGGATGGAAGACCCAACCGACGCAGGCCCTGGACCAGGGAGTCCAGGGTGGGGCCGCGAAGAGGAGTTGTTACAGCTACTACGGCAAGAGTGGATGAGCGGTGTTGTTCAGGAGCAAGCAGCCATGGAAGAGCGCAGAACCAGGAGAGCCGAGATAGAACGCAGCAGCAAGGTCGCACTAGAGGAGGAGGCACACCAGGTCGCAGTGGGGGTCAGCCCGCGGCAGGCAGCAGACCAGTACGCTTGCAAGCCCAAGGGGGCAGCAGCAGGCGAGGCGAGCAGCAGGCGCCCAGGGGACGCCCAGATCGGCCCGCCAGCACAGGCAGCAGCAAGGGAGCCATGGGGCGACCCGGCAGCATACAGCACGGGACACTGGGTGGCAGTGCTCAGGAACTTCGTGGATCAGCTGGACGTGCTAAGGAGGCAGGAAATGGGGCAGCAAGAGGCAAGCCAGGAGGCTAGCCTGCTGTTCCGACTCAGAATGCTGCCACAGCCCGATCCGAACCCCATGATGGGAGGTTACAGCAGGGCGGTCAGGGAGCTACAGGAGGAGCTGACGGAGAGAGTATCAGCCCTCAAAACGATGGAAGCAAAGGGAGTGACCACCCAACAGACGTCGGAGAGGCGCAGCAGCCAAGCCCGAACCAGCAAGGGGGAGGACCTTAGGCAGGCTGCCAGCGCTCGGGAAACCATGCGACAGGGCTGTGGGCCAGAGGAGCCCGCAGGTGCAGGCAGCAGCAAGGCCGTGCAACGCGCCACTCACAGGCAGGAGCGGCTGGCACAAGGCATCACATGACAGATCCCTGGAGCAGGGCCAGAAAGGGCCGGTGCGGTTTGGGCTGACACTGCCAAGTTGCGGGGGAAAAAGTCAAAGAAGGCTAGGCGACGCGCAGGAAAGGCGCAGAGGGCAGCCGCGGACAGGAACCGTGGCAGCAGACCAGGAATGGACTGCCCAGTCCTGCCACTCAGGATCAGCCAGGTAGACCTGGAGATCACATGGGCCAGAGGGCAGCAGAGGCCAGCGCAGAGTGCAGAGCCATGCGTACAGCCCACAGAGCACCTACCGCAGCAACCCACGAGGAAGATGCCAGCTTGCAGAGGACTCCTCACCAGTACAGCATTTAAGGGGATCCTTATAGGGACGCTCCAACTGATACTGGTGTGGCTCCTGCTGTCGGTGTGTGTGCCGGGGGCGCGAGCCACCGAGCAGGGGGTACGAGGAGGAGGATTTACAGCAGGCCAAGGGGCTTTTGTGTCTGGACAAGAGGCAGCAGCGAAGCTGTCGTCTGGATGGCTGCGCCCGCCAGCAGTCATCCCCATGGGGGGTGCCAACAGGAGGGGTGCCTGCAGCCAGCAGGAGAGCTGGCACAGCGGCAACACCACTGGCAGGGAAGAGCCGCCCGCGGAGGACGACCCGCAGGCGGCTGAGATGATCGACATGTTCCAGCCGGGGGGAGTAGTGGAGCCGCCCGCGGAGTACGTCAAGACCAAGGAGGGGTGGCTGCTGGGCCAGCAGGCCCCGACTTCACTGCGGAGCAGCATGAGAGCATGGAGCAGAGCCTCAGGGATCGCCAAGGAGCATTCGCTTACTCCATGGAGGATCTACCAGGCTACTGCGGCACGCAGGGTGAGTTTACGCTGGCTTTAGAAGACGAGGTCAATTCGTGCTTTCAGAAGTCCAGGGATATGCCACCGCCTAAGGCGGCGATTTTTAAGGAAAAGTGTCAGCCGATGATTGAGGCAGGCATCATAGTCAAGGTGCCCCAGGGGGGGCCTATCAAGTTTGCGGCCAACTCAGTAGTAGCAGCCAAGAAGAGTGCTGAGACTGGGGAGTGGACAGACCACCGGATAGCGCACGATATGCGCAGGTTAAACCAGCGTACGGCTAAGCAGGAATTCGCAATCCCCAGGATGAAGACTATTTTTCAGAACCTGGGCACTGCCAAGATATTCAGCAAGGTTGATCTCCGGTCGGGGTTCATGCAGATCCCTATAAAGGTCGAGGACCAGCCTAAGACAGCTTTCTGGATGGGACCTGAGCTTTGGATGTACACAAAGCTCAACTTCGGTCTGCGCAATGAGCCTCCCTTCTTTCAGCGTATGATGGAAGAGGAGATTGCCAGGGCAGGCCTGAGTGCGTTCTGCGTGGCATTCATTGACGATCTGCTAGTGTACAGTGTGACACACCAGCAGAACACATCAGGCATGTGGAGCTGTTGTTGGACATGCTCCACAGTGTAGGATTAAGGGCGCACCCCGACAAGTCCTTGTTTGGGTGTGCAACAGTATAGTACATGGGTCACAATGTGTCGGCCCAGGGGCTCACGCCGCACGCAGCCAAGATAGCAGCGGTTATGGCGCTGCCAGAGCCCACATCGGTGAAAAACATTCAGGAGGTCATGGGATTCTTGAATTTCTACCGGTGCTACGTCCCGGATTTCTCGAAAAAGGCGGCATGCATCAACGCATTGCTGGTCAAGGGGGTCCCGTTTGTGTGGGGGCCAGAGCAGTCGCAGGCGTTCCAGTTGATCAAAACAGAGATGTGCGAGGGCGGAAGAGTCCTGCGCAGACCAGATGGGACAGGGCCAGACGGCAAAGGGCCGCCAAGGCCGTTCTTGTTGTACACAGATTTCTCTAAGCAAGGCACAGGCGCCGTGCTAAGGCAGTGTGATGACAACGGGCGGGAGTATATGGTGGCATGCACGTCCAGATCCCTGAACAAGAGCGAGAGGAACTATTCCTCGTTCCAGGGGGAGATGCTGGCCGCAGTGTATGCAGCACGCACATACCGCCACATGCTGTTTGGGTGCAAGGTGCATCTCATCACTGACCATGAGCCGCTCACTTACCTCATGGACAATCAGACGTTGGTGGGCCAGCATGCTAGGTGGGCTCTCATGCTTCAAGAGCTGGACATTACCATTGTCCACCGCTCAGGGGCATGCCACCAGAATGCGGACATCCCGTCCAGATCGCCACTCCCATCCTCAGCTGACCGCACGGGGGCCAGGCTTGATACAGCAGCTCCCGAGCCAGCAGTCAAGGAGGAGGCAGGTGGGAAACAAGTAGCTTTGCTCACGGGGTTGGGCAGAGTGAACCAGTGGCATGCAGACCAGATAGTGCGCATGGCGCAGGAGGGCAGAAGAAGAGGACAGATACTGAGAGCTGCAGAGGCAGCTTGCGTGACAGCACCGGTGGGGCAGGAGATATCCTCTGCCGCCACTGACGATGATGAGCAGGCGCAGCCTGTCAGTACGGCAGAACAGGCATTCAGCAACAAGGAGCGGGCCAGGGCAATGATCAGTGATGTTCTTGCTGACCTGCCTCGGGTGACGCCCCCTCATTTACATGCAGGCCTGGACACATCTTGCCTGTCGAGTGGGGCTGTGCGGGCCATGGAGACCGAGGGAGTCGTCCTTTTCGAGCCCTTTGGAGGTATGTGCTCAGGGCTGGAAATGGTGCTCAGGGCGGGTATCCCAGTGGTGCAGTACTTGTATGCTGATATCAGTGAGGAAGTCAGAGAGATCGCATGGGGTCGCCTGGTGCAGTTGCACAGGAGATACCCTCAGTTGTTTCCGGTCAAAGCGTTTGATAAGGCGTTCGGAGCGTTGCCCCAAGATGTATATGCCATTACGGCGAAGCACCTCCAGGAGGCGGACGCCCAGGATGGGCACCAGTGGTTCATGGTAGCAGGCTGGGAGTGCCAGGACCTCTCGTCGGCAGGCAAGGGGCGGGGGCTCGAGGGAGAGAGAAGCAAGTCTTTCTTCCCGTTAGTCAAGCTGTTGGGTACACTACAGTCCCTGCAGGGGCCTAGGCCGCCAGCGTACCTGATTGAGAATGTGGCCATGCAATTGAATCAGAAGAGTGTGAAGGCCAGTGTTGAGGCTTTTCAGGAGGTGTGCAGGATTCTGGGAACGCCGGCATTGTTTGACGCAGCGCATGTGGGGTCTTACGCCCATCGCACCCGCAACTATTGGAGGAATATCGCCCCTGCGGCAGATATTGAGTTTGTGATTCGTGCGTCGACCAGACCCCACGGGGGGATAGTAGACGACATTCTGGACAAGGGCAGCAAGGCCCAGGTAGTCTCATGCCCGGACAATGGGGGGTACCGCATCAACGTAACAGGACAGCCCAGGAAGGTGCTGCCGTGTCTGATGGCCACACCCTCATCATATTCTTTTCGGAACGGGCAAAATGGGATGGTGTACAGACCCATGGGGGACTTGCAGGAGCCCAATGCAAACGAGCGTGAGAGAGCCATGGGGTACGCTGTGGGGGCCACATTGCCGCGCCCAGACTTCCCAGAGGCGGCCAGGAGGGCAGCCTTGGGCAGGTGCATGGATTCGTGGGCACTAGGTGCATGGCTCAACGTGGCACTTGAGTGTGCTAAAATCATACCAGAGGAATTGAAACATAGGGCAAGGCTGCCAGGCCCGGACAGGGACCCAGTGCTGGGTGCAACTTGAATGTCCAGCCACTATGCCCTTGCTACTGCAGGAAACGCATGCTCTGGCAGCGGTGAAGTGGCAGCGTCATACAGGCAGTGCTTGGGAGAATCGGCTGCGGCAGACTGGGCCAACGCGGCACAGGAACCAGGTGGGAACACGCCTGAGGAGCAAGTTGATGTTGAAATCGTGGTGACCAGGGACACAGAGGGTGAGAAGGACCCGCCAGGATGCCCTGCAGGACCATCGGTCAGGGTTGGTGTGTGGGCTGACGAACCTGTATTGAGGTTTCTCCGTGAGAAGACATATGTTCAGGGAACAGAGCTAGGAGAACAGACCAGAATACAGCGCAGAGCGGCGCCATTCCAGTGGGAATCAGAGAGGGGAGGAGTGCTGATGAGACTCATGCCTGACGGTAGACGTTGTGTGGTGCCCAGGCCAGACGACAGGCTTGCAGTGATCCAGACAGCCCATGCCGGTACGGGCCATTTTGGCAGCCACCGCACGGCCTTCATGGTCATGCAGCAGCATTGGTGGCGGGGGCTCAGAGCAGCAGTCAGGAAGGCAGTGCAGGAATGTGGTGTGTGTGACAGGGCCAGGGCGTCCACGTTCAATCACATACAGCCCAACATGCACCCGCCACCCATCGAGGGGTTGTTTTTCCGGTGGGGAGTGGACCTGTGTGGTCCATTTACGACCACTTCCAGAGGCAATCGGTTTGTGATGGTGTGTGTGGAGCATTACTCCAAATGGGTGGAGTTGATCCCCATTCCAAGCAAGGCGTCTGATGTGACGGCCTTAGCGTTCTTTCAAAATGTTGTTGCACGATTCGGGGGATGCGCAGAAGTGGTGACAGACCAGGGAACAGAGTTCCAGGGTGAATTTCAGGACATGTTGTTGGACTGCTTCATTGACCATCGCACCACTTCTGCCAACCACCCCCAGGCAGACGGGCTATCAGAGAGGGCTGTCCAGACCCTCAAGGCAGGCCTGCGCAAGTGCTGCGAGGAGGGCAGCAGCGACGAGTCCTGGGACAAGATGGTGCCCTGGGTAGCCCTAGGCTTCCGATGCTCGCCGCAGCAGGCCACGCGCATGGCGCCGTACGAGGTGCTGTTCGGACAGAGACCCACCTTCCCTTCCAGAGTGGGGGCGGACCTCTGGAGCACAGCCAAGGTGGCAACAGCAGAGGAGGCAGCAGACCTGCTCTTGGCCAGAGTGGCCAGGATCAAAGAGGCACTGCCAGTCGCGGGTGAGCATCTAAAAATTGCGCAGCACCGCGACAAGCTGCGATATGCACGCATTCGTGGGGGAGGGTATGTCCCCCAGGTCAGGCGTTTTGCAGAGGGAGATTACGTGTATGTGAAGTATTCATCAGAGCGACGCAGCCTCGATCCCAAGGCCAGGCCTGAGATCCTAAGGGTAAAAACACTGGGGGCGACGGGAACCTTGGTGTGGGAGGGGGCAGATGGCCTCACAGTAACAGAGAATGCTGTCAATTGTTCTCCATGCCACTTTCCCAACCTCAGGGGAGTGGTTGATTTCAGTGGAACCAGACCCAATAACAGCCTATCATGCGAGGTGTGCCAGCTGCCTAATCGCGGAGAGGTGATGCTTTTGTGTGATGCCTGCAATACAGGTTGGCACATGGATTGCTTGGTGCCCATACTCGAGAAGGTGCCTGAGGGCGAGTGGTTGTGCCCAACTTGTGCGCCTGATGACAAGGGAGCTGAGCCCGCGGCAAGGGCAGGACCCGCTACAGAGGATCGCAGTTTGCAGGTCCAGGGGCGGCCGAGCCCAGCAGCCAGAGCGGCTGCCAGGACAGCCCAGGAGGCCAACGTCATGGACAGGCCTGAGGTGGAAGTCATGGCCACCAACCCAGCAACAAGGCAAATGGAGCGGGGCATCGCAAGACCAATGGCGAACGGATTGTACGACATCTCGTACACCACTGGCCGAGGAGAGGCCAATGTCACCCCGAGAGCAGTTACAAGAAGGGCTAAGGTGGCCAAAGAAGCAGCAAGGGAGGAAGAGGAGTCAGCCCTTGAGGAGCTTACCGAGACCTGAGGCCGAGCCCAGAGCGGCAAGGCCGCTGAGCACGTGACGTCACCCACGCCGTAATTGGCAAGGAGCGGGCAGGCGCCTACAGAGCAGGAATGCAGACGCAACGCGGCTTGTCCTAGTACCCGGCAGGCAGTGGGCCGGCAGCCAACGGACCGAAGACGGAAGATGCAGGAGTGGAGTTAAAGCTATCGCAGCAGCATAGTGAAAGTTTGTTTCTCAAAACACCATAGCAGCAAGGCTACGGTAGTACATATGTTCTGACGATGATGAGCGAAGAGATTTAGCCAACTCGGGCAATGATAACACAGTAGGGGGCGGATCACGCTGCTACGGCGCACATTTCCTGTGGCCATTGAAGACCAGGCGGTTATGGCGCAATGGGGCGAGCGCAGCGGTTGTTCTTAGCTTGACCTGATAACTTTAAAATTTCTCTGTTCGCTAGCCAGTAGTGGGCTGAACAGCTTGAATTTGTAGGATTCTGCGCATTACGCTTCAGCTGAGACTCGGTGGATTTTTTTTAGTTCTGTTTGAAGAAGGCCTAAACCAGGCAGATTTGCTGAGACGATTTGAGCTTCCACGTACATATTTTTCCAGAAGTTTCTTTCAGTACCACCCCTTTTCCGGCTCCCCGTGCATGCTTGGAGGGCTTAACGCTGGGGAGCGGGGGGCGAGTAAAGTAGTAGGGGCGGTACCCACGAGACGGAGACTTCTAAGCAGAGACATCCAGTTAGGGACTTCCAGTTACAGTTATCTTGTTAACAAGCTCTTGTATATAGTACAAGGAGCATGAGTGTACGGTGATGTACCGTAGTTGTGAGTAGAGGACACCTCTCTAAGGTGTCCTGACCGGAGTTTACGGTATTTACCATAGTATTGCAGTTACTGCTTTATGGTGCGACAGCTGTCACAGTATATTACAGTATACGTGACAGAACCGTTTAGACCGCAGTTAGCGGCCTCGGGGCCTCCGCAGCTTCTCTGCGGAGTCTCCGGATTTGAATAAGAGACCTAGAAACCCGCTTACGCAGGGTGATTTGACAGGTTCTTCCGTACTCTGAATTGGGCCTGCCGGGTCCCTGTATCCCGGCAATTGCCTAACTAGTTACTTCGTCCCTTTCTAAAGGACAGACCTCTATTGTAATCAGCACCGGCCGTCATCCTCGTATGAGACCTACAGCCTACACATAATTCAGTACCTTAACCAGAGTCAAGCCTAGCTCAGCTTCAGCTGAGATAGCTGGAGACAAGTACCCCAGCAAGAGAGCCGAGACCCTGCAGAAGAAGAAGTACGCAGTCTACGTCCCGTCACCCTCACCGCGAGTCGCGCGGTAAGTGCCCCTTAACATAGCCCAGCTGGATCGCGCCCAGACGGCCAGAAGGCCTATGCTACCTAAGTCAATTGTTATACATACAAATAACCAGTTAGCTGCTTAACTCGCTCAGCACTCGCAGCCAGTGAAGAGTCACTGAGCCTGCCCGTAGGCGTCCATCACTGCCGTGAGGAAAGAAGTCCGCCACGGACCTGAAGCGCACATCGCGAGTAAAGTAGTAGGGGCGGTACCCACGAGACGGAGACTTCTAAGCAGAGACATCCAGTTAGGGACTTCCAGTTACAGTTATCTTGTTAACAAGCTCTTGTATATAGTACAAGGAGCATGAGTGTACGGTGATGTACCGTAGTTGTGAGTAGAGGACACCTCTCTAAGGTGTCCTGACCGGAGTTTACGGTATTTACCATAGTATTGCAGTTACTGCTTTATGGTGCGACAGCTGTCACAGTATATTACAGTATACGTGACAGAACCGTTTAGACCGCAGTTAGCGGCCTCGGGGCCTCCGCAGCTTCTCTGCGGAGTCTCCGGATTTGAATAAGAGACCTAGAAACCCGCTTACGCAGGGTGATTTGACAGGTTCTTCCGTACTCTGAATTGGGCCTGCCGGGTCCCTGTATCCCGGCAATTGCCTAACTAGTTACTTCGTCCCTTTCTAAAGGACAGACCTCTATTGTAATCAGCACCGGCCGTCATCCTCGTATGAGACCTACAGCCTACACATAATTCAGTACCTTAACCAGAGTCAAGCCTAGCTCAGCTTCAGCTGAGATAGCTGGAGACAAGTACCCCAGCAAGAGAGCCGAGACCCTGCAGAAGAAGAAGTACGCAGTCTACGTCCCGTCACCCTCACCGCGAGTCGCGCGGTAAGTGCCCCTTAACATAGCCCAGCTGGATCGCGCCCAGACGGCCAGAAGGCCTATGCTACCTAAGTCAATTGTTATACATACAAATAACCAGTTAGCTGCTTAACTCGCTGAGCACTCGCAGCCAGTGAAGAGTCACTGAGCCTGCCCGTAGGCGTCCATCACTGCCGTGAGGAAAGAAGTCCGCCACGGACCTGAAGCGCACATCGCGAGTAAAGTAGTAGGGGCGGTACCCACGAGACGGAGACTTCTAAGCAGAGACATCCAGTTAGGGACTTCCAGTTACAGTTATCTTGTTAACAAGCTCTTGTATATAGTACAAGGAGCATGAGTGTACGGTGATGTACCGTAGTTGTGAGTAGAGGACACCTCTCTAAGGTGTCCTGACCGGAGTTTACGGTATTTACCATAGTATTGCAGTTACTGCTTTATGGTGCGACAGCGATAATCTGGCTGGCACCAGATTATCCTCGACTTAATCCTCGGGTTACTGCACTAACCTTTGGTGATTCTTCTCTTACTGTTGACAGAAGTTGCGAAGTGAACTCGATCCCAGAGGGTCTAGTTGTGCTGAAGTCGACTGTTGACAGTAGGAGATGGTCTGGAACGAACTTGAGAGACAAACCAGCCGAAGTGATGAGAAATGGTGAGGCGAAAAGACGACTCTTGATAATGAGGATCGGCTGTTGAAGCAGCTGACCGACTTAATAGCCAGAAAAGGCCGGGATAGCAGCGCACAGTGTCGAGTTATCCTAGAGATAGAGATGTTTAAGCTCACAGTGTAGGGTAATAACCGAGAGATAGCGATGAGAGAGATGAAAGTAGAGGTGCTGCTGCTAGAGATCGCGAATAAGTGTAGAATTAACTAGAGATATTCGTTCAGTGTAGTTTCAGGTCCTAGTACTTAATGATTTGGTCTTAGAGAGATATGATCAGTGTAGAGTTAACTAGAGATCTCCTATCAGTGTAGTGTCCTGGCCTTGATAAGAGGCCGAAATATCACAAGTGGATGTTAATCCCAGAACAGGTTACAAATAGCGGGGTGATTCAACTTCGTGTATACTTGAGTAAGAAGAGAAGAATGCCTGGAACGAGCCAGGCATTCTCTAAGTGTCACAAAACATAATGGATCCGAAACCAAAAAGAATGTACAAGCCACCCCTGCGTGCGGTGCACCCATACGTCGTGACAATTGGGTGTTGTAAGGAGGACATGGCAGGGGGCACGGGGAGACACAAGGCCTGGATTCTTTCCATGCAGAGGTGGTGGTCTGGTAGTGGTTGGTTTTCGCACAGCACCCGAGTGCATGGAGGGCTGTAAGCGCATGCGTTCGGCAGTGCGAGGTGTTGCATTGGGTCGCATAGCGGGAATATATTCATGGTCGGCAGGGGCATATAGAGTTTGCAGTGCATGTGGAGCGTCGCTTTCTTAGGACAGTTGAGATGAGGACAGGGTTTGTTCTTGCGTTTGTGGTGATATTGCAAGTATGCTATCGTGGGGGTGACTTCAAATGATCAGTCAAATAACTATAATACCGTATCTTATTCACGTTCATCTTCCTGACTGCTGTAATGAGATCTCAGGTTCCTTGCAGCTTTAACATATCAGCGAGGGGGGCCCAAGGATGATTGTCGGCTTGTCCCTGGAGTAGTTGCGATGTTGCGGGCCTTTGTGCCGGTACTCAGGCGACGCTCGTTGATTTTGCTGTGTTGTTTGATTGTAGATAGTAATCTGCAGATTGTCGCTCTTGCCTGTTGTTTTGTCCGTCATGCAGACAATTTCGAGAATTTGGAAAAGCATGCGTCATGTGCATGGGTCAAATGTTTTGTCCTTTTATGCGATAGAGACGCTTATTGAGGTCAGGGCAGTGCAGGTCAGGAGTCCGGTGGGTAACGAGGCCTGGACCACAACGAGTATGGCCTTTGCGGACTCACCACCTGAACACCCTGCCCGCCCAGTCATCATGCACGTCAACAGGGAGACCATCATGGACATGAGCATGATAGGACGACAAAGGCCCTTTCTGGATTCCTTGGTCTTGACTGGGTGAGCCTTGCCTCTGGCGACCAGCTGTCGGCGGGTCTCAAACATTCGACAACTCGGCATGGCGAATTGCATTGGGCTTATTATTCGGTATCGTGTATAGGTGTTGCAAGCATTGCATCAACATGAACGTGTGTTCCGTCTCTTTCCTCAAGCAAGGGCCTCAAACAAAATCTCCAGCCACTGATCGTCAGACGAAGGGACATGTGAACTATGCTGGAACTTATAAAGTGCCATGACTGAACAAGACTGAAAGGAGTGAAAGGCAGGGTAAAAGTGACCAAAGGTGGAAAGGCGGCAGGAAGAGGAGGGGCGGCACGCGCTCTGGGTGCTGCAGAGGTGGCAGCGACTCGCTCGGATCGCGGCCCACGAGTCGCCGAGCCATGCAGCATCTGTCCTGCAGTGTTGCCGTACTTCGGTGCATACTGCACACTTTATTGTTGACAGGAATTGTGAACTTGATTCGTCAACAGGATTTGCCTGAATCCCGCAACATTGATGTATGTGCACGAATGCGGGGCATTTGTAGAATTACGGCATATTTAAAGTGAAATTTCTGGTTGTATGGTTGCCATACACCTTATAAGTTCGATCGCCAATCCACACCTCCAACGTTATGTCCATGCCCTTGAAGACGCTCGTGCTCATAACCGCAATATATATGCCTTGTACATTGACTTCTCTAGTGCCTTCAACACCATCAACCATGCCCAAATTCTACGCATCATGGACGACCTCGGGTTCCCACCTGACGCAATATCAGTCATTCAAGACATTTATACCAATGCCACCTCTCGCATCGTTCTCTAAAAACACCCTTGTCTTGCCACCCGTGATGTTCATGTCGGTAGGGGCACCATCCAAGGCGATACCCTTTCCCCCCTAATCTTTCTCATCTATCTCGAACCCCTCCTTCGATGGCTACAGGTTGGAGGCCACGGCTATACACCCTCTTGTGCACAACGTCAAGGTTTATCTCACCCTTGCAAATTTACCCTCACTTGCCCAGCATTTGCTGACGACATAGCCCTTCTCTCACACAGCCGCAACCGCCTCCAGGTACAACTCAGTAAAGTTGACGCTTACTGATCCATGTCAGGCCTCACCCTGAACCCCTCTAAATGCGCGGTCACTGGTGCCCTACATAAAGATCGTTTCACCCGCCTTGTAGATACATTTGACCGTCATAACACCCGTCTGCGGCAACAATTAAAAGACCAGTTTCATGTCAATGGCCAGCCCGTGCCATACTATGCACCTGACAAACCATACAAATATCTTGGTGTCTACATCACCATGACGCTCGATTTCCGCCACCATCTCCAACATCTCAGCTCCTCTATTTATACTATAGGCCGACACCTCATCAATGCCAATCTACCGCCCCAACAAGCTCTCAACATTCTTGAACATGTCCTTAAACCCAAGATCACGTATTGCTTCCCAATCGCCCCCTTCTCGTTGGCCGACATTGCTACCCTTGATCAACAACTTGCCCAAATTGCTCGGCTTTGCATGAACCTTGGTCCCTCTTTCCCCACAACCCTCATCCACACACCCCTCGATCGTGGAGGGGTTGGACTCACCTCCTTACTTGTCGATTACATTCAGATCTCTGCCCTCTCCCTCACCCGCGCTCTCAATGACAGCGGTGACCTCGGACCTTAAACTCGAGGCGTTTTGCACTCTCAAATTCACTTCCATGGCTCACTCCCCATCCCCTTGCAACGCACCCCTCGTAGTTTCTATATTCACCCCCTCCCCATGCGCCAACTCTCCCTCTTACACAAAGCCGACATCACTGTTCATCAAAGCACTTCCGGCATCATACCCCTCCTCGGCAACGATCTCCTTCAACAACTCATCCTCATCCTACATCCAACACATCCTGGCGGCGATACCATGCCCGTCTCTATCAGTGACTTTACTTTCCTTTCCCCCCTTTGGCATGTCGGCATTGTCTCCCTTGCCTCTCTCGTCACCACCATAAGTGGCCACCCTTACCTTATCCCGGCAAACACTCTTCGTGACGCTTTCTTACACAAAGCCCGGACAGAGGATCTTGCCAAAGCACAACGGGCCCTCAATCAGCTGACCCTCCCTCTCCACGGCATTGCTCTGCCACTTGCCAAACAACACACCCTCACCTCACCCCTTCCAGAAGATACCCGTCGGGTTACTGTAGCTCATGACTTCGCCCATATTCCGCAGGGTACACATCATTCCCTTCAGCAAATTGCATCATCTTTACTTTACACGGACCCTACCGCACCCACCCATGCATCACCTCCTACTCGTATACCCCCCCCCCCCCGTCCCACCAACTGTCCCCTCCCGCCGTACCCGAGTCGCTCCCAGTCCGTCCCATGCCACACTTCCTCGTCCACTTCCAACACTGCTTAGTCTAGCATGCACTATGACTCGTATGTCTACCTCCCTACTTGACCAATCACTCATCGATTCCCACCTCGTCATCCATACCTCACCAGTTCACCCCGATTACGACATCCTCCCACCTCTCTCCTTCACTATCCAAATTGGACTCCGTTATCCTACCACACACACACCCTTCCCTACGCCGACCCTCTCCACCTCTATGGCCCATACTCATCTCGATAGGGCATTTGTCTACCGACCCAATGGCACCTACGTTGGTCACATTCCTGTCCGCCGCCTACTTTGGCTACGCGCGTGCTATGACCGCATCCGTACCACACACCCAATTGACTTCGCACGCCTCACTGACGGGTCCTTCGCACACGATCTTGCCTCCTTACTCCTCCGTTACCGCCTCTCCAATACCTCTCCCCAACGCCCCAACATTACCTCACGCACCGGCAAACATTCACCACTACTCCCCCCCCCTGCCATCAATGCCCACTGGGTCACTCCTGCCAGCCTCCACACTGATATCTCTGCTATCATGCCTCTCACGGTCCACCGTTTCTCTTCACCCCTTTCTGTCCCGTTTTCAGCCCTCCAATATTCCTCACTTCGTGAGAAAGACTGCTTATTTGGGGCTCACTATCAACCTTATTCCACCCCTTGGACAGGCACCTCCTTGGTTGAGCCTCCTTTTTCTGGTCCTGCACTACTCAAGGCTATCCGATGGTCGTTGGCATCACTTCAAAAACAACCCCACATACCTACATCGACCTTCATCGTTGTTCCCAATTGGGAACATGCCAAATTCATGACCCTCCTTAACTCAGTCCATCGCCATATCTCTTACACCAACCTCCACCACACCCATTTACCTTTTCTTCCCCCCGACCATCTCACTCCGGCCGATATTGCTAACGCAGGCATGCCGAAATTTGACTTTCTCCTCCTCCTCATCTCCAACACTCTTGGGGACACAACCCGTACTTTCCCATATATTGCTCCCACTTTGGCCCCGGGCTCCTCCCACCCTTCTCGCTACTTGCTCCCTCCCGGTTTTGGCCAGGCAAACCTCCTTCCTCTGCCCACCACATTCCTTGCACCTCCACCCTCAGCCCAGCCAAGCCCGACAACCCCTCCTCCCTACGCCCCCTCCTACCCCCTCCGTTGGCACGATATACCGGCATATTACACCGATGGCTCGGCCCTATCTACACCTGGCAAAGGCACAGCCACGGGTGCAGCCTTCTATTGTACTCAAGACACCACTACCTACACAGTCCACCCCGATGGCCGGGCTGAAACCAACACTATTACACGGGCTGAGCTTGCTGGCATCCATGCTGCCCTCACTCATGCAGCCATACACCACACCGGTGATCTTACCATTTTCTCCGACTCCTTGGTTTCTCTCTATGACACGCAGAAGGCCCTTCGCTACCCGCACACTCTGCTTGAATGAAAGCACGCCCCCCTTCTCCTCGACATTCGTGCTCTCATCCTTACCAGGCTACGCCTCCGCCACCATTTTCACCTGTACAAGGTCAAATCTCACATCGGCATCATTGGCAATGAACTCGCAATCATCGGCATCATCGGCATTAATCAATGCATCATCCAAACTGCTATTGCTAATGGCTCCCTAGGCTCCTATTTTACTATCATGGATGCCACTTCCCGTGCTAACCTCCCCTTCGGGGTCTATGACACCCGTCTTCCACGCTGGCTAGTGCCCCGACGACCCCCCACTTTCCCTGACACCTTTGATTATTGTGACAAACTGCGACCGGATTTGCTTATTGTCCAAGGTCTCCCACATTCCGAATTCCTTCGTCTTTCCCGCGCTGGTCAACTCTCTAGCTCACAAACTATGTCTCGGCTCCAGTGGACTTGCACTGTACACGTTGTTGAAGTCGGTTACACCTCCGAATTTTCT
This sequence comes from Limnomonas spitsbergensis, assembly GCA_037349105.1. NCBI lineage: Eukaryota > Viridiplantae > Chlorophyta > Chlorophyceae > Chlamydomonadales > Limnomonas > Limnomonas spitsbergensis. The sequence continues at coordinate 244,763 of JAYJMM010000022.1, read as the reverse complement.
TTCGAACAGTGCCATGCCCGTAAATCAGAACAACATTTACAACTTATCCTTCTCCTCAAACATAATGGTTGGACAGTTTCCTTGGCACCCGTTCTCCATCCTGCCCTTCCACCTGATCCTTCGCCGACCGTGCCCATCCCCCCCCCTCATCCTTCCCCGCCTTCTTCTCATACACATATCATCCTTCTGGGAACCGCAGGCTTCCTCTTTCGTCCTGCCGATAAAATCCTCAGCATGCTCGGTATCTCCAAACACGACATCTCCTCCGTCCTCAGCCGTCTCACGAAGCATACCATACGCTGCCATATAAACATCCTTCGTCAGCGTCGCCATCTGGAAAACTCCCCTGCCCATTATTGTCCGGTACCCCTTGACGACCCTCCTTAACCACACAGTTTTTTGTCTCCCGGTGTACGGCATTTAAAATCCCGTATTCCTCAAGCCACGCTCAGGCGTTTTTTCCCTTTCTTTCGCATTGTTAACAATCCTTCGCTTTAATGACGGTATATCACTCGGACTTCCCGCAGGAGCATTGCTGACCGACTGTCGTCTCCCCCACTGCTTCCACTGCTTGCTTCGTGAGTTGTTTCCCCGTGTCTATTGCACACTGTCAGATGCTACTTGATTTCGTTCTTAGGTGACTCGATCGAGATGTTCACCCCCACATCAAACCACACAGACTACAGTCATGCATCCCTTGATTTCCGTATCCTTTCGTCGTGGCGGGTCTTCACAAGTATCATGCTGCCTTATTTTGCTCTGCCTGTCATCACAGTCACGTGTCGTCATGCAGCTGAGCATCTTCATCGCCCTGCTGGTTGCCTCGTTCGCCATTTGCGGCCTCTCTCCTGCACATGTAAGCAGACATGGGGATTCCGTCGACTCAGCAGGTCGAATGTTCAGTCTGGTCATTATATCATTGTATGCCTTCGAGCGAGCTTGAACACTTCATTTCCTCATCAATTGCGGACTGGATGAGATTGATTGCGCACAAATGGTGACGGATGGGAATCAGAACATACTTTAGTTGACGAGTGACTGGATTGAGGGCGTCACGCACGAACCAACAAACGGTGGTGGCTGATGTCACGGCCGTCATGTGACCGACCGACTGTTGTACCGTATCACATTCTTGCATGAGCTGGATTCCTACCATGTCTTCCTCGATATTTCCCGCTTCAGCCTGTATGTTCCAACCCGTGGTTCCAACATCCTATCCGAACTCTATTTCCCACACGCGCAGGCGGTCCCGAATAATGATGCACGCCGAGTCTCTGCACGCCTCGATCGTGTGTTGCACCAAACTGGTGCGTCTTCCTCATCTTCTTTTGCTCGAATGAAGGGCATGGCCATTGACAAGCGAGCATTCTAAGTATTGTTTTGGCAGCCACGCACATCTTATCTTACACTTTCTCAAGCTGCATGCAGGCTCATAAATTTCCACTCCAATTTATGTCCAAATCTCTCTATTACATAACTATGTTCTCATCACTTGCTATGTTGGTCATTTTCCTATGCGTTCAGGTGGCAACTCCACCGAGCCTCCTCTATCACCAACTCCGCCCACATCAGGTACGGGTTACAACTCTCCTCAAACCCCGACATACCCCTCTCCACCCTCAGGCCCCTCCCCTCCCCTCCCCTACCCCCCTCCACCTACATATCCAGCCCCATGCAGCCCCCTCCACATCCCTCTCCGCCTTAAACTTCAGGCTCCAACTTCTAGCCTCCTGAACCTCCTGAACCCTCATGAAGCCTCATGAACCTCCTGAACCCTCATGAAGCCTCATGAACCCTCCTGAACCCTCCTGAACCCTCCTGAACCCTCCTGAACCTCCTGAACCCTCATGAAGCCTCATGAACCTTCTGAACCCTCATGAAGCCTCATGAACGCTCCTGAACCCTTCTGAGCCCCCTTGACCCCCCTGAACCCTCATGAAGCCTCATGAAGCCTCATGAACCCTCCTGAACCCCTGACCCCCCTGAACCCTCATGAACCCACCTTGACCCCCCTGAACCCCTTCTGTCAAAACTTACCCCTCCTCTGATATCTGACGATCATCCCCTCTGTCTGCAGCCACGTGCACAGATGGTGTCATTAACGACCAGGAGACGGATATGGACTGTGGTGGCCCGACTTGCACACCCTGCGCCGCTAATAAGGGCTGCACAACCAGCACTGACTGCGAGAGCGGGGTCTGCTTTGCTGGCGCTTGCACCTCGAGTGAGTTGAGGGCCACGAAAGCCCGGCTGGTGGTAAAGGGTGTAGGTTTTATGATTCTGGGTTGCTGCTATAGGGTAAAAGGTTCCAGAGCGTATGATGTTGGATTGAGGGTATGGCATTGAGTGAAAGCTGAGAGGCCAAAGGCGGACCTAGGACTATATGCGTGGCTGTGCCAAAGTGTGGGACTGTCAGCCCATGGGGCAGCCACGCACATCTTTTCTTACACTTTCTCAAGCTGCAGGCTCATAAATTTCCACTCCAATTTATGTTCAAATCTCTCTATTACATAACTATGTTCTCATCACTTGCTATGTTGGTCATTTTCCTATGCGTTCAGGTGGCAACTCCACCGAGCCTCCTCTATCACCAACTCCGCCCACATCAGGTACGGGTTACAACTCTCCTCAAACCCCGACATACCCCTCTCCACCCTCAGGCTCCTACCCTCCCCTCCCCCCTCCACCTCCATCTTCATATCCGCCCTCGTACCCCCCTTCACCTCCATCCTCATATCCGCCCTCGTATTCCACTCCACCCTCAGGCGACTACGCCACCCACTCCCCTCCACCTCCATGTTCATATCCGCCCTCGTACCCCCCTCCACCTTCAGACTCCCCCTCCCCCCATCCACCTACATATCCCTCTCCGCCTTCACGCCCCAGCCCCATGCAGCCCCCTCCACATCCCTCTCCGCCTTCAACTTCAGGCTCCAACTTCTAGCCTCCTGAACCTCCTGAACCCTCATGAAGCCTCATGAACCTCCTGAATCCTCATGAACCCTCCTGAACCCTCCTGAACCCTCCTGAACCCTCCTGAACCCTCCTGAACATCCTGAACCCTCATGAAGCCTCATGAACCTTCTGAACCCTCATGAAGCCTCATGAACGCTCCTGAACCCTTCTGAGCCCCCTTGACCCCCCTGAACCCTCATGAAGCCTCATGAACCCTCATGAACCCTCCTGAACCCCTGACCCCCCTGAACCCTCATGAACCCACCTTGACCCCCCTGAACCCCTTCTGTCAAAACTTACCCCTCCTCTGATATTTGACAATCATCCCCTCTGTCTGCAGCCACGTGCACAGATGGTGTCATAAACGGCCAGGAGACGGATATGGACTGTGGTGGCCCGACTTGCACACCCTGCGCCGCTTATAAGGGCTGCACAACCAGCACTGACTGCGTGAGCGGGGTCTGCTTTGCTGGCGCTTGCACCTCGAGTGAGTCGAGGGCCACGAAAGCCCGGCTGGTGGTAAAGGGTGTAGGTTTTATGATTCTGGGTTGCTGCTATAGGGTAAAAGGTTCCAGAGCGTATGATGTTGGATTGAGGGTATGGCATTGAGTGAAAGCTGAGAGGCCAAAGGCGGACCTAGGACTATATGCGTGGCTGTGCCAAAGTGTGGGACTGTCAGCCCATGGGGCAGCCACGCACATCTTATCTTACACTTTCTCAAGCTGCAGGCTCATAAATTTCCACTCCAATTTATGTTCAAATCTCTCTATTACATAACTATGTTCTCATCACTTGCTATGTTGGTCATTTTCCTATGCGTTCAGGTGGCAACTCCACCGAGCCTCCTCTATCACCAACTCCGCCCACATCAGGTACGGGTTACCACTCTCCTCAAACCCCGACATACCCCTCTCCACCCTCAGGCCCCTCCCCTCCCCTCCCCCCTTCACCTCCATCTTCATATCCGCCCTCGTACCCCCCTTCACCTTCAGACTCCCCCTCCCCCCATCCACCTCCACATCCCTCTCCGCCTTCACGCCCCAGCCCCATGCAGCCCCCTCCACATCCCTCTCCGCCTTCAACTTCAGGCTCCAACTTCTAGCCTCCTGAACCTCCTGAACCCTCATGAAGCCTCATGAACCTCCTGAACCCTCATGAAGCCTCATGAACCCTCCTGAACCCTCCTGAACCCTCCTGAATCTCCTGAACCCTCATGAAGCCTCATGAACCTTCTGAACCCTCATGAAGCCTCATGAACGCTCCTGAACCCTTCTGAGCCCCCCTGACCCCCCTGAACCCTCATGAAGCCTCATGAAGCCTCATGAACCCTCATGAACCCTCCTGAACCCCTGACCCCCCTGAACCCTCATGAACTCCCCTTGACCCCCCTGAACCCCTTCTGTCAAAACTTACCCCTCCTCTGATATCTGACAATCATCCCCTCTGTCTGCAGCCACGTGCACAGATGGTGTCATAAACGGCCAGGAGACGGATATGGACTGTGGTGGCCCGACTTGCACACCCTGCGCCGCTTATAAGGGCTGCACAACCAGCACTGACTGCGTGAGCGGGGTCTGCTTTGCTGGCGCTTGCACCTCGAGTGAGTTGAGGGCCACGAAAGCCCGGCTGGTGGTAAAGGGTGTAGGTTTTATGATTCTGGGTTGATGCTATAGGGTAAAAGGTTCCAGAGCGTATGATGTTGGATTGAGGGTATGGCATTGAGTGAAAGCTGAGAGGCCAAAGGCGGACCTAGGACTATATGCGTGGCTGTGCCAAAGTGTGGGACTGTCAGCCCATGGGGCAGCCACGCACATCTTATCTTACACTTTCTCAAGCTGCAGGCTCATAAATTTCCACTCCAATTTATGTTCAAATCTCTCTATTACATAACTATGTTCTCATCACTTGCTATGTTGGTCATTTTCCTATGCGTTCAGGTGGCAACTCAACCGAGCCTCCTCTATCACCAGCTCCGCCCACATCAGGTACGGGTTACAACTCTCCTCAAACCCCGACATACCCCTCTCCACCCTCAGGCGACTACGCCACCCTCCCCCCTCCACCTCCATCTTCATATCCGCCCTCGTACCCCCCTTCACCTCCAGACTCCCCCTCCCCCCATCCACCTCCGCCTTCACGCCCCAGCCCCATGCAGCCCCCTCCACATCCCTCTCCGCCTTCAACTTTAGGCTCCAACTTCTAGCCTCCTGAACCTCCTGAACCCTCATGAAGCCTCATGAACCTCCTGAACCCTCATGAAGCCTCCTGAACCCTCCTGAACCCTCCTGAACCCTCCTGAACCCTCCTGAACCTCCTGAACCCTCATGAAGCCTCATGAACCTTCTGAACCCTCATGAAGCCTCATGAACGCTCCTGAACCCTTCTGAGCCCCCTTGACCCCCCTGAACCCTCATGAAGCCTCATGAACCCTCATGAACCCTCCTGAACCCCTGTCCCCCCTGAACCCTCATGAACTCCCCTTGACCCCCCTGAACTCCTTCTGTCAAAACTTACCCCTCCTCTGATATCTGACGATCATCCCCTCTGTCTGCAGCCACGTGCACAGATGGTGTCATAAACGGCCAGGAGACGGATATGGATTGTGGTGGCCCGACTTGCACACCCTGCGCCGCTTATAAGGGCTGCACAACCAGCACTGACTGCGTGAGCGGGGTCTGCTTTGCTGGCGCTTGCACCTCGAGTGAGTCGAGGGCCACGAAAGCCCGGCTGGTGGTAAAGGGTGTAGGTTTTATGATTCTGGGTTGATGCTATAGGGTAAAAGGTTCCAGAGCGTATGATGTTGGATTGAGGGTATGGCATTGAGTGAAAGCTGAGAGGCCAAAGGCGGACCTAGGACTATATGCGTGGCTGTGCCAAAGTGTGGGACTGTCAGCCCATGGGGCATGCCTCCACCCGAGTATGGTAGATGTTGCGGGTGGCTTTACAAAGCGGCGCCTCGAGATGGTCTTATCACTAATCACCATCAGCCTGTCAGATTGTATACTGTGAGTCTGCCGGTGTCTGCTGCCGGTGACCGGGAGGCAAGCCAGGGTTAAATCATAGAGGCACCCTTTCATCACTTGGTGACCAGGTGGCACAGTATGGCATATATCTTGCACCTTGGCAGTACTATCCAGCAGCAGGATGCCGCATAGGTCTAGCCGGATTGTATTGCCAAAGTGGCATGGCACTGTGGCTCGATTCAGGATGTTACGGCAGCATTTTAAGCCGGATTGTTGTGCCAAGGTAGCACGATACAGCGCGATACAGCTACATACTGGACAGGTTTTTAGGCTGATTTGGCCCAAGCGATGGTGCTAGGAGCCTATGTTACATGTCCAATCACCCTGCCTAGCTAGAGTCCCACATGCATACCCCGCAGGGCCCCCTCCCTTGCTTGGAACTTCCCTGTCTAGCAACCCTCCTGACCTTCCTGCCCATCCTGCCGCCCCTGCCCCTCCTCTGTCCCTCTTTTGCACCTCCTGCCCAGCCTGCCCCTCCTGTCCCTCCTCTGCGCCCCTAAGCCCCTCCTCTGTCCCTCCTCAGTTCCTCCTCTGCCCCTCCTCTGCCCCTCCTCAGTTCCTCCTCTGCCCCTCCTCTGCCCCTCCTCAGTTCCTCCTCTGCCCCTCCTCTGCCCCTCCTCAGCCACTCCTCAGCCCCTCCTCAGTTCCTCCTCAGCCGCTCCTCTGTCCCTCCTCAGTTCCTCCTCCGCCCCTCCTCTGCCCCTCCTCAGTTCCTCCTCAGCCACTCCTCTGCCCCTCCATCGCCCCTTCCCTCCCTGCATGCACCGCTCCCCGTATAACAGTGTGGTACATGCCTGCCTGCAGCCTCCAACTGCGTCATGACCAGGCGGGCTGCACTCAGTGACATCGGTACCACTGATGCTGACCCTGGTGGTGAGTCTTTGCTTGAGCCAGGCCTGTGCACAAGTTGTAAATGCTGGCTTGGGCCCTTTGGTCGTCATCTCCAAAATCATGTCTTCCTGGTTCCATGAGACCGCTTAATTTGTCATCTATTGCACGTAAGCTGTCTCCAACTACCTGCAGGCTTGCCCGGAAGTCCCCACGGCCGCCGTCTGCTGGTACAGCAGCCTGGGAGTATCGCCAACAACCCCGCCTACGTTAATCTGGCGCCCAACCCGCAGGCGTTGAATGTCTTACAGCCATACACAGCGATGTTCCCTGATGCTGCCAAGAATCGGCATTGCCCTTTTGGCACTCCGACGAGCGGGAGAGATCCCGGGGGAAATGTGCAAGGTACAGGCGGCACTTCGCCCTTCAGCAACGACATCTTGCTCATCCGGCCGCAATATGTCCTCTCCTACGACTGCAACAAGTATATCCCTAACTGGGCTGCTTGGCAGCTCAACCCTGATTGGGTCCAGGCTGGAGTGAGCCGGCCAACTAACTTCAATGTGGACAGAACCTTGCCTTCTTACTGCCAGCAGGTGGCGCAGGATACGTATACAGGCCTGGGGTGGAATAGAGGCCACGTGGTGAACAATGCTGACCGCACCGAGTATGTAGATGACCAGAAGTCCACCTTCCTCGTGTCAAATATCCTGCCCCAGAACCCCAACCTGAACCAAGGCGTCTGGAGCCAGCTCGAGGATTACTGTCGCAACACGCTGGCGGGGGCTAGGCCAAACGGCCAAGGCAAAGAGCTCTACATTGTGGCAGGGTCCTATGGCTTGAACCAAACCGCAACAGACGCCTTTACAAAAGTCAACAACGGCGTCCATGTCCCCACCCATATCTGGAAAGTTGTCGTGGTGCTTGACAGGCGCGTAAACTTTGCTGGCGGAACTGGAGCTCCCAGCTTGGCGGGCATCACTGGTTGTGTCATTGCGGTAGACTACCCAAACAGCGCCATCGTCAACACCCCCTGGTACTCACCAACATACCAAACGACAGTGGCCGCGCTGCAGGCAGCTATCAATACTCAACTTCTGGCAGAGAGCATTGCAGGACAGGTCCATGTCCCGCCCTTAATCTTCAATTTCCTGGCGGGCCTGGACCCCGCCATTCTCAGCAATCCTTGTCCAACGCCGGCTGGTGCGCCGGAGACCAACAGTGGTCTCTATGCGATGGTGGTGGGCACTGCTGTCGCAAGCGCATCTCACTATGTAGCTGCAGTCAACGCTGGAAGTAGCAGTACCAGCGGGCGGAGGCGTGCGGTGCTGCAGGGCCACGACGTGTCCGTCCAGATTGCCTGGTGGGTCTGCCCATCTTGTCACTGTGAGGCTTCTGGTTTATACTGCCACTTGGGGGGAGGCTGGGAGGTAAGGGGACGGAAAGCCAAGGACAGGTGGAGTGTGGCGAGAGGTTGGTGGGGGACAGGAGGTTGGAAGGGGACAGGAGGTTGGAAGGGGACAGGAGGTTGGAAGGGGACAAGAGGTTGGAAGGGGACAGGAGGTTGGAAGGGGACAGGAGGGGGGAAGGGGACAGGAGGTTGGAAGGGGACAGGAGGTTGAAAGGGGACAAGAGGTTGGAAGGGGACAGGAGGTTGGAAGGGGACAGGAAGTTGGAAGGGGACAGGAGGTTGGAAGGGGACAAGAGGGGGGGAGGGGACAGGAGGGGGGAAGGGGCAGGAGGGGGGGAGGGGACAGGAGGGGGGCAGGGGAGCAAGAGAGGAATACATTGGAGAGAGAGAGAAGCAGAGGAGAGAGAGAGAGATAGACAGAGGGATGGGACTGTAGTATATACAGCCAGCCCTTTATCAGGGCCCAAACCTCTCCCCTAGTCCCTGAGACTCACTGGTGGTTGCGTCAACTTTGTAACAACAACAACAACAACAGCAACTCAATTCCAGGTTTCATCAATCTGTGCTAGATCCAAGTGGCCTGGATCCGTGGCTTGGATCTGTGGCTTGGATCCGTGGCCTGCCATAAATATTTAATAAAATCTAGAGCAACGCCAATATGGCTTTCAAGCCAAGACTCCTTGTGCGTTGTTGTTTTGCCAAAATATTCCGCTGAATATGGATCCTATCAAGTATCAGTCCTAGAGGCAATGCACCTTGTTAGGAACGAAGCTCCTGACTCTGACCGTGACCCTGACCCTGAACCCGACCTCGACTCAGGGACGGAAACATTACCTTCGGAGTCGTCTTCGCGTACGGGCGGTTCACTCCTGCTGACACCTCTTCCTGGCCCGCGGCTCTGCAGCAGACCGTCAGCGACGCCTTTTGGAGCATCGCTGATGACCTCTCTGCCGCTGTTCCATGGATAATGGTCCAGGTGGGGTGTGGATGGAATTTAGGGTTTTAGGGTTGAGATTTTAGGGTTTTAGGGCTCACAGTCCAGTGCCGTAGACAACGGCCCAGGTGGGTTGTGGATGGGGTCTTAGGGCTTCAGCATTGGGTAATGGGTAAAGGGCCTAGTGCCGTGGGTATTGGTAGTGGGGCATACATGTTTGTGTTGCTGTGCCTTGGATCCAGTTTTCTGATCAGGTGTGTCCTTCAATCCAGGTGCATCCCGGGTGGGCGAGTTCCTCCTGATCTTAACTCCGAATTTGTGTATGACACTCCAAGGCTAACAAACGGGGGTATTGCAGAGGCGTTCAAAGAATGACACTGTCTGCCCCTGGCTTGGGAGCCTTACAAGGAGCAGGCTGCACGTATTTATTTTGCCTGGAGTAAAAAAGTTAGAAGCTGGACGCTGGGGGCGCCCCAGTGAAAAGCAAGTTCGGAAGAGTGTGAAAAACTGCCCCCACCATATAACCCTAAAAGCCTAAAAGCCTAAAACGTTGAGACCCTCAACCCGTTAGTAGGGGCCTGCGCCCTGCTCAGGCCGCCAGATCATTTGCCGGATCTGCTGCTGAGGAGGGGGGCAAGTGCAAGTAAAAGACTGCTTCCGTGTGATTGGGACGTGAAAGGAAGTCATTGTTTCGCCAAAACCCTCAAGAGACTGCTGTGCTGGACCTGCCTTGACAGCCCTGCGGACCACCAACTGCGCCTCTCGCTGACCTGTAGCAACTTCCCCTGGCTATCTTCCGCACACCTCCCTTGCCCGACGCCTCCTTGTCCACCTGCTACCTCCCCACTGCCCCTCTCCGTCCTCAGGACACGCTTCCCTGTTCAGCAGTCCTCAACGTCGTCGGATCCTACAACTCTGGCGCGGATGTGGTGACGTTCACCGCCTCAACCGGAAACTACCTCTCCTTGCTGTACTTGGTGGAGACTGGCCTGGCTTCTACGCTAGGCATCACCCTGCCCGACCTCCCCAATGGCCCCACAACGGATGCACCGACTGCCGGTGTTTCCTTTCAGCTTGGCCAGGCCAGCCAGGGTCCCGTCATGCAGACCATATCCATGTCAGTCGGCAACCTCGACATCAGCTCGCTGGCGCTGCGCATGGGCTACACCTGGCCGCTATCCAGCAACACTATCGTCATCTCCAACCTCATCGTCGCCTACTCGGGGTCCACACCCGTGCAGCTCACTGTCGCCTTAACTGTGGATCTGGCAATCCTTGGGCTGAGCAACACCTCGGCTGTGCTCACGTTCGCCCCGAGCAACGGGATGTCCATCGCAGTAAGACTCCTTGAACTGCTTGAACACAAGGCTGGCATGTCCCTCCTGCACACTTCCAGACAGTCCTGCAACGCAACCCAGGGACATCCAACGCGGTCAGGATCATGGAAGCACAATCTTGCTTAACCTGTGATGTATCAGTGCAGTATCAGGACCTACCTTGGCAAAACATCCGGCCTCAGCTGAGCAGCCTCGGGCCACCTTGATAGCACAATCCGGCTTATTATCCGGAGTATTTATTGAGCTATATCGTGCCATGTCATGTGACCGTAACGAGGATGCTCCTCGGAAATTTTATGTACAATGTTTGAAAACAAGGCTAACAGGCCCCTCTGGTCCGACCTCCCCTGTCTACACAGGTACAAAAAGGAAACAACCCATCCATACCCTTCCTGTGCCTACACAAGACCATGCAGCCATCAAGCCCCTCCATTTCCCCCATGCATATACAGGTCCATGCAGCCATCAAGCCCCTCCATAGCCCCCCCATGCATGTGCAGGTCTATGCAGCCATTGAGTTCCTCCATATCCCCCCATGCATGTACAGGTCCATGCAGGCATCAAGCCCCTCCATATCCCCCCATGCATGTACAGGTCCATGCAGCCATCAAGCCCCTCCATATCCCCCCATGCATGCACAGGTCCATGCAGCCATCAAGACCCTCCATATCCCCCCCATGCATGTACAGGTCCATGTAGCCATCAAGCCCCTCCATATCCCCCCATGCATGTACAGGTCCATGCAGCCATCAAGCCCTCCATATCTCCCCTATGCATGTACAGGTGCAGACAGCCATCAAGCCACTGTCGTACCTCACACTCAACTCACTCAGTCTATCAGCTATCAAGGGCACTGGACTGGTATTTAGCTGCCAAGGCTTCATCGGCAGCTACGCAGTGTCGGTGGTGGGGTCTGTCTCTGACCAACCAGGGCATTCAATGACGCTCGGGTGAGCTAGAGTGGTTTTGTGGTAAGGCATGTCTGTGAGGTTGGCTGTGCCTGTGGGGTGTGTTAGGGTGTTCTACTCCGCTGTCTGTGGGGTGTGTTAGGGTGTTCTACTCGGCTGTCTGTGGGGTGTGTTAGGGTGATCTACACGGCTGTCTGTGGCGTGTGTTAGGGTGATCTACTCGGCTGTCTGTGGGGTGTGTTAGGGTGTTATACTCCGCTGTCTGTGGGGTGTGTTAGGGTGATCTACTCGGCTGTCTGTGGGGTGTGTTAGGGTGATCTACTCGGCTGTCTGTGGGGTGTGTTAGGGTGATCTACTCGGCTGTCTGTGGGGTGTGTTAGGGTGATCTACTCGGCTGTCTGTGGGGTGTGTTAGGGTGATCTACTCGGCTGTCTGTGGTGTGTGTTAGGGTGATCTACTCGGCTGTCTGTGGGGTGTGTTAGGGTGATCTACTCGGCTGTCTGTGGGGTGTGTTAGGGTGATTTACTCAGCTGTCTGTGGGTTGTGTTAGGGTGATCTACTCGGCTGTCTGTGGGGTGTGTTAGGGTGATCTACTTGGCTGTCTGTGGGGTGTGTTAGGGTGATCTACTCGGCTGTCTGTGGGGTCTGTTAGGATGATCTACTCCGCTGTCTGTGGTGTGTTAGGGTGATCTAATCGGCTGTCTGTGGGGTCTGTTAGGGTGATCTACTCGGCTGTCTGTGGTGTGTGTTAGGGTGATCTACTTGGCTGTCTGTGGGGTGTGTTAGGGTGATCTACTTGGCTGTCTGTGGGGTCTGTTAGGGTGATCTACTCGGCTGTGTGTGGGTTGTGTTAGGGTGATGTCCTCGGCTGTCTGTGGGGTGTGTTAGGATGATCTACTCAGCTGTCTGTGGGGTCTGTTGGGGTGATCTACTCGGCTGTCTGTGGGGTGTGTTAGGATGATCTACTCCGCTGTCTGTGGTGTGTTAGGGTGATCTAATCGGCTGTCTGTGGGGTCTGTTAGGGTGATCTACTCGGCTGTCTGTGGGGTCTGTTAGGGTGTTCTACTCGGCTGTCTGTGGGGTGTGTTAGGGTGATCTACTCAGCTGTCTGTGGGGTCTGTTGGGGTGATCTACTCAGCTGTCTGTGAGGTGAGTTCGGGTGATCTTCTAGGGTGTCCGTGGGGTGTGTTAGGGTGATCTTTTAGGGTGTCCGTGGGGTGAGTAAGGGTGAACTTTGTTGTCTGGAGTGGGCTAGAGTGACCGCATGGTGGGACGTGCCTCTGAGGCAGGCTTTATCTGTTGTTTGGGTTGTGCCAGTGGGATAGGCCATGCTGCAATTCCGCTCGAACCCCCAAGACACAGTCTGTCTCGGACGATCTGGTCTCTGTGTCTTCACAGGGTCACGGTTGTTGGCAGCGGAGTGGCTGGATCCCTGACAAGTGTTTTCGCAGACGACGCCGTAGCTTCGCCCGTGCTCCAGCCGCTGCTACAGACACCCAGCGGCTTCTCCTTCCCCCTGGTTGCCGTCGCCTACGCCTCCGCAGGCAACCCGCAGCTGTCCATCAGCCTCAGCGTCTCAGTCCAGCTCCCGAAACCCTTCACACAGAACTCCATGTCAGCCTTCAACTTCTCCTCCACATCGTCCCCGTCCTCCTTCACACTCTCTGGAAGCTTCTCCTCGACTTTGACGCTTCCGGGCAGCTCCAGCAGCCTGGCGATCGACATCTCAGCCTTGTTCTCCCGATCGGGCACCACGGCGGCTCTTTCCCTCTCCGGCACAACCAACGGGGGCCTGTCCTTTGCAGGATTCCCTGGTCTGAGTATCCTGGCCATGTCAGCAACTGTGGCCCTCACAGTCACCCCCCTCTCCCTTTTGAGCTGCCACCTCTCAGGCCTGGGGACCGTGTATACCGGCACAAATGTGGCTGTGGCCTTGGACTACGTGCCTGCTCCTGTGGATGCAACGGGTATTCAAGTGCAGCTGAAAGGATCCCTGGACCTGCAGGTGGGTAGGTCGATACCTTTCAGTAAGGCAAAAGGCTGGGGACCTGGGGATCTGTGGGCAGGCGGATATTTCCATGAGGTGCTTGCCTGCTTGGTGAGGGCGTGAGGCGGGTCTGACTGAAGGACTTGGGGAGGTGGACCTTCCCCTTTAGGCCTGCAGGGCGTGGTGAGGGGGACAAGTGCCTCAGGAGGCTGGTAAGGAAGAGCCCCGTTATGTTTAGCTGCCTCATACATTCAACTGTAGAGAATGGATACATTTTTGAAGAATGCTTTCCCATGTGTTTGTGAAGTCTGGCGCCTCATAGGGGGGAGCACCACCCCTGCGGCTCCATTGGGTCGAAGTCGCGAATAAAGAATCTTAATAGATGCAAACAAGTGCGTGGATCTAGGAAGCCGAGCTAGCGTTTTGGCCGAAGCACCTCCGTGACGCTGGCATCGCCGTCAATGTCAATGAGTCAATCCCCTTTTCTGCTGTGCAGACGATGCTCAATGCCAACCTAAATGCACCGGTGAACCTGGGCATCTTCGACGTGGTGCTCGCCACAGGCAGTATCAGCTATGCAACAGCGGCTATCCCCGCTCTGAGCCTGACGTCTGGCCTGCACGTCCAAGCCAGCTTGCAGTTCCTGGGCATGCCGACCACGATTGCATTCGACCTCTCGCCGGCCGCTGGGGCCGACATTCTACTCAGCTTCGCAAGTGCCGACGTCACAACAGTGAGATGTTTCCATGCATGCACTTGAATTTCAAATTGCAGTTTGAATTTGAACTTGCACTGCCAGAGGGACGGTGTAGAGATATATTGGGGTGGGGACGGGTGGGGAGGGCCAATAAGAGATAGAAGGGAGGATAGGAGAGTAGGAGAGGTGGGGTGAGGCCTTTTTCAAGGTAGCTGGAAATTTGGTTATGTTCAGGTTTTGAAAAACCAATGAATTCTCCATGCGCTGGTCTGGATTATTGCGGGATTACCAAGAGTGTTGGGTGGAGCCAGACAGCAAAGTAGTGGTCGGCCTAAAAATGCCTTCTTTAGTTCAAGTTCTTACCAGACCACCTTGGGATGACCGCTGGGCAGCCACCGCTAGGCGCATTGGGAACAAACCCTGGCCGGGCTATGGCCGGTGGCCCAAGCAGCAGGGCTTGCTACACCCACCCTCCACGACCATAGGCCGTGACGATTCCGATGAAGTTGAATTGCTGCCTGAGCGCTTTTGACGGGAAAAACTGCCAGCTAAGATCTTAGGAAATGGCTGCCTCATTGCAGAACCCTGAGGGACAACAGTTAAGGAAATGGAATAAGGTAGAAGGATGTGGCACCACACCTTATGATCAGGCACATGTTTGGCTGGATTGTACGACCAAGGTAACAAGATACAGCACGATATGGCACGATACGGCACAAGTTTAGCAGCATTGTACTACCAAGGTAGCACAATACGGCACAGGTCTGCTGGATTGTACTCCTAAGGTAGCACAATACGGCATGCAACGGTTTAGCCGGATTGTGCGACCCTGAATTGGAGAGTCGACGCAGGTAATAGAGCGGCACAAATGCACGCAGGAGATTGCAAACGGCAGTTATGACCTGTTTCTTACCTGCTTACGAGTGTGACCTGTTTCTTACCTGCTTACGAGTGTGACCTGTTTCTTACCTGCTTACGAGTGTGACCTGTTTCTTACCTGCTTACGAGTGTGACCTGTTTCTTACCTGCTTACGAGTGTGACCTGTTTCTTACCTGCTTACGAGTGTGACCTGTTTCTTACCTGCTTACGAGTGTGACCTGTTTCTTACCTGCTTACGAGTGTGACCTGTTTCTTACCTGCTTACGAGTGTGACCTGTTTCTGCACAGGTATTTGTCCATCAGGTACTGGATCCACTGCGCACAAAAATCAACAGCATTGCTAGCAGCCTCGGCCTGTCCACCAGCGGGCGCCGGAGCCTGCGAGCTGGCGAAACCTTCCTGGGGAAGCGGATGGTTCATCTGCATGAACCTGCCACTGCACTTGTCCATAACGCAACACTTGCGCACAAGGATCTGGCTGCGGACCGCCGCCAGCAGTTGGACATCACAGGCATAACCCAGGCTATCAAGACGGTGCTTGGCATCCTGAACGATCCGAATGGTGTCCAGTTCCAGTCCCTGGCCCTAAAGATCAGCGCCAAAGGCAGGCAGACGAACGTCACGGCCACCTACAGCATGGTCCTTGGCGGGAAGCCAGTGGTGGGCTCAAAGCCCCTGAATCCCGTCCGGGCCACTGGACGCCACCTGCTCGCCACAGACGCCGAGCAGGCAATTGCGCAGATTGCCGGCGCGCTCCTCGACGCCCTGATCCAGGCTTTGGCGGGCCAGTATCCCATATTAGCTAGCCTGTTGGGCCAGAATGCTGCTACCTGCGCACAGGAGACGGCAAGCGGAGGTGGGTCCCAGACACCCTGATAATGCGGCGCCGTATAGCTGTGAAAGGCCAAGTAAGCTCAAGGAGGTGCAGCTCTCACTACGAAGGTAGCAAAACCACCCACAGCCTTTTCCGAAAGGGCCAGACAGCGCTAATCCCGGAAAACCTATCACCGCACCCCCCCCCCCCCCCCCCAAAAAAACTGTTTAGTCTATGGGTTCGACCCAAAGTTCATGCTACAGTGGCTACACACAACTCTGCCGCTGGTTTCTATTCCCTTATCTATCCCTTGCCCTGCTGGCCTGCAGACTTCCCCTGTCTGGCTTCAACTCACCGATTGTTGCTCTCACTATCCCCCCCGCCCCACCGTCCTGCAGTCTACCCCTGTCCGCCTACGACTCACCGCTCTCCCCCCCTGCCCCCCCCCCGCCCCGCCATCCTGCAGTGTGCAGCAATGTCTGCTCATGCGGCGCATGCGGGCGCTCGTGTGCCGACATTGCTTCACTCCTCGGCGTCAAGCCCACCGGGATGGGCTCCACTGGAGTCCAGGGCTCCGGGACCACCTCTTCAGGGGCGCTAGATCTGCTGGGGCCAGACTTCCTATCAGGCTTGCTCACGAACGCATGCCTGGGAGCTTTCCCCGCCTACATGCAGGTAAGCCTTATGCTCCCTCACCCCCTCATCCTGATCTCCGAACCCTAAACTAAGAGCTTTCACCTACCACCAGGAGGTGAGCCGTAAGCTCCCTCACCCCCTCATCCTTAACCCTGAACCCTCGACTAGGAGCTTCCCCTACCTGCAGGCAGTTAAATGAAATTACACCACCAGGCCCTGCATAAAAAGGCTTGGCCACATGGGCACCCAACTGTCTGGTTGGGAGAAAAGGAACCTGAAGGAAAGAGGGGAACGAAAGAGAGACAGAAAAGGTCAGAAAGAAAGATAAGCAGGTCCAAGGACCTGCCTACTAGCAGGTGCACTGTAATCGCCTACGCCCCCTTGCCCAGGGGTAAATTCGCCCATCCCGCCTGCACTACCTCCCCTCTCATTGCCCTACCTAGCCAGAATTCATCTGTGAGTTCTGCCGATATGCCCACCCACCCCGTCTTCCCCGCCTGTCTGATGTACTCTGGGATCCCTCCTTTTGAGAGACAGCACAGCAGAAGGATCTGCCCTTAAGAGGAACAGCCTCTAAAAAACCCAGAAAGGATAGGTTCCCTACCTTGCCACCCCATTATGCCAGCTCATCTCAGTGGCCCGCCCGCCCTCCCACCCTGCCTAGAGTTCTTAAGCCTCTCTCATCTCCCTGCCTCCTCGCAACAGTCCGACATCACGAATGGCGCTGGAGGCCTTGACCCACCACTGGCCTTTGGAACCACCACTGGCCTGGCTGCATTTGCGTCGGGCTTTCGTTCTGCTTGTCAGCAAATCGCAAAGCCCCTGGCCACCGTGAACCCCTCGACCTACTACGTGGTGGCGGGGCTCCCGGTGTCCCTCGGAAGCTACAACCCCTTCAGCGCCCTGGGCAATGTACAGGTCTGCCTGGCTCTCCGCCCATGCACTTCTGGTGGGTTCAGCTAAGGATGTGAAGTTGTATTCACTTTTTACAGCCCAGCAGAGTATCGAATTTGATGCATGGGACATGTGCCCGTAAACTGGTACAGGCACTTGATACGTGAGGACAGCGCGCGAAAACAGTTGACCCCAGCAAGTTGATAAATCCTTCTGGTCTATCATGTTGAGGCCGAACGTCTGTTCCTCAAATGCCAGGCTGTGTTAGGCCACTGACCACCTTGTACTGCCATGTTAGGCAACTAACCATGCACCATACCCTGCTCGGTTGATGAACATCCCTTCTCCATCCCGACTGCTTGTAGATAAACAAGTGTTGATTGGACTGACTGGGCTGGACATCGTCCTGCCGCTGCCGTTCGGAGCCTCAGTCACTGTGACCCCAACCTTCTTTGGCTTCTCAGCACTCGCCACGCTGAGCACATCCAGCGCTCAGCAGGTGGGTGGACCTGCTTGACTTGACGTTGATCTTTTCTCTGGCTTGCTTGAAACGACTGTCGCCCCTCCTCTTAAGTAGCCAACCCTATCTCTTCATGATGACGGTGCGTATGTGGCTAACTTAGGGCGAGGCTGCGCTGGTTCTAATCTCTATTGCCTCCCAAAGGGTGTAGTGGTAAATGTGCAATAGGTGGTAGGTCTACTCCTGGTGGTCGCGGTTGTTGTGATCCCATGAAGAGGCAGAGAGTCTTTCTTTGCATCTTTCTTTCTGACCTCATCTCTTGCCCTCTGCAGTTGTGGATCCTCGACACACCCACGGGCAATGTGAACAGGAACATAGTCGCCATGGCTTCGCACATCCAGATGGCCTGCACCATCTCAACGGGCTGGACTGTAGGAAAGGACTTGAGGATCGACCTGGTCGGAACAGGCACCGTGAGTTGACCGTGACCGTGACCAAGACTGTAACCGTGACCATAACCGTGACCGTAACCGTGACCATGACCGTGACCGTGACCAAGACTGAAACCGTGACCATAACCGTGACCATAACCGTGACCATAACCGTGAGGGGACCTGAGGATGGACCTGGTTGGAATGGGCACTGGCTTGACCGCTGCTCCCCCGAGAGGGCAATCTCTCAGTGGGAACATCCCCCCACAACCAGGAAATCGCCCCCCATCTAGTAAATCCCTCAAGCCATGCAATTGACCATGAGAATTACCCAAACATGCGGGCCTGGCTTGGACAATTTTCCACCTTGATTTTATTTAATAATGTGTGAGTCTGGCCACCCAGTCCTAGAAAACCTTGACGTAGTGGCATTTGTTCCTGAACGCACATGTGCGCTCACCCCCACCCACCGCCTGTGCTTGCATTCCCTGCGCTCACCCCCACCCACCGCCTGTGCTTGCATTCCCTGCGCTCACCCCCACCCACCGCCTGTGCTTGCATTCCCTGCGCTCACCCCCACCCACCGCCTGTGCTTGCATTCCCTGCGCTCACCCCCACCCACCGCCTGTGCTTGCATTCCCTGCGCTCACCCCCACCCACTGCCTGTGCTTGCATTCCCTGCGCTCACCCCCACCCACCGCCTGTGCTTGCATTCCCTGCGCTCACCCCCACCCACCGCCTGTGCTTGCATTCCCTGCGCTCACCCCCACCCACCGCCTGTGCTTGCATTCCCTGCGCTCACCCCCACCCACCGCCTGTGCGTGCATTCCCTGCGCTCACCCCCACCCACCGCCTGTGCTTGCATTCCCTGCGCTCACCCCCACCCACCGCCTGTGCTTGCATTCCCTGCAGTTTGGCATCAATCTGGACCCTGCAGGCGACGGCCTGGGTGGCTCTGATGTCGGCCTGCTGCTCAGCATTGTTGCCGCCCCGACTATCCAGTTGCTTAACCCTGGGTCAGCCACTGCTCTCTTCCAAGTGGGCGGCCCAAACTCAGGGCTCAACGCGGCATTTGATGTATACTTAGTGAGTCTCCGAGCTCCTTCCGAACACCTGAGTTAGCATGCTCACCACGCATTAGGTGCGTTCCCACGCCACTTGTCTGTGGTTGTGTATTGGTTACTTGCTCAGGGGGGGTCACTGTTTTTCTCTTTTTCACTGTTTTAGCGATCGCTCTTTACCACTTCGCAGTTTCTCAGCTGGCCGTCCTAGATCATGCGGTGCTCAAACCGGCTTGCAGGCATCATTCCACGCATCATATGTACTGCTCCGCTGTACTGCAGATCACAAAAATCACACTTATGACATATCACAAACTTCAAATTACAGAAATAAATGACAGGTTGCTGACGCCCCCCCCCACCCCATCCCCATCCTCATTTCGGTAGATGGTGAAGCCTACTTCCGTCAGGTTGTACCTCGGCATGGGCGTCACGATGGACATGCAAAAGCTTATCGCCACCATGCAAGTCAACGGGCAGCCCCTTGACGGTGTCCTTAAGCAGATATTGTCTTTCATCAACATTCAGGCACAAGCCCAACTTCTTGTAAGTGTGGGTGAGGCCTGCTTCCTCTCTCGTAAGTGTGGGTGTGTGAGGCCAGCATCCCCTCCCTGCGACCAAGGAGGTGAAGGTGTGATGCGGCCCCAAAACCTGCTTGCTTGAACCCCCCTACTTTGAGATGTCATGCATGCCATGCACTTTGTTTCTCCCCCTTAACTGGATGCACCATTGTTTCCATTTGCTTGGGGTTCGCTGGTTTCTCACTGACTGTCTAATAAGGCTACTTAATGCTCGACCCGCCTTGCCTTGGCAGTTTGCACCTGTCCAAGCATTGCATCGAACATTAGCTTTGATGGGCTGTTAACACTTGTCAAAGGTAACAGCACAGGACTAACGAGAATCATGGCCTGCCCTAGGTGTCCCTGGCCCCCCCTAATTGGGGCGCTCTGCTCTTTGGTTCCTACACCATCACCCTGGGCCTGCCCACCGACGTGAAAGCAGCCATTGACAGCAACGCCGTCCTCAGAGCCACCGTCCTGGCCACCCCCCTCGTCAACACCTTATACTACGGACAGACCTTTCAGGTGGCTGGCGGGCTCCTCGTCCAAAATAACGGAAACGGCGTTACGCTTGGCACTGTGGCCTCCAGCGGCGCCATCTCCACAATACAGCTGCCACAGTTCTGGTAGGGCATACTCCATACTATAGAGCTCAAAGTTCTGGAGTGCACCCTCGCAGCTTTGCAGCTGTAAAGATGGACGCTTATAGAAATAATCCTTCATCAGTCATGTGACCCCTTATCCTGTGACCCCTACATCATGTGACCCCTACATCCTGTGACCCCTACACCTTGTGACCACTACATCATGTGACCCCTACATCATGTGACCCCTACACCTTGTGACCCCGACACCCTGTGACCCCAACACCCTATGACCCCTACATCCTGTGACCCCTACATCCTGTGACCCCTACATCCTATGACCCCTACATCCTGTGACCCCTACATCCTGTGACCCCTACATCATGTGACCCCTACACCCTGTGACCCCTACATCCTATGACCCCTACATCATGTGACCCCAACACCCTGTGACCCCTACATCATGTGACCCCTACATCCTGTGACCCCTACATCATGTGACCCCTACATCCTGTGACCCCTACATCCTGTGACCCCAACACCCTGTGACCCCTACACCTTGTGACCCCTACATCATGTGACCCCTACATCATGTGACCCCTACATCCTGTGACCCCTACATCCTGTGACCCCTACATCCTGTGACCCCTACATCCTGTGACCCCTACATCCTGTGACCCCTACATCCTGTGACCCCTACATCCTGTGACCCCTACATCCTGTGACCCCTACACCTTGTGACCCCTACATCCTGTGACCCCTACACCCTGTGACCCCTACATCCTGTGACCCCTACATCCTGTGACCCCTACATCATGTGACCCCTACATCATGTGACCCCTACACCTTGTGGCCACTACATCATGTGACCCCTACATCTTGTGACCCCTACATCCTGTGACCCCTACACCTTGTGACCCCTACATCATGTGACCCCTACATCATGTGACCCCTACATCATGTGACCCCTACACCCTGTGACCCCTACATCCTGTGACCCCTACACCTTGTGACCCCTACATCATGTGACCCCTACATCATGTGACCCCTACATCATGTGACCCCTACACCCTGTGACCCCTACATCATGTGACCCCTACACCTTGTGACCCCTACATCATGTGACCCCTACATCATGTGACCCCTACATCCTGTGACCCCTACACCCTGTGACCCCTACATCCTGTGACCCCTACACCCTGTGACCCCTACACCCTGTGACCCCTACACCATGTGACCCCTACACCATGTGACCCCTACACCCTGTGATCCTGACACCTTGTTGCTGCCGCAGCCGAGGGGACTCGGACAGCAGTTGCCCTGCAGCCAAGGCTTGTCAGGTCGTTGTTTGTGTTGACCCGGGTCCCATCGGTAGCCTATGTACCAGGTTTGGGGGGGGGGGCTGGGGGGCGGGGTTTGGGCTAGGGGGTCAGGGTCAAGGGCTTGGGGGTTTGGGGGTGATTCACAAAATGTGCAGCTGAGGCTGGGCATGGGTGGGCCAGGGATTGGTGGTAATACTCCTCGGGGTTTCCAGTCTAAGGTTCAGGTTTTTGCATCATCCATGGGGACCTCGGGCTGGTTCGGGGGGGGCACTTGTGAGGTGAATTGCTCACTTAAAACGCTTAGTTGTGAGGTCGATTGCTTACTCGAAACGCCGCCTTCCCCTGTTGCAGAGATCGGCAGTGCCAGAATCAGGTGTGCGGTGCGGCCGCGGGCCGCATGGTTATCGAGGTCAATGCTGGGGCAGACACATATCTGCCTGGCCCCACGCAGTGCCTGGGCTGCGCTTCCTGGTGAGCTCTACACTAGCGCGTGTGTGGGGGGGCCTGGGGGGGAGTAGGAACGTGGGCTGCGCATCAAATGCTGCCCTGGCTGCGTGGGAAGACCCCCCGCCCTCCCCATTACCTTCTCACACTGGACCCTTCCCCTTCTTCTCCAACTTGACTCACTCTTGTTCTCGTCCCCCCTGTCACCTTCGACCCACAGCCCCCCCCCCCTTACCCCCTCCCATACACACAACAGCCCCTTAACGCTCCCTCCCTGTCCACCACAGCCCCTGCCCCCCCCATATCACACCCTTCTATGCCTCACTTACCCTGCTCATGCAGTGACAACGTCCCCCATTCCTAGCTTGCGCAAGAACTACTCCTGCATGCCTCTCCCCCCATCTGCGACCACCATCAACACCCCTCCTCCTTCTGCAGGAACGACCGAGAGCGTCGCTGCGCCGCAAATCAATATTGCCAGCAGGTCACCTGGACCTGTCAGTGAGTTCACAGCCCTGGCCTGGTCATGTCCATGGTCCTGCCAGTGGGTCTAAAACCCAGGGTCCTCCCAGTGATTCCGCAACCCTGGTCTTGTTACTTATCATGTTAGGGGTCATGTTAGGCAAGGGGTCATGTTAGGGGTCATGTTAGGCAAGGGGTCATGTTGGGGGTCATGCTAGGCAAGGGGTCGTGTTAGGGGTCATGTTACTGGTCATGTTAGGCAAGGGGTCATGCTAGGGGTCATGTTAGGAAAGGGGTCTTGTTAGGGGTCATGTTACTGGTCATGTTAGGGGTCATGTTGGGGGTCATGTTACTGGCTCTGTTAGAGGCCCTGCCAGAAAGTCTGCAAACCCTTGGTCTGTTAGTAGTCCTGACTAGCTTTTTCGACTTTTACTTATCCGATGCCCTCCGTGCTTGACACAGGCCCAAGGTTGGGGAGGGTGTGTCCTGCCTCTACAGTCAGTACTGCCAAGTGGGAAAGTGCGGCACCCCAGCTGGCCCGTTGTCCACTTCAGTAGCCGGGCTCGCAGCCTTCTGCCACACATGCCTTCGTGACAGCGATTGCCCTGCCCTGCCCAATGGCCGGCCTAATTTATGCTCGTCTCTCATAACTGACAACTACGGGAAATGCGTTCCTATGAGTGAGTTTGTCGTCATCATGAGAGAGACAGGGCCCCTTCATGGGACCCGTGCATGGGACCCTTGCATGGGGCCTATTCATGGAACCGTGCACGGGATCAACTGTGCATGGGAATCTTCCATTGAATCCCGTTCATTTAACTGTTGTTGGACCCGTGCATGAGGCCCGTCCATTGGAACCGTTCACGGGACCCATGTATGGGGCCTACACATGGGAATCGTCCTTGGGACACGTGCATGGGAACCATTTATGGGGAGCATGCAGTGGGCCCAACTGTGGGAACCTTACCGAAAGCCTGTTTATGGGAGCTGTGCTGGTGGTCTATTCATGGAGACCATGCATGGGGCCCGTGCATTGTTATTATGCATGGGGTCTATGTGTGGGGTCCAAACATGGGAACCGTGCATGGGGCCCACATGTGTAAACCGTGCATGGAGCCCACATGTGGACACCATGCACGGGTGGGGCCTGTACCTGGATTTGTGATAAGGCCCGTACATCGAGCCCAAACATGTGAACCGAGCATGGGGCCTCTACGTAGGCACCGTGCGTGAAGCCAGTATGTGAGAATATTTGCATGTGGCCTGTGCATGGGATCGTGAATGGGGTCCATTCCTGTTATCATGCATGGGGCCCATACATGACAAATGTGCATACACATCATGCGTGAGGCCATCCTGGCAGGGATAAAGACCCTGCTGCATGTGTATGGGTGCCATAATAACTGTGAGGGTGCCATAATAACTGGCATGGGTGCTACTTGACCTACAGCAGCTGTGTAGCTGATTTATTTGTGATGCATGTCTGAGGTGAGCGGTGATGAATGTCGCTGGCATATGGATAGATTGCCACATTGTTTAACCTCCGGCGAGGGGAGGAGAGAGGAGGTGGAGATCAAAAACGAATTTTAGCTGAGCATGTCTTGACTCAAAAACGATGAGTTTGCTTGGGTTGAGTTTACTTGCTGAACTAACTAAATTCTGTGTGCAGTGTCCTGTGTTGAAAGCTCAAAATAGAGGAAGATTCGGCATGGGGCCATGCTTGCTTGGGACTCACCTGTCATGCAACATGTGCTGTTTGATTTAGATTCATGTGTAAGCACATCAGCTGAAAACAGCTGCCTCATATGTCTGTGTATGCCTGCTTCTTGCAGCATCTTGCACCAAGCAGTCGTACGGCAATGGAGCCGGGCAGCCGGTTGTTAGTGTTGGCGTATGCCTCAATGGCAACGTCCGAGCTGGCGCGTTCTGTTTCCAGGCCTGCCCCTCAGGTACTGCAGATCAATTAGCTATGTTCGTACCCGTAGATTTGCTTTGCCTTCCCTCATAATAAACGTTGTTTGGGTTTGAAGAATCCATGTTATTACTAAGGAACAATCCTCGGCGCCAGTTTCCAGTCCAGCAGAAATTGTGAGTTTGCCCTGAGGCAGGGCAGCATTCAAAGGAATCATTTTTGATGCCCAAGGTAAGGCAAATTAAATCCGCGGTATGTGCATTTGTACTTCAAAATATCAAAGGTTCAATGTGTTGTAGTATTGAGTATCATATACGGGTGGGACCAATGTACTGTAGATGTCCTTCATTTGCCTTCATAAATGCCATAAATGCCAGTTTCCAGTCAAAATCAAAACTTATGTCCAACTTTTACCTTGGGGACAGCATTAAAACGAATGGCTAATATTTCTGAGGGACAGCCATTCAAATCTGTGACATATTTTTGGCACCGTGCCATGCTGCAGGCTACAACGGCCCATCTGTAGTGGGCACCTGCACCTTTAACGGGCCTCTGTCAATCGCCAAGAACTGCGGCACACACTGCGTGACTTTCCTTGGTATAACGACGTGCGGCTGGACGAACGGCTGCGGATGCGGGTGTCCCAATGGCTATATCGACAGTGGCTGCTTCTGCACCGCACGATCGACCACAGTTGCCAATGTGGGCGGGCTCAACTGCCCCTCTGGCACATTCTACGCCGCATCTACATGCTACCCCAACTGCCGATCCGGATTCAGTGCGCCCGCCGGGAGCGGCATCGTGTGCTGGCAGAATTGCCCGGCATTTGCGCCGACCTCCGGCGGGACTTACTGCACGGCAAACAGCAACGGCCTCATCACATCGTTCAACCCTACTTACACCTGCCCTTAATTAGCTATACTGGATCAGTGGCAGACAGTGGTGTTAGTATTTCGGGGGCAGAAACAATGTTCTGTGAGTCATGACCCCAGCCATCACCCCTTAATCTCATTATGACCTTATCAACCCTGAACCTCTTGCTTGTGAATTGACCACTCATTTCAGACAGGATTTGCATGTAAGGCCTTTCGTTACGGTAAAAGCAAGAGATGTTTGTTGTGAGGGCTTGGACCCCCTGACCCCAATCAACACGTTGAGGCAGACCTTAGCGTTTCCCGTTGAGCACATGGTGTCGATGGAAAGCCCTTGACCATGCAACGTTGTGACCAGGTTTTAAGTTGTGACCAGGGTTTAAGTTGTGACCAGGGTTTAAGTGTTGACCAGGGTTTAGGTTTTGACCAGGGTTTAAGATGTGACCAGGGTTTAGGTTTTGACCAGGGTTAAAGTTTTGACCAGGGTAAAAGTTTTGACCAGGGTTTAAGTTGTGACCAGGGTTAAAGTTTTGACCAGGGTTTCAGTTGTGACCAGGGTTTGTTTTCAGTTGTCACATCTGCATATCATGATGTTTCTTTCTTTGCTTTTTCAAAGAAATGTTCTTGACGAATATTCAAATATCTTCATGTTTGGACTGATGGGCCGGAAGCAAAAATGTCAGAAATTTGAAGTGCTCACCACGCCCTGGTTTCCACCTATCTTTGATTGAATATCGATGCCCATACCTCCTGACTGTGCAAGATTTAGCAAACGCTACAAGCAAGACTGTGGGGAGGATGAGTGCCTCGTAATTAGATGGTGTGCTCTAACGTCCGCAATGAGTATCATCTGGTTCCGCAATTCCTTAATGGATAAAGGGGCATCGAGATGTGTATTAATAGAGAATAGCACAAGAGAAGAAGTGCTGAGATTTGCGCCTGCAGCTTTTGGGAGGGATGTGGGTTCCTTTATCTTCCAATATGACATGATGGAAAGGGGACCGGTAATCATCTCGAAATTTTGACAAACCTCCAGCCTCCTTTTAAATTGTGCTGCTGTTGCTCAACTTAATCTACCGCACTCCATTATTTGCATCCACATAATGTTATATGATTGGGTCTGATCGTCTGCACTCCATGTTCATTCCCACGCCACTGGTCTGTGGTTGTGTGTTGGCCGCTGTCCTAGGAGGGACACTACTTGTTTTGCTCGCATTCCTAGTTTAATAAGTGCCCATACCGGTTCTCGGACATCTGTCCCATGCATCAGACGTGTGGCCAAGCTATACTGTAAATTTCACGAAATACAAAAATATGCTTGTCACTTGGGGGCATCTGCACAGTGGTTACCTGAACCCTGTAGCTTCTTGCCTGTTACGACAATGCGGGCAAAAATGCAGACGCAGCGCGGCTTGTCCTAGTACCCGGCAGGCAGTGGGCCGGCAGCCAGCGGACCGAAGACGGAAGATGCAGGATTGGAGTTAAAGCTATCGCAGCAACATAGTGAAAATTTGTTTCTCAAACACCGTAGCAGCAAGGCTACGGTAGTACATATGTTATGAAGATGATGAGCGAGGAGAATTAGTCAACTCGGGCGATGATAACACAGCAGGGGGCGGATCACGCTGCTACGGCGCACGTTTCCTGTGGCCATTGAAGACCAGGCGGCTATGGCGCAGTGGGGTGAGAGCAGCGGTTGTTCTTAGCTTAACCTGATAACTTTGAAAATTTCTCTGCTTGCTAGCCAGTAGTGGGCTGAATAGCCTGGATTTGTAGGATTCTGCGCATTGCGCATCAGCTGAGACTCTGTTATCAGCTGAGGGTAGTGCGCAAGCAAGCTGGTCAGCAATACTAGGGTGGTGCGCAAGCAAGCAGGCTAGCAATACTAGGGTGGTGCGCAAGCAAGCTGGACAGCAATACTACGGTAGCGCGCAAGCAAGCTGGACAGCAATACTAGGGTAGTGCATGCGCAAGCAAGCTGGACAGCAATACTAGGGTAGTGCGCAAGCAAGCTGGACAGCAATACTAGGGTAGTGCGCAAGCATGCTGGACAGCAATACCAGGGTGGTGCGCAAGCAAGCAGGCTAGCAATACTAGGGTAGTGCGCAAGCAAGCTGGACAGCAATACTAGGGTAGTGCGCAAGCAAGCTGGACAGCAATACCAGGGTGGTGCGCAAGCAAGCTGGACAGCAATACTACGGTAGTGCGCAAGCAAGCTGGACAGCAATACTAAGGTAGTGCGCAAGCAAGCTGACCAGCAATACTAGGGTAGTGCGCAAGCAAGCTGGACAGCAATACTAGGGTAGTGCGCAAGCAAGCTGGTCAGCAATACTACGGTAGTGCGCAAGCAAGCTGGACAGCAATACTAGGGTGGTGCGCAAGCAAGCTGGACAGCAATACTAGGGTAGTGCGCAAGCAAGCTGGACAGCAATACTAGGGTAGTGCGCAAGCAAGCTGGACAGCAATACTAGGATAGGGTAGTGCGCAAGCAAGCTGGACAGCAACACTAGGGTAGTGCACAAGCAAGCTGGACAGCAATACTAGGGTGGTGCGCAAGCAAGCAGGCCAGCAATACTAGGGTGGTGCGCAAGCAAGCTGGACAGCAATACTAGCGTAGTGCGTAAGCAAGCTGGACAGCAATACTACGGGAGTGCGCAAGCAAGCTGGACAGCAATACTAGGGTAGTGTGCATGCAAGCAGGCCAGCAATATTAGGGTGGTGCGCAAGCAAGCTGGACAGCAATACTAGGGTAGTGCGCAAGCAAGCTGGACAGCAATACCAGGGTGGTGCGCAAGCAAGCTGGACAGCAATACTACGGTAGTGCGCAAGCAAGCTGGACAGCAATACTAGGGTAGTGCGCAAGCAAGCTGACCAGCAATACTAGGGTAGTGCGCAAGCAAGCTGGACAGCAATTCTAGGGTAGTGCGCAAGCAAGCTGGTCAGCAATACTACGGTAGTGCGCAAGCAAGCTGGACTGCAATACTAGGGTGGTGCGCAAGCAAGTTGGACAGCAATACTAGGGTAGTGCGCAAGCAAGCTGGACAGCAATACTAGGGTAGTGCGCAAGCAAGCTGGACAGCAATACTAGGATAGGGTAGTGCGCAAGCAAGCTGGACAGGAACACTAGGGTAGTGCACAAGCAAACTGGACAGCAATACTAGGGTACTGCGCAAGCAAGCAGGCCAGCAATACTAGGGTGGTGCGCAAGCAAGCTGGACAGCAATACTAGCGTAGTGCGTAAGCAAGCTGGACAGCAATACTACGGGAGTGCGCAAGCAAGCTGGACAGCAATACTAGGGTAGTGTGCATGCAAGCAGGCCAGCAATACTAGGGTGGTGCGCATGCAAGCTGGACAGCAATACTAGGGTAGTGCGCAAGCAAGCTGGTCAGCAATACTAGGGAAGTGCGCAAGCAAGCTGGACAGCAATACTACGGTAGTGCGCAAGCAAGCTGGACAGCAATACTAGGGTAGTGCATGCGCAAGCAAGCTGGACAGCAATACTAGGGTTGTGCGCAAGCAAGCTGGACAGCAATACTAGGGTAGTGCGCAAGCATGCTGGACAGCAATACCAGGGTGGTGCGCAAGCAAGCAGGCTAGCAATACTAGGGTAGTGCGCAAGCAAGCTGGACAGCAATACTAGGGTAGTGCGCAAGCAAGCTGGATAGCAATACCAGGGTGGTGCGCAAGCAAGCTGGACAGCAATACTACGGTAGTGCGCAAGCAAGCTGGACAGCAATACTAAGGTAGTGCGCAAGCAAGCTGACCAGCAATACTAGGGTAGTGCGCAAGCAAGCTGGACAGCAATACTAGGGTAGTGCGCAAGCAAGCTGGTCAGCAATACTACGGTAGTGCGCAAGCATGCTGAGCAGCAATACTAGGGTGGTGCGCAAGCAAGCTGGACAGCAATACTA
This sequence comes from Limnomonas spitsbergensis, assembly GCA_037349105.1. NCBI lineage: Eukaryota > Viridiplantae > Chlorophyta > Chlorophyceae > Chlamydomonadales > Limnomonas > Limnomonas spitsbergensis. Next base: position 215,439 of record JAYJMM010000022.1, on the reverse strand, counting down.
GGGTAGTGCGCAAGCAAGCTGGACAGCAATACTAGGGTAGTGCGCAAGCAAGCTGGACAGCAATACTAGGATAGGGTAGTGCGCAAGCAAGCTGGACAGCAACACTAGGGTAGTGCACAAGCAAGCTGGACAGCAATACTAGGGTGGTGCGCAAGCAAGCAGGCCAGCAATACTAGGGTGGTGCGCAAGCAAGCTGGACAGCAATACTAGCGTAGTGCGTAAGCAAGCTGGACAGCAATACTACGGGAGTGCGCAAGCAAGCTGGACAGCAATACTAGGGTAGTGTGCATGCAAGCAGGCCAGCAATATTAGGGTGGTGCGCATGCAAGCTGGACAGCAATACTAGGGTAGTGCGCAAGCAAGTTGGACAGCAATACTAGGGTAGTGCGCAAGCAAGCTGGACAGCAATACTAGGGTAGTGCGCAAACATGCTGGACAGCAATACTAGGGTGGTGCGCAAGCAAGCAGGCTAGCAATACTAGGGTAGTGCGCAAGCAAGCTGGACAGCAATACTAGGGTAGTGCGCAAGCAAGCTGGACAGCAATACCAGGGTGGTGCGCAAGCAAGCTGGACAGCAATACTACGGTAGTGCGCAAGCAAGCTGGACAGCAATACTAGGGTAGTGCGCAAGCAAGCTGACCAGCAATACTAGGGTAGTGCGCAAGCAAGCTGGACAGCAATACTAGGGTAGTGCGCAAGCAAGCTGGTCAGCAATACTACGGTAGTGCGCAAGCAAGCTGGACTGCAATACTAGGGTGGTGCGCAAGCAAGTTGGACAGCAATACTAGGGTAGTGCGCAAGCAAGCTGGACAGCAATACTAGGGTAGTGCGCAAGCAAGCTGGACAGCAATACTAGGATAGGGTAGTGCGCAAGCAAGCTGGACAGCAACACTAGGGTAGTGCACAAGCAAGCTGGACAGCAATACTAGGGTGGTGCGCAAGCAAGCAGGCCAGCAATACTAGGGTGGTGCGCAAGCAAGCTGGACAGCAATACTAGCGTAGTGCGTAAGCAAGCTGGACAGCAATACTACGGGAGTGCGCAAGCAAGCTGGACAGCAATACTAGGGTAGTGTGCATGCAAGCAGGCCAGCAATACTAGGGTGGTGCGCATGCGAGCTGGACAGCAATACTAGGGTAGTGCGCAAGCAAGCTGGTCAGCAATACTAGGGAAGTGCGCAAGCAAGCTGGACAGCAATACTAAGGTAGTGCGCAAGCAAACTGGACAGCAATACTAGGGTGGTGCGCAAGCAAACTGGACAGCAACACTAGGGTAGTGCACAAGCAAGCTAGACAGCAATACTAGGGTGGTGCGCAAGCAAGCAGGCTAGCAATACTAGGGTGGTGCGCAAGCAAGCTGAACAGCAATACTAGGGTAGTGCGCAAGCAAACTGGACAGCAATACTAGGGTAGTGCTCAAGCAAGCTGGACAGCAATACTAGGGTGGTGCGCAAGCAAGCTGGACAGCAACACTAGGGTAGTGCACAAGCAAGCTAGACAGCAATACTAGGGTGGTGCGCAAGCAAGATGGACACCAATACTAGGGTGGTGCGCAAGCAAGCAGGCCAGCAATACTAGGGTAGTGCGCAAGCAAGCTGGACAGCAATACTAGGGTAGTGCGCAAGCAAGCTGGTCAGCAATACTACGGTAGTGCGCAAGCAAGCTGGACAGCAATACTAGGGTGGTGCGCAAGCAAGCTGGACAGCAATACTAGGGTAGTGCGCAAGCAAGCTGGACAGCAATACTAGGGTAGTGCGCAAGCAAGCTGGACAGCAATACTAGGGTAGTGCGCAAGCAAGCTGGACAGCAACACTAGGGAAGTGCACAAGCAAGCTTGACAGCAATACTAGGGTGGTGCGCAAGCAAGCAGGCCAGCAATACTAGGGTGGTGCGCAAGCAAGCTGGACAGCAATACTAGCGTAGTGCGTAAGCAAGCTGGACAGCAATACTACGGGAGTGCGCAAGCAAGCTGGACAGCAATACTAGGGTAGTGTGCATGCCAGCAGGCCAGCAATACTAGGGTGGTGCGCATGCAAGCTGGACAGCAATACTAGGGTAGTGCGCAAGCAAGCTGGACAGCAATACTAGGGTAGTGCGCAAGCAAGCTGGACAGCAATACTAGGGTAGTGCGCAAGCATGCTGGACAGCAATACCAGGGTGGTGCGCAAGCAAGCAGGCTAGGAATACTAGGGTAGTGTGCAAGCAAGCTGGACAGCAATACTAGGGTAGTGCGCAAGCAAGCTGGACAGCAATACCAGGGTGGTGCGCAAGCAAGCTGGACAGCAATACTACGGTAGTGCGCAAGCAAGCTGGACAGCAATACTAGGGTAGTGTGCATGCCAGCAGGCCAGCAATACTAGGGTGGTGCGCATGCAAACTGGACAGCAATACTAGGGTAGTGCTCAAGCAAGCTGGACAGCAATACTAGGGTGGTGCGCAAGCAAGCTGGACAGCAACACTAGGGTAGTGCACAAGCAAGCTAGACAGCAATACTAGGGTGGTGCGCAAGCAAGATGGACACCAATACTAGGGTGGTGCGCAAGCAAGCAGGCCAGCAATACTAGGGTAGTGCGCAAGCAAGCTGGACAGCAATACTAGGGTAGTGCGCAAGCAAGCTGGTCAGCAATACTACGGTAGTGCGCAAGCAAGCTGGACAGCAATACTAGGGTGGTGCGCAAGCAAGCTGGACAGCAATACTAGGGTAGTGCGCAAGCAAGCTGGACAGCAATACTAGGGTAGTGCGCAAGCAAGCTGGACAGCAATACTAGGGTAGTGCGCAAGCAAGCTGGACAGCAACACTAGGGAAGTGCACAAGCAAGCTTGACAGCAATACTAGGGTGGTGCGCAAGCAAGCAGGCCAGCAATACTAGGGTGGTGCGCAAGCAAGCTGGACAGCAATACTAGCGTAGTGCGTAAGCAAGCTGGACAGCAATACTACGGGAGTGCGCAAGCAAGCTGGACAGCAATACTAGGGTAGTGTGCATGCCAGCAGGCCAGCAATACTAGGGTGGTGCGCATGCAAGCTGGACAGCAATACTAGGGTAGTGCGCAAGCAAGCTGGACAGCAATACTAGGGTAGTGCGCAAGCAAGCTGGACAGCAATACTAGGGTAGTGCGCAAGCATGCTGGACAGCAATACCAGGGTGGTGCGCAAGCAAGCAGGCTAGGAATACTAGGGTAGTGCGCAAGCAAGCTGGACAGCAATACTAGGGTAGTGCGCAAGCAAGCTGGACAGCAATACCAGGGTGGTGCGCAAGCAAGCTGGACAGCAATACTACGGTAGTGCGCAAGCAAGCTGGACAGCAATACTAGGGTAGTGCGCAAGCAAGCTGACCAGCAATACTAGGGTACTGCGCAAGCAAGCTGGACAGCAATACTAGGGTAGTGCGCAAGCAAGCTGGTCAGGAATACTACGGTAGTGCGCAAGCAAGCTGGACAGCAATACTAGGGTGGTGCGCAAGCAAGCTGGACAGCAATACTAGGGTAGTGCGCAAGCAAGCTGGTCAGCAATACTAGGGTAGTGCGCAAGCAAGCTGGACAGCAATACTAGGATAGGGTAGTGCGCAAGCAAGCTGGACAGCAACACTAGGGTAGTGCACAAGCAAGCTGGACAGCAATACTAGGGTGGTGCGCAAGCAAGCAGGCCAGCAATACTAGGGTGGTGCGCAAGCAAGCTAGACAGCAATACTAGGGTGGTGCGCAAGCAAGCTGGACAGCAATACTAGCGTAGTGCGTAAGCAAGCTGGACAGCAATACTACGGGAGTGCGCAAGCAAGCTGGACAGCAATACTAGGGTAGTGTGCATGCAAGTAGGCCAGCAATACTAGGGTGGTGCGCATGCAAGCTGGACAGCAATACTAGGGTAGTGCGCAAGCAAGCTGGTCAGCAATACTAGGGAAGTGCGCAAGCAAGCTGGACAGCAATACTAGGGTAGTGCGCAAGCAAACTGGACAGCAATACTAGGGTGGTGCGCAAGCAAGCTGGACAGCAACACTAGGGTAGTGCACCAGCAAGCTAGACAGCAATACTAGGGTAGTGCGCAAGCAAGCAGGCTAGCAATACTAGGGTGGTGCGCAAGCAAGCTGAACAGCAATACTAGGGTAGTGCGCAAGCAAACTAGACAGCAATACTAGGGTAGTGCGCAAGCAAGCTGGACAGCAATACTAGGGTGGTGCGCAAGCAAGCTGGACAGCAACACTAGGGTAGTGCACAAGCAAGCTAGACAGCAATACTAGGGTGGTGCGCAAGCAAGCTGGACAGCAACACTAGGGTAGTGCACAAGCAAGCTAGACAGCAATACTAGGGTGGTGCGCAAGCAAGCATGCTAGCAATACTAGGGTGGCGCGCAAGCAAGCTGGACAGCAATACTAGGGTAGTGCGCAAGCAAACTGGACAGCAATACTAGGGTACTGCGCAAGCAAGCTGGACAGCAATACTAGGGTAGTGCGCAAGCAAGCTGGACAGCAATACTAGGGTAGTGCGCAAGCAAGCTGGACAGCAATACCAGGGTGGTGCGCAAGCAAGCAGGCCAGCAATACTAGGGTAGTGCGCAAGCATGCTGGACAGCAATACTAGGGTGGTGCGCAAGCAAGCTGGACAGCAACACTAGGGTAGTGCGCAAGCAAGCTGGACAGCAATACTAGGGTAGTGTGCATGCAAGCAGGCCAGCAATACTAGGGTGGTGCGCATGCAAGCTGGACAGCAATACTAAGGTAGTGCGCAAGCAAGGTGGACAGCAATACTAGGGTAGTGCGCAAGCAAGCTGGACAACAATACTAGGGTAGTGCGCAAGCAAGCTGGACAGCAATACTAGGGTGGTGCGCAAGCAAGCTGGACAGCAACACTAGGGTAGTGCACAAGCAAGCTAGACAGCAATACTAGGGTGGTGCGCAAGCAAGCAGGCTAGCAATACTAGGGTGGTGCGCAAGCAAGCTGACCAGCAATACTAGGGTAGTGCGCAAGCAAACTGGACAGCAATACTAGGGTAGTGCGCAAGCAAGCTCGACAGCAATACTAGGGTAGTGCGCAAGCAAGCTGGACAGCAATACTAGGGTAGTGCGCAAGCAAGCTGGACAGCAATACTAGGGTGGTGCGCAAGCAAGCTGGACAGCAATACTAGGGTAGTGCGCAAGCATGCTGGACAGCAATACTAGGGTGGTGCGCAAGCAAGCTGGACAGCAACACTAGGGTAGTGCGCAAGCAAGCTGGACAGCAATACTAGGGTGGTGCGCAAGCAAGCAGGCTAGCAATACTAGGGTGGTGCGCAAGCAAGTTGGACAGCAATACTAGGGTAGTGCGCAAGCAAGCTGGACAGCAATACTAGGGTAGTGCGCAAGCAAGCTGGACAGCAATACTAGGGTAGTGCGCAAGCAAGCTGGACAGCAATACTAGGGTAGTGCGCAAGCAACCTGGACAGCAATACCAGGGTGGTGCGCAAACAAGCAGGCCAGCAATACTAGGGTAGTGCGCAAGCAAGCTGGACAGCAATACTAGGGTAGTGCGCAAGCAAGCTGACCAGCAATACTAGGGTAGTGCGCAAGCAAGCTGGACAGCAATGAATACTAGGGTAGTGCGCAAGCAAGCTGGACAGCAATACTACGGTAGTGCGCAAGCAAGATGGACAGCAATACTAGGGTAGTGCAAAAGCAAGCTAGACAGCAATACTAGGGTAGTGCGCAAGCAAGCTGGACAGCAATACTAGGGTGGTGCGCAAGCAAAATGACAGCAACACTAGGGTAGTGCACAAGCAAGCTAGACAGCAATACTAGGGTGGTGCGCAAGCAAGCAGGCTAGCAATACTAGGGTAGTGCGCAAGCAAGCTGGACAGCAATACTAGGGTAGTGCGCAAGCAAGCTGGACAGCAATACTACGGTAGTGCGCAAGCAAGCTGGACAGCAATACTAGGGTGGTGCGCAAGCAAGCAGGCCAGCAATACTAGGGTGGGGCGCAAGCAAGCTGGACAGCAATACTAGGGTAGTGCGTAAGCAAGTTGGACAGCAATACTACGGTACTGCGCAAGCAAGCTGGACAGCAATACTAGGGTGGTGTGCAAGCAAGCAGGCCAGCAATAATAGGCTGGTGCGCAAGCAAGCTGGACAGTAATACTAGGGTAGTGCGCAAGCAAGCTGGACAGCAATACTAGGGTAGTGCGCAAGCAAGTTGGACAACAATACTAGGGTGGTGTGCAAGCAAGCAGGCCAGCAATAATAGGCTGGTGCGCAAGCAAGCTGGACAGCAATACTAGGGTAGTGCGCAAGCAAGCTGGACAGCAATACTAGGGTAGTGCGCAAGCATGCTGGACAGCAATACTAGGGTAGTGCGCAAGCAAGCTGGACAGCAATATTAGGGTAGTGCGCAAGCAAGCAGGCAAGCAATACTAGGGTAGTGCGCAAGCAAGCGGGCCAGCAATAATAGGCTGGTGCACAAGCAAGATGGCCAAAAGTACTATGGTGGTGTGTAAGCAACATGGCCAGGAGTACTAGGTTGGTGCTCAAGTTTGCTAGCCATGAGTACCAGGGTGCGTGGTGTGCAAGCAAGTTGGCCAGCAGTATTAGGGTGGTTTGCAAGCAACCAGGCCAACAGTCCTAGGAGGGTGTGTAAGCAACCTGGCCAACAATACTAGGCTGGTGCGCAAGCAAGCAGACCAACAGTAATTACAGTAATAGGTTGGTGCGTAAGCAAGCTGGTCAGAAGCACTAGGGTGGTGCGCAAGCTAGCTGGCCAACAATACTAGGCTGGTGCACAAGCAAGCATGCCAACAGTATTACGGTGGTGCGTAAGCATGCTGGCTAGGAGAACTAGGTTGGTGCACAAGCAAGCTAGCCATCAGTACTAGGGAGGTGCACAAGCAAGCTGGCCAACAGTACTAGGCTGGTGCGCAAACAAGCATGCCAACAGTACTAGGGTGATGCGCAAGCAAGCTGGCCAACAGTACTACGTCGGTAACATGAGAGCGCTTGATTTGGGCGCTTGATTTGCCCCCTATTTCAAGCCACTGGAAGACAGAGGCTTGAACGCACCTCGTTTCAAGCGACCATCAAGCGTGACCACATACCCGCCCAATGACCCGCAGCTGTGTTCAAATTGCCTTTCTATAGCTTTGTAACTGCACTAGATGAAGTGAGGTTCGCTCGTGAATGAGACAGGCGATGGTTCGCTCACTACGATTCACACACACCCGCGCGTACCGTACCGGTACCCAGCCCTTAACAAACTGGGTTGCATTACCGTGGCAAAAATTCACCCACGCATGCAACATCATATTCGCTTCAATAATATTTGATTTACCATGGCGATTTACAGTTATGACGTCTGTCTCCAACCTTTCGAGCGGGCACTCCAGCTAGCGAGGCACATAAACCAGCGTCGACGCACCTCATGATGCCGGTACATTAGTGGCTGAGCTGCGGTTGTGCGTCCTAGACCACTACCAAGGCCATGTTGTCCATCAGCATGCTGGCTCTTTTCCATGCGCATTCGTTCATGCAGATGCCTGCTAATTACGGTACAGTACCGGAATTTGATGTAATGCGCAGCTTGGAGCACGGCCGCGGCTCCCAGCCGGTAAGTCAATGGCTGAGATGAGTTGTGGGATCTCAACCACTACCCAGCCCATGCTGTCCATCAGCATGTTGGCTGTTTTCCATGCGCATTTGTTCTTGCTGTGTTGCGGATGCCTGATAATTACAGGCATTGACATTATGCGCAGGCTGGAGTGCAGCGGCGGCTCCCATCCAGTAATTCAGTGGCTGACCTGTGTTGTGGGTCCTAAACCACTACCCAGCCCATGCTGTCCATCAGCATGCTGGCTGTTTTCCATGCGCATTTGTTCTTGCTGTGCCACGGATGCCTGATAATTACAGTCATTGACAATATGCACAGGCTGGAGCGCGGCGGCGGCTCCCGACCGGTAAGTCAGTGGCTGACCTGTGTTGTGGGCCCTAAACCACTACCCAGCCCATGCTGTCCATCAGCATGCTGGCAGTTTCCATGCGCATATGTTCTTGCTGTGTTGCAGATGCCTGCTTACAACATTGATTGGCATTATGCGCAGGCTGTAGCGCGGCGGCAGCTCCTGGCCGGTACGTTAGTGGCTGGCCTGAGTTGTGGGTCCTAAACCTCTGCCCATATCATGCTGTCCATCAGCATGCTGGCTGTTTTCCATGCGCATTTGTTCTTGCTGTGTTGCGGATGCCTGATAATTACAGGCATTGACAGTATGCGCAGGCTGGAGCTCAGCGGCGGCTCCCATCCACTAAGTTAGTTGCTGACCTGTGTTGTGGGTCCTAAACCACTGCCCTGCCCATGCTGTCCATCAGCATGCTGGGTGTTTTCCATGCGCATTTGCTCTTGCTGTGCTGCGGATGCCTGATAATTACAGGCATTGACATCATGCGCAGGCTGGAGCGCGGCGGCGGCTCCCATCCAGTAATTCAGTGACTGACCTGTGTTGTGGGCCCTAAACCACTACCCAGCCCATGTTGCCCATCAGCATGCTGGCTGTTTTCCATGCTCATTTGTTCTTGTTGTGTTGCGGATGCCTGATAATTACAGTCATTGACATTATGCGCAGGCTGGAGCGCAGCGGCGGCTCCCATCCAGTAAGTCAGTGGCTGACCTGTGTTGTGGGCCCTAAATCACTACCCAGCCCATGCTGTCCATCAGCATGCTGGCTGTTTCCCATGCGCATTTGCTCTTGCTGTCTTTCAGATGCCCGCTTATTACATTCATTGACATAATGCGCAGGCTGGAGCGTGGCGGTGGCTCCTGGCCGGTACATCGGTGACTAAGCTGTGCCTCGTCTTATTTTAGCATTTCCTATTTAAGCATGTCCAAGATGTGTATTGTGTTGTAATGTTGTTGGTTGTCTAGCCCGATGTAACTGATTGCATTAAGATACTATGGCTGGAACATATGGCTTCATCTCATTGCCTTCAGTGCCCATTCTTAATTCCCATCGCATCCCCACCCCATCTTCAATTCCTTCAGGCCATGTCCATGCTTCTGGCCCATTGACCTGAGATCATATGCACTACACCGCTAGGTTGTGGGCGGTTCAGCTCGATGCCACTGAGTGCATTAAGTACCTAGGGCTGGAAGCAATCACTGACACTAGCCGTGTTGTTGCTGGTACCGCTGCTTCAGGCTGTGTGCAAGCACTGTCACTAGCGGTGTTGTTGCCGGTACCGCTGCTTCAGGCTGTGTGCAAACACTGTCACTAGCGGTGTTGTTGCCTGCACCGCTGCTTCAGGCTGTGTGCAAACACTGACACTAGCGGTGTTGTTGCCGGTACCGCTGCTTCATGTTGTGTGCAAACACTAACACTAGCGGTGTTGTTGCCGGTACCGCTGCTTCAGGTTGCCTGTGTGCAAACACTGTCACTAGCGGTGCTGTTGCCTGTACCGTTGTTTCAGGCTGTGTGCATTCACTGTCACTAGCGTTGTTATTGCCGGTACCGCTGCTTCATGCTGTGTGCAAACACTAACACTAGCGGTGTTGTTGCCGGTACCGCTGCTTCATGCTGTGTGCAAACACTGTCACCAGCGGTGCTCTTGCCGTTACGGTTGCTTCAGATTGTTTGCAAGCACTCTCACTAGCGGTGCTGGTGCCGGTACCGCTGCTTCAGGCTGTGTGCAAACACTGACACTAGCAGTGCTGTTGCCGGCACCTCTGCTTCAGGCTGGCTGTGTACAAACACTTACACTAGCGGTGCTGTTGCCAGTACCGTTGCCTCGGGTTATGTGCACACACTGTCACTGGCGGTGTTGTTGCCCGTACCACTGCTTCAGGCTGTTAGCAATTACTGACACTAGCGGTGTTGTTGCCGGTACCGCTTGTTCAGGCTGTGTGCAAATACTGTTACTAGCGGTGATGGTGCTAGTAATGTTGCTTCAGGCTGTTAGCAATCACTGACACTAGCGGTGTTGTTGCCGGTACCACCGGTTCATGCTGTGTGCAAACACTTACACTAGCGGTGTTGTTGCCGGTACCGCTGCTTCATGCTGTGTGCAATAACTGTCACTAGCGTTGTTGTTGCCGGTACCGCTGCTTCAGGCTGTGTGCAATCACTGTCACTAGCGTTGTTGTTGCCGGTACCGCTGCTTCAGGCTGTGTGCAATCACTGTCACTAGCGGTTTTGTTTTTGGTACCGCTGCTTCAGGCTGTTTGCAATCACATGCACTAGCGGTGTTGTTGCCGGTGCCGTTGCTTCAGGCTGTGTCCAAACACTGTCACTAGCGGTGTTGTTGCCGGTACCGTTGCTTCAGGCTGTGTACAAACACTGTCACTAGCGTTGTTGTTGCTGGTACCGCTACTTAAGGCTTTGTGGAAATACATCCACCAGTGCGCTATGCATGCAAAAAGGGTGTTGTCGTTCCGGCGGCGCGCTAGTGCGCTATGCATGCCAACAAGGTTTTGTCGTATCGGAGGGGCGCTAGTCCGCTACGCATGCAAGCAGGGTTTTGTCGTGCTGGCGGCACGCCAGTGCGCTATGCATGCAAGCAGGGTGTTGTTGTGCCGGCGGTGCGCTAGTGTGCCATGCATGCAAGTAGGGTGTTGTCGTGCCGGCGCAGCGCTAGTGCGCTATGCATGCAAGCAAGGCGCTATCGTGCCGGGGGGCGCTAGTGCGCTATGCATGCAAACAGGCTGTTGTCGTGCCGTCGGGGCGCTAGTGCTCTATGCATGCAAGCAGATTGTTGTCGAGCGGGCGGAGCACTAGTGCGCTATGCATGCACGCATGGTTCTGTCATGCCGGCAGGGTACTAATGCAGGCAGGCAAGGTGTTGTCGTGCCGGCAGGGCGCTACTGCATGCATGCATGGTTATGACGTGCCAGTATGGAGCTACTGCATGCATGCACCATGATGTCGTGCTAGCGGGGCGCTAGTGCGCTTCTACGAGGAGGCAGGGCGGGTCATGTCATCGTGGCGCTTTGTTGTTGCTATGCATGCCGGCATGGTGCAGTCGTGCCGGTAGGGTGCTACTGCATGCATGCGGGGTGTTGTCCTGTTGTCGTGCCGGCATGACGCTATGCGTGCATGCATGGTGTTGTCGTGCGGTTGGGGCGCTGGCGGGGAAGTCATGCATGCATGCAGGGTTTCTGTCTTTCATGCGGGGATCTACTGCATGCATTGTTCTCATGGCATATGATACCTGCTGCTCTGCCTGCATTGTAGGCAAAGAATTATACCGGTAACCTGCTTGAAACGTGTTTGTTGCTGTTCTCAAGGCCATTCCTGCGCGAAGGCCGGCATCGGCATAAGGACGCCGCAGAGGTGCCGGGCGCTATCAAATATACTCCTCCTCGTCCTCCTCCTCCTCGGTATCCTTGGATGGTTCAGCCATTTCTGAGCTTTGAAGGCGTCATCAAAGAGCTCATTTGCATCGATGATTATGTATTTAGCTCAATTTCGACTGAATGCGTATGTTACCGGTGCATAACACATTTTCACTTTTAAGGGGTCCACCCACCGGGTTCCACGCCCGCGCCTGTAAGGCATGACCCATAAGGCTAATTCGTCGTTTGGTCACGGTCACACAGTGTAATTTGTGTGGGTACCGGTATGACGAAATCGTCAGACGTATCCATTCTCCATTAGGCCGGCCTCACACCTGACTGTGACAAAACCAAAACAGGCGAACGGCCAGTGGTATAAGCTTGCAAGGTATGGACATGCTCGTCTCTGTGAGCCCCTCACTGTACGCTGTCGATGTTTTTTCGTTGAAAATATTGTGTACCGCACCGATGTGTGGGCTCGAGGTATGCAGCCAATTGTGCCGTCAGAGCCTGCCCCTCATGACCTCACCAGTCTCAAGTGATCCCTGACGACAACTGGATATAATATCGCAAGGTTTAGGCATGCATAAGCTGAGCGGGATGTGCCCAAAATCTCAAGATCCGGGAGCAACGGTAGGAAACTCGTCATAGTTCTCTCGTCCTCACGCTGCCTGATTTCACATTGATTCACATGGATTCTTTGAAGCTGACGGGGAAGCAAACCTGGCGAATGCGTTCTCTGTCTCAGATATGGCGTGAACCTCACTTCAAACTGACGGTGGAGATGCGACAGAGGACACGTTAACGATGAAAGGTAGGATGTCCGCGACTTGTAGAAATGCTAAACATGTCAGATGGTCTGCCCCCGCGCTGTGAAATTTGACTGAGCCTGACTACTACTACATGGCTGCCTGCTACCTCGAATGACCAACTTCTGATGCTGCAGGGAAATCATCCAAAGGCCATCAAATATTTCCTTGCGAATTCTGGTTCATCATTAAGTATGCTGTCTCTCAGGCAGCAGGGCCCAGGTAAGGCCATCTATTGCGAGCTCATGCAAGGGCTTTGTCTCATGGGCCTTGGTCATCACGTGAGAACACCATCAACCAAACACATACCAAGTTAAATCTGCACGTATCCCCTCTTCTTCTTGACAGAGAGTTGAGTGTTTTTGTCATTTACAGTATCTGCGGGACGGGAGGACACCTGCATGGGATCATGGTGGATGATGTTTGAAGGTGCGTCCATGTTCGCACACCAATTCGCATTTCCGGGAGGCTTTCTGCAAACCCTTGGGAAAGAGCGCCAGCAAGGCTGAGGTGGATGCCTTCAGGGCATGGGCTGATGGGATGCTGGTTAACGATCTGTACTGGTGTGTCACTTTGATTTAACATGCTTCATTGAGTTGAGCCTACTGCCAGCAAATTACAGCTTAACTTCACATCATCCAATGGCATTTTGATTTTTTGCTGTGATTTTTTGCTTATTTCACGCCTCCCTTTGTTTGATACCAGGGCCCTCCCCAACGGTGGCCCCTTTGACCAACATGCCTTTCTGGCGGGCATCGCCCGGGCCCTTGAGCCGACAAACGCATCCAGCATAAACGCTCAGACCCGGCACGCTGTCAGCAATGTGACAGTTGCTATGGAACAAGTAGCGTTCTTCAGTTTCAAGGTAAGATTATTCTTTACATAGCAATTCAAGAAACACTCATACATCATATCGTAACAGTTCTTAACACAAATCTGTATTCAGATGGTCATAAGACATTCCTAATCTTTTTTATTCAGGTCAAGAACATGTTGCAAAAGAAGGTTGGGAACCAGGGAGTCAGCCATGCGAAGTGGATTGTGGAGGAGATCGCGATTGTGCAGGCTGTCGGTGAAACATACGGATGGGCCACCATGATGATTCGTGTGTATGGAAAGAACTGTTAGCGCCTTTGTGTAGTTGGCCGCTGTCAGCCACTAGAGTGTTCCATGTTATGAACACTTGTGAACATTGGCGTCTTGTGACTTGGGAGTGATTGTGAATGATTGTCGTTTTGGAGGTGAACAATGATGTTGGGTTGTTGGCCCTTGGTATTGGGTCATAGGCCGAGGGTTGCGCCAGCGTTTAATGCGGGTGGCCTAGGTTGAGTGCATGTGGCCACGGGTAGTACGACTGATTCAAACACGTTGGCTCGTGTAATAACGCTTGATTCCGGCTTCGATTTAATTTGCTGATGTTGTCATGACTGTACGTGATTGATTCCGGCTTGAATGATAAGTGTCGTTTCGTATGGCTTGATTCAAGCGATGGCCCGCTTGATCTCCGGTTTGATTCAACGCGCCTAATTCAATCGATGGGCTTGATTCCCCCTTGATTCCGGCTTGATTCAAGACGTTGGATTCTCTCTTGATTCCGGCTTGATTCAAGGCGCTGGATTCTCTCTTGATTCCGGCTTGATTCAATGCGGTTGATTCTCTCTTGATTTTGGCTTGATTAAATCCGCTTGATACCCGCTTGATTTCGGCTTGAAACAAACGCTGGTTTCAGTGGCTTGATTCAAGCGATAGCCCGCTTGATCTCCGGTTTGATTCAAGACCCTATTTCAAGCAGGATTTTCTCCCATTCAAGCGGATTTCAAGCGGCCCCATGTTACCGACGTAGGCTGGTGCGCAAACAAGCATGCCAACAGTACTAGGGTGATGCGCAAGCAAGCTGGCCAACAGTACTAGGCTGGTGCGCAAACAAGCTTGGGAGGTCTAGTTATGCTTTTATAAATGACATGGAATAATCAGTGGATGGTGTCAGGCTGATTGAAAGTGTCAGAGTGTAACTGTACGAAAATTGTCCATCCTAAAAATTGCTTTATGTCGCTGTATGGTAGGCGTGGTTTGGCACGCTGGATGCAGTAACCAGAAAAGTGTGACCAATGTAGGGAGGTCCAATTTGCTTTTAGAATTGACATGGATTAAGACCTCCAGACAGTGTCTGACTTATGGACATTAACAGAGTCTAGTTGTCTTTGTTGGTGTCAGATTAGATTTGAGTTGAAGATTTTGAGACTTCAATCCACTATCCTCACAGGCATGCAAGTACCACCGAAAGGCAACCTATGAGGAGGATGTTGCAGTTGCAGCTGCCAAAGTCCTTCCGCAACGGCTCCTCGACGCAGCGAATGTGGTACGGCGGGTCCAAGCAGCGCTGGCCCGGCATACGCTGCTCTCTGGTGATGATCTGGACAACCAAGGGCCCCCAGGTCCAGTGAACATGAGGTCCAGCTACATCCGAGCTCATGTCCGAGCTGAGGGCCGCCTGCAGGTCTGCAAGGAGGCCATGTCTGCCTTCACTAGCCACAAACAGCATGTCATGCGTGATGAAGGCTGCAGCAACAGTGACATTTATGACGCAGCAGTGGCATGTGAGCAAGGCATGTCTGATGCATCCAGCGAGGTTCACAGCGCAAAGGTCCTCCTGGACACTACTCCGGTAGTCAGCTCTGCGGATGACGACGCAGCACGTAGATCAGTGTATGGGCTTGCAGCTGCAGCATGGCAACTCCTGGATGACTCGGGGGGAAGGACAGGCCTGCTCAGCCAGTGGAGGAACAAGCGAACAGGTGTTGTTGCCAGCATGCAATGCTGTGCTTACTGCGGCGAGGTTCAGCTGGGTGGCTGCGTGCAGAAACAGCCTTTCCAGCTGGAGGACCCCGGACAGGGCGGGCTGGCGCCTTACGCTGCCTGCAACCCAGGCATGGCAGAATTTACGGTGGACAGCAACAGCGGCCAGTGGAGGGTGTGCCGCGCGTGCGGGATACCAAAGACCAGGGCGCAGCGTCTCAGCCGCAGCGTCCAATATAAGCCAGCGTACCAGGGTCAGGGAAGTCATTCGTGTTGATGTACATCACACACGTCCTGCGGGGCCTGGGCCTGGATGTAGACCTCACTGCCAGCACGGGGGCAGCGTCGCAGCGGCTGAGCCCGCATGCTTCGACGATGCACACCCACATGGGTATCCCTCCCAAGGCTGTCTTCCTGCCAGCCCTTTCGCCTCTGTCAGACAAGCTGAAGAAGCTGCGAGACATGGACGTCCTCATTGTGGACGAGTTTTCCATGCTGGTCAAGCCATTCTGGGACATGAGCCTGCACCGGCTCACCACGCTTGCGCCTGGGTGTGCCTGCGACGTCGACTCGTACCTGAAAAAGAAGCTAATCATTTTCGTGGGCGATCACCTGCAGCTGCCCCCTGTGTGCCACTGCAAAAAGGCCAGGAGTGGTGAAGAAGAGGAGTACCAACACTATGTCGCCTGTGACTTCACTACCTGCTCATACATCCAGGCAGCAACAAAGCACAACTTGCCCTTCTCCATTCGGCACGAGAAAGACCCTCAGTGGGGCGCCTTCAACGCGCATGTCAGGACTACTCGGCCTGAGCAGGAGGTCATCGACGCAACCATCACGCAAGACCTGTATGTGGAAGAGCAGAATCTCGTCATCAATGCGGAGGAGACCGACCTAGTCCTCTGCTCCCACCGGGCCGACGTTCACCGATTGAACGCACAGCTCCTTCCCCGCTTCTTCCCAGGGGTCGACATGCACGCCACCCCAGTTCTAGTCAAGGAAGATCAGCAGGGGGCACGAGGGCGATCAGACATTAAGACTGAGGTGAATGATTACAGCTACACCACACACTCACTGACACCTCTCTGCTGACACCTCTGTTGACATCATGAATTTACATTTTTTTCTCCCTTACAGGATTTACCAGATCATGTTCAGGAGTGGGCTTCAGACACGGATTTCCACGGCATGGCTACGGTGTTCGTGGGTTCAAGAGTTATGCTGACCGAGAACATGAAGAAGCCATGCTGTGTCAACGGAGCAATGGGAGTTGTCACTCAGGTCATCCATCCTGAAGGCAGGAGTCGTGTACAAGATCGAAGTCAAGCTTGAAGGCACAGCATGCAACATAGTGACCTTCACACGCACATGCGAAGAACGCACGTCGCAGCTTTGACTAGTACTACGTCACGTATTACAAGCGTACCTTCCCTCTCACCATTGCTTATGCTATCACATGCCACAAGGTGATGCAATGCTCGTAACAAGACTGACCATTTCAGCCACTGCACATTCTGATCATAATGTCGCTTTTGGCGTTGCTTAGCGGCAACGAGGAATCTGCGGGAATCCGAGAGGCCAACTGATATTTTATCAGCAAAAGCTGCGGCAATAGGTACCGTCGTCAGCGATAGTGAGAGGGAATCGCGGATCCCTGCCAGTATTGAGCCGAAAGGGTGTAGTGCCAATAGCTTCATGAATAGAATTATTAATAGCAAATTCAGTTGTAGCAAGACAGCTGTCCCATTCGGTATGTTCAAGATGACCGACATAATGTCGTATCATGTCTTCAAGAACACGATTAACTCGTTTTGTTTGACCATCACTCTGTGGATGAAACGCAATAGAACGGCTATGATTAGCCCCGATAATGCGAAGCAATTCGGTCCAGAATTTTCCAGTAAAGACGGAGCCTCTATCCGAAACCATATCGAGTGGTAGGCCATGATGTTTCCATACGGTATCGACAAAAAGCTGAGCAGTGCCTGCACTGTCAACCGTGGCCGTAGTAGGAACAACATGTAGCATTTTTGTGAGTCGACAAACGAACACTAATATGGAATCAAAGCCTTTTCTCGTTTTGGGGAGCTGTTGAATAAAATCCATGCTTACCGAATCCCAAGGTGCTTGAGGGATAGCGAGGGGTTGTAAGAACCATGTTGGTAGCTGTAGGGACCCCATAGTCGCCCGGTTGCGTTTTCTCTTAGTCAGTGCCTCAGGCAATTGGAAGGAACGGCCTCTGGTCACCATTGATGCCAAGGTCGTATGAAAATTAGGGTGAAGGGACAGAGAATCAGCTACGTTAGTAACTCCCTGGCGCCATTTCCATTGGAACTTAAACTATTGTAATGAGCGCCTGCGTGGCGCTTTGCCCAAGTGACGCGTGGTGGTAGAGTGTTGCAATAATTGAAACATGCGTTATTGTTTGTGGTAGTGAGTAATTTTGCTGAGCCGCCCTGTGGACCACTTTTGCTGAGCCGCCCTGTGGCTTGCCTTGGGCTGATTGCCAGCAAACATGGCCTCTGGTTGTTCGCTGAAATGTAGCTGATAGCCGTATGCTTGTCACCGCCCAAAAAATTGGCATGCACGTGTTGCAAGGGTTGTTGACGGGGTATGTTTTGTGGTTCAGCGCCATCAGACTATTGCGCTCATGCATAGTTCCACTTGAACAGACAAACAGCGCGAACATCAGGAGGCGCACCGTTCTCCGCCGTTCTCCGCCGCTTCTGATTTCGAAAAGCGCGTTTAGCAACGTCAGTGGCGCGCTGTGCTGTTGTTCTCTCACATGGCCTGGCATGGAACTAGTAGGGTACGGATTAATCGAGGCCCCGGCTATATCGGGTGTGCTTGCTTCATGACGCTATGGACTGAACAAGCTACTATTCGTGACTTCTTACTTCGATACCATCAAACAAGGCTGTCTTTACCGCTGCCACGCTGCTGAACCATGTCCGAAGTCTAAACCACTGCTTTCACGGGTGTCAAGCAAATGATAAAAAGGCAGCTGACTAGCGTTTTGCGCTAAAATTCACTTGCATCGGTGGCAAAATGAACTCGCATTCGACCTTCAAAACCTCGACAAGGCCCCATACTTCAACTGAAATCGGTTAGCAATCCCTTTCCGTTCCTTCCTTTCAGTCAGTCACTCGGGTACTTAAACCGTTGCAATTATTCACTCCATCGACATTGTCTTCGCGACAAGTTCGGTTGAGTCTGCAAAAGAATCAGAGGATTGTGGTATGTTATAACCTTGAAATCAATGCCCGCTAGATAGCATCTCCATGTTCTGAGAGCATGAACCATGGCCCATAATTCCTGGTCACATGTGGTCCAATTCAGTTCAGCAACGCTAAGCTTACGACTTTCAAACGCGATGGGTCTGCCTGCCTACGTTATTATACAGCGCCAATGCCTTTAATGGAAGCATCACATATGACTTATATTTCGATTGGATTATTAAAATCCGGCATGGCAAGCACAAGTGCGTTGATAAGTGTTGATTTGACATAATCAAATGTTGTTTGACAACTTGACGTCCAATTCCACCGTACATCTTTGCGAGTAAGGTTAGTCAGAGGAGCCACCATGGTTGCATATTGTGCGATATGCTTTCGGAAATAATTGGTGAGCCCATTAAATGAGCGTAATTCTTTTAAAGTAGTGGGAACGGACCACTCTTTGACCAATGTAATCTTTGTGGGGTCAACTTTGACTCCCTCTTGTCCGACGATACCCATAAATTTAATTTCGGGTCGCTCGAAGGTACATTTTTAAGTTTGACAAATAATTTGTGGTCTTGAAGGATTATCATCACTGATTCAAGATGTTTGGAATGTTCTTCGAGAGTTTTGCTGAAGATTATGATATCATCCAAATAAACTGAAACACAGTTACTGAGAGGTCGGAATGTCCGATTCATAAATGTATGGAATCCGATGGGTGCCTTGGTTAGCCCAATGGGAAGTGTTTTCCATGCATATGTTCCAAAAGGAGTAATAAATTGTGTTTTTGGAATGTCGGTGACATTTAGCGGTAGGTGCCAGTAGCTGTTAGTGAGGTCGCACGATGAGAAATACCGACACCCTTGTAACTTATCAAATAAGTCATCAGCTCTTGGATGATGTCCTTTCATAGGAACTGTTTGTCCATTTAGTAATCGATAGTCTACGGTAAACCGTAACGTACCATCGGGTTTTAGAGCAAATACAATAGGACTTCCCCATGGGCATGAACTAGGTTGTATGAGCCCCCATTTGATAAGATTACCCACATGGGTTTCTACCTCTAAACGCTCTGCGGGACTGAGCCGGTAGCTAGCTCGAAAGACAGGTTTGCTGTCCGCCTTGAGCTCAATGATTTCCGGCAGTGTATTAGTTTGGTCCGGCATGCGGACACAGTCTTGAAATACTGAGCGGTATTTGTCAAGGACTGTGCGGATGCATGGAGAAAGATCTGAAGGAAAAGTGACCGTAGACGGTATGTTTTCCGGATCGGGATCGTGTAAATCTCCACAATCTGTTGCACTGACATATGGATGAATACCCGTGTCTATCACCTGAACAGTGAATAGTTTGCCCCTTTTCGATGCAAGCGGCGCATTTGAACAGTATGAATCATTGGGTTGGTCGATTTACTGTCAGTGCCAGCTTGCATGGCGGGTGTTAGCACGATCTTTTTTTCCCAATTTGTTTTTAATGGTGCATGTGGAAGTCTCATACAAATTGTGGCTTTCTGTTCTGTCAGCCAGTCATCCCCCAAAATGATATCGAGAGATGGGCCTAAGTCCACGACATAAGCGTGTAATTTGTGGCGTGATATGCCGTTGGCTGTTTTGAGAATCGAAGTGGCCTGAATCGAAGTGGCCTCAAATTTGAGAATTGGATGCGGCATATGAGCCATCAGCCAACTCAATAATGCAATGACTAGGGGTAGTTGATATACCCGTTGACTGCATTTTTCTTGAGTTAACAAAACAATGGGTGGCTCCAGAATCTAGAGTACACACTGAAGGTGCGCCATTAAAGGTACACTCAAATTACATGGTTAAATCAGTACTTCGTGTTTGGTCAGTCTTAGCAACTTTGACTTTCAAACGTGAATACGTTGGGTCAAAATATACTTCCATTGGGAATTTGATGCATGGAGTGCATTTAGAAGCACCAGCTTCATCTATTTTATGAAATAGCGGATACCCGACCGGGTATTCTTTGAGCTTGCGCATGCCTTTAAGCAGTGGTTCCCATGTCGCACCAGGCCATGTAGGAACCAGAATGCATGCAGACAAGCTTGCTGGTTTTTGACATTTCATTTTCAGATAATATGCAATGGCATCGTGAAGTAATGGCCATGGGCAATTTAACCAGATATGGTTATCATAGAGATTCTGATTGAAAAATGATTTGCCAGGAGAACAAAATGGGTGACATAGCGCATTGAGTCCCTTGTTGTCAGAAAACCCAATCCAAAGTATATGGTGAATTTCCTGAATTTCCTGAATTTCCTGAATTCGTCCAAATTCCATCGGTTTAATAACCGATGGTCGCCATGCTGGATATTTGTATCTTGGGCCAACTGCCTTCTAGCCATGTCGCCTACTTGGTACCGCGTCCACCGCGGCCACCTCGGCCTCCTCGGCCTCCTCGGCCACCACCGGAGCGAGGGCCCTGGTGACCACCGTTGGTGCCAGTGACTTGGCCCTCACCTTGGCTCTGGTCGCGGTTTTGACCGCGGCCCTGGCCGCGACCTCCTCGTTGGCCGCCCTGGTTGTGGTCAGGGTTGAAGTTTTTCCTCTGGTAGTTGGAGCCCTTTCCCTTGACCTGCGCCATGTGCAGGCGAGGTGGGAAAAACTTTGTAGGCTGATGTTTGTCCTGGGGATTCATGGTTTGAATTTCCATGGTTTGAATTTCTCAGAATGGGATCGGCAGCTCGAGGAGGAGCCTCTCGAACTTGTCAGCCGATTAAAGATTACACCTAACAAGGTAGGCCACCTTGTCATCCAATGGCATGGCAAGAACATCCTGCCGGGTGACATCCATATTCTCCTCCGGGATTGCGATCTCCTCCTTTTCGGAGCCTGAAGCGCTCTTCCGGAGAGACTGCTCAGATGGGTTGTATCCAGGGTCTTGGGCGTCGGTCGGCCACCGACGCCGTAAAAAACATAAAAAGCCGACCACTCCGGAACCCTGGCATTGGCGCCAGCCGATGCCAGAATGCGATTTTAAGGCCACGCGTCGGCGTCAGCCGACCCTTTTTTACACGCTCGTCGGCTAAATCGTCATGTTGAACACCGAGACATGCTTGGTGAATCTTTAGATGAGGAGGGTATTGATGTTGAGGCTGGCGACCTGCCTCTGGCTGCTCTCAGCATGTAGTTTTTTTGCCATTGGCAGGTAGTCAGGTATTTTTCTCCTAGTCAGTTGGGCCCCAGGTGTAACGTTTTTGAATTGAAAAAGTGAAATCCGGCTTCACGCTTTTTCACACGTTTCACACGTTTTCACACAAACTGAAAAAAAAATGAAAAAAAGGCCCGGTCGGCGTTAGCCGACTAGAAAAAAATGGGTCGGCGGCGTCAGCCGACCACCCTGACAAGGCCCCCTAGGACCCTGGTTGTATCCCTTGTGATCAGAGGATTTGTTGCTTTGGATCGCTGCCCAGATTTTGGCGAGAAGGACGTTCTGGTCCGCCAAGGCCTTGGACATGTCCACGACATCGCTGCACAGTGCCTCTAGGTGCATCCCCAATTGCCCGATCTGTATGTCATGGGAGTGGAGTTGATGGCAGAGTTGCTTTATGGCATTTGCGTGGCGTGGTGGTGCGGCCGAAACCCGCACCTTGTCGTCACTTGGGGCATCCTCTGCCTTGCGTTTTAGACTGCCCGTTGCGCCGGTATCAGCCTCGGTAGCAGGACCCTGTTTAGTTGCATGCATAAGAGCCGTACATGGAAAAGCTGAGCCTTTGGCGCAGCCCCGGAGTGACGTGTGTGTCCTGCAAACATGTAAGGTGTCCCACGCTGTGTGTTCCGGAAGCAGTTGCCGAGTTTGTCTCTTCATCTGTTTGCATTCTGAAAGTGATGGGTGATGGTGTTGCTTTGTTGGTTGAATGTTGGGTGTTGCTTGTGATATGTGTGATGCATGTGTTGCTCGTGCGGTGGGGCATACTGTAGGTGTTGTGCATGTAGGGTACTGTGTGTGCGCTTGTGCCTAGTTGTTACTGCTCGGTTGTGAATGTCAGCTGTGTCTCCATGTCTGCCAAGCACTTGTTTTGACTGTCCAGCGAGGACCGGTTGCATGGCACTATAGCAGTAGGTCATGCTCAAGTGCGTGGTCCATCCGATGATCTTGAGCGTCAACTGTTAATAAGAAGGTGCATACTGTGTGTATGGAACTCTTCGAGTGCGCCTCATGCATGTTTTCTGTACCGTAAGGTGCATGGCAGGTTGGAGTGTCGCTTAGACAAGTACTAATAAATTCTTACAGAGCTTATAGTAGGAGCTTCTCGATCACTGCTGTAACTCAATGAGCTCAGCTCGATAACATGTGATAGCTCTTGCTAATTCACCTGGACTTCTTCAATACTGTTGACATGCCTCCGTAAAGCCTCGACTCCTAAGGTACTTCTAGACTTCCCGGGACGATCTTGGGCCGGTGAATGTGGCCGTTGATCTGCTGTGAAGAGTCGCTTGCTTGGCGACTTCTGATGACTGAAGATATCTCTGATAAATCAGATGGTCGACTTGGAGCCACAGGAAAGGCTTTCTAGTGGAGATGTGATGGTTGGGTGGTGGTAATATCCAGCTGTAGGGCTGGAGATATGCCTTGTTAAGAGGCAAGAACAACTATAATTTCTGCAGATAGTCGACTGTTGGCCTAGATGCTCTGCCAGCTTCGTATTAGGAGACTTGTTGATGCTTATAGGGTCGTTGTTGGCCTAGCTGCTCTGCCTGTTTCCCCTTAGTAAGACGATGACGATTAACTTGCAGAAGTGATATTCAAGAACAATAGCTGGAAACGTTAAGAGTCTATTGAAGGCCGTGAAATCGCAGTAAGAATGAAAAAGTAAAGGACCCAGTTCGGGATTCCTTAAGACGGCAGACACACTTGTTCATGTTCACACATAACTTCCAACCGAAAAGCGGTTGGCGTGGTCAAACGCACGATGCAGCCATACGTCGTGACAGCAGCAACGTGCCTGTCTCCGCCATGATTCCTGGTTGTCCACCAGCTGTGCATGGTGCCTGTCACTTTGTCAACAATTGGCATCGCATAAACTGCATTTGCAAGCTGGGTGCCAGAAGTGATACTGTGCACAAAGCAACAGTCTGATTACACACCGAACTCAGCAGCGGACCAGCCATTGGCCTGAATTGGAACTGGCAAACGTGCCGATCTACGAGAATATTAACCTGTGAAGTGTGCATGCCTGTTTCCTTTGCTGTAATCGCTGCAGTCGTGGTGTGTCTGGACGACAGAGTCGGTGCATGGCACTCGACGCTCTGTCGGAAAGGTCGCAATACATTCACTGGAAACTGAAACAGGCAAGCAATCCTGCCAAAATTGACAAAGTAAAGACGTGGAAAGAGCATGCGCCTGACGCAAATCTACTCAATGGTCCCTACAATGGTCTTTCACGCACATGATCTGCAGTGTCAACCGGTGGTGTCAACTGTCATCCTGCAAGTTCGAAAACCTGCAGAGCCGCTGGCTGCAGCGATACGGATCACCGAGAACAGCACTGAGAACACAGCGAACCTGTAAACCGAGTTTGCGCTTAAAGCAACGCAACTAACGCGAGTGCACATCACGTACTACTGTGCAGTATGAGCTTTCGGTCGACAAGGTCAAAAACCAACGTGGCCGAGGCCGTGGCTGCCCCGCCACGAGCATAAGCATTGCAGACAGACATGGAAACGACGTTGCGCCAACTCAAAGCAACGCATTTGCCTGTTTCTGAAATCTGCACCACGTTTCCCCGCAAACCCTTCAAAATAGCATGACCAAGAAAGTACGGCTCGTTCGATACACTCCGCGCGCCTCCGTTGCAGTGCACTGTCATAAGGTCGGGAGCCACGAGATACGCCATCGGAATAAAAAATTACACGAAATACTGGGGCGAGCGCGAAGCACGACCCTTTCAAAAAGGTCATCACTTTGGCGGGTGGTAACCGATGTCCCAGTGAAACCAACAGAAAACCCAAACCCTATCCCTTTTCGTTCATTCCTTTCAGTCACTCGGGTATCTGCTGCTTCTTGCATTGCGACGCCGTTAGCTTTTCTTTTGATACTTTTATTTTCTTTCTTGCGTGCTTTAGCAGCGTCAGAAGGCATTAAGGAATCGACAAAGATTTCAGGACAGTCAAGAAGACTGCTTGATTTTGACGTATTTGGTCGGAACCGAGCCTGCCTTAGTTTTCCCGTAGGTCAAATTGTTTTGCTGCTAGAAGCAGGCTTTTTGATTCACCGAAGTGATTGATGCTGCACCGAAGTGAGCTTGGGTTTCACCGAAGTGATTTGTGCTGCACCGAAGTGAGCTTGGATTTCACAGAAGTGATTTGCCTTACGAGTGTTGCCACAAGTAAAGGACTTTCGATTTGTGCCAATCTGGCTGGCACCCCCTAGGTCCTTTTTACGATTAGTGCTTCAGGCAAGCGTACTTGCCCCGACCACAGCTCGCTAATCCAATATAACACTCTCAATGTTAAGAATATATTTATGTGTTGTCTTCTGTAAAGAGCCCCGACTTCGCTCTATACTGTCTGTGCCACCGGAGGGTTCTCCTCATGAAGCCTCGCACAGTCCATGATGTTCCGCTAATGTGTACATCAGTAGTCTCAGATATGGTGTAGGTATAGGATGGAACGCTACAGCATCAGGGCAACGGGGCATCGGGGCATCGGGGCATCGGGGCATCGGGGCATCGGGGCATCGGGGCATCGGGGCATCGGGGCATCGGGGCATCGGGGCATCGGGGCATCGAGGCATCGGGGCATCGGGGCATCGGGGTACTGGGGCATCGGGGCATCGGACATTAGGGCATCGGGGCATCAGGGCATTCGGGCATCGGGGCATGAAATTGGGGATACTCAGGATACCTGGGATATTGGTACTCATGATACTTGGGATACTCGTGCTCAGGAAATTCATGAGTCATGAGTCCTGAGTAACTTTAGGAGTGCTAGGAGTGCTACCCCGTAACTCCATAAATATCCTGAGTATGAAACACATGATACAAAGGATTGCGACACCCCAAGCACTCTGGACACTCAACAGGATCCCAATATCTCACACCTATGCCAATAAGAGGGGCTGGCTCTTTCCCTTTTTACTCTCTCTTGTTTTCAGGGGTGGGGACCTTCTGTCCGCCTTTCACTTTCTTAGGGGGGGGTCCTTTATGCTCCTCTCTGCAATTTTCTAGAGCCTAAGTTTGCCCCCCCTAATTCGACCCCCTCCCATCCCACCACATGTGACTAGATGAAAACTGAAGCTGTTTTTTTGTTATCACGTCTCGGGTTTTATAGGGTTGAGCGGTCAAGCCCATTGTTAAGTCCAAGCAAAAGTGCCTTACACTGCAGGAATTTCACAAGGGGTGAGGCTGGCCGTTCATCCCTTAGGCGAGAACACAACAAAACTGCCCAAGGAGACTAGGAGTCGTATGGACACTATGAGGGCTTACGGGTCACTTTGTGGCATGGCATACGATGATACGACCCTCAAGGCCTCAAAGACACAACCCCTGCACCAAGAGACTTGAACGGCAAACATATTGTCACGTGGCCAGATTGTAACCAGGAGTCTGACGTAAAAGTAAGTTAAGAAATAAATCACATACCGTAGTCGGCAGGGTGTAAACCGAGCAACTTGTTACTTGTACTTGTTACTTGTTACTTGTACCGAGCAACTTGTTACTTGTACTTGTTCAAGTTCACACATAACTTCCAACCGAAAAGCAGTTGGCGCGGTCAAACGCACAGTGCAGTCATACGTCGTGACAGCTGTCGCGGCACATGGGTGCACCCTAAGGAATGGGTGCAACAAGCAAAAAGAACACAAGACATTCCCCCCCAGATCGAAAAACACTGGAGGCGGCAATGAACAAGTACGACAGCGTTTGAAGAACTGCGTCTTGTTATCAAACTTCCCACCCCTGGGTTCTTGCCCAGAGTCCATGGGGCACAAGTATCGGTAGGAAAAATAACCTTCGATATAATGTGTACGTTAGCTGTGACTTTTACGCATTACCGTAACTCGCCACAGTCGCTTTAAGGGACCCTCTTCAAGCTGAAGAGCCCAGTTCACGTCACCATCGGTACTGTTCACCTTCCCCCAGGGCCCAATCGACCCCAAGTCCAGAAGACTACATCAGCCATGCTCTAGTGCAATCGGTTTCCCGATCCACACCATCTCAAACTTCCCGATCGCCTACCTAACACCTGATCGAGGATGCCTATAGGCTCGCGCCAGACATATGAGAATGCCACCTCACGGGAGACACCTACTAAATCCTAAAAGTGCGCAGTATGCACAACATTCCCCCCCCCCCCCCCCAGATATTGAAAACTGCACACAATTTTTGTTTTGTTTTGTTTTGAATCATATACCGTCCTAAAATATACAGTTTTAGCAAATAAATCATTGCTCCTCAACTTGAGACACATATTGTCGTACATCCAGTTCCATCTTCGGCCCTAAATTCCCAGCACCAGTGAATTCAAAGCTCCTATCCAGATCCAGTGAAAATTCAGCTCAGATACACCGCCAATTGCCAGAGTTAATGAAGGGGACACAGCTATATTCTGGCGCTAGAGAGCAGCGCAGTATTGGCTAATGAATGAACGTGTGCATTGGTGGAATCATCCGAGCACGGATAGCCGCTGTTGCAAACACGAGGATCCAAACATTTCTACCGCCGCAGCCGTGAATGGATCGGCTAGCGCCCAAGCCTGCTGTGAAGCTGACAGACTGCACAATGACCAGGCGCCTTTCCTTACGTAGTTGTGATAACCACTCAAACCTTGCAGGATGACAATGAAAGAAATCTTGGGAAACTAAGCAGCAGGCCACATGGCGTGCGTACTTGACCGCGAGTGCGCAGGAGATGTCAACGTAGTCAGCATGAGGGTTTGTGATGAGGACATGCAGTCCGTGTTGTCGTAGTATAAACTCCTAGGTGGAGGGTTGCAGTGGGTCAGCATAGTAGTCTGCAGGGAAGTTGACACCGATGCCAGAGTTGGTGAGAACGTGGAGGGATTGAGGGTAAGGGTTAAGGTGGCTGTTCTGCAGAAGCTCGGCGGCTTGCCCATTACCGGTATCCTTGAACAGCAAAAGAATGCTGGGGGACAGGGATAGGTCAAGACAGTCCAGAAGGGTGTTGCATTCGCTGTCTTCAATGGTGAGAGGTGAAGGAGGGTAGAGTTGGTGACCCATCACGACAGCCTCTGGTTCCTGCAGTTCCGCTGCAGCATCACGCTGTGCAGCGCCAGTAGCGTCAGCTCCAGAAGCCCTGCATTGCTCACAAATTTAGTAAACAACAGGGACAGAAGTAAGCCGTGGCACCAAACAGTATGTGTGAGTGCCTCGACCACAGTAACCGCACAGAATCATCTTCTTAGCGTTATCTGGTAACAGACATCTCTGACAAGGAAAATCTGGTGCTGACTTTTGCCATCTTTTGGATGGGGGTAAAAGTCCTTCTATAGGCACGTGACATGGTGCACAGTTAATGGCGTTCTCAGCCACACTCACCCCATTGCGACCAACCAGAACAATGACTCCGCTTGGTCGTACGTCAAATACTCTAAGCACGTAAGGTCTTGCAGTGGAATGCAGCCGGTTCTCATCCCGCACATACAAAAACTGCCCCTCAGTATACTTAGCTATTGATGGAAGATAGCCACCACTACGAAGCCTTGCGTAACGCAGGGTTTCCCGTTGTTGAGCCACCAGAAGATTCTGGCCGACCATCACGCAGTTATTGGCTAGCAAATCAGAACGAAACAGTACAAGTTCAGCAGCAGCATCCACATCCATGTAGTCCACTACAAGTCGACTTCTCATCAGCCTTTAACATGATGGATCACGACATTCTCCTCATGATCATGTATGACCTAGGGTTCCCTACAGATGCGGTAGATGCGGTTAAAAACCTGTACATGGGGGCAACAACCCAGGTCCGATGGGGCACAGAGCTCACTGGAAAGATCCCCATGGGGCTGGGCAGCATACAGGGGGACACTCTGTCACCCCTCCTTTTCCTCATCTACATTGAACCACTGCTCCGGTGGGCCCAAGTCGGGGCCAGGGGCTACATGTTTGGATGCATAGATGACATTAACGCTCGCATGGAGCACTCACTCAGCAATGCAGCCTATGCAGACGAATTGTCAATGCTGACAATTAAACTGTCGGACCTGCACGTACAAGCAGAGAAACTTAGTCTCTACTCCGACTTTGCGAAAATGAAGGTCAACACTGGGAAAACTCTAGTATCAGGTGTCCTTTATCAAAACATCCGCACAGGACTATATGGGAACAAGGATGCTCTGGTGCAAATAAGAAGACAACTAGAAAACCAGATAATGGTCCAAGGACAATATGTGCAACACCTTCCCCCCATAGATCCCTTCAGATACCTCGGTGCAGAGCTCACGATGACACTAGACTGGAAGTTCCAGCACCAAAACTTGATAAAGAAGGCAAGGCAAAAGATTGAGGAGCTGCAAGCCTCACATGCCACTCCAAGACAAATTAAACATATCATTGAGACAACTATCAAGCCCTCAATCTCAAACACCTTTGGGATAACCCCATGCACGGGAGCTGACCTTCAGATTCTAGACAGCATCATGGCCACAGCCGTCAAGAAGGCGTACGGACTGTGGAAATGTGCCAACTCAGCTACCGTACACCAAGATGTCGCGTCCTTTGGGCTGGGGTGTGCATCCCTGGCGACAGAATACGCAAAGAAGAATGCAGAACTGCTCATCACATCCCTACGCGATGAAGGACGCATGGGCACAGTCACTCGAAGTCTCATGGAGAAGCAGCTCAAATACATGGGCGGGTGCCCCACAGGGTTTAAAGACACCCAACAGGCTAAACATTGCATGCGGCTCAGACAACTGTCCCATATCACAGATAATGACCTGGTCATCATGAAAAGCAATGTGCAACAATTCACTGCACATACCCCGGAACTCGCCCAAGCGCTAGAACAGCTTAACCCTGCCACTGCTGCCCTCCCTGCCACAGACCCCCTCAATGCGTACACCCTGCTTCAACCCTTGTTTCACCTGGGGATCACTCACCTAGCAGACCTGACGGAACAGGGAGGCAAGCACGTGATGGATGGGAGAGGCCTGAGAAACAGATACGGGAGAAATGTCAAAGACAAGCACATCATAGCCTTAAACAGACTCTCAGTCATGGCAAACAACGGACCCGGTGCAGACAGAGACCTTAGACATGATACGAAAAAGAAACACGGTGTTGAGCCTCCCAAAGGATCAAAGAGAGATACACGAGGGAAACATGTACATCACTGCTATAGCAAGAAACCCCATGCCAACGGGAACCATGTTTCAGGCTTCCCTTCACCCCGACCAGACACTGATCACCCAGTATCTGAATACCAAGGACATCGGCATTCCAAAAGCAACAGAAACAGAGAGACCAGGAGACCTCGCTGATACCCCAGACCCCACACAGCAACAAGAGGGCACAGCAAACCTGACAGGACAGCAAGGCAGCAAGAAGAAACAGCACTGGCGCAAGGACCCTACCCTCCATAGAGACAAGAAAAGACAAGGATGCTCGTCAACTACGAGCCTACGGAAAGAGATTGCGGCCCCACGCAGAAAGTGCCAGATAACAGGAACATGCCTATGTACCAGACATGACTACAAAAGGAAAGAGGCAGAGCGCATTTTTGCATTTGCCGAAAGCAAAATATCAGAAGGAGAAAGGGCGGCAACAGTCATACAAGAGATGTATGGGCACACCAACCAAGTAGCAGCCATCACAGGCTGGAGGATGGTCACAGAGCAAAGCAAAGGACGCCACCAACGAGGGAAAGACAGAATCAAGCAAATTCAATACCAAGTCACCTGGCACCCAAGCATCATCGATGAATGGGCCATCCCATACCACAGCATGGCAGGGTACACACCAGAGAAGATAGAGGCTTCTTGCCGGAAGACTCTTGGACTTGGTCAAGACCTGCATGCCCATGATTGGGCAGGTGTTGCAGCATGCGAATGTTGCTGGAACCCACATAGCCTGCAGTACGATGACGCATCGGGATGCTATGATGACATCATCACATGCGATGTTTGCTACAATACTTTCATGTCCAATGCCTAGGCCAACCAGTGGACTGGAGACCCAGCGAAGACAAATGGACATGCCCGGCGTGTACACATGCAACTAGCACCACACAAGTCGAGGGGCTGGTTAAAGTCACATGGGAGCCTAGCTGGGAACCTGAAGAGATGCTCCTAACCGAAGAAAACACGGCCGCCCTCCTACGACAATGGATCTTTGAAAACCACGACCAGCCACCTGCGAGGACCTCCGAAGGCACCATGCTAGATAGGCACCTGTCTAACATGGCCCGACAAGGGTTTCACCAAAATCACAGCGATTGGGATACCACCCTGGGAGACATTATCCGGGAAATGATAACCTTCGACATGGAGCCAATTAACCCGCAACTGGACATCCATGCTGTGACGGGAGAGTGTAAAATCGAAGTGAGAGAGTTTGAGACATGGAACCCTAAGAGTACCAACCAAATCACGACTACGGAGATGGCATGCGTGTACAAGGGGAACGGCCGGTGCGTCGGGACAATCGCCAAAGACAGACTCGTCACCCTCAGAAGATTGTATGAACAGGCTGCATATGAAGGCATCCATGCTAAAATGATGCCTCCCCCATCCTCCTTTGAAGAGG
The DNA here is from genome assembly GCA_037349105.1 of Limnomonas spitsbergensis. Taxonomy (NCBI): domain Eukaryota; kingdom Viridiplantae; phylum Chlorophyta; class Chlorophyceae; order Chlamydomonadales; genus Limnomonas; species Limnomonas spitsbergensis. The sequence continues at coordinate 184,619 of JAYJMM010000022.1, read as the reverse complement.
AAGTGGTTGACCTCATCATCAGACACAAGGAGGGGACAAAGACACAGACCAAACAAATACAAGACAATTTCAGCATCCCACCACAATTCAGAGCGTTGATAGACACGCACTTTGGCATCTCCAAGGAACGGTTTTCTAGCCCCCTCCAAGTTCGAGACCACGCCACCACCTATTGGAGTATATTCCCGAGGGACCAGGCCTTCCAAGCACAAACAAATGCCTTCCAACACAGGTGGACAGGGTACTCACATGCCTTCCCAAACCGGGACGAACCATCCCTCGAGAAAGCAGTCCGATGGGCAGTATGGTCTGCAGATATGACCAGGGAACCGACAGCTACTGTCTTGTACCTGCCCAGGGGGATGAAGTCGTCAGGCAAACCCTCATACCAAAAGTGGTTGGACAAATATCCGCAATACTGTACAAGAATAGCCAGCACCAAGAGCTCCCCTTTCCCCTTGTGGAAAGAGGAGAGTTGGACGCAAGGAGCAACCCCGCCACCCATGCACAAATGCCACATGGACATAATCGTTGTGTGGAACAAAGAAGCCCAGTCCGAGCAAATCGGGTGGAAACAGGATCTTCTCATCAGACTGCTCCGCACAACCCTCGCACATGTAGAAAAACACCCGCAAGCCGGGGCCACCCCCCTGCTAACCGCAACATGGACCCGACCTCCTCCCCCATTTGGGTATAGGGTGGAAGAAGATCAAGGAGAGCAGAACCATGCCCAACCCATGATAGGATCACGCTCCTTCCAACAATCTCCAAGGGACACAGAAATCCCTAGCACAACAAATGCAGACCCAATGGACGCATGCAATTACCTGGAGTGGTTCCAAGAAAACAGCGCGCTGAAGCACAATTGGAGGGAGTTAGCCTACACCGATGGCAGTTGCATTGAAATCAGCCTTAAAGATGGCAGGAAAGCTCAACTAACTGGCGCTGGCCTCCACATCCCGAGCGCCACCGCCGATCAACAAGACACCACCATTAACCCGGCCGGAGAGGGTCCCACAAACACCATAAACAGAGCTGAGCTGGCAGGGATTTTTGGAGCCCTGGTGAAAGAACAGACCAAAATAGCTGTTGACAGCGCCACCTCCTTGTACCAAATCCGCAAAGCCATCCGATCCCCCATGTCTCTCACCTACCACAAGCACAGAGACCTCCTCCAGCATATCGTGGGCCAACTCCAGCTCATGGCGTCCAAAGGCAAAATAGTCGAATTCCATAAAGTGAAAGCCCATAACGGGGATATCGGAAACGAGAAAGCCGACGGGGTTGCAAAACGGGCAGCCAAGGGGAGAATGCGATCTGACCGTACCTGTGAGCTCCGAACCCTCGCAGTACGATTCTTTCTGGCTTTTCACAAAACCTAAGAGGACCCTATTCAGGATGAGCCGCAAGGATTAGAAGATCTGAAGGGTGCCCTGAAGACGCACATTCACGAGCGCCAAAAGCTGGGTCGATCCAACATCGATAGCGTATACTTTCAAGGGTGGCAACGGTTGAAATCGATTGCTAATGGGGCCCTCAGCAACAGTTTCTTTAACCACCCAGGAGTCACTCTGGCGGAGAAGAAAACAGCCCTTCGATGGCGACATGGATGCCTTTGGAATAACAAGGTGGCTTTCAGGTGGGGCAAAAGTACCACGGACAAATGCCCCTTGTGTGGAGAGCATGACAGTGCAGGCCATATCACAGGCGCATGCAGGCACCCCGAAATGCAAAAGATGTACATAGAGCGCCACCATGGCACAGGAAGGATTTTGCTGAGGGCTGTATCGAAAGGCAGCATGGGAGGGGACATCGTCATGGCAGACCTGGGGACGGCCGAGAAGTGTGAGAGAGCAGGAGCACCAGCCATGCTGATGAATAAAGTCCCCTCGTACTTAATCCCCCACGCTGAGGCACCAGCACTTGGAGCCGTCCAAATGAAAACGAAAATGCAGCTTGACATGTTGTTGATGCAAACGACAGGACAAAAGAAGGACGTTATAGTCCACATTGGGGAATTTAAGTATTGCAGAGACACTGAGCATGGGGACCAATTAAAAGCCTGCTTAAACCAGCACACGGATCTCGTTGAGCTACTGATCTTGAACGGGCACCAACGAAACAACATAAAAGTTATTCCAATCTTGATTGGCACCTCGGGCACAATTTATAATACGCACACAATTGAAGCCATGATGTCTCTAGGGATCACCGCGTTCCATGCTAAGAAATGCGCCCAGAAAATGCATGTCCATTCGATAAAACTCTTGCACAGCATAGTACAAACCAGACGCAGACTCGAATATTTTTCAGCCACAAAGCCTGCCACTGAGCCAATAAAGCACACCCATAAGAGAAAACCACCGTGAGGAAGTTGTTTCTTTCTTTTTGCCTCATGGTAACGGCGCGGATGTGGCTACGGCCCCAAGCTGCGCTGTTTCCTTAACCTCCACGCCCTTATAGGGCGTAGCTTTCTTTCTTTCTTTCTTAGTCCACTACCTGATCCCCGTTCAACCATTCCATGATAGCAGCAGGGATGACTGGTTCACAGGAAAAATTGCAGCTGGTAGGGACTCATCAGAGTGCTGACATGCTTTGTGACTCGGTACCCGAGTGCTATCCATGGCACATACATGTCCCATGTTCTGCACAGTCACGTTAGCGTTTCATGATCAGGAGACTCAGATGCATACTTCAACATTCTGCGAGGTATGAAAGCAGCTCATTCAATAATTGGTATGCAAACATTGACAGACCTCATGGACCCAAGTGATATAATCATTATTAGGTTCGGCAGCGAGGGCCTGATCTGAATATAAAAGATCATGGTGGCCTTAGCAATCAGTAGCGCGAAGCCAGCGCCGATTGCTAGGATGATCTTCCTTCCCCACCCCAGCTCAGAGCACAAAGCAACGAAGCTGAAGATGAGAGAGAAGCTAGCTTAGGCAGCACAGATCATAATTTAACCAAACCAGTAAATGACAGCGACGCATGAATCGTCCGGAAATAACATTTCCTTGCAATGCATGATAGAAACACCAGGGAGGCGAGTGGGCACGGAGTGATGACCCTGTTAAACCTCAGGTGGCGTGCTATGCTGTTGGTACCAACATTATCAAGAGAGACAGAATTTCTCAATCAGGCTGCTGAACCCAAGTATGAATCAAGAATCTCACAGATTCAGTAGATGTTAAGCGTTGAACCATGTTGTACAGAATTAAATAACAGTCGGAAAATGCTTTTGCATGACAAATGCTCATCTTTGATTCACAGCAAGGTCAACAAACTGTATATGCTCAAACTGTGCAAGTTCCAGCTGGTGAACGGAAGTCACATGGAGATAACGCACATTCTGCACAGCATACCATGAGTGCAACCCATGCAACCTGCTTCAACCAGGTGCTGCTCAGGGATGGTAATAAGCCATTGAACTGGACACCTGCTGGCAGAGGGAACAAAGCATGTTATGTCAGGCAGCGAACTCATGCGACCAATCAGAAGCAGCGAGAAATATAGCAGTAGATTTGACGACTGATTTTTAAATGTGTCAAGAAATCAGACGCTGGTTTGGTGGCTGTGACGCTACCAGTTATCTGGCCTTTGCAAGCAAGGGATGGCCAAACAAGGCAAAGCACAACCATAGCCTGCTTTTCAAAAAGGCCAGGCCACTTCTGAATGCTGATTACGGTGTTCGATTTTATTTTTAAAAGGTGACATGTACTGCTGTGAAGGTAGCAGATGCATGCGGCTCGGGTTTTCTTCATGAAGTAAAAATTGAAACACATGAACATAGTAACCCATTTAAAATCTGATTTACAGATCTGCAGGTCAGGATCTGATCCAAAATTAGCAGGTCAGGCTTTGGAATTCATGACATGAGCATGTTGATCGGGATTTTCAAGATCTGCATTTAAGTGATTGCAATTTAAAAAAATGCAGTTTATAACATGCAATTTTAAGGTATGCAGCATTAGCTCTGCATGTTTTAGGATCTGCATTTCTAGATCTGCAGACTCTACATCTGCTGTGAAGAGATTTTTTTTTAAGAGTTGCAGTTTGACTTCTTCAAGATCTGTAACCCTAGATCTACAGGTTGTACATCTGCAGGTGAAGAGCTGCAAGCAGTCGATCTGCGTGTTTTAGGATCTACAGTTTCAGGATCTGCCGATTGCACAAATGCAGCAAAAGCGATATCAAGCTGAAACTGAAATCCCACTACTTGCGCTGTAAGAAATGCTGCAACATCTGGAATTGTGCACAATGGCAGTACAAGGCATGCAATCACGATAATTAAATCAAGAGATGCCGGACAAAGGTTTGGTATTGAGCCTCTCAGGTGAAATGGGAGAGGTATAGATAAAACCTAGGACACACCCATCAAGGTTTCACTGAGCTTAAGGGTGCACATAGAAAATCAACCAAGACAGGCAGACTATCGTCTACGGGTTGAGCCACTTAGGCCAACTGTTCGGGTACATAGCCCCATCAAGTAAAGGGGTGATAGGGACATGCACGCAGCCAAGGTAAAAGAAGACAAGCAGAACTGTTGTTCTCTTGGCTATGTTACCAGGCAGATGACGACTAGTAGATGTCCCTCCAACGTCGCCCTTACGAGCGGTGCCAGCACAGACACCCTTTTTGAAGTCATGGTCTTCATGTACATCAGTGACGACGCTAGCGGCAGCTCCAGCGGCAACGCTGATGGTGGCGCTGGCCGCTTTTAGAAGCTGTTGCCACCGTAGGCAGTTGAAGCATTCGCGGCTCCGGCATCGGCAGCTTTGGCCCTTGGGCCCTTCCACACGTGGCTGTCCAGATCCTGGTTGAAGTCCTCGTGGCCGGCTGCCCGGCGATTGGCTTTCCGCTGCTTCTTCAGCCGCTTGCGCTCCTTGCACTCATCATCGTTCAGTGGTGGCTTGTGCTCCCTCATTTGAGGATGGGCTTTATCACTACCGACGTCGGGGCCTGATGCGTGCCGTTAGGCTGGTGCACAGGCCCGTTCATCTGGCTCCTTCGGCTCCGCATCGCTGAGCGGTGGCTTGGGCTCCTTCATTCGAGGAAGGGCCTCGTGACCACCGGACCTCCGGGCCCCAGGCATGCCCTGAGGCTGTTGCATTGGCCCTTCAGTCTGGCTCCTTCGGCCCGCCCGGGTTTTCACCTCTGCCGTCGTTGGAGCCGGAGGCGCCGCCAGTTGCCTTACGCCTAATTAAAGACGCGGCTTGACGGCGCCCATCTTGCATCCTGCCTGCACCCGCTTGTCTTCTCCTGATTGGATGATTGGCGGCGGCTCTCTTGCTGCCGCATGATGGCTGTGATGGTGGCTCAGAGTGACGAAGTCCTTTAGGCCATCCATGGCATTTCCGCCAGCTTAGCGGGAACCGCCTGTCATATGCAGCAGTTCAACACAAATTAAGCCACTATGCGGCTGAATTCATGACAGCCCATCTTCCCCCCCCAACCTGAGGCAAAACCAGGGGTCGAAGGTTGAGAAGGGGCTGTCTAAATTCTGGGATAGAAAGCCAGATGTGTACTGCAGAAATGTACATCAGACATATACAACAGATATGCACTACAGAAATGTATTGGCTAGCTTAAACAGCAGATGTGTGTTGCATGAACACCATGCACGAGGTACAGCTGTTGTACTGCATGTGTAACATGTGAACTGTACGGTATGAATATCAATAGTGGCCACGTACAACATGCAAGTCCTGACAGGCATGTACAGCAGTGTACTGCATGAATTGTACTGGCAGATGTGTACAACACAGCAATCAGTTGATGCACGATCGGATAGATGCATTCATCAAGCTCAGGTGGGAATCACGACATTAATTCATTAATTTGCAATGAACCATTTTGTCCATTCAGGATTGGACCGAGTCCAAGGCGAAGCGTCCCTCTAGACAGCCAGGACCGAACCCACATCCTTGAGGTGATCATCAAGGCTTCCATCAAAACAATAACTTTTACCGGAGGTTTATGTCACTCTGGTCTGTCTTGGTCAGGCTGGCCTGCCCGTCACGCTGGCCGCGGGCACCTTGGGTCGGTGCACATAATGGGGAAAGCTGCTCGCAGCGGTCAGTCAGCATGGGCAAGGCAGAGCATGGGATGGTCTGGTCACGCTCACTAGCAGCCTGACCAGTGTCTGCCCACATCTGCTGAATCTCCCACTCCCCAATCACATGAGCATGCACGAAATGGGTTGCATCAGGCACAGTCTGATCCTCAAACTCAAGTGGCTCGCTTGGGTCCTCGCTGCGGGAGCCCATCTCTAGAACAATCTCATCTTGCTCTCTACCCTGACTCTCAAAGAGCGGGTCTCGTCTCTGGAATCTTGACTCAGCTGTCAGAGATTTTGTGGGGGTCCCCCCCACAATTGTGACTGACACCTCACCTTGGGTCCGCAAGCCACACAACCTTGTGGCCAGATCTAAGGTGGCCTCATGCGGCCCTCGTGGTTCCTTGTACATCTCATTGCTTTGTATGGTTTTCCTTCCACCAGGGTCATGAGGATGGAAGTCAAAGAGCACGGTGTTGAACCAACTGTCCAACCCCGCATCTAGGGCGTTGTCGGCATGGCCTGGACTTATGGAACCCGGTAGATCACCGTCAACTCCACGCTCAGGCCTCTCACACCTCGGGTCAATGGCAGACTCATGCATGGGCCCTCCCTCTGTGCACCGCACACTGCTGGCATCATGCAACAAGATAGCAGTCGGCACCTCACCTAGCGGGGTGCTGGTTGGCTGGCTGCCTGTCTGTCTCAAGTCAGGCACACAAGTGGGGACCACAACTGACTCACTCGAATCAGAGGCCGGGACCTTGGTGTGACCCTCTAGGTGCTCACCTTCCCTCTTCTCCAACCTCATGGAGGTGGGCTGCAAATGCGCATGGACTTGCATGGGCTGCGCACCTTCTGGCAGACGTGCATGTCTCTGCATGGGCCCCTCTCGCTTAGTCTCCTCATGTGACATGGAGGCGGAAGAAGGGTGCACATGGCCTGGCATAGGTTGCGCAACTTCTGGTACACCTGCATGGCTCTGCATGGGCTGGGCAGATTCATGCACCGCAAAAAGTGCAATGATGGCGGGAAGTGTCTTGGCAGACGAACAAGTATCGGGAACACACTTCCCACCATGTCTTGAGTTCATTTTGCTTGGTGCACCCATTCCTTAGGGTGCACCCCTGTGCCGCGACATACCAACCCAAAGTGTGGAAATGGGGACCTACGGCCACTTTATCACGACCAAGCCAACAGATTCCAATCAACTCCTCATGACGTTTTCTTTCCCCCTTTCCAGCCACTTCGTCCATTTATTTTCCTTAAGACAAGCTCAGGCGATTTCTTTGTTTCTCTCATCCAAACTGCAATTTCAATCTCGTACATGACACTGATTATTCAATTCAACCAATCATGTTAGCCGCTCGCTACGCTTGGCAGCTGCTCAACATTCCTTCAAGACTATCGAACCTCGGTCCTCTCTCCAACTTAGCTATCCTTCGACATTATGAGTTAGAAGCCGTTTTCGGATTCAGCCGCAAAATTGTTTCTAGCACTCTAGCTTTTACAAGCGCTTCTGAGAATCAGCATCATGCATCCTGGACCGTGCCGCGAGAGCCTCCCATTCCTCGAGGTTTCTGCAAACGCGCTGTAGTGCCCTACACCACTAAGGAAGAGGACATTTCCGGCTTCAAAGATTGGGCGGAAGACCAATTGGTGAAGGAACGCCCCGCCTCTCTATCACCTCTTCCTCTGCCGGTGGCTGGAGAAAGGCGCTCAGAGGTTTCCAGCGTGGCGCAGGTATGTCCCTGCTCGAACACTGCCTATGACGACAATGGCTAGTCTGAAGATTGCTCTTCCCAGGTCATCTTCGATGCATGCTGGAGACGTTTCGAAGAGAAGTATCGATTAGGGGTGAGCCGTGGCAGACTTCGCCAGCAATTTTTAAAGCATGAGTTGTCAGTGCTCATCCCTCTGTCTCGCCTCTTTGCCATGTAGGGCATTTATGTGCCAAGGGAGGTTGTCTGGCTGAATGGCGCACCTGGTGCTGGCAAGGTATGATGGAGGGATTGGAGGATCTAGCGTGTGTTGCGTTTTCTTCTGTAAAGCAGTTGCACATGAGGAGTGTGTAAGTCTCGTGTATGCCACCATAGCTGAGCAAATGCCAAGCAGGCAAGCCTTCAATGCTGTAAGAATCCCCCTTCCCTCCGGCGAGGAGAGGACGGTCTTCGTCGATTAAAATCTCACGAGTTTCCTATTCACAGGGTGTAAACACGAGCCACATCATGAAGACTCGTGGTCTTGAGACCTCCCTCTGTCTGTCAGATTTGTTGGTGAGGAGCTAGTAAGGAAGGTTGCTGTCTCGGAGGTCTCAAAGAATCATACACTCAAAGCTGCATGGAGTTTGAAGGCCTTTGTACCCTGTGGTATACCGGTAACCAGCAGTTTATTTTTAGTGAGATTTGGAATTAATCGGAAGTCACCATTTTGTTAACATGGTGAAGGGCCCGCTTCAGTTGCAAATTCTTCCCAATCCGAATTCATGTGATGCTGTTCATTTTCCGCATGCCTGAACCTGCCTCGCCAAATTAATTGTTTAGTTACCGGTATGACTTGAAAACAGTGTCCACTAAAAACTGATGGCCAGGGACTCATTTTGTCTGTACCTGTGGCAGAGCACGCACCCAGACAGCCGAGAGATCATCAACAGAGGGGACATGCTGCCAGATACTATGGTGGGGGATCTGCTGTTGGAAGCACTGCTGGTCAATAGCTGCAATGCGCCAGAATGCGGAGTGCTGGTAGACGGATTTCCACGAACGACTCTGCAGGTGAGCTGGTGGGCCAGCAGGATCGGTGCACAGGCAAGGCTCCAGACGAATTTGGGCAGGCTAGACAGGTTTATATGGGAGAAGTGGCAGCTGGATGTGCTCTTCAATTAGAGGGACGTTCTTCTTTCTCTGCACCTGGGACAATGCCCCTCTCCGATGCTCGAAGGTGGACTTCCTCAAGATGCTCAGTGACAAGTTGAGCGACCTACATACACTGTGTGCAAACACTCAGCTTGCGGTGCAGTTCCCTCGTTCACTTTTCAAGGTAAGGGCGGTTTATAGTATTTTTGCACTTCTGATCTAGCAAGCTCAGAAGTGACCTCTCCGACATAAACGCCGTAGCCAGATTCTTCATTCAGTTTCTGATTTTTTAATGCATCTCCCAACCTGTGTTAATCTATTCAGGTTGTGATGCTCTATGTGGATGAAGAGACTTCAATCACTCGCCAGATGGCGCGCGCCGAACAGGCTTCCAAGCATAATAAGAGAATCATAGACGCGGGAGCAGGAGACCTCCGGTGGGTATCACTGCATGCCAGCTGTTTCTTTCATTAACTTGGAAGTAAAAACTTCCCAATCATGGCCTGGGGAGTGCGCCATTAAAGGCCTGTTCCACGCTCTGTCCAATGTCCATGTTTGGATACACTTCCAAGCAAATGCGTGTTTGTTCTGATCCTTAGTCTGTCCCAGTTTTAAAGTCAGTGCCACAATGTCCCCTCTCCTCCAATGTCTCAGGCTGCAGCGCTCCACAGACATGAGCATCATCAAGTGCAGGAAGCGGTACAGCATCTTCAAGGCTCACTACATGGCAACGCTGCGACTGAAGCAGTTCTTTCCATTCCACTTGATTGATGCAATGGGCAGCTTGGTGGAGACGCAGGAGGCAATCGCTACTGAGCTCAGGTGGGTGCGGACCAGTTTGCTTCCCCTTGGTGTGCTGATTGGGATGCCCGAATGCCCCTGATCCAGATTTCTGCCCACATGACATGCAGTGAGAGAAGTCACGCCGGCATGTCCTCATGCACAGAATCTGAGTTCATTTATATTTGTGCCACACGCATGCACCCACTCAGGTATCAGAGCTTGCTGGACCTGGGGCATGAGACGTACCATGCCATTTGTCATCTCCCACTGGCCAAGGACTTGGTCCCGCATGCTCGCCAGCAGCTTGTCAACCGACTAGACGATCACTGCGAGAAGCACCCTCTGCTCTTCCAAAAGGTGCGACACGCAAATGTTGATGTTCAAGCAAGAGCGCTGTCGTATAGCCTGCTTTGGAAGGTGCGGCAATACTGGTGTCTTATATTGCTGTCCGATTCTGCATCAAGATTATGCCTGTGCTCACCTGTCCTTAGATGCCCTTTATGTAGGTAATTGACATCATCACCGCCGAGATCATGCCCATTCTGCGTGAAAGTGGCATGTCAGGCCAGGTCACCTACTTCAGTGATCTACGCATCTTCAACAACTATCAACGAGCAGCACAGGTAGGAATTCCTCAGCAAGTGAACTGGCGCTTGAATCTTTTTGGATGATGTTTCTTCTAATGTGGCACCTCCTGTTTCCACTAGAAGAAATGGGCCGGGCATGTTGATTTTCGAAAATGTATCCTCACATGTGGAATCCCCATGCTATCCTCATGCCTTTCCCATGAAAACATCTACCCTCTATTCAAAAGGTGATGCTCTCTGTGCTCCTCAGATGTTGATCGACGTTTTGACAGACCGAGGTTTCAAGGTTTCACACACATCGGAGGTGACCCATGTTCCAGTGCATGTGGACGTGGCAACCGGCCTCATCAAAAATCGAAAAGAAATCCGTCATCGCTTCTTTATCAGCTGGGACTGCAGGAGTGTTGGAGATTGGCAAGCGTTGGAGATAGCAGGGCGGGTGGCAGAGAGCACTGCTAAGGAGCCTCGCATCAGCCAGAGCTTCATCCCACCTGCTCAGCCACCTGCTCAGCTGACAGAGGGTCGGAAAAACTGTGATACAAACACAATCAGCAGCAAGGAGGATGCGTACCTAGTCTTTGGGAGCTAGGCATGTGCTGGTGGCCCTCGAGCGGAGAGGCAGCAAGAGTGGAGAAAATAAATGTGATAAGGAGTGCAAGTATGTGTGCGTTGTATATTTCATCTGGAGTGTTGCTGCTTCTCCTTGGATATTTGGTTGTGTCCAGTCTTGGTGACTTTGCTGCTCATTTTGAGGAGACGTCTTGTGTAATGTTTCACGAGGTTGGTAGTTTATGGTGTTGATGTGAAATCGTGAGAGCGCTGTTCGTTTAGTTGTAGGTTGCGTCTGAATCATTTGAGTTAAGTGAACATACGTGCATTTTGCTGGGTTAACTCTGTCAGAAAATGGTTATGTGTCTGGTTCTGTTCACTACACTTGCTTCCAATTTACTATCCAGGCCTACAGGGTATCCAAGGGAGTGGAGATGGGCAGGCTTCCCAGAGGCTGACACATATTTACGAGTTGTACCAGGGCAGGCTTGGGTGGGATGCACTGTTCTGGAAGGCATGGTTGATATCGCTGAGGCGTAGACTGTTCAGAAGCTGGGGATTCCTGTGACCATTGTTTTCAGCCTTTATCTGTCCTGAAGTCTACTCTTTCAATCTCCTTCAAACATTTCTTTCTCCTCAGCCCAAAATTGAGAGTGCCCACGCAACTGAGCCTTTTCGAGCAGTACCCAGAGGTGAAACATTTTTATTACTACCCTTGCTGAAACCTCTTGACAATCCTTGGGTAGTTGTGACATAGGTTACTCTAGTTATCATCTTTGCATGGAGGACAAGGGGAAAGGCGCACAAAATGAAGACATCCTGATTTTTTTTGTGACACAGAAATGTCACTTGGCATGCTTGGATTGTTCTAGCCTCCTTCATATGTTGGATATGGTCAAATTCAAGGCGTCCTCGTTATTTTTTCATTTTGGGAATCGGGCAGAGATAATTTTTCCAGTATCTCCTCTCCCAATTCCCCAATATTACCCCTCTCCAAACCCGCTCCCTACTAAATGGATGTTGGCTTGAAAATAGGTTGCCCCGCCCTCTGAAGGAATGTGGGGAGGTAGCACAACCTCATTTTATGATACCGGTATTCCGGGTGGGCTTTACCTGAACATTACTGGCATGCGTACCTGTAAACAATGGTGCCATCTAGACATTTCTGACCCTTGTCCGAATCTAGTCAGGCCACGGACGCACGATTGTTCAAGCGTGCATCTATGCTATTCGATCAGATTCGTATGCTTGATAGTGGTTATGCTCTCCATTGTGCTCCCCACGCCCCCCAGGATTTGCAGCCTATAGGGCACAAAGAAAGAGCATGGGCGATGCACATCAACCCTCTCAAGCACAGTATACAACAAAACAGCGAGACCTTGCATCCTCGTGTTATCTGATACTTCAGCTGAGTGTACAGAAAGTGATACTCACTAGAAAGGATATTGGTTTTGATGCATTTGTCCTGAGTCTAAGAGTTGCTTGTTTTTAGTGAAAGTGATACGTTATAACGCGAATACCTCCTCGACGCTAAAGGAGAGGTGAGTCTAGAGGTGCACTACTGCTAATTTGCCATACCTACGAGAGGGAGGCGGGGGATCGACATTGACATGGCTCAAACTAGCTTCAAGTATTAAGATTTTCATATCATAGCCTCCAATCAGCGTCTCAGCGATCTTTGCACTCTGAAGGAAATATCCGCACTGGAACTGTTGATTGCTTCTCCTCCTGATGTATAGGGTAGGTATAACTGTTGGGCGATTATGGTTGCGGTTTAATTACGATTTTCTTGTACGGTGTAAATTACCGGCCAGAATTCACTAACGGTTTCATTTGATATTTCCGGTAAATTACAGTAGTCTCAGGGGCATGAAACCGTAAATTACAGGTGAAAAACGTACACATTGTCACGGTATATTACCGTATACGTGACAGAACCGTTTAGACCGCAGTTAGCGGCCCCGGGGCCTCCGCAGCTTCTCTGCGGAGTCTCCGGATTTGAACTGAGACCTAGAAACCCGCTTAAGCAGGATTAGTTTGAAAGGTTCTACCGTACTCTGTATTGGGCCTGCCGGGTCCCTGTATCCCGGCAATTGCCTTGGCTAGTTACTTCGTCCCTTTCTAAAGGACAGACCTCTATTTGTAACAAGCACCGGCCGTCTTCGAGACCAGCAGCTTTCATATAAGTCAGTACCTCAACCCGAGTCAAGACTAGCTCAGCCTCAGCTGATCTAGATGGAAACAAGTACCCCAGTAGAGAACCGAGACCTTGCCGAAGAAGAAGTACGCAGTCTACGTCCCGTCTACCTCACCGCGAGTCGCGCGGTAAGTGCCCTTAACATAGCCCAGCTGGATCGCGCCCAGACGGCCAGAAGGCCTATGCTACCTAAGTCAATTGCCATACATACAAATAACCAGTTAGCTGCTTAACTCGCTGAGCACTCGCAGCCAGTGAAGAGTCACTGAGCCTGCCCGTAGGCGTCCATCACTGCCGTGAGGAAAGAAGTCCGCCACGGACCTGAAGCGCACATCGCGTGTCCTTTAGAAAGGGACGAAGTGGATTTAGCCTGATCAGCTTAATTTGCCAATTCCTGCTAAAGGTGCTTGTGCAGCGAAATTGGAAATTTGTTTGCATGCAAACGACCTTGGACAGCATTTGAACTGCAATTTGCTGTGGTAACCTCCATAGAGAGAAGTGCCAAGTTAAACCCTGAGAATCACTGAGCTTGGCAGCTTAGTGTTGAGTCCAGGAGTGGCTTGAAGATTTGGCTGTGGATTTATACACCCAGCAGATAATTTCCTGTGTGACTGCGGATTGAGATCAGGTGGATCCAATTTTTCATCATTGACAGAAGTAAACTTGTGGATAGAACATCCAAGTTTGAAATCTTGTGGGTGTGCCAAAGGATCCCCGCAGGAACGCAGAGCTGAGCGGACAATACGCAAGAGGCAACATCCACGCGGGGCGTGTGACAACCACGCGGGACGCGAGACATCTAGAAGCAGCCCTACCAGCAAGGTGGGAAGATCTGAAAGGGCGAAGGAGGATTCCGCCAGATTAAAACTAGTGAGCAGAAAAGCAGGAAGGCGAGGCCTAATCTGCATAGTGCTGTACCTGCCGTCCAATCTTGACTTGCGAGCCCTCACCAGACTGCAGTAGGAACAAAGGAGCAGAAGCCTAGCGTTAGCAGATCTTGTAGAGGGTGTTGCCAGCACGCTTGCAGGACCGTGCGGTTCGTTAATTGTCTGTAGAATGACAGACGTAGATCTAAATCCCGATAGGCACCAGCACCCTGATGCCCAACGGAGAAGTGGGCGTCTGAGGGGGCTGGAGCCGGGTGTAAACCTAATGGAAGCTAGTGATGAGCTAGCTGCAGAAGCCCTGTTAATGGCGGAGAAGCTGACAGGGCCAGCGGAACCATTTGCAGAGGACTGCAAGAAGCCTGAGCCGGGCCGCGTACCGCCCAGAGAGGCAGGGGCGCAGGCAGATGGTGCAGTGCTCGTAACGCGCAAAGGCATTGGTCGGGGGGGGCCATTGCCCGCTGGTTCAGACAGCAGTCTGAATTTCGAGCAGGGGCAGACTCAGGCGGGAACTCCAGCACTGATCTTGGATCAAGCAACGGAAGCGTCCCAGAGCTGTGACACGCGACAGAGAGGTGAACCTGAGGCCGCGCCGCAGCAGAGCCTGCGCAGGGTGGCAAGTGTTGCACAAAGGGTTAAGGAAGAGCCCAGCCAACCGGATCCAAGGGCCAAGGTAGCCGCAGCGCCAGGCGGGGTTGCAGGCAAGGATAAAACCTGCCCAGACAAACAGCGAATGGAAGCAGAGGACGTGGAAATTGAGAATATACTTGCAGAAGTCACGCGCATGGAAGCTGAGGTCCAAACGGCGGGAGCCAGGCAGGCCCCACGGAGCAGCAGAAAACCACAGTCAGCTGTACCAGTGGGAAAGCCGTGGGCTGACCTAATATCTGAGGAGGCGCTACCTGAGCCGGTGCAAGAAGAAAAGGAGCGGCAGCCAGTGACAGGACTGCACAAGACAGCCAATGCGGCCACGCAAGGTGCTGGTTAAAAGAGGAGTGGGATCCACAGTCTACGGGACACCGCTGTCCAAGTTTGCGCCCAGTGTGGGCAGACCTGTGCAGACACCCAGGGAGGGATCTAGCAACCAGATGCAAGGCGGCAGCAGCGAGGGAATCCGGCGCGGATTTTTTCCAAGATCAGCGCAGGCGCAGGATGCCAGACTTAGAGGGCCAGAGCGCTCCAGGGCAGTGGAAGAGGTCAGCGTCGAAAAGGAGTCAGAGCAGCAAATGCAGCCGCTCGGTTGGGCAGGACTTTTGCAGTGGGCAACCAACTTGTGGAAAGAAGTATGCGCCAGGACGTTCTCGCAACTCCAGGATCAAATCGCAGCCATTGAGGAGTTCAGGGCCCATCATCTGCAGGGATGGGCAACAAAGGCCATGATGGGTATGTCCCACACAGGGCAGGACAGAGCAGTGCTGTTGGCCGCCCTTGGACAGGTGTCCAAAGGAAGGGTAGGACGTGAAGCAGCTCTAGCAGTCAAAGCTTTCGCAGACGAATGGTGTGATGAGGTGACAGGACATCCAGTGGAGCACGCTTCCGAACCAGAAGATGAGGAGGACCAGGTGTGGGAAGGATTCGAAACAGCAGCGCAACAGCCTGCAGATCTCAGGGAAGTCCAGAGGTGGCAGCAGCAGGCCAGGGCCGCGCCAACACCGACACCCAGATCGGAGTTTTTTGAGGTCAGCAGTGAGCCAAGCCTCAGGGGGCGGCCAAGGGGCAGGGAAGAGCCCAGGGCCAGTAGCCCAGCCGCCAGCGAAAGAGTGGAGTTGACTAGCCGATCACTGGCCAGGATGGCTGAGCAGGGCGTAGCAACGCGCAGAGCAACCAGGCAGGAATCATATGCACTCCTGCGCATCGTCGAGGACAAAGAGAACACATGCCAGGAAACCCAGTTGGATAACATTGAGGAATTCCTGAGGAACAGGCAAGAAGGAGCAGTAAGAGGAGCACAACAGGGTGAGCCAGCAGGCAGTGTGCGCAGCAGCGGATCAAGAAGGCAGGAAGCCAGAGGGGAAATGCAATCTGATTCCTTCGCCAGGAATTACACAGGAGGAACGCAGCCAGGAAGACAGTACAGAGGGCAGCCCAGGGGGCAAGCAGGCAGTGAAGGACAGCAGTACCGGCAAAGCCAGGAAATACCCAGAGAGCGGGGATACAACAGGGAACAGCCAAACCAGCAAGGCCAGGAGCCGCCCAGGGGGCAGACAGACAGCTGGGAACAGCCAAGGCAGCAAGGTCAGGAGCAACCCAGAGGAGCCGATGAATGTAGCAAGGGAGCACAGCAGGAGAGGCAAGACCAGGAGCCGCCCATGGGGCAGGCAGACAGCTGGGAACAGCCAAGGCAGCAAAGCCAGGAGCAACCCAGAGGAACCAATGAAGGTGGCAGGGGAGCACAGCAGGATCGGCAAAGCCAGGAACCGCCCCGGGAGCAGGCGGGCCCAGACAGAGCACAGCCTTGGAGACCCGGGTCAAGCGACAGACCAAGCATAAGGGAGACCGGGAGGCAGCCACGCGATGGGAGTCGAAGCTCCGCAGGAAGAGCAGGCAGGCAGCCGTCAAGGGATGATCAGGAAGACAACGACAACAGATTTGACAGATACCGTCCAGGATACAGCTCGTCAGGAGGCAGCGGAGATGGATATGGATCGCGCGCAGAATCACCGAATTCAGATTCAAGGGGAGCGGACAGGCGCAGGCCAAGAACCAGGCAGGAGTCCAGCGACCAGGAAATGAAAAGGCTCGATAGGGAGCAGGCAAGGGTGAACCTGCAGCTGCAGCAGCAGATGGTCCTGCAGCTGGCAGGGGTAGCCAAGGTCGCCAAGATCCCAGCCATCCAAGGCAACGTACCAATCCTGGATATGTCACACCCAGGCGCAGTTGCAGCCAGGAAGTATTGCCAGGCGTGTGGATACTGGGGATCGCACAACAGGCTGGCAATGTCGGATGACCAGCCAGCGCTGGCTGTGGTGGCCGGTGAAATAGCTGGATCATGCCAGTCGCCGTCAGCTATGACGTTGCTGCTCAAGTCGCTGGTCAAGCTGTGGGACAGCAAGCCGGCCAGCATGGGGCCGCTGATGGCAGCCATCAGGGCAGCGCCCCACGCAGGAAACAGAATTGCCAGAGAAGTGGAGCGGATCGGGCAGCAGTGGATCGCCCCAGCAGAGGGGCAGGGTAGCGAGGCCTCGCTGCTCACTTTGTGGATCAGGGTGGTCCAGGCGGAAGTGGGAAAACCAACTTCAGAGGAGAGGACAGCCATCACCAACCTCAAGCTAGGAGTTAAGACTACTCTAGATCCGGACGTCAAGCCAGAAGAGACTGTGGAAGCATTTGCTCACAGAGTGCTGACAACGGCAGAGTTGCTGCAGATCTCAAGGGATGCAGTAGATCACTTCGGCAGAATCCACTCAGTCTCGCGCATGTTCCACGACGGACTCCCAGCGGTGGCCAGAGCCAAGCTGAGCAAGTTCGTCATGACGGTGCCAGGGTACCTCTGCATGAACGATGAAGACCAGATCGCAGTACTCACACAGCAGGTGGTGCTGTGGGAGAGGTTTGCCCTGGAAATGGGTGACCTAGGAGGAACCGGCTTCAGGCAGGTAACCAACAGTGGGCCTGGCCAGGGAGAGGCACAGCCCAGCAGGGGCAGAAAAGAGAGAACAGGGCAGTGGGAGATGCGGACACGCCTTGAAGGGGTAGTGCACCCCGCAGGCTCAGCAGCAGTACCACAGTTGAAGGTGGATGGTAAGCCCAGAGGAGTTACCTGGGCGGACCAAACAGGGACGGCAAATTACAGCGCAGAGGGCGCCGCGGGAGCTCCCAAGGCATGCTACCAGTGTGGTAGCACGGCGCACCTGGCCAGGGATTGCAGGACGCCCAGGGCCAGGGATGAGCACAAGCCTATGCCCCTGGTTACAGACATTACACCTGGACCGGCCAGACAGCTGCAACAGCAGTATCCGCCGCAACAGCAGTACCCGCAGCAACAGCAGTACCCTCTACCGCCAAGGCCGCAGCAGGGACAGGCTGCAGGCAGGCCGTATTACAGGAATCAGAACAATAGGCAGTATCCAAGGCCTGGGCCCGGCCAGGGGGGTCAGGCGCAACAGGCGGCTCACGTGTCGCATCTCAGCAATGCAACGGTGCAGGCTGAGCCGGAAGGCTGGCACCAGACCATGGCAGAGATGCTCAGCGAGTCCGTAGCACTCATGACGCAGGTTGGGCTGGTACCCAAGCCTGAGGGTTTCAAACAGGCGGTTCATAACGCCCGCCCGTCCTAAGTCGTTTAGGCCAGAACCTTTTCAGGAGGAGGAACCGGAGCCAGGATTCGTGGAACCTCCCTCCAGGAAGGGGGCAAAGAGGCTGGTATTGAGTAAACTAGCTGACGATATGTCTGACATCCGCCTACAGGTGTTCAAGCTGAACGAGAGGCTCTCAGCGCTGTCCTTCAACACGATGCCTATGGGAGCAGACAACTACGACTATCAGGGTGAGATCAGTAACGCCAGGCCAGAGGGTAGAACGATGACAGCTGCGCCCCAGCTGCAGTATTTCAAAAATGACAGAAGCAACCTGGAGCAGTGTGTGGGACTTATGGTCAAAGGGAAGGTCCTGGTGGCTCAGAAAGCCCTCATGGACTCAGCATGCACGTGCCATGTCATCACCGTCCATATTGCAGAGCAATTAGTTGCCATGGGGGCGGAGCTGGTGCGTACGGATGAGAAGATACGTACCACAGACAATGCAGGGGCAGATCTGTATGGAGTACTGTTCATTTATGTGGTGTATGGATACGGAGGGCCCAATGCCATTATGGAGCCCATGGTGGTCAGGGTCGTTAAGACACCACCGGACGCGTATGAGCACTTGGTAGGGAACCCGGAGTTCCTCAAGTATAACGGGGTATTAGAGGCAGCAGGCAGGCTGACCTTACGACCCAGAGAGGGCCCACAGAGAGCGCAAGGGGTCAGGGACCTTACGCTGCCACTAATGCGGGCATCTCCAGCAGGGGGGTACCAGGCAGCAGCAGTGGCATGGGCAGGAATTCAGTGTGGATTCGCAGAAAGAGAGGGGTGGCCAGCTGCAACAGTTGAAACAGAGCACGAACCGCTCTTACAGCATTCCATGGCCACACGCGCAGGTGCCGCTATGAGAACTGGACAGGACGCAGGACCCAGCAACCAGGTACACCCCAGGCTACAAAGACGCAGGCTGGTGCCAATCGAGGCAGCAGTGGCAGAGGCCGCCGCAGCAACCTCAGAGGAGGTGACAAGAGCGCGCAGAGCCGCGAGAGTCTCTGACAGTGAGAGAGAGCTCGTCAGGGGCTTCATGCCAGCATGCCCCAGCCACCCGTGTGCCTTGTGCGGAAAGCCGGACGAGCACTCGGCGGAGGAGTGTGAGAGGAGGATTCAGGTCCTTTCGCGGACCCCTGAAACAGCGCCTGCGGTGCAGGCAGTGCCGCCTGCAGCACAGAAGAGGGGATATGGCACAGCTGCAGCCGACAGAGCTGCACAGGCAAATTCGGAGCGCAACAGGGGAGAGCAGCAGCAGCAGCAGCTGCAAAAGCAACCGCAGGTGGCAGGACCTAGAGTGAAACAGGCCAGCGACAGCACTGGCAGGCAGGCGCAGCAGCAGCAGCAGTTGCAAGGGCAACCGCAGGCGGCAGGGCCTAGGGCGCAACAGGCCAGCGACTGCGATGGTAGGCAGGCGCAACAGCAGCAGCTGCAGGGGCAGCCGAGGGCAGCAAGGCCTCCCGCGCAATCAGCAAGCAGCAGCCATGACGAAGCGCAGGAAGAAGAGGAGGAGGAAGAGTGCAGCGTAGAAATGCTTCCAGAGCCAGGGACCAGCCCGCAAGACGGGCACATCGGCAGGCTGACCGGGCAAGTTGACGGGCTGAAAAAAGCTCTCAGGTGGAGAGAACGTCAGATGTGGAAGCAGGCATCGGGAATCGTGGATTACCTAAAAGGCCAGCTGGCCGGGTGGAAGAGCATCCAGGATGCTCAGCAGGCCATGGCAGAGGTTCATCGGCAGTACATCCTGCGGGCAGATGAGCTGGTCATGCTGCAGGAGGCCCTGGGAACACAACACTTGGGAGGGTTGCCAAACCACGGGCAGCCGCTCCCAGTTGAATTGGACCCAGTGATGGCGAAGGACTTCAGGGAAATAATGGAGACCCCGTCCCCGTTACCAGTAATGGAGATCGAGCATCCCGGCATGGGGGAGCCGCAGGGAGACCAGCAACAACACGGTTCTTCTAGCAGCAGCGGCTCAGGGAACAGAAGACTCCGACAGCGCAGCAGAAGCGCGGAAAGGGCCATCAGTGAGGAGCGCCACGGGACGGTGCCAACGCCGGCAGCCAGGACCCAGCGGCAAGGCGCGACGCAGCGCAGCAACAGTGAGGAGAGGAGCAGGGACCGCAGGCAGCGGTCACCCAGCAGGGACCAGCCCAGGGGCAGATCCAGGGAACGGCACCCTGAGGAGTTTGCCAGGCCTTACAGGCAGGGGCAGGAGCACCAGCGAGGCCCAGGCCCCAGTCCGACAGGCAGAGCCCTGGCAGGGGGCAGTGGGGTGGCAGAGCCTAGGCGTAACCTAGGACCACGCCATGGTGGATTGTGCTTCAAGTGCGGCCAGCCCGGGCACTTTGCCAACGAGTGCACCAACCCGGAGCAGGCCGTGCTGCCAGGCGACAGGCCAGGGGCACCTGCAGGCCCGACGCGGAGCTATGGAGCCTGGGGCCCAGGCAGGAGCCAGGGGGTACCCATAGGGAGCCGGCGCAGGAACTACGAGACAGCCATGGGGACCCCCCGCGCAGGGGACTCCCAGCAGGCAGCAGCAGGCCCAAGCGCGTGGCCAGGGCCGCCAGCGCGACAGGAACCACCGGAACAGGGCGAGCAGCCAAGGTGGGATGGGACAGGAGGCCACACGTGCTTCATGACAGGCCACATGGGAATTAGCCAGGACAGGGGTGCCTACCAGGCTGAGGTCAGTTATGCAGGACCCGTTCAGGTGGCTCCCCAGAGGGTGCCAGAAGGGCAGGTAGCCAGTCAGGTAAACCACTGGACGATGGCTGTAGAGGCGCTGGCCATGAACCATTATGGGACTATGCCTGCAGGGTCGGCCAGATCCGTAACACATGCGATGGAATTCTTGAGGGATCTCCAGAGGAGGGGGTGCCCAGCTCCGTGTGTAGGATGGCCAAATCTGATGCAGAGGTTCCTAGACAGAGAATGGGACAAGTATGATGAGCAGTGGGATGAGATTGAGAGACGCGAGCGGGAGGCAGTACCCCAGCACAGCGTAGACGGGTGGGAGACCGATTCCGGTTCCGTTTTGTCAGCATGCAGATATGAACCTAGAGAACCGTCACCATTGCGTGAGGCAGAGTTTGCCATGTTATGTCCAGGCAGGTACACCGGAGGGCAAGCAAGGCACAGGCAGAGGGGTAGCGGGAGCAGCCGCCGGAACAAGGGAGCCGACCAGCATGATGTATCGAGGCCCAGCAGCCAGAGGAGCCGCAGCAGGGAGCCAGCTGAACGATCTGGAGGGGCCCGTTAGGACCCACAAAAGCACCACCTCCAGGTGCAATGCTTGGGGAGGAGTAGACGAGGACGAGGAGACGCAGCACAGCAGTGAGAGGGGAGGGAGGTCTGGCGCAAGGGGCGGGAACAGCCAGCTTGACCAGCCCTTCAGCAGGGAGAGATCTTACAGCAGGGAACGGTCCTACATAGAGCCGTATCCGCCAGCCCCACCAGAGAGCGAGCCCTTTGTGCAGTATTACCGCCTGGGGGAAGAGATGCCAGAGGCGTCCACCTCCATGGCCATGCTCACCATGCCAGCGGATTGCTTGGACGGGCTGTGTAGGGTGCAAAACCACAGGCTCCAGGAAGGCGGCGTGCAGATGTGCGTAAACAGGCGGGCAGCCAGCCAGGCGGTAGCCCGGATGATCTTCCCGGGGGATGCAGTGACTGCGGTGTTACTGTTGGCAGCGCTCAAAGGGTACATACGTCCCAGCACAAACATGCCCAGTTACATGGAGCGCATGTGGGGGCGGCACCCCATCTATGCAAGCTGCGTACATGAAATGGTGGCTCTGGCAGTCGCAGAGGGCATCACGGCAGTGGAGGCGGCAGCCAGGGAGCACCCGGACATGCCCAACAGCGCGCGCACAGACGGACTGTGGCAGGGCGCGCAGCCCGGGTTCATGCGCTCGCCTTGGGCGCAGGACTGCGTGCGTCAGCTGATGGGGAGCGTGGCTCTCAGAGACCGCGCATTCTATGTGCCAATGCAAGCTATGGGCGAGTACGCAGGGTCAGAGGGAACAGCAGTGCCAGCCCCAGCCGAGGAAGGGCTGTGCCATCCGGGCAGGCCAAGGCGGTGCGAGGCGACCATTGAGGCGTCCATCGTCATTCCCAGGATGGTCGCAGGACAAGCCGTGCCATGGGGGGCGGCACCCGGGGAGGCCAGGTCGGCCATCCCGGTCCAACAGCTAGTAACTTACTACTACGAGGAGGTGGAAGAGGAGGAGCTACCTGTGTCAGCAGCATGGATCCACATGCACGCCACTCAGGACGACAGGCCCGTCTACCTGTTCGCAAGGCACCAAGGCGACGTGGCAATCACTAAATGCGCGTCGGTGGAGGAGGCAGAGTTACATGCCTACACATACGCCAGGGGCGCAGATCCTACAGCGTGGACGCTCATGCTTCTGGCGCTGCAGCGAGCCCTGCTCCCAGGACAGCGGTCAGCGGCCATGCAGCACGTGTGGGGCGTAGAAGGGCAGTGGGCCCCTCTTGCCATAACAGCCTGTCCCACCTGGCCTTACGGGCCACTAAGGACGCCAGCGTCGGGAGCCATGTGGGAAGGAGAGGAGGAGCTTGCGCGCTCACCGTTCGCAGTGGAACAGCTGGAAGCATGCGTGCTCCAGTGGGTGCGTCAGGAGAGGAGAGCGTGGCACGACAATAGGGCAAGCAGCGTGCTGCCCTATTGGCAAGCAGACGTCATCACAGTGCAGTTGTGGAGACAAGCGCATCCGGCAGGGGTGCGCACGCTGCACCCCCTGTTCAGAGGAGCAGGGGAGGCCGGCATTGAGGAGGAATTGGCAGCCCTGGGGGACCAACCAAGGATAGGGCGCGGGCTGGTGGACAGGCGCAGTCCCGTCTCGGAGGAACCCACGGCTGCCACCAACGGCCCTATCCCGGAAGAGGAGCCAGCATGGACCCAAGCAGCATTCGTCACCACGTTCGGGGCAGCTGCATCCTCATGGGAATTGCTGGAGCCCGTGGACGCCTTGGAGCCGTCAGCACTGGAAGCTGAGACTGGGGGACGGGCAGAGCCCCGGGCACCCCAGGACAATGCCAGCAACCAGCTCACGCAGGAAGTTGACAGCAGGAACCCGGAGTTCAGCGACAACTTGTCGGAGGGTCCACCACCGCTGGTGGAGATCACTGATTCAGATGAGGAGTGGTATGAGGATGGAGCCATGCCCCAGGACCAGGATAGCGTCGCCAGAGCAGAGGCTCGAGATGCAGAGGGCAATTATATGCCTTCCAACAGCGGCCCGGGGCCAGGGAGCCCAAGGTACGACCTGGTGGTAGAGCTGCCACAGCTGCGGCGCGCGCGGATGCACAGTGTCCTTCAGGAGCACGCAGCAATGCAGGAGCGCAGAAGCAGGAGGGCCGCTATAGAGCTCAGTAACGTGATCACCCTGGAAGAGAAGGCACGCCATGTCACAGTGGGGGTCAGCCCGCGGCAGGCAGCGGACCAGCACGCTTGCAATCTCCGTGGGGCAGCAGCAGGCGAGGCGGGCAGCAGGCACCCAGGAGGCGCCCAGATCAGCCCACCAGCACAGGCAGCAAGGGAACCCTGGGGTGATCCGGCAGCATATAGCACATGACGCTGGGTGGCAGTGCTCAGGAACTTTGTGGATCAACTGGACGTGCTAAGAAGGCAGGAAATGGGGCAGCAAGAGGCAAGCCAGGAGGCTAGCCTGCTGTTCCGACTCAGAATGCTGCCACAGCCCGATCCAAACCCCAGGATGGGAGTTTACAGCAGGGCAGTCAGGGAGCTACAGGAGGAGCTGACGGAGAGAGTTTCAGCCCTCAAAACAATGGAGGCAGAGGGAGTGACCGCCCGGCAGCCGTCAGTGAATCGCAGCAGCCGAGCCCGTACCAGCAAGGGGAAGGACCTTCGGCAGGCCGACAGCGCTCAGGAAATCATACGACAGAGCCGTGGGCCAGGGGAGCCCGCAGGTGCAGGCAGCGGCAAGGCTGTGCAGCGCGCTATTCACAGGCAGGAGCGGCTGGCACAGGGCAGCACAGGACAGATCCCAGGAGCAGGGCCAGAGAGGGCCGGTGCGGTTTGGGCTGACACTGCCGAGCTGCAGGGGGAAAAGTCAAAGAAGGCTAGGCGACGCGCAGGAAAGGCGCAGAGGGCAGCCGAGGACAGGAACCGCGGCAGCAGACCAGGAATGGACTGCCCAGTCCTGCCACTCAGGATCAGCCAGGTGGACCTGGAGATCACATGGGCCAGAGGGCAGCAGAGGCCAGCGCAGAGTGCGGAGCCATGCGTACAGCCCACAGAGCACCTACAGCAGCAACCCACGAGAAAGATGCCAGCTTGCAGAGGACTCCTCACATGTACTGCATTTAAGGGGATCCTTACGGGGACGCTCCAGCTGATACTGGTGTGGCTCCTGCTGTCGGTGTGTGTGCCGGGGGCGCGAGCCACCGAGCAGGGGGTGCGAGGAGGAGGATTTACAGCAGGCCAAGGGGCTTTCGTGTCGGGACAAGAGGCAGCAGCGAAGCTGTCGTCTGGATGGTTGTGCCCGCCAGCAGTCATCCCCACGGGGGGTGCCAGCAGGAGGGATGCCTGCAGCCAGCAGGAGAGCTGGCACAGCGGCAACACCACTGGCAGGGAAGAGCCGCCCGCGGAGGACGACCCGCAGGCGGCTGAGATGATCGACATGTTCCAGCCGGGGGGAGTAGTGGAGCCGCCCGCAGAGTACGTCAAGACCAAGGAGGGGTGGCTGCTGGGCCAGCACCCCGACTTCACTGCGGAGCAGCAGGAGAGCCTGGAGCAGAGCCTCAGGGATCGCCAAGGAGCGTTCGCTTACTCCATGGAGGACCTACCAGGCTACTGCGGCTCGCATGGTGAGTTTACGCTGGCTTTAGAAGACGAGGTCAGTTCGTGCTTTCAGAAGTCCAGGGATATGCCACCGCCTAAGGCGGCGATTTTTAAGGAAAAGTGTCAGCCGATGATTGAGGCAGGCATCATAGTCAAGGTGCCCCAGGGGGGGCCTATTAAGTTTGCGGCCAATTCAGTAGTAGCAGCCAAGAAGAGTGCTGAGACTGGGGAGTGGACTGACCACCGGATAGCGCACGATATGCGCAGGTTAAACCTGCGTACGGCTAAGCAGGAGTTTGCAATCCCCAGGATGGAGACTATCTTTCAGAACCTGGGAACTGCCAAGATATTCAGCAAGGTTGATCTCCGGTCGGGGTTCATGCAGATCCCTATAAAGGTCGAGGACCAGCCTAAGACAGCTTTCTGGATGGGACCTGAGCTTTGGATGTACACAAAGCTCAACTTCGGTTTGCGCAATGGGCCTCCCTTCTTTCAGCGTAATATGGAAGAGGAGATCGCCAAGGCAGGCCTGAGTGCGTTCTGCGTGGCTTTTATTGACGATCTGCTAGTGTACAGTGACACGCCGGCAGAACACATCAGGCATGTGGAGCTGATGTTGGACATGCTCCACAGCGTAGGATTAAGGGCGCACCCCGACAAGTCCCTGTTTGGGTGTGCAACAGTAGAGTACCTCGGTCACAATGTGTCGGCCCAGGGGCTCACGCCGCACGCAGCCAAGATAGCAGCAGTTATGGCGCTGCCAGAGCCCACATCGGTTAAAAACATTCAGGAGGTCATGGGATTCTTGAATTTCTACCGGTGCTACGTCCCGGATTTCTCGAAAAAGCAGCATGCATCAACGCATTGCTGGTCAAGGGGATCCCGTTTGTGTGGGGGCCAGAGCAGTCGCAGGCGTTCCAGTTGATCAAAACAGAGATGTGCGAGGGCGGAAGAGTCCTGCGCAGACCAGATTACAGTGGGACAGGGCCAGACGGCAAGGGGCCGCCAAGGCCGTTCTTGTTGTACACAGATTTCTCTAAGCAAGGCATAGGCGCCGTGCTAGGGCAGTGTGACGACAGCGGGCGGGAGTATATGGTGGCATGCACGTCCAGATCTCTGAACAAGAGCGAGAGGAACTATTCCTCGTTCCAGGGGGAGATGCTGGCTGCAGTGTATGCAGCACGCACATACCGCCACATGCTGTTTGGGTGCAAGGTGCATCTCATCACTGACCATGAGCCGCTCACTTACCTCATGGACAATCAGACGTTGGTGGGCCAACATGCTAGGTGGGCTCTCATGCTTCAAGAGCTCGACATTACCATTGTCCACCGCTCAGGGGCATGCCACCAGAATGCGGACATCCCATCCAGGT
Organism: Limnomonas spitsbergensis; assembly: GCA_037349105.1. Lineage (NCBI taxonomy): Eukaryota > Viridiplantae > Chlorophyta > Chlorophyceae > Chlamydomonadales > Limnomonas > Limnomonas spitsbergensis. Next base: position 158,213 of record JAYJMM010000022.1, on the reverse strand, counting down.
CACCACTACCATCCTCAGCTGACCGCACAGGGGCCAGGCTCGACACAGCCGCTCCCGAGCCAGCAGTCCAGAAGGAGGCAGGTGGGAAACAAGTAGCTTTGCTCACGGGGTTGGGCAGAGTGAACCAGTGGCATGCAGACCAGATAGTGCGCATGGCGCAGGAGGGCAGAAGGAGAGTACAGGTGTTGCGAGCTGCAGAGGCAGCTTGCGTGACAGCACAAGTGGGGCAGGAGATATCCTCTGCCGCCACTGACGATGATGAGCAGGCGCAGCCTGTCAGTACAGCAGAACAGGCATTCAGCAACAGGCAGCGGGCCAGGACAATGATCAGTGATGTTCTTGCTGACCTGCCTAGGGCGACACCCCCTCATTCACACGCAGGCTTGGACACAGCTTGCCTGGCGAGTGGGGCGGTGAGGGCCATGGCAACCAAGGGAGTCGTCCTTTTCGAGCCCTTTGGAGGTATGTGCTCAGGGCTGGAAATGGTGCTCAGGGCGGGTATCCCAGTGGTGCAGTACTTGTATGCTGATATCAGTGAGGAAGTCAGAGAGATCGCAGGGGGTCGCCTGTTGCAGTTGCACAGGAGATACCCTCAGTTGCTTCCAGTCAAAGCGTTTGATAAGGCTTTCAGAACGTTACCCCAGGATGTGTATGCCATTACGGCGGAGCACCTCAAGGAGGCGGGCGCCCAGGATGGGCGTCAGTGGTTCATGGTAGCAGGCTGGGAGTGCCAGGACCTCTCGTCAGCAGGCAAGGGGCGGGGGCTCGAGGGAGAGAGAAGCAAGTCTTTCTTCCCATTAGTCAAGCTGTTGGGTACACTACAGTTCCTGCAGGGGTCTAAACCACCAGCGTACCTGATTGAGAATGTGGCAATGCAATTGAATCAGAAGAGTGTGAAGGCCAGTGTTGAGGCTTTTCAGGAGGTGTGCAGGATTCTAGGGACACCGGCGTTGTTTGACGCAGCGCAGGTGGGGTCTTACGCCCACCGCACCCGCAACTATTGGGGGAATATCGCCCCTGCAGCAGATATTGAGTTTGTGATTCGTGCGTCGACCAGACCCCACGAGGGGATAGTAGACGACATTCTGGACAAGGGCAGCAAGGCCCAGGTCGTCGCGTGTCCGGACAATGGGGGGTACCGCATCAACGTAACAGGCCAGCCCAGGAAGGTGCTGCCATGTCTGATGGCCACGCCTTCATCATATTCTTTTCGGAACGGGCAAAATGGGATGGTGTACAGACCCATGGGGGATTTGCAGGAGCCCAATGCAAACGAGCGTGAGCGAGCTATGGGGTACACTATGGGGTCCACATTGCCGCGCCCAGACTTCCCAGAGGCAGCCATGAGGGCAGCCTTGGGCAGGTGCATGGATTCATGGGCACTGGGTGCATGGTTCAATGTGGCACTTGAGTGTGCTAACATCATACCAGAGGAATTGACACGCAGGGCAAGGCTGCCAGGCCCGGACAAGGACCCAGTGATGGGTGCAACTTTAATGTCCAGCCACTATGCCCTTGCTACTGCAGGAAACGCATGCTCTGGCAGCGGAGAAGTAGCCGCGTCATACAGGCAGTGCCTGGGAGAATCGGCTGCGGCAGACTGGGCCGACGCGGCACAAGAACCAGGTGGGAACACGCCTGAGGAACAAGTTGAGGTTGAAGTCATGGTGACCAGGGACACAGTGGGTGAGAAGGACCCGCCAGGATGCCCTGCAGGACCATCGGTCAGGGTTGATGTGTGGGCAGATGAACCTGTATTGAGGTTTCTCCGTGAGAAGGCATTTGGTCAGGGAACAGAGCTAGGAGAACAGACCAGAATCCAGCGCAGAGCTGCGCCATTCCAGTGGGAATCAGAGAGGGGAGGAGTACTGATGAGACTCATGCCTGACGGTAGACGTTGTGTGGTGCCCAGGCCAGAGGACAGGCTTGCAGTGATCCAGACAGCCCATGCCGGTACGGGCCATTTTGGCAGCCACCGCACGGCCTTCATGGTCATGCAGCAGCATTGGTGGCGGGGACTCAGAGCAGCAGTCAAGAAGGCAGTGCAGGAATGTGGTGTGTGTGACAGGGCCAGGGCGTCCACATTCAATCACATACAGCCCAACCTGCACCCACTACGCATTGAGGGGTTGTTTTTCCGGTGGGGAGTGGACCTGTGTGGTCCATTTACGACCACTTCCAGGGGCAGTCGGTTTGTGATGGTATGTGTGGAGCATTACTCCAAGTGGGTGGAGTTGATCCCCATTCCAAGCAAGGCGTCTGATGTGACGGCCTTAGCGTTCTTTCAAAATGTTGTGGCACGTTTCGGGGGATGCGCAGAAGTGGTGACAGACCAGGGGACAGAGTTCCAGGGTGAATTTCAGGACATGTTGTTGGACTGCTTCATTGACCACCGCACCACTTCTGCCAACCACCCCCAGGCAGACGGGCTATCAGAGTGCCCTGGGTAGCCCTAGGCTTCCGATGCTCGCCGCAGCAGGCCACGCGCATGGCGCCGTACGAGGTGCTGTTCGGACAGAGACCCACCTTCCCCTCCAGAGTAGGGGCGGACCTCTGGAGCACAGCCAAGGTGGCAACAGCAGAGGAGGCAGCAGACCTGCTCTTGGCCAGAGTGGCCAGGATCAAAGAGGCACTGCCAGTCGCGGGTGAGCATCTAAAAATTGCGCAGCACCGCAACAAGCTGCGATATGCACGCATTCGTGGGGGAGGGTATGTCCCCCAGGTCAGGCGTTTTGCAGAGGGAGATTACGTGTATGTGAAGTATTCATCAGAGCGACGCAGCCTCGATCCCAAGGCCAGGCCTGAGATCCTCAGGGTAAAAACACTGGGGGCGACGGGAACCTTGGTGTTGGAGGGGGCAGATGGCCTCACAGTTACAGAGAATGCAGTCAATTGTTCTCCATGCCACTTGCCCAACCTCAGGGGAGTGGTTGATTTCAGTGGAACCAGACCCAATAACAGCCTGTCATGCGAGGTGTGCCAGCTGCCCGACCGCGGAGAGGTGATGCTTTTGTGTGATGCCTGCAATACAGGTTGGCACATGGATTGCTTGGTACCAGCACTCGAGAAGGTGCCTGAGGGCGAGTGGTTGTGCCCAACTTGCGCGCCTGAGGACAAGGGAGCTGAGCCCGCAGCAAGGGCTGGACCAGCTGCAGAGTATTGCAGTGTGCAGGTCCAGGGGCGGCCGAGCCCGGCAGCCAGAGCGGCTGCCAGGACAGCCCAGGAGGCCAACGTCATGGTCAGACCTGAGGTGGAAGTCATGGCCACCAACCCAGCAACAAGGCAGATGGAGCGGGGCATCGCAAGACCAATGGCGAACGGATTGTACGACATCTCGTACACCACTGGCCGGGGAGAGGCCAATGTCACCCCGAGAGCAGTTACAAGAAGGGCTAAGGTGGCCAAAGAAGCAGCAAGGGAGGAAGAGGAGTCAGCCCTTGAGGAGCTTACAGAGACCTGAGACCGAGCCCAGAGCGGCAAGGCCGCTGAGCACGTGACGTCACCCACGCCGTAACTGGCAAGGAGCGGGCAGGCGCCTACAGAGCAGGAATGCAGACGCAGCGCGGCTTGTCCTAGTACCCAGCAGGCAGTGGGCCGGCAGCCAGCGGACCAAAGACGGAAGATGCAGGAGTGGAGTTAAAGCTATCGCGGCAGCATAGTGAAAATTTTGTTCCTCCCAACACCATAGCAGCAAGGCTACGGTAGTACATATGTTATGACAATGATGAGCGAGGAGAATTAGTCAACTCGGGCAATGATAGCACAGTAGGAGGCGGATCACGCTGCTACGGCGCACAATTCCTGTGGCCATTAAAGACCAGACGGCTATGGCGCAGTGGGGCGAGAGCAGCGGTTGTTCTTCGCTTGACCTGATAACTTTGAAATTTCCCTGTTTGCTAGCCAGTAGTGGGCTGAACAGCTTGAATTTGTAGGATGCTGCGCATTGCGCTTCAGCCGAAACTCGGTGGTTTTTTTCTTTTAAGTTCTGTTTGAAGAAGGCCTGAACCAGGCAGATTTGCAGAAGGCCTGAACCAGGCAGATTTACGGCAGATGATTTAAGCTTCTACGTACATATTTTTCCAGAAGTTTATTTCAGTACCACCCCTTTTCCGGCTCCCCGCGCACGCCTGGAGGGCTTAACGCTGGGGAGCGGGGGGCGAGTAAAGTAGTAGGGGCGGTACCCAAGAGACGGAGACTTCCAGGCAGAGACATCCAGTTAGGGACTTCCAGATACAGTTATCTTGTTAACAAGCTCGTGTATGTAGTACAAGGAGCATGAGTGTACGGTGATGTACCGTATTTGTGAGTAGAGGACGCCTCTCTAAGGTGTCCTGACCGGAGTTTACGGTATTTACCATATTAGCACGTTTACTGCTTTATGGTGCGACAGCTGTCACGGTATATTACCGTATACGTGACATAACCGTTTAGACCGCAGTTAGCGGCCCCGGGGCCTCCGCAGCTTCTCTGCGGAGTCTCCGGATTTGAACTGAGACCTAGAAACCCGCTTACGCAGGATTAGTTTGACAGGTTCTACCGTACTCTGTATTGGGCCTGCCGGGTCCCTGTATCCCGGCAATTGCCTTGGCTAGTTACTTCGTCCCTTTCTAAAGGACAGACCTCTATTTGTAACAAGCACCGGTAACGATATAACAATATAACGATATAACAATATGACCACAGTTTAACTCAATGCCCAATCATTTATCGCACGAATTTGACGACTTCAGCCCGCAGCAGAAATTTAAAGTTCCCACGGGCAGCAGCGCAGGCACTGGCAGGAGATCAAGACGGAAGGAACAGCAGCAGCATTTGCGATACGATGATCATGGCGAGGTATGTCATCAAGGAGACGAGCCCTCTGTGGCGGCGATGGATGTGGATCTACATGACGAGGGAGGAACTCAGCGTTGGAAGGGCCAACATCTAGTCCTCGACCAGAGATTGGTTGCGCTGGAGGAGCTAGTCGGGCATCTGCGAGGGACAAACGAGCTGCTAGGACAGAGGATCAAGTGGCTGGAGGGGCAGAATGTGGCGGTGCGTCCCATGGTGGAGCAATTCTCCCAGAAAAACGACGAGTTGATGCTTCAGATGCACGCAACAAAATGCTTTGAATTAAAAAAGGAGTTCGTGGAGCTCGAGAAGAAGGTTTCTACGTGGGTGAAGGAAGTCGTTGAGCCATCTTTCCTGATCATTCGTGATGATGTAGCGGGACTGAAGGCTAGCATGAGCGTGCTGAACGGCAGGGATGTCGTGATAGCTGCGATGCAGAAGGAGCATGTCAATGTGAAGGCAGTTTTGAAGAAGATGGTGTCAGAAGCAACATTGGCAGCAGCAACAGCAGGAACTACACTGATGGTAGAAACCGAACGATCTAACGGCAGCAGCGTCAACAACAACAACAACACAGAGTGTCAGGCAGCAGCCCCGGCGGTTGCAACATCGTGCGGCGGTGGCACCAGCATGGGTGCCAACGGCATTGCTCCGCTAGCCATGCATGACAGCAGGGATTCCAGCTTCGTGATATCTGGCCTGCCAGAGGGTGGTCTGGGGGAGGACTGTGCGGCTCTGGTGTGTGAGACAGTGTGCAAGCTCATGGGTATCACTATCAATGTCAACAGCGCCTTCCGCATGGGCAAGCCGGATCCCAACAACAAGTTCATGCGGAAGATCAAGTTCCGCGTGGGCAATCGCAGCGAGGCCGAGAGCATAGTGTATGGGAGGATTCAGTTGGCAGGCAAGGGTGTCACCATCTGGGATGATATGTCCCCTGCAGAGTTGTCGGCACGGCATGAGCTCTGGCCCAAGTTCCAGTTTGCCAAGGAGATGAAGTTGAGGGTGTTTTTCACGCGTGCTCGGCTCTTTGTCGATGGGGTGGAGGTGGCCGCATGAGTTTTTGCTTTCATATGTCAGGTCAAGGGGGAGTCTTGACTTGGGATGACTATCACCTTGATTATCACAATTCCTATCTCTGGTCCATGTGTTTGTATCATCGTTTTTGAATCACTAATTTAACATTGAAATGGCTCACTTACAGAAGTTTCACACACTCATCTCAATAATTTATACACACAGGTCACACTTTTTAAACATTTAACTCACTTAAGTTATGTGTCACACAGTTTCATACATATTTCACACATTTTAAAACACTTAAACACACTGAAGTTTCGCTTACACATCACACAGTTTTTACACAGACTCATAAAATTTCACTAAAATTTTCTTGTTTCCTTCTCAATTAGAATCTAACGCTGTCCCTTACGACACTCACCTGTCTTTCCTAGTAGGAGGCGTCCAACCGAACTCTTTTGCACCCACGTCATGTTTTATGGCTGGGGCTAATCTGCTGCACTATGGGGTTCATTCCCACGCTACTGCTCGGTGGTTGAGTGTTGGTTGCTTGCCCAGGGGGGTCATTGGTTTTCGCTCGCTGTCCTAGCATATTTAGTGCCTGTACCGGTTTACGGGCACAAGTCCCATGCATCAAATGTGATGCCCTGTTGGACTGTAAAAACTTCACTTCACCGGCCGTCTTCGAGACCAGCAGCTTTCATATAAGTCAGTACCTCAACCCGAGTCAAGACTAGCTCAGCCTCAGCTGATCTAGCTGGAAACAAGTACCCCAGTAGAGAACCGAGACCTTGCCGAAGAAGAAGTACGCAGTCTACGTCCCGTCTACCTCACCGCGAGTCGCGCGGTAAGTGCCCTTAACATAGCCCAGTTGGATCGCGCCCAGACGGCCAGAAGGCCTATGCTACCTAAGTCAATTGCCATACATACAAATAACCAGTTAGCTGCTTAACTCGCTGAGCACTCGCAGCCAGTGAAGAGTCACTGAGCCTGCCCGTAGGCGTCCATCACTGCCGTGAGGAAAGAAGTCCGCCACGGACCTGAAGCGCACATCGCGAGTAAAGTAGTAGGGGCGGTACCCAAGAGACGGAGACTTCCAGGCAGAGACATCCAGTTAGGGACTTCCAGATATAGTTATCTTGTTAACAAGCTCGTGTATGTAGTACAAGGAGCATGAGTGTACAGTGATGTACCGTATTTGTGAGTAGAGGACGCCTCTCTAAGGTGTCCTGACCGGAGTTTACGGTGTTTACCATATTAGCACGTTTACTGCTTTATGGTGCGACAACATTGTAAAAGTACACCCCTCGGCCGAGCCCTGGGCCAAGTGAGCCGGGTCCCCAGCCAGGTCCCCAGCCGGGTCCCCAGCCGGATTTCCGGTCATCTGATACCTCTGCTTTTTGCTGTGTAGCCTCGAAAATAATTCTGAATTAGGCTTGGCACCTTACGCTTCGTTTTTTCACCTGAATATCCATGGTATGTGGCTGGTGGGTTGATCGTGAGCCTAATGTTCAAAAATGAGGGCCTCAACACTTCAACGGTTTGGAAACCCGGCCATACGAGTTTGATTGTTTGATTTGTTCACGGTGATCTACGGTTCACGGTGTCAATTCACCTTATTTGTTACACCTAAGTCCCTCTTACGGCGTAATCGCCCAATACTGGTAAGTCAATGACATTACAATACTGGTGGGTAGTGTCCTTCGTTCGCAGGGACTGAGGGTATAGTAGGGGAAAAGCGAAAGTCTAGAAAAGGACGGCGGGAGAAAATGTAAGGGTAATGATGACTAGTTGCCTACCGATGATTGCCTGTCCTTTATAAGGGTGGCACAAATTCAAACGACCTGCAAGTCTGCCACCTACCACGCAAGCCATGCGCCTGATTCAAAGCGCCTAGGTGGAATTTTGATCGAATATTACACGCATCACTAACTCCTGTCTCCCGGTATGGGGTTTATAGTCGCTCCCGCAGTGGAACAAGGCCCGTGGTTGATAAGTGGTTTTTCTTAACCAACGACATTTAAGTCTGTCGCCTTTCTCGGAACAAAACATGATTGTCGATTTTGAATCGCTTGATCTGGTCCGGAGCACCGGTCCGGAGTGCACCATGGTGTACGGACTCAATGGCTGACTCAATTAGTTGTTAATAAAAGTTGGACCCATGACCATATTTTCTGGCGCACTGGCCCTCTTTCGAGAAGCGATCGCATGTACAAAGTTGCAGTGCTGCAGCATGTCCGTAAGCACACTTAGTTACACCTCCTGACACACTTTAATCCACACTTCAAAGGGCGTTCCTCCTTTCCTTTGCTTTCCATCCTCCGTCCCCCGAACTGTTTTTCAATTTTTATGAGAACATTACCGAGTACATGGCTGATTTAAAGAACATGCGGTCATGGATCCAAGACCTGCATTGTCCTGTTGTGATGGTCGCAACATCGCCAGCAGCGGAGAGCATCTGCATCTCTCGGAACGGGCTGGCATTTGTGGATATACTGCGACCCGTCAGTCAGCTGACGCAGCTGAAAGGTGCATGGTGGATTTGTAGTCAACACATACACGCAAACCTCCAGCATGTACAGAGAGCAAGGACAACAAAAACCCTGCCCCTCAAATCTGCCTACTCAGTTCCGTTCCGCATTGGGGAGACGACTCTTCAGATATCCCACCTCAAGCTGGCCTTCCATGCAGCCGAGACAATAGCCCAGCCAAAACCCGAGGTCTGAGTCACCTAGCCTTACCAGCACGCAAGCTAGTGGCTAGCATGCAAGTGCATGCTGACAGAGCTTTGCAATCGAATTCAGTCAATGCTGCTCTATGCAGCTCTCTCCGTGGTTAGAATTTCAAATGCATGCTGTGCTTATTTTCGGCCCACTCGCTCCTAAAATTGGGTAAACCTCTGCGTTGCAGGTCATGGAGGACTACTTGAGGAATGTGTTGTCAAGAGCCGCTCAAAACCACAACTGCACAGAGCAGCCAGATGCTCTGACGGCCATCCTTCACTGTCAAGGTGCATAACTGCATAGCAGACGCCTGCATGTAGGCAGGCACGTGAAGGCGACAAATGCAGAAAAAATACGTAGCTTGTAAGCCGTAGAGATGGGGCACACATCCCCTTGCATTGAATCAGTGTTTGAAATATCCGCATGTCGCTCTCAAAGTTTTTACAGCACTCTGCCTGGCTCTGGTGCATGCCCGAGGACACTCACTGATTCCCACATCATCCCGCCCCTCAATCCCCGATGATAACATCTATTTGCCCCCTAACTGCCTGAAGAGGGACCAAAGGCCTTCAAGTATTCATTGTCCCCCCTCCAGGCCCCCCCCCGGATCCATCGTCCCTGACACCTTGGTATGAAACCTACCGGTCCGAGTTCCTGCGCATGCTGCGCTTTGGAGAGCATGAGATGATCGACCACCCTCTGGCAGGTGACAGCTGCTTTTGGGGTCTGCTGGGCGGCCACCATTGTGCTGATTTGGACCCTGCTGTTGTGCCGATTGAATCCTCTACCATGCAGGAACCATGACGAACACCTGATTTAGTGTTCACCTTACCTGCTTTATCAGCAGCTGCTGGGCAGCTACCACCAGGCCAATGGAACCGATCCATGACCCATCCACAGCATTTATTTAGTATGTGGTTATGTACCCTACGTGCTGTGGCAGCCGCCGCCGCTGGGCAGCCAGCAATAGACCATTGGGGCCTGATGCACAGGACCCAACTACGGCCGGCTACCCTAGGCATACCAGGGCATGCTGTCCTAGGACTGCTTGGCCCCAGGCAAGGGGATATGGCTGGGGGCAGGTGAAATGCTCTCCAGGAGGAAGTCACTCAGTGCCTGAAACTTGGCCCAAGCTAACTGCACAAATGATGCCAGCATACCTGACACGTAGCTGTACTACACTTACGAAACGCATGGTTGTGTGCCCCCCTGACCTTGGCCATCCCACACAGCCATCTACGTGATCCCCGCTGGTGTGACCAACCCGGTGACCCACTTTGAGGCGCTCCAGTCTCAACCCGCCGCACTGCCGCCCGCCATGCGTGGCAGCAAGCTTGGCGTGGAGTGCATGTTCCCTGCTCGCGACAAGGACTTTGCACGCCACTACTTGCTGTTGTGGGATGCATCAGACGACGAGTGTAGCGACAAGAGGTGAGTGATACAGAGGTCGGAGCATGCGAGGGAGTTCTCAGTAAGTCAGTAGGCAGGAGTCAGGGAGTCCTCAATATGTCAGAGGCAGCAGTCCAGTGTTTATTTCAGATCACATCCAAGCGTATATACTGTCAAGGAGGGCTGACCGTGGAGTGCATGTTCCCCGCTTGCCACAAGAACTTGGTGCGCCAGTATGTGCTTCTGGGGGACACGTTCGTCGGCCCGGGTGAGTCTACCGACAAATAAGGGGTGGATGCAGAGCAAAACAAAAGAAACTTTGTACAGTGCATTTGAATTGCCTGCCCTGGCTTATGATTGATTGTTTGTTTATGCTTCCCTTGGACATAACAACAGACAATACCTCTGCATTTCTGACTAAAAGGTCCTCTGTCGTCTCCCCACTAAATGCCTCTTCCGCCCGCCGCAGTGTTTCTCATAACCTGGCCGCGGCCTCTCTCCCATTTGGTGCGGCCCACTGCCCTCTACCTCCTACCTCTCTTCTCTGCCCTCTGCCCGCTGCCCCTTACCGCCTGTTGCTGCTGCAGGGTGGCAGACAACCTGGCGGCGGTCTCGCGGGCATTCGGCGAGGCCCATTGCTCACTGCTCCGCATCAACACGGGGATGGGTGGCGGCGGCCTCAAAGCTGTCCCCCCGGACACATTCAAGCGCTGCCAACAGGCATGTCTGCCGGGGGGCGTTGCAGGTCAGCTGTGTTCTTGTTTTGTGCAGCAGACCACCTTAGGGGCGTGGGTGGCCGCCAATTACCAGGACCTTATTTGGACCAAACTGTGACAGGCCTGCGGCCTCGCTTGAGCAACAAGGCTTGCTGCACCAGGCCCTACTGCTGCAGGCTGTGATGTAAGTGCAGTTGTCGCACCTTCAACTTCTTTGTGGGGGTCAGCAGTGGGCAGTATGAGGGGGCTTCATGCGGGAAACTAAAAGCAGCCTCCCCTACTCAGGAATATGTGAGGCAAGACATGCGTGGCCCAGGGGGAAACAGAGGCTGGGCAAGGCTGTGTAGACGCGTTGTTCTTAGATTTTTGCAAGTACCACATACTTCTTCAGGAGAGGGGTTCCAAGGAAGTGGCTGCAGTGAGAATCTTGCACACAAATTGTCTTGTCATCTATACTTGTTGAAAACTCAGGGTTTCTATTTTATCACACAAAAATGCTTTCTAAAGGAGCAAAAGGAAAATCCTCGTGGAGGAAGGTTGTATACTTGTATGGCAATGAAGACAGAGCACCGGAAAACCTGTAAGTAAGATTATATCATGAACACTAAATTAAGCTGTAAATCTGTGTAATATTAAGGTGAAGAAACCATATTTTTTCTGCTCATAAAACACTATGGGCTTGCCACAGCTAAAACCTGGAGTTCTTGTTTTAGACTTGAAATTCGAGATTCTGTACGTACAGAAACGGTTTTCAGAATTGCATTAAGAAAGTGTAGCTCAATAAACTGCCATTGGGGGTTGCCGGTCCGACACCACTAGGGGCCACTGAGGACCAAACTTTCACCAGCAACCCAAGCAACATGGCGCGCTAGACCAGGACTATGCTTGGGCTGGCCACTATATAACTGATAGGCATTGAAAGCCAGGAAAACGACCCTGCTGTGCTCCAAATTGCTCTGCGCCCCCAGCCCCCAGCCGCACCAAGGTCGTTTAGATGCTGCACACTTACCACGGAAAGACAAATCAAACTGTCACGTGTTTGAGTCAAGGAAAAGTGAAGCTCGGGTCCCAGGAAACATCCGTGCCGTGACCATCCCTAAGTGCTACCTCTCCTGACCTGACCTCTTTCCTTTGCTCCCCCCTGCAGGTGAGCCCGAGGCCCACCCGCCTGCGCCCTCCGGTGGCTTTGGCGCGCAACTCTCTGCAGCTGACATGGACAACGTGAACATCATGCTCCAAAGGTGCAAACCATGGCTGGGGTCCAGTGCTGGGGACATGCAGCAGGGGTATTTGGACGAGATCACTGGGAATATGCTGATAAGTATGTCGGCTGACTAGATCACTGGGAATATGCTGATAAGTATGTCGGCTGACTAGATCACTGGTAATATGCTGATAAGTATGTCGGCTGACTAGATCACTGGGAATATGCTGATAAGTATGTCGGCTGACTAGATCACTGGGAATATGCTGATTAGTATGTCGGCTGACTAGATCACTGGGAATATGCTGATAAGTATGTCGGCTGACTAGATCACTGGGAATATGCTGATAAGTATGTCGGCTGACTAGATCCTAGGTCAAGTGCTTGGAAGGTGATGTCAACTGGAGCACTGGTCGCTTGCTGGGGACTTGCAGGAGGTTCCGCATTATCTGCCCCCTCCCCCCCCTTCCCCCTTTCTCTGCACCCCTGCCGGTGTCCTAGTCATGCCCCATCTATGCCCTATCCACACTCCATCCTTCCCACCTTGCACCCCTACACCCCTTGTCAAGGTTAACCACATGCTAGTCCTTGAGGATCGTGTAAACCATCTCAACGCTGTCATCTCTATGGCCCCTGCATTTCCCAGCTCATACAACCGACTGAATATTGGCATCAATATTCTGCCCCCCCTGTACACTCCCATGTTCAGGTTTACTACACAGACCATGCTGCCCTGTCTGGAGGAGCGCGCCAACCGGTTGAATGCGGGGATCACTGCTGCACGGCGCGGTCTCAAGAATCGCATCACGCGGCTCTGGAAGGCTGCAGCGGACGATATCATCAATGACAAGTGAGGAACGAGGGAGAGAGGGGAGTGAGGGAGGCAGGGAGAGCGATAGACTAATTCCGACATTGGCACGAAATCATGTGGTCATGGTGCATGTCAGTCAATACTGCATGGTGTGTCATTCATCAGGTTGTCGTGTCAAAGCATGGGGTGGGCTGTGAACCATGCTATGGGCTGGGCTGGACAGAGCGTCAGCCAGGTTGTCGATCACTGTTGGTCAGTTCTACGAGTTGGACTTCGCGCGATACAACATGTTGTAAGCGCTATCCCCGTGAGTGTCTATCTGGTGACTTTTGCCGTATCTAGTTATGTCATCAGTCATAACTTGGGGCCTGATCTTATCAGGACGCCCGTATGACGAAGTCACACCTGCGTTTGATTATGAGTGTGTTTGTTGGCTCCATCTGTGTGCACAGAAGCCAACTGCAGGGACACCCCCAGGTAAATGAGAATGGAGCTGGATGGGGGAGGTGGGGAGGTCAGTGCGCATCACCTGCAGGGAGGGGGGGGGGGTCTGTAAGTGGGTTGGGAGGTCAGAGCGCATCACCTGCAGGGAGGGGGGGGATTATGTAAGTGGGTTGGGAGGTCAGAGCGCATCACCTGCAGGGAGGAGGGGGGGTTCTGTAAGTGGGTGGGGAGGATTGGATTCAGACGCTATAGGATCATGTGAGACCCCGACCCTAAACCCCGCTCAAGACCCCTGAAAGCAGCACGTAGAGCACGTACTCTACACAAATATCAGAAAGTTGGGTAGTTCAGAGTAGGATCTGTGTTGACGTTAAGTGGGAAGCAAGTTTCAAGAAGTTACGAGTTTTTATGAAGTAGAACATGATTGGAAAGCGAGCCTTGACATGTCGAAACCGGGAGTGAGAAGTCGAAATTGAGAATATAATATCACAAAACTGACAGCTACAAGTTTATTTCCCGAAGCGTTAAGTGGAGCGTCAGAAGTCGTGGGGGAATTCCTGCAGCTTGGATAAGCTGATTCTGACCTAAGGCCAAAGCCTGTCAATCCTTGCTGTTTTGGGAGATCAGCCAGAGGGTTGTCAAAAGTCACGGGGCAAGGATGCATGGCTCTGAGGCTTGGATTCTCCAAGGATCTCAGTTGGAATCAGCTTGTCCAAGCCACTTTCGTCCAATACAAACGTGCTTTAGACCTTTTACGCTTCACTTCTCACTTCTGGCTTTGAACTCTCACTTTCAACTTCCCACCTCAATTTTTGTCTTGTTAAGTCTAACTTTCAACTTGTAGCCTGTTGAAACCCGCTTTTCACTTTCGGGCAACCCATATCCCACTTGTCACTTTCGTGCACTATGCTATTATGGACGTGTAATGACCTAGCCCCTGATACAATGTCCGAAGGCCTTACGCGTGGCACAGCATTGAGGGGGGAATGCGCCAACTGGCTGATATCGCCTTCCTCCTTGGGCACTACGAGTTTGCGGCCTCGACATTCCGCCTGGCCGCTCAAGACTACCTGTCCCACAACAACGTTCGGTGGTATGCGGGGGCAGAGGTAAGGGAGGCGCGTTTAGGGGCCCGAGGTTTAGGGTGCGCAGGAAGCAGCAATGGCACAGAGAACAAGGTAGGGGGGAAGTTGTGACTGGACAGCGGGCCCTCAGGCCAGCCCGCCCAATTGTATTCGAAAAAGCGCTTGGGCAGCGGGCCCTCAGGCCCTCAGGCCCAACTGCAATCATGTGTCATGTGGCTGGGCAGCGGGCCCTCAGCGCTCACTCCTCCTCCTCCTCCTCCTCCTGCTACACCTGTGGCTCTCTCACCTGCTGTTGCTGTCAAAAATGCTGCTTCTGTGGTTGAGATCATTTTTCCAGCAATATATGCGACACTGGACAGTCCGACTCAAATCCTATCCCCGGATGCAGCGACCATATCGACCCCTCCCTATATTGTTGTGTTGCGGGAGCAATCTCACTGCCTGGTATACATACCTTCTGTTGGCCAGCCTTTTATTGTAAATTTGCTTTTTGTCAGCTGACCTAGCCTTCATATTTGAGGAGTCTGGCCTATAGTTTGTGGACTCTCATGTACTGGTGTTGATCCAAAATTGTCGTAAATCATGTCCCAAGCATTTGGTATTGAAAATCAGATCATACAAAATGGTTCGAGGAGCACTTGTGCTGTTTTAACCCTCCACCCTAATCTCTGCCACACTTCAGACCCTTGTAAGGATTTCACAACCTTTGGGAATCCCGAATCCCTGTATGATGATAGCCCTTTGCATGACCTAACTCTCCAGATGCCTGAGCGGATTATGATGACTCCCTTTGCTCTACCTAGGCCTTAAGTGCGTGTACATGGGCATGAGGGGATATGCTCCCCTGGCTTGCTACCTTCAGCGCAACAGAGCAGGGTGGCCTATCCAATGCGTCTGAACCAGCGGCTATTATATTCTGGTCTAGGGCATATTTGTATTCTTGTGCGTGTTGCTCCCCCTTCCGCCCTTTGCAGGAGATGTTGGGTCTCTGCATCATCA
Organism: Limnomonas spitsbergensis; assembly: GCA_037349105.1. Lineage (NCBI taxonomy): Eukaryota > Viridiplantae > Chlorophyta > Chlorophyceae > Chlamydomonadales > Limnomonas > Limnomonas spitsbergensis. Next base: position 142,989 of record JAYJMM010000022.1, on the reverse strand, counting down.
TGGAGAACAGCGATGTCAGTGACCCGCTCAAGTACTTCACCCGGGCGTACGTCAACTACACACGGCTGTCTGGGCGGCTGCCACGCATGCTGGCTACCCGGGCCATGATGACATGTGCGGCTTACCAGACTGCATGCGGCCGCTACCAGTCCACCAGCAACGCTCTGATGAAAGCACATTTCGAGGTGAGGTAGCGGGGAGTGTAGGAGGATGGGGGCTGTGGGAATGTGTGAGGAGAGGAGGCAGTGGGAAGGAGGCCTGGAGATGAACATGTGGATGAGCGGGGCAACAGGGAGGTTGATAGGCAGTGGGACCGTGAGAGGAGGGAAGGAAGGGGGGTATTGGGAAGGAGGCTAAGAGGAGGGGCAGGGAGGCAGCTGGGTACCAGGGGAGGGTAGGGAGGTGGTCCTGCGGGGTGATCGGGGCTGTGAGGGACAGGTGCTGCGGTATAGGGGGGAGGACAAAGGCAGTGCGGTGGCGAGGAGGATGGGAGGAGGCAGGGACTGGGATGGGTAAGGGACTAAGGGCCGAGGGCCTACTTAGGGATGCATGGGATGGAATGAGTGTATGGGCCCATGACATCAAGATTGGATTTGAAGTGCACCTGGGCTACATCTCTGTTTTGCCAATGCTATCTGTACAGCACATCAGATGCATTTCACTACATCAGTATCATCCTGCACTTCTGCGATCTCTATCAGGTACATCCTGACATGCAGGCATGAAGTCCTGATGCAGCATGCCTGTTGTTTGGCTGCTGCCCGTAGGCTGGTCAGGTTTGGGTCCTGCTTGGCCCAGTAGTGGCCACCCGTCAGCCCTGCGCACCAAAAACAATACTGTGTGGTGTTGCCTCGTCTGAAGTTCTGAACCTCATAATCAAGAAACTCTAACCCAACTCGAAACTTCCGCCTGCTTGCACTCCTCCCCCCATGCACCTTAAGCAATGCTTGCACTCCTCCCCCCATGCACCTTAAACAATGTTTGCACTCCTCCCCCCATGCACCTTAAACAATGCTTGCACTCCTCCCCCCATGCACCTTCAACAATGCTTGCACTCCTCCCCCCATGCACCTTCAACAATGCTTGCACTCCTCCCCCCATGCACCTTAAACAATGCTTGTACTCCTCCCCCCATGCAATTTAAACAATGCTTGCACTCCTCCCCCCATGCACCTCCAACAATGCTTGCACTCCTCCCCCCATGCACCTTCAAAAATGCTTGCACTCCTCCCCCCATGCACCTTAAACAATGCTTGCACTCCTCCCCCCATGCACCTTAAACAATGCTTGCACTCCTCCCCCCATGCACCTTCAACAATGCTTGCACTCCTCCCCCCATGCACCTTAAACAATGCTTGCACTCCTCCCCCCATGCACCTCCAACAATGCTTGCACTCCTCCCCCCCATGCACCTTAAACAATGCTTGCACTCCTCCCCCCATGCACCTTCAACAATGCTTGCACTCCTCCCCCCATGCACCTTAAACAATGCTTGCACTCCTCCCCCCATGCACCTTAAACAATGCTTGCACTCCTCCCCCCATGCACCTTAAACAATGCTTGCACTCCTCCCCCCATGCACCTTCAACAATGCTTGCACTCCTCCCCCCATGCACCTTCAACAATGGCAATTTGCCTGAATGCTAGCACTCTCAACTCCAATTCACACTCCCAACCTTGAAACCTGAACCCCCAGGAGGAGAATGGTCGTGCAGCTCTTCTGCTGGAGCAGGCTGCTTATGCTTTGCTGTACCTGCAGCTTCCTTGCAAGCGCAAGTTTGCTTTCCAACTGGTCCTGGCAGGCCTGCGCTATCACTCCTGTGGCCAGAAGCTGCTGGCAGTGCAGGCATACAGGCAAGAGCATGGGGGGGGGGGCTATCATATCCGTGATTTATGCCTTCCCTTTTCATGCCCTGACCTTAACTTGCAGTTGGTCAATTGCAATTTATTCGATTTGGTTTGTTGAAACCAAATTTGACAAACCAAATCTTGATGTCTGTTTGACATCTTGTACCCATTGGCATGATAGACGATCAGTATTTTATATGTATTCTTCGCTGGAACCCTCAACCCTAACAAAACAAGGGAAATTAGGAGGGAATTAAAGTATATTTACAACAATATAATACCTATATACATATGTAATGCTCAAGTGAGAGGGGAGAACCCCTAGTCTTCTAGATTCAGGGGACGCTGGTCATGCCTTTTTCATGTCGGACCCACACTTGTTGCTCCTAGACACCTCATGACCTCCGCTTGCCCCATGCCCCATTGTTGACCAGTTTCTGTGTCGTTTGTTTTCAAAATTAAACCACTTTGGACATTGTTGTTTGTCTCCCCGTCTCTCTCAACAAGTACCGGTGTTCCCTGGGGGGTACATTCTTGTATGATTCATTACACGGTGAGGCTGCGATTGCCTTGCTCAATTAATATATCCTTATTTTGGTAGTACTGCCAATATTACTTCGTTATACTAACAAGTCGATCCGTGTGGTCCCTCTCCCCCTCCCCAGGCAGGTCCAGGGCGTGTACCGCGGGCGCTCCTGGCACAGCATTGAGGAGCACTTGGATGACATCCTCGGCAAGCAGCACTGGGAGGAGCGGGACGGATGCCGCGTGCTGCCGCACCTCATGTCCCTGCTCAAGTGTAGCGGCAGCAGCAGGCCGCCAGCGACGCAGCAGCACTACCTGGACCAATTTATGGATGTGGCCAGGACAGTGCAGACCAAACAGGTGAGCGGAGAGAAGGGGGGGGAAGTGGGGAGTGGACAAGAGGAAAGAGAGGGAGAGGAGATTGGAAGGACAGTGGTGGCCGAGCTGGATCAGGGAGTGATGTATTATGGCGCCCATGTCTGTCATCTAGCAGTGCAGGGTTTCACTTTCCCTCTGCAGGGGTTACGCATCTAAGGCGCTTTCCAGCCTTGCAGTACCTGTAGCATTTCACTGCTTCTGGTGATGCTTCTTGCTCACGGATCTCTTCTGATATTTCAGTTCGTGCGCATGCCGCTGGGCGGCCAGTCGATGGCCCAAGCTGTCCGGCCCTTTGGCTGTAGGCCGTGATGTTGCTGATGTGTAGATTAAGCAACGTGTGCAGTTACTCCTGATCTCTGCCTTTCATCTAAGAGCGATTCAGCCCTGCTGTTATTACCATTTTTTAACGGGTGTAACCCTGAACCCGAAATCTCAATTGCCGTTCTCTTACTGGGGCTGCAGCTTTCAAGCCAAAGGCTGTCTACCACAGCCTCTATTTGACATCTGTGGCTTGAGATCCCATCACGGTCTACGCCATAAATCCCACACCCTTGACCCTTCATCCCAATCTGGCTGCCTTCACCCCCTGAAGTATGGTTCCCAGGCCAAAGCGGGCCTGCCTCTACCTCTGAACATCATGTCTTTTGTTTTGCTAGAGATCATGCTCTCTAGGGGGGGCTAAACCCATAACCCTGAAACCATTACCCCAAACCCTGAACCCCTTACAATCCTACAGGACGGCTCCCAGGCCATTGAGGGCCTGCCGCTGCCTCAGCTCGACGTCCAAGACGTGAGGACGCATTATGGCGACACAGCTTGCTTTGGCAACGCAGAGGCAAGGGCGCAGCCGCTCGCAATGTGGACGCGACTTGAGTCATGTGTCAGGTGGGCCAAGGGTTTCGAAGGTTGAGGGTTGGGCTGTGTGTCAGGTGGGATTCCACCGCTGCCGTAGAAGGCACTTCAACCCATCGGAAACTCACGTTAGGAAATCAGGGATGTTGGATTTTGTATTTTAGTGCACCACAAAGCATGGATGCATGAACTTGGAACATTGGTTAGGCTCACAGCCATAACCTACTGATCAAGATTGTGGTGCACATTCTCTGCTCCTTGATCCCTCACCAATATTCTGGCCCACACCCTCCTTGATCCCTGACCAACATTCTGACCCACACCCACGCCCCCTGACTCCCTCCCCAGTAATGACCAGAGCGGTGCCAACTGGCTGGATGTGCCCAGCAAGAGCAGCAGAGACCACGAGGAGTTCAATGGCTGTGTTGCTGGAGAGGCCGTGGCTGTGGCGCTGCACTTCAGGTTCGTGTCATGTTGAGGGATATTCAGCGACAATGCCGCCATGCCCTGGTGTGCGGCCAAGGGTGGCTCGATGCCACCAGGGGCCTGCTGCTTGTGCCATTGGCCGGTCAAGGTGTACCCCCCTGGTGTACCCCGATGACCCGGTGATGGCTGCCTGGTAGGCAACCGAAGGGTCTGATGTAAAAACCTATTTTTAATGGGTTTTGGTCATCTGGTGTACAAAAATGTCCCGGGCCCCTTCCCTTCGCCTGACCCATCGTTTTGAAGTCAACGCGTCCACTCCTGCAAAGCTCGTTTTAATAGACAGTCCACCGAACCTTAGTTTTTTTGAAGGGCAAAAATTGCTAGTGCGAGATTTGAAATGGAGAAGCGGACTAAGCCGCTTCAGATCTCAAAGGTATCTGGATCCATATCTTTATGCTGTTGTGCAAGACTGAAAGTGTGCCTGACTCATTGGCCTGCATGGGTCAGGCGTGACGATCGGCTGTACGTCGCTGTTTGCCATTTTGTGACGCTTCGGCCCGCTTGCTTTTCCATTATTGATGCGGAGCGAAGTTGTGCTACTTGATGTTATGTTTTTGAGCAGGCTGCACCAGCAGTCATTGGGGCTGGAGGTCACCTCCCTCACATCTCCCTCACAAATCACTCACAGCTTCCTCACAGCTCCCTCACAACTCCCTCACAACTCCCTCACAGCTCCCTAACTGCTCCCTCACAGCTCCCTCACAGCTCCCTCATAATTCCCTCACAACTCCCTCACAGCTCCCTCACAGCTCCCTCACAGCTCCCTCACAGCTCCCTCACAGCTTCCTCACAACTCCCTCACAGCTCCCTCACAACTCCCTCACAGCTCCCTCACAGCTCCCTCACAGCTCCCTCACAGCACCCCCACAGCACCCTCCTAGCTTCCTTACAGCTCCCTCCCAGCTCCCTCACAGCACCCTCCCAGCTCCCTCCCAGCTCCCTCACAAATCCCTCACAGCTATCTCACAGCTCCCTCACAACTCCCTCACAACTGCCGCACAACTCATGCACAACTCCCGCACAACTCCCTCACAACTCCCGCACAGCTCCCTCACAGCTCCCTCACAGCTTCCTCACAACTCCCTCACAGCTCCCTCACAACTCCCTCACAGCTCCCTCACAGCTCCCTCACAGCTCCCTCACAGCACCCCCACAGCACCCTCCTAGCTTCCTTACAGCTCCCTCCCAGCTCCCTCACAGCACCCTCCCAGCTCCCTCCCAGCTCCCTCACAAATCACTCACAGCTATCTCACAGCTCCCTCACAACTCCCTCACAACTGCCGCACAACTCATGCACAACTCCCGCACAACTCCCTCACAACTCCCTCACAGCTCCCTCACAACTCCCTCACAGCTCCCTCACAATTCCCTCACGGCTCCCTCACAACTCCCTCACAACTCCCTCACAGCTCCCTCACAGCTCCCTCACAGCTTCCTCACAGCTCCCTCACAGCTCCCTCACAGCTCCCTCACAACTCCCTCACGGCTTCCTCATAACTCCCTCACAGCTCCCTCACAGCTTATTTTCGCTCATTGGTGGTTGTGTGTTGGTTACTTGCCCATGGGGTCACTGCAATTATGCTTGCTGTCTTAGTTTGTCCACTGCTTAAACCTGAACCCTTCACCCCCCAACTTCAACAGGAACCCGATGGGGATTAAGCTGAGGGTGTCTGGGGTGCGCCTGGTCTGTGACTTTGCGTCAGAGGGCGGCAACGGCGACGGGCGAGCCAGCACCGCTACTGCTGCGCCTGCGGAGGCTGGCCAAGCTCCTGTGGGGGACTTGCGGCCAGAGCTGGTGGCGGGCTCTGGTCTGTTCGGGCAGGTGTCCTCTCCATTCGGATTAGCGAGGGACGGTGACGACCCTCTGGCGCGGCCAGGACCTGTTCGGCCAAAGAGCGAATATGTGGGTGGCTCTCCTGGTGGATGTGGGGGGCGGTGGAGGGTTACAGGGTTACAGGGAACCAACCTGTGATGGGCCTTGGATTAGCAGGCTTTGCCACCTGCTGCTTGCAATCTCCTCAGACCCTAGACCAGAAACCTAGTTTTCTAGTTTTTCTTGTTCTGCAGAAAAAAGGCATCCCAGCAGTGTTTTTCTCGAATATTATTGACCACTTGCACCTTATCGCCAACCATTTCTTCCCAAGTAATGAACCCTAATCCCTGAATCCCTGAAACCTGGACTCCTCGCTTGACCCCCTCGCAGCTCCAGATCTCTGATGCCAGCTTTACATTGCATCCTGGAGAGGAAATTACGGAGCAGCTGCGTGTGGTCCCCACCTGCGCCGGCTGGCTGCGTGTGACGGGTGTGCAGTGGGTGCTGAACGACATGGTTGAGGGAAGCAAGGCGTTTGAGGTGGTGGGACGCAGGCGGAAAAAGCCCAAGGGAGACAGGTGCGTGCATTTCTGCTGAGAGGAAGGCCAGTTCACAATTAGGAGCATTTCCTGCTACAATTCGGCAACAGGTGCCTGACTGCCTGGTGCAGTGGGTGAGACGGTGAGTGGGTGTAGATTGTTTTCAGAAACAGAAAAGGTCCACAGGTTGAGCCTGTACCTTCCGGCCTCCGGCCATGCGCACCTGGCTCCGCTGCTCGGGCCGCCCATGTTGGCAGGTACATGTTAGATCCCGATGTCACTCTACGCCACTGAGGGGCGGTCTGCAGAAGGTGGCCTTGCAGCTGATGAAAGGTACACCGAGTTGCCAGACGGATCAGGGGGAAAATAGCTAATTTGAGGGGAGGACGCACCGCCCTGGCTGGGAGAGCAGGCCTGATGGCCTGCCGCTGTCACAAGCAATGCAGCAAGAGTTCTAACGATAATTCTGAAGTATGCCTGTGCATGGGGTTTGAACACAAAACTTAGTGTGGAAACACAAGGCCTCAAGACCCGAACCCTTGCTGCTGTTACCAGCAAGATGGGGCATGGCGTGTCTTTGCCTTGCCTGAGCGCCCTCCTGAGCCTCCCGTTGGAAACAAATGGGGGTGTGTGGGTAAGTTAATCCATGAATTCATCCAACGCCGTCCACGTTTTCAAATCGCAGCATGCTGCGTTTTGCCCTTGCAGGGATCTTCTTCCTCCGCCTGCTGGCCCCTGCAAGTGCTTTGACCTTGACCCTTAGCCCCCCTGGGAGGGATTAGGGTATCCTGCTCCCTCTGCTCCCGTCAAGGGCTATGCCAACTTGTCTTACATGCCTTTTCCACCCGCACTCCCCCTCCGCTCCCCAGCACAAACCCACTCCCTTGCTTTCTTCCCGCCAGGCCCGGCCAGAGGAAGCACTTCCCGCCGCACCGCCGCCTGTTGTTCAGTGTCGCCGCCGCCATGCCCCGTCTGGAGATGGAGTTGCTGGGCTTGCCTAAGAGCATGTATCAGGGGGAGGTCGCAGCCTGCACAGTTGTGCTCCGTAACCGCGGGACCCTACCGCTCCGTAATCTACAGCTGGTCCTGGCCTGCCCAGAGGTGAGTAGAGGTACAGCAGACTGCCAGGGGTTAGCGGTACGGCTGGGTGTACTGCCAGGGCCTGCCATGTAACGCCTCCAAGTTGTGATTGTTCAACATTTTGTACATTTTGTACATTTTGGTGCTCTCCGAAAGTCCATACCTAAGGTCATGATCCTGACCCTGACCCTGTGCGTGGTACCCAGGCGACGTGTCCCAGCGAGAGCACTGCGGTGGGCCAGCCCCTAATCGAGATGCTGCAAGGTGCGCCACATTGAAGAAGCTGTAGGGAAGCTGCTCCATCTCCGCCATTTTCTTCACAAACAGCCATGGTTACACATCTCCTTTTCCATTCATCATCATGCAAATCTGTACTGCTTCACACTTGCATGGTTTCACACCTGCCCTTCTCCAAAGCCACGTGACCTGCTTTGCAAGGTGATAGCGCCCTACCGACTTCTCACACGGTCACACTTGTCCACACTGCACGTGATTTCAGACCCCAACCAGACCGTGCTGCGCTGCCGCCTGCCCGGCTCTGCCTTGGCCGACCCGGGGCAGGCCCAGCTGTATAAGGTCTGGGGAGCTGGCCTGCAGCTGCTGCCGGGGGACACCCTGGAGTGGCCACTGCTGCTACACCCGCAGGCAGCAGGGACCATGGCGCTGCACTGTGTCTGGTACTGTGAGCCGGCGGTGAGTGGAAAGGGCCGCCATAACACATCGCGCCGCCCGGTCTTCAGCTGCTCTATTGTGATGCTGATGGATCTCCTTGGATCCCAGGCGCAGTCAAAAGTATTGTGTGGGGGAGGGGGCAGAAAGGATTTGACACATGCAGAAAGCATGTGCCTTTTAAAATCGACCAAGTGGGGCACCCCCCCCTATTGTGTACTTCATTGCGCACCATTACCACCTTTTGCAGGCTGTCACTCACTGGGTGGATGGAGATGTCACCTTGAGCGGCCTACAACTTGTGGCCCAAGCAGCTTGCATCTTGTTGCACCTGGCACTCAGCCGTATGCCGTGAAACAGCTGATGTATAGCTGAAGCAGTGCCAGATAAGCACTGAGCTGCCCGCACTGACTTGCTCCTCCCCCGCAGGTGCCCGTGGCCACAATGCGATTCCGAGCGTTGCGTCAAAGCTATTCCGTCAAGGTGTCCCCCCTGCTGGAGCTGTCACCTGTTGTCGCGTCATCGCCCTGGGATCTGCGGCTCAGTGACGTCAGGCTAGAGCTGGCAACGTCAAGGGTAAGGGTGGAAAAGTGAGGCAGAGATCTGGATCGCATGAGAAAAAGATTGGCAGTTACAGGTTATAGGGAGGTAACATATAGAAAGGACTAAGGTAATTATAGGTTAGGAGGAATGTCTCATCAAGGGCTGGTGTCATGTTCGAATGGGGAGCTAGAGGTCCGTACCTCGGCAGCCTTCTCCGCTAGGCCTCTGCTGTTGCTGTGGTTACAGCATCTTGGCAACGACCCTCCAATTGTTTTTGTCCTGTGTGCCATACCAAGTGCTCATTTTTTATTTCCGCCCTCCCTGCCCACCCCCAGGATGGGGAGTCTGTGCATGTTCTGCAGCTAGCCTGCCAGTCACGTAACCCCAAGATCCCGGGCCAGCAGTGGCTGATGGCCCCCATCGCGGGCGCAGGCTCTGCTGGGACAAGTGCAGGGCCCGGGGCGATGATATCCACCCTGCTGGAGGCGGCGCGTGTTGGCATCCGCCCGCCGGCCCCGTTGGTTCTGTCTGCAGGTGACAGCACGTCTGTGTTCCTGCACATGCTGCCTCCGGCGTTCCAAGCATGCCGGCAGGAGGACCCGGAGGTGATGAACCGGGGCACGTCAGCGGCTTTGGAGCTTCCTGTCCCAGTTGCTTCCGCTGCCCCTGTGGTTCAGCTGGACATGCTGGCACCAGGGGGTCTGCTCCAGGACCTGCTTTCCCCAGGTTCCCTGCCTTCAGCCCTGCGCCGCTCTGCCGGATCCAAGGGCAAGGCGGGGGGCGGAAGGGAGGGAGGGAGCGGGAGGCCGCCGCAACAGGGAGCTGAGGATGCGGGCGGTGCTAGCGGTGGGAAAATGCTGCCTGCGGATCCAGCGGTCGACCTGCTGGTAGCGTGGCAGCTGGTGGACGGGCGGAGGGGTGAAGAGCCGCGTAGTGGCCAGAAGCCGCAGCAGGTGGGGACTGGGCTCTTGAATAGAGCAGGGTTAAGCTCTTGAACCCTGAACCCTCCCGTCTGCTGATTTAAAATTGCACGTGTCTCCGCTCCTCAGGTACGGATCGGGATCTCAAGGGTGTTGGACCTGTTAGGAACCTCACAGCCCCTTAAGCAGCCCATCACCGTCATGCTGACAGTGGCCCCGGGCATGGCCGGGGTGCAAGGGGCGTCGTTGGGGGCATCCGGCAACAACATGCGTCCGCAGCATCAGCAGGACGGCTCTTCCTCCCCAGTTACAGTGCGGCATGATTTCCGCTCAAGCGCAACATGCGTGGTGCGTCTGCAAATGGTTGTGAGGAACTGCGCTTTGCGAGCCGCAGAGGTGACAGTCGAGGTGAGTGTGCTTAACGTTTAGGTTAACTAATGGCTGGGGCCATGTAGCAGGAGTGAACTGTGCTTCAAGGGCCACCAGGTTATCACATCATGTGATTCATATTCGTCAGGCTGGCTGGAGGGGGTGACCTGTGGCATCCTTTATCGGCACCCCACTGTCAGCCTGAAACAGTGTTATACACACGAGAGATCTTTAAGGATAACGTACGTTAGGAAGCAGAAGTGAAGGCATTAAGGCCCCACTTCGATTTTAGAGGCATCAGTAATTAGTCATGAACATGGGTTGGCTCCCGGGGGGGTGCACCATGTCTCTCTAGGAATTCCTAGGCATGACAGGAATGCATTCGCGGATGCATTTACCATTGCCTGACTTTACATTTATGTGAGTACACCTCGCATAGTACCAGCATGGATCATCAGTACGCAGCCACAGAAGGTGATGGCAGCAAGGTCAGAGGCAGGCCAGAAGGACCAGGCTGAGGCTATCAGGCAGCATCAGGCAGCAGGAGCTTATGAACAAGTAGTGCACTGCGGCTCATGTGTGCTCCCCTTAATTGAAAAGGCCATTTCTGACAAGAACACAAATTACATGGTTTCCACTGAGATATTGTACCAATTTGAGGGTGGGATTCTTTTACCAAACCAACATTGGATTAACTTAATGATGATTCAATTCCTGGACATGACTCCACATGTAATAAGCGTCACTTACTTTTTTAGCCGAGCTGTCTCTGCCATAATAACAAGACGTAAGACAGGTTCATAGTATACTTGCAGATTCCAGTGGGACAGCATGCCATTTGGCCGATCCGAAGAGGAACTCGTTTGTGAAGTGCTAAGCGCAAGTCTCGCATGGCTTGATGTTCCCTCTAAAATGCTCCCCTCTCTCACTAGTTGCGACCGCACGGTGCAGGTAAGCGGCGGCTGGGCAGGGCCGGAGCTTGGGGCTGCATGGCGCATGGGTTCAGCAGCCGCTATGCAGCAGCCACTCCTGGCAGCAGGGACAAGCAGGTTGGACGGCGGCCAGTCCATGGACCCATTGGGAGCCCTTGGGGGTGATGTCAGCCCTGTTCAAGCCCCGATGGGACTGGCAGGGCGGGGGGGTCCATCCGGTTCCCCCGCGCGCCCGGGACCTGTCAGCTCGCCAGGATCAGCAGGCTCCACAAATCCACTGAACTTCCAAGCGGGCCTGCCTCCTAGCACAGATTACACCTGGTGCAGCAGGTGCGAGTAGGGGGGGGAGGGAGCAGGGAGGGAGGGGGTAACGGGGGCCAGTGGGGGAGATTGCAAGCAGGGAGGGTTCTCAAGTGTTGTGGATGTGTGCTGCGCCTCTGAACCAGTTGTTGTAGCTCGGCCCTGATCCTGTCAAGGACTGGGTATTATTCTGTTGCCACGCGGGTAGAGGTGCATTGAAAAACAAGACACATAGCATGCCCCACTGTTCATTTGCTGAAGTTGGAACCTTATTCCCCTACGTAGGACTCGGGCAGACATGGGCTTGGTGGCAGGCGGCATGTGCAGCTCGGTGGACCTGCATGTCTGCGTCTGCCGGCCGGGGACCTATGCAATTGAGGGATGCAGTGTGAGGGCTGCCTACCCGACCACCGCAGCCGGAGGGGTGGATGTGGCTGTAGCGCTAGCTGTTGCGGACCGTTTGCTCCTGAGAGTAGAGCCGATATGAGGAGGATAGGGTCAAGAGGGGAACGGAAAGGAAGGCTTACATCATCATGTATGAATGCAATGAACGTATCAGTGTGCTGTACGCTTTTAGGTTTGACCTGCTAAAAGTATAATACTCCTGGTCCTTGTGAGCGGCTGCCTGCCCCTGGTTCAGACTGCCCTTTTGAGCTAAATTTCATCTCGTATGTCGTTCAGTTGAGGTACAAGCCACAGCCTTCTCAACTAATTCTGCCAATGGGATCACGACACTGTGCCATGTGTCAAGTTTGCCAAGTATGGACTTTCCAAGCACATGGAACTACATCCGCATCAACAGCAATCAACATAGAAACATTTCAGGACTTCGATACCTTATTGCAAGGCCCGAGAGCGCAGTTTGTTCCCTGGGGAGTGTCTACTGGCTCATATCAAATTAACATTTTAAAACTGTGTTGCAACCAACTTGATACCGCAATTTTATATCAAGGACGTCTCTGAGGGGTTATCTAGAACATTGCCAGTGCATGTCAGAATGTCACATGACCTCCCCCCACCCTCACATGCTCGTTTCCCTCGTCTCCATACTTCCGCTCCATCACTTATCATCACTGACAAGCCACGGGAATCAAATCCAATGCAACAGGACCTCAGCATACTGGTACGAATGCGTATTCTTATTTTTACATCGACTTCCGGACTGCGTGTCACACAAATGCTGCTTCCGCCTGGTCATGCAGGAGCATGATATTGATGTCTGGTGGTCGTATGTCTTTTGCGTTTCATGCTCCTTGACTCTTATAACCGTTATCCTTTCTGTGCATGATCTATGTAATTCCCGTGAAAATGGAAGTGTGACCACGTATCAACACCAGGGGCTTGCATGTATGCATGGCTGCCCATGCGCCGTGGTAAGGGGCCTGTCACCAGGGGGGGCGGGCTAGTCCCCTGACACCCATCCGGCTTAAAATGCATTATACGTATCCTATTGATGTTGTTAAGGGATTTGAGATTAGGAGATTCAGAGATTTGGTGGCTGAGGCTAAAACCATGCAGTTGGTGAGTCTTCTTTTGATTCTTGATTTTGTTGGTTTTGCAAGCGTGTGCATTATGCTTGCGTGTGCATTATGCTTGCATGTCAGACTGCAAGATCTGATAATGCTGACTTGCTTCTAAGGCTCTCTTGTTTCAACGTGACAGGTATTGACGCAGCATGCAGACGCAACGCCCGGACGAAAGCTGACGGCAACGTTGTTTGAGGTGGGGCAGATCTGCTTTTAGTTCATGGCTGATAACTTAAGGACGGAGGAGCTAGGAGAAAGAGGAGATCTGTTTAATGTGCTTGGTCTCTAGGCAGACTCTTTGGCCTTTGATAACCTGGTTCTAAATATGAGTGTTGCTGCATGTGCAGGAGCCATTCTGACTCTGGCTGCCAAGCGCCATAGAGTGGATGGCGCTTCCGAGGAGGAGTAGGCTGCTGTCTGGGGTATGATGGACCTTCATGACCTGCCTTTTGATGGATCTGCTGGATCAATTGCGGCTGCTGGACGATGACAGCCATGGTTACATAGGCATCTGCTGTGACATGGTTAAGCGCTGGGAGGCCTATATTCGCAATAGCGAGGGCAAGGACCGCTTTGCCTGGTATGGCAATCATCACGCAGCAGCCCTTGGCTACAACAAGTTTGTGGTAATCTACCACATGGCAGATATAAATGAGTTGACGCCGGAGGCGCTGCAAGCTACCGAGGTGGCCATGCCCGAGGCTGAGCGCGGGTACAAGCTGCATGGCGTGGACTTCAGCATCCCCGTCTCGGCTCTTCCAAAGCTCAATTGCGATGGAAAGTCAAAGTTATCACGTCACGCAAGTCATGAAGTCGGAAACCATTACCATTCTTCGGGGGGGAAGTCGGAATTCACACGTTTCACACTTTTGAGTTAATACATCACACACTTAGTGCAAGATCGATCCATTGTACCAATTTTTGTTTCATTCGGAGAATAATTTTTTTACTCAATCACCTACCGGTACCTAGTACCTACCTACATACCTACCTACATATTTTACCCCTCTATTATCCATTTACGTTGCGCTACGCTTCACACGGGAAGAAGGGGCAGCCAGCCTGTCTCAGCCTTGTTCAACTACTGCTCCGGTCTTAAGTTCTCCGCCTAAGTAAAGCAACAATTGGTGCATGAATGGAGTGACGTGGTCACCAACAAATGGAGAAAAAGTGTGAACCTCGAAAAAATACCGGTATCCGAATGTCCACCGGATTTGTAAAAGTGACCGATTTTCCAAAGCTTCAAGTTTCCGCATGTCGTTTGTTGTCGTTTGCATCATGTCACCTTCACTACACCGAAACATAAGCATTCGATAGTCTTTAGCAAAGCTTTCGCTAATATGACGCTTTTGTTTTCTTTTTGGGAGTGTTACTATGATGTGCTCGATAATATGTCCCAGTCTGGCTTACGGTTGCCTTGTTGTCGTGCCCAAAACGTTTATTTGGTAACGACTTACCATTGCCATTCGGCAATGTCAATGATGGCAGCCAGTAGCTAAGTGGAAGGGGTAGGCGTTATAAGATGTTTCTTTTACAAGTGGGAAACGTGGCATATGTCCATGAAATAAGAAAGTCAATCGATAATGTGTTGCACTTATGTACATCCCTTGATTAGAAAATGCATAATTTGCAGTCCTCCATGGTGTCAAAAAGTGCAAATGGTGAATTGGCCAGAGCAAAAATTAAGTGTACATGAAAGCGACCGAACATACCGGTACTCAGGACAATTTGGCAAGAAATTGCCCACGAGAGAGACCTCCGAAGAGCATTAAGGAATTGAGTTCTACTACTGACTTGGGATTACAGTCTAAATTCTACGTAGTCTAAATTGTAGGTAGTCGTGATGCTCAGGAGGGCAGGGACCTATGCCATCAACCCCAGGGAGGGCAGGGAGGTGTGCCATCGACCCCTGGGAGGGCAAGGACCCCTGGGAGGGCAGGGAGGTGTGTCACCGACCCTCGGGAGGGCCGGTGACACACGGTGATGTGAGCCACAAACCCCCGGGAGGGCCGGGACGTTTGCCACCTACCCCCGGCAGGGCTAGGAACTATGTCACCGACCCCACGGAAGGCAGGGGATGTACCACCGACTCCAGGGAGGGCCAAGACGAGTGCCACCGACCTCGGGGGGGGGCGGGACCTGTGCCACTGACCCCCGGGAGGTCCATGACGTGTGCCACGGACCCCCGGGAGGGCCGGGCCGTGTGTCACCAACCCCCGGGAGGGCCGGGGCGTGTGCCACCGACCCCGGGAGGTCTGGGGCCTATGCCACACACCCCCCGGAAGGCAGGGAGGTGTGCCAATGACCCCCGGGTGGGCTAAGACGAGAACCGCCGACCCCCATGAGGGCCAGGATGTGACCCACATACAGACCCCAAGGGAACGGGTAGTGTGTCACCGACCCCTGGGAGATCCGGAACGTGTGCCACCGTCCTAGGAGGGCCGGGACGTGTATGTGTTACCAACCTCGGGGAGGGCCGCGACGTGTGCCACCGACCCCTGGGAGGGCCGAGACGTGTGCCACCGACCCCCGGGAGGGCCGGCACGTGTGCCACCGACCCCCATGAGGGTCGGGGCGTGTGCCATCGACCCCGGAAGGGATGAGACCTATGCCACCGACCCCTGGGAGGACCGGTACGTGTGCCACCGACCCCCGGGAGAGCTAGAACCTATGCCACCCCCCCCCGGGCGGGCCGGGACGTGTGCCAGCAACCCCGGGAGTGCCGGGATGGATGCCTCTGACCCCCTAGAGGTCCGGGTCGTGTGTTACGAAATCCCCGGGACAGACGGCCGGGCCGTTTATCACCGTCCCCCGGGAAGGCTGGGACTTGTGTAAAAGTCTAGATCACTGATGACTAGAAGCCCCTTTTCTGGAAGACATAGTGTCCGACCACTACGACGTGTGCCACCGACCCCCGCCGGGGCCGGAACGTGAGCCACCTACCCAAGGAGGGCCGGGACGTGTGTCACCGGTCTCGAGAGGGCCGGGACAAGTGCCACCGATCCCCGCTGGTAAGGCCGGGAAAGTGTGCCACCTACCCACGCAAGACAGGCCGGGTCATGTGCCACCGACCCCCGGGAGGGCCGGGACGTGTGCCAATGATCCCCGCCGGGAAGGCCGGGACTTGTGCCACCGCCCCTGCCAGGAAGGCCGGGACGTGTGCCACCGACCCCGCCGGGAGGGCCGGGACGTGTGCCACCGTGCAAGGAAGGCTGGGACTACCGCGACGTGTGCCGCCGACCCAGGGAGGGCAAGGACGGGGCCACCGACCCCCGGGAAGGCCGGGAGGTAAGCCACCGACCCTTGGGAGGGCTGGGACGTGTGCCACCGATCCCCGAGAAGGCCGGGAGTTGTGCCACCGAACCCTCGGAGTTCCGCGACGTGTGCCACCGACCCCTAGGAGAGACGGGTGATTAGCCATGAAGTGTCACTTGGCTAGTGACACACCACGAAGTTAGTAATAAGGGCAATCGGCAAAAATACACTTGCAAGTACCTTTCCGTTACCCACCTTCACCCGGGACTTGCGACAGAGGAGCCCACTTATACCGTATGCTACAGCAATCGAGCGCGATGAGGCCGCAATTGTCGACGACATTCCAGTCAACGGCTAGCATACCACAATGCTGGATGCGTTTTGGTGATTGGGAACTGCACTCCTGCTTCGATAACTGCACCGGGGGCTTCAAGTCCAGGACTAGGCAAATGGTGTGCCCACCTATGATTGAGTTTGAGAAGTGCGACACTCTGACGTGCCCTCGTGAGTAAGTATACTGAGTAACCCAAGAGTTCAGGGTGTAGGGAGCACGCTGAGTAACCCGATGGGGAGAGCTAAGTGAGAGTTTACATTTCTGCCGTTTGCCATGCATAGCTCAATCCTCAAATCTCATGACATGCAAAACAGTGAGATGTTGAAGCTTGAAAATTGCAACTGAATTGCAACTGGATTACTGGTTTTGCGTGTGCCTATACCGGTACATGCAAATCCAGCTGCAGGGCCATTACTTTGGACATCAGGTTCACGTCCTTGTTATGTCTTACTAACAGTTATCCATTTTATGCTTGCATGCAGCTCCCCCAGTTCCACCCTCACCGTCTCCACCCCCGCTACCATCTCTACCATCTCCGCCGCCTCCTGTCCCCTATCCGTCTCCACCACTACCCTTGGGAAACAAAGCATGCCCTTGGTCATGCGACCCTTGCATATTACCGTATGTAAGCTCACGCCGGGTACTACAGACACGAACGCGCTTTTTGTATCACCAGATGGAAAATGCTTCATGAATGAAGATTGTACTAACCCCCTGATGGACTACAAGAAAGACCAAGAACTTCCGACACCCGAAAGATGGGAATGCATACCTGAGGGGACGGACGGGACGTGCGTACCTTCAGGATAGAGTAATGGGCTCTATCTTGGGTACAACCCAAGCAATTGATTGATCCTACGGCAATTACTTACTCCACCCAGCCTGGTCCGTCATCCAACAAAATTGTTTGAATTCCCCTAGTCGCTTATCGCCCTTGCTGAACAATGTCGTTCAATTCCCCAAGTATCCTATCATTGCCTTTGCTGAGCCTGCACCGCAATGTACAGTATAAGTGTCTGGATTCTGGAGTATGTCATGTCACATCGTTCACATGTGATGTCAGATTTAATACGGTGTTGCGCTTTAGTGGTTAAAGACTGTGTCGTGCCTGTTGGATTATATTCATTCCGAGACGCCCAGTTGAATACTTTGCGGTGCTTTATTAAATTTGCTGCAATCATTTGCTGTGAGTGGATTAAATACTTGGCCGAGCCTTTTTGAGCAGGGCCCAGAGGTGTAATGTCACTGACTTGGTGCTTCTAGATGGATAAATGCTTAGTTTTGCTTGAGGAATCAAAGAGTTTGTTTTACTTGTTGGGGAACACTGCTGTAACACTGTAGCTGAAAACATGGCTGGAGTGTCTTGAAGTAGAGTTGTAACATTATGCTGAAATAGCTTAGCCAATCATTATGGGACATGACCACTGTAGTGAAACCCAAATGATAGACCCTTCATGTAGCACGGGTAACCATATCAGCCATATCCATTCGCATTTTTCAGACATGGATGGGATCCTTGTGGGCCTAACAGGTCTCCAGCATAACGGCACACTAGTCTCCGACTCTCCGGTAACCTCACACTTCTTTGCCTTCTGCAAGGCAACACAGTCCAGTGTACTCTCTGTTGGCACTCGTTGACGCAGCCTACGAGCAGGTACAGCTGGACGCAAGCGGCGGTGGGGACCCCAGGGGCCCTACCACCGAGCACAGATCTGCGGCGACCTACCGCGCTTGGTTCCAGTCCACGGGTGCCGCTGGAGCAAGTCAGGAGCCGCACTAGCCAGAGGGAGTGTGCTTGTGTGCGCATCAACACGGCTGATATCAGAGGACAGGGCAACGGTCAGCGGCGAGAGGAACGCTGCTGTCAGCGGTGTTGGGCACGGGGGGATAGCGAGCAGGTGGAGGATGCGCTACATGTGTGCTTCCAGTGCCCTAGTGTCAGGGAGCAGTTACGGGAGCAGGGGTGGGCAGGTCCTCCGGGCGCTACCACTACCTTGCACCAGCTGTACCAGGCTGAGCAGGGGTGGGATGCACTTGCTTTTGTGGATTGTGCTGTGGGCATTGTCGAGGGTTAGTTTCTAGGGATTCTGAGGCGCTGGTGTCGTTTACCTTCCCGGCCTTCCCTTTTGGTCGTGTTTTTGCCCCCTTTTTAGTTTCTTCTTTTCTCCCTTCTGATCAGTGGGGCGCCCTCGCGGCCAAGCCGGGGTGGGATAAACTTGCTTTTGTGGACTTTTCTTTATTTTGAGGTTTTCTTAAGCGTTTCTAGTTTCTACTCTCTAGTGGAGCTCAGGTGTCGGACGTGGTGTCGTACTTGGTGTCGTACTTGGTGTCGGACTTGGAGAGTTACTAGTTTCTACTACTCTCTAGTGGAACAGAGGTGTCGGATTTTCCTTCCCGGCCTTTCCTTTTGTTTCTTTCCCCCCCTCTGCCTTCTGGTTTCTTCTTTTCTCCCTTCTGAACAGTTGGGCGCCCACGCGGCCGAGCTTTCAGCGGGCCCAGAGGTGTAACGTTATTGACCCTCTGAGTACCTCAACTTTAGAAAGGAGGCGAAGCCCAGTGTGTTCACTTAATAAGAGAAACCCTGGATTGCACACCCAATGATTATATCTGGAAAGCGTCAATAATTTAGGATGTGCCTTGAAATCGCGTTACAATTGGAATACCACTTTCAGCAAGTTGGCAAAGTCCAGTGTGCCCTCTGACCTCTTCAGCTTCAGCAAGACGGTGCAGTCCAGAGTACCCCTGACCTCCTCACCTCCAGCAAGACGGCACAGTCCAGTGTGCCCCCTGACCTATTCGCCATCAGGCTAATGACTTCATGGCACTGCTCTATTCGACCTCCTCAGCTGAGGCAAGGCATGACAGTCAGTCATCCTGGGCGCCATCTGTCCCTGGCTCTCGCCTACCGCAATGAAGACGGCACCGGCACTCCGTACATCCTTACACCTCCTCACCTGCAGGAACTAAGGCGCCTGGCATATCCTCCTGCTGGAGTTAAGAGGGAATCAGCTCTATTTTTACGGTACCCTCTCCACCAGCATCCGAGACGGGCTGCAATACACCCCGCAGTCTCCGCAAGAAGAAGGCGACAGTGGCCTCGCAGGCGGCGGCCAGATGGATACAGCCGTGAGAATGACCTAAATCGACAACGCCCAGTCATTATTTGCAGTTTGACCACATTCGCCTTAATCCTAGCTGAGGAGAGCTAATGCTTCCCGCTCGTAGTCCAGAACCGGATATTGTGTTGATGTTCAAAGAGAGAGCAGCGGGGAGCTGAGTCCTATGTTGATGCAACAATGGAGAAAGACGCCGCTGTTCTCAGAACAAACATACTCGGATCTAGAATTTCAGGTAGTCAGGACTACAGCAATCGAATACCGAAAGATTGTGGTGGCTGGGTTTTGAGTGTCAGATATGATGGCCAATTTCAGACCCTGGTTTTCAGTTTCGATTTCTGCTGCGATGGATGACTATTGCTGAGTTTAAGAAGTTATTATTGAGATGACTGGGGCTCGGCAGTAGTTATGATAGAGATGGGTGGGTTGGGGTAGCAGCTCCGATGGTGATAGATGGCTGCTTCAGGGTTTCCGCAACAGTGATTGTGGCAATGCATGTTTTGAGAAGCAATTACGATGGTGATGGGTGGGTGTGTGCTTTTGATTCGCGGTATGGCAATGTCTTTTTTTAGTAGCAACTATGAGGGTGATGGGAGGCAGCTGTTGGGATGGTATATTAATAACAGTATGCAATCTATGCCTGGTGGTCTTATGTCCCCTTGAATATCGTGCTTCTCAAGCCGAATGCCCCAGCATTTTTGTGTCTGATCTATAATCTATGTAACTCCCTTGAATATGTAAGCGTGACGAACATCAGGGGCTTGCATGGCTGCCCATGTGCCGTGTTCCAATTAGCCAGCTTAGTGGACAGAGGTGCCAGCATCAAAACCTGAATTATTGGACTTGAAAACTCACTTATGAGACAGCCAGCAGCGAACAGCGAAGCTCAGGCCGGTGATGTGGAAGAACTGAAATATGTGACGAACTGACTTCAAAAGTCCTCGATCAGATAGATAGATCTTACCCCAAAACGAGCATTTATGACAGAGATATGGATATGTTTATGACCGACTCTCTTTCCTCCTTCGTCTCTCTCGCTGTCACTGCCATGCTCGCGGGCATTCGCTCACATCCCCCTCAGTGCCGCAGCAGATGGCGCCTCCCACTAGCCCATGCGTGATGCTGCTGCCCATCAGGCAGTCCCGGCACTGAGGGCGCGAGCTTCTGCGGCCTTCTTTGGCTTTGTCAATCATAGAATGGCTGCAAAGGGCGCTGTAGTCCACGGGCGTGACCTGGGCTGAGCCCACCACCATGCCTCCGCGGGATGCATCATCACCATCTGTCAGTGTTTCGTCCTCACTGTCCAACTGTAACAACTCTGTCGACCCCTCCTCCTCAGCTTCTGTGTCGGAGGTCTGCCCATCTAGTGATGTTGTAGCGGGGACCTGGGCATCACCGGGTCTCTGGTCTGCAGATATAAACCGGGGCATGAAATACGATTCAAGAAGATGGTGCACATCATTCGGGTTTAAGATCTCACAAGGTCCCCATTTGGACCCTCAGGGTGAGCTTCAGAGACCAGGTTTCATATATCAGATATCCGACCAGCAGCCTGCCACTCGTGGTCTGTAGGGCACTCAATGAACACCGGATGTCGCGCATGTCCCAAATCTTCAGATGGCAAAAAAAAGACACCACGCCACATTGCAGCAAGACTGCCAACCATCCCCCCCTGCCACACTTCTACCACATCTAACCTCCAACGCATTTCCGCCCGCCCAGCCATCCCTGCATAACCATGCAGCAATGTTCATTTGAAGGTGCTTCAGCCACACTTCAGCTGCAAGCCAGCCTGTGGCTGGCAGGGCGTGGGGCAGCATAGCCTGCTGCTTGGGCCAGCGGCTGTTGGTCGGTCAAGGTAATATTTCACTCGGCCCAATTGTGGCTTCCTTGAGGTGGTCTGACACGCATTAAAACACTACTAAGCAGCTCACCTGCGGGCCACTCTTCTCCACAGTTCATGAACCGCCGGAAGTCCGCGTCCAGGTCCTTGAGTTTCTCGGGTGCCACCCCTGGGTGCTTTCCCATGACCCTGAGCACCTCCAGAGTCGTCTCAAAGGCATCGTATTTACCTGTGGCAGCATCAGAGATTTCCCCCCCGAGGATCAGCTACAGATCATGTACGTTTCAGCTACCTCCAGGTCTCCGGCCAGAGGACCTAGACATGCTCTGACAGCCATGCTGCTTGAGTTGGGGAGGCTATTAAACAGGCTAGATCCCTGTTCGTTGAGTGTAGGGTCCTGTCCATGATAACATGGAGAGGGTGACGGGTTGGTACCATGGTCACAGCATCCCTGCCCGCATGCTCCCCTGACGCGCTCAAACAATCCCTCCCCCCCGCCCACCTTGGTCCCCTAGCACGCTCCCTGTCATGCTGCTGTACACCATGTGCTGAGCTGCACATGCCAGTGTCCTCTGCATCGCCTTCACCCTCCCCGGCTGCAGGGTCAGTTCCTCCAGCCGCTCATGCAGCAGGGGGATGCTCGCCTCCGGAGCCGCAACGGAGAAGGTGGACCAATCCAGCTGAGGCTCAAAGGGCTGGTGCACGTGGTCACCTGGATTGAGGGATGAGAGATGAGTAATAAGGGCATAGCCGTCAGGGTGATGAGTGGTGAGTTGGTGCACATGGCCAAGTGATTGAGAAGTTCGGCATTTGGATCCAATGAACGCTCCTGAACCACTTGGTCACCTGGGTTGAGGGTTGAGGGATAAGGGCACAGCCTTCAGGGTTGCGGTTAAAGAGTTGATGTGCATGGCCAGCTACGTGCAAACAAGAAAGGGCCAGACAGGCAGATGGAGCAGGTGTCTAGCTGAGGGCTTGCTGCATTGACAATAACACAATTTTCATGTCAGGGTTTCATTAACAATTCAGCTTCATCACAGCTAAAGGCTGAGGGGGACTGCCACAGCAAGCCCCATTGCTTGGCGCGGTCAAGGTGTGGTCCCCGGCAGCTCAGTGTTGGCTTCCTCTAGCTTTGCTTCAGCTGGTGTGGTCCAAACTAAAATAAACCCAAAGCAAAGAAAGCATCGTGATTGCTTTTGACTGTCTGCGTGTCTGCTTGTCGCGCACAGGTCTCGACCCCTTTTGCCCCGTCCCCCCCCCCCTCTGCATGTGCCGGAGCCTCAGGCGAGACCATGGCTCACCTATAGTCACGGGGATGCAGCCCATGACTGCCACGATGATCTGGCGCTGGCCGTGGCCGCCACCCAGAGGAGCCAGACAAAACATCGATGTGCGCAGTCGCTGGTCATAATGCTGCGCCCGTGGTTCCACCAGGTAGCCACTCCTGTTGCTATGGTAGTAATGTACCTACCGGGCGGGGGGCACATTGCTGGATTGGAGTGCCCGTCAACCACAAAACAGCTATATCAAGAAAGTGCTGCGCCCCTAGGTTCCAAGAGGTGCCTGGTACAGCAGCTGCGGTATTACAGGGCCTGGCGGGTGGAGTGCCTTATTGGTGCAGAGCATCCCGCGTACCCTGCCCATTTACGTCCCCCCTCACCTTCTGCCGAACGTTGGCAGAGTAGTCCTCGTCGCTGCGCCGGCAGTTGGGCCACACGCCCACATCCGGGTCCTTCCGGTCCCCGCAGATGCGGCCCGCAAAGAAAAACTTTGTGTATCGGTTGGGTGACCCCGTGTAGAGCGGGTGCAGTGGAGAGTTGTCAAATCCAAAGTGGCGGAAGTGGCCGGAAGAGATGAAGACGGGGATCACCACATCCTGCAACCAGGACATCTGATTTGCACCACAACACTAGCCATGTGCAACAACAGAAACATAAAGAACAAATGGAGAAATGGGGGATTACAAAAATAGTTAACATGTGGACGGCCACGCCCTGCTATAAAGGAACATCTGCATCACTGCAGTTTAGGATCGAGGGATAACAAGAGCCTGGATGGTTCCCCCTGAACCCAGCCGCACCAGGCCCGGCCGGTGCGCCTTCTTCCAGCCGCAACACTCCTTATCCGCGTGCAGCCCCCAGTGTGTCAGCCAGGTGGAGTTTGGAGTCAGGCGGTGGACCAGCTCGTAGGAGTTATTGGTGTCTTCCACGCCCAGATCGCCTGAGGATGAGGGGGCGACGGTCACATGGACGTTATGTGTATTAGTGAAGGGCTGCAGGTTATAGCTGTGGAACAGAGGCTCGTTACGCCTAGGTCCATGAGCTGGACACAAGCAGCCTGAGCCTCTGGCACACGGGAAGTATGGCCCACGGCAGGTATGGATACATGCCATTTGTTTCTGCAACAGCTTACCTGTGTGGATAATGGCATGCCTTGCACCTCCAGTTGCGTTCCACCAGGGCCAGGTGTTGCGGACATACTCAAGAGCCTTGGGAATGATGTCCCCGTCGCTGTTGCCGCGGCAACGGACCTGGCAGCAAGCGGGCCGACAACACCTGTTAACCTGGATTCAGGAGGTCAAGTTCTTGAAAGGCCTAGAAACATTGTCCTGACCACATCTGATCAGCCTTGGGATCATGGCCTTGCCCGTGCCCCGCATGCGTGATTGCGCCCTCAATTGAAACTGCAGGTCAAAATCCCCTGGGCGGATCAATATCCATATAGAGAAACATACATAGATGTGGCCTAGTTACACGCTGTCGGATGCTGAGGCTCAGGCTGCAAGGCTCCCAGCAGATACATCACTAGATCTGGCCGTGTTTTACTCTGTCTGTTGCTAAGCTGAGGATGCAAGGCTCCCAAATATAAAACTATCTAGATATTTCAGCCCTGCTCACAGACTACGGGCCACTAGTTGAGCCGCCTCACCGGAATATAGTACCAGTCTGCTCCATCCCCATCTGCAGTGCGCGCCCCACTGCTCAGCAAGCGCTGTGTGAACATGTTGTGGGTGGGCCGGTCCAGTCGCCGGACATTGAGCCTGTGACCAATGGGGGACATGAGACTTGGAGAGCAATAGTGCCAGGGGAATGCAGGACTTGCGCCTTAAGTTGTGTACAATTGATTACCGGATATGACATGACCGGTTTGTTTTCTTTGTTTACCATGTCGTGAGATGTGGAGGCAGCTCATATACGTAAACATGCGGCCTCTTGGTGCGCGTGGTATAGCTTGTACCGGCCAGCAGCAGCGGCTTCCCATCAGCTCCCAAGGAGATCGCGCAGTCGGAGCCATAGAAACCTGATGAACCAGGGAACCCATAGGAGGCAACATGAGCATGAGCATGAGCACTCAGCAGGGTGGTTCCTCAATCCTCGCCTCATAGTGCTCTACTGATGACATTGCTGTGCGTGCCCACCAGACAGGGGCTTTGGGATCAACCGTGCATAGGTCGACCCTCCTAACCGGTATGAGGCCTGGCTTGCACGGCCGAGTCGAACAGGATGCAGCAACAAGGCCCCTCCAGGACAGTGTGGCATATTTAAGCATTTATATATCCCGCTCAGCTTGATGCACCCAGCCCCCTCGGCCTAAAACCAAGATGTACCTGACATGTAGCAAACAACGACCTGAAATCAACAGTGTCACCAGGGGGTGTCACACACCTTCCTGACAATGGCAGAAGCCTGATGTACACTTTCCTCTCAGGTTGCAACCATTGAGGCAGGCCTGCACTCAGAACAAGCAGGTGTAGGTCAGCTTGGCTAAGAGTTTCAAAAGTGTGTACGTGTGCTGTTGTAACAACCACAACATCATAGGA
Source organism: Limnomonas spitsbergensis (assembly GCA_037349105.1). Classification (NCBI taxonomy): domain Eukaryota; kingdom Viridiplantae; phylum Chlorophyta; class Chlorophyceae; order Chlamydomonadales; genus Limnomonas; species Limnomonas spitsbergensis. Next base: position 117,841 of record JAYJMM010000022.1, on the reverse strand, counting down.
TGCACTTAAGGGGGGGGCAGTGCTAATTTAATTGAACGACATGGCTGCCTGGCGTACTCTATTGGGCTAATGTGGAGCAAGCAATGGCCGGCCTGCAAACAGGGGTCCAAGTAGCAGGGCAAGTGCACCAATCCCCCTCGGCTGTAGGTCGTATTGAAGCTGAATTGTAGCTGGGTCACGCTACAATGAAGAGTTGCGTATGTATCACCTGGGGGTATGTGGTGCACTCCTTTACATCAGGGTAGAGAGCTGCCTTGCATCGCTTCTCCAGGGATTGAACGTCTGGGGCCTCAGAGCAGTCAGCGCCTACTCGGTGCTTCGGGCAATCACACCTGATGGATGCACAATCCATGCGATTGGAGGGATATTGAGATAAAACACCATGCACGCGCTTTGGAAGATACTGAAAATACACGAGACTCGTGCGTGGTGACATATAGGGAAGGCACAGCATCACAGCAGCACACGTCTGGCAGGCAGGCAATGGACCAAATTAAACATGCATGCAGCCATGCAGCCATGTCCAATTCGTGATGGACAGTGCACCTGCCCAGCTCCTCATTGCATGTTCCATGCGTGTTGCATGAAGGCAGGCACTTGCTGGCAGCCAGGCCTCCACTATCGGCTTGCAGCGGCCACGCAGCTGCAAACGCCAAGAGGGCCAAGATCCACAGCTTAGCAGATGAATGTAAGTTTGTTTCAATGAGCTGCGAGATCATCAGGATGGGGTCGAGCTCACGGTCGGGCCGATTAAAAAATGCCGTGTTTGGGGCTCGAGTCACCGGGTACGAGTGGAGATTCGACCGATGGATTCGACAACAGATTCGGAGCTCAGGCGCAAGTTAAGCCCCGTCAAGTACGGAGTTGCGGGGTGGGGATAGCAGTTGGCATTATTCAATTCGGCTTAAGGACCCCATCATCTTAGGACAGATCTCACAGCATTATTCCATCAAAATTGACATTGGTGTACTAATTCAGAAATGTCCGCTGCGTTTTCTGGATGTGGCAAGGAGCCCGTGAAGATCTGGGTCGTGAGCTCCTTCAAGCTGCGAGACGTGCCTGAAAGCGATTATGGCTCATTTTACAGCGGTGCGATGCGTTGCCTGAATCCCTGAGCCCACTCCTCCTGACACGTGTCGCTCGGGACCAGGTCCTGTGACGCTCCTGTACTTGAGAATCTCTTGGAGGGGTCTTAGCCTTGGGCAGCGCAGGATGGGTGCCCCATCAGCTATTTTTATGAACTTCCGAGCCCTTTCGAATCGCACGAATGCTACCGACTGCGGTTGCCTCGTTTGGGCCTGTGTACGGAGTGCACACTAGATAGATAAGTGAAGGGGGACCTCTTGGCGGCCACCACTGGGCAACTAGGGTCCATCCCTTGACCAGTCTATATCCGGTGGCCTAAGCAGCAGGATTCGCTACATCAGGCCACCGCGGGGGTAGGCTATTATGTTGCTGAATAGAAGCTGGGGCACGCGAAGATTACAGTGCTGATCTTGCCAACATCAAGGCTCTGAGGGGCTAGATGCACGGCATGCACCTTACCTGTTATCATGCCCCGGCATCCAGATCTTACTGGGCCACCCTTCTCCCCTGCAGGATGAGCTGGGCAGCGCTGCACTCCTGGCCACCCAGCTGGACAGTTACCTGGGAGGAGGGCCGGTGCAGTACCACCAGGTGCAGGGCTCAGAGGATGACGAGTTTGTGAAGGTAAGGCGGGGAGGGGAGGGAGGGGAGGGAGGATATACCTGACATTTCCCCAGCTGAGGGACAGTGCATGTCGGGATGGTCATCATTTTTTCCCCTTTAAAATGTGCAATTAAATTAAAATGCCTGAGGTGTGAGAAAGTGTGGATGGCGAGGCGAAGCTGTGCGGGGGGGTCCCCTCCCCGCCTGGGGGTCCGGGGGCCAGCGGGCCTCAGTGGGGTTTGGGGGGCCAAGCCCTAAAGTTCTGAAACAGTATGTGGCTTCAACTCGATATTCTTGTTCCAAATCTGTTGTAATATAACTGTGTTAGTCTAATCAGTCAATGTTGCTGATGTTCGAGTCTGCAAATCTAGAACTGGCCTCAAAGCCACTTAAGCCTACTAATTGAAAAGAAATCCGGGAGTGAATATAAGCAAGGCCAACATTCATGAGGGGCAAGTTCTGGCCAAGTCAGGGAGACAGGGAGTCCCCAATATGCAGAAATTAGGTTCGACCAAGTCTCTTTGCTCTGTCCTTGTACCCATGAAGAAGTATGGGGCCTGAATTATTACCAGAAAGAAAGCTGAGAATGCCAGACTGTGTCTTGGGGCGTGCAGTAACCTTCGTGATATCGACCTCGTTATTTTGACGCTTCGCGAGCCTCTCAGAATCACTAGATTCACTTGAGGATGAAGAACTCATACTGCAAGGAATGGTTTACGAATGAGGGGGATTCTGGACAGTCTAGTAGCCAAAAAACCCGACGGCGGGTGCGGAGCTGACTGCGGAGCCGAGCTGCAGCCGCTTCGCGGCAGCAAAATGCTCCTTTCTTTTTTCAGTCAGTTTTCCCCCCTCTCTCTGACATCAATTATTATGGCCTCAATCATAGCCTCAGGCCATGTATGGCCCCCCCCAAAACACTGATGGTCATTAACGCTGGATTACGTTCTTAGCCTTCCCAGCCTGTCCCTCCCCCCTCCCCTCCCCCCCCATACACCACCGTTCCCCAGCATATCCATTCCCTCCTTGCACTACAGCTCTTCCCCATCATATTTATTCCCTCCCTGCCCCGCAGCTCTTCCCCAGGCTCGTGTGCCGGCCGGGAAACCTCCAGAAATCTGGCTTTAAGAGTGCTGCAGAGGCTAGCGCTGCAGAGAAGGGGGCGGCCAAGCTATATCAGATTAAATCGCCTTCCAGGTTGTCAGTGCAGGTGAGCACCTACCCTATACCCGCCTGCCCTGCCCCTTCCCACCCCGTCTATAAAGGCACGGCCTGTCCTGCCTTGATTGGCCCTGTGCCAACAGCTCTGCCCTGCTCCCCTAGCTCTGTCCCGCTCTGTCCCGTCCCGCCCCTGTTTCGATTTTAGCATCAGCACCAGTTGTGGCTGTTGCCCTTGGGTCTGAATACAGGAATGAAGTGGGAACCATCAGTTAAAAGGAAAGGTTGTGCTTGTAAATCATCGATTATAGCAGCACAAGCCCTGGATCATCAATATCTGTGTGTGTCTTCTGCCAAACTCGAGGCAGATCTGCAAGATCTGTGTGCCTTTCCGCGTAACCAACGCCGAGATTTAGCAGGCCTGTCACTGCCTGAGCACTAGGGGGCTGACGAGGGAGTTGTATTCAGCCGTCGTACAGACCTCTCCCCTGTCCCCCTATCAGGTTCTGGAGGTGCCCACTGCTGCTGCATCACTCAACAGCGGCGACTCATTTGTGCTGGATGACCCGGCCTCCTGTGTATACATATGGCATGGCTCTGGAGCCAGCATTAAGGAGAAAATGAAGGCGCTGGACGTGGCCAATAGCATGCGGCGCAACACTGGCACCAGGGTGAGGACAGCAAACAGGGCGACGGCGATAGATTTTTGACCCTGGTTGCAGGAGGCATCATGTGATTTGAGAGAATGTGGAGCAACACTTGTGTCCAGGTGATACGTGGAGGGAGGGAGAGTGGCGCATCATGGGTGTCAGGGTGAGACAAAGAGGGAGAGAGCACCCACCCCTTTATTGTAAAGGCTTTGAGCTGGTGACTTGCGAGCTTGATTCCAGCTGCAAGAAGTGTCATGTGTGGAAGCATTCATCGCTGCACACCTTCAGTTGCACTCATCAGCAGAATCTCATCAGCCTCTCCCAGCCGCCATTAGATCTTCCTGTGTGTTGTTTTTCCGGCCACCAGGCCAGCTTCGGCAGGCCGCCCAAAGTCCTGTTTGGGCCCAAACCTTCACTGCCCTTCTGCAGCTGGCCCCAGCAGTATGGCTGGCAGCGAATGACGCCTCCGGCTGGAGGCCAGGAGGTAGCTGAACCGTAGCTGGATTGTATCCATGCCACGCACAAGTAAACAATGGCGGACTTCCCTCCTGCACCTCAGGCGGCGGTGGTGGATGATAGGGACCGGGACAGTGATGATGCACGCGCACTGTTCCGGGCACTGGGCGAGGCGGACATCTCAAAGGTCACCATCCGGGATGCAGCTGAGGGAGACGCTGCGGCACCACAGGCGGCCTTGGCGGCGCCCCGGCTGTTTCGGCTGACTGCCAGTGGCGAGCCAGAGGAGTTGGCCCCGGGCGCGCCGCTATCTCGATCGCTGCTGAAGACGGAGGATGTTGTGGGGTTGCTTGCAGGAGGAGGGTGAGTAGCTGCTGGAGGCAGAGGAGGTTCAGGGTCTACTAGGGGGGCGGCGGGGGGGCGCATAGCTGCTGAAGAGTATGGGCTGCTAGGGAGAGGACAGTGAGGCAGCGTTTCTTTTTTTGTGACTCAGCTATTTGTCAGCTACATTCCACTACTCCAGCCTCTGGCTGGAGGCCCCATTTGTGGGCAGCTATGCTACTTTGGCATCCAGCCGTAGGCCGGTCCAGGTTTGGTCCCAATGGGGCCTTTAGCGGCCGTGGGTCGGCCTGCCAAATATTGACTCGTAACCGGAAAAAAAGCACTGCTGTGAGGTGTCATTGCCACTAAGGGTAGGCAGACTTGCTGGTCCAGTCCATGGACCTTGACACACAGCCCCTGCAGTCCTGCGCAGCCCTTGCGCCCGCGCCTATGCCCAAGCCATACAGCTGCTTGCTGTTATGCTGTCTGCCCTCCACGATGGGTTTGATGTTGAATCCTAAATACAGAATGACATCATTTTAGACCTTTTTGCCGGCCTTAGACATGAAGCGTGAACACTTAGGCTCACAGCTGCCCGCTGTTACGATGACTGTCATCTATGAATCTATGATGCACCGACCTCAAAGTTCTGGGAGTCCTCCCCTTCATTGAAAAAATGATAACATGCAAACTGATAGAAGTGGCAGCACAGATCAGTTGAAACAGGGAGTACAGTTGTACGGGCATTTTTATTCATACCCCCTGTGCAGTGTGTGGGTCTGGAGCGGCTCCAAGGCGACCGAAACCGAGTCTGCTGCCGCCCTCTGCCTGGGCACGGACCTGGCCGCTGCCCTCGGACTGCCCTCAAGCTGCGTCATCCGCTGCGTGAAGGAGCGCTTTGAACCTGGACTGTTCACATCATACTTCCCAGGTAGGTATCTTTGTTCACTTCGTAATGTTGGGGTGTGACTTAATGTAGGTGTAGGTGTAAGTGTGTGCGTGCCAGCACGGCTTAACATGTGTGCATGCAATACAGGGCCAGTTGCTGCGAGGTCAGGAGTTGCATGGCCAGATGTTGCATGGCCAGATGCCACATGGTCAGTTGCTGCATGGCCAGGTGTTGGATGACTAGGTGTTGGATGGCCAGGTGTTGCATGGTCAGATGCTGCATGGCCAGATGCTGCATTGTCAGGTGTTGGATGACCAGTTGCTGCATGGCCAAATGCTGTATGGCCAGGTGCTGCATGGCCAGATGCTGCATGGCCAAATGCTGTATGGCCAGGTGCTGCATGACTAGGTGTTGGATGGCCAGGTGTTGCATGGTCAGAGGCTGCATGGCCATATGCTGTATGGCCAGGTGTTGGATGACCAGTTGCTGCATGCCAAATGCAGTATGGCCAGGTGCTGCATGGCCAAATGCTGTATGGCCAGGTGCTGCATGACTAGGTGTTGGATGGCCAGGTGTTGCATGGTCAGATGCTGCATGGCCAGATGCTGCATGGCCAGGTGTTGGATGGCCAGGTGTTGCATGGCCAGATGCTGCACGGTCAGGTGTTGCATGGCCAGATGCTACATGGCCAGGTGCTGGATGGCCAGGTGTTGCATGGCCAGATGCTGCATTGTCAGGTGTTGGATGGCCAGGTGTTGCATGGCCAGATGCTGCATGGCCAGGTGTTGGATGGCCAGATGTTGCATGGCCAGGCGTTGGATGACCAGGTGTTGCATGGCTAGATGCTGCATGCCTAGATGTTGGATGGCCAGGTGTTGCATGGCCAGGTGTTGCATGGCTAGGTGTCGGAGGCCAAATGCTGCATGGCCAGGTGTGAGATGGCCAGATGCTGCATGGCCAGGTGTTGGATGACCAGGTGTTGAATGGCCAGATGCTGCATGGCTAGGTGTTGGATGGCCAGGTGTTGCATGGCCAGATGCTGTACGGTCAGGTGTTGCATTGCCAGATGCTGCATGGCCAGGTGTTGGATGGCCAGGTGTTGCATGGCCAGATGCTGCATTGCCAGGTGTTGCCTGGCCAGGTGTTGCATGGCCAGATGTGCATGGCTAGATGTTACATGGCTAGATGCTGCATGGCTAGATGTTGCATGGCCAGATGTGCATGGCTAGATATTGCATGGCCAGATGTGCATGGCCAGGTGCTGCATGGCCAGATGTGCATGGCCAGGTGCTGCATGGCTAGATGTTGCATGGCCAGATGTGCATGGCCAGGTGCTGCATGGCTAGATGCTGTATGGCCAGTTGCTGTATGGCCAGTTGCTGTATGGCCAGATGTTGGATGGTGAGATGCTGTATGGCCAGATACTTAAGGGCCATAATACCAGTTGATTTATTTGGTCTGGGAGGCATCTACCAACTTGGTATTGCTTCATATGTGTGCAGGATATGTACATGTATGTGCACCCTCAGCCGCATGTACCCTGTCTTGGGGGCGAGGGTTAGGGTCTTGAACGTGCCCCACCTCCTGTGCCACCGCTGCCTTGTGTGTTTGAGGGTGAAGATAATGCCCTGCCACAGACCTGGCGTCACTGCTCGGTGATAGATGCGCCTGCCTTGGCACTGATGTCCATCAACGACGGGCCGTGTTCTTCATTTCAGGAGGCCGGACGAGGGTTTAGTTTAGGCTTCAGGTCACCCAGGCCCTTCAGGGACATCCTGGGGTTTGGGGTCCATGCAAATATTGACCCCAAACCCAGGATGTCTCTTGGAGTCTGGACGCACATTGTCTATGAGGTGTGGGGGAGACTGCCTTCTTGCACGTCACGCATGCATGAATCTTTCCTGCCCATGTTGCAGGGTTTCAGCGCAAGGCCCTCCTCCTCCCTTGCGCTACCTTGGCTGTGACATTAGACATTAGTGCCCTGCCGCCCTCCTGTGCTATTGCTGCTCCCCCCATCAGACTGGAGCCATGGGGAGTTCCTGGCCCTCCTGCACTCCAAGGCCTCCCTGGCCGAGGAGCCGAGCCAGCCGAAGCCAAAACTGGATGCCGTAGCCGTGGCAGCCGACATAGTCTCCGCTGCGATCTGAATTGTGCCCTCCTACGAACAGGGCCAGGACGTGGCCTTAGACAAGCTCAGCATGGAGGGAAAAAAAAGGTGAGAGGTGGCAAACATGTACACAAATAACCTAGGAGCCCAGAAGCCCCTGGATTTCTATTCCCGGAAATCCATGGCCTCCGTACCCCCGTATCTTGCACCCTAAAAGAGTAACTGCTTCTGCAATTCAGATCAGACTGGCAATCTAGACTGGCAACTGAGATGACAGATACAGCCTGAGGCAACAAATAATAGCTCGGCTGCTGATTTGCCAGCACCCAGATCTGCCCGCTGAATGCTCGAATGCATCCTTCTGTGCTCCATATCCAGTGGCTCAGCTAGTCGACTGGTCAGCACTCCAGGCTCTCTGTAAAAGCTCTGCTGCTAATGGTTGGTCAACAAGCCTACCTGCAATACCACTTCTGTCAGTTGGCTACATCACCTAGACCTGCTGGATGCATGGCTTTGTGTTCCGTTATCAATGGCTGTCCTTTAATTGGCCGGACTTGAACGCCTGAATGCATTAATGCACTCATGCGTGGATTTGTGGCTGTCTGAATGCATGCCTCTGTGCACCTAGCCTGGATGCATGCCCCTGTGCTCAATATATCTGCTGCTAGTTGGCCAGCACCCCAACCTGCCTGGATACGTGTCCCCATGCTCCAGGCTTGGGTGGTGTGCGGCTCAGAGCTGGAGGAGCTGCCTAGCAGGCAGGTGGGGGAGCTGTACGGCGAAGACAGCTATGTGGTGGAATTGGCCTATGATAGTGGACCGAGTGAGTGGTGGGGCATGCTGCTGACGTACTGGGTTGGAGATGAATGGTGAGTCCACTGGGTCGAAGATCCAACCAGATAGCACGGGGAGCTGCAGAGCAGTATTGTGTTCGTGTGACCAGGCCACCTACGGGCAGCTGTTGGGCAGCCAGCATTGGTCATACGAGGAATTAATCGCGACTGGCTTATGCCTGGCGGGCCAAGTAGCAGGGCGTGCTGAAGCAGGACCCCTTGGCTGTGGGCCATACCCGAGCGGGAGCTTGAATAGTTACCAAGTTTCTGCAACGCTGAACTGGATCAAAGTTGGTGCTTATTGGAGCAAACGACCCTAACCGCCCACCACCAATTCCAGGCAGCTCGACGTTGGTGCGTGTGGCTCAGAGCCAGGAACCGGCACATTTTGTGCGCACGCTCTCCACCTGTGCCGGGGCCCCCCTGGTGGTGCACTGGGGCAACAAGCCCGAGGGGGGGGCGGCTGAAGGGTAAGCGCTTGTACCAGGTCAAGTGCGAGTCGGATCTGGGAGGGACCCATGCAGGTGAAGGGTGCGGGGCAGGCTGGGGGGGGAGGGGGGTCAGGGGGAGGTGAATGGGAGGGACCCACACAGGTGAGGGGTGCGGGGCAGGCCGGAGGGGGGGGGGGAGGGGGGTCAGGGGGAGGTGAATGGGAGGGACCCATGCAGGTGAGGGGTGCAGGGCAGGCTGGAGGGGGGGAGGAGGGGGTTCAGGGGGAGGTGAATGGGAGGGACCCACGCAGGTGAGGGGTGCAGGGCAGGCTGGAGGGGGGGGGGGCAGGGGGGGGGGTGAATGGGAGGGACCCATGCAGGTGAGGGGTGCAGAGCAGGCTGGAGGGGGGGGGGTAGGGGGGGGGGGTGAATGGGAGGGACCCATGCAGGTGAGGGTTGCAGGGCAGGCTGGAGGGAGGGGGGCGGGGTCAGGGGGAGGTGAATGGGTGGGACCCATGCAGGTGAGGGGTGCAGGGCGGGCTGGAGGGGGGAGAAGGGGGGTCAGGGGGAGGTGAATGGGAGGGACTCATGCAGGTGAGGGGTGCAGGGCAGGCTGGAGGGAGGGGGGGGAGGGGGGTCAGGGGGAGATGAATGGGAGGGACCCATGCAGGTGAGGGGTGCAGGGCAGGCTGGAGGGGGGGGGCAGGGGGGGGGGTGAATGGGAGGGACCCATGCAGGTGAGGGGTGCAGGGCAGGCTGGAGGGGGGGGGAGGGGGGTCAGGGGGAGGTGAATGGAAGGTACCCATGCAGATGAAGGTTGCAGGGCGGGCTGGCGAGCGGGGACAGGTGGGGGGTGGCGGTCACGAGGGGTGGGCTGGAGGAGGGAGGTGAATGGGGTTGAGGGGAACATGCCTCATGAGTGGGGCGTATGACGGTGTGGTCTCACGCTGCCCCTCTCCCCTCTGCAATCGAGCTTGCTGCAGCCGCCCCTTCACTCAGCTCCGGCGACTGCTTCTTGCTCCTGTGCACATCCAGCGTTTACCTCTGGCAGGGAAGGTTCAGCTCCGCAGAGGAGAAGACAGTGTCCGCTGCAACGGCTGCGAGGCTGGCTAGGGATACTGGGAAATAGGTCATCCAGTTTAAGGTGAGCGGGTCATACACCTGCGCTGCGGGAGGCATGGTGCACACGCAATTCCAGAAATGCAGATTTAGCGACGGAGGCGGAGGTAGGTAGCCTGGATGGATGGATGGATAGGAGCCGGGTCACCTATCCATCCCCTGCGCGGTGCACGAATCATCGCTTCATTGCTGTTTATTTAAATGTGCTTATTAATAGGGACTTTGGTGCACAAAATCGTCCATCAAGGAATAGAGACGCTTCTAGCCCACAAGTGGCAAAGCCCACACATACATGCATCCTGAGCTATCTTGCAACACCCATACCAAACTACAGAGTTCATAATGTTTTCACTCTGGTTGTGCGCGAATATGCATGGGGTTCCTCGTGCAGCCGCATGGGTGCATGCACGTATGTCACGGCACAGCCACATGCATGCATGCATCCCGAGCTTTCATGCGGCATCCGTGCCACACTGCTGTACCCATAAAGTTCATAATGTTTTCATGGGTGCATGCATGGGTGCATGCATGGCACGGCAAATAAAGCCATAGACATTAATTGAAGGCCACTGCCAACATAGTTACATAATCTCCTTCACAAAGTGCAACACGTTATGCGCTGGGCACCGTTGTTTGTTGGGAGGAGTCAGAGCGGGGAGGAGCAGACTTGCTCGTGCTCATGCTGAAGATAAGGACGAGGCTGGTGGTTCCCAGGGGCTGAGGCCGAGCCGGGACTGCTCGCAATGAGCGGGACATAAAGCTGGCAAGAGCCGGAGAGAGGGGCTCGGTATGGCTTCTCTGAGTCCAACCAGTACCACTTTCCTTCGCGCCGGAGCAAGGTCGAGGCATGATGGTAGGGCGCACTAGAGTGGACTATGAAACCATTTAGGTGGTAGTTTTGTGTCTGTTCTATTTCATCAAGGATGCGATCTAGGACTTGTGTGGTCAGGAGTTGCGGTTGGCCTATTTCCTGAATAATCTTGTAGTTAAGTTAATAGTGTTGGAACGCGTACAGGGCCCATGCTGGGTCCGAGAAGTTACCGGATATTGGATCAAATTGGGGAGAATGCCTATGGCTTAGGACCTTCTTGTGGTGCGCGTAAGTAGGCCTTCTTTTTGACCTAAAAAACAATTTTTTTTCTTCTTTGTGTGTCTGACGAAGCGGTCGCCCCAGGAGCATCGCGAGGGCATGAGCTTGACAAGATTGTTTATCCTGTTTGACTATCTCACCATCTTGCCGCGGTGTGCCTGGCTGTTTTGGGTGACTGCCAGTAGGGGAGTGGTCGCAGAGCATTGTGTTGGTGGCGGTATTATGTTTGTTGTTTCATGTACCGGTATCCAGCGTATGGAGGTATGTCTTATTTACCCCCTCATTCAACTGCTCTATCGTGGCATATTTTCTTTTTAAAGGGTGCATATTAGGGGCATGCGTCAATTTCCCTTCGTATTCACTGCCGGCTTGATGGGCCGCCTTGCATGGCATGTTGGGCTTTTTTGCACGGCATGCGTCGTGCATGGTATCCGTATGTGCACTTCTGCTGGGCTGGGCACTCGTATATGGCTGCGCAATTTGCTGTTGTTTGGCTATCGTTGAGTAGACGTCGCTGTCGTTCACCGGTACCTATTTTGAAAACATGTTTTCAACGTGGGTGGTGCATGATGCTAACCCTGGTGCTGACCGTTTGGCAACTTCTGCAGTTTGGGTTCCTCGGGCTCGCTGTTGAATCTCGTCTTTCCTATTGGCTGTTGTCTTCCGCGTCTGACTACCGGTAGTATGTCTTCGCATTGCATCGTCACAGTCTTGTTAGTTGCATCCTTGCATTGTCATCTTCTGGGTATCCTGTTTTTGGAGGGATTCTTTTGTAAACTGTGTCACACCCCTCGCCCTGATCGCCTACACGTATATTCGCAGTGATGGAGGTGTTACTGGTGTGACACTGATTCGTACTTACCTTGGGGTACTCTTTTTTCTTGAGACTGTAAGAGGCCTGCCATGGACGTGTTGAGGGCTGGGCCCCATGAGGTGAGGCTGGAGCGACATGCTCAGTGCATGTAACATCAGAATAGTGCATGGGGCCGCTCTGGCGCCCCCACTTCTGATGTTTCCTGCAACGGCAATGCGATTGTGTTTTTTGGCGCATTTGGGCTCCATGCACAACTCAAAAGGTTCGCAGTTGCATGGTGATAGGCGCGCTGTCGGCCATGGCCGCTGAGAGTGGGAAATTAGCGTTGGGGCAGCGAGAGATGGCTGCGCATGGGACTGAGTCGAGGAGTTGAGGTGAGTGGGTTTGGAGTTAGGTCAGTATGGGGATTGGGTGTTGTAAGGGGGACATAGCAGGGGGACACGGGGATACACAAGGCCTGGATTCTTCCCATGCATAGGTGGTGGTCTGGTAGTGGTTGGTTTTCGCACCGCACCCGATTGCATGGAGGGCTGTAAGCGCATGCGTTCGGCAGTGCGTGGTATTGCATTGGGTCAAATAGTGGGAACATGGTGATGGTTATCAGGGGCATATAGAGTTTGCGTTGCATATAGAGCGTCGCTGTCTTAGGACAGTCGAGATGAGGACAGGGCTCGTTCTTGCGTTTGTCGTGATATTGCAAGTATGCTATCGTGGGGATGACTTCTGTCACGTTCGTCTTCCTGACTGCTGTTATGAGATCGCAGGTTCCTTGCAGCTTTACCATATCAGCGAGGGGGGCCCAAGGATGATTGTCGGCTTGTCCCTGGAGTAGTTGCGATGTTGCGGGCCTTTGTGCCGGTACTCAGGCGACGCTCGTTGATTTGGCAGTGTTGTTTGATTGTAGATAGAAATCTGCAGATTGTCGCTCTTGCCTGTTGTTTTGTTAGTCATGCAGACTCTTTCGAGAATTTGAAAAAGCATGCGTGATGTTCGCGTGTCAAATGTGTTGTCCTTTTCCATGATAGAGACACTTATTGAGGTCAGAGCAGTGCAGGTCAGGAGTCCGGTGGGTAACGAGGCCTGGGCCATAACGAGTATGACCTTTGCGGACTCACCACCTGAACACCCTGCCCGCCCAGTCATCACGCACGTCAACAGGGAGACCATAATGCACATGAGCATGATAGGACGACAAAGGCCATTTCTGGATTCTTTGGTCTTGACTGGGTGAGTCTTGCCTCTGGCGACCAGCTGTCGGGTCTCAAACATTCGACAACTCGGCATGGCGAATTGTGTTGTGCTTTACATTATTCGGTATCGTGTATAGGTGTTGCAAGCACTGCATCAACCTGAACGTGTGTTCCGCCTCTGTCCTCAAGCAAGGGCCTCAGGCAAAATTTCCAGCCACTGATCTTCAGACGAAGGGACCTGTGAACTATGCTGGAACTCATAAAGTGCCATGACTGAACAGGACTGAAAAGAGTGAAAGACAGGGTAAAGTGACCAAAGCAGGCTCGGTATCCTCGCTATCCCAAAAGCCCCAATGAGAACAAGGTCAACTTTGTTAGACGTCATAAACTGTCTTGACTGAAAGTAAAAATGAACGATCCTCGGCAAAAGTGAACGATCCACGGCTAAAAGTGTCTACAGAGTCCTCGTTTCCTCGGAACTAAAGCCTTATCGCTCCAAGGGGCGGCAGGCCAATTTCTGCAGGCGTGAATTTGACTCCTTCTTTGGCCATCTCGCAATAATGGCATGATGTGGTGTATGCATCATGTGTACTGTCTCGTAACAAAGGTTGCGTAGCCCGATTGGTAGCTCGATAATCGTGCCATTGTTTACGACAAAACTTAACGTAATACGAATAGTATGGCAAAAACATGTACTAGGCGGGTTTGAAATACATCGCAAATATTACGTGCGTGTGTAATCTTAGCCAATGACGTTACACCACTGTGTAATCTTAGTAACATGCCTATAATTAGTTGCTGTGTATTTTGTGGCGAATTCGTTAGAATCCTGACATTTTCTAGGTCGCCTAGTGCAGCAGGAAGTCGGTGGAGAGGCGGCAGGAAGTGGAGGGGCGGCACGCGCTCTGGGTGCTGCAGGGGTGGCAGCGACTCGCTCGGATCGCGGCCCACGAGTTGCAGCATCTGTCCTGCTGTTGTCGTACTTCGGTGCATACTGCACACTTTACTGTTGACAGGAATTGTCAACATGATTCGTCAACATGATTTGCCTGAATCCCGCAACATGTGCACGAATGCGGGGCATTTGTAGAATTGCGGCATATTTAAAGTGAGATTTCTGGTTTTATGGTTGCCATACACCTTATAAGTTCGATCGCCAATCCATATTGTTAACAATCCTTCGCGTTCACGGCGGTCTGTCACTCGGCCTTCCAGCAGAAGCATTGCTGACCGACTGTCGTCTCCCCCACTCCACTTCAGTGCTTCCACTGCTTGCTTCGTGAGTTGTTTCCCCGTGTCTATTGCACACTGTCAGATGCTACTTGATTTCATTATAGGGGACTCAATCGAGTTGTTCACCCCCACATTAAACCCACAGTCATGCATCCCTTGATATCCGTATCCTTTCGTCGTGACGGATCTCCCTAAGTATGCTGCCTTATTTTGCTCTGCTTGTCATCACAGTCGCGTGTCGTCATGCAGCTGAGCATCTTCATCGCCCTGCTGGTTGCCTCGTTCGCCATTTGTGGCCTCTCTCCTGCACATGTAAGCAGACATGGGGATTCCGTCTACTCAGGTCGAACGTTCCGTCAGTCTGGTCATTATATCATTACATGCCTCCGAGCTTGAACACTTCATTTCCTCATCCTCATTGCGGAAGGATGAGATTGATTGCGCGCACAAATGGTGACGGATGGGAATCAGAACTGACTTTAGTTGAGTGACTGGATTGAGTGCGTGGTGACTGATATGATGTCACGGCGGCCGTCATGTGACCGACTGACCGTATGTAGTACCGTATCACATTTTTGCATGATGAGCTGGATTCCCACCATGTTTTCCTCGATATTTCCCGCTTCAGCCTGTATGTTCCAACCCGTGGTTCCAACATCCTATCCGAACTCTATTTTCCCACACTCGCAGGCGGTCCCGAATAATGATGCACGCCGAGTCTCCGCACGCCGCGATCGTGTGCTGCACCAAACTGGTGCGTCTTCCTCATCTTCTTTTGCCCGAATGAAGGGCATGGCTATTGACAAGCGAGCACTCCAAGTATTGTTTTGGCAGCCACTCACATATTTTCTTACACTTTCTCAAGCTGCAGGCTCATAATTTCCACCTATATTATGTTTAAACATAACTTTGGGAGTATTACCAGTTCTATTACATAACTACTATGTTCTCACCACTTGCTATGTTGGTCATTTTCCCATGCGTCCAGGCGGCAACTCCACCGAGCCTCCTCCATCACCAACTACGCCCTCATCAGGTACGGGTTTCAACTCTCCTCAAGCCCCGACATACCCCTCTCCACCCTCAGGCTCCTACCCTCCCCTCCCCCCACCACCTCCATCTTCATATCCGCCCTCGTACCCCCCTTCACCTCCATCCTCATATCCGCCCTCGTATTCCTCTCCACCCTCAGGCTCCTACCCTCCCCTCCCCCCACCACCTCCATCTTCATATCCGCCCTCGTACCCCCCTTCACCTCCATCCTCATATCCGCCCTCGTATTCCACTCCACCCTCAGGCTCCTACCCTCCCCTCCCCCCTCCACCTCCATCTTCATATCCACCCTCGTACCCCCCTTCACCTTCAGACTCCCCCTCCCCCCACCCACCTCAATATCCCTCTCCGCCTTCACGCTCCAGCCCCATGCAGCCCCCTTCAACTTCAGGCTCCTACTTCCCCCGCCCTCCTCCATCTCCATCATCAGGCTCCAACTCCACTCAGTCCCCTCCACCCACCGCCACCACTCCTCCTTCTCCCATGAACACTGGTGAGAAAGTACAGTGCCCCTTCTCCCACAAACACCATGTGAGAGAGAGACACACGGGCGATCTACACACCACCACACAAGCTACTGAAGGAACACACAAGCTACTGAAGGAACACACAATCCTCACTGGTGTACATTATTTCATCCCCACGCCACTGGCTGCACTCGCTTGTGTCTTAATTTTTTGCTCAGCCGAGGGGGCGCTATTATGCGCTCGCTGTCCAGGTTCTTTTTATGCTCCTACTTTACGGGCAAATCGCCGCACACATCAATTGTGATGCTCCCCTGGACTGCAAAATTGTCGCAAAATTGTAAAAATTGTCAAAATTGTCGCAAAATTGTCAAAATTATCATTAGTCATCATGCGCTCTCATGCATTATCTTTTATGGCATTTGTTCCGTCCTTGGTGTTCAAGTCTACTTGGTTGGTAACAATCATCTGACTGACTGCCCCTGCCCCAGAGGTCGTGGCGCTTTTCCTCTATTAGCCTTTGATTCCTTCTTACTGCACTCCTTGTCACTGATGCATGCAGACTATTATGCTGGATGCGTTTTGGTGACTGGGAACTTCACTGACTGCTTCGAAAACTGCACCGGGGGCTTCAAGTCCAGGACTATGCAAATGGTGTGCCCACCTATGGTTGAATTTGAGAAGTGCAACACTCTGACGTGCCCTCGTGAGTATACTGAGTAACCCAAGAGTTTAGGGTGTAGGGAGCATACTGAGTAACCCAATGGGAAGAGCTAAGTGAGAGTTTACAGTTCTGCCGTCTGCCATGCACAGCTCAATCCTCAAGTCTCATGACATGCAACGCAGTGAGATGTCGAAGCTCCCAATTGCAACTGAATTGCAACTGAATAACTGGTTTCTGCATGTGCCTACTCCTGCAAATCCAGCAGTTGTGCCGTTACTTTGTCCAGCATGTGTCATGTACTTGTCTGACTAACTGTTATCCCTTTTATGCTTGCCTGCAGCTCCCCCAGCTCCGCCCTCACCGTTTCCACCCCCGCTTCCGTCTCCCCCAACTCCGCCACCTCCTGTCCCCCAACCGCCTCCACCACTACCCACGGGAAACAAAGCCTGCTCTTGGTCATGCGACCCCTGCAGCAATTGCAAGTCCAAGCCGAATACAACCATCAAAGTGTATTATGGATCACCATTTCCGGGAACATGCACTATGGATAACGACTGTTCCATGGGACCCCTGGTTTCCTACAAGAAAGGCCAGGTTCTCCCACAACCCGAATTATGGGAATGCATACCTTTGGGAAAGACTGACGGGATATGCTAGAGTAACGGGTTCTATCTTATGGGTACAACACAAGCAATTGATTGATCCTACGGCAAATAGGTACTCCACCCACCTTGGTCAGACATCCAACAAAAATGTTTGAAATTCCTAAGTCTCTGCTTATCGCCCTTGCTGAACAAAGTCGTTTGAACTCCACAAGTATCTTATCATTGCCTTTGCTGAGCCTGCGCCGCAATGTGCAGTATAAGTGTCTGGATTCTGGAATATGTCACGTTACATCGTTCACATTCATGTGATGGATTCAATACTGTGTTGCTTTTTCGTGGTTAAAGACATTATCGTGCCTGTTGGATTATATTCATTCCGCTCAGTTAAATACTTTTTGGTGCTTCCTCATTTGCTGTTAGTGGATTGAATACTTGGTGGTTCAGGATGAAAAACACATAGTTATTTTGAGGAGTAAAATACTGTGTATTACTTGCTAGGGAGAACTGCTGTAACAACGTAGCTGAAATATGGCTGTTGTGAAGTATAGAAATGGTAGATTCTTGTGGGCCTAACCAGTCTCAAGCATAACGGCACACTAATCTCACACATCTTTGCCTTCTGCAAGGCAACACAGTCCAGTGTACTCCAGTGTAACCTCAGCTTAAGCAAAGAGGCACAGCCCAGTGTGGGCACTTAAGAAGAGAATCTCTGGATTGCATACCTAGGGATTTCATTTAGCAAGCGTCAAAATTGTAGGATGTGCTTTGAAATAGCGTAACAATTGGCATTTTCACTTCAGCAAGTTGGCACAGTCCAGTGTGCCCTATGACCTTCACCATCAGCAAGACAGTACAGTTTATTATATCCCCTGACCACCTCACCTTCAGCAAGATGGCACAGTCCAATGTGCCCTCTGACATCCTCACCTCCAGCAAGATGGTACAGTCCAGTGTGCCCTCTGACCTTCTCACCTCCAGCAAGACGACACTGTCCAGTGTGCCCTTCTGACCTCCTCACCTCCAATAAGACGGCACAGTCCAGTTTGCCCTCTGACATCCTCACCTCCAACAAGACGGCACAGTCCAGTGTGCCCTTCTGACCTCCTCACCTCCAGCAAAGCGGCACAGTCCAGTGTGCCCTTCTGACCTCCTCACCTCCAACGAGACGGCACAGTCCAGTGTGCCCTTCTGACCTCCCCACCTCCAACAAGACGGCACAGTCCAATGTGCCCTTCTGACCTCCTCACCTCCAACAAGACGGCACAGTCCAGTGTGCCCTCCGACCTCCTCACCTCCAGCAAGACGGCACAGTCCAGTGTGCCCTTCTGACCTCCTCACCTCCAACAAGACAGCACAGTCCAGTGTGCCCTCTGACCGAAGCGCCATCAGGTTAATGGCATTGAGTGCTCCATTCGACCTCCTCAGCTGAGGCAAGGCATGACAGCCAGTCATCCTGAGCGCCATCTATCTGTCCCTCTCGCCAACCGCAATGAAGGCGGCACCGGCGCCCCGTGCGTCCATACACCTCCTCACCTCCAGGAAGTAAGGCGCCTGGCATGCCCTATCCTCCTTCCGGAGTCAACAGGGAATCAGCTCAATCTTTCCGGTGCCCTCCCCACCAGCAACCGATACGGGCTACAATACATCCCGCAGTCTCCGCAAGAAGAGGACCACAGTGGCCTCGCGGGCAGCGGCAAGAGGGATATAGCCCGTGCAAATGACCTGCATAGAAAACGCCCAGTCATTATGTGCGGTGTGACCACATTCACCTCAATCCTTACTGAGGAGTGCTTATGCCTCCGGCTGATTGTCCAGAACCGGATATTGTGTTGATGTTCAGAGAGAGTGCATTGGGAACGAGTCCAACGTCTATATAACATTCAATTGCGACGCCGCTGTTCTCAGAGGAAACATAACCGGATCTAGCATTTCAAGGGGTCAGGACTATGGCAATCGAATACCGTAAGATGCAGCGTAAGATGGTCGTGGCTGGGTTATCAGTTATGGTGTCAGTTATGATGGCCGGTTTTCAGTGTTGGTTCTTGCCGCTATCGATGACTATGACTGCTGCTGATTTTGAGAAACTATTATTGAGACGACTGAGACTCAGCAGAAGATATCATGGAGATGAGTGGGTTGGGGTTCCGGGTTTCCGCAACATTGATTGTGGCAATGTCTGTTTTGAGAAGCAATTACGATGGTGATGGGTGTGTGTGTGCTTTTGATTAGCGGTATGGCGATGTCTGGTTTTTAGTAGCAACTGCGAGGGTGATGGGAGGCAGCTGTTGGGATGGAATTCTGATATTTTAAGTAGTATGCAATCAATGTCTAGTGGTCGTATGTCCACTTGAGTTTCGTGCTTCTTAACCGAATGCCCCAAGCTTATTGTGTCTGATCTAGGGTGGGCTCAGGGTGAGCTTCAGGGATCAGGTTTCACATATCAGATATCCGACCAGCAGCCTGCCACTCGTGGTCTGTTGGGCAATAAAAAACACTGAATGTCGTGCATGTCCCAAATCCTCAGATGGCCAAAAGGAGATACCATGCCACATCGCAACAAGACTGCCAATCATGCCCCCCCTGCCACGCAACTATCACACCTAAACCTCCAGCGCGTTCAGCCCGCCTAGCCATAACTGCAGAACCATGCAGCAATGTTGATTTCAAGGAGCTTCAGCCACACTTCAGCTGCAAGCCAGTCTATGGCCGGCACGGCCTGAGGCAGCACAGCCTGCTTGAGCCAGCGGCTGTCGGTTGGTCAAGGTTAGATCTCACTCAGCCCAATGGTGGCTACCTTAAGGTGGTATGGCTAACACTAAAATGAACATTGTCGTGCAGCTCACCTGCGGGCCACTCCTCTCCACAGTTCATGAACCGCCGAAAGTCAGCATCTAGGTCCTTGAGCTCCTCTGGTGCCACCCCCGGGTGCTTCCTCATGACCCTGAGCACCTCAAGAGTCGTCTCAAAGGCATCATATTTACCTGCAGCAGTATCAATCTTTAATTTTCGAGGATAAGCTAAAGCTCATGTACGTTTCAGCTTCCACCAGGTCTCCAGCCAGAGGACCCAGACATACTCTGACAGCCATGCTGCTACAGGTGGGGCAGGCTGCATGCCCTGCAGGAGGAGGCTATTCAACAGGCTAGATCCCCACTCGTTGAGTGTGGGGTCCTGTCCATGCAAATGTGGAGAGGGTGACGGGGTGGTATGATAGTTACAGAATCCCGCCCACTTGCCCCGCATGTTCCCCTGGTGCGCTCAAACAAGCCCCCCCCCCACCTTGGTCCCCTAGCACGCCCCCTGTCACGCTGCTGTACACCATGTGCTGAGCGGCACATGCCAGTGTCCTCTGCAACGCCTTCACCCTCCCCGGCTGCAGGGTCAGTTCCTCCAGCCGCTCATGCAGCAGGGGGATGCTCACCTCCGGAGCCGCGACGGAAAATGTTGACCAGTCCAGCTGAGGCTCAAAGGGCTGGTGCACGTGGTCACCTGGGGTGAGGGATGAGAGATGAGGGATAAGGGCCTTCAGGGTGACGGGTGATAAGTTGGTGCACATGGCCTAGTGAGTGAGCAGTTTGGCATTTGGATCCAATGAACGCTCCTGAACTACTTGGTCACCTGGGTTGAGGGAAAAGGGCAGAGTCTTTAGGGTTTAGGATAAGGAGTTGATGCCAGAGCCTCAGGCAAGACCATTTCTCACCTACGGTCACGGGGATGCAGCCCATGACTGCCACAATGATCTGGCGCTGGCCGTGGCCGCCACCCAGAGGTGCCAGACAAAACATCTATGTGCGCAGTCGCTGGTCATAGTGTCGTGCCCGCGATTCCCCCAGGTAGCCACTCCTATTGCTATGGTAGTAATGTACCTGCCGGGCGGGGGGCACATTGTTGGATTGGAGTGCCCGTCAACCACAAAACAGCTATATCAAGATAGTGCTGCGCCCCAAGGTTCCGCGAGCTATCCGCTACAGCAGCTGTGGTAGTACAGCACCTGACGGGAGGAGTGCCTTATTGTTGCAGAGCATCCCACCTGCCATGCCCCTCTATTTACTCCCTCACTTTCTGTCGTACGTTGGCCGAGTAGTCCTCATCGCTGTGCCGGCAGTTGGGCCACTCGCCAACATCCGGGTCCTTCCGGTCCCCACAGATGCAGCCCGCGAAGAAAAACTTTGTGTATCGATTGGGTGACCCCGTGTTGAGCGGGTGCAGTGGAGAGTTGTCAAATCCAAAGTGGCGGAAGTGGCCGGAAGAGATGAATACGGGGATCACTACATCCTGCAACCAAGACATCTGATTTACACCACCACACCAGCCTTGTGCAACAACAGAAACATAAAGAACAAATGGAGAAATGGGGGATAACAAATTAAATTAAGATGTGGACGGCCACGCCCTGCTACAAAGGAACATCTGCATCACTGCAGTTTAGGGTTGAGGGTTAACAAGAGTGTTGATGGTTCCCCCTTAACCCAGCCGCACCAGGCCTGGCCGGTGCGTCTTCTTCCAGCCGCAACACTCCTTATCCGCAGTCCCCAATCTGAAAGCCAGGTGGAATTCGGAGTCAGGCGATGGATCAGCTCGTGGGAATTCTTGGTGTCTTCCACGCCCAGACCGCCTGAATGGAGGTGCGACGGTCACATGGACGTCTAGGTTTAACAGTGAAAGGCTGCAGTTGAAGGATGTGGACCAGGGGCTCGTGATGCCTTGGTCCTTGAGCTGGACAAAGGCAGCCTGAGCCTTTGGCACACGAATGGAAGGCTACACGACAGGTATGGATTCATGTAACTTGTTTCTGAAACAGCTTACCTGTGTGGATAATGGCATGCCTTGCACCTCCAGTTGCGTTCCACCAGGGCCAGGTGTTGCGGACATACTCAAGGGCCTTGGGAATGATGTCCCCGTCGCTGCGGCCGCGGCAACGGACCTGGCAGCAAGCGGGCCGACAACACCGTGTTAACCTGGATTCAGGAGGTCAAGTTCTTGAAAGGCCTAGAAACATTGTCCGGTACCACATCTGATCAGCCTTGGGATCATGGCCTTGCCCGTGCCCCGCATGCGTGATTGCGCCATTAATTGAAACTGCAGGTCAAAATCCCCTGGGCGGATCAATATCCATATAGAGAAACATACAAAGATGTGGCCTAGTTACACGCTGTCGGATGCTGAGGCTCAGGCTGCAAGGCTCCCAACAGATACATCACTAGATCTGGCCGTGTTTCACTCTGTCTGTTGCTAAGCTGAGGATGCAAGGCTCCCAAATATGAAACTATCTAGATATTTCAGCCCTGCTCACAGACTACGGGCCACTCTAGTTGAGCCGTCTCACCGGAATGTAGTACCAGTCTGCTCCATCCCCATCTGCAGTGCGCGCCCCACTGCTCAGCAAGCGTTGTGTGAACATGTTGTGGGTGGGCCGGTCCAGTCGCCGGACATTGAGCCTGTGACCAATGGGGGACATGAGACTTGGAGAACAATAGTGCCAGGGGAATGCAGGACTTGCGCCTTCACTTGTGTACCGGATATGACATGACATGTCGTGAGATGTGGAGGCAGCTCATATACGTAAACATGCGGCCTCTTGGTGCGCGTGGTATAGCTTGTACCGGCCAGCAGCAGCGGCTTCCCATCAGCTCCCAAGGAGATCGCGCAGTCGGAGCCATAGAAACCTGATGAACCAGGGAACCCATAGGAGGCAACATGAGCATGAGCATGAGCACTCAGCAGGGTGGTTCCTCAATCCTCGCCTCATAGTGCTCTACTGATGACATTGCTGTGCGTGCCCACCAGACAGGGGCTTTGGGATCAACCGTGCATAGGTGGACCCTCCTAACCGGTATGAGGCCTGGCTTGCACGGCTGAGTCGAACAGGATGCAGCAACAAGGCCCCTCCAGGACAGTGTGGCATATTTAAGCATTTATATATCCCGCTCAGCTTGATGCACCCAGCCCCCTCGGCCTAAAACCAAGATGTACCTGACATGTAGCAAACAACGACCTGAAATCAACAGTGTCACCAGGGGGTGTCACACACCTTCCTGACAATGGCAGAAGCCTGATGTACACTTTCCTCTCAGGTTGCAACCATTGAGGCAGGCCTGCACTCAGAACTAGCAGGTGCAGGTCAGCTTGGCTAAGAGTTTCAAAAGTGTGTACGTGTGCTGTTGTAACAACCACAACATCATAGGATGCACTTAAGGGGGGGGCAGTGCTAATTTAATTGAACGACATGGCTGCCTGGCGTACTCTATTGGGCCAATGTGGAGCAAGCAATGGCCGGCCTGCAAACAGGGGTCCAAGCAGCAGGGCAAGTGCACCAATCCCCCTCGGCTGTAGGTCGTATTGAAGCTGAATTGTAGCTGGGTCACGCTACAATGAAGAGTTGCGTATATATCACCTGGGGGTATGTGGTGCACTCCTTTACATCAGGGTAGAGAGCTGCCTTGCATCGCTTCTCCAGGGATTGAACGTCTGGGGCCTCAGAGCAGTCAGCGCCTACTCGGTGCTTCGGGCAATCACACCTGATGGATGCACAATCCATGTGATTGGAGGGATATTGAGATAAAACACCATGCACGCGCTTTGGAAGATACTGAAAATACACGAGACTCGTGCGTGGTGACATATAGGGAAGGCACAGCATCACAGCAGCACACGTCTGGCAGGCAGGCAATGGACCAAATTAAACATGCATGCAGCCATGCAGCCATGTCCAATTCGTGATGGACAGTGCACCTGCCCAGCTCCTCATTGCATGTTCCATGCGTTTTGCATGAAGGCAGGCACTTGCTGGCAGCCAGGCCCCCACTATCGGCTTTTGCAGCGGCGATGCAGCTGCAAACGCCAAGAGGGCCAACATCCACAGCTTAGCAGATGAATGTAAGTGTGTTTCAATGAGCTGCGAGATCATCAGGATGGGGTCGAGCTCACGGTCGGGCCGATTCAAAAATGCCGTGTTTGGGGCTCGAGTCACCGGGTACGAGTGGAGATTCGACCGATAGATTCGACAACAGATTCGGAGCTCAGGCGCAAGTTAAGCCCCGTCAAGTACGGAGTTGCGGGGTGGGGATAGCAGTTGGCATTATTCAATTCGGCTTAAGGACCCCATCATCTTAGGACAGATCTCACAGCATTATTCCATCAAAATTGACATTGGTGTACTAATTCAGAAATGTCCGCTGCGTTTTCTGGATGTGGCAAGGAGCCCGGCGTGAAGATCTGGGTCGTGAGCTCCTTCAAGCTGCGAGACGTGCCTGAAGGCGATTATGGCTCATTACAGCGTTGCGATGCGTTGCCTGAATCCCTGAGCCCACTCCTCCTGACACGTGTCGCTCGGGACCAGGTCCTGTGACGCTCCTGTACTTGAGAATCTCTTGGAGGGGTCTTAGCCTTGGGCAGCGCAGGATGGGTGCCCCATCAGCTCTTTTTATAAACTTCCGAGCCCTTTCGAATCGCACGAATGCTACCGACTGCGGTTGCCTCGTTTGGGCCTGTGTACGGAGTGCACACTAGATAGATAAGTGAAGGGGGACCTCTTGGCGGCCACCACTGGGCAACTAGGGTCCATCCCTTGACCAGTCTATATCCGGTGGCCTAAGCAGCAGGATTCGCTACATCAGGCCACCGCGGGGGTAGGCTATTATGTTGCTGAATAGAAGCTGGGGCACGCGAAGATTACAGTGCTGATCTTGCCAACATCAAGGCTCTGAGGGGCTAGATGCACGGCATGCACCTTACCTGTTATCATGCCCCGGCATCCAGATCTTACTGGGCCACCCTTCTCCCCTGCAGGATGAGCTGGGCAGCGCTGCACTCCTGGCCACCCAGCTGGACAGTTACCTGGGAGGAGGGCCGGTGCAGTGCCACCAGGTGCAGGGCTCAGAGGATGACGAGTTTGTGAAGGTAAGGCGGGGAGGGGAGGGAGGGGAGGGAGGATATACCTGACATTTCCCCAGCTGAGGGACAGTGCATGTCGGGATGGTCATCATTTTTTCCCCTTTAAAATGTGCAATTAAATTAAAATGCCTGAGGTGTGAGAAAGTGTGGATGGCGCGGCGAAGCTGTGCGGGGGGGTCCCCTCCCCGCCTGGGGGTCCGGGGGCCAGCGGGCCTCAGTGGGGTTTGGGGGGCCAAGCCCTAAAGTTCTGAAACAGTATGTGGCTTCAACTCGATATTCTTGTTCCAAATCTGTTGTAATATAACTGTGTTAGTCTAATCAGTCAATGTTGCTGATGTTCGAGTCTGCAAATCTAGAACTGGCCTCAAAGCCACTTAAGCCTACTAATTGAAAAGAAATCCGGGAGTGAATATAAGCAAGGCCAACATTCATGAGGGGCAAGTTCTGGCCAAGTCAGGGAGACAGGGAGTCCCCAATATGCAGAAATTGGGTTCGACCAAGCCTCTTTGCTCTGTCCTTGTACCCATGAAGAAGTATGGGGCCTGAATTATTACCAGAAAGAAAGCTGAGAATGCCAGACTGTGTCTTGGGGCGTGCAGTAACCTTCGTGATATCGACCTCGTTATTTTGACGCTTCGCGAGCCTCTCAGAATCACTAGATTCACTTGAGGATGAAGAACTCATACTGCAAGGAATGGTTTACGAATGAGGGGGATTCTGGACAGTCTAGTAGCCAAAAAACCCGACGGCGGGTGCGGGGCTGACTGCGGAGCCGAGCTGCAGCCGCTTCGCGGCAGCAAAATGCTCCTTTCTTTTTTCAGTCAGTTTTCCCCCCTCTCTCTGACATCAATTATTATGGCCTCAATCATGGCCTCAGGCCATGTATGGCCCCCCCCAAAACACTGATGGTCATTAACGCTGGATTACGTTCTTAGCCTTCCCAGCCTGTCCCTCCCCCCTCCCCTCCCCCCCCATACACCACCGTTCCCCAGCATATCCATTCCCTCCTTGCACCACAGCTCTTCCCCATCATATTTATTCCCTCCCTGCCCCGCAGCTCTTCCCCAGGCTCGTGTGCCGGCCGGGAAACCTCCAGAAATCTGGCTTTAAGAGTGCTGCAGAGGCTAGCGCTGCAGAGAAGGGGGCGGCCAAGCTATATCAGATTAAATCGCCTTCCAGGTTGTCAGTGCAGGTGAGCACCTACCCTATACCCGCCTGCCCTGCCCCTTCCCACCCCGTCTATAAAGGCACGGCCTGTCCTGCCTTGATTGGCCCTGTGCCAACAGCTCTGCCCTGCTCCCCTAGCTCTGTCCCGCTCTGTCCCGTCCCGCCCCTGTTTCGATTTTAGCATCAGCACCAGTTGTGGCTGTTGCCCTTGGGTCTGAATACAGGAATGAAGTGGGAACCATCAGTTAAAAGGAAAGGTTGTGCTTGTAAATCATCGATTATAGCAGCACAAGCCCTGGATCATCAATATCTGTGTGTGTCTTCTGCCAAACTCGAGGCAGATCTGCAAGATCTGTGTGCCTTTCCGCGTAACCAACGCCGAGATTTAGCAGGCCTGTCACTGCCTGAGCACTAGGGGGCTGACGAGGGAGTTGTATTCAGCCGTCGTACAGACCTCTCCCCTGTCCCCTATCAGGTTCTGGAGGTGCCCACTGCTGCTGCATCACTCAACAGCGGCGACTCATTTGTGCTGGATGACCCGGCCTCCTGTGTATACATATGGCATGGCTCTGGAGCCAGCATTAAGGAGAAAATGAAGGCGCTGGACGTGGCCAATAGCATGCGGCGCAACACTGGCACCAGGGTGAGGACAGCAAACAGGGCGACGGCGATAGATTTTTGACCCTGGTTGCAGGAGGCATCATGTGATTTGAGAGAATGGGGAGCAACACTTGTGTCCAGGTGATACGTGGAGGGAGGGAGAGTGGCGCATCATGGGTGTCAGGGTGAGACGGAGAGGGAGAGAGCACACACCCCTTTGGGGTAAAGGCTTTGAGCTGGTGACTTGCGAGCTTGATTCCAGCTGCAAGAAGTGTCGTGTGTGGAAGCATTCATCGCTGCACACCTTCAGTTGCACTCATCAGCAGAATCTCATCAGCCTCTCCCAGCCGCCATTAGATCTTCCTGTGTGTTGTTTTTCCGGCCACCAGGCCAGCTTCGGCAGGCCGCCCAAAGTCCTGTTTGGGCCCAAACCTTCACTGCCCTTCTGCAGCTGGCCCCAGCAGTATGGCTGGCAGCGAATGACGCCTCCGGCTGGAGGCCAGGAGGTAGCTGAACCGTAGCTGGATTGTATCCATGCCACGCACAAGTAAACAATGGCGGACTTCCCTCCTGCACCTCAGGCGGAGGTGGTGGATGATAGGGACCGGGACAGTGATGATGCACGCGCACTGTTCCGGGCACTGGGCGAGGCGGACATCTCAAAGGTCACCATCCGGGATGCAGCTGAGGGAGACACTGCGGTACCACAGACGGCCTTGGCGGCGCCCCGGCTGTTTCGGCTGACTGCTAGTGGCGAGCCAGAGGAGTTGGCCCCGGGCGCGCCGCTATCTCGATCGCTGCTGAAGACGGAGGATGTTGTGGGGTTGCTTGCAGGAGGAGGGTGAGTAGCTGCTGGAGGCAGAGGAGATTAAGGGTCTACTAGGGGGGCGGCGGGGGGGCGCATAGCTGCTGAAGAGTATGGGCTGCTAGGGAGAGGACAGTGAGGCAGCGTTTCTTTTTTTGTGACTCAGCTATTTGTCAGCTACATTCCACTACTCCAGCCTCTGGCTGGAGGCCCCATTTGTGGGCAGCTATGCTACTTTGGCATCCAGCCGTAGGCCGGTCCAGGTTTGGTCCCAATGGGGCCTTTAGCGGCCGTGGGTCGGCCTGCCAAAATATTGACTCGTAACCGGGAAAAAAGCACTGCTGTGAGGTGTCATTGCCACTTAGGGGAGGCAGACTTGCTGGTCCAGTCCAAGGACCTTGACACACAGCCCCTGCAGTCCTGCGCAGCCCCTGCGCCCGCGCCTATGCCCAAGCCATACAGCTGCCTGCTGTTATGCTGTCTGCCCTCCACGATGGGTTTAATGATGAATCCTTAACACATAATGACATCATCCTAGACCTTTTCCCTGGCCTTAGACATGAAGCGTGAACACTTAGGCTCAAAGCTGCCCGCTGTAATGTTGAATGTCATCTATAAATCTATGAAGCACTGGCGTCAAAGTTCTGGGAGTCGTCCCCTTCATAAAATAAGGATAAACATGCAAACCGACAGGAGTGGTCAGCACAGTTCAGCTGAAACAGGGAGTACCGTTGTACCGGCATTTTTATTCGTACGCCCCGTGCAGTGTGTGGGTCTGGAGCGGCTCCAAGGCGACTGAAACCGAATCTGCTGCTGCCCTCTGCCTGGGCACGGACCTGGCCGCTGCCCTCGGACTGCACTCAAGCTGCGTCATCCGCTGCGTGAAGGAGCGCTTTGAACCTGGACTGTTCGCATCATACTTCCCAGGTAGGTACCTTTCTTCACTTTGTTCATTTGGGGTGTGACTTAATGTAGGTGTAAGTGTGCTTGTGTGCCTGCGTGCATGGCTTAACATGTGTACCTGCAATACAGGGCCAGTTGCTGCATGGTCAGATTCTGTATTACCAGGTGTTGCATGGCCAGGTGTTGCATGGCCAGGTGTTGGATGACCAGGTGTTGCATGGCCAGATGTTGCATGGCCAGGTGTTCCATGGCCAGGTGTTGCATGGCCAGATTCTGTATTACCAGGTGTTGGATAGCCAGATGCTGCATGGCCAGGTGTTGCATGGCCAGATGCTGCATGGCCAGGTGTTGGATGACCAGGTGTTGGATAGCCAGATCCTGTATGGCCACATGCTGTATGGCCAGATGTTGGATGACCAGGTGTTGCATGGCCAGGTGTTGCATGGCCGGATGTTGCATGGCCAGGTGTTGCATGGCCAGATGCTGAATGGCCAGATTCTAAGTGGCCGTGTGTTGCATGGCCAGACGCTGCATGGCCAGATGTTGCATGGCCATGTGTTGCATGGTCAGGCGCTACATGGCCGGATGTTGCATGACCAGATGTTGCATGGCCGGATGCTGTACAGCCACATGTTGCATGGCGAGATGCTGTATGGCCAGAATACAAGTTATTTTTTTGTCGGGGGGGCATCTACCAACCTGGTATTGCTACATATGTGTGCAGGATATTAACATGTATGTGCACCCTGAGCCGCATGTACCCTGTCTTAGGGGTGAGGGTAAGGGTCATGTACCCACCTCCTGTGCCACCGCTGCCTTGTGTGTTTTAGGGTGAAGGTATTGCCCTGCCCCGGACCTGGCGTCACTGCTCGGTGATAGAGGCGCCTGCCTCGGCACTGATGTCCATCAACGCCGGGCCATTTTGTTAAGTTCTGGAGGCTGGATGAGGTTTTAGTTTAGGCTTCAGGTCGCCTTTGCCCTTAAGGGACATTCTGAAGTGTGGGGGGAATGGCTTCACGCACGTCACGCATGCATGCATCTGTGCTGCCCATGCTGCAGGGTTTTAGTGCAAGGCCCTCCTCCTCCCTTGCGCTACCTTGGCTGTGACATAAGTGCCCTGCCGCCCTCCTGTGCTATTGCTGCTCCCCCCATCAGACTGGAGCCATGGGGAGTGCCTGGCCCTCCTGCACTCCAAGGCCTCCCTGGCCGAGGAGTTGAGCCAGCTAAAGCCAAAGCTGGATGCCGGCGCTGTGGCAGCCGACATGATCTCCGCTGCGAGCTCGCCTTTGAAAGGCACCTGGCCCTGCCATTCTGAGCATGGCTCCACATTCACCTGATCATATTCTTCAAGTCTGAAAAGCAATTTCTGTACTGCTGGAAGTGTGGAGGAAATGACAGCCCATACCACCCTGCCCCTCCCTCTGCCCCTTGCCTCTCCACCATCAGGGTGATGACCAGCAATGCCTGCCATTCATGAAAGGCACCTGGCCCTGCCATTCTGAGCATGGCTCCACATTCACCTGATCATATTCTTCAAGTCTGCAAAGCAATTTTTGTACTGCTGGAAGTGTGGAGGAAATGACAGCCCATACCACCCTGCCCCCCCCCCTCTGCCCCTTGCCTCTCCACCATCAGGGTGCTGACCAGCAATGCCTGCCATTCATGAAAGGCACCTTGTCCTGCCATTCTGAGCATGGCTCCACATTCACCTGATCATTTTCTTTAACTCTGCAAAGCAACTTTTGTACTGCTGGAAGTGTGGAGGAAATGACAGCCCATACCACCCTGCCCCCCCCCTGTGCCCCTTGCCTCTCCACCATCAGGGTGCTGACCAGCAATGCATGACAGTCATGAAAGGCACCTGGCCCTGCCATTCTGAGCATGGCTCCACATTCACCTGATCATAATCTTCAAGTCTGCTCAAACAGTTTTGTACTGCTGGAAGTGTGAAGGAAATGACAGCCCATACCACCCTGCCCCCCCCTCTGCCCCTTGCCTCTCCACCATCAGGGTGCTGACCAGCCATGCCTGTCATTCATGAAAGGCACCTGGACCTGCCATTCTGAGCATGGCTCCAAACTCACCTGATCATATTCTTCAAGTCTGCAAAGCAATTTTTGTACTGCTGGAAGTGTGGAGGAAATGACAGCCCATACCACCCTGCCCCTTGCCTCTCCACCATCAGGGAGCCCTTGGCTGCTTGGCTGGAGGTTACTGAATAAATTAAGAAGCGCTTACATGAACGCACCAGCAGTACTTTGCTGCAATGAGCTCCATTTCTTCTCTTTGTGGCAAAGTCAGTTGCCTTTTGGCCCGGGCAGATCTACATCATTCCTTAGAGCCCTTGGCAGCTTAGCTGGAGGTTAATGAATAAATCAAGAAGCGCTTACATGAACGCGCCAGCAGTGCTTTGCTGCAATGAGCTCCATCTTTTCTCTTAGCGGCAAAGTCGGTTGCCTATTGGCCCGGGCAGATCTACATCATTCCTCAGAGCCCTTGGCAGCTTAGCTAGAGGTTGTCAATAAATTAAGAAGCGCTTACTTGAACACACCAGCAGTGCTTTGCTGCAATGAGCTCCATCTCTTCACTTAGTGGCAAAGTCGGTTGCCTTTTGGCATGAGCATACCGGAGGCCCCATATGGGACTGAG
The DNA here is from genome assembly GCA_037349105.1 of Limnomonas spitsbergensis. NCBI lineage: Eukaryota > Viridiplantae > Chlorophyta > Chlorophyceae > Chlamydomonadales > Limnomonas > Limnomonas spitsbergensis. The sequence goes on along the minus strand of JAYJMM010000022.1, from coordinate 87,061 downwards.
CAAGCCAGATACTGGAATAAGAAAGAGCAAGCAACCGTCAAATTTTAATTTTGATAACATCATTTATGCATAGGCTATGAAATCAATCACCAGGGGCCTGTCTAGTTAGGGCCCATTATCCAATTCCTTGGGCTTCCTAGATGAAAAAGTAAGACTGCACAACTATAAGAAAACAAATCTAGATTGCAACAATCCGGGCCCTGGAGTAATCCCACAAGGGACCTGCTAGGTGAGGGATGCACGGGCCCACCACCTAGCCCCAGAGGGGAGCTGTCAACTGAGTGCTGCATGAGCTCACCAGCAATGCCCATGGGGAACCTGCCAGGGGAGGGACCACCCAGCCCCATAGAGAAGCTGCCAGGGGAGGGCTGCATGGGCCTACCACCCAGCCCCATAGAGAAGCTGCCAGCTGGGAGCTGCATGGGCCCACCACCCAGCCCCATAGAGAAGCTGCCAGTTGGGAGCTGCATGGGCCCACCACCCAGCCCCATAGAGAAGCTGCCAGGGGAGGGCTGCATGGGCCCACCACCCAGCCCCATAGAGAAGCTGCCAGCTGGGAGCTGCATGGGCCCACCACCCAGCCCCATAGAGAAGCTGCCAGGAGAGGGCTGCATGGGCCCACCACCCAGCCCCATAGAGAAGCTGCCAGTTGGGAGCTGCATGGGCCCACCACCCAGCCCCATAGAGAAGCTGCCAGTTGGGAGCTGCATGGGCCCACCACCCAGCCCCATAGAGAAGCTGTCAGGGGAGGGCTGCATGGGCCCACCACCCAGCCCCATAGAGAAGCTATCAGCTGGGAGCTGCATGGGCCCACCACCCAGCCCCATAGAGAAGCTGCTAGGGGAGGGCTGCATGGGCCCACCACCCAGCCCCATAGAGAAGCTGCCAGTTGGGAGCTGCATGGGCCCACCACCCAGCCCCAATGCTGGATGCCTCTGCTGACGGCGTCGCTTTGTGGATGGCATTGGTTGCATCAGTGGGATGCCACCAACAGAATGTGTGGGAGGTGGGATGGGCTGGTGTACCACCTTGGACTGCCTTTTCTGAGATGCTGGCTTGCTTTGCCCACGGCGCCCAATCTTAGCCTCAATAGCCGTCCGCTCAGCAAGCATTGCATCTTGCTTGGCGTGATGTACAAGACATGCAGGCCCGGGTGTAGCTGAGTACGTCCGCCATGCAGCAAGGACCAAGGGATCACACACCTACAAGAATGAAGGGTCTGCAAGTTTTAAAAATGTCAATGACATTACACCTCTGGGCCCTGCTCAAAATGGCTGGTGTTTTAAGCATATGACATGATTTGCTATGCAAAGATGACGTGCAAATTTACATAATAGAGCAGAGGGTGCTGGGACAGGTAATTTGAGGGAAATGACAGACCCTGAGTCCCTGAAAGTACGTATTTACCGAATCACACACAGCCCTTCAATGACCCTGAAAAACCAGCGTTTCAAACTAAGCGTCTCAATATCTAACAAACTCTAAATGTTTACCTTTGCCATATGACCAGGATGTGCAGCTTTCCAGTGTTGGAAATGGATGTGATTTGCATTAAGTAGCTTTATCTTAACAGCATGTATCAGCTGCTCATCAGTCATGGCCAGCACCTTCGTCTTTATCAAGGTCTGAATAGGGGGGCCTGGCGAGCGTGTGGCAGAAGCTGCCTACAAATGGAAGAGGGTGGAAAAGGCAGGCAGGTGTACATAATTTGGTATCCCTGATTTTCATCTGGCATCAGCTGAGCAGACCCAAGCCACCTTCCAATTACCTGCTGGCCTCCCACCCAAGAGGGGCCTAGCCCATGCGGGACCAGCGCTGATGTCCGTACTAGCCGTGGGGTTGATCCAGGGCTGATGGTTTGTCCTGTCCGTGCGGTCACGCGTGTTGCTGAGGCAGGGCTGCTGGCTGCTCCCGTACGTGCCGACAGGCTTGAGACTTGTGAGGCTGAGGCACGCTTTCTGGCTGGTTTGAACGGGGGGAGGCTCTAGGGCTCAGCGCCGCGCCGCAGGGCATCACCCAGGCCGTAAGGCACCATCCCGTAGAATTGTGACCAATCCTGATGTTCTGCTTAAGGAATGCGTCATTCAGCCCGCTGTGGATGCTCTTGACCGTGTTTAGAGCCTGTAAGAAAATAAATTATGTCATGTTCCTCATGATGCTTCAGGCTGCTTAGGCTGCTCTTAGCTTACCATGACCAGGTCTCCGTTAATGATTTTATCCCTCAACATCATCAGGTAGTGGGAGGCATGGTCGGCAGTGAACTCAGCTGATTTGCCCCATCTCTCCTCTACGTAAGCCTGCATGGCATGATACCAGCACTTCAATCAGGGAGTGTTCATTCAGGCCTTGAAAGATCATGCCCTGCAACAGTTTTCTCTTGCCATGCATGGTAAGTTCTCTTGCCATGCATGGTAAGTGAGAACTTATTACGTTTTTGAGGCTGTCAGACACTGACCATGAACATTTTCTCAACGCCTTTGTAACGCGTGCGCGTAGCACCCTTTTGTGTATCCTCCCGCGCTTGCGCTAGCGCAATATTCTGCTCGGCAGTAAATGTGGGATCATCAAGCCTGCAGCAGCCAGAAGATTCAAGCAAAGATCGATGAAAGCATGTCCCTGGAAATTTTGGAAAGCCACTGATCCCTAGCTGAATTCACAATGACCTCAATAATGTTAGCAGATCAGTATTCGAGTTTGGAAACGCCTTGAAAATTAAACACTGGACAGAGTCACTCAGGCACGGCGCCATGGCCGTCAGAACTGTCAATGCAAGTTATGAAAACAACATATTCGTCTCATAGAGTTCAGACATTGAGTTCGGAAACGAGATCAAACGACTTATACTGGACTTAGCTCTAGTAGACATTAAGCTGTTTGCATGCAACTGGCTGAATTTTATTATATCTAATTTGAAGTACAAAGAACCAATTCTCTACCAATCTGAAATTTTAAGAGAACCAGCACATTTTTAGAGTGAGACAGTTAGAGTGAGGCAGTAAGAGTGGGCTGCACTCTTGCCTCTGCATTAGACCTTTCCTCATACCTGAGCTCCAGCTTGGAGTGAACCTGATCAAGGAACCTTATCCCATGAAGCATGTGTGTAAGTGGTGTTAAGGCTGCCCTGTCAGCATGTATGACAGAAGCTGTGTGTGCTAGGGGTGCCATGACAGTCAGCATGCAGTGCACCTGTGTGTGCTATGGGTGCCATGCCAGGCAGCATGCAATGCACCTGTGTGTGCCATAACAGTCAGCATGCAGTGCACCTGTGTGTGCTATGGGTGCCATGCCAGGCAGCATGCAATGCACCTGTGTGTGCCACAACAGTCAGCATGCAGTGCACCTGTGTGTGCTATGGGTGCCATGCCAGGCAGCATGCACTGCAGAAGTTGTGTGTGCTATGGGTGCCATGCCAGGCAGCACACAGTGCACATGTGTGTGCTACGGGTGCCATGACAGTCAGCATGCAGTGCACCTGTGTGTGCTATGGGTGCCATGTCAGGCAGCATGCAATGCACCTGTGTGTGCCATAACAGTCAACATGCAGTGCACATGTGTGTGCTATGGGTGCCATGCCAGGCAGCATGCTCTGCAGAAGTTGTGTGTGCTAGGGGTGCCATGGCAGGCAGCACACAGTGCACATGTGTGTGCTAGGGGTGTCATGACAGGCAGCATGCAGTGCTTCTGTTTGTGCTAGGGGTGCAATGACAGGCAGCATGCAGTGCAGAAGCTGTGTGTGCTATGGGTCCCATGACAGCCAGCATGCAGTGCACCTGTTTGTGCTAGGGGTGTCATGACAGGCAGTATGCAGTGCACATGTTTGTGCTAGGGGTGTCATGACAGTCAGCATGCAGTGCACATGTTTGTGCTTAAGGTGTCATGACAGTCAGCATGCAGTGCACCTGTTTGTGCTAGGGGTGGCATGGCAGTCAGCATGCAGTGCACCTGTTTGTGCTGGGGGTGTCATGACAGTCAGCATGCAGTGCACCTGTTTGTGCTAGGGGTGCAATGGCAGGCAGCATGCAGTGGGGAGCAGGGGACCCGTCCAAGAAGGAGCCTCGTCCCCTGGTGTGAACAAACTACGTCAGGGGACCCAAACTACGCGGTCCCCTGCCCCCCCGTATTGTACGGATCTGCGGGCTGTACACTGCATTCTTGCTGACTTGAGCCTCAAGGTAGCTTACTGTGTCAATAACGTCGCCGAACTCTGTCTCAATCTGCCTCCCTCTGAAATTAGACATGATTAAACAAAATAAAAGCCACGGTCGAGCATAAAATGCCATTCGATTATCATTTATAAAAGCTTTGAATTCTGCATTGAGCAGCGTCTGTTCCTCCGGACTAGGATTACCCCAAGATGCGTTGTAATTGGTTCCTCCGGACTACAGCAAAATGTCTGTAGTCCGGACCCACACCTGGGGCGCGTTCACATTGGCTCCAATCCAGTCGTTGGGATTCTTCGTTGCATTAGTAGTATGGATCTTGTTTGCCCACTCTCTCGCCAGTTTCAGCTACTTGCAGGAACCCGTCAGCCACAGACGATTTCACGGTCAAGTTCTGATATCAACACACCACAATCGTCGTGGCGCGCTTATCACTGTTGCTGTGAACACGAGAGAAATCGCGCAGGGATCTCAAGCTTGTACCAGAGCATGTACCGACCGAGACTCTCCATTTTGCCATCGCACAGCACCTTTCCGCCTCGATGAAACATTTTGCTTTATCACACCCGTTCCAAAATAACAAGCACGTAAACGAATGAGACAAGTATGCATTCAATCGACATAGTTTTGAGTTTGCGTGAACCCTGACCTAGCCAGCGTGGCAGGATCATTTGGATCATTCTTGGACACTACCTCGGGAGGTTGTTTCTGAAATGATCCTAGATGTACACAAAAGTACAACGACTAACTGTCGCCCAACTCGCGCCTCTAGTGTGGATGTAGTTAGGATCATCTCAGAATTCTGTAATGCGCCCACTTTTGGCTCGGATAACCCCCAATATGAACGCGCCCCTGGTCGTTGGTCACCCTGTAGTCCGGAACATGTCGATATCCACAGCATCTGTCCTGCAGTGTTGTCGTACTTCGGTGCATACTGCACACTTTATTGTTGACAGGAATTGTCAACATGATTCGTCAACATGATTTGCCTGCCTGAATCCCGCAACATGTGCACGAATGCGGGGCATTTGTAGAATTGCGGCATACTTAAAGTGAAATTTCTGGTTTTATGGTTGCCATACACCTTATAAGTTCGATCGCCAATCTACACTGTTAACAATCATTCGCTTTAACGGCAGTCTGTCACTCGGACATCCATCCAGCAGAAGCATTGCTGACCGACTGTCGTCTCCCCCACTTGCTTCCACTGCTTGCTTCGTGAGTTGTTTCCCCGTGTCTATTGCACACTGTCAGATGCTACTTGATTTCATTATAGAAAGGTAACATGATCGAGATGTTCACCCCCGCATCCAAATAAAAACCACTCAGACTACAGCCATGCATCCCTTAATTTCCGTATCCATTCGTCGTGACGAATCTCCTCAAGTATGCTGCCTTACTTTGCTCTGCTTGTCATCACAGTCGCGTGTCGTCATGCAGCTGAGCATCTTCATAGCCCTGCTGGTTGCCTCGTTCGCCATTTGCGGCCTCTCTCCTGCATATGTAAGCAGACATGAGTGGGGATTCCGTCGACTCATCAGGTCGAATGCATGTTCCGTCATCAGTCTGGTCATTATGTCATTATATGCCTCCGAGCTTGAACACCTACTTCCTCATCCTCATTGTGGAAGGATGAGATTGATTGCGCACAAATGGTGACGGATGGGAATCAGAACTGACTTTAGTTGAGTGACTGGATTGAGTGCGCGCGTGGTGACTGATGTCACAGCCGTCACATGACCGACTGTAGTACCGTATCACATTTATTTTTGCAGGAGCTTGATTCCTACCATGTCTTCCTTGATATTTCCCGCTTCAGCCTGTATGTTCCAACCCGTGGTTCCAACATTCCTGTCCGAACTCTATTTTCCCACACTCGCAGGCGGTTCCGAATAATGATGCACGCCGAGTCTCTGCACGCCGCGATCGTGTGCTGCACCAAACTGGTGCGTCTTCCTCATCTTCTTTTGCCCGAATGAAGGGCATGGCTATTGACAAGCGAGCATTCCAAGTATTGTTTTGCAGCCACTCAAATATTTTCTTACACTTTCTCAAGCTGCAGGCTCATAATTTCCACCCCATTTTATGTTTAGACATAACTTTGGGAGTATTACCAGTTCTATTACATAACTACTATGTTCTCACCACTTGCTATGTTGGTCATTTTCCCATGCGTCCAGGCGGCAACTCCACCGAGCCTCCTCCATCACCAACTACGCCCTCATCAGGTACGGGTTTCAACTCTCCTCAGCAAGCCCCGACATACCCCTCTCCACCCTCAGGCTCCTACCCTCCCCTCCCCCCCTCCCCCTCCATCTTCATATCCGCCCTCGTACCCCCCTTCACCTTCAGACTCCCCCTCCCCCCACCCACCTCAATATCCCTCTCCGCCTTCACGCTCCAGCCCCATGCAGCCCCCTTCAACTTCAGGCTCCAACTTCCCCCGCCCTCCTCCATCTCCATCATCAGGCTCCAATTCCACTCAGTCCCCTCCACCCACCGCCACCACTCCTCCTTCTCCCATGAACACTGGTGAGGAAGTACAGTGCCCCTTCTCCCACAAACACCATGTGAGAGAGAGACACACGGGCGATCTTCACACCACCACACAAGCTACTGAAGGAACACACAAGCTACTGAAGGAACACACAATCCTCACTGGTGTACATTACTTCATCCCCACGCCACTGGCTGCACTCGCTTGTGTCTTAATTTTTTGCTCAGCCGAGGGGGCGCTATTATGCGCTCGCTGTCCAGGTTCTTTTTATGCTCCTACTTAACGGGCAAATCGCCGCACACATCAATTGTGATGCTCCCCTGGACTGCAAAATTGTCGCAAAATTGTCACCCTCAACATGCGGCTGCACAGCTCATCTTCTCCTACCTATCATTAGTCATCATGCGCTCCTCATGCATTGTCTTTTATGGCATTTGTTCCGTCCTTGGTGTTCAAGTCTACTTGGTTGGTAACAACCATCTGACTGACTGCCCCTGCCCCAGAGGTCGTGGCGCTTTTTCCTCTATTAGCCTTTGATTCCTTCTTACTGCACTCCTTGTCACTGATGCATGCAGACTATTATGCTGGATGCGTTTTGGTGACTGGGAACTTCACTGACTGCTTCGAAAACTGCACCGGGGGCTTCAAGTCCAGGACTATGCAAATGGTGTGCCCACCTATGGTTGAATTTGAGAAGTGCAACACTCTGACGTGCCCTCGTGAGTATACTGAGTAACCCAAGAGTTTAGGGTGTAGGGAGCATACTGAGTAACCCAATGGGAAGAGCTAAGTGAGAGTTTACAGTTCTGCCGTCTGCCATGCACAGCTCAATCCTCAAGTCTCATGACATGCAACGCAGTGAGATGTCGAAGCTCCCAATTGCAACTGAATTGCAACTGAATAACTGGTTTCTGCATGTGCCTACTCCTGCAAATCCAGCAGTTGTGCCGTTACTTTGTCCAGCATGTGTCATGTACTTGTCTGACTAACTGTTATCCCTTTTATGCTTGCCTGCAGCTCCCCCAGCTCCGCCCTCACCGTTTCCACCCCCGCTTCCGTCTCCCCCAACTCCGCCACCTCCTGTCCCCCAACCGCCTCCACCACTACCCACGGGAAACAAAGCCTGCTCTTGGTCATGCGACCCCTGCAGCAATTGCAAGTCCAAGCCGAATACAACCATCAAAGTGTATTATGGATCACCATTTCCGGGAACATGCACTATGGATAACGACTGTTCCATGGGACCCCTGGTTTCCTACAAGAAAGGCCAGGTTCTCCCACAACCCGAATTATGGGAATGCATACCTTTGGGAAAGACTGACGGGATATGCTAGAGTAACGGGTTCTATCTTATGGGTACAACACAAGCAATTGATTGATCCTACGGCAAATAGTTACTCCACCCACCTTGGTCAGACATCCAACAAAAATGTTTGAAATTCCTAAGTCTCTGCTTATCGCCCTTGCTGAACAAAGTCGTTTGAACTCCACAAGTATCTTATCATTGCCTTTGCTGAGCCTGCGCCGCAATGTGCAGTATAAGTGTCTGGATTCTGGAATATGTCACGTCACATCGTTCACATTCATGTGATGGATTCAATACTGTGTTGCTTTTTCGTGGTTAAAGACATTATCGTGCCTGTTGGATTATATTCATTCCGCTCAGTTAAATACTTTTTGGTGCTTCCTCATTTGCTGTTAGTGGATTGAATACTTGGTGGTTCAGGATGAAAAACACATAGTTATTTTGAGGAGTAAAATACTGTGTATTACTTGCTAGGGAGAATTGCTGTAACAACGTAGCTGAAATATGGCTGTTGTGAAGTATAGAAATGGTAGATTCTTGTGGGCCTAACCAGTCTCAAGCATAACGGCACACTAATCTCACACATCTTTGCCTTCTGCAAGGCAACACAGTCCAGTGTACTCCAGTGTAACCTCAGCTTAAGCAAAGAGGCACAGCCCAGTGTGGGCACTTAAGAAGAGAATCTCTGGATTGCATACCTAGGGATTTCATTTAGCAAGCGTCAAAATTGTAGGATGTGCTTTGAAATAGCGTAACAATTGGCATTTTCACTTCAGCAAGTTGGCACAGTCCAGTGTGCCCTATGACCTTCACCATCAGCAAGACAGTACAGTTTATTATATCCCCTGACCACCTCACCTTCAGCAAGATGGCACAGTCCAATGTGCCCTCTGACATCCTCACCTCCAGCAAGATGGTACAGTCCAGTGTGCCCTCTGACCTTCTCACCTCCAGCAAGACGACACTGTCCAGTGTGCCCTTCTGACCTCCTCACCTCCAATAAGACGGCACAGTCCAGTTTGCCCTCTGACATCCTCACCTCCAACAAGACGGCACAGTCCAGTGTGCCCTTCTGACCTCCTCACCTCCAGCAAAGCGGCACAGTCCAGTGTGCCCTTCTGACCTCCTCACCTCCAACGAGACGGCACAGTCCAGTGTGCCCTTCTGACCTCCCCACCTCCAACAAGACGGCACAGTCCAATGTGCCCTTCTGACCTCCTCACCTCCAACAAGACGGCACAGTCCAGTGTGCCCTCCGACCTCCTCACCTCCAGCAAGACGGCACAGTCCAGTGTGCCCTTCTGACCTCCTCACCTCCAACAAGACAGCACAGTCCAGTGTGCCCTCTGACCGAAGCGCCATCAGGTTAATGGCATTGAGTGCTCCATTCGACCTCCTCAGCTGAGGCAAGGCATGACAGCCAGTCATCCTGAGCGCCATCTATCTGTCCCTCTCGCCAACCGCAATGAAGGCGGCACCGGCGCCCCGTGCGTCCATACACCTCCTCACCTCCAGGAAGTAAGGCGCCTGGCATGCCCTATCCTCCTTCCGGAGTCAACAGGGAATCAGCTCAATCTTTCCGGTGCCCTCCCCACCAGCAACCGATACGGGCTACAATACATCCCGCAGTCTCCGCAAGAAGAGGACCACAGTGGCCTCGCGGGCAGCGGCAAGAGGGATATAGCCCGTGCAAATGACCTGCATAGAAAACGCCCAGTCATTATGTGCGGTGTGACCACATTCACCTCAATCCTTACTGAGGAGTGCTTATGCCTCCGGCTGATAGTCCAGAACCGGATATTGTGTTGATGTTCAGAGAGAGTGCATTGGGAACGAGTCCAACGTCTATATAACATTCAATTGCGACGCCGCTGTTCTCAGAGGAAACATAACCGGATCTAGCATTTCAAGGGGTCAGGACTATGGCAATCGAATACCGTAAGATGCAGCGTAAGATGGTCGTGGCTGGGTTATCAGTTATGGTGTCAGTTATGATGGCCGGTTTTCAGTGTTGGTTCTTGCCGCTATCGATGACTATGACTGCTGCTGATTTTGAGAAACTATTATTGAGACGACTGAGACTCAGCAGAAGATATCATGGAGATGAGTGGGTTGGGGTTCCGGGTTTCCGCAACATTGATTGTGGCAATGTCTGTTTTGAGAAGCAATTACGATGGTGATGGGTGTGTGTGTGCTTTTGATTAGCGGTATGGCGATGTCTGGTTTTTAGTAGCAACTGCGAGGGTGATGGGAGGCAGCTGTTGGGATGGAATTCTGATATTTTAAGTAGTATGCAATCAATGTCTGGTGGTCGTATGTCCACTTGAGTTTCGTGCTTCTTAACCGAATGCCCCAGGCTTATTGTGTCTGATCTAGGGTGGGCTCAGGGTGAGCTTCAGGGATCAGGTTTCACATATCAGATATCCGACCAGCAGCCTGCCACTAGTGGTCTGTTGGGCAATAAAAAACACTGAATGTCGTGCATGTCCCAAATCCTCAGATGGCCAAAAGGAGATACCATGCCACATCGCAACAAGACTGCCAATCATGCCCCCCCTGCCACGCAACTATCACACCTAAACCTCCAGCGCGTTCAGCCCACCCAGCCATAACTGCAGAACCATGCAGCAATGTTGATTTCAAGGAGCTTCAGCCACACTTCAGCTGCAAGCCAGTCTATGGCCGGCACGGCCTGAGGCAGCACAGCCTGCTTGAGCCAGCGGCTGTCGGTTGGTCAAGGTTAGATCTCACTCAGCCCAATGGTGGCTACCTTAAGGTGGTATGGCTAACACTAAAATGAACATTGTCGCGCAGCTCACCTGCGGGCCACTCCTCTCCACAGTTCATGAACCGCCGAAAGTCAGCATCTAGGTCCTTGAGCTCCTCTGGTGCCACCCCCGGGTGCTTCCTCATGACCCTGAGCACCTCAAGAGTCGTCTCAAAGGCATCATATTTACCTGCAGCAGTATCAATCTTTAATTTTCGAGGATAAGCTAAAGCTCATGTACGTTTCAGCTTCCACCAGGTCTCCAGCCAGAGGACCCAGACATACTCTGACAGCCATGCTGCTACAGGTGGGGCAGGCTGCATGCCCTGCAGGAGGAGGCTATTCAACAGGCTAGATCCCCACTCGTTGAGTGTGGGGTCCTGTCCATGCAAATGTGGAGAGGGTGACGGGGTGGTATGATAGTTACAGAATCCCGCCCACTTGCCCCGCATGTTCCCCTGGTGCGCTCAAACAAGCCCCCCCCCCACCTTGGTCCCCTAGCACGCCCCCTGTCACGCTGCTGTACACCATGTGCTGAGCGGCACATGCCAGTGTCCTCTGCATCGCCTTCACCCTCCCCGGCTGCAGGGTCAGTTCCTCCAGCCGCTCATGCAGCAGGGGGATGCTCACCTGCGGAGCCGCGACGGAAAACGTTGACCAGTCCAGCTGAGGCTCAAAGGGCTGGTGCACGTGGTCACCTGGGGTGAGGGATGAGAGATGAGGGATAAGGGCCTTCAGGGTGACGGGTGATAAGTTGGTGCACATGGCCTAGTGAGTGAGCAGTTTGGCATTTGGATCCAATGAACGCTCCTGAACTACTTGGTCACCTGGGTTGAGAGAAAAGGGCAGAGTCTTCAGGGTTTAGGATAAGGAGTTGATGCCAGAGCCTCAGGCAAGACCATTTCTCACCTACGGTCACGGGGATGCAGCCCATGACTGCCACAATGATCTGGCGCTGGCCGTGGCCGCCACCCAGAGGTGCCAGACAAAACATCTATGTGCGCAGTCGCTGGTCATAGTGTCGTGCCCGCGATTCCCCCAGGTAGCCACTCCTATTGCTATGGTAGTAATGTACCTGCCGGGCGGGGGGCACATTGTTGGATTGGAGTGCCCGTCAACCACAAAACAGCTATATCAAGATAGTGCTGCGCCCCAAGGTTCCGCGAGCTATCCGCTACAGCAGCTGTGGTAGTACAGCACCTGACGGGAGGAGTGCCTTATTGTTGCAGAGCATCCCACCTGCCATGCCCCTCTATTTACTCCCTCACTTTCTGTCGTACGTTGGCCGAGTAGTCCTCATCGCTGTGCCGGCAGTTGGGCCACTCGCCAACATCCGGGTCCTTCCGGTCCCCACAGATGCAGCCCGCGAAGAAAAACTTTGTGTATCGATTGGGTGACCCCGTGTTGAGCGGGTGCAGTGGAGAGTTGTCAAATCCAAAGTGGCGGAAGTGGCCGGAAGAGATGAATACGGGGATCACTACATCCTGCAACCAGGACATCTGATTTACACCACCACACCAGCCTTGTGCAACAACAGAAACATAAAGAACAAATGGAGAAATGGGGGATAACAAATTAAATTAAGATGTGGACGGCCACGCCCTGCTACAAAGGAACATCTGCATCACTGCAGTTTAGGGTTGAGGGTTAACAAGAGTGTTGATGGTTCCCCCTTAACCCAGCCGCACCAGGCCTGGCCGGTGCGTCTTCTTCCAGCCGCAACACTCCTTATCCGCAGTCCCCAATCTGAAAGCCAGGTGGAATTCGGAGTCAGGCGATGGATCAGCTCGTGGGAATTCTTGGTGTCTTCCACGCCCAGATCGCCTGAATGGAGGTGCGACGGTCACATGGACGTCTAGGTTTAACAGTGAAAGGCTGCAGTTGAAGGATGTGGACCAGGGGCTCGTGATGCCTTGGTCCTTGAGCTGGACAAAGGCAGCCTGAGCCTTTGGCACACGAATGGAAGGCTACACGACAGGTATGGATTCATGTAACTTGTTTCTGCAACAGCTTACCTGTGTGGATAATGGCATGCCTTGCACCTCCAGTTGCGTTCCACCAGGGCCAGGTGTTGCGGACATACTCAAGGGCCTTGGGAATGATGTCCCCGTCGCTGCGGCCGCGGCAACGGACCTGGCAGCAAGCGGGCCGACAACACCGTGTTAACCTGGATTCAGGAGGTCAAGTTCTTGAAAGGCCTAGAAACATTGTCCGGTACCACATCTGATCAGCCTTGGGATCATGGCCTTGCCCGTGCCCCGTATGCGTGATTGCGCCATTAATTGAAACTGCAGGTCAAAATCCCCTGGGCGGATCAATATCCATATAGAGAAACATACAAAGATGTGGCCTAGTTACACGCTGTCGGATGCTGAGGCTCAGGCTGCAAGGCTCCCAACAGATACATCACTAGGTCTGGCCGTGTTTTACTCTGTCTGTTGCTAAGCTGAGGATGCAAGGCTCCCAAATATGAAACTATCTAGATATTTCAGCCCTGCTCACAGACTACGGGCCACTCTAGTTGAGCCGTCTCACCGGAATGTAGTACCAGTCTGCTCCATCCCCATCTGCAGTGCGCGCCCCACTGCTCAGCAAGCGTTGTGTGAACATGTTGTGGGTGGGCCGGTCCAGTCGCCGGACATTGAGCCTGTGACCAATGGGGGACATGAGACTTGGAGAACAATAGTGCCAGGGGAATGCAGGACTTGCGCCTTCACTTGTGTACAATTGATTACCGGATATGACATGACCGGTTTGTTTTCTTTGTTTACCATGTCGTGAGATGTGGAGGCAGCTCATATACGTAAACATGCGGCCTCTTGGTGCGCGTGGTATAGCTTGTACCGGCCAGCAGCAGCGGCTTCCCATCAGCTCCCAAGGAGATCGCGCAGTCGGAGCCATAGAAACCTGATGAACCAGGGAACCCATAGGAGGCAACATGAGCATGAGCATGAGCACTCAGCAGGGTGGTTCCTCAATCCTCGCCTCATAGTGCTCTACTGATGACATTGCTGTGCGTGCCCACCAGACAGGGGCTTTGGGATCAACCGTGCATAGGTGGACCCTCCTAACCGGTATGAGGCCTGGCTTGCACGGCCGAGTCGAACAGGATGCAGCAACAAGGCCCCTCCAGGACAGTGTGGCATATTTAAGCATTTATATATCCCGCTCAGCTTGATGCACCCAGCCCCCTCGGCCTAAAACCAAGATGTACCTGACATGTAGCAAACAACGACCTGAAATCAACAGTGTCACCAGGGGGTGTCACACACCTTCCTGACAATGGCAGAAGCCTGATGTACACTTTCCTCTCAGGTTGCAACCATTGAGGCAGGCCTGCACTCAGAACTAGCAGGTGCAGGTCAGCTTGGCTAAGAGTTTCAAAAGTGTGTACGTGTGCTGTTGTAACAACCACAACATCATAGGATGCACTTAAGGGGGGGGCAGTGCTAATTTAATTGAACGACATGGCTGCCTGGCGTACTCTATTGGGCCAATGTGGAGCAAGCAATGGCCGGCCTGCAAACAGGGGTCCAAGCAGCAGGGCAAGTGCACCAATCCCCCTCGGCTGTAGGTCGTATTGAAGCTGAATTGTAGCAGGGTCACGCTACAATGAAGAGTTGCGTATGTATCACCTGGGGGTATGTGGTGCACTCCTTTACATCAGGGTAGAGAGCTGCCTTGCATCGCTTCTCCAGGGATTGAACGTCTGGGGTCTCGGAGCAGTCAGCGCCTACTCGGTGCTCCGGGCAATCACACCTGATGGATGCACAATCCATGCGATTGGAGGGATATTGAGATAAAACACCATGCACGCGCTTTGGAAGATATTGAAAATACACGAGACTCGTGCGTGGTGACATATTGGGAAGGCACAGCATCACAGCAGCCCATGTCTGGCAGGCAGGCAATGGACCAAATTAAACATGCATGCAGCCATGCAGCCATGACCAATACATGATGGACAGTGCACCTGCCCAGCTCCTCATTGCATGTTCCATGCGTTTTGCATGAAGACAGGCACTTGCTGGCAGCCAGGCTCAAGTCACCGGGTACGAGTGGAGATTCGACCGATAGATTCGACAACAGATTCGGAGCTCAGGCGCAAGTTAAGCCCCGTCAAGTACGGCGTTGCGGGGTGGGGATAGCAGTTGGCATTATTCAATTCGGCTTAAGGACCCCATCATCTTAGGACAGATCTCACAGCATTATTCCATCAAAATTGACATTGGTGTACTAATTCAGAAATGTCCGCTGCGTTTTCTGGATGTGGCAAGGAGCCCGGCGTGAAGACCTGGGTCGTGAGCTCCTTCAAGCTGCGAGACGTGCCTGAAGGCGATTATGGCTCATTTTACAGCGTTGCGATGCGTTGCCTGAATCCCTGAGCCCACTCCTCCTGACACGTGTCGCTCGGGACCAGGTCCTGTGACGCTCCTGTACTTGAGAATCTCTTGGAGGGGTCTTAGCCTTGGGCAGCGCAGGATGGGTGCCCCATCAGCTCTTTTTATAAACTTCCGAGCCCTTTCGAATCGCACGAATGCTACCGACTGCGGTTGCCTCGTTTGGGCCTGTGTACGGAGTGCACACTAGATAGATAAGTGAAGGGGGACCTCTTGGCGGCCACCACTGGGCAACTAGGGTCCATCCCTTGACCAGTCTATATCCGGTGGCCTAAGTAGCAGGATTCGCTACATCAGGCCACCGCGGGGGTAGGCTATTATGTTGCTGAATAGAAGCTGGGGCACGCGAAGATTACAGTGCTGATCTTGCCAACATCAAGGCTCTGAGGGGCTAGATGCACGGCATGCACCTTACCTGTTATCATGCCCCGGCATCCAGATCTTACTGGGCCACCCTTCTCCCCTGCAGGATGAGCTGGGCAGCGCTGCACTCCTGGCCACCCAGCTGGACAGTTACCTGGGAGGAGGGCCGGTGCAGTGCCACCAGGTGCAGGGCTCAGAGGATGACGAGTTTGTGAAGGTAAGGCGGGGAGGGGAGGGAGGGGAGGGAGGATATACCTGACATTTCCCCAGCTGAGGGACAGTGCATGTCGGGATGGTCATCATTTTTCCCCCTTTAAAATGTGCAATTAAATTAAAATGCCTGAGGTGTGAGAAAGTGTGGATGGCGCGGCGAAGCTGTGCGGGGGGGTCCCCTCCCCGCCTGGGGGTCCGGGGGCCAGCGGGCCTCAGTGGGGTTTGGGGGGCCAAGCCCTAAAGTTCTGAAACAGTATGTGGCTTCAACTCGATATTCTTGTTCCAAATCTGTTGTAATATAACTGTGTTAGTCTAATCAGTCAATGTTGCTGATGTTCGAGTCTGCAAATCTAGAACTGGCCTCAAAGCCACTTAAGCCTTCTAATTGAAAAGAAATCCGGGAGTGAATATAAGCAAGGCCAACATTCATGAGGGGCAAGTTCTGGCCAAGTCAGGGAGACAGGGAGTCCCCAATATGCAGAAATTGGGTTCGACCAAGCCTCTTTGCTCTGTCCTTGTACCCATGAAGAAGTATGGGGCCTGAATTATTACCAGAAAGAAAGCTGAGAATGCCAGACTGTGTCTTGGGGCGTGCAGTAACCTTCGTGATATCGACCTCGTTATTTTGACGCTTCGCGAGCCTCTCAGAATCACTAGATTCACTTGAGGATGAAGAACTCATACTGCAAGGAATGGTTTACGAATGAGGGGGATTCTGGACAGTCTAGTAGCCAAAACGCCCGACGGCGGGTGCGGGGCTGACTGCGGAGCCGAGCTGCAGCCGCTTCGCGGCAGCAAAATGCTCCTTTCTTTTTTCAGTCAGTTTTCCCCCCTCTCTCTGACATCAATTATTATGGCCTCAATCATGGCCTCAGGCCATGTATGGCCCCCCCCAAAACACTGATGGTCATTAACGCTGGATTACGTTCTTAGCCTTCCCAGCCTGTCCCTCCCCCCTCCCCTCCCCCCCCATACACCACCGTTCCCCAGCATATCCATTCCCTCCTTGCACCACAGCTCTTCCCCATCATATTTATTCCCTCCCTGCCCCGCAGCTCTTCCCCAGGCTCGTGTGCCGGCCGGGAAACCTCCAGAAATCTGGCTTTAAGAGTGCTGCAGAGGCTAGCGCTGCAGAGAAGGGGGCGGCCAAGCTATATCAGATTAAATCGCCTTCCAGGTTGTCAGTGCAGGTGAGCACCTACCCTATACCCGCCTGCCCTGCCCCTTCCCACCCCGTCTATAAAGGCACGGCCTGTCCTGCCTTGATTGGCCCTGTGCCAACAGCTCTGCCCTGCTCCCCTAGCTCTGTCCCGCTCTGTCCCGTCCCGCCCCTGTTTCGATTTTAGCATCAGCACCAGTTGTGGCTGTTGCCCTTGGGTCTGAATACAGGAATGAAGTGGGAACCATCAGTTAAAAGGAAAGGTTGTGCTTGTAAATCATCGATTATAGCAGCACAAGCCCTGGATCATCAATATCTGTGTGTGTCTTCTGCCAAACTCGAGGCAGATCTGCAAGATCTGTGTGCCTTTCCGCGTAACCAACGCCGAGATTTAGCAGGCCTGTCACTGCCTGAGCACTAGGGGGCTGACGAGGGAGTTGTATTCAGCCGTCGTACAGACCTCTCCCCTGTCCCCTATCAGGTTCTGGAGGTGCCCACTGCTGCTGCATCACTCAACAGCGGCGACTCATTTGTGCTGGATGACCCGGCCTCCTGTGTATACATATGGCATGGCTCTGGAGCCAGCATTAAGGAGAAAATGAAGGCGCTGGACGTGGCCAATAGCATGCGGCGCAACACTGGCACCAGGGTGAGGACAGCAAACAGGGCGACGGCGATAGATTTTTGACCCTGGTTGCAGGAGGCATCATGTGATTTGAGAGAATGGGGAGCAACACTTGTGTCCAGGTGATACGTGGAGGGAGGGAGAGTGGCGCATCATGGGTGTCAGGGTGAGACGGAGAGGGAGAGAGCACACACCCCTTTGGGGTAAAGGCTTTGAGCTGGTGACTTGCGAGCTTGATTCCAGCTGCAAGAAGTGTCATGTGTGGAAGCATTCATCGCTGCACACCTTCAGTTGCACTCATCAGCAGAATCTCATCAGCCTCTCCCAGCCGCAATTAGATCTTCCTGTGTGTTGTTTTTCCGGCCACCAGGCCAGCTTCGGCAGGCCGCCCAAAGTCCTGTTTGGGCCCAAACCTTCACTGCCCTTCTGCAGCTGGCCCCAGCAGTATGGCTGGCAGCGAATGACGCCTCCGGCTGGAGGCCAGGAGGTAGCTGAACCGTAGCTGGATTGTATCCATGCCACGCACAAGTAAACAATGGCGGACTTCCCTCCTGCACCTCAGGCGGAGGTGGTGGATGATAGGGACCGGGACAGTGATGATGCACGCGCACTGTTCCGGGCACTGGGCGAGGCGGACATCTCAAAGGTCACCATCCGGGATGCAGCTGAGGGAGACGCTGCGGTACCACAGGCGGCCTTGGCGGCGCCCCGGCTGTTTCGGCTGACTGCTAGTGGCGAGCCAGAGGAGTTGGCCCCGGGCGCGCCGCTATCTCGATCGCTGCTGAAGACGGAGGATGTTGTGGGGTTGCTTGCAGGAGGAGGGTGAGTAGCTGCTGGAGGCAGAGGAGATTAAGGGTCTACTAGGGGGGCGGCGGGGGGGCGCATAGCTGCTGAAGAGTATGGGCTGCTAGGGAGAGGACAGTGAGGCAGCGTTTCTTTTTTTGTGACTCAGCTATTTGTCAGCTACATTCCACTATTCCAGCCTCTGGCTGGAGGCCCCATTTGTGGGCAGCTATGCTACTTTGGCATCCAGCCGTAGGCCGGTCCAGGTTTGGTCCCAATGGGGCCTTTAGCGGCCGTGGGTCGGCCTGCCAAAATATTGACTCGTAACCGGGAAAAAAGCACTGCTGTGAGGTGTCATTGCCACTTAGGGGAGGCAGACTTGCTGGTCCAGTCCAAGGACCTTGACACACAGCCCCTGCAGTCCTGCGCAGCCCCTGCGCCCGCGCCTATGCCCAAGCCATACAGCTGCCTGCTGTTATGCTGTCTGCCCTCCACGATGGGTTTAATGATGAATCCTTAACACATAATGACATCATCCTAGACCTTTTCCCTGGCCTTAGACATGAAGCGTGAACACTTAGGCTCACAGCTGCCCGCTGTAATGTTGAATGTCATCTATAAATCTATGAAGCACTGGCGTCAAAGTTCTGGGAGTCGTCCCCTTCATAAAATAAGGATAAACATGCAAACCGACAGGAGTGGTCAGCACAGTTCAGCTGAAACAGGGAGTACCGTTGTACCGGCATTTTTATTCATACGCCCCGTGCAGTGTGTGGGTCTGGAGCGGCTCCAAGGCGACTGAAACCGAATCTGCTGCTGCCCTCTGCCTGGGCACGGACCTGGCTGCCGCCCTCGGACTGCCCTCAAGCTGCGTCATCCACTGCGTGAAGGAGCGCTTTGAACCTGGACTGTTCGCATCATACTTCCCAGGTAGGTACCTTTCTTCACTTTGTTCATTTGGGGTGTGACTTAATGTAGGTGTAAGTGTGCTTGTGTGCCTGCGTGCACGGCTTAACATGTGTACCTGCAATACAGGGCCAGTTGCTGCATGGTCAGATTCTGTATTACCAGGTGTTGCATGGCCAGGTGTTGGATGACCAGGTGTTGCATGGCCAGATGTTGCATTGCCAGGTGTTCCATGGTCAGGTGTTGCATGGCCAGATTCTGTATTACCAGGTGTTGGATAGCCAGATGCTGCATGGCCAGGTGTTGCATGGCCAGATGCTGCATGGCCAGGTGTTGGATGACCAGGTGTTGGATAGCCAGATCCTGTATGGCCACATGCTGTATGGCCAGATGTTGGATGACCAGGTGTTGCATGGCCAGGTGTTGCATGGCCGGATGTTGCATGGCCAGGTGTTGCATGGCCAGATGCTGAATGGCCAGATTCTAAATGGCCGTGTGTTGCATGGCCAGACGCTGCATGGCCAGATGTTGCATGGCCATGTGTTGCATGGTCAGGCGCTACATGGCCGGATGTTGCATGACCAGATGTTGCATGGCCGGATGCTGTACAGCCACATGTTGCATGGCGAGATGCTGTATGGCCAGAATACAAGTTATTTTTTTTGTCGGGGGGGCATCTACCAACCTGGTATTGCTACATATGTGTGCAGGATATTAACATGTATGTGCACCCTGAGCCGCATGTACCCTGTCTTAGGGGTGAGGGTAAGGGTCATGTACCCACCTCCTGTGGCACCGCTGCCTTGTGTGTTTTAGGGTGAAGGTATTGCCCTGCCCCGGACCTGGCGTCAATGCTCGGTGGTAGAGGCGCCTGCCTCGGCACTGATGTCCATCAACGCCGGGCCATTTTGTTAAGTTCTGGAGGCTGGATGAGGTTTTAGTTTAGGCTTCAGGTCGCCTTGGCCCTTAAGGGACATTCTGAAGTGTGGGGGGAATGGCTTCACGCACGTCACGCATGCATGCATCTGTGCTGCCCATGCTGCAGGGTTTTAGTGCAAGGCCCTCCTCCTCCCTTGCGCTACCTTGGCTGTGACATAAGTGCCCTGCCGCCCTCCTGTGCTATTGCTGCTCCCCCCATCAGACTGGAGCCATGGGGAGTTCCTGGCCCTCCTGCACTCCAAGGCCTCCCTGGCCGAGGAGTTGAGCCAGCTAAAGCCAAAGCTGGATGCCGGCGCTGTGGCAGATGATCTCCGCTGCGAGCTCGCCTTTGAAAGGCACCTGGCCCTGCCATTCTGAGCATGGCTCCACATTCACCTGATCATATTCTTCAAGTCTGAAAAGCAATTTCTGTACTGCTGGAAGTGTGGAGGAAATGACAGCCCATACCACCCTGCCCCTCCCTCTGCCCCTTGCCTCTCCACCATCAGGGTGATGACCAGCAATGCCTGCCATTCATGAAAGGCACCTGGCCCTGCCATTCTGAGCATGGCTCCACATTCACCTGATCATATTCTTCAAGTCTGCAAAGCAATTTTTGTACTGCTGGAAGTGTGGAGGAAATGACAGCCCATACCACCCTGCCCCCCCCCCTCTGCCCCTTGCCTCTCCACCATCAGGGTGCTGACCAGCCATGCCTGTCATTCATGAAAGGCACCTGGACCTGCCATTCTGAGCATGGCTCCAAACTCACCTGATCATATTCTTCAAGTCTGCAAAGCAATTTTTGTACTGCTGGAAGTGTGGAGGAAATGACAGCCCATACCACCCTGCCCCTTGCCTCTCCACCATCAGGGAGCCCTTGGCTGCTTGGCTGGAGGTTACTGAATAAATTAAGAAGCGCTTACATGAACGCACCAGCAGTACTTTGCTGCAATGAGCTCCATTTCTTCTCTTTGTGGCAAAGTCGGTTGCCTTTTGGCCCGGGCAGATCTACATCATTCCTTAGAGCCCTTGGCAGCTTAGCTGGAGGTTAATGAATAAATCAAGAAGCGCTTACATGAACGCGCCAGCAGTGCTTTGCTGCAATGAGCTCCATCTTTTCTCTTAGCGGCAAAGTCGGTTGCCTATTGGCCCGGGCAGATCTACATCATTCCTCAGAGCCCTTGGCAGCTTAGCTAGAGGTTGTCAATAAATTAAGAAGCGCTTACTTGAACACACCAGCAGTGCTTTGCTGCAATGAGCTCCATCTCTTCACTTAGTGGCAAAGTCGGTTGCCTTTTGGCATGAGCATACCGGAGGCCCCATATGGGACTGAGCAAGCCAGATACTGGAATAAGAAAGAGCAAGCAACCGTCAAATTTTAATTTTGATAACATCATTTATGCATAGGCTATGAAATCAATCACCAGGGGCCTGTCTAGTTAGGGCCCATTATCCAATTCCTTGGGCTTCCTAGATGAAAAAGTAAGACTGCACAACTATAAGAAAACAAATCTAGATTGCAACAATCCGGGCCCTGGAGTAATCCCACAAGGGACCTGCTAGGTGAGGGATGCACGGGCCCACCACCTAGCCCCAGAGGGGAGCTGTCAACTGAGTGCTGCATGGGCTCACCAGCAATGCCCATGGGGAACCTGCCAGGGGAGGGACCACCCAGCCCCATAGAGAAGCTGCCAGCTGGGAGCTGCATGGGCCCACCACCCAGCCCCGTAGAGAAGCTGCCAGCTGGGAGCTGCATGGGCCCACCACCCAGCCCCATAGAGAAGCTGCCAGGGGAGGGCTGCATGGGCCCACCACCCAGCCTCATAGAGAAGCTGCCAGTTGGGACCTGCATGGGCCCACCACCCAGCCCCATAGAGAAGCTGCCAGGGGAGGGCTGCATGGGCCCACCACCCAGCCCCATAGAGAAGCTGCCAGCTGGGACCTGCATGGGCCCACCACCCAGCCCCATAGAGAAGCTGCCAGTTGGGAGCTGCATGGGCCCACCACCCAGCCCCATAGAGAAGCTGCCAGTTGGGAGCTGCATGGGCCCACCACCCAGCCCCATAGAGAAGCTGCCAGGGGAGGGCTGCATGGGCCCACCACCCAGCCCCATAGAGAAGCTATCAGCTGGGAGCTGCATGGGCCCACCACCCAGCCCCATAGAGAAGCTGCTAGGGGAGGGCTGCATGGGCCCACCACCCAGCCCCATAGAGAAGCTGCCAGTTGGGAGCTGCATGGGCCCACCACCCAGCCCCAATGCTGGATGCCTCTGCTGACGGCGTCGCTTTGTGGATGGCATTGGTTGCATCAGTGGGATGCCACCAACAGAATGTGTGGGAGGTGGGATGGGCTGGTGTACCACCTTGGACTGCCTTTTCTGAGATGCTGGCTTGCTTAGCCCACGGCGCCCAATCTCAGCCTCAATAGCCGTCCGCTCAGCAAGCATTGCATCTTGCTTGGCGTGATGTACAAGACATGCAGGCCCGGGTGTAGCTGAGTACGTCCGCCATGCAGCAAGGACCAAGGGATCACACACCTACAAGAATGAAGGGTCTGCAAGTTTTAAAAATGTCAATGACATTACACCTCTGGGCCCTGCTCAAAATGGCTGGTGTTTTAAGCATATGACATGATTTGCTATGCAAAGATGACGTGCAAATTTACATAATAGAGCAGAGGGTGCTGGGACAGGTAATTTGAGGGAAATGACAGACCCTGAGTCCCTGAAAGTACGTATTTACCGAATCACACACAGCCCTTCAATGACCCTGAAAAACCAGCGTTTCAAACTAAGCGTCTCAATATCTAACAAACTCTAAATGTTTACCTTTGCCATATGACCAGGATGTGCAGCTTTCCAGTGTTGGAAATGGATGTGATTTGCATTAAGTAGCTTTATCTTAACAGCATGTATCAGCTGCTCATCAGTCATGGCCAGCACCTTCGTCTTTATCAAGGTCTGAATAGGGGGGCCTGGCGAGCGTGTGGCAGAAGCTGCCTACAAATGGAAGAGGGTGGAAAAGGCAGGCAGGTGTACATAATTTGGTATCCCTGATTTTCATCTGGCATCAGCTGAGCAGACCCAAGCCACCTTCCAATTACCTGCTGGCCTCCCACCCAAGAGGGGCCTAGCCCATGCGGGACCAGCGCTGATGTCCGTACTAGCCGTGGGGTTGATCCAGGGCTGATGGTTTGTCCTGTCCGTGCAGTCACGCGTGTTGCTGAGGCAGGGCTGCTGGCTGCTCCCGTACGTGCCGACAGGCTTGAGACTTGTGAGGCTGAGGCACGCTTTCTGGCTGGTTTGAACGGGGGGAGGCTCTAGGGCTCAGCGCCGCGCCGCAGGGCATCACCCAGGCCGTAAGGCACCATCCCGTAGAATTGTGACCAATCCTGATGTTCTGCTTAAGGAATGCGTCATTCAGCCCGCTGTGGATGCTCTTGACCGTGTTTAGAGCCTGTAAGAAAATAAATTATGTCATGTTCCTCATGATGCATCAGGCTGCTTAGGCTGCTCTTAGCTTACCATGACCAGGTCTCCGTTAATGATTTTATCCCTCAACATCATCAGGTAGTGGGAGGCATGGTCGGCAGTGAACTCAGCTGATTTGCCCCATCTCTCCTCTACGTAAGCCTGCATGGCATGATACCAGCACTTCAATCAGGGAGTGTTCATTCAGGCCTTGAAAGATCATGCCCTGCAACAGTTTTCTCTTGCCATGCATGGTAAGTTCTCTTGCCATGCATGGTAAGTGAGAACTTATTACGTTTTTGAGGCTGTCAGACACTGACCATGAACGTTTTCTCAACGCCTTTGTAACGCGTGCGTGTAGCACCCTTTTGTGTATCCTCCCGCGCTTGCGCTAGCGCAATATTCTGCTCGGCAGTAAATGTGGGATCATCAAGCCTGCAGCAGCCAGAAGATTCAAGCAAAGATCGATGAAAGCATGTCCCTGGAAATTTTGGAAAGCCACTGATCCCTAGCTGAATTCACAATGACCTCAATAATGTTAGCAGATCAGTATTCGAGTTTGGAAACGCCTTGAAAATTAAACACTGGACAGAGTCACTCAGGCACGGCGCCATGGCCGTCAGAACTGTCAATGCAAGTTATGAAAACAACATATTCGTCTCATAGAGTTCAGACATTGAGTTCGGAAACGAGATCAAACGACTTATACTGGACTTAGCTCTAGTAGACATTAAGCTGTTTGCATGCAACTGGCTGAATTTTATTATATCTAATTTGAAGTACAAAGAACCAATTCTCTACCAATCTGAAATTTTAAGAGAACCAGCACATTTTTAGAGTGAGACAGTTAGAGTGAGGCAGTAAGAGTGGGCTGCACTCTTGCCTCTGCATTAGACCTTTCCTCATACCTGAGCTCCAGCTTGGAGTGAACCTGATCAAGGAACCTTATCCCATGAAGCATGTGTGTAAGTGGTGTTAAGGCTGCCCTGTCAGCATGTATGACAGAAGCTGTGTGTGCTAGGGGTGCCATGACAGTCAGCATGCAGTGCACCTGTGTGTGCTATGGGTGCCATGCCAGGCAGCATGCAATGCACCTGTGTGTGCCATAACAGTCAGCATGCAGTGCACCTGTGTGTGCTATGGGTGCCATGCCAGGCAGCATGCAATGCACCTGTGTGTGCCACAACAGTCAGCATGCAGTGCACCTGTGTGTGCTATGGGTGCCATGCCAGGCAGCATGCACTGCAGAAGTTGTGTGTGCTATGGGTGCCATGCCAGGCAGCACACAGTGCACATGTGTGTGCTACGGGTGCCATGACAGTCAGCATGCAGTGCACCTGTGTGTGCTATGGGTGCCATGTCAGGCAGCATGCAATGCACCTGTGTGTGCCATAACAGTCAACATGCAGTGCACATGTGTGTGCTATGGGTGCCATGCCAGGCAGCATGCTCTGCAGAAGTTGTGTGTGCTAGGGGTGCCATGGCAGGCAGCACACAGTGCACATGTGTGTGCTAGGGGTGTCATGACAGGCAGCATGCAGTGCTTCTGTTTGTGCTAGGGGTGCAATGACAGGCAGCATGCAGTGCAGAAGCTGTGTGTGCTATGGGTCCCATGACAGCCAGCATGCAGTGCACCTGTTTGTGCTAGGGGTGTCATGACAGGCAGTATGCAGTGCACATGTTTGTGCTAGGGGTGTCATGACAGTCAGCATGCAGTGCACATGTTTGTGCTTAAGGTGTCATGACAGTCAGCATGCAGTGCACCTGTTTGTGCTAGGGGTGGCATGGCAGTCAGCATGCAGTGCACCTGTTTGTGCTGGGGGTGTCATGACAGTCAGCATGCAGTGCACCTGTTTGTGCTAGGGGTGCAATGGCAGGCAGCATGCAGTGGGGAGCAGGGGACCCGTCCAAGAAGGAGCCTCGTCCCCTGGTGTGAACAAACTACGTCAGGGGACCCAAACTACGCGGTCCCCTGCCCCCCCGTATTGTACGGATCTGCGGGCTGTACACTGCATTCTTGCTGACTTGAGCCTCAAGGTAGCTTACTGTGTCAATAACGTCGCCGAACTCTGTCTCAATCTGCCTCCCTCTGAAATTAGACATGATTAAACAAAATAAAAGCCACGGTCGAGCATAAAATGCCATTCGATTACCATTTATAAAAGCTTTGAATTCTGCATTGAGCAGCGTCTGTTCCTCCGGACTAGGATTACCCCAAGATGCGTTGTAATTGGTTCCTCCGGACTACAGCAAAATGTCTGTAGTCCGGACCCACACCTGGGGCGCGTTCACATTGGCTCCAATCCAGTCGTTGGGATTCTTCGTTGCATTAGTATGGATCTTGTTTGCCCACTCTCTCGCCAGTTTCAGCTACTTGCAGGAACCCGTCAGCCACAGACGATTTCACGGTCAAGTTCTGATATCATCACACCACAATCGTCGTGGCGCGCTTATCACTGTTGCTGTGAACACGAGAGAAATCGCGCAGGGATCTCAAGCTTGTACCAGAGCATGTACCGACCGAGACTCTCCATTTTGCCATTGCACAGCACCTTTCCGCCTCGATGAAACATTTTGCTTTATCACACCCGTTCCAAAATAACAAGCACGTAAACGAATGAGACAAGTATGCATTCAATCGACATAGTTTTGAGTTTGCGTGAACCCTGACCTAGCCAGCGTGGCAGGATCATTTGGATCATTCTTGGACACTACCTCCCCAAGGAACCCCGAAGGCGTACGGGGCAACGATGCCCCCAAACCCGAGGGTAGGACCAGCGCCAGCCCGGCCACCCCCTAGGAGTGCTAGGAGCCCTAGGTCCCGGCCACCCCCTAGGAGTGCTAGGAGCCCTAGCCCCCCCTGACCAAAATCCAAACCCACTCACCTCAACTCCTCGACTCCCATGCGCAACCATCTCTCGCTGCCCCAACGCTCATCTCCCACTCTCAGCGGCTATGGCCGACTGCGCGCCTATCACTGTTCAACTGCGAATCTTTTGGCCCAAATGCGCCAAAAGACACAAACGCACTGCCGCTGCAGGAAATTTCAGAAATGGGGGGGCCAGAGCGGCCCCATGCACTATTCTGATGTTACATGCACTGAGCATGTCGTTCCAGCCTCACCTCATGGGGCCCAGCCCTCAACACCTCCATGGCAGGCCTCTTACAGTCTCACGGAAAAAAGAGTACCCCAAGGTAGGTACGAATCAGTGTCACACCAGGAACACCTCCATCACTGCGAATATACGTGTAAGCGATCGGTGAGGGGTGTGACACGGTTTACAAAAGAATCCCTCGGACCCAACTTTCCTCCAAGATGTTAGAATACATGTTGCCTTCACAACATCTCGAAGTCTGCCAAAAACAGGATACCCAGGAGGTGAGAATACAAGGATGCAACAAGACTGTGACGATGCAATGCGAAGACACCGCCAAACTGACGACCCTGGACCTTGAGGCCGTGACGCTCGGGTCAACTTCGTGCCAACATAACGTTCCCGACCAGGCACAGATTCACGCCAATATCTTAAACAGCGCAATGCTTTTCTATTCAACCCCACCAACACATTCGGACAAGCTGGAAAAACAGATGAGAAAGCGCAAGCCCAGGAAATACCATGAGTCATGCATGCATGACTCATGGTATCTCACCGCAAAGCGATACTCATCTACGTTCGGGCGAAACATGCCATGCATCTTTCAAACGGGGAAACGAGATGGGGACTGTATGGAAAAGCCTTTCAGATGCAGGTTCACCGACTCCTGAACAATCACCGTAAAAGGACGAGAGACTCCAGACAGACTACCGGTACTCAGACGCGGAAAACAACAGCCAATAGGAAATACGAGATTCAAAAGCGAGCCCGAGGAACCCAAACTGCAGAAGTTGCCAAACGGTCAGCACCAGGGTTAGCATCATGCACTACCCACGTAGAAAACAGGCCTTCAAAATAGGTACCGGTGAACGACAGCGACGTCTACTCAACGATAGCCAAGCAACAGCAAATTGCGCAGCCATATACGAGTGCCCAGCCCAGCAGAAGTGCACATACGGATACCATGCACGACGCATGCCGTGCAAAAAAGCCCAACATGCCATGCAAGGCGGCCCATCAAGCCGACAGTGAATACGAAGGGAAATTGACGCATGCCCCTAATATGCACCCTTTAAAATAAAATATGCCACGATAGAGCACTTGAATGAGGGGGTAACCAAGAGATACGCTGGATACCGTTACATTAAACAACAAACAGGATACCGCCACCAACACAATGCTCTGCGACCACCGCAAACAACGTTCCAACACTATCAACTTAACTACAAGATTATTCAGGAAATAGGCCAACCGCAACTCCTGACCACACAAGTCCTAGATCGCACCCTTGATGAAATAAAACAGACACAAAACTACCACCTCAATGGTTTCATAGTCCACTCTAGTGCGCCCTACCATCATGCCTCGACCTTGCTCCGGCGCGAAGGAAAGTGGTACTGGTTGGACTCAGAGAAGCCATACTGAGCCCCTCTCTCCGGAGAAGAGGGAATCCGGGAACACCAGCAGGCTCACATTCACAATCAAGGTACAGGTGCCCATGGGGCTGCGAAAAGAATCAAACCAAGTGGGTGTCTTGCCAGCTTTATGTCCCGCTCATTGCGAGCAGTCACGGCTCGGCCTCTGCCCCTAGCAACCACCAGCCTCGTCCTTATCTTCAGCATGAGCACGAGCAAGTCTGCTCCTCCCCGCTCTGACTCCTACCAACGAACACCGTTGCCCAGCGCATAACGTGTTGCATGTCACAGTATATTACAGTATACGTGACAGAACCGTTTAGACCGCAGTTAGCGTCATCGGTGACTCCGCAGCTTCTCTGCGGAGTCTCCGGATTTGAGCTGAGACCTAGAAACCTGCTTACGCAGGATTAGTTTGACAGGTTCTACCGTACTCTGTATTGGGCCTGCAGGGTCCCTGTATCCCGGCAATTGCCTTGGCTAGTTACTTCGTCCCTTTCTAAAGGACAGACCTCTATTTGTAACAAGCACCGGCCGTCTTCGAGACCAGCAGCTTTCACATAAGTCAGTACCTCTACCCGAGTCAAGTCTAGCTCAGCATCTGCTGACCTAGCTGGAGACAAGTACCTAGCAAGAGGCCCGAGACCCTGCCGAACAAGAAGTACGCAGACCCCGTCCCGTCACCCTCACCGCGAGTCGCGCGGTAAGTGCCCTTAACATAGCCCAGCTGGATCGCGCCCAGACGGCCAGAAGGCCTATGCTCCCATAGTCAATTGCCATACAACCAAATAGCTAGCTTCGCTGCTTAACTCGCTGAGCACTCGCAGCCAGTGTGTAGTCACTGAGCCTGCCCGTAGGCGTCCGTCACTGCCGTGAGGAAAGAAGTCCGCCACGGACCTGAAGCGCACATCGCGTGTCCTTTAGAAAGGGACGAAGTGGATTTAGCCTGATCAGCTTAATTTGCCAATTCCTGCTAAAGGTGCTTGTGCAGCGAAATTGGAAATTTGTTTGCATGCAAACGACCTTGGACAGCATTTGAACTGCACTTTGCTGTGGTAACCTCCATAGAGAGAAGTGCCAAGTTAAGCCCTGAGAATCACTAAGAGTGGCAACTTAGTGTAGAGTCCAGGAGAGGCTTGAGGATCTGGCTGTGGATTTATACACCCAGCAGATAATCCCTGTGTGACTGCAGATTGTGATCAGGTGGATCCAATTGTTCATCATTGACAGAAGTGAACTTGTTGACAGATCAACCAAGTTTAAAATTTTGTGGTGTACCAAAGGATCCCCGCAGGTGTCAGAGAGGAACTGACACAGCGCAAGAGGATATATCCGCCCGGAGGCGAGACATCCGCAAGGGACGTGTGCCAGCTAGAGGCAGCCCAGCCAGCAAAGGTGGGAGGGACTAAAAAGGGCGAAGGAGGATTCCGCCAGATTAAAAGTTTAGTGAGCATAAAAGCAGAGGGCAAGGCCTATCGCGCGAAATTGCTGTACCTGCCGTCCAACCTTGACTAGCAGATCCTCACCAGATTGCAGTAGGGATAAGGGGCAGAAGCCTAACGTTAGCAGGTTTTGTAGGGGGTGTCGCCAGCACACCTGCAGGACAGTGCGGTTCGTAAAAATGCCTGTGGAGATGACAGGCGTAGACCTGAACCCCGATAGGCACCAGCACCCTGACGTCCTGCGGAAGAGTGGGCGTCTGAGGGGGCTGGAGCCGGGTGTAGACCTAAAAAATGCTAGTGCTGAGATTGTAGCAGAGGCCCTGTTCATGGCGGAAAAGCTAGCAGGGCCAGTGGAACCGCCTGCAGAGGATTGCAGGGTACCTGAACTGGGCCGCGTACCACCTAGAGGGGCAGGGGCGCAGGTAGATGGTGCAGTACTAGTAACACGAAAAGGCATTGGTCGAGGGGGTCCATTGCCCGCTGGGTCAGACAGCAGCCTGAATTTCGAGCAGGGGCAGACTCAAGCGGGAACCCCAGAGCTGATCTTGGATCAAGCAACAGAAGCATCCCAGAGTTGTGACACGCGACAGAGCAGTGAACCTGAGGCCAAGCCGCAGCAGAACCTGCCCAGGGTGACGAGTGTGGCACAGCAGGTTGAAAAAGAGCCCAGCCAACCGGATCTAAGGGCCAAGGTAGCCGCAGCTTCAGACAAGTTTGCAGGCCGTGATAAAACCTGCACAGACAAACCTCGAATAAAGACAGAGGAAGAGCGGGCCAGGAACGCACCTGCAGCGGTCAAACACGAGGAAGCTGAGCCCCAGCCAGCAACGAGCAGACAGAACTCGCAGGCAGGCAAGGAAAAGGAGAAACCAGCTGAGCCGGTAGGAAAGCCTTGGGCTGACCTAATATTCGAGGAAGAGCAGCCAGACCCAGTTCAGGAAAAGCAGGGGCAGCAGACTACAGCAGGACTGCATCCCGTGCAGCAGCTGCAGCCGCGCAAAGCACTGGTTAGAAGAGGAGCTGGATCCACAGTCTTCGGCACACCACTGTCCAGTTTTCCACCCAGCGCAAACAGACCTGCACAGGCATCCAAGGAGGGATCTAGCAGCCAGATGCAAAGAGAGCCAGAGCGCTCCGAGGCTGGGGGAATAGTGTGCGGCAATGAGGAGCCGGAAGGGCCGATTGGTTGGGCAGGAATTGTGCAGTGGGCAACAGACATGTGGAAGCAAGTGTGCTCCAGGACGTTCTTGCATTTCCAGGACCAGGTCACAGCCATTGAGGAGTTCAAGGCCCATCATCTGAGGGGATGGGCAACAAAGGCCATGTTGGGCATCCCCCACACAGGGTTGGACAGGGCGATACTGTTAGCCGCCCTTGGACAGGTGTCCAAGGGAAGGGCGGAACACGAAGCAGCCAGGGCTGTTAAAGCCTTCGCAGATGAGTGGTGCAACGAGGTCACAGGAGACCAGGAGGAACCTGGATCAGAACCAGAGGATGAGGAGGACCAGGCGTGGGAAGGATTTGAAACAGAGGCGCAGCAGCCTGAGGGGCGCAGGGAGGTGCAAAGGTGGCAGCAGCAAGCGGGAGCCGCGCCAACACCAACACTCAGATCTGCAGCTTTCGAGGTCAACAGCGAGCCCAGCCTCAGAGGGCGGCCAAGGGGCAGGGAAGCGCCCAGAGCCAGCAGTCCAGCCGCCAGCGAAAGGGCGGAATTAACTAGCCGATCACTCGCCAGGATGGCAGAGCAAGGCACAGCAACACGCAGAGCAAGCAGGCAAGAGTCTTATGAGTTGCTACGCATAGTCGAGGACAAAGAGAACGCATACCAGGAAACCCAGGTGGATTACATCAAGGAATTCCTGAAGAACAGGCAGTCAGGCACAGCAAGGGGAGTCAGGAGGAATGAGCATGCAGGCAGCGCACGGAGCAGTGGTCCAAAAATACAGGAGGCCAGAGAGGAAACACAGTCTGATTCCTATGCCAGGAATTACACAGGCGGGACGCAGCCAGGTCGGCAGAGCCAGGAGCCGCCCAGGGGGCAGGCATACTCCAGGGAACAGCCAAGCCAGCAGAGCCAGGAGCAATCCAAGGGACCAGCGGATCACAGCAGAGGAGGGCGGCAGGAATGGCAAGGCCAGGAGCTGCCCAGGGGACAGGCAGAGCCCGGAAGAGCACAGTCGGGGAGGCCTGGATCTGACAGCAGACAAGGCAGAAGCGAATCGGAACGACCGCCTCCCGAAGGAAGTAGAAGCGCGGCAGGCAGAGCGGGCAGACAGCCATCAAGAGACGCTCACAATCAGGATGGGGATTATAACAGACAGGACAGGTATCATTCAGACCGCAGCCCATCGAGGGGCGGCAGTGGAGGACCTGGGTCGCGGTCAGAGTCAGTAGATTCGGGACCAGGAGGAGCGGACAGACGCAGGCCGGGGACCAGACAGGAGTCCAGCGACCAGGAAATGAAAAGGCTCGATCGGGAGCAGGCGAGGGTGAACCTGCAGCTGCAGCAACAGATGGTACTGCAGCTGGCAGGGGTAGCCAAGGTCACCAAGATTCCAGCCATCCAGGGCAACGTACCAGTCCTGGATATGTCACACCCAGGCGCAGTTGCAGCCAGGAAGTATTGCCAGGCGTGTGGATACTGGGGATCGCACAACAGGTTGGCAATGTCAGATGACCAACCAGCATTGGCTGTGGTGGCAGGTGAAATAGCTGGATCATGCCAGTCGCCGTCAGCTATGACGTTGCTGATCAAGTCGCTGGTCAAGCTGTGGGACAGCAAGCCGGCCAGCATGAGGCCGCTGATGGCAGCCATCAGGGCAGCGCCCCACGCAGGAAACAGAATTGCCAGAGAGGTGGAGCGGATCGGACAGCTGTGGATAGCCCCAGCAGAGGAGCAGGGTTGCGAAGCTTCGCTACTCACTTTATGGATCAGGGTGGTCCAGGAGGAGGTGGGCAAGCCAACTTCAGAGGAGAGGACGGCCATCACCAACCTCAGACTAGGAGTAAAGACTACCCTAGACCCAGACGTCAAGCCAGAGGAGACGGTGGAAGCATTTGCTCACAGAGTGCTGACAACGGCAGAGCTGCTGCAGATCTCAAGGGATGCAGTAGATCACTTCGGCAGGAGCCACTCGGTCTCGCGCATGTTCCATGACGGACTTCCAGCAGTTGCTAGAGCCAAGCTGAGCAAGTTTGTTATGACGGTGCCAGGGTACCTCAGCATGAGCGATGAAGACCAAATCGCAGTACTCACGCAGCAGGTGGTGCTGTGGGAGAGGTTTGCCCTGGAAATGGGTGACCTGGGAGGTACCGGCTTCAGGCAGATAACCAACAGCGGGCCTGGCCAGGGAGAGGCACAGCCCAACAGGGGCAGAAAAGAGAGAGCAGGACAGTGGGAGATGCGGACACGCCTTGATGGAATTGGGCATCCCGCAGGCTCAGCAGCAGTACCACAGATGCGGATGGATAGTAAACCCAGAGGAGTTACCTGGGCGGACCAAACAGGGGCGGTAAATTACAACGCTGAGGGTGGCTCAGGCGCAACCAAGGCATGCTACCAGTGTGGTAGCACGACGCACCTAGCCAGGGATTGCAGGGCGCCCAGGGCCAAGGATGAGCGCAGACCTATGCCCCTGGTTACAGACATCACACCTGGACCGGCCAGACAGACGCAACAGCAGTACCCGCAGCAACAGCAGTACCCCCTGCCGCCAAGGCCGCAGCAGGGACAGGCGGCAGGCAGGCCGTATGACAGGAATCAGAACAACAGACAGTATCCTAGGCCTGGGCCTGGCCAGGGAGGTCAGGCGCAGCAGGCAGCCCACGTGTCGCACCTCAGCAATGCAACGGGGCAGGCTGAGCCAGAAGGGTGGCACCAGACCATGGCAGAGATGCTCAGCGAGTCCGTAGCACTCATGACGCAGGTTGGGCTGGTACCCAAGCCTGCAGGTTTCAAACAGGCGGTTCATAACGCCCGTCCTAAGTCGTTTATGCCAGAACCTTTGCAGGAGGAGGAACCAGTGCCAGGATTCGTGGTACCTCCCTCCAGGAAGGGGGCAAAGAGGCTGGTATTGAGTAAACTAGCTGACGATATGTCTGACATCCGCCTACAGGTGTTCAAGCTGAACGAGCGGCTCTCAGCGCTGTCTTTCGCCACGATGCCCATGGGAGCAGACAACACCGGCCACAGGGGTGAGACCAGTAACACCAGGCCAGAGGGTAGAATGGTGACAGCTGCACCCAAGCTGCAGTATTTCAAAAATGACAGAAGCAACCTGGAGCAGTGTGTGGGACTTATGGTCAATGGGAAGGTCCTGGTGGCTCAGAAAGCACTCATGGACTCCGCATGCACGTGCCATGTCATCACTGTCAATATTGCAGAGCAATTAGTTGCCATGGGGGCTGAGCTGGTGCGCACGGACGAGAAGATACGTACCACAGACAATGCAGGGGCAGATCTGTATGGAGTACTGTTCATTTATGTGGTGTATGGATACGGAGGGCCCAATGCCATTATGGAGCCCACGGTGGTCAGGGTCGTTAAGACACCACCGGATGCATATGAGCACTTGGTAGGGAACCCAGAGTTCCTCAAGTATAACGGGGTCTTAGAGGCAGCAGGAAGGCTGACCTTGCGGCCCAGAGAGGGCCCACAGAGAGTGCAAGGGGTCAAGGACCTTACACTGCCACTACTGCGGGCATCTCCGGCAGGAGGGTACCAGCAGCCGCAGGTGGCAGGGCCTAGTGTGCAGCATGCCAGCGACGGCGATGGAAGGCAGGCGCAACAGCAGCAGTTGCAAGGGAAGCCAGGGGCAGCAAGAGCCCCCGCGCAATCAGCCAGCAACAGCGAAGACGAAGCGCAGGAGGCAGAGGAGGAGGAAGATTGCAGCGTAGAGAAGATTCCAGAGCCAGGGACCAGCCCACAAGACAGGCACATCAGCAGGCTGGCTGGGCAAGTTCCCGGGCTGAAAAAGGCTCTACGGTGGAGAGAACGGCAAATGTGGAGACAGTCAGCGGGAATTGTTGATTACCTAAAAGGCCAGCTGGCTGGGTGGAAGAGCATCAGGGATGGTCAGCAGGCCATGGCAGAGGTTCATCGGCAGTACATCCTGCGGGCAGATGAGCTGATCAAGCTGCAGGATGCCATGGGAACACAGTATTTGGGGGAGCCGCCAAACCGCGGGCAGCCGCTCCCATTTGAAGCGGATCCAGAGCTGGCGGGGTGCGTCAGGGAAATGATGGCAATCCCGTCCCCGTTGCCAGACATGGAGATAGAGTATTCCGGCATGGAGGAGCCGAAGGAGGAACACCAGCAGCACGGTTCTGCTAGCAGCGACGAGAGCGGCTCGGGGAACAGAAGGCTCCGACAGCGCAGCAGAAGCGCGCAAAGGGCCATCAGTGAGGAGCGCCAAGGGACGGTGCCTACGCCGGCAGCCAGGACCCAGCGGCAAGGCGCAGGGCGGCGCAGCAACAGCGAGGAGAGAAGCAGGGACCATGGGCAGCGGTCACCAAGCAGGGACCAGCCCAGGGGCAGGTCCAGGGAGCGGCGTCCAGAGGAGTTTGCCAGGCCTTACAGGCAGGGGCAACAGCACCAGCGAGGTCCAGGCCCCAGCCCGACAGGCAGAGCCCTGGCAGGGGGCAGTGGGGTGGCAGAGCCTAGGCGTAACCTAGGACCACGCCATGGGGGAGTGTGCTTCAAGTGTGGACAGCCAGGGCACTTTGCCAACGAGTGCACCAACCCGGAGCAGCCAGGGCTGGCAGGCGACAGGCCAGGGGCACCTGCAGGCCCGGCGCGGAGCTATGGAACCTGGGGCCCAGGCAGGGGCCAGGGGGGGCCCATAGGGAGCCGGCGCAGGAACTTCGAGACAGCCATGAGGACTCCCAGCGCAGGGGACTTCCAGCAGGCAGCAGCAGGCCCCAGCGCGTGGCCAGAACCGCCAGCGCGACAGGAACCACCGGAGGGCGAACAGTCAAGGTGGGAGGGGACAGGAGGCCACACGTGCTTCATGACAGGCCACATGGATATTAGCCAGGACAGGGGTGCCTACCAGGCTGAGGTCAGTCATGCAGGACCAGTTCAGGTGGCTCCCCAGAGGGTGCCAGAAGGGCAGGTAGCCAGTCAGGTAAACCACTGGGCGATGGCTGTGGAGGCGTTAGCCATGAACCATTATGGGACTATGCCTGCAGGGTCGGCCAGATCCGTAGCACATGCGATGGAATTCTTGAAGGATCTCCAGAGAAGGGGGTGCCCAGCTCCGTGTGTAGGATGGCCGAATCTGATGCAGAGGTTCCTAGACAGGGAATGGGACAAGTATGATGAGCAGTGGGATGAGTTTGAGAGACGCGAGCGGGAGGCAGTACCCCAGCACAACGTAGACGGGTGGGAGACCGATTCAGGGTCCAACCTTTCAGCAGGCAGATATGAGCCTCAGGAACCCTCGCCCTTGCATGAGAGAGAGTTTGGCGTGTTCTGTCCAGGTACCCCGGAGGGCAATCAAGACACAGGCAGAGAGGTAGCGGGAGCAGCCACCGAGACAGGGGAGCCACCCAGAGCGGGGTCGCGATACCCAGCAGCCGGAGGGACCGCAGCAGGGAGCCAGCAGGACGCTCTGGCGGGGCCCGTTAGGGCCCATAAAAGCACTACCTCTCGGTGCAATGCTTGGGGAGGTATCGACGAGGACGAAGAGACGCAGCACAGCAGCGAGAGGGGAGGAAGGTCTGACGCGAGGGGCGAGGACGGGCAGCTTGACCAGTCCTTCAGCAGGGACAGGTCCTACAGCAGAGAACGCGTCTACATACAGCCGTTCCCGCAGTCGCTGCCAGCAGGCGAGCCCTTTGTGCAGTACTTCCGCCTGGGGGAAGAGATGCCAGGGGCGTCCACCTCCAGGGCTATGCTGACTCTGCCAGCGGATTACAAGGACGGGCCATGTCGGTTGCAGAACCACAGGCTCCTGGGAGGCGGGGAGCAGACATGTGTCGACAGGGCAGCAGCCATGCAGGCAGTTGCCATGATGATTTTCCCGTGGGACGCAGTGACAGCTGTCATGCTGGGCGCTGCGCTCAAAGGATACATCCAGCCCAGCACAAATATGGCAGATTATATGCAGAGGGGATGGTCGCGGCACCCCATCTATGCATACTGCGTTAGCGAGATGGTGAGCCTCGCCATTGCAGCAGGCGTCACAGCGGTGGATGCAGCAGGCTGGGCGCACCCGGACATGCCAGACATTGCGCAGGCCGAGGGGATGTGGCAGGGCGCGCAGCCAGGATTCATGCGCACACCGTGGGCGAGGGATTGTGTCCGTGAGCTGATGGGGCATCCAGCCCTCAGAGACCGCGCATTTTATGTGCCAGTCCAAGCCATGGGCGAGTACGAGAGATTTGTGGGAACAGCAGAGCAGGCCCCAGTGGGGACAGGGCTGTGTCACCCAAGCAGGCCAGGGCGGTGTGAGGCGACCATCGAGGCGTCCATCGTCATCCCCAGGACGGTCGCAGGACAAGCAGTGCCGTGGGGGCCAGCACCAGGGGACGCCAGGGCAGCCATCCCAGTCCAGCAGCTAGTAACTTACTACTATGAGGAGATGGCTGAGGAGGAGTTGCCCGTTTCAGCGGCATGGATCCACATGCACGCGACTCGCGACGATAGGCCCGTTTACTTGTTCGCGAGGCACCAGCAGGATGTGGCAGTCACTAAGTGCGAGTCAGTAGACGAGGCGGAATTCCATGCCTATACCTACGCTAGGGGAGCAGACCCGACAGTGTGGACGCTCATGCTTATGGCGCTGCAGAGGGTCCTGCTCCCAGGACAGCTGTCAGCGGCCATGCGGCATGTGTGGGGCGTAGAGGATCAGTGGGCGCCGACAGAGGTAACAACCTGTCCAACATGGCCTTACGGGCCCCAGCAGACGCCAGCATCAGGAGCCATGTGGGAAGGAGAGGAAGAGCTGGCGCGCTCGCCGTTCGCAGTAGAACGCCTGGCAGCATATGTGCACCAGTGGGTGCGTCAAGAGCGGAGGGCGTGGCATGACGACAGGGCCAGCAGTGTGCTGCCCTATTGGCAGGCTGACGTCATAACGGCGCAGTTGTGGAGACAGGCGCACCCAGCAGGGGTGCGCACGCTGCACCCCCTGTTCAGAGGAGCAAGGGAAGTGAACATCGAGGAGGAGTTGGAGGACTTAAGGAACCAGCCGAGTATGGGACAAGGGCTGGGGGGCAGGCGCGGCGCCTATGCAGAGGAACCAGCGGCTGCCACCAACGACCCTGTCCAGGATGGGGAGCCAGAATGGACCCAGGCAGCGTTTGTAACATTTGGGGCGGCAGCAGCCTCATGGGAGCTGCTGGAGTACGCGGACGACTTGGAGGTAGCAGCACTGGAAGCTGAACCTCAGGGACGGGCAGAGCCCCAGGCACCCCTGGACATTGTCAGCACACAGCCCACGGAGGACTCAGACAGCAGGACTCCAGAGTTCAGCGGCGACGTTTCAGAGGGTCCACCGCCTCTGGTTGAGATTACCGAGTCAGATGAGGAGTGGCACGAGGGAGGAGCCATGCCCCCGGACCAGGATAGCGTCACCAGAGCAGAGGCTCGGGATGCAGAGGGCAATTATGTGCCAGCAGGCAGCGGCCCAGGACCAGGGAGTCCAAGGTACGGCATGGTGGGAGAGCTGCCACAGCTGAGGCGCGCGTGGGTGCGCGGCATCTTTCAGGAGCGGGCAGCAATGGAGGAGCGCAGAAGCAGGAGGGCCGCTATACAGCTCGGTAACGGGATCACGATGGAGGAGGAGGCAAACCAGGTCACAGCGGGGATCGGCCATCAGCAGGCGGCAGACCAGCTCGCTTGCAGGCCCGAGGGAGCAGCAGCAGGCAGGAAGAGCAGCGGGCGCCCAGGAGACCCCCAGATCAGCCGGCCAGCACAGACAGCGGCACAGGGGTCTTGGGGTGACCCAGCAGCGTACAGCACGGGACGCTGGGTTGCAGTGCTCAGGAACTTCGTAGATCAGCTGGACGTGCTAAGAAGGCAGGAAATGGGGCAGCAAGAGGCGAGCCAGGAGGCTAGCCTGCTGTTCCGACTTAAAATGCTGCCACAGCCCGATCCGGACCCCAGGATGGGAGGTTACAGCAGGGCAGTCAGGGAGCTACAGGAGGAGCTGACGGAGAGAGTATCAGCCCTCTACACGAGGAGAGCAGCAGGAGTGGACACCCAACAGCCGTCGGACAGCCGCAGCAGCCAAACCCAAACCGGCAGGGGCAAGGATCTCGCAAGGAGGGTTGCAGGCGCGCGGGAAACCAAACGACGGGGCTGTGGGCAAGAGGAGCCCGCGGGTGCAGGCAGCAGCGAGGCTGTGCAGCGCGCCACCCACAGGCAGGAGAGGATGGCACAGTGCAGCACAGAACAGATCCCAGGAGCAGGGCCAGAAAGGGCCAGTGCGATTTGGGCTGACACTGCCAAGTTGCAGGGAAAGAATTCTAAGAAGGCCAGGAGACGCGCAGGAAAGGCGCAGAGGGCGGCCGCGGACAGGAACCGTGGCAGCAGACCAGGAATGGACTGCCCAGCCCTGCCACTCAGGATCAGCCAGGTAGACCTGGAGATCACGTGGGCCAGAGGACAGCAGCCGCCAGCGCAGAATGCAGAGCCATGCGTTCAGCCCGCAGAACAGTTACCGCAGCAACCCATGAGGAAGATGACAGCGTGCAGAGGACTCCTCACCTGCACAGCAATTAAAGGGATCCTTACGGGAGCGCTCCAGCTGATACTGGTGTGGCTACTGCTGTCGGTGTGTGTGCCGGGGGCGCAAGCTACCGAGCAGGGAGTGAGAGGAGGAGGATTCTCAGCAGGCCAAGGGGCTTTTGTGTCTGGAAAGGAGGCAGCAGCAAAGCTGTCGTCTGGATGGTTACGCCCACAGGCAATCAGCCCCATGGGGGGCGCCAGCAGGAGGGGTGCATGCAGCCAGCAGGAGAGATGGCACAGCGGCAACACCACTGGCGGGGAGGAGCTGCCAGCGGAGGACGACCCGCAGGCGGCTGTGGTGATCGACATGTTCCAGCCAGGGGGAATAGTGGATCCACCTGCAGAGTACGTCAAGACCAAGGAGGGGTGGCTGCTGGGCAAGCATCCCGACTTCACTACGGAGCAGCAGGAGAGCCTGGAGCAGAGCCTCCGAGATCGCCAAGGAGCATTCGCTTACTCCATGGAGGATCTACCAGGCTACTGCGGCACGCAGGGTGAGTTTACACTGGCTTTAGAAGACGAGGTCAGTTCGTGCTTTCAGAAGTCCAGGGATATGCCACCGCCTAAGGCAGCAATTTTTAAGGAAAAGTGTCAGCCGATGATTGAGGCAGGCATCATAGTCAAGGTGCCCCAGGGGGGGCCCATCAAGTTTGCGGCCAACTCAGTAGTAGCAGCCAAGAAGAGTGCTGAAACTGGGGAGTGGACAGACCATCGAATAGCGCACGATATGCGCAGGTTAAACCTGCGTACGGCCAAGCAGGAATTTGCCATCCCCAGGATGGAGACTATTTTTCAGAACCTGGGCACTGCCAAGATATTCAGCAAGGTTGATCTCCGGTCGGGGTTCATGCAGATCCCTATAAAGGTCGAGGACCAGCCTAAGACAGCTTTCTGGATGGGACCTGAGCTTTGGATGTACACAAAGCTCAATTTCGGTCTGCGAAATGGGCCTCCTTTCTTTCAGCGTATGATGGAAGAAGAGATTGCCAGGGCAGGCCTGAGTGCGTTCTGCGTAGCATTCATTGACGATTTACTAGTGTACAGTGACACACCGGCAGAACACATCAGGCATGTGGAGCTGATGTTGGACATGCTCCACAGTGTAGGACTAAGGGCGCACCCCGACAAGTCCTTGTTTGGGTGTGCAACAATAGAGTACCTGGGTCACAATGTGTCGGCCCAGGGGCTCACGCCGCACGCAGCTAAGATAGCAGCAGTTATGGCGCTGCCAGAGCCCGCATCGGTGAAAAACATTCAGGAGGTCATGGGATTGTTGAATTTCTACCGGTGCTACGTCCCGGACTTCTCGAAAAAGGCAGCATGCATCAACGCATTGCTGGTCCAGGGGGTCCCGTTTGTGTGGGGGCCAGAGCAGTCGCAGGCGTTCCAGTTGATTAAGACAGAGATGTGCGAGGGCGGGAGAGTCCTGCGCAGACCAGATTACAGTGGGACAGGGCCAGACGGCAAGGGGCCGCCAAGGCCGTTCTTATTGTACACAGATTTCTCTAAGCAAGGCATAGGCGCCGTGCTAGGGCAGTGTGATGACAGTGGGCGGGAGTATATGGTGGCATGCACATCCAGATCCCTGAACAAGAGCGAGAGGAACTATTCCTCGTTCCAGGGGGAGATGCTAGCCGCAGTGTATGCAGCACGCACATACCGCCACATGCTGTTTGGGTGCAAGGTGCATCTCATCACTGACCATGAGCCGCTCACTTACCTCATGGACAACCAGACGTTGGTAGGCCAGCACGCTAGGTGGGCTCTCATGCTTCAAGAGCTGGACATTACCATTGTCCACCGCTCAGGAGCATGCCACCAGAATGCAGACATCCCGTCCAGATCTCCTCTCCCATCCTCAGCTGACCGCACAGGGGCCAGGCTTGATACAGTCGCGCCCGAGCCAGCAGCCAGGGAGGAAGCAAGTGGGAAGCAGGTAGCTTTGCTCACAGGGTTGGGCAGAGTGAACCAGTGGCATGCAGACCAGATAGTGCGCATGGCGCAGGAGGGCAGAAGGAGAGTACAGATGTTGCGAGCTGCAGAGGCAGCTTGCGTGACAGCACCGGTGGGGCAGGAGATATCCTCTGCCGCCACTGACGATGATGAACAGGCGCAGCCTGTCAGTACAGCAGAGCAGGCGTTCAGCGACAGGGAGCGATCCAGGACGATGATCAGTGATGTTCTTGCTGACTTGCCTCGGGTGACGCCCCCTCATTCCCCTGCAGGCCTGGACACAGCGTACCTGTCGAAGGGGGCTGTGCGGGCCATGGAGACCGAAGGAGTCGTCCTCTTCGAGCCTTTTGGAGGTATGTGCTCAGGGCTGGAAATGGTACTCAGGGCAGGTATCCCAGTAGTGCAGTACTTGTATGCAGATATCAGTGAAGAAGTCAGAGAGATAGCAGGGGGTCGCCTGTTGCAGTTGCACAAGAGATTCCCCCAGTTGCTTCCGGTCAGAGCTTTTGATAAGGCTTTCAGAGCGTTGCCGCAAGATGTGTATGCCATTACGGCAGAACAACTCAAGGAAGCGGGTGCCCAGGAGGGGCGCCAGTGGTTCATGGTAGCAGGCTGGGAGTGCCAGGACCTTTCGTCAGCTGGCAAGGGGCGGGGGCTCGCGGGAGAGAGAAGCAAGTCTTTCTTCCCGTTAGTCAAGCTGTTGGGTACTCTGCAGTTCCTGCAGGGACCTAGGCCGCCCGCGTACCTGATTGAGAATGTAGCAATGCAATTGAATCAGAAGAGTGTGAAGGCCAGTGTTGAGGCTTTTCAGGACGTGTGCGGGATTCTGGGGACACCGGCGTTGTTTGACGCAGCGCAGGTGGGGTCTTACGCCCACCGCACCCGCAACTATTGGGGGAACATTGCCCCCGCAGCAGATATTGAATTTGTGATTCGTGCGTCGACCAGACCCCACGAGGGGATTGTAGACGACATTCTGGACAAGGGCAGCAAGGCCCAAGTAGTATCATGTCCGGACAATGGGGGGTACCGCATCAATGTAACAGGGCAGCCCAGGAAAGTGCTGCCGTGTTTGATGGCCACGCCCTCATCATATGCTTTCCGGAACGGGAAAAATGGGATGGTGTACAGGCCCATGGGGGACTTGCAGGAGCCCAACGCAAACGAGCGTGAGCGCGCCATGGGGTACGCTGTGGGGTCCACATTGCCGCGCCCAGACTTCCCAGAGGCAGCCAGACGGGCAGCCTTGGGCAGGGGCATGGATTCATGGGCACTCAGTGCATGGCTCAATGTGGCACTTGAGTGTGCTAAAATCATGCCAGCAGAGTTGACACGCAGGGCAAAGCTGCCAGGCCAGGACAGGGACCCAGTGCTGGGGGCGACTTTAATGTCCAGCCACTATGCCCTTGCTACTGCAGGAAACGCGTGCTCTGGCAGCGGAGAAGCGGCCGCGTCATACAGACAGTGCCTGGGAGAATCGGCCGCGGCAGACTGGGCCGACGCGGCACAGGAACCAGGTGGGAACGCGTCTGAGGAACAAGTTGATGTTGGAATCAAAGTAACCAGGGAAACAGAGAGTGAGAAGGACCAGCCAGGTTGCCCTGCAGGACCGTCGGCTAGGGTTGATGTGTGGGCAGATGAGCCCGTCTTGAGGTTTCTCCGTGAAAAGACTTATGTCCAGGGAACAGAGCTAGGAGAACAGACTAGAATACAGCGCAGAGCAGCGCCATTCCAGTGGGAATCAGAGAGGGGAGGAGTCCTGATGAGACTCATGCCCGATGGTAGACGTTGTGTGGTGCCCAGGCCAGAAGACAGGCTAGCAGTGATCCAGACAGCGCATGCAGGTACGGGCCAATTTGGCAGCCACCGCACGGCTTTCAAGGTCATGCAGCAGCATTGGTGGCGGGGGCTCCGAGCAGCGGTCAAGAAGGCGGTGCAGGAATGCGGTGTGTGTGACAGGGCCAGGGCGTCCACGTTCAATCACATACAGCCTAACCTGCACCCACTTCCCATTGAGGGGTTGTTTTTCCGGTGGGGAGTGGACCTGTGTGGTCCATTTACGACCACTTCCAGGGGCAAT
Organism: Limnomonas spitsbergensis; assembly: GCA_037349105.1. Taxonomy (NCBI): domain Eukaryota; kingdom Viridiplantae; phylum Chlorophyta; class Chlorophyceae; order Chlamydomonadales; genus Limnomonas; species Limnomonas spitsbergensis. The sequence continues at coordinate 43,777 of JAYJMM010000022.1, read as the reverse complement.
CGGTTGTGATGGTTTGTGTGGAGCATTACTCCAAATGGGTGGAGTTGATCCCCATTCCAAGCAAGGCGTCTGATGTGACGGCCTTGGCATTCTTTCAAAATGTTGTTGCACGATTCGGGGGATGCGCAGAGGTGGTGACAGACCAGGGAACAGAGTTCCAGGGTGAGTTTCAGGACATGTTGTTGGACTGCTTCATTGACCACCGCACCACTTCTGCCAACCACCCCCAGGCAGACGGGCTTTCAGAGAGGGCTGTCCAGACCCTCAAGGCAGGCCTGCGCAAGTGCTGCGAGGAGGGCAGCAGCGACGAGTCCGGGGACAAGATGGTGCCCTGGGTAGCCCTAGGCTTCCGATGCTCGCCGCAGCAGGCCACGCGCATGGCGCCGTACGAGGTGCTGTTCGGACAGAGACCCACCTTCCCCTCCAGAGTGGGAGCGGACCTCTGGAGCACAGCCAAGGTGGCAACGGCAGAGGAGGCAGCAGACCTGCTCTTGGCCAGAGTGGCCAGGATCAAAGAAGCACTGCCAGTCGCGGGTGAGCATCTAAAAATTGCGCAGCACCGCGACAAGCTGCGATATGCACGCATCCGTGGGGGAGGGTATGTCCCCCAGGTCAGGCGTTTTGCAGAGGGAGATTACGTGTATGTGAAGTATTCATCAGAGCGACGCAGCCTCGATCCCAAGGCCAGGCCTGAGATCCTCAGGGTAAAAACACTGGGGGCGACGGGAACTTTGGTGTTGGAAGGGGCAGATGGCCTCACAGTTACAGAGAATGCAGTCAATTGTTCTCCATGCCACTTGCCCAACCTCAGGGGAGTGGTTGATTTCAGTGGAACCAGACCCAATAACAGCTTGTCATGCGAGGTGTGCCAGCTGCCCGATCGCGGAGAGGTGATGCTTTTGTGTGATGCCTGCAATACAGGTTGGCACATGGACTGCTTGGTACCAGTACTCGAGGTGGTGCCTGAGGGCGAATGGTTGTGCCCACACTGCACGCCGGAAGACAAGGGAGCTGGGCCCGCTGCAGTAGCAGGACCCGCCACAGAAGAGCGCAGTTTACAGGTCCAGGGGCGACCGAGCCCAGCAGCCAGAGCGGCTGCCAGGACAGCCCAGGAGGCCGACGTCTTGGACAGGCCTGAGGTGGAAGTCATGGCCACCAACCCAGCAACAAGGCAAATGGAGCGGGGCATCGCAAGGCCAATGGCGAACGGGTTGTATGACATCTCGTACACCACTGGCCGGGGAGAGGCCAATGTCACCCCGAGAGCAGTTACAAGAAGGGCCAAGGTGGCCAAAGAAGCAGCAAGGGAGGAAGAAGAGTCAGCCTTTGAGGATCTTACCGGGACCTGAAGCCCGGAGCGGCAAGGCCGCTGAGCACGTGACGTCACCCACGCCGTAACTGGCAAGGAGCGGGCAGGCGCCTACAGAGCAGAAGTGCAGATGCAGCGCGGCTTGTCCTAGTACCCGGTAGGCAGTGGGCCGGCAGCCAGCGGACCGAAGACGGAAGATGCAGGAGTAGAGTTACGGCAGCTTAATGAAAATTGGTTTCTCAAACACCATAGCAGCAGGGCTACGGTCGTACATATGTTATAAGGATGATGAGCGAGGAGAATTAGTCAACTCGGGCAATGATAGCACAGTAGGAGGCGGATCACGCTGCTACGGCGCACAAATCCTGTGGCCATTAAAGACCAGGCGGCTATGGCGCAGTGGGGCGAGAGCAGCGGTTGTTCTTAGCTTGACCTGATAACTTTGAAATTTCTCTGTTTGCTAGCCAGTAGTGGGCTGAACAGCTTGAGTTTGTAGGGTTCTGCGCATTGCGCTTCAGCTGAAACTCGGTTAATTTTTATTTCCAGATTTGCAGAAGGCCTGAACCAGGCAGATTTGTAGAAGGCCTGAACCAGGCAGATTTGTAGAAGGCCTGAACCAGGCAGATTTGTAGAAGGCCTGAACCAGACAGATTGGTAGAAGGCCTGAACCAGGCAGATTTGTAGAAGGCCTGAACCAGGCAGATTTGTAGAAGGCCTGAACCAGGCAGATTGGTAGAAGGCCTGAACCAGGCAGATTTGTAGAAGGCCTGAACCAGGCAGATTTGTAGAAGGCCGGAGCCAGGCATATTTGCAGATGACGATTTGAGCTTCTACGTACATATTTGTCAAGAAGTTCTTTCAGTACCACCCCTTTTTCCGGCTCCCCGCGCATGCCTGGAGGGCTTAACGCTGGGGAGCGGGGGGCGAGTAAAGTAGTAGGGGCGGTACCCACGAGACGGAGACTTCCAGACAGAGATATCCAGTTAGGGACTTCCAGTTACAGTTATCTTGTTAACAAGCTCTTGTCTGAAGTACAAGGAGCATGAGCGTACGGTGATGTACCGTGTTTGTGAGTAGAGGACACCTCTCTAAGGTGTCCTGACCGGAGTTTACGGTATTTACCATAGTATTGCAGTTACTGCTTTATGGTGCGACAGCTGTCACAGTATATTACAGTATACGTGACAGAACCGTTTAGACCGCAGTTAGCGTCATCGGTGACTCCGCAGCTTCTCTGCGGAGTCTCCGGATTTGAGCTGAGACCTAGAAACCTGCTTACGCAGGATTAGTTTGACAGGTTCTACCGTACTCTGTATTGGGCCTGCAGGGTCCCTGTATCCCGGCAATTGCCTTGGCTAGTTACTTCGTCCCTTTCTAAAGGACAGACCTCTATTTGTAACAAGCACCGGCCGTCTTCGAGACCAGCAGCTTTCACATAAGTCAGTACCTCTACCCGAGTCAAGTCTAGCTCAGCATCTGCTGACCTAGCTGGAGACAAGTACCTAGCAAGAGGCCCGAGACCCTGCCGAACAAGAAGTACGCAGACCCCGTCCCGTCACCCTCACCGCGAGTCGCGCGGTAAGTGCCCTTAACATAGCCCAGCTGGATCGCGCCCAGACGGCCAGAAGGCCTATGCTCCCATAGTCAATTGCCATACAACCAAATAGCTAGCTTCGCTGCTTAACTCGCTGAGCACTCGCAGCCAGTGTGTAGTCACTGAGCCTGCCCGTAGGCGTCCGTCACTGCCGTGAGGAAAGAAGTCCGCCACGGACCTGAAGCGCACATCGCGAGTAAAGTAGTAGGGGCGGTACCCACGAGACGGAGACTTCCAGACAGAGATATCCAGTTAGGGACTTCCAGTTACAGTTATCTTGTTAACAAGCTCTTGTCTGAAGTACAAGGAGCATGAGCGTACGGTGATGTACCGTGTTTGTGAGTAGAGGACACCTCTCTAAGGTGTCCTGACCGGAGTTTACGGTATTTACCATAGTATTGCAGTTACTGCTTTATGGTGCGACATGCACTTTGTGAAGGAGATTATGTAACTATGTTGGCAGTGGCCTTCAATTGATGTCTATGGCTTTATTTGCCGTGCCATACATGCACCCATGCGGGGGCATGAGGATCCCCATGGAGTCCCACGAGCGTTCATGTCGCGCGCCACTGGGTTGTGAAAACATCATGAACCTTATGGGTACAGCAGTGTGGCATGGATGCCGCATGAAAGCTCGGGATGCATGCATGCATGTGGCTGTGCCGTGACAGACGTGCATGTACCCATGCGGCTGCATGAGGGACCCCATGCATTTTCGTGCACAACCAGAGTGAAAACATTATGAACTCTGTCCTGTGGCGTGGGTGTTGCAAGATAGCTCGGGATGCATGTATGTGTGGGCTCTGCCACTTGTGGGCTAGAAGCGTCCATCTCTATTCGTTGATGGACGATTTTGTGCACCAATGTCCCTATTCATAAGCACATTTAAGTAAACAGCAATTGAGCGATGACTCGTGCACCACGCAGGGGATGGGTAGGTTACCCGGCCCCCATCCATCCATCCAGGCTACCTACCTCCGCCTGCGTCGCTAAATCTGCATTTCTGGAATTGCGTGTGCACCATGCCTCCCGCAGCGCAGGTGTATGACCCGCTCACCTTAAACTGGATGACCTCTTTCCCAGTATCCCCGATCAGCCTTGCAGCTGTTGCAGCGGACACCGTCTTCTCCTCTGCGGAGCTGAACCTGCCCTGCCAGAAGTAAACGCTGGGTGTGCAGAGGAGCAAGAAGCAGTCGCCGGAGTTGAGTGAAGGGGCGGCTGCAGCAAGCTCGACTGCAGAGGGGACAGGGGCAGCGTGAGACCTCACCCGAATACGCCCCACTCATGAGGCATGTTCCCCTCAACCCCATTCACCTCCCTCCTCTAGCCCACCCCTCGTGACCGCCGCCCCCCACCTGTCCCCGCTCTCCAGCCCGACCTGCACCCTTCATCTGCATGGGTCCCTCCCATTCACCTCCCCCTGACCCCCCTACCCCCCCCTCGAGCCTGCCCTGCACCCCTCACCTGCATGGGTCCCTCCCATTCACCTCCCCCTGACCCCCTCCCCCCCCTCCAGCCTGTCCTGCACCCCTCACCTGCATGGGTCCCTCCCATTCACCTCCCCCTCACCCCCCTCCCCCCCTCCCTCCAGCCTGCCCCGCACCCTTCACCTGCATGGGTCCCTCCCAGATCCGACTCGCACTTGACCTGGTACAAGCGCGTACCCTCCAGCCGCCCCCCCCTCGGGCGTGTTGCCCCAGTGCACCACCAGGGGGGCCCCGGCACAGGTGGAGAGCGTGCGCACAAAATTTGCCGGTTCCTGGCTCTGAGCCACACGCACCAACGTCGAGCTGCCTGGAATTGGTGGTGGGCGGGTAGGGTCGTTTGCTCCAATAAGCACCAACTTTGATCCAGTTCAGCGTTGCAGAAACTTGGTAACTATTCTCGCTGTGGCAGTCCAGCCAAACGTGAGGGACATGGTCGACAATGCCCGCCGACAATGCCCAGGCTGGGCATCAACAATCATGTCCAGCTACAATCAAGCTCCCACTCAAGCTCCCACTCAAGCTCCCACTCAAGCTCCTGCTTGGGTATGACCCACAGCCAAGGGGTCCTGCTTCAGCACGCCCTGCTACTTGGCCCGCCATGCATAAGCCAGTCGCGATTAATTCCTCGTACGACCAATGCTGGCTGCCCAACAGCTGCCCGTAGGTGGCCTGGGTCACACGAACACATTACTGCTCTGCAGCTCCCCCTGCTATCTGGTTGGATCTTTGACCCAGTGGACTCACCATTCATCTCCAACCCAGTAAGTCAGCAGCATGCCCCACCACTCACCGGGTCCACTATCATAGGCCAATTCCTCCACATAGCTGTCTTTGCCGTACAGCTCCCCCACCTGCCTGCTAGGCAGCTCCTCCAGCTCTGAGCCGCGCACCACCCAAGCCTGGAGCATAAGGACACGTATCTAGGCAGGTTGGGGTGCTGGCCAACTAGCAGCAGATATATTGAGCACAGGGGCATGCATCCAGGCTGGGTGCACAGAGGCATGCATTCAGACAGCCATAAATCCACACATGAGTGCATTAATGCATTCAGGCATTCAGGTCCGGGTGCCGGCCAATTAAAAGGACAGCCATTGATATCAGAACACAAAGCCATGCATCTAGCAGGTCTAGGTGATGTAGCCAACTGACAGAAGTGGTATTGCAGGTAGGCTTGTTGACCAACCATTTAGCAGCTTTTACAGAGAGCCTGGAGTGCTGACCAGTCGACTAGCTGAGCCACTGGATATGCAGCACAAAAGCATGCAGTTGAGCATTCAGCGGGCAGGTTTGGGTGCTGGCGATTGAGCATCCGAGCTCTTACCTAAGGTAAGGCTGGATAGGCACCAGTGCCCATTTGTTGCCTCAGGATGTATCTGTCATCTCAGTTGCCAGCCTAGTTTAAGGTTAAGGGCCTATGTCTTAACCCTAAACCCTATCTGTCATCTCAGTTGTCAGTCTGATCTCAATTGTAGAAGCAGTTACTCATTTAGGGTTAAAGATACCAAAGGTACAGGGGCCATGGATTTCCGAGAATAGGAATCCAGGGGCTTCTGGGCTCCTAGGTTATTAGTGTACTTGTTTGACATCTCTCACCTTCACTTTCCCATCCATGCTAAGCTTGTCCAGGGCCACGTCCCGGCCATGTTCGTAGGAGGGCAAAGGCGAGCTCGCAGCGGAGACCATGTCGGCTGCCACAGCGCCGGCATCCAGCTTTGGCTTTGGCTGGCTCAGCTCCTCGGCCTGGGAGGCCTTGGAGTGCAGGAGGGCCAGGAATTCCCCATGGCTCCAGTCTGATGGGGGGAGCAGCAATAGCACAGGAGGGCGGCAGGGCACTTATGTCACAGCCAAGGTAGCGCAAGGGAGGAGGAGGGCCTCGCACTGAAACCCTGCAGCATGGGCAGCACAGATGCATGCATGCGTGACGTGCGTGAAGCCATTCCCCCCACACTTCAGAATGTTCCTTAAGGGCCAAGGCAACCTGAAGCCTAAACTAAAACCTCATCCAGCCTCCAGAACTTAACAAAATGGCCCGGCGTTGATGGACATCAGTGCCTAGGCAGGCGCCTCTACCACCAAGCAGTGACGCCAGGTCCGGGGCAGGGCAATACCTTCACCCTCAAACACACAAGGCAGCGGTGCCACAGGAGGTGGGGAAGGTACATGACCCTTAGTCTCACTCCCAAGACAGGGTACATGCGGCTCAGGGTGCACATACATGTTAATATCCTGCACACATATGTAGCAATACCAGGTTGGTAGATGCCCCGATGCCGATGCCGATGCCGATGCCGATGCCGATGCCGATGCCGATGCCGATGCCGATGCCGATGCCGATGCCGATGCCGATGCCGATGCCGATGCCGATGCCGATGCCGATGCCGATGCCGATGCCGATGCCGATGCCGATGCGATGCCGATGCCGATGCCGATGCCGATGCCGATGCCGATGCCGATGCCGATGCCGATGCCGATGCCGATGCCGATGCCGATGCCGATGCCGATGCCGATGCCGATGCCGATGCCGATGCCGATGCCGATGCCGATGCCGATGCCGATGCCGATGCCGATGCCGATGCCGATGCCGATGCCGATGCCGATGCCGATGCCGATGCCGATGCGATGCCGATGCCGATGCCGATGCCGATGCCGATGCCGATGCCGATGCCGATGCCGATGCCGATGCCGATGCCGATGCCGATGCCGATGCCGATGCCGATGCCGATGCCGATGCCGATGCCGATGCCGATGCCGATGCCGATGCCGATGCCGATGCCGATGCCGATGCCGATGCCGATGCCGATGCCGATGCCGATGCCGATGCCGATGCCGATGCCGATGCCGATGCCGATGCCGATGCCGATGCCGATGCCGATGCCGATGCCGATGCCGATGCCGATGCCGATGCCGATGCCGATGCCGATGCCGATGCCGATGCCGATGCCGATGCCGATGCCGATGCCGATGCCGATGCCGATGCCGATGCCGATGCCGATGCCGATGCCGATGCCGATGCCGATGCCGATGCCGATGCCGATGCCGATGCGATGCCGATGCCGATGCCGATGCCGATGCCGATGCCGATGCCGATGCCGATGCCGATGCCGATGCCGATGCCGATGCCGATGCCGATGCCGATGCCGATGCCGATGCCGATGCCGATGCCGATGCCGATGCCGATGCCGATGCCGATGCCGATGCCGATGCCGATGCCGATGCCGATGCCGATGCCGATGCCGATGCCGATGCCGATGCCGATGCCGATGCCGATGCCGATGCCGATGCCGATGCCGATGCCGATGCCGATGCCGATGCCGATGCCGATGCCGATGCCGATGCCGATGCCGATGCCGATGCCGATGCCGATGCCGATGCCGATGCCGATGCGATGCCGATGCCGATGCCGATGCCGATGCCGATGCCGATGCCGATGCCGATGCCGATGCCGATGCCGATGCCGATGCCGATGCCGATGCCGATGCCGATGCCGATGCCGATGCCGATGCCGATGCCGATGCCGATGCCGATGCCGATGCCGATGCCGATGCCGATGCCGATGCCGATGCCGATGCCGATGCCGATGCCGATGCCGATGCCGATGCGATGCCGATGCCGATGCCGATGCCGATGCCGATTGCCGATGCCGATGCGATGCCGATGCCGATGCCGATGCCGATGCCGATGCCGATGCCGATGCCGATGCCGATGCCGATGCCGATGCCGATGCCGATGCCGATGCCGATGCCGATGCCGATGCCGATGCCGATGCCGATGCCGATGCCGATGCCGATGCCGATGCCGATGCCGATGCCGATGCCGATGCCGATGCCGATGCCGATGCCGATGCCGATGCCGATGCCGATGCCGATGCCGATGCCGATGCCGATGCCGATGCCGATGCCGATGCCGATGCCGATGCCGATGCCGATGCCGATGCCGATGCCGATGCCGATGCCGATGCCGATGCCGATGCCGATGCCGATGGCCGATGCCGATGCCGATGCCGATGCCGATGCCGATGCCGATGCCGATGCCGATGCCGATGCCGATGCCGATGCCGATGCCGATGCCGATGCCGATGCCGATGCCGATGCCGATGCCGATGCCGATGCCGATGCCGATGCCGATGCCGATGCCGATGCCGATGCCGATGCCGATGCCGATGCCGATGCGATGCCGATGCCGATGCCGATGCCGATGCCGATGCCGATGCCGATGCCGATGCCGATGCCGATGCCGATGCCGATGCCGATGCCGATGCCGATGCGATGCCGATGCCGATGCCGATGCCGATGCCGATGCCGATGCCGATGCCGATGCCGATGCCGATGCCGATGCCGATGCCGATGCCGATGCCGATGCCGATGCCGATGCCGATGCCGATGCCGATGCCGATGCCGATGCCGATGCCGATGCCGATGCCGATGCCGATGCCGATGCCGATGCCGATGCCGATGCCGATGCCGATGCCGATGCCGATGCCGATGCCGATGCCGATGCCGATGCCGATGCCGATGCCGATGCCGATGCCGATGCCGATGCCGATGCCGATGCCGATGCCGATGCCGATGCCGATGCCGATGCCGATGCCGATGCCGATGCCGATGCCGATGCCGATGCCGATGCCGATGCCGATGCCGATGCCGATGCCGATGCCGATGCCGATGCCGATGCCGATGCCGATTGCCGATGCCGATGCCGATGCCGATGCCGATGCCGATGCCGATGCCGATGCCGATGCCGATGCCGATGCCGATGCCGATGCCGATGCCGATTGCCGATGCCGATGCCGATGCCGATGCCGATGCCGATGCCGATGCCGATGCCGATGCCGATGCCGATGCCGATGCCGGATGCCGATGCCGATGCCGATGCCGATGCCGATGCCGATGCCGATGCCGATGCCGATGCCGATGCCGATGCCGATGCCGATGCCGATGCCGATGCCGATGCCGATGCCGATGCCGATGCCGATGCCGATGCCGATGCCGATGCCGATGCCGATGCCGATGCCGATGCCGATGCCGATGCCGATGCCGATGCCGATGCCGATGCCGATGCCGATGCCGATGCCGATGCCGATGCCGATGCCGATGCCGATGCCGATGCCGATGCCGATGCCGATGCCGATGCCGATGCCGATGCCGATGCCGATGCCGATGCCGATGCCGATGCCGATGCCGATGCGATGCCGATGCCGATGCCGATGCCGATGCCGATGCCGATGCCGATGCCGATGCCGATGCGATGCCGATGCCGATGCCGATGCCGATGCCGATGCCGATGCCGATGCCGATGCCGATGCCGATGCCGATGCCGATGCCGATGCCGATGCCGATGCCGATGCCGATGCCGATGCCGATGCCGATGCCGATGCCGATGCCGATGCCGATGCCGATGCCGATGCCGATGCCGATGCCGATGCCGATGCCGATGCCGATGCCGATGCCGATGCCGATGCCGATGCCGATGCCGATGCCGATGCCGATGCCGATGCCGATGCCGATGCCGATGCCGATGCCGATGCCGATGCCGATGCCGATGCCGATGCCGATGCCGATGCCGATGCCGATGCCGATGCCGATGCCGATGCCGATGCCGATGCCGATGCCGATGCCGATGCCGATGCCGATGCCGATGCCGATGCCGATGCCGATGCCGATGCCGATGCCGATGCCGATGCCGATGCCGATGCCGATGCCGATGCCGATGCGATGCCGATGCCGATGCCGATGCCGATGCCGATGCCGATGCCGATGCCGATGCCGATGCCGATGCCGATGCCGATGCCGATGCCGATGCCGATGCCGATGCCGATGCCGATGCGATGCCGATGCCGATGCCGATGCCGATGCCGATGCCGATGCCGATGCCGATGCCGATGCCGATGCCGATGCCGATGCCGATGCCGATGCCGATGCCGATGCCGATGCCGATGCCGATGCCGATGCCGATGCGATGCCGATGCCGATGCCGATGCCGATGCGATGCCGATGCCGATGCCGATGCCGATGCCGATGCCGATGCCGATGCCGATGCCGATGCCGATGCCGATGCCGATGCCGATGCCGATGCCGATGCCGATGCCGATGCCGATGCCGATGCCGATGCCGATGCCGATGCCGATGCCGATGCCGATGCCGATGCGATGCCGATGCCGATGCCGATGCCGATGCCGATGCCGATGCCGATGCCGATGCCGATGCCGATGCCGATGCCGATGCCGATGCCGATGCCGATGCCGATGCCGATGCCGATGCCGATGCCGATGCCGATGCCGATGCCGATGCCGATGCCGATGCCGATGCCGATGCCGATGCCGATGCCGATGCCGATGCCGATGCCGATGCCGATGCCGATGCCGATGCCGATGCCGATGCCGATGCCGATGCCGATGCCGATGCCGATGCCGATGCGATGCCGATGCCGATGCCGATGCCGATGCCGATGCCTGATGCCGATGCCGATGCCGATGCCGGATGCCGATGCCGATGCCGATGCCGATGCGATGCCGATGCCGATGCCGATGCCGATGCCGATGCCGATGCCGATGCCGATGCCGATGCCGATGCCGATGCCGATGCCGATGCCGATGCCGATGCCGATGCCGATGCCGATGCCGATGCCGATGCCGATGCCGATGCCGATGCCGATGCCGATGCCGATGCCGATGCCGATGCCGATGCCGATGCCGATGCCGATGCCGATGCCGATGCCGATGCCGATGCCGATGCCGATGCCGATGCCGATGCCGATGCCGATGCCGATGCCGATGCCGATGCCGATGCCGATGCCGATGCGATGCCGATGCCGATGCCGATGCCGATGCCGATGCCGATGCCGATGCCGATGCCGATGCCGATGCCGATGCCGATGCCGATGCCGATGCCGATGCCGATGCCGATGCCGATGCCGATGCCGATGCCGATGCCGATGCCGATGCCGATGCCGATGCCGATGCCGATGCCGATGCCGATGCCGATGCCGATGCCGATGCCGATGCCGATGCCGATGCCGATGCCGATGCCGATGCCGATGCCGATGCCGATGCCGATGCCGATGCCGATGCCGATGCCGATGCCGATGCCGATGCCGATGCCGATGCCGATGCCGATGCCGATGCCGATGCCGATGCCGATGCCGATGCCGATGCCGATGCCGATGCCGATGCCGATGCCGATGCCGATGCCGATGCCGATGCCGATGCCGATGCCGATGCCGATGCCGATGCCGATGCCGATGCCGATGCCGATGCCGATGCCGATGCCGATGCCGATGCCGATGCCGATGCCGATGCCGATGCCGATGCCGATGCCGATGCCGATGCCGATGCCGATGCCGATGCCGATGCCGATGCCGATGCCGATGCCGATGCCGATGCCGATGCCGATGCCGATGCCGATGCCGATGCCGATGCCGATGCCGATGCCGATGCCGATGCCGATGCCGATGCCGATGCCGATGCCGATGCCGATGCCGATGCCGATGCCGATGCCGATGCCGATGCCGATGCCGATGCCGATGCCGATGCCGATGCCGATGCCGATGCCGATGCCGATGCCGATGCCGATGCCGATGCCGATGCCGATGCCGATGCCGATGCCGATGCCGATGCCGATGCCGATGCCGATGCCGATGCCGATGCCGATGCCGATGCCGATGCCGATGCCGATGCCGATGCCGATGCCGATGCCGATGCCGATGCCGATGCCGATGCCGATGCCGATGCCGATGCCGATGCCGATGCCGATGCCGATGCCGATGCCGATGCCGATGCCGATGCCGATGCCGATGCCGATGCCGATGCCGATGCCGATGCCGATGCCGATGCCGATGCCGATGCCGATGCCGATGCCGATGCCGATGCCGATGCCGATGCCGATGCCGATGCCGATGCCGATGCCGATGCCGATGCCGATGCCGATGCCGATGCCGATGCCGATGCCGATGCCGATGCCGATGCCGATGCCGATGCCGATGCCGATGCCGATGCCGATGCCGATGCCGATGCCGATGCCGATGCCGATGCCGATGCCGATGCCGATGCCGATGCCGATGCCGATGCCGATGCCGATGCCGATGCCGATGCCGATGCCGATGCCGATGCCGATGCCGATGCCGATGCCGATGCCGATGCCGATGCCGATGCCGATGCCGATGCCGATGCCGATGCCGATGCCGATGCCGATGCCGATGCCGATGCCGATGCCGATGCCGATGCCGATGCCGATGCCGATGCCGATGCCGATGCCGATGCCGATGCCGATGCCGATGCCGATGCCGATGCCGATGCCGATGCCGATGCCGATGCCGATGCCGATGCCGATGCCGATGCCGATGCCGATGCCGATGCCGATGCCGATGCCGATGCCGATGCCGATGCCGATGCCGATGCCGATGCCGATGCCGATGCCGATGCCGATGCCGATGCCGATGCCGATGCCGATGCCGATGCCGATGCCGATGCCGATGCCGATGCCGATGCCGATGCCGATGCCGATGCCGATGCCGATGCCGATGCCGATGCCGATGCCGATGCCGATGCCGATGCCGATGCCGATGCCGATGCCGATGCCGATGCCGATGCCGATGCCGATGCCGATGCCGATGCCGATGCCGATGCCGATGCCGATGCCGATGCCGATGCCGATGCCGATGCCGATGCCGATGCCGATGCCGATGCCGATGCCGATGCCGATGCCGATGCCGATGCCGATGCCGATGCCGATGCCGATGCCGATGCCGATGCCGATGCCGATGCCGATGCCGATGCCGATGCCGATGCCGATGCCGATGCCGATGCCGATGCCGATGCCGATGCCGATGCCGATGCCGATGCCGATGCCGATGCCGATGCCGATGCCGATGCCGATGCCGATGCCGATGCCGATGCCGATGCCGATGCCGATGCCGATGCCGATGCCGATGCCGATGCCGATGCCGATGCCGATGCCGATGCCGATGCCGATGCCGATGCCGATGCCGATGCCGATGCCGATGCCGATGCCGATGCCGATGCCGATGCCGATGCCGATGCCGATGCCGATGCCGATGCCGATGCCGATGCCGATGCCGATGCCGATGCCGATGCGATGCCGATGCCGATGCCGATGCCGATGCCGATGCCGATGCCGATGCCGATGCCGATGCCGATGCCGATGCCGATGCCGATGCCGATGCCGATGCCGATGCCGATGCCGATGCCGATGCCGATGCCGATGCCGATGCCGATGCCGATGCCGATGCCGATGCCGATGCCGATGCCGATGCCGATGCCGATGCCGATGCCGATGCCGATGCCGATGCCGATGCCGATGCCGATGCCGATGCCGATGCCGATGCCGATGCCGATGCCGATGCCGATGCCGATGCCGATGCCGATGCCGATGCCGATGCCGATGCCGATGCCGATGCCGATGCCGATGCGATGCCGATGCCGATGCCGATGCCGATGCCGATGCCGATGCCGATGCCGATGCCGATGCCGATGCCGATGCCGATGCCGATGCCGATGCCGATGCCGATGCCGATGCCGATGCCGATGCCGATGCCGATGCCGATGCCGATGCCGATGCCGATGCCGATGCCGATGCCGATGCCGATGCCGATGCCGATGCCGATGCCGATGCCGATGCCGATGCCGATGCCGATGCCGATGCCGATGCCGATGCCGATGCCGATGCCGATGCCGATGCCGATGCCGATGCCGATGCCGATGCCGATGCGATGCCGATGCGATGCCGATGCCGATGCCGATGCCGATGCCGATGCCGATGCCGATGCCGATGCCGATGCCGATGCCGATGCCGATGCGATGCCGATGCCGATGCCGATGCCGATGCCGATGCCGATGCCGATGCCGATGCCGATGCCGATGCCGATGCCGATGCCGATGCCGATGCCGATGCCGATGCCGATGCCGATGCCGATGCCGATGCCGATGCCGATGCCGATGCCGATGCCGATGCCGATGCCGATGCCGATGCCGATGCCGATGCCGATGCCGATGCCGATGCCGATGCCGATGCCGATGCCGATGCCGATGCCGATGCCGATGCCGATGCCGATGCCGATGCCGATGCCGATGCCGATGCCGATGCCGATGCCGATGCCGATGCCGATGCCGATGCCGATGCCGATGCCGATGCCGATGCCGATGCCGATGCCGATGCCGATGCCGATGCCGATGCCGATGCCGATGCCGATGCCGATGCCGATGCCGATGCCGATGCCGATGCCGATGCCGATGCCGATGCCGATGCCGATGCCGATGCCGATGCCGATGCCGATGCCGATGCCGATGCCGATGCCGATGCCGATGCCGATGCCGATGCCGATGCCGATGCCGATGCCGATGCCGATGCCGATGCCGATGCCGATGCCGATGCCGATGCCGATGCCGATGCCGATGCCGATGCCGATGCCGATGCCGATGCCGATGCCGATGCCGATGCCGATGCCGATGCCGATGCCGATGCCGATGCCGATGCCGATGCCGATGCCGATGCCGATGCCGATGCCGATGCCGATGCCGATGCCGATGCCGATGCCGATGCCGATGCCGATGCCGATGCCGATGCCGATGCCGATGCCGATGCCGATGCCGATGCCGATGCCGATGCCGATGCCGATGCCGATGCCGATGCCGATGCCGATGCCGATGCCGATGCGATGCCGATGCCGATGCCGATGCCGATGCCGATGCCGATGCCGATGCCGATGCCGATGCCGATGCCGATGCCGATGCCGATGCCGATGCCGATGCCGATGCCGATGCCGATGCCGATGCCGATGCCGATGCCGATGCCGATGCCGATGCCGATGCCGATGCCGATGCCGATGCCGATGCCGATGCCGATGCCGATGCCGATGCCGATGCCGATGCCGATGCCGATGCCGATGCCGATGCCGATGCCGATGCCGATGCCGATGCCGATGCCGATGCCGATGCCGATGCCGATGCCGATGCCGATGCCGATGCCGATGCCGATGCCGATGCCGATGCCGATGCCGATGCCGATGCCGATGCCGATGCCGATGCCGATGCCGATGCCGATGCCGATGCCGATGCCGATGCCGATGCCGATGCCGATGCCGATGCCGATGCCGATGCCGATGCCGATGCCGATGCCGATGCCGATGCCGATGCCGATGCCGATGCCGATGCCGATGCCGATGCCGATGCCGATGCCGATGCCGATGCCGATGCCGATGCCGATGCCGATGCCGATGCCGATGCCGATGCCGATGCCGATGCCGATGCCGATGCCGATGCCGATGCCGATGCCGATGCCGATGCCGATGCCGATGCCGATGCCGATGCCGATGCCGATGCCGATGCCGATGCCGATGCCGATGCCGATGCCGATGCCGATGCCGATGCCGATGCCGATGCCGATGCCGATGCCGATGCCGATGCCGATGCCGATGCCGATGCCGATGCCGATGCCGATGCCGATGCCGATGCCGATGCCGATGCCGATGCCGATGCCGATGCGATGCCGATGCCGATGCCGATGCCGATGCCGATGCGATGCCGATGCCGATGCCGATGCCGATGCCGATGCCGATGCCGATGCCGATGCCGATGCCGATGCCGATGCCGATGCCGATGCCGATGCCGATGCCGATGCCGATGCCGATGCCGATGCCGATGCCGATGCCGATGCCGATGCCGATGCCGATGCCGATGCCGATGCCGATGCCGATGCCGATGCCGATGCCGATGCCGATGCCGATGCCGATGCCGATGCCGATGCCGATGCCGATGCGATGCCGATGCCGATGCCGATGCCGATGCCGATGCCGATGCCGATGCCGATGCCGATGCCGATGCCGATGCCGATGCCGATGCCGATGCCGATGCCGATGCCGATGCCGATGCCGATGCCGATGCCGATGCCGATGCCGATGCCGATGCCGATGCCGATGCCGATGCCGATGCCGATGCCGATGCCGATGCCGATGCCGATGCCGATGCCGATGCCGATGCCGATGCCGATGCCGATGCCGATGCGATGCCGATGCCGATGCCGATGCGATGCCGATGCCGATGCCGATGCCGATGCCGATGCCGATGCCGATGCCGATGCCGATGCCGATGCCGATGCCGATGCCGATGCCGATGCCGATGCCGATGCCGATGCCGATGCCGATGCCGATGCCGATGCCGATGCCGATGCCGATGCCGATGCCGATGCCGATGCCGATGCCGATGCCGATGCCGATGCCGATGCCGATGCCGATGCCGATGCCGATGCCGATGCCGATGCCGATGCCGATGCCGATGCCGATGCCGATGCCGATGCCGATGCCGATGCCGATGCCGATGCCGATGCCGATGCCGATGCCGATGCCGATGCCGATGCCGATGCCGATGCCGATCCGATGCCGATGCCGATGCCGATGCCGATGCCGATGCCGATGCCGATGCCGATGCCGATGCCGATGCCGATGCCGATGCCGATGCCGATGCCGATGCCGATGCCGATGCCGATGCCGATGCCGATGCCGATGCCGATGCCGATGCCGATGCCGATGCCGATGCCGATGCCGATGCCGATGCCGATGCCGATGCCGATGCCGATGCCGATGCCGATGCCGATGCCGATGCCGATGCCGATGCCGATGCCGATGCCGATGCCGATGCCGATGCCGATGCCGATGCCGATGCCGATGCCGATGCCGATGCCGATGCCGATGCCGATGCCGATGCCGATGCCGATGCCGATGCCGATGCCGATGCCGATGCCGATGCCGATGCCGATGCCGATGCCGATGCCGATGCCGATGCCGATGCCGATGCCGATGCCGATGCCGATGCCGATGCCGATGCCGATGCCGATGCCGATGCCGATGCCGATGCCGATGCGATGCCGATGCCGATGCCGATGCCGATGCCGATGCCGATGCCGATGCCGATGCCGATGCCGATGCCGATGCCGATGCCGATGCCGATGCCGATGCCGATGCCGATGCCGATGCCGATCCGATGCCGATGCCGATGCACGATGCCGATGCCGATGCCGATGCCGATGCCGATGCCGATGCCGATGCCGATGCCGATGCCGATGCCGATGCCGATGCCGATGCCGATGCCGATGCCGATGCCGATGCGATGCCGATGCCGATGCCGATGCCGATGCCGATGCCCGATGCCGATGCCGATGCCGATGCCGATGCCGATGCCGATGCCGATGCCGATGCCGATGCCGATGCCGATGCCGATGCCGATGGCCGATGCCGATGCCGATGCCGATGCCGATGCGATGCCGATGCCGATGCCGATGCCGATGCCGATGCCGATGCCGATGCCGATGCCGATGCCGATGCCGATGCCGATGCCGATGCCGATGCCGATGCCGATGCCGATGCCGATGCCGATGCCGATGCCGATGCCGATGCCGATGCCGATGCCGATGCCGATGCGATGCCGATGCCGATGCCGATGCCGATGCCGATGCCGATGCCGATGCCGATGCCGATGCCGATGCGATGCCGATGCCGATGCCGATGCCGATGCCGATGCCGATGCCGATGCCGATGCCGATGCCGATGCCGATGCCGATGCCGATGCCGATGCCGATGCCGATGCCGATGCCGATGCCGATGCCGATGCCGATGCCGATGCCGATGCCGATGCCGATGCCGATGCCGATGCCGATGCCGATGCCGATGCCGATGCCGATGCCGATGCCGATGCCGATGCCGATGCCGATGCCGATGCCGATGCCGATGCCGATGCCGATGCCGATGCGATGCCGATGCCGATGCCGATGCCGATGCCGATGCCGATGCCGATGGCCGATGCCGATGCCGATGCCGATGCCGATGCCGATGCCGATGCCGATGCGATGCCGATGCCGATGCCGATGCCGATGCCGATGCCGATGCCGATGCCGATGCCGATGCCGATGCCGATGCCGATGCCGATGCCGATGCCGATGCCGATGCCGATGCCGATGCCGATGCCGATGCCCGATGCGATGCCCGATGCCGATGCCGATGCCGATGCCGATGCCGATGCCGATGCCGATGCCGATGCCGATGCCGATGCCGATGCCGATGCCGATGCCGATGCCGATGCCGATTGCCGATGCCGATGCCGATGCGTGCCGATGCCGATGCCGATGGCCGATGCCGATGCCGATGCCGATGCCGATGCGGCCGATGCCGATGCCGATGCCGATGCCGATGCCGATTGCCGATGCCGATGCCGAGTGCGGATGCCGGTGCCGATGCCGGATGCCGATGCCGATGCCGATGCCCGATGCCGATGCCGATGCCGGATGCCGATGCCGATGCCGATGCGATGCCGATGCCGATGCCGATGCCGATGCCGATGCCGATTGCCGATGCCGATGCCGATGCCCGGATGCCGATGCCGATGCCGATGCCGATGCCGATGCCGATGCCGATGCCGATGCCGATGCCGATGCCGATGCCGATGCCGATGCCGATGCCGATGCCGATGCCGATGCCGATGCCGATGCCGATGCCGATGCCGATGCCGATGCCGATGCCGATGCCGATGCCGATGCCGATGCCGATGCCGATGCCGAT
Organism: Limnomonas spitsbergensis; assembly: GCA_037349105.1. Taxonomy (NCBI): domain Eukaryota; kingdom Viridiplantae; phylum Chlorophyta; class Chlorophyceae; order Chlamydomonadales; genus Limnomonas; species Limnomonas spitsbergensis. Next base: position 24,828 of record JAYJMM010000022.1, on the reverse strand, counting down.
GCCGATGCCGATGCCCGATGCCGATGCCGATGCCGATGCCGATGCCGATGCCGATGCCGATGCCGATGCCGATGCCGATGCCGATGCCGATGCCGATGCCGATGCCGATGCCGATGCCGATGCCGATGCCGATGCCGATGCCGATGCCGATGCCGATGCCGATGCCGATGCCGATGCCGATGCCGATGCCGATGCCGATGCCGATGCCGATGCCGATGCCGATGCCGATGCCGATGCCGATGCCGATGCCGATGCCGATGCCGATGCCGATGCCGATGCCGATGCCGATGCCGATGCCGATGCCGATGCCGATGCCGATGCCGATGCCGATGCCGATGCCGATGCCGATGCCGATGCCGATGCCGATGCCGATGCCGATGCCGATGCCGATGCCGATGCCGATGCCGATGCCGATGCCGATGCCGATGCCGATGCCGATGCCGATGCCGATGCCGATGCCGATGCCGATGCCGATGCCGATGCCGATGCCGATGCCGATGCCGATGCCGATGCCGATGCCGATGCCGATGCCGATGCCGATGCCGATGCCGATGCCGATGCCGATGCCGATGCCGATGCCGATGCCGATGCCGATGCCGATGCCGATGCCGATGCCGATGCCGATGCCGATGCCGATGGCCGATGCCGATGCCGATGCCGATGCCGATGCCGATGCCGATGCCGATGCCGATGCCGATGCCGATGCCGATGCCGATGCCGATGCCGATGCCGATGCCGATGCCGATGCCGATGCCGATGCCGATGCCGATGCCGATGCCGATGCCGATGCCGATGCCGATGCCGATGCCGATGCCGATGCCGATGCCGATGCCGATGCCGATGCCGATGCCGATGCCGATGCCGATGCGCCCGATGCCGATGCCGATGCCGATGCCGATGCCGATGCCGATGCCGATGCCGATGCCGATGCCGATGCCGATGCCGATGCCGATGCCGATGCCGATGCCGATGCCGATGCCGATGCCGATGCCGATGCCGATGCCGATGCCGATGCCGATGCCGATGCCGATGCCGATGCCGATGCCGATGCCGATGCCGATGCCGATGCCGATGCCGATGCGATGCCGATGCCGATGCCGATGCCGATGCCGATGCCGATGCCGATGCCGATGCCGATGCCGATGCCGATGCCGATGCCGATGCCGATGCCGATGCCGATGCCGATGCCGATGCCGATGCCGATGCCGATGCCGATGCCGATGCCGATGCCGATGCCGATGCCGATGCCGATGCCGATGCCGATGCCGATGCCGATGCCGATGCCGATGCCGATGCCGATGCCGATGCCGATGCCGATGCCGATGCCGATGCCGATGCCGATGCCGATGCCGATGCCGATGCCGATGCCGATGCCGATGCCGATGCCGATGCCGATGCCGATGCCGATGCCGATGCCGATGCCGATGCCGATGCCGATGCCGATGCCGATGCCGATGCCGATGCCGATGCCGATGCCGATGCCGATGCCGATGCCGATGCCGATGCCGATGCCGATGCCGATGCCGATGCCGATGCCGATGCCGATGCCGATGCCGATGCCGATGCCGATGCCGATGCCGATGCCGATGCCGATGCCGATGCCGATGCCGATGCCGATGCCGATGCCGATGCCGATGCCGATGCCGATGCCGATGCCGATGCCGATGCCGATGCCGATGCCGATGCCGATGCCGATGCCGATGCCGATGCCGATGCCGATGCCGATGCCGATGCCGATGCCGATGCCGATGCCGATGCCGATGCCGATGCCGATGCCGATGCCGATGCCGATGCCGATGCCGATGCCGATGCCGATGCCGATGCCGATGCCGATGCCGATGCCGATGCCGATGCCGATGCCGATGCCGATGCCGATGCCGATGCCGATGCCGATGCCGATGCCGATGCCGATGCCGATGCCGATGCCGATGCCGATGCCGATGCCGATGCCGATGCCGATGCCGATGCCGATGCCGATGCCGATGCCGATGCCGATGCCGATGCCGATGCCGATGCCGATGCCGATGCCGATGCCGATGCCGATGCCGATGCCGATGCCGATGCCGATGCCGATGCCGATGCCGATGCCGATGCCGATGCCGATGCCGATGCCGATGCCGATGCCGATGCCGATGCCGATGCCGATGCCGATGCCGATGCCGATGCCGATGCCGATGCCGATGCCGATGCCGATGCCGATGCCGATGCCGATGCCGATGCCGATGCCGATGCCGATGCCGATGCCGATGCCGATGCCGATGCCGATGCCGATGCCGATGCCGATGCCGATGCCGATGCCGATGCCGATGCCGATGCCGATGCCGATGCGATGCCGATGCCGATGCCGATGCCGATGCCGATGCCGATGCCGATGCCGATGCCGATGCCGATGCCGATGCCGATGCCGATGCCGATGCCGATGCCGATGCCGATGCCGATGCCGATGCCGATGCCGATGCCGATGCCGATGCCGATGCCGATGCCGATGCCGATGCCGATGCCGATGCCGATGCCGATGCCGATGCCGATGCCGATGCCGATGCCGATGCCGATGCCGATGCCGATGCCGATGCCGATGCCGATGCCGATGCCGATGCCGATGCCGATGCCGATGCCGATGCCGATGCCGATGCCGATGCCGATGCCGATGCCGATGCCGATGCCGATGCCGATGCCGATGCCGATGCCGATGCCGATGCCGATGCCGATGCCGATGCCGATGCCGATGCCGATGCCGATGCCGATGCCGATGCCGATGCCGATGCCGATGCCGATGCCGATGCCGATGCCGATGCCGATGCCGATGCCGATGCCGATGCCGATGCCGATGCCGATGCCGATGCCGATGCCGATGCCGATGCCGATGCCGATGCCGATGCCGATGCCGATGCCGATGCCGATGCCGATGCCGATGCCGATGCCGATGCCGATGCCGATGCCGATGCCGATGCCGATGCCGATGCCGATGCCGATGCCGATGCCGATGCCGATGCCGATGCCGATGCCGATGCCGATGCCCGATGCCGATGCCGATGCCGATGCCGATGCCGATGCCGATGCCGATGCCGATGCCGATGCCGCCGATGCCGATGCCGATGCCGATGCCGATGCCGATGCCGATGCCGATGCCGATGCCGATGCCGATGCCGATGCCGATGCCGATGCCGATGCCGATGCCGATGCCGATGCCGATGCCGATGCCGATGCCGATGCCGATGCCGATGCCGATGCCGATGCCGATGCCGATGCCGATGCCGATGCCGATGCCGATGCCGATGCCGATGCCGATGCCGATGCCGATGCCGATGCCGATGCCGATGCCGATGCCGATGCCGATGCCGATGCCGATGCCGATGCCGATGCCGATGCCGATGCCGATGCCGATGCCGATGCCGATGCCGATGCCGATGCCGATGCCGATGCCGATGCCGATGCCGATGCCGATGCCGATGCCGATGCCGATGCCGATGCCGATGCCGATGCCGATGCCGATGCCGATGCCGATGCCGATGCCGATGCCGATGCCGATGCCGATGCCGATGCCGATGCCGATGCCGATGCCGATGCCGATGCCGATGCCGATGCCGATGCCGATGCCGATGCCGATGCCGATGCCGATGCCGATGCCGATGCCGATGCCGATGCCGATGCCGATGCCGATGCCGATGCCGATGCCGATGCCGATGCCGATGCCGATGCCGATGCCGATGCCGATGCCGATGCCGATGCCGATGCCGATGCCGATGCCGATGCCGATGCCGATGCCGATGCCGATGCCGATGCCGATGCCGATGCCGATGCCGATGCCGATGCCGATGCCGATGCCGATGCCGATGCCGATGCCGATGCCGATGCCGATGCCGATGCCGATGCCGATGCCGATGCCGATGCCGATGCCGATGCCGATGCCGATGCCGATGCCGATGCCGATGCCGATGCCGATGCCGATGCCGATGCCGATGCCGATGCCGATGCCGATGCCGATGCCGATGCCGATGCCGATGCCGATGCCGATGCCGATGCCGATGCCGATGCCGATGCCGATGCCGATGCCGATGCCGATGCCGATGCCGATGCCGATGCCGATGCCGATGCCGATGCCGATGCCGATGCCGATGCCGATGCCGATGCCGATGCCGATGCCGATGCCGATGCCGATGCCGATGCCGATGCCGATGCCGATGCCGATGCCGATGCCGATGCCGATGCCGATGCCGATGCCGATGCCGATGCCGATGCCGATGCCGATGCCGATGCCGATGCCGATGCCGATGCCGATGCCGATGCCGATGCCGATGCCGATGCCGATGCCGATGCCGATGCCGATGCCGATGCCGATGCCGATGCCGATGCCGATGCCGATGCCGATGCCGATGCCGATGCCGATGCCGATGCCGATGCCGATGCCGATGCCGATGCCGATGCCGATGCCGATGCCGATGCCGATGCCGATGCCGATGCCGATGCCGATGCCGATGCCGATGCCGATGCCGATGCCGATGCCGATGCCGATGCCGATGCCGATGCCGATGCCGATGCCGATGCCGATGCCGATGCCGATGCCGATGCCGATGCCGATGCCGATGCCGATGCCGATGCCGATGCCGATGCCGATGCCGATGCCGATGCCGATGCCGATGCCGATGCCGATGCCGATGCCGATGCCGATGCCGATGCCGATGCCGATGCCGATGCCGATGCCGATGCCGATGCCGATGCCGATGCCGATGCCGATGCCGATGCCGATGCCGATGCCGATGCCGATGCCGATGCCGATGCCGATGCCGATGCCGATGCCGATGCCGATGCCGATGCCGATGCCGGCCGATGCCGATGCCGATGCCGATGCCGATGCCGATGCCGATGCCGATGCCGATGCCGATGCCGATGCCGATGCCGATGCCGATGCCGATGCCGATGCCGATGCCGATGCCGATGCCGATGCCGATGCCGATGCCGATGCCGATGCCGATGCCGATGCCGATGCCGATGCCGATGCCGATGCCGATGCCGATGCCGATGCCGATGCCGATGCCGATGCCGATGCCGATGCCGATGCCGATGCCGATGCCGATGCCGATGCCGATGCCGATGCCGATGCCGATGCCGATGCCGATGCCGATGCCGATGCCGATGCCGATGCCGATGCCGATGCCGATGCCGATGCCGATGCCGATGCCGATGCCGATGCCGATGCCGATGCCGATGCCGATGCCGATGCCGATGCCGATGCCGATGCCGATGCCGATGCCGATGCCGATGCCGATGCCGATGCCGATGCCGATGCCGATGCCGATGCCGATGCCGATGCCGATGCCGATGCCGATGCCGATGCCGATGCCGATGCCGATGCCGATGCCGATGCCGATGCCGATGCCGATGCCGATGCCGATGCCGATGCCGATGCCGATGCCGATGCCGATGCCGATGCCGATGCCGATGCCGATGCCGATGCCGATGCCGATGCCGATGCCGATGCCGATGCCGATGCCGATGCCGATGCCGATGCCGATGCCGATGCCGATGCCGATGCCGATGCCGATGCCGATGCCGATGCCGATGCCGATGCCGATGCCGATGCCGATGCCGATGCCGATGCCGATGCCGATGCCGATGCCGATGCCGATGCCGATGCCGATGCCGATGCCGATGCCGATGCCGATGCCGATGCCGATGCCGATGCCGATGCCGATGCCGATGCCGATGCCGATGCCGATGCCGATGCCGATGCCGATGCCGATGCCGATGCCGATGCCGATGCCGATGCCGATGCCGATGCCGATGCCGATGCCGATGCCGATGCCGATGCCGATGCCGATGCCGATGCCGATGCCGATGCCGATGCCGATGCCGATGCCGATGCCGATGCCGATGCCGATGCCGATGCCGATGCCGATGCCGATGCCGATGCCGATGCCGATGCCGATGCCGATGCCGATGCCGATGCCGATGCCGATGCCGATGCCGATGCCGATGCCGATGCCGATGCCGATGCCGATGCCGATGCCGATGCCGATGCCGATGCCGATGCCGATGCCGATGCCGATGCCGATGCCGATGCCGATGCCGATGCCGATGCCGATGCCGATGCCGATGCCGATGCCGATGCCGATGCCGATGCCGATGCCGATGCCGATGCCGATGCCGATGCCGATGCCGATGCCGATGCCGATGCCGATGCCGATGCCGATGCCGATGCCGATGCCGATGCCGATGCCGATGCCGATGCCGATGCCGATGCCGATGCCGATGCCGATGCCGATGCCGATGCCGATGCCGATGCCGATGCCGATGCCGATGCCGATGCCGATGCCGATGCCGATGCCGATGCCGATGCCGATGCCGATGCCGATGCCGATGCCGATGCCGATGCCGATGCCGATGCCGATGCCGATGCTGCGATGCCGATGCCGATGCCGATGCCGATGCCGATGCCGATGCCGATGCCGATGCCGATGCCGATGCCGATGCCGATGCCGATGCCGATGCCGATGCCGATGCCGATGCCGATGCCGATGCCGATGCCGATGCCGATGCCGATGCCGATGCCGATGCCGATGCCGATGCCGATGCCGATGCCGATGCCGATGCCGATGCCGATGCCGATGCCGATGCCGATGCCGATGCCGATGCCGATGCCGATGCCGATGCCGATGCCGATGCCGATGCCGATGCCGATGCCGATGCCGATGCCGATGCCGATGCCGATGCCGATGCCGATGCCGATGCCGATGCCGATGCCGATGCCGATGCCGATGCCGATGCCGATGCCGATGCCGATGCCGATGCCCGATGCCGATGCCGATGCCGATGCCGATGCCGATGCCGATGCCGATGCCGATGCCGATGCCGATGCCGATGCCGATGCCGATGCCGATGCCGATGCCGATGCCGATGCCGATGCCGATGCCGATGCCGATGCCGATGCCGATGCCGATGCCGATGCCGATGCCGATGCCGATGCCGATGCCGATGCCGATGCCGATGCCGATGCCGATGCCGATGCCGATGCCGATGCCGATGCCGATGCCGATGCCGATGCCGATGCCGATGCCGATGCCGATGCCGATGCCGATGCCGATGCCGATGCCGATGCCGATGCCGATGCCGATGCCGATGCCGATGCCGATGCCGATGCCGATGCCGATGCCGATGCCGATGCCGATGCCGATGCCGATGCCGATGCCGATGCCGATGCCGATGCCGATGCCGATGCCGATGCCGATGCCGATGCCGATGCCGATGCCGATGCCGATGCCGATGCCGATGCCGATGCCGATGCCGGGGATGCCGATGCCGATGCCGATGCCGATGCCGATGCCGATGCCGATGCCGATGCCGATGCCGATGCCGATGCCGATGCCGATGCCGATGCCGATGCCGATGCCGATGCCGATGCCGATGCCGATGCCGATGCCGATGCCGATGCCGATGCCGATGCCGATGCCGATGCCGATGCCGATGCCGATGCCGATGCCGATGCCGATGCCGATGCCGATGCCGATGCCGATGCCGATGCCGATGCCGATGCCGATGCCGATGCCGATGCCGATGCCGATGCCGATGCCGATGCCGATGCCGATGCCGATGCCGATGCCGATGCCGATGCCGATGCCGATGCCGATGCCGATGCCGATGCCGATGCCGATGCCGATGCCGATGCCGATGCCGATGCCGATGCCGATGCCGATGCCGATGCCGATGCCGATGCCGATGCCGATGCCGATGCCGATGCGATGCCGATGCCGATGCCGATGCCGATGCCGATGCCGATGCCGATGCCGATGCCGATGCCGATGCCGATGCCGATGCCGATGCCGATGCATGCGATGCCGATGCCGATGCCGATGCCGATGCCGATGCCGATGCCGATGCCGATGCCGATGCCGATGCCGATGCCGATGCCGATGCCGATGCCGATGCCGATGCCGATGCCGATGCCGATGCCGATGCCGATGCCGATGCCGATGCCGATGCCGATGCCGATGCCGATGCCGATGCCGATGCCGATGCCGATGCCGATGCCGATGCCGATGCCGATGCCGATGCCGATGCCGATGCCGATGCCGATGCCGATGCCGATGCCGATGCCGATGCCGATGCCGATGCCGATGCCGATGCCGATGCCGATGCCGATGCCGATGCCGATGCCGATGCCGATGCCGATGCCGATGCCGATGCCGATGCCGATGCCGATGCCGATGCCGATGCCGATGCCGATGCCGATGCCGATGCCGATGCCGATGCCGATGCCGATGCCGATGCCGATGCCGATGCCGATGCCGATGCCGATGCCGATGCCGATGCCGATGCCGATGCCGATGCCGATGCCGATGCCGATGCCGATGCCGATGCCGATGCCGATGCCGATGCCGATGCCGATGCCGATGCCGATGCCGATGCCGATGCCGATGCCGATGCCGATGCCGATGCCGATGCCGATGCCGATGCCGATGCCGATGCCGATGCCGATGCCGATGCCGGCGATGCCGATGCCGATGCCGATGCCGATGCCGATGCCGATGCCGATGCCGATGCCGATGCCGATGCCGATGCCGATGCCGATGCCGATGCCGATGCCGATGCCGATGCCGATGCCGATGCCGATGCCGATGCCGATGCCGATGCCGATGCCGATGCCGATGCCGATGCCGATGCCGATGCCGATGCCGATGCCGATGCCGATGCCGATGCCGATGCCGATGCCGATGCCGATGCCGATGCCGATGCCGATGCCGATGCCGATGCCGATGCCGATGCCGATGCCGATGCCGATGCCGATGCCGATGCCGATGCCGATGCCGATGCCGATGCCGATGCCGATGCCGATGCCGATGCCGATGCCGATGCCGATGCCGATGCCGATGCCGATGCCGATGCCGATGCCGATGCCGATGCCGATGCCGATGCCGATGCCGATGCCGATGCCGATGCCGATGCCGATGCCGATGCCGATGCCGATGCCGATGCCGATGCCGATGCCGATGCCGATGCCGATGCCGATGCCGATGCCGATGCCGATGCCGATGCCGATGCCGATGCCGATGCCGATGCCGATGCCGATGCCGATGCCGATGCCGATGCCGATGCCGATGCCGATGCCGATGCCGATGCCGATGCCGATGCCGATGCCGATGCCGATGCCGATGCCGATGCCGATGCCGATGCCGATGCCGATGCCGATGCCGATGCCGATGCCGATGCCGATGCCGATGCCGATGCCGATGCCGATGCCGATGCCGATGCCGATGCCGATGCCGATGCCGATGCCGATGCCGATGCCGATGCCGATGCCGATGCCGATGCCGATGCCGATGCCGATGCCGATGCCGATGCCGATGCCGATGCCGATGCCGATGCCGATGCCGATGCCGATGCCGATGCCGATGCCGATGCCGATGCCGATGCGATGCCGATGCCGATGCCGATGCCGATGCCGATGCCGATGCCGATGCCGATGCCGATGCCGATGCCGATGCCGATGCCGATGCCGATGCCGATGCCGATGCCGATGCCGATGCCGATGCCGATGCCGATGCCGATGCCGATGCCGATGCCGATGCCGATGCCGATGCCGATGCCGATGCCGATGCCGATGCCGATGCCGATGCCGATGCCGATGCCGATGCCGATGCCGATGCCGATGCCGCCCGATGCCGATGCCGATGCCGATGCCGATGCCGATGCCGATGCCGATGCCGATGCCGATGCCGATGCCGATGCCGATGCCGATGCCGATGCCGATGCCGATGCCGATGCCGATGCCGATGCCGATGCCGATGCCGATGCCGATGCCGATGCCGATGCCGATGCCGATGCCGATGCCGATGCCGATGCCGATGCCGATGCCGATGCCGATGCCGATGCCGATGCCGATGCCGATGCCGATGCCGATGCCGATGCCGATGCCGATGCCGATGCCGATGCCGATGCCGATGCCGATGCCGATGCCGATGCCGATGCCGATGCCGATGCCGATGCCGATGCCGATGCCGATGCCGATGCCGATGCCGATGCCGATGCCGATGCCGATGCCGATGCCGATGCCGATGCCGATGCCGATGCCGATGCCGATGCCGATGCCGATGCCGATGCCGATGCCGATGCCGATGCCGATGCCGATGCCGATGCCGATGCCGATGCCGATGCCGATGCCGATGCCGATGCCGATGCCGATGCCGATGCCGATGCCGATGCCGATGCCGATGCCGATGCCGATGCCGATGCCGATGCCGATGCCGATGCCGATGCCGATGCCGATGCCGATGCCGATGCCGATGCCGATGCCGATGCCGATGCCGATGCCGATGCCGATGCCGATGCCGATGCCGATGCCGATGCCGATGCCGATGCCGATGCCGATGCCGATGCCGATGCCGATGCCGATGCCGATGCCGATGCCGATGCCGATGCCGATGCCGATGCCGATGCCGATGCCGATGCCGATGCCGATGCCGATGCCGATGCCGATGCCGATGCCGATGCCGATGCCGATGCCGATGCCGATGCCGATGCCGATGCCGATGCCGATGCCGATGCCGATGCCGATGCCGATGCCGATGCCGATGCCGATGCCGATGCCGATGCCGATGCCGATGCCGATGCCGATGCCGATGCCGATGCCGATGCCGATGCCGATGCCGATGCCGATGCCGATGCCGATGCCGATGCCGATGCCGATGCCGATGCCGATGCCGATGCCGATGCCGATGCCGATGCCGATGCCGATGCCGATGCCGATGCCGATGCCGATGCCGATGCCGATGCCGATGCCGATGCCGATGCCGATGCCGATGCCGATGCCGATGCCGATGCCGATGCCGATGCCGATGCCGATGCCGATGCCGATGCCGATGCCGATGCCGATGCCGATGCCGATGCCGATGCCGATGCCGATGCCGATGCCGATGCCGATGCCGATGCCGATGCCGATGCCGATGCCGATGCCGATGCCGATGCCGATGCCGATGCCGATGCCGATGCCGATGCCGATGCCGATGCCGATGCCGATGCCGATGCCGATGCCGATGCCGATGCCGATGCCGATGCCGATGCCGATGCCGATGCCGATGCCGATGCCGATGCCGATGCCGATGCCGATGCCGATGCCGATGCCGATGCCGATGCCGATGCCGATGCCGATGCCGATGCCGATGCCGATGCCGATGCCGATGCCGATGCCGATGCCGATGCCGATGCCGATGCCGATGCCGATGCCGATGCCGATGCCGATGCCGATGCCGATGCCGATGCCGATGCCGATGCCGATGCCGATGCCGATGCCGATGCCGATGCCGATGCCGATGCCGATGCCGATGCCGATGCCGATGCCGATGCCGATGCCGATGCCGATGATGCCGATGCCGATGCCGATGCCGATGCCGATGCCGATGCCGATGCCGATGCCGATGCCGATGCCGATGCCGATGCCGATGCCGATGCCGATGCCGATGCCGATGCCGATGCCGATGCCGATGCCGATGCCGATGCCGATGCCGATGCCGATGCCGATGCCGATGCCGATGCCGATGCCGATGCCGATGCCGATGCCGATGCCGATGCCGATGCCGATGCCGATGCCGATGCCGATGCCGATGCCGATGCCGATGCCGATGCCGATGCCGATGCCGATGCCGATGCCGATGCCGATGCCGATGCCGATGCCGATGCCGATGCCGATGCCGATGCCGATGCCGATGCCGATGCCGATGCCGATGCCGATGCCGATGCCGATGCCGATGCCGATGCCGATGCCGATGCCGATGCCGATGCCGATGCCGATGCCGATGCCGATGCCGATGCCGATGCCGATGCCGATGCCGATGCCGATGCCGATGCCGATGCCGATGCCGATGCCGATGCCGATGCCGATGCCGATGCCGATGCCGATGCCGATGCCGATGCCGATGCCGATGCCGATGCCGATGCCGATGCCGATGCCGATGCCGATGCCGATGCCGATGCCGATGCCGATGCCGATGCCGATGCCGATGCCGATGCCGATGCCGATGCCGATGCCGATGCCGATGCCGATGCCGATGCCGATGCCGATGCCGATGCCGATGCCGATGCCGATGCCGATGCCGATGCCGATGCCGATGCCGATGCCGATGCCGATGCCGATGCCGATGCCGATGCCGATGCCGATGCCGATGCCGATGCCGATGCCGATGCCGATGCCGATGCCGATGCCGATGCCGATGCCGATGCCGATGCCGATGCCGATGCCGATGCCGATGCCGATGCCGATGCCGATGCCGATGCCGATGCCGATGCCGATGCCGATGCCGATGCCGATGCCGATGCCGATGCCGATGCCGATGCCGATGCCGATGCCGATGCCGATGCCGATGCCGATGCCGATGCCGATGCCGATGCCGATGCCGATGCCGATGCCGATGCCGATGCCGATGCCGATGCCGATGCCGATGCCGATGCCGATGCCGATGCCGATGCCGATGCCGATGCCGATGCCGATGCCGATGCCGATGCCGATGCCGATGCCGATGCCGATGCCGATGCCGATGCCGATGCCGATGCCGATGCCGATGCCGATGCCGATGCCGATGCCGATGCGATGCCGATGCCGATGCCGATGCCGATGCCGATGCCGATGCCGATGCCGATGCCGATGCCGATGCCGATGCCGATGCCGATGCCGATGCCGATGCCGATGCCGATGCCGATGCCGATGCCGATGCCGATGCCGATGCCGATGCCGATGCCGATGCCGATGCCGATGCCGATGCCGATGCCGATGCCGATGCCGATGCCGATGCCGATGCCGATGCCGATGCCGATGCCGATGCCGATGCCGATGCCGATGCCGATGCCGATGCCGATGCCGATGCCGATGCCGATGCCGATGCCGATGCCGATGCCGATGCCGATGCCGATGCCGATGCCGATGCCGATGCCGATGCCGATGCCGATGCCGATGCGATGCCGATGCCGATGCCGATGCCGATGCCGATGCCGATGCCGATGCCGATGCCGATGCCGATGCCGATGCCGATGCCGATGCCGATGCCGATGCCGATGCCGATGCCGATGCCGATGCCGATGCCGATGCCGATGCCGATGCCGATGCCGATGCCGATGCCGATGCCGATGCCGATGCCGATGCCGATGCCGATGCCGATGCCGATGCCGATGCCGATGCCGATGCCGATGCCGATGCCGATGCCGATGCCGATGCCGATGCCGATGCCGATGCCGATGCCGATGCCGATGCCGATGCCGATGCCGATGCCGATGCCGATGCCGATGCCGATGCCGATGCCGATGCCGATGCCGATGCCGATGCCGATGCCGATGCCGATGCCGATGCCGATGCCGATGCCGATGCCGATGCCGATGCCGATGCCGATGCCGATGCCGATGCCGATGCGATGCCGATGCCGATGCCGATGCCGATGCCGATGCCGATGCCGATGCCGATGCCGATGCCGATGCCGATGCCGATGCCGATGCCGATGCCGATGCCGATGCCGATGCCGATGCCGATGCCGATGCCGATGCCGATGCCGATGCCGATGCCGATGCCGATGCCGATGCCGATGCCGATGCCGATGCCGATGCCGATGCCGATGCCGATGCCGATGCCGATGCCGATGCCGATGCCGATGCCGATGCCGATGCCGATGCCGATGCCGATGCCGATGCCGATGCCGATGCCGATGCCGATGCCGATGCCGATGCCGATGCCGATGCCGATGCCGATGCCGATGCCGATGCCGATGCCGATGCCGATGCCGATGCCGATGCCGATGCCGATGCCGATGCCGATGCCGATGCCGATGCCGATGCCGATGCCGATGCCGATGCCGATGCCGATGCCGATGCCGATGCCGATGCCGATGCCGATGCCGATGCCGATGCCGATGCCGATGCCGATGCCGATGCCGATGCCGATGCCGATGCCGATGCCGATGCCGATGTGCCGATGCCGATGCCGATGCCGATGCCGATGCCGATGCCGATGCCGATGCCGATGCCGATGCCGATGCCGATGCCGATGCCGATGCCGATGCCGATGCCGATGCCGATGCCGATGCCGATGCCGATGCCGATGCCGATGCCGATGCCGATGCCGATGCCGATGCCGATGCCGATGCCGATGCCGATGCCGATGCCGATGCCGATGCCGATGCCGATGCCGATGCCGATGCCGATGCCGATGCCGATGCCGATGCCGATGCCGATGCCGATGCCGATGCCGATGCCGATGCCGATGCCGATGCCGATGCCGATGCCGATGCCGATGCCGATGCCGATGCCGATGCCGATGCCGATGCCGATGCCGATGCCGATGCCGATGCCGATGCCGATGCCGATGCCGATGCCGATGCCGATGCCGATGCCGATGCCGATGCCGATGCCGATGCCGATGCCGATGCCGATGCCGATGCCGATGCCGATGCCGATGCCGATGCCGATGCCGATGCCGATGCCGATGCCGATGCCGATGCCGATGCCGATGCCGATGCCGATGCCGATGCCGATGCCGATGCCGATGCCGATGCCGATGCCGATGCCGATGCCGATGCCGATGCCGATGCCGATGCCGATGCCGATGCCGATGCCGATGCCGATGCCGATGCCGATGCCGATGCCGATGCCGATGCCGATGCCGATGCCGATGCCGATGCCGATGCCGATGCCGATGCCGATGCCGATGCCGATGCCGATGCCGATGCCGATGCCGATGCCGATGCCGATGCCGATGCCGATGCCGATGCCGATGCCGATGCCGATGCCGATGCCGATGCCGATGCCGATGCCGATGCCGATGCCGATGCCGATGCCGATGCCGATGCCGATGCCGATGCCGATGCCGATGCCGATGCCGATGCCGATGCCGATGCCGATGCCGATGCCGATGCCGATGCCGATGCCGATGCCGATGCCGATGCCGATGCCGATGCCGATGCCGATGCCGATGCCGATGCCGATGCCCCCGATGCCGATGCCGATGCCGATGCCGATGCCGATGCCGATGCCGATGCCGATGCCGATGCCGATGCCGATGCCGATGCCGATGCCGATGCCGATGCCGATGCCGATGCCGATGCCGATGCCGATGCCGATGCCGATGCCGATGCCGATGCCGATGCCGATGCCGATGCCGATGCCGATGCCGATGCCGATGCCGATGCCGATGCCGATGCCGATGCCGATGCCGATGCCGATGCCGATGCCGATGCCGATGCCGATGCCGATGCCGATGCCGATGCCGATGCCGATGCCGATGCCGATGCCGATGCCGATGCCGATGCCGATGCCGATGCCGATGCCGATGCCGATGCCGATGCCGATGCGATGCCGATGCCGATGCCGATGCCGATGCGATGCCGATGCCGATGCCGATGCCGATGCCGATGCCGATGCCGATGCCGATGCCGATGCCGATGCCGATGCCGATGCCGATGCCGATGCCGATGCCGATGCCGATGCCGATGCCGATGCCGATGCCGATGCCGATGCCGATGCCGATGCCGATGCCGATGCCGATGCCGATGCCGATGCCGATGCCGATGCCGATGCCGATGCCGATGCCGATGCCGATGCCGATGCCGATGCCGATGTGCCGATGCCGATGCCGATGCCGATGCCGATGCCGATGCCGATGCCGATGCCGATGCCGATGCCGATGCCGATGCCGATGGATGCCGGATGCCGATGCCGATGCCGATGCCGATGCCGATGCCGATGCCGATGCCGATGCCGATGCCGATGCCGATGCCGATGCCGATGCCGATGCCGATGCCGATGCCGATGCCGATGCCGATGCCGATGCCGATGCCGATGCCGATGCCGATGCCGATGCCGATGCCGATGCCGATGCCGATGCCGATGCCGATGCGATGCCGATGCCGATGCCGATGCCGATGCCGATGCCGATGCCGATGCCGATGCGATGCCGATGCCGATGCCGATGCCGATGCCGATGCCGATGCCGATGCCGATGCCGATGCCGATGCCGATGCCGATGCCGATGCCGATGCCGATGCCGATGCCGATGCCGATGCCGATGCCGATGCCGATGCCGATGCCGATGCCGATGCCGATGCCGATGCCGATGCCGATGCCGATGCCGATGCCGATGCCGATGCCGATGCCGATGCCGATGCCGATGCCGATGCCGATGCCGATGCCGATGCCGATGCCGATGCCGATGCCGATGCCGATGCCGATGCCGATGCCGATGCCGATGCCGATGCCGATGCCGATGCCGATGCCGATGCCGATGCCGATGCCGATGCCGATGCCGATGCCGATGCCGATGCCGATGCCGATGCCGATGCCGATGCCGATGCCGATGCCGATGCCGATGCCGATGCCGATGCCGATGCCGATGCCGATGCCGATGCCGATGCCGATGCCGATGCCGATGCCGATGCCGATGCCGATGCCGATGCCGATGCCGATGCCGATGCCGATGCCGATGCCGATGCCGATGCCGATGCCGATGCCGATGCCGATGCCGATGCCGATGCCGATGCCGATGCCGATGCCGATGCCGATGCCGATGCCGATGCCGATGCCGATGCCGATGCCGATGCCGATGCCGATGCCGATGCCGATGCCGATGCCGATGCCGATGCCGATGCCGATGCCGATGCCGATGCCGATGCCGATGCCGATGCCGATGCCGATGCCGATGCCGATGCCGATGCCGATGCCGATGCCGATGCCGATGCCGATGCCGATGCCGATGCCGATGCCGATGCCGATGCCGATGCCGATGCCGATGCCGATGCCGATGCCGATGCCGATGCCGATGCCGATGCCGATGCCGATGCCGATGCCGATGCCGATGCCGATGCCGATGCCGATGCCGATGCCGATGCCGATGCCGATGCCGATGCCGATGCCGATGCCGATGCCGATGCCGATGCCGATGCCGATGCCGATGCCGATGCCGATGCCGATGCCGATGCCGATGCCGATGCCGATGCCGATGCCGATGCCGATGCCGATGCCGATGCCGATGCCGATGCCGATGCCGATGCCGATGCCGATGCCGATGCCGATGCCGATGCCGATGCCGATGCCGATGCCGATGCCGATGCCGATGCCGATGCCGATGCCGATGCCGATGCCGATGCCGATGCCGATGCCGATGCCGATGCCGATGCCGATGCCGATGCCGATGCCGATGCCGATGCCGATGCCGATGCCGATGCCGATGCCGATGCCGATGCCGATGCCGATGCCGATGCCGATGCCGATGCCGATGCCGATGCCGATGCCGATGCCGATGCCGATGCCGATGCCGATGCCGATGCCGATGCCGATGCCGATGCCGATGCCGATGCCGATGCCGATGCCGATGCCGATGCCGATGCCGATGCCGATGCCGATGCCGATGCCGATGCCGATGCCGATGCCGATGCCGATGCCGATGCCGATGCCGATGCCGATGCCGATGCCGATGCCGATGCCGATGCCGATGCCGATGCCGATGCCGATGCCGATGCCGATGCCGATGCCGATGCCGATGCCGATGCCGATGCCGATGCCGATGCCGATGCCGATGCCGATGCCGATGCCGATGCCGATGCCGATGCCGATGCCGATGCCGATGCCGATGCCGATGCCGATGCCGATGCCGATGCCGATGCCGATGCCGATGCCGATGCCGATGCCGATGCCGATGCCGATGCCGATGCCGATGCCGATGCCGATGCCGATGCCGATGCCGATGCCGATGCCGATGCCGATGCCGATGCCGATGCCGATGCCGATGCCGATGCCGATGCCGATGCCGATGCCGATGCCGATGCCGATGCCGATGCCGATGCCGATGCCGATGCCGATGCCGATGCCGATGCCGATGCCGATGCCGATGCCGATGCCGATGCCGATGCCGATGCCGATGCCGATGCCGATGCCGATGCCGATGCCGATGCCGATGCCGATGCCGATGCCGATGCCGATGCCGATGCCGATGCCGATGCCGATGCCGATGCCGATGCCGATGCCGATGCCGATGCCGATGCCGATGCCGATGCCGATGCCGATGCCGATGCCGATGCCGATGCCGATCCGATGCCGATGCCGATGCCGATGCCGATGCCGATGCCGATGCCGATGCCGATGCCGATGCCGATGCCGATGCCGATGCCGATGCCGATGCCGATGCCGATGCCGATGCCGATGCCGATGCCGATGCCGATGCCGATGCCGATGCCGATGCCGATGCCGATGCCGATGCCGATGCCGATGCCGATGCCGATGCCGATGCCGATGCCGATGCCGATGCCGATGCCGATGCCGATGCCGATGCCGATGCCGATGCCGATGCCGATGCCGATGCCGATGCCGATGCCGATGCCGATGCCGATGCCGATGCCGATGCCGATGCCGATGCCGATGCCGATGCCGATGCCGATGCCGATGCCGATGCCGATGCCGATGCCGATGCCGATGCCGATGCCGATGCCGATGCCGATGCCGATGCCGATGCCGATGCCGATGCCGATGCCGATGCCGATGCCGATGCCGATGCCGATGCCGATGCCGATGCCGATGCCGATGCCGATGCCGATGCCGCCGATGCCGATGCCGATGCCGATGCCGATGCCGATGCCGATGCCGATGCCGATGCCGATGCCGATGCCGATGCCGATGCCGATGCCGATGCCGATGCCGATGCCGATGCCGATGCCGATGCCGATGCCGATGCCGATGCCGATGCCGATGCCGATGCCGATGCCGATGCCGATGCCGATGCCGATGCCGATGCCGATGCCGATGCCGATGCCGATGCCGATGCCGATGCCGATGCCGATGCCGATGCCGATGCCGATGCCGATGCCGATGCCGATGCCGATGCCGATGCCGATGCCGATGCCGATGCCGATGCCGATGCCGATGCCGATGCCGATGCCGATGCCGATGCCGATGCCGATGCCGATGCCGATGCCGATGCCGATGCCGATGCCGATGCCGATGCCGATGCCGATGCCGATGCCGATGCCGATGCCGATGCCGATGCCGATGCCGATGCCGATGCCGATGCCGATGCCGATGCCGATGCCGATGCCGATGCCGATGCCGATGCCGATGCCGATGCCGATGCCGATGCCGATGCCGATGCCGATGCCGATGCCGATGCCGATGCCGATGCCGATGCCGATGCCGATGCCGATGCCGATGCCGATGCCGATGCCGATGCCGATGCCGATGCCGATGCCGATGCCGATGCCGATGCCGATGCCGATGCCGATGCCGATGCCGATGCCGATGCCGATGCCGATGCCGATGCCGATGCCGATGCCGATGCCGATGCCGATGCCGATGCCGATGCCGATGCCGATGCCGATGCCGATGCCGATGCCGATGCCGATGCCGATGCCGATGCCGATGCCGATGCCGATGCCGATGCCGATGCCGATGCCGATGCCGATGCGATGCCGATGCCGATGCCGATGCCGATGCCGATGCCGATGCCGATGCCGATGCCGATGCCGATGCCGATGCCGATGCCGATGCCGATGCCGATGCCGATGCCGATGCCGATGCCGATGCCGATGCCGATGCCGATGCCGATGCCGATGCCGATGCCGATGCCGATGCCGATGCCGATGCCGATGCCGATGCCGATGCCGATGCCGATGCCGATGCCGATGCCGATGCCGATGCCGATGCCGATGCCGATGCCGATGCCGATGCCGATGCCGATGCCGGCCGATGCCGATGCCGATGCCGATGCCGATGCCGATGCCGATGCCGATGCCGATGCCGATGCCGATGCCGATGCCGATGCCGATGCCGATGCCGATGCCGATGCCGATGCCGATGCCGATGCCGATGCCGATGCCGATGCCGATGCCGATGCCGATGCCGATGCCGATGCCGATGCCGATGCCGATGCCGATGCCGATGCCGATGCCGATGCCGATGCCGATGCCTGCCGATGCCGATGCCGATGCCGATGCCGATGCCGATGCCGATGCCGATGCCGATGCCGATGCCGATGCCGATGCCGATGCCGATGCCGATGCCGATGCCGATGCCGATGCCGATGCCGATGCCGATGCCGATGCCGATGCCGATGCCGATGCCGATGCCGATGCCGATGCCGATGCCGATGCCGATGCCGATGCCGATGCCGATGCCGATGCCGATGCCGATGCCGATGCCGATGCCGATGCCGATGCCGATGCCGATGCCGATGCCGATGCCGATGCCGATGCCGATGTGCCGATGCCGATGCCGATGCCGATGCCGATGCCGATGCCGATGCCGATGCCGATGCCGATGCCGATGCCGATGCCGATGCCGATGCCGATGCCGATGCCGATGCCGATGCCGATGCCGATGCCGATGCCGATGCCGATGCCGATGCCGATGCCGATGCCGATGCCGATGCCGATGTGCCGATGCCGATGCCGATGCCGATGCCGATGCCGATGCCGATGCCGATGCCGATGCCGATGCCGATGCCGATGCCGATGCCGATGCCGATGCCGATGCCGATGCCGATGCCGATGCCGATGCCGATGCCGATGCCGATGCCGATGCCGATGCCGATGCCGATGCCGATGCCGATGCCGATGCCGATGCCGATGCCGATGCCGATGCCGATGCCGATGCCGATGCCGATGCCGATGCCGATGCCGATGCCGATGCCGATGCCGATGCCGATGCCGATGCCGATGCCGATGCCGATGCCGATGCCGATGCCGATGCCGATGCCGATGCCGATGCCGATGCCGATGCCGATGCCGATGCCGATGCCGATGCCGATGCCGATGCCGATGCCGATGCCGATGCCGATGCCGATGCCGATGCCGATGCCGATGCCGATGCCGATGCCGATGCCGATGCCGATGCCGATGCCGATGCCGATGCCGATGCGATGCCGATGGCCGATGCCGATGCCGATGCCGATGCCGATGCCGATGCCGATGCCGATGCCGATGCCGATGCCGATGCCGATGCCGATGCCCCCGATGCGATGCCCGATGCCGATGCCGATGCCGATGCGATGCCGATGCCGCGATGCCGATGCCGATGCCGATGCCGATGCCGATGCCGATGCCGATGCCGATGCCGATGCCGATGCCGATGCCGATGCCGATGCATGCCGATGCCGATGCCGATGCCGATGCCGATGCCGATGCCGATGCCGATGCCGATGCCGATGCCGATGCCGATGCCGATGCCGATGCCGATGCCGATGCCGATGCCGATGCCGATGCCGATGCCGATGCCGATGCCGATGCCGATGCCGATGCCGATGCCGATGCCGATGCCGATGCCGATGCCGATGCCGATGCCGATGCGATGCCGATGCCGATGCCGATGCCGATGCCGATGCCGATGCCGATGCCGATGCCGATGCCGATGCCGATGCCGATGCCGATGCCGATGCGATGCCGATGCCGATGCCGATGC
This sequence comes from Limnomonas spitsbergensis, assembly GCA_037349105.1. Classification (NCBI taxonomy): domain Eukaryota; kingdom Viridiplantae; phylum Chlorophyta; class Chlorophyceae; order Chlamydomonadales; genus Limnomonas; species Limnomonas spitsbergensis. The sequence continues at coordinate 3,420 of JAYJMM010000022.1, read as the reverse complement.
CGATGCCGATGCCGATGCCGATGCCGATGCCGATGCCGATGCCGATGCCGATGCCGATGCCGATGCCGATGCCGATGCCGATGCCGATGCCCCCCCGATGCCGATGCCGATGCCGATGCCGATGCCGATGCCGATGCCGATGCCGATGCCGATGCCGATGCCGATGCCGATGCCGATGCCGATGCCGATGCCGATGCCGATGCCGATGCCGATGCCGATGCCGATGCCGATGCCGATGCCGATGCCGATGCCGATGCCGATGCCGATGCCGATGCCGATGCCGATGCCGATGCCGATGCCGATGCCGATGCCGATGCCGATGCCGATGCCGATGCCGATGCCGATGCCGATGCCGATGCCGATGCCGATGCCGATGCCGATGCCGATGCCGATGCCGATGCCGATGCCGATGCCGATGCCGATGCGATGCCGATGCCGATGCCGATGCCGATGCCGATGCCGATGCCGATGCCGATGCCGATGCCGATGCCGATGCCGATGCCGATGCCGATGCCGATGCCGATGCCGATGCCGATGCCGATGCCGATGCCGATGCCGATGCCGATGCCGATGCCGATGCCGATGCCGATGCCGATGCCGATGCCGATGCCGATGCCGATGCCGATGCCGATGCCGATGCCGATGCCGATGCCGATGCCGATGCCGATGCCGATGCCGATGCGATGCCGATGCCGATGCCGATGCCGATGCCGATGCCGATGCCGATGCCGATGCCGATGCCGATGCCGATGCCGATGCCGATGCCGATGCCGATGCCGATGCCGATGCCGATGCCGATGCCGATGCCGATGCCGATGCCGATGCCGATGCCGATGCCGATGCCGATGCCGATGCCGATGCCGATGCGATGCCGATGCCGATGCCGATGCCGATGCCGATGCCGATGCCGATGCCGATGCCGATGCCGATGCCGATGCCGATGCCGATGCCGATGCCGATGCCGATGCCGATGCCGATGCCGATGCCGATGCCGATGCCGATGCCGATGCCGATGCCGATGCCGATGCCGATGCCGATGCCGATGCCGATGCCGATGCCGATGCCGATGCCGATGCCGATGCCGATGCCGATGCCGATGCCGATGCCGATGCCGATGCCGATGCCGATGCCGATGCCGATGCCGATGCCGATGCCGATGCCGATGCCGATGCCGATGCCGATGCCGATGCCGATGCCGATGCCGATGCCGATGCCGATGCCGATGCCGATGCCGATGCCGATGCCGATGCCGATGCCGATGCGATGCCGATGCCGATGCCGATGCCGATGCCGATGCCGATGCCGATGCCGATGCCGATGCCGATGCCGATGCCGATGCCGATGCCGATGCCGCCGATGCCGATGCCGATGCCGATGCCGATGCCGATGCCGATGCCGATGCCGATGCCGATGCCGATGCCGATGCCGATGCCGATGCCGATGCCGATGCCGATGCCGATGCCGATGCCGATGCCGATGCCGATGCCGATGCCGATGCCGATGCCGATGCCGATGCCGATGCCGATGCCGATGCCGATGCCGATGCCGATGCCGATGCCGATGCCGATGCCGATGCCGATGCCGATGCCGATGCCGATGCCGATGCCGATGCCGATGCCGATGCCGATGCCGATGCCGATGATGATGCGCCGATGCCGATGCCGATGCCGATGCCGATGCCGATGCCGATGCCGATGCCGATGCCCCGATGCCGATGCCGATGCCGATGCCGATGCCGATGCCGATGCCGATGCCGATGCCGATGCCGATGCCGATGCCGATGCCGATGCCGATGCCGATGCCGATGCCGATGCCGATGCCGATGCCGATGCCGAGCGATGCCGATGCCGATGCCGATGCCGATGCCGATGCCGATGCCGATGCCGATGCCGATGCCGATGCCGATGCCGATGCCGATGCCGATGCCGATGCCGATGCCGATGCCGATGCCGATGCCGATGCCGATGCCGATGCCGATGCCGATGCCGATGCCGATGCCGATGCCGATGCCGATGCCGATGCCGATGCCGATGCGATGCCGATGCCGATGCCGATGCCGATGCCGATGCCGATGCCGATGCCGATGCCGATGCCGATGCCGATGCCGATGCCGATGCCGATGCCGATGCCGATGCCGATGCCGATGCCGATGCCGATGCCGATGCCGATGCCGATATGCCGCCGCCCCCGATGCCGATGCCGATGCCGATGCCGATGCCGATGCCGATGCCGATGCCGATGCCGATGCCGATGCCGATGCCGATGCCGATGCCGATGCCGATGCCGATGCCGATGCCGATGCCGATGCCGATGCCGATGCCGATGCCGATGCCGATGCCGATGCCGATGCCGATGCCGATGCCGATGCCGATGCCGATGCCGATGCCGATGCCGATGCCGATGCCGATGCCGGCCGATGCCGATGCCGATGCCGATGCCGATGCCGATGCCGATGCCGATGCCGATGCCGATGCCGATGCCGATGCCGATGCCGATGCCGATGCCGATGCCGATGCCGATGCCGATGCCGATGCCGATGCCGATGCCGATGCGATGCCGATGCCGATGCCGATGCCGATGCCGATGCCGATGCCGATGCCGATGCCGATGCCGATGCCGATGCCGATGCCGATGCCGATGCCGATGCCGATGCCGATGCCGATGCCGATGCCGATGCCGATGCCCGATGCCGATGCCCCGATGCCGATGCCGATGCCGATGCCGATGCCGATGCCGATGCCGATGCCGATGCCGATGCCGATGCCGATGCCGATGCCGATGCCGATGCCGATGCCGATGCCGATGCCGATGCCGATGCCGATGCCGATGCCGATGCCGATGCCGATGCCGATGCCGATGCCGATGCCGATGCCGATGCCGATGCCGATGCCGATGCCGATGCCGATGCCGATGCCGATGCCGATGCCCGATGCCGATGCCGATGCCGATGCCGATGCCGATGCCGATGCCGATGCCGATGCCGATGCCGATGCCGATGCCGATGCCGATGCCGATGCCGATGCCGATGCCGATGCCGATGCCGATGCCGATGCCGATGCCGATGCCGATGCCGATGCCGATGCCGATGCCGATGCCGATGCCGATGCCGATGCCGATGCCGATGCCGATGCCGATGCCGATGCCGATGCCGATGCCGATGCCGATGCCGATGCCGATGCCGATGCCGATGCCGATGCCGATGCCGATGCGATGCCGATGCCGATGCCGATGCCGATGCCGATGCCGATGCCGATGCCGATGCCGATGCCGATGCCGATGCCGATGCCGATGCCGATGCCGATGCCGATGCCGATGCCCGATGCCGATGCCGATGCCGATGCCGATGCCGATGCCGATGCCGATGCCGATGCCGATGCCGATGCCGATGCCGATGCGATGCCGATGCCGATGCCGATGCCG